>CM056058.1:100836001-102114255 GCA_029574335.1 Rana kukunoris | reverse complement strand
CCCCTCCATAAACAACCTCAGTAATGCCCACAGTCTGCATTGCCTCCATGCCACGCCGCAGATTGAAGCAGTCATTCTGCAAAAGGATTCCCGACCAAGTATTGAGTCATAACTGAACAGATTATTGAAGGTGACTTTTTTTTAATTAAAAACACTTTTCTTTTATTGGTCGGATGAAATATGCTAATTTTTTGAGATAGAATTTGGGGGTTTTCATGAGCTGTATGCCAAAATCATCAATATTAAAACAAAAATAGAAAAGGGTGTTGAACTACTTCAGTTGTGTGTATGATTCTCAAAATATATGAAAGTCTAATGTTTATCAGTACATTACAGAAAATATTGAACTTTATCACAATATGCTAATTTTTTGAGAATGACCTGTATATGATTACTGCATTCAGTGACACTGTGACGGGTGGGGGGTGATCGCAAGGGGTAAAGTGTGCCTGCGTGTCACATTTATACAACGAATAGTGCTATAAATATGCACTGATTACTGTATAAATGTGACTGGTTGGGAAGAGGTTAACACTAGGGCCGATTAAGGGGTTAAATGTGTTTCCTAAGGAGTGATTGTAACTGTGAAGGGAGGGGACTGACTGGAGAGGTGACCAATCGGTATCCCCTATGTACAAGGGAGACACCATCGGTCTCCTCTCCCTGACAGGATGTGGATCTGTGTGTTTGCACACACACATCCACGTCTTTGTCTGTGTATCCGCCTATCGCGTGGGGTGCCTGGCGGAGCGTGCGCCCCCAGTGGCCAGAGGAGCGGAGAAAGTCCATAGACGTCCATCCTCCCCGGCAATTAAGAGCCACCTTGTGGCCGTGTTTTGTCAATTGCCTGGGCGTAAAGTGGTTAAGTAAAGTACATGTTGTAGGAAAACCACAATTTAATAAGTAGAGGTAGGATCGGCCATTTTTAGAATGACCAACAGACTTTGCAAATGGCCTGTCTTGGCTTCTGTTGTACACAAACGTTGAAGATTGTACTTAAATATAAAACTTTTTTTATAACTTGTAAATAAAACTAGCTTTCTTCGTTTCCATTTTTAAAAAAGGTTTTTTTTTTTTTTTTTTTCCTTCCTCTAGATACCCAGCGGACTTCTCCATGACTGGAAGAGCATCCAACCTTCGAAATTAAATCATATAGCATATCCGATCCAACCATACTAACGGACACCCACTTATCCCTACTCCCATACATCAAAGGGCAGAACCTCTCCTCTCATTTTTTATTTTTTTTTCCCCTGAAACCAAGAGCACAATTATTTGCTATAGGAAGAATTTATTTGTGGTTCTGAAACCAAGAATTGTGCATTCCTTTTGGGACCATTTCGTTTTTTTTTTTCCTCCTATTTCTTCAACCCTTTCGTCACCTTCATTTGTCTTGAAGTAATGATACAAAACACTATGCGCAGTACGTTATAACCAAGAAATAGCTGTATTGATAAAGTCCATTTTATGATTGTTGCCTGAAGGTTCTAGAACAGTGTCTGTTTTTTTTCTTTAAGTTGGATGTTGATGGTAGTTGCTGTAAAAACTGCAGCAGAACAGATTGTAAAAAAAAAAAAAAAATCAGAACAGTTAACTTGCCCCCCCCCCCCCCCCCTCCTTTGTTTTTTTCTTTACCTCCCTCTGTGGTCCATTAATGAAGGTGGGATGTGACCCGTGTTTCAGGGCCTTTTTAGTGCTATAAACTGCCCCTGTCTTTTGTGAATCTGTTGCAGATACAGAACCATATGAACATTAAAGAAGCGCATTCGCAATCCACAAGCCCTCCATGTAATGGCCATCCTATAGTATGAGGAATAAGTCAATGCCTCACTAGGTTGCTCCAGTAATTGAGTTACTTTTGAGCGCCAACTGCTCAGGGGAAATGTAGTAACCCAATGCCTGGAGTGCCTTTCAGTTACCTCTATCATCTGAGAGTTATGGCTGTTGGGGAAGCAATGCAACAGATGCCACCTGGGAGCGTTGGAAGGACTTTGTTAAACCATGTACAGTTTTTTATACCACCGATGCCAATGAACTGTCTTCTGATCTCTATGAATGCATCTACACCACGCCACCTTCTTTCCTGCACACACAACAAATACACACCACAATATTAGAACTCCTTCAGGGATCAAGAGCATGCTAGATTGTAGAGCAATGTCCAGTTCAGCCTTTGCTATTGAGGGTAACCCATAGATAACTTGTTTCTTGGGACTGAGACCATTTTTTTTTCCAGGGCAAAACTGGCGACATTCATATTATCCTATACACGCCTATACCAGTTGGTACAGCAAGCTCCTATTTGAGTGCTATGTACTGCTAGATAGGAATCTAGTTTACTTGTTGTGGTGTATACTGTTGCCAGTTAGGATTATATATATATTTTTTTGTCCTTCATTGTTCAACCCTTGTCATCCTTTATTCATGTAGGCCTGAACCATTAAAACTCAAATTCCCTTGTAAGGTCAGTTAACACTGGGAAACTATTAACAATTTAAGAAAAACAAAAAAGGGTATCTTGCAAGAACACTACCCTGGTCCCATATAGATTAGGAGCAGCCGTGGACAGAAGTACATGTCTGTACTGTTTGGATATACGGTCAGATGTGTATGAAATGATGTACAAATTAATGTTTTTGAAAATAATGATCTTGAACTTTCTAAGTTAAAACTTAATGAAAGCTTTTATTCTTATGTTGGCGGGGGGGGGGGGGGGGGGGGGGGGGGTGTTTGCCATAGGGATGGGTTTTCCTCTTAAGATTGCATGCTGTAGAGTTGCTTAATAATGTGCAAATAGAGAGTCATTAGATGTTTTTGTTTATTTTTTTCCTTTTAATGAAAAATAACCTGTTTAAACAGAAAAAAAATGAAATGACAATTGCGGTTGTGCTCAATTTTTTTTTTATAATCACAGCTACTCTCTGTATACGTTTTCGAAAAAAAAGGTTCAGTGCAAAAAATGAGCACTTTGAAGAGTAGCTCAATTTCACTTTTTTTAACAAAAAAAACATCCTGTTCAAACGATTGCATACAAAAACAAAAAAAATCGATTTTTCAGGAAGGGTTGGGAAATGTGAAATTAAACTTTTACCCTGGTTTAAGTTGATGCTTCTCAGCCTGTTCTTGTAGAAAGAGGATCTTGCATCTGATTTTTGTTCTTCCAGGAATAGCTTCCCCTTGCTAATTTTTTTTTTTTTTTTTTTTTCCCCCTTCTCCCAGGTTTTTTTCTCTTTGAATTAAGCATTGCCTCTTGACTTTTCTGCAGAGACCTGTACACTGATACACAGGAACTGACTCCCTCTGTTCCGCAGGTCTTTGTATTGAGAGAAGCGGACTATTAATTTTATTAGCTTCTTCTAATTGTATATGAACGTTACTCAAACTTAGACGTAGACGCTTTTTTTATTTTTTTATTTTTTTCTGTACAAAAAGTGCTGTAATTGTGCGTTTAGGCTGGGAACTGGCAGAGAACGAGATGCCCCGCCCACTTCTTGCATAAATTATGTAGAGCTCTCTGCACCCCCTACTCCCTTTCACCTTTTGTATTTAATTTTTAAAGTCAGTGTACTACAAGAACGCTGGATGCAAGATAGATACTATATTAAAATGTACTGTTATTTAAGATGTAATAAAGCAGTTTGACATGAGTTTACTCCTTGTCATGGTGTCTCCTTATTTAGTCACATGTATCTTAATTGTTTCAGGCATTACCCATATTTACTCCCCTAACCTCTCACAAAAGCATGCGTGTAATAAATATATATAATTTTTTTTTTTGTTTTATCTGGAGCAAAAAAAAATTAATTTACTACTCCCTGTAATGTAATATCACAAGTCTTTCTATGAACTTGGTTCCCATTTAACAGGCACACCCCAGAACTACATCTTCCAAGAACAAATTTGCTATATACAGTGTGTACAGGCTCTTGGGAGTCAAAGCAACAGCCTTGTTTTGTTGAGAAAAATCTATATATGCATGAGAGAGACAGAAGGGTGGAAGATAAAGTTTTGTTCAACAGCCAGTGCTGGCGATGCTGCTCTGGATTTTAGAGCATCAAAGGCATGGTGTTTTCATCCCAAACAGGAATTTTGGAGCACATTGAATTTCTGGGAAATCAGTGGGTAATTTTCTGTACTAGCCCTTTCTAATGGAGTTGAACATCAGGAAATATGCAACTGTTTGAAAGATGTACTGTGTTTGCCCACACTTTAGGGTACACTTCTAGCAAACTTGACAATATAAATCCTAGCATTAAACTTTGTCTGGTGATTTAGCTTATTAGCCTTGGGTTAATTGTGCTTTATTCAGTCAAGGTACCCAAAGTATTAAAAATTCTCTAGATAGTGGGAATCTCCTCCCATCACCTTCTCTCTGCAATCTTATTTATGCAAACCCTTGCATCTCCTCATAGTGCTATCTGACAGGATCCCGAAAACCTGTTTACTTTTCTGATACCCTTTGCTTAGATTGGCTTATAAAAATTATCTGAAACTGATGTTACATTTTATTTTATTTTTTAATGAACCCACACCTGCATTTTATTTTTTGTTTTAAATCTGCCTGACTTTAGGTACATTTTTAAATTGGCGAAACCAAGTCCAACATTTTTCTTGGTGTTGGTTTTTTACAATCCCCTGCAGAACACAGACAGATCTAATCTTAATACTTGGATCACTCCCCTAAAAAAAAAGGCAGATGTTCTAAATGAATAGCTGCATACATTTTTTGGGTCTGATTCAAACCAGAGACTAGCATTTTCAGGTGGGGGTTGAAAGTATGTCAAATTGTTATAACTGTGTGAAATATATCAGCACATGAGGCATTGATTTGGGAACCTGCGCTTTTAAACCATGGGGGACTATTTACAAACCTAACAAAGTGGGTCTGAAGTTAATAAAAAAAAAAAGCCACGTAACATCCAGAAATGTTATGCTTTTTTAAAGGGTAGGTTGACCTAAAAATGTGCATTTGTGTCTTTTTTTTGTTTTTCACACACAACGATTACGGGTACAGTGCTGGGCTTCCTGCAGACTCACCTTCAGCTTTGTACTGAGGATAAAGGCTTTCAGTGGTAGGCTGCGGGAAGTCACTGGACTACCATCCAGATCTCTGAAGGTCCTCCAAAGCTGCACAGATCTCAAGAGTGACAGCCGCTGCAGAAGAGAACACGCATGTTGTCATGAGGCGTGTGGTTTTCAGATGGGAGTTCCCATTTAAACTGTTACACCCCAAATATGGTTGTACCATTGTGCAAAAGATGTCAACCTTTGAATGTTATCCTGAATAATGTACCTTTTTGTCTTGAATTACATTCTGGTATGGTTAGTGTGCCTAGACCAAGGGTAGGCAACCTCGGCCCTCCAGCTGTGGTGAAACTACAAGTCCCAGGAGACAGTGCAAAACCCTGACCATCACAGGCATGACTCCTAGAAGCAGAGGCATGATGGGATTTGTAGTTTCACCACAGCTGGAGAGCCGAGGTTGCTTACCCCTGGCCTAGACACACCTGTTTCTACAATCACATAACTGTAAAGCTGCAGTTTGCTATCTAAGGCACTGCTGCTTCTGATTGCTACATTTCAGGGGATTTATAGTGTGAAGTGCTAAAATTTATTGTGCGGCTAAGTTTTCCCTGCTGGTGCCTCTTACAGGAGGAGGCAAAGCCCTACTGGTGGCTACCTCCATACACTACGGAAGGCATGGAGAAAGATTGGCTGTGGGAGGACAGCAGGCCATTCTGGTGACTAGTCCTTCTTGTTTTGTCATTTTCAGTAGCGTTCTACTGTTTATGTATGGTCTCTGCAAGACTTTGGTGTGTAAGACAGTCAGCAGTTTAATTTCCGTGTTAATAGCAGGCTCAATGTTTCCTCTGAACAACATTTTACTAAATGCAAAAATGTTCTGTGTGATACCAATCTATTTTAATATATTAACCTTTTAATCCAGAGCTCTGATCATGTGGAAAAGCTGGGTATGGTTTACCTGAAACAAGTATGGGAGTTGAGAATTCACCAGGTGCAGGCTTGCTCTTCAGATCAGTAAGGCCCCTTTCACATTTATACGACTTCAAAGTCGCGCGATTTTGCCGCGATTTCAACAAATGCCTGTGTAAGTGGCATCAAAATCGGACCAAAGTGGTGCAGGGACTACTTTGAACTGGGCACTACTTAAAGTCGTGCCAGTATGAATGATCATTGAAAAATCACAGAGAATGACTTGTTATACGATTTTGCAGTACAAAATCGTGAGACAAGTCGTATAAATGTGAAAGGGGCCTAAGGGTTTAAACCATGTGAACACACTTTAACTTTAGTGGGGGTGCTTACAAATGTATTGTCCCAACCCCTGTAATAACCACGTTGATGGAAAGCTGGGCTGCTCGTGAATTTGAAGAAAAGTATGTTGTGGGAAAAAATAAATCCTTACATTATTTGGTATTTGCCAAACGCTGTTGCCAGAATACTATAATTTGGTTGTACAGGACAGCAGGATCTTGGAGGAACTGCAGTCTATTCACATAATTTGTAATAAAAACATCTTTGCCATTCTGAAGCTTCCTCCAACCACTTTGCATATTTTATATATATACTGTGTACTTGCCAATGATGCTGCAGAAATCTCCCCCCACTGAGTCTGGCTGCAACCATTTTAACTTTGGGCAGCTGAAGCTGTTCACTTCCTGGATTTACACATGCACACCTCCAGCTCTGCAGCTCTCATTGGCTCTTATGACTCATGTCCCCTCCCTTCCTGGCAAACGCTCACGAGAGAGCGTGCAGTGCATGATGTCCCAAGCCTAGGTGCTTTTCCCCAGACAAGAAACAGGAAATGGGCTTTATAAGGTATTTACTGGCAGAAAAAGTTTTGCTATCCAAAGCTTAAACAAGGGCAGAAGATTTATTTGCTGGAAAGATAAATGACTGAAGTTCTGCTTTAAACTAGAGTTGCATTACGTGTCCATCAGGTGCTTGAATGCTGGAAAAAATAAAGGGACAGCCTCTATTTAACACCTTCCACTTGGCTAGCATCTTTATTTATTTTTCCTCTAGTGATGGATCATCCTTTCCTCTCATGAGGGAAATTCTTCATGGCCATCAATCTTCTAGCTGCTCTATAGACACTGTGGCTTTCTAATTTGAATGACTAAGCCTTGGGATACCATACCCAGGCCCTGCCTGAATGGGGGCCTGTAATGTTTTGGGCACTGAATCCTGCATGTGCGCTTACCATGGCATATGCATTGTAGTGTTGGCCACGGTGATTTACAGGTCTGAGACAAAGTTCTGCATGTGGTGTAGCTCTTCAGTGTTATGCCCAATGAGGACAAGTCCCAGCTACAGCCCTTCCCTGGGGTCTAATGGGGCATGTTTGTGGTTTTTTTTTTATTTATTTTTTCACTTCGCCACCACAGCATTATGTACTTTTTCTGTCTTAGTTTACCGAGCATGCATACTCTGTTTTCTTCTTCTAGTCCTGGAATACAGAAGACCAGTTCAACTTTTCTCCAGCCAGTATACAAAAAAAGCACATGGCAGATCTTCCAATCGGCCAACAGTCAGGGTGGTTTGTCTCCCCAAGTTGGCCCTGATTTTTCTCTGTCCTGATCCTGGGTAGGCAACATTTTGTGCACTTAAAGTACAGCAGGCTGTGGTGCCCTCAGACTCCTGCTCTGTGAGTTACCCCTGATTGGTAATGTCTTATATATTTGTATGGCAGTGATGGCGAACTGTGGCACCCCAGATGTTTTGGAACTACATTTCCCATGATCGAGTACACTGCAGAGTGCATGGACATTGTGGGAAAGTTAGTTCCAAAACAGAGGTGCCAAGTTTTGCCATCACTGACCTATGATCTAGTCCAGTGTTTTTCAACTCCAGTCCTCAAGGCACACCAACAGGTCAAGTTTTCAGGGTTTCCCTCAGATGAATTAATTGGCTGTGGTGATTACTAATGGCCCATACACACGATCCGAATATCGGCCGACGGATCGTACGACTTTTTTCGCTTAATAATCGCGAGTAAAATAAAATAGGTTTTTAAACTCACGAAAATTATCGTACGATAGAAAAAAACGATCGGAAGTGATGTCACGTGTTGTAATGTATTTGTATTGTATTGTCGGACGACCGCTGTACTGACTAAACGAAAATCGGACGAGAAAAATTTTCGCGCTTGTCCGATCGAATTTAATCGGATGAACGGTCGTGATCGGCTGTCGAAAGTAGTGTACACACGATCCGAAAATCGTACGATCCATCATCGGACGATCGTTTTCGTCCGATATTCGGATCGTGTGTATGGGCCATTAGGCAGTGAAACTGATCAAATCACCTGTGCAAAATAATGGAAAGCCTGAAAACATGACCTGTTGGTGTGCCTTGAGGATTGGAGTAGAAAAACACTGATCTAGTCAGACCACCATTAACCCCTCCTGTTCCAGTTTTCAAAACTATGTAGAAGAATATATTGGCATATACTGATTTGTTTTAAACAATTTAGGGATATTTATTATAGCAAAAAAATTATATATTTTTTTATTGTGTTTTTTTTAATTGTTTATAGCGCAAAAAATAAAAACCGCAGAGGTGATTAAATACTACCAAAATAAAGTTCTATTTGTGGGAAAGATGCAAATTTTGTTTGGTTACAGCATTGCATGACCGCACAATGGTCAGTTAAATGACGCAGTGCAAAATTGTAAAATGTGCTCTGGTCAGGAAGGGGATAAAATCCTCCAGGGCTGAATTGGTTAAATGGTTTGTGTTGCAGTTAGTGTCTACAAACTATGGTGTGTGTGTGTGAGATGGAGGCATTTACAGGCCCCGAAAATGCAATGGCCACCTTTTGGGTTTTCAAAGGGCATATTATTTGATGTTGCTTCCTGAAAACCTCTCCAAATTAAAACTTTTTTGAAAGTGGACACTCTAAGGAATTTGATAAGAGGCATGGTATGTTTTTTCAGATTTTATTTTTTGTCACAAGATTTTGAAAAATGGGGAAAAAAACATAATGGTTTTAGAGCCTCTGAAACAGTGATGGGTAGTCAGGAAGTGAAATTAGGAAATTGCACCCTTTGAGGGCAGAAAGGTGCTCATTGGATTTTAGGCTCTTGTACGTGGCTAGGCTGCCAAAAAGTAATTCACATGTTTGCGGTGTAATGCCACATAGGCCCATGACTTGTGTGAGAAATATCTTGTTAATGTGGCCACTTTGTGTGTAAAAAAATATATATATATATATAAACTTTTCCCAGGTGTCTTTCAGGACAGCACCTGAGATAGTGACTTCTCCCGCTGGACCACAGGAAATGCCTTCTTCCTCTAGATCGTTAAATTGAGGCACCTCCCTACCATACCTCAGTTTTCGTTTCCTCTGGCCTGGAGGGGAGCTAGGATCTCTTGGGTGCTCCTGAGAGATGGGGGTCTCCCCCCCCCCCCCCACACAAAACCTTTGATACCTTCAGTCCTCTTGTCCTACCCAGGCAGTTTGCAGTGGTAGTTTTTTTTTCTGGTTTCTCTTCCCTCTTGTTGCTCGGAGAGAGGTGGAGATCAGTGGCCTGCTGCAGTGTCCTGGAAGCGGCGGCTGCCCATTTTTCATAGGCCGATGGGGAAAGGTGTACCAGATCGCTGCCAACGTCATTTTTGGTGAGGAGGCAGGACAGCTGGCGCCTATTTCTGGTGCAATGGCACTATGGTAGTCCGGAAGCTGTGAGTGGAATGATGCACACCTGCCATGGAGGACGCAGCATCTGCAGTGGTGGGGACAGGCACGAGCAAGGTAGGAGGTGGAATGGTGGTCCAGCATGCAGCAGGAAACCCTAGCTAGGGGGAGGTACAGCAGCAGGAAGTGCCAATGGGGACAGCTGCTCTGCCGGTACTAGCATGGAATACAGGCCCTGAATGTGACGTCAGCAGAAGAGGATCAAAACCAGCATCAAATGCATTTGCCAGAAGTGACGTAAAAGGAGCAAGATTGATTTCGGAGTGTCGATTGACTCCATACCATTTGGTGTTGAGGAGGAGCCAATTGCTTTGAAAAGCGCCCTGCCCCTTTTACGTCGCTTCCGTCAAATGCGTTCCACGCTGGTCCTTTTCTGATGTTCTCACATCCGGGGCCTGTGTTTCACGGCTGCATGGCTGTCCCCATTGGCGCTTCCTTCTGCTGGTTGTCTAGGATTTCCTGCTGCATGCTGGATCACCTGACACAGGACCACCTTTCCACCATACTTGCCATGATGAGACTTGTTTTATCTTAATTCTAGTACGTGTATTTAAACTCCCTTGGGCTATTAAAGTCTTGCATTTCTGCACTTAAGGCTAAATTCATACTTGGGCGGTGCAAATTCCTGCTCTGTTCTATCTACAGAGAGATAAGAGAGCTGTTCAGCAGATCATCTCTGTTTTAGCTGTGAATTTGGAGACCTGGGAGGGGGGGAAGTGTATTGAGGAGAATGCGTGATCTCCTGATGAGAAATGAATACATCTGTGAATCAGATATGCGCTCATAGAAGATAATGGGCCTGAGCTGCACCGCAATGCCTAGAAAATGCACATGTTTTTTGGGCAAGGCGCAGTGCGAATGCATCGCACATATGTGAACCATCCTCATTAAAATCAATGTATTTTAAAATATGCAAATTGGATGAGGTTTAAGCCGCACTCACTTTGCATAGGTGTGAACCTGGCCTAAGTATAGTTGTGCTCAATATTTTGATCCCTACAAACCTATACTAGCAATTGTGGTGATCTGTGACCTATAGATTGCCGACACTATTGCACTTAATCTAATGATAACTGACTGGTGCTATCTGATGTCACTAGTGACAGTGATCAGTTAAAAACAAACACAAACTGTACTCTGACCCTGTACTAATGGCACTGGCTGGGTGACAGGAGTGATCAAAGGGTTAATGAGGCCGATCAAGGGGTGCCCAACTGTTTGTGTGTAAAGTGTGCAGCTTTTCCTCGGGTTGTGTCTCTCTTCTCTCCCTGGACTGAAAAGGATTCCACTAAAGGTGTTTAGCACTTATATGTATTCTAAAGTATAGCAGAAAGTGGAGCTAGAAAATTGTTGGGAATCGGAAACCAGAATCTGGTGTAGCTGTGCATAGCTTCTATATGTACAGAGAACGTTTTATGTACAATACAAAGTCCAATAATGTTAAAAAGCACCCCAGTGCACCTTACAAGCACACCTTAATGCATATGTATTTCAGTGCACAGCAGAAAAACATTAACCCCCATGTAGGCATCTGCCTACATGCTGCTATTCAACAGATTCTTTATGTAGGTTATTACCCTTTTTCAGTTTAGAAATGCTTCCAAGTTTGTAGTCAAAACTGTTCACTGTAACCAGAATAGATGGAGACACTCACTGCTCTCTGAATGTTAAGACTTTCCACAATGAATCAGCCTCCCTTCTACCAGGAGACCTCCAGTGGATATCAGATATGCTTGCTTACACATTCCCATCTTTCCTCATCAACGCTTTCTACGTGTTACTGTGGGCACGCAATATTGTTTCCCCTCCCTTTGATATATCCACGGTATTCTGAGTATTCACCGAGTTGCTTGTCTGGGTTCTAGCTCTGCTTCACTTTCAAGATATCCACATGGTGGGATACCTGGAAAATCTCCTCATACACGACCAGTACACCAAAGTCCTGATGATCCCGGCCCAATGGACAGTGCAAATTTTAAAAAGATTCTGTTGGATTCTAAACCTTCAGTATTTATTGCTGGACACAATTCACTGATTGCAGTACCTGGGCATGATCTTGGATACGACCCTGTGGTGAAACCTTTTACCCTGGGATACAATTCTCTCCCTTTGCTCACATGCTTGGACCCTTCAGTCCCAGACCTAGCCCCCTTCAAATCATGTCTGCGTGAGGGTGCTGGGTCTGATGATGGCCTTATTCTAGGCAGCATCATATGCTCAGTTTTTCCCCAGATCATTGCAACAATCGAGCTGTGTGGGACAAACAGAATTGGTCGTTTGATCGTCTCATGTTTCTGACTTGCAGGGGTAGACTTTCCCTGACATTGTGGATTTCCAACCTGGAGCTGGAGTTAGAAAAACCCTTTCCCCAAACACGTGGAAGATTTGCACAATATATGTCAGCCTGTAGAGAAGTCCTGGATGCTCTCTTGATGCATGGTACATGTCTGTTGGAGGAAGGACCGGTATGTTCAAACCTTTTGGCGCAAATGGGGAATCGGACATGGATTTTCTGGCATTCAGATTTAACAAAAAAATTACAGATTTGTCACCAGGTCCAGGGATCTTTTGAGCCTTCACAGTTACTCTGGTGACTATGTGGGATTAGTTCAACCTAAGCTACACCATTCCTCCTTTACAGCTTCTCCTTTGCGTGCTCCTCAGGATCAAGATGGAGGGCATTCCAGTGATCCTCATTGCACCAAGGACATGATGGCTCAGGAGGATGTGGTACTCTTGGCAGACTTTTTGGTCCCTTCCCTTGTGGACTGTCAGGACTATCTGTTGCAAGGACCAGTGCACTATACAGAGTCACTGGCTTAATGACGTGGCTGTTGAAGCCCATGTTCTGAACGACAGGGGGCTATTGGATTTAGTCATTCCTACTCCTTTAAAAGGCTAAGAAGTAAAATCTACCATTGTATGAGTGATGTGAGGCTAGGAAATTCCATCCTAGGAACTAATCTGTGGGATGCATCCTGTCCATTCTCTTGGACAAGCTATTGGCCTTGATTACTGTCACAGGACAAATCTTGGCCCTGACTGCTTAGTTTCAGAGACTGTTGGTCTCCTATTCATGAGTTCAGGCCTTTGTATATGGTGTCAAGTACATTTCTCCTCCTGTGCATTATCCTTTGCCACATGGGGTCTGATTACTCTGGCCCTTTGAACGCATTTGGGATATTTCTATGTCTGACCTCACTTGCCAGGTGGCCTTTCTCATCGCTATCACTTCTACACAACGTGGCTGAGTCAGCCTTGTCCTGAAAGGAATTTTTCCAAGTGGTAATAAAGGATACGGTTGTTCAGAGGCCTGAGTCCTCCTTTCTCCCCTAGGTTGGTTTCCTTCGATCACCTTAACCAGGACATTGTTCCTCCTTTCTTATGTCTTGTTCCAAAGTATTCCAAGGAAATTTATCCCCACTATCTCATTGTGCTATGCGCTGTAAGAGTCTACCTGTCAGCTAGAAGTTATTTTATGCAAGTAGATTCCATTTCTCTGTCTTTCCTGAATAGTTCAATAGAAGCTCCCTGCTTCATTGCTAGGTGGATTAGAAAACATTTTTTGAGGTCATAATGATACCTAATGGGACTAATAATAATAATGATTTTGACAGTCTGGTGAAGACCATTGTGGATCTTTATGAAACTGCAGATTTAGAGAATCAAACCACTGAAAAATTCTGATTGACTGTCAAGCTTTGCTGAGCATTGCACGTATTTATTTCTAATTATGTAAAACCAGATGTGTTTATACCCTTTCCGACTTTTTTTTTTTTTTTTAATTTGGCTTCTTTACTCTGTTGCACCTACACCTTCAGTTATTTATGTAACATGCTTATTTCCTGAGCTTCCTGCAGCTTTGTTTCTTAATATAGTTGGCTGTTCTGTCTAATAATAACAAGCAGTGTAGCGAAAAGCGCGCACACCGCTGTGACAGAGACAAGTTGCAGATGCCCCCTTCTGATGAGCTTCTAAGCCTTGCAAAGGGCAGGCAGCAACGGGGGTTCACCCCGGATGAACAGGAAGTCAAGCAATAGACAAAGGTCCTCCAATAAATTATTCATCTTAGTGACTTGCCCTCCAACTCGCCATTATTTCTTTCTATGTATTTTTTCACACTTGAAAAAGAGAACCCATCCTTTTAATCTCCCATTTAATAAACTACCTGAGGCATAAAGGGGCCCATTCACACTTGTGTGGTGTGGCAACACACCTGCCCAATATGCTTGGCAGGGCCATTCAATTTAAATGGCACCTCCAAAGCATTGTACAGTAGAGCCCAATGCATATACTGTGCATTGCATTTTCAAAAAAGGGTGTACATTTTTTCATCCATTGTGGTGTATTGGGAACCCATTCATAAGAATGGGCTTCCTTAAAGGGGTTGTAAAGCTTCATGTTTTTTCACCTTAATGCATCCTATGCATTAAGGTGAAAAAACACCTTGCCCTCTCCGGCTCTCCCGAGCCCCCATTTTACTTACCTGAGCCCCGAATCTCTGTGGACGCGATCCCACGTCTTAATCTAAATGTCTGACCAGCTTCTCATTTGATAGATTGATAGTAGCACAGCCATTGGCTCCTAATTTGCTTTCAAAATGAAAAACAAAGAAATATGTATTCATATACTTTTATACTGTATTCGTGTGTGTATGTGTATGTGTATATATATATATTTAACCACTTCCCGCACGGCCAATAGCCGATTTACGGCCGGGAAGTGGTTATGAAATCGTGACAGGCCGTTCTCAAACGGCCTGCACGATTTCATGCCGCACGCGCCCGTGCGGGCGCGCAGCGCGGCGATCGGTGATGCGGGGTGTCAGTCTGACACCCTGCACCTCCGATCTCGGTAACGAGTCTCCGGCGGAGCCTCGTTAACACGTGATCAGCCGTGTCCAATCACGGCTGATCACGATGTAAACAGGAAGAGCCGCCGACGGCTCTTCCTCACTCGCGTCTGACAGACGCGAGTACAGGAGAGCCGATCAGCGGCTCTCCTGACAGGGGGGGTTCGCGCTGATTGTTTATCAGCGCAGCCCCCCCTCGGATCGCCACACTAGACCACCAGGGAAATAAAAAAAATACCAAAAAAATACAAAAAAAAATGACAAAAAAAAAGAAAATGACAAAAAAAAGGGGGGCAGTAAAAAAAAATGATGCCAATCAGTGCCCACACATGGGCACTGATTGGCAACATTGATCCATCAGTGCCACCCCTCAGTGATCATCAGTGCCACCCCAGTGTCTGTCAGTGCCACCCCACAGTGCCAATCCATGCCCAGTGCCCACCTACCTGTGCCACCTATCAGTGCCCACCTGTGCCGCCTATCAGTGCCCACCTGTGCCGCCTATGAGTGCCCACCTGTGCCGCCTATGAGTGCCCACCTGTGCCGCTTATGAGTGCCCACCTGTGCCGCCTATGAGTGCCCACCTGTGCCGCCTATGAGTGCCCATCTGTGCTGCCTATGAGTGCCCAGTGCTGCCTATGAGTGCCCATCAGTGCCGCCCATGAGTGCCCATCAGTGCCCAATACCAGCGCCGCCTATCAGTGCCCATCAGTGCTACCTAATCGGTGCCCATCAGAACTACCTCATCGGTGCCCATCAGTGCCACCTCATCGGTGCCCATCAGTGCCCATAATTGAAAGAGAAAACATACTCATTTACAAAAAAATTAACAGAAAAAAATAAAAACTTTATTTTTTTTTCAAAATCTTCGCTCTATTTTTAGTTGTTGCACAAAAAAAAAAAAAAACGCAGAGGTGATCAAATACCACCAAAAGAAAGCTCTATTTGTGGGGAAAAAAGGACGCCAATTTTGTTTGGGTGCAGTGTAGCATGACCGCGCAATTGTCATTCAAATTGCGACAGTGCTGAAAGCTGAAAATTGGCTTGGGCGGGAAGGTGCGTAAGTGCCTGGTATGGAAGTGGATATATATATATATATATATATATATATATATATATATATATAGAAAGAAAGCACACCCCACAGACACTTAACTTTTTCAAGCCCTTTTTTTAGGGCTGAAAATACACCCCTCGGCTTATACTCGAGTCATTGTACCTAAAAATCTTCTTAGACTGCGGTCCATTGTTTAAATAGTGGCTTCCTCCTGGATCCGCATTTCCAGCAAACACTGTGTTGAGTGTTCCGCCTATCACGAAGGTCCTCTCATTCTCAGACTCCATTTCCCAGCAGACACTGTGTTTAGAGTTCCACCTATCATGGACGTTTTCTTGTCTGAGGATGAAAATGGGTCCGTGATTGGCGGAACACTGAACACAGTGCCTGCTGGGAAATGGAGTCCGACAATGAGAGGACCTCCGTGATAGGCGGAACACTCAACACAGTGTTTGCTGGAAACGCCTATCACGGAAGCCGCGATATTTAAACAATGGACGCTCGCAGTCTAAGAAGAATTTCGGGTACACTGACTCAGGCACAGGGATGCGGAGTAGCTGGTAGCTTTTGATGTTATTTGTTGGGGACCTCAACTTTGACAATTGCTCATCAGGTATGAAAACTCAAAGAAAGACCCTTAGTATATTCTGTTTGCCAGTAAATTATCATGTCATTGGTTGCTGTATTCTGCTTCTGTTTATGCAATTGGTGCTAAAGGGTTTCTCAGCCATTCTCGGCATAATAAACATGAGGGAAATATTGCACGAAGCAGTCTAGGAAGAATTTTAGGTACACTGACTCAGGCACAGGGATGCTGCAATGGGCACAGTAAGGTCGGGCACAGTGAGGTGGCAATGGGCACAGTGAGGCATGCAAATGGTCACAATAAGGTTGGGCACAGTGAGGTGGCAATGGGCACAGTGAGGCATGCAAATGGGCATTGTTGACCCTCTTTTCCACTTACAGTAGCTGCTGCATTTCCACCTCTAGGCTTATACTCGAGTCAATGCGTTTTCTTGTGGTAATATTGGGTACCTCGGCTTATATTCGAGTATATACGGTGTGTGCGCGCACACACACACACAAGTCCATATATATTTGGACACAGGCACAATTCTTGTATTTTTTTTAGTTATATAATGGATATGGGCTCAAAGTGCACAGGTTTAATTTGAGGATATGTACATCCAAATCGGAGAAAGGGTTTAGGAATTACAGCTTTTAAGAATAGCTACACCCCCATTTTTCAAGGTACCAAAAATAATTTGATAATTGAATGAAAAGCTGTTTCATCTAAGCATTATACTTTTTAATTGTGACCCCAGTTGGGCTACATTCTCATATAGTTATGCGACCATAGGTTAGATTGTATAACTATGCTGTTTGATAGCTACTTCCTTGTTGGGGCTCTGCATGCTATCCCCTTTTAAAGAGGAGTTACTCCTCTAAAGTCCTACTCACCTTAGTCTTCCTCTTACAAACCAGTCATGGAGAGAGGATCACGCGCCAGGGCTGATCTGTTTTAGGTTGCCCATTGATGTGAGGCTCTGCGGGGGCCTGCCTGTAACATAGGGCTAATCCCCTGAAGTGCCTTACCTCTACCCCCCACTAGGCCTTAGTTGCACAAGACAGCAGTTGATCTCCACATAGATTCTTAGTGCTTTTTCTTGTCCTTTTTCTCCCTTCTCTTCCTTTTCACTTACACCTGGCCCTCCATCTCTCTCTTTTTTTTTTCTTTCTAAACTTCCTGTCTGCCTGCCCAGCACGTTCTAATCCTTGTTAATGTCAGTAGGTGCCTAGTTTATCATTTTGATGCCTCTAATGTATCGTATGGAATGTGCATATTTCATTCTGTTATTTTCTGACCTTCTTAATGTATCTGTATGTTATATTTCATTTTATTGGCACAATAAATAATTTTTCTAATAAAAAAAAAAAAAAAAAAACTGTCTCTATATCTTGTCCCTCGCTTTATCTTACTTCTCTTTACTTTGTCTAATACCCTTCCCTGGCAGTTACTGGACCTTCACAGTGACCAGGAGGGCAGATATATTTTTCTGAATGGAAAGTCAAACGTTCACCTTGGCAAAGGTTTACCTACCAACATAGATCAACTTTCAGTGTTTGAGTTGTGCCTTTCCTCTCTGAACTTCTTTGCTGAGGGCATCCTCATATTGGGTGGAGATTTCAATCTTGCACTTGACCCACACAAGGATTCATCAACAGGCTCTTTGACCCTACCACAAAAAAAAAAAACAGAACTAGACTTAAGGAACTTCTCCATTCCCATCAATTAGTTGACATTTGACATATTCGCCATCTGCAAGAAAAGGACTACACCTTGTTCTATTCACCACATGGATCATATTCCAGGATAAATCTCTTCCTTGTCTCCCATGCTGCGATTCCACTAGTCTAGTGCCCACGTTAGCCATATTGCACTCTCAGATCATGCTCCGATCTTGATGGAAATCGCATTACAACACCTGATGCTTAGGTCTATCACCTGGCTTCTGAATCGAATCCTTCTCCAGGACCCCAAAATTAAAGCCGATGTACTGAGGGAACTGTAACTCTTCTTTAAGACCAACAGGAATTCGGTATCTAACCCTCTTCTCCTGTGGTCGGCACACAAGTGCTATATACAAAGGGTTCTCGTTAAACACAGCCACAGATAAGCCGGAAACATTAGCCAGTTTATTATCTAAATTCCATAATCTTGAAAAATGCCATCAATCTTGCCCTGACCATCTTACAGAAGCAGAGCTCAATCGACTTCGGAAGCAGGTCAGAGACCACTCAATATACCAAGCCAAAAATAGTTTTTTTTCCCCGAAGGCCCGCAGAGTGTTCTTCGAATTTGAAGATAAGTGTAGTAGGTCCCTGGCGAATGCTATACGTACCCGATGCAATTCGTCCTACATTGCAGCTTTATCTATTCCTTCAGGTACTAAAATGAATTCATCCTCGGAAATGGCTGATACATTCCGTGATTTTAACACACTTTAAAACTTATTCATCTCCTGTCCCTGGTTAAGTTGGCGGCAATTGATGCCTACCTCTTGGCTGTGAGACTGCCTTCACTTACCAATGAGGAAGTTGAGCTACTATAAGCTACTATCTCGGATGAGGAATTTTTGGGTGCACTAGTTGGATCTCCAGCAGGAAAAGCGCCTGGGCCTGATGGCTTTACAACGCCATATTACAAAGCCTTCCATGAACAATTGTCACCCCATTTAACCAGTGCTTTTAACACCATCTTAGATGGCCACGCCATGCCCCCAGACCTCCTAAATGCAAGCATTTTGGTTATCCCAAAGCCAGGCAAAGACCCCCTCTGTGCCAGCTACAGACCTATCTCCCTACTTAATTGCAACCTAAAACTGTTCACCAAAATCTTGGCTGAGAGACTGTGTTCCATTCTCCAGCGTATCCTCCTCTTTGATGAGGTCGGTTTTATCTGTAAGGCGGCGTACACACGACCGAGGTTCTCGCTAGAAACCAGCGAGAACCTCGCTGGAAGCTGCATTCCAGCGAGAACCTCGGCCGTGTGTACGCTCTCGGCGAGCATCCCGTCGGGAATGCCGTCGAGCAGAAATGGAGAGCATGTTCTCTATTTGCTCGACGGCCCGCCTGGATGAATGGCTGGTTGCCATTCCCGACGGGCGGGTCGCCGAATCTGACGGCCGGCAGAGAACCTCGACAGGCGGAACGATGTGTTCTGCCCGTCGAGGTTCTCTGCCGTGTGTACGCGGCTTTACAGAGGCCTGAGATAACACAATTAGAACTATAAATGTTATCACGAGAGCCAAGCATCTTAACACACCTTTCATTCTGCTTTCAACTGATGCAAAAAAAGTGTTTGACAGAGTGAACTGGACCTTCCTCCAGGCCACCTTATGACACATTGGGATACTGTGCTCTGTCCTATCTTGGATTTCTGCCCTATACCCGACCCCCACAGTCAAAGCAAACGGAATAGCCTCCAAATCCTGTAACTTCTCTCATTGGAACCTCTGCTGCAGCACATTCTGATTAACCCAGACACTAATGGTCTTGAAACTAGTACATATCATAAAGTCCCTGCCTACGTGGATGACTTTTTGTTGTACCTATCAATCCACTTGTCTCTTTATCAGTTCGATTTTCCGAAATGTATACGTATGGAGAATTATCAGATTTTAAAGTTACCCTACATAAATTGAAGCTCTCAACGTTAACCTTTCCCCTCCATTGCTCAACTCAGTAGTAATTTCCCTTTTCGATGGGCTCCCCAAGCCATCCAGTACTTGGGAACCAGAATCCCTTCCAATCTTCATCTTATTTTCCAATACAATTTCCAACCTTTTTTGGCTACCCTCTCTTCAGATTTGGAGAAATGGAAATCCCTGGCAATCTCCTGGTTTGGTAGATGTAACGTATTAAAAATGAACATCATGCCAGGTCTCTTATCTCCTGCAAGCGTTGCCGATCAAAATGCCAAGGGAGTTCTTTAGAAAAATCAGAGCGACTTTTATTTGATATGTTTGGAAAGGTAAACCTTCCCATCTCAAACGGGCACTCTTGTAAACTCAGAGGTGGTGTCTGACTCCCTGACACCCCGCCTTATACTGTATGGCGGTTCATATGGTCAAAGTAGTAGATTGGTGTAGACACGCCTCTCACAAACTTTGGGTGTCATTGGGACAGGACTCTGTGGCTGCCTTTCTAGCTGGCCTGCCATAGACAGGAGTTCAACACGCTGGAGTTGAACCTCCCCACTCCTTGAATGAATCTACTTTGATAGAACTCTCTAGATATTACAAGCTGGTAGCGACTTCCAGCTTCCCCTCGGCATTAACTCCTATCATTGGCCATCCAGATTTTTTTCTCCATGTCTCACAGATAGTCTTTCAACTCCGACAGGATCTAAATCTAGTCAGAGCTTCTTCCTTCCTTGGTCCACTGTTTTTTTTTTTTTTTAACTCTTCAGCCCTCGGCCAATGGAAACTGTTGCAATTAACTTACTTCCTCCGGTCCCTTCCTGATCATTCCAGATTTCGAAGACAACCTACCTCATTTAGGGGAAAGACCAATTCAGAAATACCGGTCCCCTTCTGTGTTTAGCGTCCATTTTCCCTGGACGTAGCCCATTCAGCTGGCGCTGTGGTATCCAGACAGGCACTTTACTTCACATCCTTTGGGACTGTGCAAAGATTTGCCCCTTCTGGCAACAGGTATTACAAATCCTGCACAAACTCAGACTACTCTCTTTTCTTAATTTGACTACTATGTCGAGTAATGAATACCGTAAAACCTTATTGAAGCATCTCCTGAATGCTGCTAGGGCATGTTTTTAAAGTATGTGGAAAAAACAAGCCCCACCCCTTATAGTGCATTGGTTTGCCAGGCTGAATGATATTAAGCAGATAGAACACCTTACCGTGGTTCTTAGGGACAAGACTAAGGAACACAATAGCGATGGCTATATTGGGACATGTTTCATTTTTCGGATTAATTATTTAACTTATTCTTAACTAAATGGGAACTCAGTAACTTATGCCGTCAACCCCAGGAGGTTCCTCTTCCTTCCCTTACTCCCCCCCCCTTTTTTTTTCCCTCACTCTTGCCTTTCTTCTTTTTCTTCTCTTTTTAGATACTTAATGTGTCCACCTTTCTGTCTGAAAACACCTCAAAATGCCCTTCGGTATGCACCGACCACGTGGTACGCCTGTTTTATGGGCTGAGCAGGGCAACACCTTTTCAAAGGGGGTCTTCACTTTCCCCTACGTTACAAAAGATTACTGCCTGTAAGTGATCTGATCCTCTCTATGTACATGCCCGACAGTTCCTGCAAATATTTTACAGAAAAATGTGTATATCCAGGGCGCTCCAAGAATTTGAATTCTGACAGATAAAGTCTGTGTTGGAGTAGGTCACTGGCTGAAGAAGGAATCAAAGAGCTGTTCCAAAACGCGTCCCGCCTCTATGACACACTTCCTGTCCTCTTCCTGTTTGTGTTCCATGCTGGTTTTGGTCTCGCTTCCTCTGACATCATCCCCAGGCTCCAGCACCATTGTGTTCCCTAAACACTCACAACACAAGTTGGCTGTTATCTTGTGGACCTCCCTGGAAGCTTTATCATCAGACTAGGACTGCCCTGCCACTGGAACATCTTCTGGACACACTTGCCTGCTACATGCCTGCTTCATCCACCATCTTGTAAGTGTTTCTAACCCCTTTAGGGGATATTAAAAGTTTAATACTTATGCACTTAGAGGCGCCTTGTTTGTTTTTCTGTGCAAATATTTTACAACACATGTGTAACGTCTATCGAGTGACTTTTCACTAAGTACAATTATACTTAGTTCTTCCCCAGTTAACTCTCATCCGTTACTTCCTTCCCAAACCTCCTTCCTGAAGAGCCTCTCGCTTTGAAGTTCAAATATAGTTACTTCCTTCTTTCTGATTAGCCTGTCACTTCCTGTTGCTGGGTGGCCTATTTAAGCTCCCAGCACTGACCAGGAAGTGTTCCTTTATTTTTGCTGACACAACGCCTCTGTCGGTTGGGTATCCAGACGCACCTGCTCTGAACTTCAGCTTCCTGACCTGGACCAGGAGCCTCCACTGCCTGCTTCACCAGCCTTACCTGTCTGGACCCTTGGAGCCTGACCTTATGCCTGCATCGTTCACTTCAGTATCGCAAGTACCCTGATGTTGTTATGCATTACTGTCCTGTGAACTGCCCTGCCTGCTAAGTTATGTATGCTAACTATACCAGGAATTACTGCAGCCATAGCCTCTCTATGTTTGGTACTTCTAATAAGGATCCGGCCATGATTTCTACAATCTAAGGTCACCAAGTATAAACGGAAGTCTTTCATGCCTATGTACCTCCTTCTCAAATGTTACTGTGTGCACATATACTGCCTATTACTTTGAGGACTTTGCAGTTAAGTTTATTTACATGCCACACATGCTCGGCTACTTCTGCTTTTAACTAGAACCTGGTCTGTAGTTTCCAAGTATTAGTGGAATGCTGCTTTCATGCCATTCCCTCAACACTGCTGCACTGCGACCAGTCCATTACTCTGGAGGCATGTGGCACTAATACTACTTACCTTGCTATTAGAGTTTGTATTTGTATCCAGTATTCATGCAAGCTCACTCCCCAGGGTATCACCCTAGTGAGCCTGAACTATAGTATCAGTTCTACCTGGACTTTATACTTATATTTGTTTGTGTTTTCACTGGCGCCTATGAAGGAATATGCGCCATGTTTCTTGACTGAGGCTGTGATGCTAGGATCCCAAACTCTCTGCACAAAAGAGAGTGAAACCTGGGTCTGAAACTGAGAAGTCTCCGCAGTTGAGATCCTAATTCTCAAATCATATCTGGCGTAACGTTACAACATGATTATGTTTTTTCCTAAAGTTGACTATTATCCTGAGTTGTTAGTTGTAATTTTTTACCGATTTGCAATAGGGTATAAAGTTTGGATAGTGACAATTAATCTCTGTTACTTTAGTCTCCATTATGCCACTGCTGATAATCTTTGTCAGGACTATACTGTCATGTCATACGACCGTGTAATGTTGCATACCTTTAAATAAAAAAAAAAAATGAAAAAACATTTTTTTTCATGGCCAGCTGTGGGCTACGTTTTGGTTATTTCTTCATCAATTCAGCAGATAAAAAATCTGGAGTTGTTTCTAAGTATGGTATTTGCATGTCTATTGCTGTAAACCTACATCATGCATTCAAAGGAGCTGTCCATGCAAATGACAAGCCAGAGAGTTGGCAGCAACATTAGGAGTGGCCAAATCAACAGTTTGGTACATGCTGAGGAAAGAAGAACGCACTGGTGAGCTCAACAAAATAAAAAAGCCTGGATGTCCATGGAAGACAACAGTGGTAGATGATCGCAGGATCCTCTCTATGGTAAAGAAAAACCCATTCACAACATCCCAACAACGGAGGGACACTCTCCAGGAGGAGGGCGTATCATTGTCAAAGTGTACAATTAACAGAAGACTTCATAAAAGCAAATACAGAGGGTTCACCACAATGTGCAAACCATTCATAAGCCGGAGAATAGAAAAGCCAGATTAGACTTTGCCCAAAAATATCTACAAAAGGCAGACCAGTTCTGGAAAAGCATTCTTTGGATGGATGAAACTAAGACTAAGGGGTTCTGTTGAAACTAAATCATGGTCAGGTAGACCAACTAAAATTTGAGCCACAACTGCCAGGAAAATTGTCCGGGATGCAAAGAAATACCCACAAATAACTTCAGGTGAAATACAGGACTCTCTGAAAACATGTGGTGTGGCTGTTTCAAGATGCACAATAAGGAGGCACTTGAAGAAAGATGGGCTGCATGGCTGAGTCACCAAAAGAAAGCCATTACTATGCAAATACCACAAAGTATCCCACTTACAATACGCCAAACAGCACAGAGACAAGCCTCAAACCTTCTGACACAATGTCATTTGGAGCAATGAGACTAAAATTTACCTTTTTGACCACAATCATAAATGCTTAATTTGAAGAGGAGTCAACAAGGCCTATGATGAAAGGTACAGAGGTGGATCGCTGATGTTTTAGGCAAGTCTGAGCTACAAAGGCACAGGAAATTTGGTCAAAATTGATGGCAAGATGATTCCTCAGCCAGGAATCTGCATGTGGAATGTACTTGGATCTCAGTCTCCTGACCTCAATATCATAGAGTCACTCTGAGGGGGATCTCAAACATGCAGTTAATGCAAGACAGCCCAAGAATTTACAGGAACTGGAGGCTTTTGCCAAGAGGAATGGGCAGCTTTACCATCTGAGAAGATAAAGAGTCTCATCCACAAATACCACAAAAGACTTTAAGCTGTCATTGATTTTAAAAGGGGGCAATACACAGTATTAAGAACTGGGGTATGTAAACTTTTGATCAGTGTCATTTGACTAGTTTCTGTTTTCATTATGATTTAAAAATTGTAAACACAATTGATTTGATAATAAATGGCTTTAGCCAAACACTAACCATGAGTGAAAGGAATGTTTGTGTTATCATTCATATTCTCTGAAAAATGGCCAAGAAATCATAAATTCTGCCAAACTTGTGTAAACTTATGAGCACAACTGTATATAGCACCGTCAGTTTGTGCAGTGCTTTACACATCCTGTTCGGTCCCTGCCCTCAAGGAGCTTACAATCTAAGGCCTCGTACACACGAGCAGACAGATTTGTTCAAATCTGTCTGTCCGACAGATTTGAACAAATCTGTCTGCTGGGATTTTGGTTTGCTCGCGTGTACACACGAGCAAACCAAAATCCCCGCCAGCAGACAGCGCGCTGACGTGTCGGTGACGTTGACGCCGCCACGTCACCGCACCAGGAAGTAAAACACTTTCGCGCATGCGTCAAAACTATTCGGCGCGTGTGCGAGAAGACATGTCTGCTGGTTAGCATACTAACCAGCAGACATGTCGGGCGGACGGGTTCCCAGCCGACAGATTTCAAAGCATGCTTTGAAATCTGTCGGGTGGCCAAATCCGTCTGTTAGCCCGTACACACGATCGAATCTGTCTGCTGAAACGGTCTAGCAGACTGTTTCCAGCAGACAGATTTGATCGTGTGTACGAGGCCTAAGATATACAGTATATCATTCAATGAAATCTCAGTCAGTTTGTATTTTTTAAACAATGCAAGAATAAGAACAAAAAATAGCCTCAGCATGTTCATTGTTGTGGTTTGTACAGGTTACTTCTGTGTAAAGACATCATTGACAGCAGTCAGGGGGGGCCCCCATCTGCAGGCTCGTGGGGACTTAATGCCTTTTCCTTTATGAATACAAAAGACTGAGGTGAATTACTGCTGATGAGACAGATGGTGGAGCAGTCGACCACAGTGTTATGAGGTGTCAAGCGTACACCAGCTGGGGTCTCTTCAACTCCTAAATTGACATTCAGTTTCAAATGTAAATACATTATAATATATATATATATATAAATATATTTATTTATATATATATATATATATATATATATATATATATATATATATTACAACTGGTTTCCTCTCTATGGAAGCTGCCTATTTGTCATTGATGGTTTAATAATGCTGGTGATATAAGCAAAACTTTAAAGCACACGATGCAGATACACACAAATCCATAATTAATACATAACATAAGGAGCAGTGGCTTGGTTTCCCCTTGAGTTTAGGCTGACCCGTCTGGAAGGGTGTACCCTAGAGCATGACTGCAGGCAAGGCAACAGCTCCTAGACCCGTGAAGTCAGGCAGATGTATGTGCTATTAATTATCACGCCCATGTTCCATTTTGAACAGAATAATGTCTTAAGGTCACAGGCTCTTTTATGTGAACAAATGGATGTAGCATAATGGGTTACTGACATACTTATGAAGGGAAGATTGCATCTTTAGTGCACCCAGGGGCAACATTAAAGCTGAACTCTGGACACATTTTTTTTCCTTTATACCACAAACTATGAAAATAAAACTAACCAAAACAAATTTTGCATGCACTAAATGCCACTAAAAACCCAAATATTACCTTAAAAAATTAGCAGTGACCTCATCACTGAGCTGTACATAGGCTATGCAGTGAGCAGAGCTGTTGGAGGAACCAAGCAGGCCCCACCCACTACAGGCTGCCTTCAGAAAACAATAGGAGAAGGCGGAGACCTGACCAGTCACCCAGCCCAAGAAGAGGGAGCACCAGTGACAGGTCTGTATTACAGGAAGCTCCTGCATAGAGGCAAAGTGAAGTTTTGCTGCACAGATCTGAAAGAAATACAATACATAAAGAACTCAAAGATTCAAGTAAGAATAAACATACATCCCTTTTTTTTTTTTTACATGTTTATTTTATTTAAATAGTTTGTTAAGCGTTTAAACCCTGCCTTTCTATACCATTTCCCCTGTAAGCTGACCACGATATGTCAGGGCTGCCGAGTCCTGACACCATTGTCAGCGTAAGTGCCTTCGTCAGCTACAGCCTGCTATATGTCTCCTGTGTCCTATTCCCCCCCTCTTCCCCCTCCCCTCTCTGCCTGTCAGCTCCGTGTCCGTGCCACCCCCTACAGTCCTGCTGCTCGAATTACTGTTTATTTGTAATACAGTCTCTGTTTTTTTTACTGTAATGGCCCCCTGTGACTGTGCTGTATAAAAATAATACTGTATATACCTTGTTTACAGATCGCTGATCTGCGCTCAACGACCTGCCGCCTTTCAGTTCAATGAGCGCAGATCAGCTCGCACGGAGGGTGTTACAAAATGTATATTACAAGGCCATTAGGTAGTGGATGTGGATGGATTATTTTTACGGTATAAGTATGATGTTTAACCTCCATGGTGGTATGATTCTTTCAGATTTTAGGTGCTAAAAGCGGTACCATTATTTGCAAGGAAATTTGGCGTTTTATACTGTAGGCCTGTACATTTTTAGGAATAACTCACTTAAATCTGACCAAACAAGAGTCTAAGGCCGTGTACACATGACCAAATAAATCCGTTCAAATCGGTCTGACAGACCGATTTGATCGGATTTGTCTGCTGGGCTATTTAGGTTTGATCGCTGTACACACGATCAAACCAAAATCCCCGCTGGCAGACAGCGCGGTGACGTGGCGGTGACGTTGACACCGCCACGTCACCGCACCAGGAAGTAAAACACTTCCACGCATGCGTCAAATCCATTCGACGCATGCGCGGCCAGATATGTCTGCTGGTTAGCGTACTATCCAGCAGATAGATTCGATCGTGTGTACGCGGCCTAATAGGCATCCCGGGTATGACATTTTGTTAAAAACAAAATTATAAATTATAATATAAATAATTATAACAAATAATATAATTATAATAAAAATTAGGGCTGTGCAAATTAACTTTTTAATTAATCGATTAATCTTTAATTTTTTTGATCGATCAAAAACTTTTTGATCGATTTTAAAATTATTTTCAATGGTACTTCGCCGGCTTCTGGGCCTTCAGGGAGTTCCGTCGGAAATCCGTTGACGTCACGGACACCGGCGGGGGTTGCCGTGTCCATCTGAAGGGGTCCTTTGCTGTGCCTTCATATCTGCATGCCCGCGGGACCTCACTATCTGCCACACCCAAGGGCTGTTACACTTCCCTCTATCACTTCCCTCTATCAACCTGGAATTCTACAGCCATCCACTGGGAGTTGTGATAGTTCCCTTCATCGGACATCTACATGCCGACAAACTGATGTTAACCTCTCCTCATCTGGATTAAGCAGTGGTCTCGTTGTACACATTTTTATACCAGTATCATACTTAGCTACATGTTTTTGTGACTGCTTTTGCTACTGTTTGGTATTACTTGCACCATTTTTACAGTTTATGTAGCTACATAGATTTCATCTCCAGTGCAATATTTATTTTGTTACCTACTTGAAGACTATAAAAGTTTTAATGCTATTCTCCATCGAGCGCTGCCTTTGTGTGTTTTTTGTATCCTGCTATCCATTTTTCCAGTTGTTGGGAGCTGCACTGGGAATCAGCCTGCAAGGAGATCAGCTAAAAATAGTTGGATCTGTATGTGCGTTATAATTAATCGAAATTAGTCGATTAATCGATTTAAAAAAAAACGATTTTTCGAACACAAACATTTTTGATCAGTAACAGCCCTAATACAAATTATTCAATAATGTAATCAACTCAAAATCACTGAAATTTGCTCAGTTGCAGAATTGTCGCTGTCATTTTTTTTTTTAGGACGAATTTCCCCACAAATCGCTATCGCTCAATTCTGCAAGTGATTCTAATTTATTATCGCTGTTTTATAGCTGCTCTAAAACCATTTTTGACATAAAGGGCTACTTTTGGTTGCTATGGACAATCTACATTTTGCAGGCAGAAAGAACAGTTTTTATTATGTAAAAGAACATGTAGGGCACTGGGCAGACCACTAGGGACAAGGGGATGTGTATTTTTTACATACAGTACTGTAATCTATAAGATTACAGTATACTGTATGTAATGTGTTTGTTTACCTTTTTGAATATGGCGCCGTTCTCCGCCCCCGTGCGTCGTAACGTCGCAGGGAACGGAGCTCGGCGGCACACAGAGGCACTGTGTGAATCGAGCGAGGACCCGCTCGCTCACACAGCGTGGATGCATCGCTGGATCCAGGGACAAGGTAAATAACTTTGTCTGTGCACTCTGCGAGGCGAGCCAGAGTCTGACTCGGGGTTACCGATCGCAGCATAGAAATGTAACCCCGAGTCAGACTCAGGAATACCGCCAGGGGGGTTAATAGCACTTTCAAATCAAAAGAGGAAACCAAACATCACCTTCCATCTTGTCCAGTGCAACTGGGGAATGTAAGAAGAAGCTTCAACCACTAGATGTCACTCTATATCCCATGTTTAAAACAACTGAACTAAAAGGTGAACAAAGTTTTATTCTGAATCCTAAATGGATTTTGACCCTTCCCAAAAGAAAAGGCTTTGCTTCTGCAATAGTAGTCTTGCAATTTTTAGCTGTCTGGTGGGTGGTGAGTTTGAATGCGTCTGTGGCAAAGTATGCAGTGTGTATTAAATGCCTGCATCTCCCGAAATACACTGTGGTTTCTACATCACAACTATGTCTTGTATTGACACAGGGGCTGGCGGGAGAAACCACAGTGTGTGGTGGGGGAAACAGGCATTAAACCACGCCTGGAAATGTCAAATGCTGCAGACTTTACTGAAGGCTGTACCCTAGGGTGACCAGACATCCCAAGTTTCAGGGGACAGTCCCCTGATTAAGGATACTGTCCCCGGAACCAAGTTTGTCCCTGGTTTTGTCCCCAGATTGGATTTAATATGGGGCAGGGGCAAATTTCAAAGACAGTCGGTGCAGAATTAAAATAAAAAAATTGAATTACACACCCCCGCTCCGCCGTGCCTACTAGCATAGGGGGGTTGTATTTTTCTCATTATCTGTGCCCCTTTCTGATGATCATGTGCCGGTCGGAGCAGAGGGAATATTTCTTCAGTTTCGGGTGCATGCCCATTCAGCTTCGCTCGCATGTTCTTCAGCCTTGGCTCAAGTCCTGGCCAGCCACCTGCCTATCTCCTTGCCTTCCCTGGCGGATTGATCTTCCTCTGCTCCCCATCCAGTAGTAGCCGGGGGCCCGGAGAGTAAGGCTTGAGAGGCTGTGAGGCGGACGGCGACAGGCAGAGAGTTGCTGATTGCCGCCATTACTAGTAAAGAAAAAATATGTCCCCGGATTTAATTTAAAACATCTAGTCACCTTATTGTACCCCTTGTAGAAAGCAGAGCTCAGACTTGCATGCCCCCAGAGAGATAAGTATTTCAAGTCTTTTACTGCAAAAACAATACTTTTTATGTATTTATTTTATATTGAAAAGGAAGAGAGTGTAGCGCCCCCTTGCTTCCAGCATGGGCACTACGCTAAAAACTAGTTGACTGGGAGAGTTACATTGCTCCTGGTCGTGATTTGTTTAGGTTAATGACCTGTGTCATTCTGGAAAGGTCAACTGGCTCGGACTGCATTCTAGGGATGTGTGTATCACCTTTGGCCGGCAGTGGGAGTCAGAGGGATTTCTGACGGATGGAGTCTTCCCCAGCAGCCAATTGGAAAGGGTTTTTCCCCGCTGGGCATGCTGGGGAGGGGTATATCTGTGATGGAGATCATGTGTTCTGGGTTCTCTTCCTTCTCCTGCGTGGGGTCCCGGAGTCGGGGTGTGGCACCCACCTTCAGGGTGTTGCACATCCATGGACCCTGCCAGCGTGGCCCACCTGGCCAAGCTTCCAGGCCTTGCTGAGTCTCAATCGGAGACGAAACTAAAGGGACCCCAGTGACTTACTGGGTTCCCGATGCCGTAGAAAGGATCCGGGGCCCGGGCCATAGACAGGTACGCTCTCCTGTCACCCGGTGATCTGTGCTGAGATAACTGCTGGAAGGATTTGCTCTATTCGGACATGTACAAACTATCTAAACTACATTGGCCTGTGGCAGAGGCCTAGAGCCGGGTCAGTGAGAGAGACCTGTTCCTCCCAGTCAGCATTTAAGGTGGCGTATTTCTCAAGGGGCTGATATTGCTGTACATGTATCCAGGCCTGACATCGAGAATCTTTTTCCTCTTCAACCTATTCTTCTTTCACCGAGTTAATGTTTGGCTATGTTGGCCTGGAATGAAAGCATTGAGAAAATCTTTATTGACTGTGTGGACACTCAATTACTACTTAGTAGGGCTGCATGATTCTGGTCAAAATGAGAATCGAGATTCTTTTGCTTAGACTAAAGATCACGATTCTCTCACAATTCTCAAAATTGATAGCCAGAACCCCCCCCCCCCCCCCAAATAAATAAATAAACCTGTGATTTATTTGAGAATGCGAATATATAAAAAACAGACCAGTGATATGTCTATAATGTTAAAGACCATATAACTCCTTTGAAAAAAGCAGAATCAAACTTTGTTATATGGTCTTTAACAATATAGATACAGTACCTTGCGAAAGTATTCGGCCCCCTTGAACTTTGCGACCTTTTGCCACATTTCAGGCTTCAAACATAAAGATATAAAACTGTAATTTTTTGTGAAGAATCAACAAGTGGGACACAATCATGAAGTGGAACAAAATTTATTGGCTATTTCAAACTTTTTTAACAAATAAAAAACTGAAAAATTTGGCGTGCAAAATTATTCAGCCCCCTTAAGTTAATACTTTGTAGCTCCACCTTTTGCCTGGATTACAGCTGTAAGTCGCTTGGGGTATGTCTCTATCAGTTTTGCACATCGAGAGACTGACCTTTTTGCCCATTCCTCCCTGCAAAACAGCTGGAGCTCAGTGAGGTTGGATGGAGAGCGTTTGTGAACAGCAGTTTTCAGTTCTTTCCACAGATTCTTGATTGGATTCAGGTCTGGACTTTGACTTGGCCATTCTAACACCTGGATATGTTTATTTGTGAACCATTCCATTGTAGATTTTGTTTTATGTTTTGGATCATTGTCTTGTTGGAAGACAAATCTCCGTCCTAGTCTCAGGTCTTTTGCAGATTCCATCAGGTTTTCTTCCAGAATGGTCCTGTATTTGGCTCCATCCATCTTCCCATCAATTTTAATCATCTTCCCTGTCACTGCTGAAGAAAAGCAGGCCCAAACCATGATGCTGCCACCACCATGTTTCACAGTGGGGGTGGTGTGTTCAGGGTGATGAGCTGTGTTGCTTTTACACCAAACATAACAATGCATTGTTGCCAAAAAGTTTGATTTTGGTTTCATCTGACCAGAGCACCTTCTTCCACATGTTTGGTGTGTCTCCCAGGTGGCTTGTGACAAACTTTAAACTACACTTTTTATGGATAGCTTTAAGAAATGGCTTCTTCTTGCCACTCTTCCATAAAGGCCAGATTTGTGCAGTATACGACTGATTGTTGTCCTATGGACAGAGTCTCCCACCTCAGTTGTAGATCTCTGCAGTTCATCCAGAGTGATCATAGGCCTCTTGGCTGCATCTCTGATCAGTCTTCTCCTTGTATGAGCTGAAAGTTTAGAGGGACGGCCCAGTCTTCGTAGATTTGCAGTGGTCTGATACTCCTTCCATTTCAATATTATCGCTTGCACAGTGCTCCTTGGGATGTTTAAAGCTTGGGAAATCTTTTTGTATCCAAATCCGGCTTTAAACTTCTCCACAACAGTATCTCGGACCTGCCTGGTGTGTTCCTTGTTCTTCATGATGCTCTCTGCGCTTTAAACGGACCTCTGAGACTATCACAGTGCAGGTGCATTTATACTGAGACTTGATTACACACAGGTGGATTCTATTTATCATCATTAGTCATTTGGGTCAACATTGGATCATTCAGAGATCCTCACTGAACTTCTGGAGAGAGTTTGCTGCACTGAAGGTAAAGGGGCTGAATAATTTTGCACACCCAATTTTTCAGTTTTTTATTTGTTAAAAAAGTTTGAAATATCCAATAAATTTCATTCCACTTCATGATTGTGTCCCACTTGTTGATTCTTCACAAAAAATTACAGTTTTATATCTTTATGCTTGAAGCCTAAAATGTGGAAAAAGGTCGCAAAGTTCAAGGGGGCCGAATACTTTCGCAAGGCACTGTATATCACTGATCTGTTTTTTATACATCAGGAGCAGTACCGCCGGCAACCACTGGGTGGTGCATGGATACACGCAGTTATATTAATCTTTCTCACAGTTCTTTACAACTGTGTGTACCCATGCGCTACACAGTGGTTGTCGGCGGTACTGCTTCTGATGTATTGATCTTTCTCACAGTTCTGTACATTAGAAGCAGTACCGTCGGCAACCACTGGGTGGCGCATGGATACACATTAAAGTTGTATTGAACTGTGAGAGAAGCGCAGGCGGCATTTGCGTTCCACGCTGGTTACGTGGAATGGCGGTGACACATAAGAATCGCTGGTAATCCCGCGGGGAGATCGTGGGCGGGGAGAATCGAGATTGCGATTCTCTCCGCGATTAATCATGCAGCTCTACTACTTAGTGGCTTCTGGTAAACCCCTCGACCAAGCAAGGGTAACTTAATCTGCCGATCCCATTATTAATCCAGCGGCCCTTTCGGGGGTGATGCTACAAGAGCAATTCCTATTTTTGTATTTTTTAAATGGTTGTAAACCTCTGAAATGAAAAATGAACAAAGCATATCCCTCTTTAGTGTATACTAGCCTCTAAGCCGCGTTTGGCCTCGTGTCCATTGTCTTATGTTTTACAGTACGGCCGCTCGGCGTCCATTTTGTGGGGGCTTTTGGCCTCTAGAGGTGCATTTAAACGCTGCAAGTCTGCAGACACGGGCAGCTGCTCTCCTTGCCTCAAGTAGGAAACGGACGGCAGCTATGCGGTACCATGCTAGGGTGGTGAGTCCTCTGGGGGGGGGCCCTCGTCTCTGTAGCAGCTAGGAGGGTGGGTTGTTGCACCTTGCCATGGAGTCCCTGTGGGTGTCAGGCACGTGGATAAGCATGGCGTCAGAAGCAGATCCCTTTTCCCCTGAAACACCAGAGTTAGCAATCGATTGCCCCTGCACCCAATGTATCAGTGGACGCTATGTCGGCGATCCTGGAGGCTTTTGTTGCCAAGGTAGAAGCGGCGCGTGGGAACACTGGGGTTAAAAAGCGCCCCCTCCCCCGCCATCTTCTGGGGACAACTCTGATGCGGAGTTGGGTCCAGCTACGGCTCATGACCCTGGCTATGACGTATCTGAGGATGCGGACCGAGACAGGCCGGACAATGAGGATGACTCCGGGTCCAGGTCAGCATGCGAAAAGGCTATGGTAGGTGATCTTATCACCGCAGTGCGAGATAATCTAAAGATAGAGGAGTTTTCGGAAGCAACAGAGGCGTTGGTCCCTTTCGGGTTCCGTAAGCCGACCCGCACTGCTAAGGTTTTTTCTTGTATAGCGCCTGTGTACTTTATGGTACCGGTGCTAGTCAAATTTAAGGGTAAGATCAGAGTGTAGTTAGACAATGATCCAGATTGTTAAGTGCAAAACAGGGTCTCTGCCTCAGCTTGGCTGTGCTGCGGGCTTATTCTGTTTTACTGGGGTGTTCTTCCAGCCCAGTGCTGCAGGTGGCAGCAGTGGAGTCAAGGTTTGGGTGCTCTTTCCCAGCAGCCAATCAGGAGGGTTTGACCTTGCTGTGCATGCTGGGGAGGGGTATTTATGGGGAAGACGCCATTGGTTCTGGGTCTTCTTCATCCTATGTGGCGCCCACCTTTAGGGTGGCCACATCACGGCGCCCCTGTGTTATGGCCTACCTGGCCGGGGCGTGCATGCCACGCGGTGTTCCTGGTTCCGGAGCCATGCTGGCCCGGAGCATCTGAACAGCGACAGGGACCCATTGAGTGACTGGGTTCCCACCTTTGAGGATCCCAAGCTGTACTGCTGTTCGGTGGGGAGTCAGTCTGAGGAGTGCCATTGAGAGTCTGGCAGTCCAAAAGGGCCTGGACAAACCACCGGGGATCGAGGTAGCCGGACACTGAGGGATTGATCACCTATCAGTCGGTACCTGGGCGACAAGTTGAAGGAGATCCAGGCGTAACTCATCTAAGGAAGTGTCACGTACCTGATGGGAGACTGAGATGACGAGGTCAGCCTCTCTTGTATCTCCAGCCCTGGCACCGCCGGAGATGGTACAGAGGACACCAAAGGACTGGAGGAACACGAGTGCCTGTGGGTAAGGACTCCGACAGCCGGGCGCTGAGGATCCAGCGAGATGTAGTCCCAGAGGGTCTAACAGCAGGACGTTTGCAGGAAGTCACAGAAGCCAGAAGCGGGTATTCAGGGTTGCTGGATCACAGGCACTAGAAGTCAATACGGGTCATACGGATAGCCGGGTCAAGAGGACGGCGGGGGCGACGAGGTACCAGGTGGCAGGCAGTAGCGGTGTCAGGTGGGGAGCCGGAGTCAGGAACCAATAGTCTAAGTATAACAGAGTCAATAGCGGGGTCAGAGCAAGCCGGGTTCATCAACAGGGAGTCATCAGGATAAGAGCAGGATTCAGGTTGCTGGGTACACGCTGAAGATCAGACAGCAATAAGTCTAGGCCAGAGCACTTCCTTAAATAGGCAGCGAGTGCTAATTGGCGTTAGGGACGCGCACGGGTGCGCCTAGGTTTCTCAGGGCGCCCGTGTGCGCGCGTATGCGCCAGAGGGCGCCTGGGACAGACGGTTACAGTTCTCTTACATTGCCCCCCCCTTACGGGCAGCCTCCGGATGCCCACCAGGGACCTCTTCTCAGGATGAAGGCGAAGATAGGCCTGAACTAACTGTGGAGCGTGTACATTGGAAGAGGGTTCCCATGAGTTATCTTCGGGGCCAAAGCCCTTCCATTTGATTAAAAACTGGGTTTGGCCCCTTCTCTTCCTGCAATCCAAAACAGTTTCTAACACAAATTCCTCGTTTACTTCAACAAGCACAGGGGCAGTTGCTTCCTGTTCACGATCAGGGAAGGGGTTAGCAATGGATCGTTTCAGGAGGGAGACGTGGAACACTGGGTGGATCCTCAAACTTCCAGGTAGGCAAAGTTCAAAGGCCACAGCATTAATCCTCTTCTTCACAGGAAATGGGCCAATGTACCTGGGTCCTAATTTCTTAGAGGGGCAAGCCATCTTCAGGTTTGCAGTGGAGAGCCACACTTTGTCCCCTGGTTGTAGGTCAAGGTTGCCTCTTCTCCTCCTATCGAAGAACTTTTTGTTACTTTCTTGAGCTTTAGCGATGGTCTCCTGCAAGAGTCGGTTGTTGGACCTCCAGAAGTACAGACGATCCTGTACTGCTGGAACTGAGGATTCCTGGGGAACATCAGACAAAAAGGATGGGTGGAACCCATAGTTAGCAAAAAAGGGGGTTTGTTTGGTTGCGGAATGTAAAGAGTTATTATATGCAAACTCCGCTAACGGCAAGAGAGAGACCCAGTCATCTTGTGCAAATGACGAAAAACAACGCAGATACTGTTCCAGGGTTTGATTTGTCCTCTCTGTTTGCCCATTAGTCTGGGGGTGATAGACAGAGGACAAACAATGTTTAACGCCCAGAGCTTCACATAGGGATTTCCAAAAACGGGATGTAAATTGCACCCCACGGTCAGAGGTGATATTAGCGGGGATGCCATGTAGGCGTACAACTTCTTTGATAAAGGAGGAGGCAGTTTCTGCTGCAGAGGGGGTACCCTTTAGGGGCACAAAGTGGGCCATTTTAGACAGCCGATCCACAATTACAAAAATAGTCGTGAAGCCTTCGGAGGGGGGTAACTCGACAATGAAGTCCATAGAGATCATGGACCACAATTTGTCAGGAACAGGAAGAGGTTCCAATAGGCCCCAATTCTTAGCCCTATCGGATTTATTCCGAAGGCACGTTGTGCAAGATTTAACATAGTCCCTGCAGTTTTGCAGCAAGTGGGGCCACCAGAAGGAGCGAAGGATCAGATTTGAGGTTTTATAGGCTCCAAAATGCCCTGCCAAGGGGTGGTCATGGCACATGTAAAGAACTGCCGTACGTAGATGCTCAGGAACAAACATTTTCTCACCATGGTAATAGAGTCCCTCCTTAAATTGAAGGCGGAGCTCCAGCGGTGGAGGGTGGTTCTGGACTGCCGACTTGATTTTTGAGATGAGATCACTCTGTAACAAAAGAAATTTTTTAGCAGGTAGAATGGTATCGGGTTCAGGGGAAACCTCAGTGTCCTGGAACATACGGGAAAGGGCATCTGGCTTCCCGTTCTTAGAACCTGGCCGATATGTAATGTGGAAGCAGAATCTTGCAAAAAAGAGAGCCCATCTAGCCTGGCGGGGTCTTGGTCTCTTGGCTGTTCTTAAATATTCAAGGTTCTTGTGATCGGTAAACACAAGACTAGGGTGGGCCGCCCCTTCGAGAAGGTAGCGCCATTCTTCCAGGGCCGCTTTAATAGCGAGTAATTCCCGATCACCAACGTCATAGTTCCTTTCTGAGGTACTTAATTTTCTAGAAAAGAAAGCGACCGGGTGAAGTAGGGATTTTGCCCCCTGTCATTGAGACAATATGGCTCCCACAGCAATTTCGGAGGCATCGACCTCAAGAACATAAGGCAAGGCAGGATCAGGATGTCTCAGGATGGGTGCAGAAGTAAAGAGGTCCTTCAATTTTTCAAAAGCCGTTTGAGCTTCGAGAGTCCATACAAAGGTTGTGCGTGATCTGGTTAACTGCGTAATAGGAGATATGATACCCGAAAAGTTCTTGATGAATTTCCTGTAAAAGTTGGAGAATCCCACAAACCGTTGTACAGACTTCTTATCGGTTGGGGCTGGCCATTCGAGGACTGCAGAGACTTTTTGTGGGTCCATAGCAATCCCATCCGCGGAGATAACAAGGCCCAGGAACTGAATGGTGGACTTCTCGAATTCACATTTCTCTGCTTTGGCATAAAGATGGTGTACCCTGAGTCTGTCTAGTACCTTCTTAACATGGATTCGATGACACTCCAGGGAGGAGGAGAACACTAAAATGTCATCTAAGTAAACAATGATGAATATATCAAGAAAGTCTCTAAACACGTCGTTCACAAAGTGCTGGAAGGTAGCCGGCGCGTTACACAGCCCGAAGGGCATCACTAGATATTCAAAGTGTCCAAAACGCGACCTAAAGGCCGTCTTCCACTCATCCCCTTCTCTGATTCTGATCAGATTATATGCCCCTCTGAGATCCAGCTTGGAAAAAACACGTGCTTCACGTAGTTTCTGAAACAACTCAGGGATGAGGGGTAGCGGATATCGATTTTTAATGGTCACTTTATTTAAATCCCGATAATCGATACAGGGCCGGAGTGTATGATCTTTCTTTTCAACAAAGAATATCCCCGCTCCGGCAGGGGAAGACGAAGGCCGGATAAACCCCTTATCAAGGCTCTCATTGATATATTTCTGTAATTCCTCAAGTTCAAGTTCAGAAAGGGGATAGATTCTGCCGAAGGGGATCTCTGCGCCAGGTAACAGGTCAATAGGGCAGTCGTATGGTCTGTGAGGGGGCAGAGTGTCAGCGTTCTTTTTGTTGAAGACGTCTAGGTACTCATGATAGACGGAGGGCACAAGTTTAGCCATCTCGAGGTCCGTACTGATGCAGAGGAATGGTTTACCTGGGCTGGGAGTGTGAGGAAAACAGTGTCTCTTGCAGTAATCAGACGAGAAAGACACCTCCCCAGAGGACCAGTTGATGAGCGGATTGTGCGCCTTCAGCCAGGGTTGCCCAAGGATGACTGGAAACAGCGGAGATGTGATAACATCCAGACGTAGGAGTTCCTGGTGCCCAGAAGCTGTGGAACAGGGAATAAGGGCAGTCTCCAGAGTGACAGGTCCTGACTTAATACCTGACCCATCCGCAAGGTGAACTAAAAAGCTGTTCTTCTTGGCGCATAAAGGTAGTTCATGCATGGTGGCAAAGGAAGAGTCTATAAAACAGCTACAAGCCCCAGAATCCACAATGGCAGAGACAGTAAGGACCTTCCCTGAGAACTGTAGGAAAATTGGTAATGAGGTGTGGTTCTGGCCCAGGCTCGGAGAAACCACCTTCTGGGATGGAGGAGAGGGTCTCCTACGGGGTCTTCGAGGACAAGACTGAAGGACATGGCCCTCGTCGCCACAGTAGAGGCAGACAGTGGCGGCTGGTGCTCAAAATTTTTGGGGGGGCGCAAACGGAAAAAAAAATATTGCAGCCTCACTGTGCCCATCACATGCAGCCACTGTGCCATGCCACCAAATGTAGCCACTGTGCCATGCCACCAAATGCAGCCACTGTGCCATCAATTGTCACCACTGTGCCATGCCATCAAATGCAGCTACTGTGCCCATCAATTGTCACCAATGTGCCATGCCATCATATGCAGTCACTGTGCCATCAATTGTCACCAATGTGCTATGCCATCATTTGCAGTCACTGTGCCATCAATTGTCACCACTTGTGTCACTAATTGTGCCATGCCATCAAACGCCACCACTGTGCCATCAATTGTCACCAATGTGCCATGCCATCAAAAGCAGCTACTGTGCCCATCAATTGTCACCACTGTGCCATGCCATCAAATGCAGTCACTGTGCAATCAATTGTCACCACTGTGCCATGCCATCAAACGCCACCACTGTGCCATCAATTGTCACCACTGTGCCATGCCATCAAACGCAGTCACTGTGCCATCAATTGTCACCTCTCTGCCATGCCATCAAATGCAGTCACTGTGCCATCAATTGTCACCTCTCTGCCATGCCATCATATTCAGTCACTGTGCCATCAATTGTCACCACTGTGCCCGGCCTGTGCTCATTGTTGCCTCTGTGCCCCATGATGCCACTGTGCCCCATGCTTCTACTGTGCCCCATGCTGCCACTGTGCCCCATGCTGCCACTGTGCCCCATGCTGCCACTGTGCCCCATGCTGCCCCTTTCCCTGTAAAAAAATCACTTACCTGACGCTTCCATGTCCTCCCTCGATGTCTTCTGCCGCCCTGGAGAAGCTTCAGCCAATCAGGTTCCTGAAAACCAGAATCCGGGAACCTGATTGGCTGAAACGGCTGTCAGTCTAATGCAAGGACCGCAGATTGTCTGCGCTCCGAGCATAGACTTCCGAGAGCCGGAGGGCGGGACTGGAAAAGCCTATCAGAGCCACTGGCTTTGATAGGCAGTTCCCCTCAGCCAACCAGCTGTCGCTATTCGGGTAACCGGCGTCCCATGTCCGGTTATACGAATAGACCAGGCAGCTGGCAACAGTAACACACGTCCAATGCATAGCATTGAACGTGTGTTACTTGCGAGAGGGGGTGGCGCTGCAGCGCCCTCTATAGACGGCCGCCAGAACTTCGGCTAAAATGTCAAAATGACATTTTAGCCGAATAAAAGTTCTTAAAGGGCCCGTTTTTTTTTTTTTTTTAATTCTTTTTTTTTTTTGTGACTGCGGGAGGGGGGGCGGCGCCCGTGCGCCCATATGGGCGGGCCGCCACTGGAGGCAGAGTCTATTGAGGTAGCGACGAGATTGTTCCTGTTGAGACAAGGGAGGTCTCGGAAAACTGGCATGCCGACCCTTCTGGGTGTCTTTCGGTGCCGCTACGGAGGCGGGTAAGGGAAGCTCGGAATGAACAGGCAACAAATGGGACTTCAAGGTTTTTTCAGATTGTTTTTCCCGCAGGCGACGATCAATCTGTATAGCAAGGAGAATCAGGTCATTCAAGGAGGAAGGTGCGTCCACCCTGGCGAGCTCATCCTTGATAGCTTCCGATAGGCCGAGACGAAAATAAAATCGTAAAGCGGAATTGTCCCATTTAGTATCAGCGCTCCATAAGCGAAAGTCAGATACATAGTCCTCAACGGGCCTGGAGCCCTGTTGCAGGTGACTCAGAATGGCTTCCGCTGTCTGATGCCGGAAAGGGTCAGCGTATAATTGAGCCATGGCGGCAAAAAAGGAGTTTACGGAAGTCAGGACAGGATCATGTTGCTCGCGAAGCCGGTGGGCCCAAGACTGGGGTTCATCCAGGAGCAAGGAGATAAGGAATCCTACTTTAACTTCTTCCGTAGAAAAGGTGCGAGGCAGCAACGAGAAGTAAAGTTCACAGGCATTTTGAAAAGTCCTGAACCTTGTACGATCTCCAGAGAAGCGTTCAGGTAGGGGCACTCTTGGCTCAGGGGAACAGAAATGTCCAGCAGGGTTACAAGTCTCGGTTTGGACAGCAGCATCTCTGATTCTCAGGTCCTCGGAGGTGGAAGCCAGGCTGGGTGCAAGCTGAGCTAAGTCCCTGTGTAACCCTTGCACTGCATGAGCGAGTGCGGTAACAGTCTGACAGAGGGTTTGAAGAAGAGAGGCCTCCCTTTCAGACTCCATCTTGGCTGTCTGATACTGTCACGTGATGGGAGACTGAGATGACGAGGTCGGCCTCTCTTGTATCTCCAGCCCTGGCACCGCCGGAGATGGTACAGAGGACACCAAAGGACTGGAGGAACACGAGTGCCTGTGGGTAAGGACTCCGACAGCCGGGCGCTGAGGATCCAGCGAGATGTAGTCCCAGAGGGTCTAACAGCAGGACGTTTGCAGGAAGTCACAGAAGCCAGAAGCGGGTATTCAGGGTTGCTGGATCACAGGCACTAGAAGTCAATACGGGTCATACGGATAGCCGGGTCAAGAGGACGGCGGGCGACGAGGTACCAGGTGGCAGGCAGTAGCGGTGTCAGGTGGGGAGCCGGAGTCAGGAACCAATAGTCTAAGTATAACAGAGTCAATAGCGGGGTCAGAGCAAGCCGGGTTCATCAACAGGGAGTCATCAGGATAAGAGCAGGATTCAGGTTGCTGGGTACACGCTGAAGATCAGACAGCAATAAGTCTAGGCCAGAGCATTTCCTTAAATAGGCAGCGAGTGCTAATTGGCGTTAGGGACGCGCACGGCGTCCGCCGCGCGCGCGTGCACGCATTGGCGCGCGTGTGTGCGTGCATTGTTATGCTCGTGTGTGCGCGCACGTGCGCATTGGTGCGCCTAGGTTTCTCAGGGCGCCCGTGTGCGCGCGCATGCGCCAGAGGGCGCCTGGGACAGACGGTTACAGTTCTCTTACAGGAAGGATATCTCCAAGAATTCAATCCTGAGAGGGCCTGTGGCAGAGGTATCTTTCTGAGGCTCACCAAGGAGGGTTTGTGGCAGAGACTTTTTCCTCAAATTCAAGTTCACCAAGGAGGGTCTGTGGCAGAGACTTTATCCTACAATTGTCCGAGTGATACTCCAGCTGCCAGGTCAGTGAGAGAACCCTGTCCGGGTATGCTAAAGCCACTCCGGTAGGAGTGGCGCATAGAAGTTTTACGCTTGGGAGCAGGACTGTTTCCTATCCTTACGCCTGAATCTGCTATTCTCCCTTCTTCTTCAAATTTACTTTCCTCACCATAAGTTTACTGTTTTTACCCGGCTGGGTAATAAAGAGCACAGCAAAGAGCACCTGTCGTGGACATTCCTTTACTTCTACTATATGCAATACGCATCATTCACCCCTAGGAATTCGGAAGAGCCATGAGGTAATGTGCCACTCAAAAATCCAGCAGCTCCTCCGGGGGTAGTGTGCTACATCTAGACAAACTTTTATACAAGTAGTGGGACAAACCACAGAAGGTTTTTTCAGTCCCTAAGAGTTTGGCGGTGCGTTACCCTCTTAAGGAGAGTTTCCTGAAAAATGGACAGTGGACCCTCCTGTGTCCAGATTAAACAAGGTAACCACGATTCCGGTGGAAGGGGCTCCTGCTTTCAAGGACCCTGCAGACAAGAAGGCTGAGATGGTCACCCGTAACCTATACATGGTGGTGGGCTCGGCTGCGCATCCAATGATGGTTGGGGCCCTGGTGTCTCAGACACTCACTGAATGGGCAAAGATGCTGCACAATGGGTTGAAAGCATGTCAGGCTCCCTCGGACGAGGTAGCTCTGGCCGACCAGTTGGTACAGGGCCTAAAATTTGTCTGCGAGTCAGCCTTGGACACTATTCCTCTGCTGTCCAGAGCCTCAAGCTATGCGGTGGTCTGCGGTGATAAGGATACCCCCTGGCACACCTCCAGAGCATAAATCATTCTTCCTCTGATTTAAATTCATAATAGTGAAGCACCCAGACAAGAGGGAAATACAGTCTACATCCTTCGCCATCCCAACAGCAAGAGAAAGAGAGGCGGAACCTTTATTGGCTTTATAGACAGAGTGACATAGCAATCATAATTCATATGGGTACATCTGATTCGCTAATCCATATATGGTCTTCTCTTGTGACGTGTCCCTTTTGCCACGAGGCACACTCATTCTAGGCTTTCAATCCCCATATTTGCTTCTTCGGTTGGAGGGGGGACGAGTAGGGAGTACAAAGACATCTGTTTTCAATTTTACTTCTTGGGCCGAGATTTAACTCTATAATGACTAAAATAATAGTATTGTAATACACCCATAAATCAAGAAAAAAACAATATAAGAAAGGAAAGCAATATTTGAGTGGTTAGGAGTAAAATAACATAAACACAAAATAATCATTTTATTAACTCCATCACAGCGGATCAATCTTTCAAGAAGGCCCTGATGAATTTGCCCTTTAAGGGCGACAGACTTTTTGGAGCATCTCTGGATGACATTATTAAAGATGCCACAGGGGGTAAGAGTACACTGCTCCCACAATCCAAAAAGGGTAAAGAGCCACACCGTAGGCAAGGGCCCTCCTTCACCGCGCACAAGCGTTTTTTTTAGTCTGCCCAGCGCGCCAAGTAAACGATCCCAGCCAGATAAAGCGCCTGCTAAGGGACAGAAGCAGCCCTGGTTTGGCAAGCCTAACAAGCCTGTGAACAAATCTACGTCCACATGACGGTCTGCCCCCACCCATCTCTCGGGTGGGGGGACGTCTTTGTGAATTTGGACATCTCAGATCTCCGACCTTTGGGTTTGCGAAGTAGTTTCCTCATGGTACAAGATATTTTTTCTCTCTCTTGCCCACCGAACAGATTTTTTTCGCTCCAACCTCCAGTTTCAGTGGACCCATCAGGGAGTGCTATAGGGTGGCGGATCAAGACCTGCTGATACACGGGGAGATCATTCCTGTCCCAGTACAGGAATGGTTTCAGAGGTTTTACTCAAATCTGTTCGTAGTACCAAAGATGGATGGGGTTCATCCAATCCTGGTTCTCAGGGCCCTCAATTGCTTTGTGAAGGCACAAAGATTCCGGATGGAGTCGGTTCACTCTGTTGTCGCTGCCCTCCATCTGGGGGATTTTCTGGAGTTGTTGGACATTAAGGACGCATACTTGCATGTCCCCATATGCAACAAGCATCAGTGATGTCTGCCTTTTGCGGTCGGGGAAGACCACTACCAATTTGAGGCTCTACCCTTTGACCTGGCATCGGCACCAAGGGTGTTCACCAAGGTGCTCGCCCCGATTCTGGCCCTACTAAGACAGCGTGGCATCGCTATCTTGGGCTACTTGGACAATCTTCTTCTGAGACCACTTCAAGCTCAGAATTAGAGGTGAACGTGTCTATAACTTATCAGACTCTCTGAGTATTTGGTTGGGTGCTGAACACTCAGAAGTCAGTATTGGTGCTGACTAGAACGCCTAGAATATCTGGGGTTGATTCTGGACTCCTTAGAGGCAAAGGTTTTCCTCCCGGGTGAAAAGTTGCAGACCCTTCGGGCTGTGGTGCGGCAGATGACATCCCAAAGATGGCCGTCACTCCACTTTTGCATGCGAGTCCTGGGTCTCATGGTACCCTCCTTCGAGGTGGTACCGTATGCTCAATTTCACACTCGAGTGTTGCAGAAGGAAATTCTGTCCAGATGGGACAAGTGCCCATCATCCCTGGATTGTCAGATCCGAGTGAACTACCTAGTCAGGACCTCCCTGGTTTAATGTCTGACAGCTTGAGAACATTCAGTCAGTCAGTGAGGCAGGCGGATTAGCTACAGGAGCTCCACACGGCGCACGTCTCCTAGGAGTAGGAGCGTGTGTGCTTTAGCTCCAGGCAGGCGTAGGAGGCAGACAGGCAGAGTCCCTCCCAGCCCTGCTAGCTCAGTCCGCTCTCCAGTTCCAGCCCTGGAAGTCCTGTGCCCCTGATCTCTCCTCTCCTCTAGCTCGGCTCCCTGGCTCTCTGCAGGTAAGAGCCCTCCACCAAAGCTGCTGACGGCCGTCCTTTTCAGGATAAAGCCGCAGCAATTACGGATCTCTATTTCTCCATCTTTTGGTCTCCCTGCACTCCCACACCTCCATCATCCTCAAGGGCCCCCTTCCTTTATCCTCCGCCCGGAAATTTCCGCCGTTCTGAGGCTCTTTTGAGAGCACCGCGCCAGGCCGCCCTGAATCGCGGGGCCGCGGTCTAGGAAAGACCGCGGCTTCACTTGCGGCCTAACGGCGCGCCGCTCCCCACGCCTCTGTTGTCCTCACCCAGCTTCCAGGAAACCCCCCTTACTCCAGAAGGACAGTTACCCGGCCCTGTCTTTCACCCTCTCAGCCCCCAGTTTATTTAACCTCCTTGGCATTTTTCCCGTGTCTGACACGGGGTAAAAATTTGCTGCTACTATTGTTGATCCCGTGTCAGACACGGGCTCGCCTCGCAGAATCCAGAGACTGTTTACTTACCTTCTCCCTGGATCCAGCGATGCATCCCCGCTGTGTGAGCGAGCGGCTGCTCGCTTGATTCACACAGCGTCCCCGTGTGCCGCCGAGCTCCGTTCCCTGCGACGTTACGTCGCACGGGGACGGAGAACGGCGCCAAATTCAAAAATGTAAACAAACACTTTACATACAGTACAATGTAATCTTATAGATTACAGTACTGTATGTAAAAAATACACACCCCCCATGTCCCTAGTGGTCTGCCCAGTGCCCTGCATGTCATTTTATATAATAAAAACTTTTCTTTCTCCCTGCAAACTGTAGATTGCCCATAGCAACCAAAAGTGTCCCTTTATGGCAAAAATTGTTTTAGAGCAGCTAAAAAACAGCGATAATAAATTATAATCACTTGCAGAATTTAGCGATAGCGATCTGTGGGGAAATTCGTCATAAAAAAAAAAAAATTATGACAGCAAAAATTCTGCAACTGAGCAAATTTCAGTGATTTTGATTTGATTACATTATTGAATAATTTTTACTATAATTATATTATTATTTGTTATAATTTTTTATAATTATTTATTATATTATAATTTTTAATAAAAAAAAAAAAAAAAAAATCATACCCGGGATGCCTATTAGACTCTTGTTTAGATAGATTTAAGTAAGTACTTACTAAGAATTGCAGGCCTATAATACATAACACCACATTTCCTTGCAAAACAATTGCAACGCTTTTGGTACAAAATTCCAGACAGAATCATAACGCCAGGGAGGTTAAAGAAGCACCCTGTCAGCCCTCATCCCACCGCCTGAGCAGGCAGCCATCCCACAAGATCAGCAACAGGGTCACCCTCTCAGCCCCAGCCCCCCCCCCCTGTCTCTCCAACGTACAGAAGCCTGATCCAGGGGTTACCCGATCGCCTCTTACAGGGGTCAGGAAGGAATCTTTTCCCTACCGGAGCATATTGGCCGAGCGCCGCCAGGGTTTTTTGCCTTCCTCTGGACCAAGCCAGGAGAGAGGAGTTAGCCAACTCCTCTCCCCACTGCCCCAAACCCCCCCCCCCCTGGTGTATTGGCGATCATGGCATGTCGGCAATATTCTGCCGAAACCATTTGGAGTTTGAGGCAATGCGCCGCAATACTGCCAGCCATCACCAAAAAGGCCCTAAGAACTGAGCGACTATTGAGAATCGATCATAGATCGACGGTCAGACATTTCAGCCATTTACCCCAGCTCAAGCACATATCATGTGCTCTGATCAACACAAGATCGGCAGTGAAACACCGACTAGAAATCCGCGACTTCATTCAACAAAAGGACCTAGACTGTCTCTTTATTACAGAGAGCTGGCTCACAGCCGACTGTAACACCATTCTAGGAGAACTGGTGCCAGAAAATTACCGTATCATAACGGAAAACAGAATAGGGCAAAGAGGAGGCGGCCTGGCGGTGATCTACAAGACTCATCTTATGATCACCAAACCAGTCCGCCAAAACCCTCTTCCATTCATGGAAACCCTTACTCTGAAACTGCAAGCAAGTTCAAAGGAGACCGTCCACATTCTGCTCTGCTATAGGCCGCCCGGCCCAAAATCGCAGCTGCTATCATCATGGACGGATTTCTTCTCCACTTACACCCTCAACAGCAAACATCTTTTGCTGCTCGGGGATTTCAATCTCTGGGCCAACTCCTCACAAGACCCCATTGCCGACGCCTGTATTGACCACCTGGAAGGATTAGGATTGCAGCAACTAGTATGTGGGCCCACACATGCTTCAGGTCACACACTTGATCTTATTTTCAGACAAGCTCTGGAAATAAAAATTTGGGAAAATGAAAAATTGCCATGGACAGACCACCATGCAATTATATTCAGTATTTCCACCATCCCCCCTGCAACAAAAGCATCAAATCCAGTGACAACACACTGGACTAGATGTCAGAAGAAGCTCCACTCGGAACTCTTCAAAACGACTTTAAGGAAAAAAATAGAAACAACTCAGCCGCATCAAACGGCCGTTGAAACATTGGAAGCCATAAACTCGGCCATGCTACAGTCAGCCGACTTGGTAGCGCCGAAACGAAGAACCCGCATTCGGAAAAACAACCGCAGCTGGTTTAACAACCAGCTGTCGTTACTGAAGCAAGAACGCAGAAGGGCAGAATCTGCCTGGAAAAGATGTTCTTCAGAGCTAAACCTATCCATCTACAGGGCGACTACAAGAAAATACCACAAAGGAATTTTCCAAGCCAAGAAAAAGTATTTTTCGGAGGCTATCAACGGTGCCCTAAACCGCCCCCGCGAACTCTTCAAGATGGTCACCCAGACCATGAAACCAGGATGCATTGAAGCCCCCAGTTCGGACACACAAGAATTTTGCAATGAACTATCGGATTACTTCATTAATAAAATCGAGGCAATCCGTGAAAGCATTCAGCAAAACAATTCTCCCCTCAGCCCCCCCTGCAGCCTCTCACACAGCACCCATAGTAATTCTCCTATATCAGGTAAGTTTACCCTGGGACCCATCTCCATCGAGACCACTAAGAATGTAATTTCTACTCTGCGTAATGGCACAGAGCCAAATGACATTATCCCCACAAAACTGCTAAAGGAATGCGCCTACATTCTGGCTCCTCCCATCACGCAACTTATCAACCAGTCTTTCTTGGAGGGCATAGTGCCCTCACAGTTGAAAGAGGGTATAATCCAACCCATCATGAAGAAACCCTCCCTAGACCCCAAGGACCCACTCCACCGCCGTCCCATAACAAGCCTCAACGTACTCTCTAAGATAATGGAAAAAGTAGTGGTACAACAGCTGCAACTGCATCTAGATACCTACAAGCTACTTGACCCATTGCAATCAGGCTTCCGTCCCGGACACGGGACGGAAACAGCATTGCTGAAAGTATGGGACGATGTTCTCAAGGCCGCAGACGAAGGAGAATCTTGTCTTCTAGTTCTGTTGGACCTAAGTGCAGCTTTCGACACTGTAGACCACAATCTGTTACTGACTCGGCTTGCTGAAGTAGCCAGAGTCGCAGAAGGCGATTTATCTTGGTTCTCCTCTTTTCTGGAAAACCGATCGCAAACAGTGAAGTTAGGACCTTTTACGTCTGAAAAACGCACAGTAACATGCAGAGTCCCTCAAGGATCGCCTCTGTCACCAGTGCTGTTTAACATATATCTTCGTCCTCTTTTTGAGATTATCAGCAGCCAAAAACTGCTCTATCACTCATATGCAGATGATACGCAACTGTATTTCCGCATCTGCAATAGGGGTGTCAAATATAATCGGTGCATCGCGATTCGGGTGTTCCTGATGCTGTACCGATGCATGCGACCCTGATAATCGATGCCTAGCCCCGCCCCGTTCCCGCCCCTCCCGGGAGCGCTCCGTTATGGTACTTTTTTTTTTTTTTTTTTAAACAGCTCGTGTGACTGTCCGGCCCGCCTCTCTCCTATGTCCAGTCTGCATGCTCTTCCGTGTCTCCTGGCGTCAGCTCCGCCCACTGACTAGAACTTCAGTAGAAGTTAGTAGAGGCGGGTAGTGCACGGCCTGCCTCTCTCCTATGTCCTATGTCTCCTATGTCCACTCTGCTGTTACGTCCTGGCGTCAGCCCCGCCCACTGTCTAACTATCAGATCAGTAAAAAGGCAGGAGGGGCTGACGCCAGGAGAGGACGTAAGAGCAGCAGAGTCACGCACTGTCCCTAGGAGCTTACAATCTACTCTAGAGGTACGTGAATCACACTCTGTACCTTAGGGATATAACAAAAAAGCTAAAGAAGTGTCACGCAGGCAGCTTACATTCCAATTAGCAGGAGATCTTTGATAGACTTTTGTGACATGCGTATCTTAAGGTTTTTCTTTCATATTGAAATGGACCCATGATAGGTCTAAAGGTAGGCGGATGCAAACAGACATGCATTTTTTTTTACCTCTAATGCATCACATTTAGGTCTAAAAAACTGGAAAGGGTGCAAATATTTTCAGGGGGGTCGATGACGCATGCTGGGTCCCGGGCGCTGATTCCAGCAGAAATCGCATAGAAGATTACATAGCAGTGAAGATGGTGGGGTGAGGGGATACGTCTCTGTTCAGATTTTGCAGAGGAGCTCACAATCTATTCAGACTACCTGTTATTGAAAGGAATGTGGGGGAAGTGGAGTGAGGACACGACCCCCCCCCCCCCCAGGTCAGTGTGCACTCCATCCTGGGTCTGTGATCATGTGACAGAGGGGGGGGGGGTTGTTCTCAGCAGAATCTGAGAAATTAGGGTCATAGTTCAGGGGTGACCCCCCCCAGACCTCTACATATCCTTCTATGCCGAGGGTGACACCCCTCCCCCATCCTGTGTATTGGGGTCACCTCTCCTCTGAGTGCAGGAAAGGGTTACAGCCCCTCCGACACTCGCCTCATTATATCCCTGATTATCCATCCTCCTCAGAACAGTGTCCTATGTAAGAGTCTCTGACCGTCTCCTGTACTTTGTCTGCAGTCTCTGACCGTCTCCTGTACTATGTCTGCAGTCTCTGACCATCTCCTGTACTATGTCTGCAGTCTCTGACCGTCTCCTGTACTATGTCTGCAGTCTCTGACCGTCTCCTGTACTGTCTGCAGTCTCTGACCGTCTCCTGTACTATGTCTGCAGTCTCTAAACGTCTCCTGTACTATGTCTGCAGTCTCTGATCATCTCCTGTACTATGTCTGCAGTTCCTGACCATCTCCTGTAGTAGTTCTGCAGTCCCTGACCATCTCCTGTAGTAGTTCTGCAGTCCCTGACCATCTCCTGTAGTAGTTCTGCAGTCCCTGACCATCTCCTGTAGTAGTTCTGCAGTCCCTGACCATCTCCTGTAGTAGTTCTGCAGTCCCTGACCATCTCTTGTAGTAGTTCTGCAGTCCCTGACCATCTCCTGTAGTAGTTCTGCAGTCCCTGACCATCTCCTGTAGTAGTTCTGCAGTCCCTGACCATCTCCTGAAGTAGTTCTGCAGTCCCTGACCATCTCCTGTAGTAGTTCTGCAGTCCCTGACCATCTCCTGTAGTAGTTCTGCAGTCCCTGACCATCTCCTGTAGTAGTTCTGCAGTCCCTGACCATCTCCTGTAGTAGTTCTGCAGTCTCTGACCATCTCCTGTAGCATGTCTGCTGTGTTTAGACTTTGCTACATGCAGAAAGTGTTATTGTGTGTTTTTTTTTTTTTTAAGAACAGATAGAAAAAAAAATGGAGTACTTAAATTTCTTTATCGTACATCACGGGACACAGAGCGCATAGTCATTACATATGGGTTATATGGGTACCTTCAGGTGTGGACACTGGTGTAATCAACTTCACAGGAAGTTCCTCCCTATATAACCCCCTCCCACTGAGAGTGCTTCAGTTTTTTCGCCAGTGTCTTAGGTGTTGGTCACGTCTAGCTGTCCCTCGGAGGTCTCGGGACCCAGGATAGCTAGCCGGATCCGTCCGAAGTGCTTCAAAGCCAAGGTGTACGGTACCCGGGCCCTGCCTGCATGGGGTGTTGCCTATAATGCCTCTCCTTGGAGGGCTGGATTCTGGGCTCCAGTGCCTTGGTCTCTCCCAGGACTAAACGCTACTGATGCCAGGATGCTATATAGGTCCAGGGGTGTGGGTTCCTTAACACAGGACCCCGGTCCCTGAAGGTCCGAGACAATACCCACGGAGATGGGGGAAGATTGGGCCTCTTGCAGTTTGCAATACCCTGCGGCGTGGAGCAGGTAAGAGGGAACCTGCGGGACTTGGTTCGACAGTAGGTATCCCCCTGGGGGTTCTGGGTTGGCTAATGGTATGCTTGTGCATCAGCCACTATCTCCACTATGTCTGTGTGGGCAGGATGGGATACTAATGTTTACCCAGATAACATGTAGATATATGTATACTTGTGTAAGATATATATTTGCTACTCACCCCAGGTCTGCCTGTTAGCATTGATACTGCAACCCCACATGTTTTAAAGAGGAAAATTGCTGGTGAAAACTCCTGTTTCTTAGGAAGCCCATGGGGACAGCTTCCTCTCTCTGTGCACTACAATAAGATTAGTGCTTACCTGGTGTCTGTTGGTGCTGCCTGGCGCTGGTCCATGTTTTTCCTCTGCTCCGCTTCCTCCATGTTGTTTTCAGCGTGGGGGGGTGCGCGCGCGCACGCCGCCTTTTATAGCGTCGGCGTGCGTTGGGGGGGCGGGCCAGCAGCGTCAGGGTCTGTTTTAAAAGTAAAACTTTTTCTCTGGCTGGTCTTTCCCTCCTGGAGGCAGAGGAAGAAGGACACAGAGCGCGCAGCTGGGTCTTTTGGCCACAGTGACACCCAGTGGCGGTTTGTGGATCTTCAGGTCTAGGACTTAGTTCCACTATTGACCAAAAAAAAAAAAAAAAAGAGTTTTTTTCCTTAAAGGGACTCAGCCTTAGATCCAGCAGTATCTGAGTCAACCTTGGACTCCGGCTAACGGGCATTGGTACTCACAGGTTTTCCTCAGTATTGCCACCTCCCAGGCGGGTAAAAAAAAAAAAAAAAAATTTTTAATTTTTCCTCAGCCTGTTCTCATATTAATTACTCCTAGCTACAACAGTCAGGTGTTGGCTAGAGGGGTGACTCGAGGTTGTGCAATGGCTCCAAAGGCATCAGGACCAGCCAAGGCTGCAAAAGGTGCCAAGAAACAAAAGGGGTCTCCATCGGGGTCAGAGGATTTGGGCCAGGCTTCAACGGCCCCACCCTCACCAGTTAGACCACCGAGTAGCATAGTACAAGAGCCATTGGGGATGCTGGGGGTAGAGGCGGCCCCCGATCCACCCATTCCCGTTTACGTAACGGAAAAAAATGCTAGCGACCACCCTGGGTGGGCTAGAGAAAAGGTTAACTGCTTTGTTTGCCCGCCCTTTGCCAAGCAGCAAACGGGCTAGATCCCCCTCACCTAGTTTGGTGTTTTCAGATGCGGAGGTCTCCTCTTCGGAGGAACGGGACCCACAAGGGGATCAAGCAGACCCAAGTCCCGAAGGTTCAGACATGGAGGGTTCCACTGTAGATGAATATTTTTCGGCCTCTCAAGCAGAGAGCCTGTGGATCCAGTCTTTGACCGAGATAGTTCGCACTGCTTTTAAACTTCCAGTGCCAGAACTAGTAGCCCCTGTGGTATCCTCATTGGGTTCTTTAAAGGCTCCATTAACTTGTGTGTCTTTTCCGATTCACCCCCTTCTGCGGGGCGTGATTTACCAGGATTGGGCTCGACCTGATAGGATCTTTATCCCTCCTAAGATGTTCTCTATTCTCTATCCTATGGAAGAGGAATTTTTAAAGAAATGGGCTCCCCACAGTGGACGCGGCCATTTCCTGCGTGAATAAATCCCTGACCTGTCCGGTTGAAAATGTCCAGATGTTCAAGGATCCGGTCGACAAAAAATTAGAGACCCTACTGAAGGCTTCTTTCACCACAGTAGGTGCCATGGTTCAGCCAGGGGTGGCAGCCATTGGCGTTTGTCAGGCCTTAAAGGATCAGGCAAAACAGATATTAAAGGACATGCCGGCTCAGCAAACTCGTGAATTAGCAGATTTCCCTAGGGCTCTCTGCTTTGCAGTAGATGCTATTAAGGACTCTATCCAACAGGCATCCCGGTTATCTCTGCTGGTGGTTCACATGCGTCGTCTTTCGTGGCTAAAGAACTGGTCAGCAGAGGCACCCTGCAAAAAGCTTTTAGCAGGGTTTCCCTTCCATGGGGGAAGACTATTCGGTGAAGACCTAGATAAATATATCCAAACCATATCAAGTGGTAAAAGTTCTTCCTTACCGGTCAAGAAAAGACCGCGTGGGCCCGCGTTTAAACGACAGGCCCTTGCAGGCTCGGCCCCTTCGACTTCCCGTCAGTATCGACGGCCTCCCGGGCGTTCAGCAGTTAATAGCCGCCCACAGGGACAAGCCGCGGCAAACAAGAGGCCCTGGTCTCGCAAGCCGGCTAAACCAGTCATCAAGTCAGATTCATGAAGGGGCGCCCCCACTCTCTTGGGTGGGGGGAAGACTTCAGTTTTTTTCCGAAGTCTGGAAGGCCAGAATCCCGACTCTTGGGTTCGGTCCGTGGTAGCCACAGGCTACAAACTAGAGTTTCGAGAAATCCCCCCTCCTCATTTTCAGGGGTCAAGTCTTCCAAGCGACCCGTTAAAGAGGGCCTCTCTCGTAAAGGCGTTGGACCGCCTCTTGCTCCAAGGAGTAATTGTAGTACCAACCCAAGAAAGGGGTCTGGGATTCTACTCCAACCTTTTTATTATACCAAAACCCAGTGGCGACGTCAGGCCTATCCTAGACCTCAAACGCCTAAATCGCTTTCTAAAGATTCAGACCTTTCGTATGGATTCCATACGTTCAGTGACAGCCAGCCTGCACCAAGGCGACTCTCTAGCATCTATAGACATAAAGGATGCATATCTGCATGTGCCGATCTACCCAGCACATCACAAGTTTCTTCGTTTTATGATAGATCAAAGTCATTTCCAGTTCGTAGCCCTCCCTTTCGGGTTGGCAACAGCTCTGCGGGTATTCACAAAGGTGTTAGCCCCGGTGCTAGCCGTCCTAAGGACAGAAGGCATCTTGGTCCTGGCATACCTGGACGATCTCCTGGTTATCGACAGATCAGCTTCCAACCTCAATCATGCAGTAGTCCGCACAGTGCGGCATCTAGAAGAATTCGGGTGGATTGTGAACCAAGAAAAATCAAGGTTACAACCCACAAGACAGTTGGAATATCTAGGCTTTCGGTTAGATACAGAATGCCAGAGGGTATTTTTACCTCAAGGGAAGATCAGGTCGTTGATTCAAACGATTCAAATAGTCTTAGGCAAAAAGAAGCCGACTATTCGCCTATGCATGCGACTGCTGGGAAAGATGGTGGCCGCCTTCGAAGCAGCGCCCTATGCCCAGATCCATACCAGAGTTCTCCAGGCAGCTATTCTCTCTGCTTGGAACAAGTCCATACAGGCATTAGACCGTCCATTAGTTCTTTCCCCAGGGGTCAAGCGCAGCCTGTACTGGTGGCTGATCCCTCAAAAATTGTCAAAAGGGAAAACCTTTTGCCCCATCACGTGGAAAATAGTAACCACAGATGCCAGCCTAACAGGTTGGGGGGCAATCTTAGGAAAACGGACCCAGCAGGGACAGTGGTCAGAGGCAGAAAGTCTGCTTCCCATCAATGTCCTAGAGATCAGAGCTGCTCGGTTGGCCCTGGTCGTCTGGACTCTCCCCCTGCAGGGTCTGCCAGTAAGGATACAGTCCGACAATGCCACGGCGGTGGCATACATAAACCACCAGGGGGGCACAAGGAGCCTAGCGGCTCAAAGGGAAGTAAACCTGATTTTTTCATGGGCCGAAGCCCATGTACCCTGCATCTCAGCAGTGTTCATCCCAGGGATAGACAATTCTCAAGCAGATTTTTTGAGTCGTCAACAGTTACTCCCGGGAGAGTGGTCTCTTCACCCCCAGGTATTCCAAGAGATTTGCCAAAGATTCGGAGTTCCTGATGTGGACATCATGGCAACAAGATTCAACAAGAAATTGGACAAATTCGTATCCCGAACCAGGGACCCCTCGGCCTACGGGACCGATGCGTTTGTTTGCCCCTGGCACCAGTTTTCTCTCCTGTATGCGTTACCTCCACTACAGATAATTCCCCGCCTTCTACGAAGGATCAGGGTGGAGCGCAGGCCGGTGATCCTGGTGGCCCCAGCCCTAATCTGCAACAGACAGGATCACCACCTCAATCTAGAGACATGTCTCTCTTTGATAGAGGACTGGATGACAAAGAGTTATCTTAAACTCAACGGAGCGAAAACAGAACTTCTCCTGTTTCACGCCAAGCGCAGGAATCAACTTTCAACATCGTGGACCCCCCCCCCCCCCGCCTATTTTGGGCAAGCTCATCACCCCTAGCGCCAAAGTCAAAAGCCTAGGGGTCATTTTTGACTCCTTTATGACAATGGACGCACAAATAGGGTCAGTAGTCAGTGGATCTCACCATCTACTGCGCCTACTCCGTTCATCCCTAAAGAAGATTTAGCGGTCGTGGTGGGAGCAATTGTAAACTCCAGGCTGGATTATGCAAATGCCCTTTACCTCGGACTCCCCAAGTACCAAATCGCTCGCCTGCAAGTCGTTCAGAATACGGCCGCCAGACTTGTGACTGGGAAAAAACCCTGGGAATCCATCTCACCTTCACTGAGAGCCCTTCATTGGCTGCCAGTTAAAGACAGAATTGCTTTTAAAGCTCTCTGTCTTACGCATAGATGTGTCCATGGGAAAGCCCCCCTTTATTTATGCGAAATAATAAAAGCGCATAATCCCAATCGCGTTTTGCGATCCACGAATCAGAACCTGCTCCAGGTTCCGAAAGCCAACTTCAAGTCCAAAGGAGAAAGAAGATTCGCGATCCAAGGTCCCAGACTATGGAACGCTTTACCAACCAGCATTCGGTTGGAGGAGAACCACCTAGCATTTAGGAAAAAGGTCAAGACTTTTCTCTTTTGATATCAAAGGAGACAGGAACAACAAGCGCCCAGAGGCGATTCAGTTCGCATGTGCCGCGCTATACAAGTTTTCATTCATTCATTCATTTCATTTCATTCATTCATTCATTACCGGCACTTCTATCCGGGAAAACTTTCCTTCCTTCCTTCCTGGATGGTGATCACGACAGACGCCAGCCCACGTGCAGGCCGGTAGGCCCCCCCCCCAGCATTTAGAAGAACATGAAAGTCCGCTTCCTTCAGACCTCCTCCACCTCCCGTACTCTATTGCAACAGTGAAGCAAAAAGCTAGGACTCTGATGTTAAAAGTGTGTAATTTTGCGGGCTCTGTGATGGGGTACTGTGTGATTGGGGGGACTGGGATGGGGGGAACTCTGAAATGATGGAGGGACTCTTGTATAAGGAGGACTCTAATACCATTGGGGGGCCTCTGGTGATTCTGATGTGAAGGGAAGGCTCCGATACGAAGGGTAACTTCTGGTGTAAAATAAATTTCTTCATGACTGTTGTGTGCATTGTCCCAGGCTCAGTTTTCTTATTGATAAGTAACATTTGCATATTTTACATATTAGGCTAAGGTTCTTCGATATTTTGCAAAATTTTAAAAAGAGTGACATGACTGAAAAGAGGTTGAGAAATGCTGGACTACTGTACCAGGAGAACATCTTCCCTTGCATTGTGAATTGTTGTGCTGTTACATTGCTGACCACTAGATGGCCCCTGTGGACCCAAAGCTTGCTTCGCTGTATGAAATAAATAATTCATTTTACAATATCTACTTCCAGCATTTCTACCTGGCTTTTGGCATGGGTTTGGTCATCAACAGATACCAGCATCTATGTCTGCATTTACCAGACAACCTAATAATGCACTTGTCAGTTTCAGTAACAATAAAGTTATTGGGTGTGTGGGTGTATTTTATTAAATCATACCTAATTACAGCTCTAATTTTAATGCAATGTTTCCAGGTCTCAGGCACAACAAGAGGTGGGGCCCAGCAAATTTGTCGTTATTTTGGCCAACCTAGTAGGTTTTTCTTTATTTTAAAATTGTTTTTTTGCTTATGTTAACAACAAACAAAAACAAAATACACAAAAAATTGCCCAGCAAGGCACGACACCGAGACGCAACTTGGAACAATACAGAACAGAAATATCAGGTTTTTCATACATAACAATACCAGATAGTGAAAAATGCACAAAATACCTCTCAGTAAACGACAGAGAAGGGTTACGAACATAGGGCCAGATTCACATACATTTGTGGCAGCGTAGAGTAAGGCATTTACACTACGCCGCCGCAACTTACTAGCGCAAGTGCTTGATTCACAAAGCACTTACCTGTAAAGTTGCGGCGGCGTAGCGAAAATTCCCCGGCGCAAGCCCGCGTAATTCAAATGAGCCGGGTAGGGGGCGTAGAGCATTTAAATTAGGTGCGTTCCCGCGCCGAACGTACTGCGCATGTGCCGTCCCAAAAACTTCCCGACGTGCATTGCGCAAAATGACGTCGCAAGGACGTCATTGTTTTCGACGTGTACGTAAATGGCTTCCAGCCACATTCACGGACGACTTACGCAAACGACGTTAAATTTTCAAATGGCGACGCGGGAACGACGGCCATACTTAACATAGGATACGCCACTTAGGGGGCATGTTTTTCTTTACGCCGCCTATCTCTTACGGAAACGTCGTAAAGTCACTGCGTCGGGCCCGTGTACGATCGTGAATTGGCGTATCTCGCTGATTTACATATTCTCGGCGTAAATCAGCGGGAACGCCCCTAGCGGCCATTTTAAAATTGCAGTTCCGATACGACGGCGAAATACAATTACGCCGCTCGTATCTGAACTCAATCCCGGCGTATCTTGTTTTCTGAATACAGAAAACAGATACGACGGCGTAGGTTAGAAGTTACGCGGCTTACCTACAGATAAGCCGCGTAACTTCTACCTGAATCTGGCCCATAGAGATACAAAACATTACTCTGGAGCAACCGTATCCAGGGCCGTCTCAATGCAAGGGCACTCCTGGGCACTAAAGTTTGGTCTCACTGGCTGGATTCCCAAGATACGGTCAGGGCCGTCCTAATAGCATCATGGGCCCCTGTGAAAAGTAATGCACTTAGGGACCCCAGTGCATTACTTTGCCCAGGGGCCCATGATGCTATTAGGACGGCCCTGACCGTATCTTGGGAATCCAGCCAGTGAGACCAAACTTTAGTAAATGCCTTAGGGCAGGTTCATAGGTTACTTTATACATAGGTATAGCTTGGTTAACAAGATTAAGCTTTAGGGGGAAGGAGGGTAGGGCCTGAGACTTCCAGTCTATGAGTATCAGTTTTTGGCATAGAAGAACGGTAAACGTATATGTATTTTTTGTCCCAGAAGGGAGAGTATCCTCATACCTCCCAACATTTTGAGATGGGAATGAGGGATACCTACTAACAAACGTATATAGGCATAGGACAAAAAAAGGTTCATTAAATCCACAAGGACTTTTTTTTTTTCACAATCAAAAGTTTTATTGAAGCTTATTACAAAAACAGGTAATAAAACAAATGCAATAAGGAATCATACATCCATGACTAAACTGTTGTAATGTGCTGTCTTCTCTCTCTCCCTGCCTGTCAGGAATCCTCATTGTGAACTGAGTTAAAAATGTGTGTAAAATCCTATAATCCACTCTATTACAATAGCATATAATGTACAATGTGTATGTTTCTGTAATATATAATTGTGCCAAATACATTTGTTATAGCGCCGCTCTGTGCTTCTGTTACCCGCTCTCTTACCCCACAATTATATTACAGAAACACACACATTGTATGGATTATAGGATTTTACAAGCATTTTTAACTAGGGCTTATATTGCAGCCCTCCTGGAAAATAACGCTAGGTCTTATTTTCAGGGTAGGTCTTATTTTTTGGGAAACAGGGTAGTAAAAGATGTCTGGTGAGAGATTTCTTGTATTTGCTTATGCTAAGTGTGTTAATTAAGCAGGCAGCAGCAGTGAGCTCTATTTTGGTTTCTGTGATGAATTTGATCCATTTTCTAACCTCATCCCAGTAGGCAAGAATTTGTGGGGCAGTCCCACCATATATGGAGAAAGGTGCCAGATTCACTACCACAATGCCAGCACAAACCTGAGGTTGTAGGGGACCACCTCCTGGCCCTCTGCGGCGTAACGTACCACTGAGTAAGAATTTTGTAAGAAATCTCCTGATATTTAGAGCTCAAGGAGCATTTGTGAGTCACAATACATGCCTTCTCCCATTGTTGTACCGATATCTTAGGGCCAGATTCAGGTAGATGAGAGTATCTTTCCTCTGGAGTAACGCTTCTCATTTACGTTACTCTGAAGACCCTTTCAGCGCAAGTCCTTTAATTCACATAGCAGTTGCGCGTAAACTTGCGCCAGAGTAACGATAATGCGCTGGCGTAACCCGACGCAAGTGGAAGTGGGTGTGATCATATGTAAATGATGGGCGGAGCCCAGCACAGAGGCTTACGTTCAGCGCATCATCCACGGAGCATGCGCAGTGAGTGCGGCTCCACTCGCCCCCTTGTGCGCATGCTCACAACTTCCGTCGGCACCACTTCCTGGGAAACGTCAGCGCAATGCGTTCCGCTGGGCGCTTAAAAGCGCTGGCGGAAACGCCATTCCGGCGCAAAAGTATTTCCGCTTCCCCCCACCCCAGGGAAGATACTTTTGTTTGGTGATGGCTGCTCCCGCTACCCCAGAGAGAGGAGGAACCTGAATTTTAATGCCCAGGAGGTCTCGCTCATCATTTCGGCAATGGAGACGGATAATGCTTTTCTCCATGGCAAAAAAAGCCGGAAGACCAGCCGGGAGAGGAAGCAGGGCATCCTGGAGTCCATTGCTGCCAGGGTCAATGTCTTGGGGTACTCCACCCGGACTGCTGGGGACATACAAAAAAAAATTAATGATCTGCGGTGCAAGGTGAGAGACAAGGTGGCCTCCATCAGGAGGTATGAGAGGGGCACAGGTGGTGGTCCCCCATGTCCTGTCACCCTGACCGCAGAGGAGGAGGTGGTCGCACGCTGCCTGGAGAGGGAGCAGGTGGAGGGGGTCGCAGGCTATGACTCCATGGAGGAAGGCACAAGGACAGGTAAGTGTTTTATAATCCCCTATTTGTTGTTTTGCATTTGGGGGGGGGGAGGGTACATGTGCCAAGTGTGTGGGACCACCAACATGTGTCTGCTTTGTGTCATCCACAGATGACGGAGCTGGGCCATCATCTGTCAGCGTGCATTCCACCCCATCCCCCCCACGCCATCGTGTGCCCGAGCCACTGGGTGGTGAAGAGGTTGTGGAGGAGGAGAGTGGCCACACCACACCTGCCGAGGTGGTTGTAGAGGATCCTGCTGTGGCAGAGCAGGACTTTACCTTAGTTTTGTCTGTCTCCTCCCCTTCTCCTGGGCCGTCTGTCGTCCCCTCCCCCATCCTTGGAAGCCCCTCAAGGGCGACTCCTTCCCCCCGAGGACAACCATCTTCTGGCCCCAGGAAGGCGACCCAGAAGACCAGGGGGGTGTCTGATGGTGTCCAGGACCAGTTGGCGAGGGATCACGCCAGGCAGACGGAACAGATGGGGGCCATAGTTGGGCACTTACAGAAAATGTCTGACAGCCTGGGCTCCGTTGCCAACCTCAGCAACGCAGTGCAGGATGTAAGCTGCAACTGCGCTGCAGTGGTCACCACTTTGGGGGAGGTGCAGGGGGATATTCGGCACCTTACTGCAGCCGTCCAGGCCAACAGTGCTGCCATCCGGGACCAGGGGAGGCTGAGTCGGCGGGCCCAGCATTATCAGGTCACCCGTCAGCTCCGGATGCAGGCCCAGACGAACTCCTACCTTGGACGGATAGCCAGGGCCATGGAGGGCATGCAGGCCACACCTGCCAGGAGTGGCCCACCTGGGGATCAGCCACCTCCAGATGCCCCCCCACCCCCACCCACTCCATCCAGGCAGCTGAGGAGCCAGAGAGGGGCCCCCAGAAGAAGCCCCCGGCATCCCCGATGAGGCCTTTTTTTTTTTCTTGTTTTATATTTTTTGTTTGGACATACTCAGGTCATGAGTTTTTTTTTCCTTTTTCTCAGGTTATGAGATTTTGTTTATTTTATTTATCAGGATATGATATTTTTAATTTCTTTTTGTACTGCACACGGTCAGGAGTGCAGGGGACAGTGTGAATGGTGTGTGAATGTGAGGGGGTGGCACTCCTGAAAGTAAGGGGTGTCACCCTCGGCCGTGGTGGTGAAGTTAACACCACGGCTGTATGAATGACGTGTGAAAGGTGTGTGAATGGACAGTGACATCATTGGGGCCTTGACGCGGCGTTACTGCTCCCAACTCCTACATGCTGGACTTGGGCTAATCCAATGTGATGTGCATGTGGTGTGTGTGATCTAGGGACATCAGTGGTGTACACGCGTGCACTGTCTGTGTGATTAATGTTTTGGTTTAGTGTCCAAAGATGCCTACGGCGAGGACCCTCCTGACTGCTCTTCCATCAGCAGACTGGGTGTCCTCTGGCAGGTGGGGACTGTGTGGGTCGGGGGTCAGGTCATCACATATGTCAATATGCAGGCCTTTTTTCATAGCAAAGTTATGTAGTATGCAACATGCACCGATGATCTGACACACAAAGGTAGGGGAATACAATAGGGTCCCCCCAGACTTATCCAGGCATCGGAAACGGGACTTCAGGAGCCCGAATGTTTGCTCCACCACTGCACGGGTTTTGATGTGTGCTTCATTGTATTTTCTCTCTCCTCTGGTTTGGGGGTTCCGGAAAGAGTCATTAGATGGGGTCCCAGTGCATATGCAGAGTCACCTGAAGGGAAAAGACAGGAGAATGTTAGTCATGCATGTGCGACTTCTGTTGTGCATCACGGGAGGGGATAGTCATGCCTGACTCCCTTGTCACTCACCAACCAGCCAGCTGTCCCCATACATGTTCTGGTTAAATTCTGCTGGGATGGGGCTCTGATTGTATATGTAGCTGTCATGGCTGGACCCGGGGTGTTTGGCACGGACGTGCCATATGAGGCGTTGGGCATCAGCTATCACCTGTACGTTGATGGAATGCCAATGCTTCCGATTGCGGTATATGTGCTCTGTGGCACTGGGGGGCTGAAGGGCCACATGTGTGCAATCAATGGCCCCCACAGTGCGAGGGAATCTGGCAATGTTGTAGAAATCTGTCATTGCCTTCTGCCGCAGCTCCTCAGTGGTTGGTCTGATGAACTGGTTGGACATGCGTCTGAGGATTGCAGGGACAACCTGGTGCACACATCTGCTCACGGAGGATTGTGACATCCCAGCCACCACTCCACTTGTACGCTGGAATGATCCAGTTGCAAGGAAATGAAGTTTTGCCAGGACCTTCACCAGTGGCTGCACTGCTTGTGAGCGGTGTGTCTTGCTGGTGATGTCATCCTGCAGGGTTGTGGTTAGTTCAAGTATTGCATCTGGGCTGAATCTGAAGAGGCGATACACCTCCTCATCCCCCATGCCAAAGAGGTTCATACGAGTGCGGTATATCCTCTCACGTGGCCGCCTTCTTGGTTCCAGGGGACCCATCAGTAGTTCTAGGACCACAATTGCTCCTGGCATGTTGGCACACAGAGGTGTTGTCCTTGCAAGTGTTGTTGTTCAGCAAGCTCCTATCGTCGGTAACGCTGCTGTAGCTGCTCTCCTGCTGACCTGTGACCGTCTGGAGTAAAGATAAAGCAGCCTTTTGTAGAAATAACTTTGCGCCGGACGGACCAGATACGCGCGGCGCATGTAGCCAGCGTATGGTGCTAATCCGTTCGCGAATTGGGAAATCTCCCTCATTTGCATATTTGCAGGGGAAATCAATGGGCGCGACTGATGCGCCCAGCGAAAATAAGCGCTGACGATACTCTGGCGTCGGAACGTTCCGCCGGTCGCAAATGACCCGTTATTGGGCGCATCTAGTTTGGTGGGTACGGGCACATAGAAACGACGGCGAATCATCACAGTTACGCGGCGCATATCCAAATACTCCAGCGCAAGTGTTCGTGAATCTGGCCCATAGTTTTTAAATCTCTTTCCCATTTGACCTTATGTTTTGAATCATCCATATGCTGAGCCTGGTTTAACCAGGAGTAGGCCAGGGAAGTGGTATTTGCTACTGGTGATCTCTTGAAGCAGAGATTCTCAAAGGGAGACATCGGAAGGCAGTATGACGATTTATATTTGCTATTTGTCAGGAAATCCTTCAATTGCATGTAAAACCAGAAGCCAGGGGGTGAACCGTCCGAGGACTTTTTTTTACCACTACTATTCCTTTATATTGGCTTTTAAAATGTACAAATGCAGAAATTTTGAATTAAAGTGGATGAAAACCCCAAAAAAAAGTTTTATTTTTTTGATGTCACAATGTAGAGTCTAAGATTTCCTATCATCTGTGCCCAGTCTTGCCACACAGAGTTAATCCAGATCTGAGAAATCCTCTTTTAATATTCAGTGAAAATGAACAGCCTTCCAGAAAAAAAACCTGCGTAAATAAAAAGTCAGTTTTCTCTCTTCTTGCTTTGAGTGAGAGGTTATTTACATATCTAGCTTGGACATGTTTATCATATGTTATGTTTTGTTTATCATAACATGAGGTGATTCACAGTATAAGAAGTGGGAAATCCACCCCTCCCCCACATAACACATCCTGGTAATATACAATGAACTTTGGATCACCTCATGTTATGATAAACATGTCCAAGCTAGATATGTAAATAACCTCTCACTCAAAGCAAAGACAGAGAAACAGACTTTATAATTTGGCAAGTTTGTATCTGGAATTCTGTTAATTTTCACTGAACATTAAAAGAGGATTACTCAGCGCTGGATTAACTCTGTGTGACAAGACTGGGCACAGATGATAGGAAATCTTATACTCTACATTGTGACATAAAAAAATTAAAATTGTGTTTACATTCACTTTCATTCGAAATTTCTGCATTTGTACATTTTAAAAACCAATAAAAAGGAATAGTATGAAAAGGTTTAGCACTGGGAAACACTTTTTGAAAGATAAAAAGTGCATTTTATATATAACTATATGGTTTAGACCAGGGGTCTCCATACTTTTAAAGCAAAGGGCCAGTTTACAATCTTTCAGACTTCAGGGGGCCGAATTCTGACCAGTTGGGGTAAACAATGCCCCAGGGTCAAGCATCAGTGAGAAAAACATGGCCCCAGTGTAGGTGGGCAGTAGGAGGAGTAATAGAACTCCATAATTTATATTAGTCTAAGACAGGGGTGGCAAACTCAAATTCATCGGGGGCTGCATCAGCAGTATGGTTACACTTAAAGGGCCGGGTGCGCTACGTATACAGTGCATGGGTCAGGATTGCGCTACGTATACAGTGCATGGGTCAGGATTGCGCTACGTATACAGTGCAGGGGTCAGGATTGCAAATAAAAATTCCTCACATCTGTACTCTCTCCTACCTTCCTACCTGGCCCAGCTCTGGTAGCTCCCTGTATAGGTAGCTCCCTCCCTTTGTATTGTGCTATAGTACCTTTTTTGGGGGGACATGAGGGACATTGGATATAAGTGGGGGGACAGGAGGAGCATTGGGGGGATATAAGGGAAATTATGGATAAGTGGGGTGGCAGTAGGAACATTGGGGGGACAGGAGGAACATTGGGGGAAAGGAGGGACATTGCGGATAAGTGGGGTGGCAGGAGGAACATTGGGGGGACAGGAGGAACATTGGGGGGACAGGAGGGACATTGGGGATAAGTGGGGTGGAAGGCGGAACATTGGGGGACAGGAGGAACATTGGGGGGACATCAGGGACATTGGGGATAAGTGGGGTGTAAGGAGGAACATTGGGGGGACAGGAGGGACATTGCGGATAAGTGGGGTGGCAGGAGGAACATTGGGGGACAGGAGGAATATTGGGGGGACAGGATGAACATTGGGGGGACAGGAGGGACATTGGGGATAAGTGGGGTGGAAGGAGGAACATTGGGGGACAGGAGGAACATTGGGGGGACATCAGGGACATTGGGGATAAGTGGGGTGTAAGGAGGAACATTGTGGGACAGGAGGAACATTGGGGGGACAGGAGGGACATTGCGGATAAGTGGGGTGGCAGGAGGAACATTGGGGGACAGGAAGAACATTGGGGGGACAGGAGGGACATTGCGGATAAGTGGGGTGGCAGGAGGAACATTGGGGGACAGGAGGAACATTGGGGGGACAGAAGGGATATTGGGGATAAGTGGGGTGGAAGGAGGAACATTGGGGGGACAGGAGGGACATTGCGGATAAGTGGGGTGGCAGGAGGAACATTGGGGGACAGGAGGAACATTGGGGATAATTAGGGGGAACATTGAGAATAAGTGGGGGTAGGAGGAACATTTGGGGAGATGGTGATGCTCTGTGTGTGTGTGTATGTAGTAGTGTACACTGTGTGAATGTACTGTGCATCTGTGTCACTGTCACGTACCACAGTTCACTTGGTCAGGATGGAAGATCCCTGGAGATGTCATTTCACCACATGTGCTGCCCTGTGCGGTAGAGCAGGCGCCGGTGCACGTCCCAGACGTCACATTGAGGAAAGGGGAAATCCTGTCCGGTGCGGAGGAGGAGAAAATGATGGCCACTGCACATGACTCCCGTTTGTCCAATCATCAGGCAGCCGCTGCCAATCCCTGAGGCGCAACATGGCGGCTGGAGCGCAGCGAGTGGCACGGTCCATAGGAAGGAGTGACACAGGCACTGGATGCTACACTGCCATGGCCCCCCCACGCTATGCCAGTGGGCGGAGACAAGAGCGGCATTGTAAGCTGACATGGGTGGAGACAGAGCGGAGGCGGCGGTGGAGGCTGAGACAGGGCGGGGGCCAGAGATGCAGCCTAAGCCTAGATGGGTGGAGACACAGCGGTGGAGGCGGGGGCGGAGGCAGAGACAGAGCGGCACAGTAAGGGGAAGATGCCTGTGCTCAGACTGACTGGCCGTGCATGCGCTAATTTGCCGCGCCGCTCGCGGGACTGAGGGACTGGGATCTCAACCTGCCAAAATAAGGAGGCTGCTGTGCGGGCCACATTACAAGGTCCGGCGGGCCGGATTCGGCCCGCGGGCCTTGTGTTTGCCACCCCTGGTCTAAGAAATAGTTCCCCATTGTTGGTGCCATTGGGAGGAATAGTGCCTTATATCATTGGGAGCAATACTGCCCCAAGGGCCGGGTGAAGGCTAGCAAAGGGCCACATCCGGCCCTCGGGCCGCAGTTTGGAGACCCCTGGTTTAGACCAAAATCAGGGACAGCTGGGAGCTGCGTATCCTCCTCCCAATAACCCAGTAAACATAGTAGTGGATAACAGATATTGGGAATCTAAAGAGTATACTAGTAAAATTCGTAAGCTTGGATAGGGGGGCATTTCCAGACCACAAGGTAAAATGAACCTACAGTTTCAGAGCATTTAGTACAAACAGTAGAGGGAAGCCTGCCCATCTTCCAAAGAATATAAGGGGTATAGTAAGAATGATGGAGCAATTTTGTTTGGAAGACCTTATCTCCAACCTAGTAGGTTAAAGAGGTTGTAAAGGTTCATTTTTTATTTTCTAAATAGGTTCCTTTACGCTAGTGTATTGTTGGTTCACTTACCTTTTCCTTCGATTTCCCTTCTAAATGTTTTTTTTATTTGTCTGAATTTCTCACTTCCTGTTTCTCCTCAGTAAACTTCACACCATCATCTGAGCAGTGTTTGGTCAGCCAGAACAGCTTACTGAGGAGGAGCAGGAAGTGAGAAATTCAGACAAAGAAAACAAAGGAAAAAAACATTTAGAAGGGAAATCGAAGGAAAAGGTAAGTGAACCAACAATGTACTAGCTTAAAGGAACCTATTTAGAAAATAAAAAATTAACCTTTACAACCCCTTTAATTGGCCCCATAGGCATCTAAGGCATTTTGAGTCCCCAGAGGGGAAAGTGCTATAGAAATATACATTGAATTGAATAGTTACATTGGTCCAGCTTGTAAGTATGCATATCTAAGGCCGCGTACACACGATCAAATCTGTCTGCTGGAAACGGTCTGCTAGACCGTCCCAGCAGACAGATTCGATCGTGTGTACGGGCGAGCAGACGGATTTGGCCAGCCGACAGATTTCAAAGCATGCTTTGAAATCTATCGGGTGGGAACCCGTCCGCCCGACATGTCTGCTGGTTAGTACACTTACCAGCAGACATGTCGTCTCGCACCGGCGCCGAATGGATTCGGCGCAATGCGCGGAAGTGTTTTACTTCCTGGTGCGGTGACGTGGCGGCATCAACGTCACCGACACGTCAGCGCGCCGTCTGCTGGCGGGGATTTTGGTTTGCTCGTGTGTACACGCGAGCAAACCAAAATCCAAAGAGACAGATTTGTTCAATACGGTCGGTCCGACCGATTTGAACAAATGAATTGCCTCGTGTGTACGAGGACCAATGCCGCGTACACACGATCATTTTTTGCGATGAAAAAAACGACGTTTTCTGTGAAGTAAAAAACGACGTTTTTGAAACGTCACTTTTCAAAGACAATTTTGCATACACACCATCGTTTTTTCACAAAAAGCGAGGTTACGTTCACCACTCTTTTCCATTGAAGCTCGCTTCATAACTAGCTTCTGGGCATGCGCGGGTTGAAAAACGTCGTTTTAAACGACGTTTTTGCTACACACGATGACTTTTTGTGAAACAAAAAACGACGTTTTGAAAAACGACACAAAAAATTCAAGCATGTTGGAATTTTTTTTTGGTCACACACGATCAATTTAAATGACGTTTTAAAAAACAACGTTTTTTTCATCGCAAAAAACGACCGTGTGTACGCGGCATTAGACCTGAAGGGCTGCTGTGGAAGTTATTTGCTGTAGCAGTACAAAACAACAAATAAAGGAGCGCTCCCAGCCCTGTGGAAGTCAATAGAGCCACAAGCCCAGAAATAGATAAAATCAAAATTCAAGTTAAAAAGCATTACATGCAGGAATGCCCATACTGATACATCACCAAGATAGTGGAGAAACATAATCCCAAATGCTGAAGGAGGACTTACGATCCCGGACTCAACTGTAGGTTACACCACCCAGGAGCCTCAGTACACTTCTCCCACTGCCCTGAGGCTCCTGGGCGGTGTAACCTACAGTTGGGTCCGGGATCCTAAGTCATCCTTCAGCTTTTGGGATTAGGTGTTTCTCCTCTCCACTAGCTTGGTGATGTATCAGTTTGGGCACTCCTGCATGTCATGCTTTTTAACCACTTCAGCCCCAGAAGAATTTACCCCCTTACCTGACCAGAGCACTTTTTGCCATACGGCAGTGCGTTCATTTAACTGACAATTGCGCTGTCATGCGTCATGGCACCCAAACAAAATTTACATCCTTTATTTTTCCCACAGATAGAGCTTTCTTTTGATGGTATTTGATCACCGCTAACGTTTTTTTTTTTTGCGCTATAAACAAAAAAATAGTGCCAATTTTGAAAAAAGCAATATTTTTTACTTTTTGCTATACTAAATACCACAAAAAAAAAATATATATATATATAAAAAAATGTATTTATCAGTTTAGGCCAATGTGTATTATTTTACATATTTTCGGTAAAAAAATCGCAATAAGCATATACTGATTGGTTTACGCAAAAGTTATAGCGTCTACAAAATAGGGGATAGGTTTATAGCATTTTTTTTTTTTAAAGTGTATTTTGTGCGTGAACGAGAGAGAGAGAGGAGCCGGACTGCAGGAGTTGGGAGTAGGCAGACCCTCCCCCCGGAGGCAATAGCCATCCTTCTCCATGCCCCTGGTGGCAATGGCGGGTGTGAGGGGGGGCCTCCCACTCACCCCGCCCTACCTGCTCCACTTGGGAGCCCGACGGGGCAGAGGGACTCCCCCTATGAGGGAGTCTAGCCCACCCAGCCAGCCCCGTAGGTCCTTTGCCTCTCTTTATTTTAGGAGACCTCATGGCCAAAGTGCGTGTGTGTTAAACCAATTTCGTGTGCGTGCAAGTGTGTTGTTTTTTTTTGGGGGGGGGGGGGTGGGCATACTAAGCACAGGCGTATCTTGCATAGCACACCCACCAGGAGCCGGGCTGACCACCAAACTCAATTCACATGTAGCCGAGACCGGGATCCGAACCCTTGGCTGCAGAGGTGAACGGCTTGTCAGCGCAGTGCCAATCACGTTGAGCCACCACAGCTCCCACCTTATAGCATTTTTTAAATAAATGTTCTTTTATTAGTAATGGCGGCGATCTGCGATTTTTATCATGACTGCGACATTATTGTGGACACATCAGGCCCTTTTGATTACTGTGTAAATGACTCTGGCAGGGAAGGGGTTAACCACTAGGGGCGATCAAGGGATTAAGTGTGTACTAGGGAGTGATTCTAACTGTGGGGGGGGGAGGGCTACCACTGACATGACACCTAGATACTGACGGGTCAGTATTTGGCGCATTATAAATCCATTAAATCAATCAATCAATGACAGCAATCACTGCTCCCGATGACGGGGAGCAATAGATCCCTGTTATGTCATTACGCAGAAGAAAGAATTGCCTTGTTTAGATAGGCATCTCCCCGTTCTGCAGCTCCATGTCACGATCGCGGGACACTGGCGGACATCGAGTTGTGACACTAAGCCGTGATTTAAAGGGGACGTACCTGTACGTCCATTTGCCTAGCTGTGCCATTGTGCCAACGTATATCATTGTGCGCTGATCGGCAAGCAGTTAACTTTACATTAAAGTGAATTTTGATTTTATCAATTCCTTGGCCTGTGGATTTATTGACTTCCACAGGACTGGGAGCTCTCCTTTATTTGTTGTTTTGTGCTGATGTCTCATAGCTGGCCGAGCGCAATTTTCCAGGTGCTGGAACCCAGGTCGCTCGCTCTGCACTGCCGCCATTTACCTTTTATTATTATTTTTTAACTGGAAACAGGGTGTCCTCTGATTGGACGAGGTGTCCTCATGCAATCAGAAAATGCCTTGTATTTGTGGAAATAGAAGGCTTTCTATGAAGGTGCCATTGCTTCAGTTTGACCCAGTGCGCATGTGCCGATGACTTCCCTGCAGGTTTAAGAGATATCCTGGGTAGCCAGAGGTGGCTCTAGGCTTTGCGATGCCTTAGGCAAAACTTGACATTTTGCCCTACTCACACCCATGATGGGAAAAATAATTCAAGTACAAGAGGCTCTTCCCCACAACCCTGGCCAGTGGTTGTGGGGGTATGCGGGCTGGGGGCTTATCGGAATCTGGAAGCCCCCTTTAACAAGGCGGTCCCCAAATTCTTCTCTTTAATAACTAAGGAGCGGGGGCCACCTGGTATTGTCACCTGGTGAACCCGCCCCCTTGTGATGTCATTGACTGAGGGCATGCTGTGTCATTGACGTCACAAGGGGTGGTGTCACCGATATTCACTGGTTGTTTGGGACGCTGGTGGCCCTGCTTTTGAGTCAGGGCTCTTAATGCTGCCTGAGCACAGCAGCGTTAAGGTCCCCTGTTACTCAAAACTGGTGTAATGCATTGGGTAAGTTAGGTGGCCACGAGGCCCCTGTGAGTGCGAGGCCTTAGGCAACTGCCTAATTAGCCTAATTAAAGAGCCGCCTCTGTGGGTAGCTACAGGTAAGCCTTAACATAGGCTTACCTGTAGCATAAAGTTAAAAAAAGGGGGGTTTACAACCACTCCGCCAGGCACTCGCGATCGGCGGTTACAGAGACATGGACGTGGATCTGTGTGTGTTAACACACAAATCCATGTCCTGTCAGGGAGAGAGGAGACCGATCTGTGTCCCTTGTACATAGGGACATAAATCGCTCGCCTCCCCCCACAGTTAGAACACAATGCAGGGTACATATTTAACCCCTCCCTCACCCCCTAGTGTTAACCCCTTCAATGCCAATCACATTTATACAGTAATTAGTGCATATTTATAGCACTGATCGCTGTATAAATGTGAATGGCGCCAAAAATGTGTCAAAAGTGTCCGAAGTGTCCGCCACAATGTCGCAGTCCCAATAAAAATCGCAGATCGCCGCCATTACTAGTAAAAAAAAAAAATAATAAAAAATAATAATAATTCTGTCCCCTATTTTGTAAGCGCTATAACTTTTGCGCAAACCAGTCGCTTATTGCGATTTTTTTTTTTCTACCAAGAATATGTAAAAGAATACGTATTGCCCTAAACTGAGAAAAAATTTTTTTTTTTTTTAATTGGGCTATTTATTATAGCAACAAGTAAAAAATATTGATTTTTTTTCAAAATTGTCGCTCTTTTTTTGTTTATAGAGCAAAAAATAAAAATCGCAGAGGTGATCAAATACCACCAAAATAAAGCTCTATTTGTGGAGAAAATTTTTTGTTTGGGAGCCATGTCACACGACCGCGCAATTGTCAGTTAAAGTGACGCAGTGCCGGAAGCTGAAATTTCACCTGGTCAGGAGGGGGGTATATGTACCCAGTAAGCAAGTGGTTAAGGATATTTGCCAAACATGGACCGCTAATCAGGTGCAAGGCTTCATCCAATTAGGGCCCTAGAATGCACGGTGCAGTGTACAGTGCATTGTGGAGCGCTTGGTGGAACATCCCACCGAGTACCCCACATTTTGAGGTGTTCACTGAACCAGGACTAGAAGACAAGGGCAGAGCATTGTCACACCATAACAGAACAAGGACCTTCATGGCAGGATCACCAGGAATTCATCTACTGAATGCTGCAGATATATTAGAAAGGATTGTTTGAGTGTGTTTGGGTTTACATTTTAGCTCCCTTATTATACTCCTAGTACTGGCACAGCAAATATCTGGAGTGATTGTCGTCTACGTTCATCGAATCTCAACAAAATTGTCACATATATGGCTAGTCTAAGGCCACTAGCTGAGATGCAGGGGTGTGACTATGCACGATAGGTAGATAGAAAAACTATTAAGGGTTCCCTTATGTCGCGTACACACGGTCGGAAATTCCGACAAGAAAAGTCCGATGTGAGCTTTTGGTCGGAAATTCCAACCGTGTGTATGCTCGGACTTTTGCTGTCGGAATTTCCGCCAACAAAAGATTGAGAGCTGGTTCTCTATTTTTCCGAAAGCAAAAGTTCCTAACGGAAAATCTGCTCGTCTGTATGCAATTCCAATGCGCAAAAAAACATGCATGCTCAGAATCGAGCAGAAGAGCCGGACTGCCTATTGAACTTCATTGATCTTGGCTCGTCGTACGTCTTGTAAGTCACCGCGTTCTTGACGGTCGGAATTTCCGACAGCATTTGTGTGACTGTGTGTATGCAAGCCAACATTGCGTTGGAAAAAAAACACGATTTTCTTGTCGGAATTTTTCCGATCGTGCATAACTCTTTTTCCTCTGTTCTCAAGGCATTTCTTCTTACAATACAGAATCATATTTGCCTTTGTAGCAATCTTATAGATGATCCTAAACTGTACGTAAAGTCAGTTTGTGTAAATGCAGTGGCGATGCGTCCATAGTGGCGATGCACCGCCCCCTCTCGCTCCTGCACTGCCACTGAAAAACAATACATAGATTCATGCATTGCATGAATCTATGTATTGTCGCTGCCGCCCACTATTAAGATGGCCGGCCCCCTAGTGAACGCCGGCCATCTGAATAACGGCAGCTGGTTGGCTTTGAAAGTGTCTATCAGAGCCAGTGGCCAGAGGGCTGTAATCGTCTTCCAAATACTTCCATATAGATGTGCGTTCCCTGGTTAACACTGACAGGCGTCTCAGCCAATCAGGTTCACCGGTTCTGGTTACCGGTTACCCGATTGGCTGAAGCGACATCGAGGGCGGGACTACTTGAAGTGAAGGAGAATTCGAGGACGGGCCGACCGAGAAAGGTAAGTGCCTGATACGCCGTCGTAAATCCAAATGTGCGCCGTCGTATCTATGCGCTGATTCTTTAAATCAGATACGCCTGAATTTTGCCAAGATACGACCGACGTAAGTCTCCTACGCCGCCGTATCGTGGTTGCATATTAACGCTGGCTGCTAGGGGCGCTTCCGTTGATTTATGCATCGAAAATGTAAATGAGCAAGATATGCCGATTCACGAACGTACGTACGCCTGACGCAGTAATCTACGCCGTTTACGTAAGGCATTTTTCCGACGTAAAGATAAACCACCAAAAAGGTTGTGCATCCCATGCAAAGGTATGGACGTCGGAACAGCCGTCGTTTTTTACGTCGTTTACGTAAGTCGTACGTGAATGGGGCTGGGCGTAAGTTATGTTCATGTCGTAGGCAGTGTTCGACGTATCTTAGGCATTCTATCCAACGTGACTCTGAGCATGCGCACTGGGATACGTCCACGGACGGCGCTTTCACCGTTCGTTGGGCCCATCATTTGCATGGGGTCACGGTTCATTTTAATACAACAAGTCCACTGCCTTGCTACTTTGAATTAGGCGGGCTTACGCCGGCCCATTTACGATACGCCGCCGTAACTTAGGGAGCAAGTGCTTTGTGAATACTGTACTTGCCTCTCTATGTTACGTCGGTGTAGCGCATATGAGATGCGCTACGCCCGCCTAAAGATACGCCAATGTATCTGAATCCGGCCCATAGTGTATTTTATATTGATCAGCTTTAAACTTACATTAGATATATGGTAAGTTTGATATTGAAGTTTCCCTCACTGACCTATTGAAACATATATAATATACTTGCACGTGTGTAAAGCCTTTATCACAACACACACTTAATCTTCGTATAAATTCCTCGTCTTGTATAACAAGATTATCTTTCTGAAGCTAAAGCTCCCTTCTTACATACTACACAACTAAGTCACCTGTGCAAGCACCCCGCGGATTACACCGCCCCTCCTGTCTACTCGCTGACCACATCATAGATAGATAGAGACGTTGTAGTAAACACCCTGCACTGCATAGAACCCACCTGGCCAATTCAAGATTCCGCTAAGAATAATAGTGTTTTTTTCCCACCCAGTTGTATAATGTAGCATTAAATCTTTGTTTAAAAATCTATCTTTTTATTTAAAACTGATTGAAATAAAATGTACTCTGCAATGGGCCCCATCCCGATTTATCCCTCCCTACCCCTTAGTCCAGTGATGACAAACCTTGGCACTCCAGACTAGAGGTCAGGGCCGGCCTTTGGGGTGCTGCGAGCTGTGCGGCCGCACAGGGCGCCATGGGCAACAGAGGCGCCGTGCAGCCATCACAGCTCGCACACCCCAAAGGCCGGCCCTGAGCCTGCCATCCTGTGCCCTCCATCCTCCGCTCTACTATATGCCGGTGCCCGCATTCATCTTACCTGTCACCTTCCACCAGCCAATTGGTGAGCTCGGAAGGGCGCAGAGGGGCGGGCTGTCGCCGTTCCCTATTTTCCTCCTTCCAAACCGCAGAATTGAGGAGTGTGGCAGGTGACGTAGTGATAGTCCCCTGGGACCAACAACACTGCATCGTGAATCTTCCCTGGACGAGGACACCTGGGGGAGAGAAGGGGGGCACGGTGACACGAGCAGGGCGAGGACTCTCCACGATGCCCGGGCACCTCCTACCAGGCTAGATCCCGGGCTTTGCCAGCTCTGCCGTCAAGATGGTGTCGTGGATCATTTCTGAGGCCGTGGTGTAAGTCATCCCACATTCTCCTCCTTCCAGGTGGGTGCCAGCATCCTGGGCATTGTATGTCTGTGGATGATGGGAAGCCCTCCCTCACCTTATATAAATGTATATAGGTAATGATCAGATGGGGAGTTAGGGGGGGGGGGGCACCACAGGATTACCTTGCACAGGGTGCCTGAACACCTGAGACCGGCCCTGCTAGAGGTCGACCGATACCCACCGTTTTTTCTCTGGCCGATATTTCTCATAAACTCACCCACTTCCACTCCACTCCCCCCTGCTTCCGCCTGTCGCTTTAACACACACTTGATGTCTTCAGTACAGATGGCACTGATTGCCACTGGCAGGTGGCACTGGCAATTGACATCAAGGCTGTCTTAATGAGAGGGCACACCTGGGCACTGCCCAGGGGCCCCAGCTGCACGGGGGTCCCTGTTTTTTCCCCAAAGCAGCTGGTCCTTGAGCCCACACTGCCCCAAAATTGAGAGCCCCATGATGGCACTGAGAGTGATAGATACACAGGGGAGGCCGTCTGCCTCCTACCTACTTGATGTCTGTTTACCTGCACTGTCATCATTGTAGGGGCCCCAGAGCATTACTTTGCCCAGGGGCCCATGATGCTATGCGGTGCTTATATTGGTGCAGCAGTGCACCAACACCTTTGCAGCCATTGTGCTATATGCTGGGTGTTTGGTGTGCTACTGCACCTTTAAGGAGGGGTGGCTCTCCTTCAGTCCACCTGCCCCTATCTATCCATTAGAATGCATGTGCCTCCATTGTGGGGACACTCATTGTTTAGTGTTAGGACCACAGAATTATGGGGTGCCTTGGTGCGGCTCTGTGGCTCACGCATGCGTTTGAAAATGCGTGCAGACAAAACCCCTGTTTTTAACGCATACTGTTAGACAGGTTAATTGGCTGTTCTGTGAGCTGATTTTGTCGACGCAATAACTTTTGCGCAAACCAATCAAAAAACGCTTATTGCAATTTTTTTTACGAAAAATAAGAATACGTATCGGCCTAACTTGAGGAAAAAAATTGTTTTTATATATATTTGGGGATATTTATTACAGCAAAAAGTAAAAAAATATTTTTTTTTTTTCAAAATTGTCGCTCTATTTTTGTTTATAGCACAAAAAATAAAAACCGCAGAGGTAATCACATACCACCAAAAGAAAGCTCTATTTGTGGGAAAAAAAGGACGCCAATTTTGTTTGGGAGCCACGTCGCACGACCGCGCAATTGTCAGTTAAAGCGACGCAGTGCCGAATCGCAAAAAGTGGCCCGGTCATTAACCAGCAATATGGTCCGGGGCTGAAGTGGTTAAAACAAATATTAAAATTACATCGGGACACATGAACTCGCACGGCAGCTGCTCCTTCAAATCGCACTGCAAAACGGACTGAACTTGGACCCATCAATGTGAACCTAGGCTTAGTGCTCTGGATAGAGACAAGTGCACACTATAGAAGGACGTGCTTTGTTCATGTTTCATGTCTGAGGTGTACAACCAGCAAATGTTCATTTGTACAATAGGAATATATATCAATAGGTGCAGACAGGGGGCGGGGCCTCTGTAAAGATGGGCGGTGACATTTCCCTGGTTGATGTATTACAGAATGTGTAATATTCCGCACACAGAACAATCCTTCTCATGTTCTTCTTGTACAGCTGATCCATCCTGAAAAGCCAGGTACACTCACAGAAATCCCCGCGGGGGGATACTAAAAAGCTGTGGCCGTCCCTGGAAATCTCGGACAGCTGTCATCTCCATTCGCTGTCTAGGAAGCGTTCGTCTGCCAGCACTCCCTCCAGCCTACGTCACCATTTGCCAATACCAAACATGGCCGCCGGGGAATCGGCGTGCGCGTGTACGGAGTCCAGGTTGGCTAGCCAAGGCGCATGCGCACTGGGGCGCCAGAGGGACAGCTTGTTTAACCCTCCGCCCAGGAGCCCATTCTGGAGCGGAGGGTGGGGGGAGAGGGCTCTGAGGGTGCCATGGCACCGGCGTAGACGCAAGCCGCCCAAGACGACCCGGAGCCCGCTATGTAGGACCGGAAAGAGGGCGGAGACCTGCGTAGTACCCACTCCCTGGGCGCTGACAGTGAGTCACGTGTCCGTACATGGGGCACCACTGGGCCCAGAGCAGCCTGCTGCCGTATAGGTACCGGGCCACTACAAACACCAACATGCCCAGGCAGCCAATTGGAGCGCCCCCAGCAGGTGGAGGAGGGCGGCAGGCTGCTCCTGGCATAGTGACAGCTCAGAAGTGTGTATGATAGTGATGTCCAGTTCATGAACGAATCGTTCTTTTGTGTTCTTTTATGAGAGAATCGCATGTGAGTGAGTGAACCGTCTGTAATGTTCTTTGCACTCTACAAAGCATGGGAGCAGGCTGGAAAGTGTTCCTAGAGTGAGAGAGCTTGGCCCCTCCCTACAACCAATCAGCGTGCTCAAGGCACAGAGACACTCAGGAACTGCATATCTTATGAGTCATCATCAGTACACAGTATGCTGAGGAAAAGAATCAAACGGTTATTGAGTTAAAGAACTGAGTGAAGAATCGTATGAGCTGATAATGGCCAGACTCTGTAAAATCTCTAAAGACAGAGAGGACAAAAATTAGACCTCATCTATGCTGGGTGCATTTTTTTTATTTTTTTCATTTAAAGAAAGCAATTTGTAATATACGGTAGATAGTGATAACATGACATTCATTACATCATTAATCTCTGTGATTTTGGGAGGTATAAGCCTATCGCCCAGCCCCCTATAAAGGAGCCCTGGCAGCCTTGTCTATGTGGCGGCTGGACGCAGTACTGAGGGGCGCTTGCATTTATCTCTGTATGTATTCAGGGGCGTATAGCCCAAAGTCCTTGAACGCGCATGCATCAACAATAGTGATGAGCTCCGATGTGTCCAGATCCTAAATCCACCTGACCTATCCCGCCAGGAAGCTGTCACCGCAACCGCCAATCAGAAGTGTCCAAGCCATGCCCTGGGGCAGTTTGTGTACGTGCATGGAATGCCTTGGCTGCTTATGATTGGTTAGAGTGCAGTGACAGCTTCCTGACAGGCGGCACTGATAGGTGGTACTAATTGACCTGATGGTGAGGTACTGATAGATTACTGACAGGCTTTGGTTCACTTGCTTGTCAGTGACTCAGCAAGTGAACTGGAACTGAAGAATGATTCATGAATCGGTTCATTTCAGTGAGTGACTGAAATGAACCGATTCAGTAAAAGAGTCGAACTTCCCATACTAGTGATGAGAGGCTTGTGTGTGTTTACTGTGGGACAGAAAGGTTCTGATTGGCCATACACTGTGCAATCTTATTAGGCCTATGTATGTGGTTTAGTTCTCTGATTGGCCAGACACTGCAATCTTATAGGCCTCATCTATGCTGGGTGTTTAGTTCTCTGATGGCCAGACTCTTAAAATCTCTGACCTCACTATGTTGGGTGTTTAGGCATGCAAATCTCTGTGATTTTGGGAGGTATAGCCTATCGCCCAGCCCCCTATAAAGGAGCCCTGGCAGCCTGTATATGGTGACGCAGTACTGAGGGGCGCTTAGATTTATCTCTGTATGTATTCAGGGGCGTATAGCCCAGTCCTTGAACGCGCATGCATCAACAATAGTGATGAGCTCCGATGTGTCCAGATCCTAAATCCACCTACTATCCCGCCAGGAAGCTTCACCGCAACCGCCAACAGAAGTGTCCGAGATGCCCTGCGGGTTTGACGGTGGAATGCCTTGGCTGCTTATGATTGGTTGATGCAGACAGCTTCCTGACAGGCGGCACTGATAGGTGGTACTAATTGGCACTGATGGTGAGGTACTGATAGATTACTGACAGGCGGCACTGATAGGTGGTACTGATTGACACTGATGGTGAGGTACTGATAGATTACTGACGGGTGTTAATGATGGGCACTGATTAACACTGTGGGCTCTGATTAGAACTGTGGTGGGCACTGGCACCCTTTATTGTTGGGACACTTCTGGGCACTGATTGACAGGTGATATGGACAACTGAGGGGACTGTGCTGATAATCAATGTGCTGATCATCAGCACAGACCCCCCCTCTGACAGGAAGAGCCGCAGATCATCTCTCCCTGTTGGCGTGAACCGACAAATGTGATTGGTCACAGCTGATCTCGTGGTAAGAATCCTCTGACAGAGGATTCTTATCACGATCGAAGATGCGACGTGTCAGACTGACATGCCACACTCCCCCATGGGCACACGCTGGCATGTTATCATGCTGGACATCATATGATGCCCAGTCAGGATAACAACCGCTTCCCGGCTGTCAGACTGCATACGGCGGGCGGGTAATGGTTAATCGTATCGCCCCACGCCTGGGACATGTAATTCCAGGTGCAGCGCAGGTGTTTTTTTTTTTTTTTTTTGTTACATTTAGCCCTGCTGCTTGCCGCTGTTCACAACAGTGTGGCTTTGAAATCTCGCTACTTCGGCGCAGTTTCTGTGTGGCTTGCGACTTCATTTGACAGACGTCAATGAAGACGGCAATGAAATCGCAGGAACCCTTTTTCAAATTTTAAATTGAATGCTTCCATTGGCACAAATTGTCTTGTGATTTGGAACTGTCAATTCGCTTGACAAATTGCACTGGTGGGAACCTTTTTTTTTTCTCGCCCTTTAGCCTGCTTTCACACATTCCGGTTTCTGTGCGATTTCCATACAGGTGTGATTTTATTTTTTCCAGCGTACTCTCTCAACTGCCTCCTTGTTTTCTCAGTGCAAAAACGCCTGTAGGTAGCAATCCTATGTAAACACTTCTCTCCGCATGCCACTATACTCTTTTACTTGTGGGTCTGGAACGTACCGCTCTAAACTTGCACAGAACCCTTTTTATAATCGCACTCAAAACGCAATGCATCTGTGTGAACCACCTCAATAGGAAGACATATCTAGCCTGTTGTGCTAATCCGTGCGTTTGAAAACACATCCAGAATTGCATATGTGTAAACCAGAGCTTATTGCATGCCAAATCAGCGGGTATTGCCGGCAATGGCACTGTCCGTTTAGGTGCCGTGCCGACTTTGCCAAACCGCTTTCCAAAAGTAGTTCAGTCCTGGAAGAATTGATCCACTTCCTGACCAGGCCATTTTTGCGATACGGCACTGCGTCACTTTAAAGGCCCGTACACACGATCGGATATTCCGTCAACAATTGTGTGATGGAAAGGTTTTGTCGGACGACTGTCTGTACGCTCCATCAGACAATGTCGGAATTTCCGGCAACAAGTGTTGGATAGCATGCTCTCAAATTGTCCGACAACAAATGTGTTCCGTTGGATTGTCCGATCGTGTGTGCACAAGTCCGTTGCACTAAAATCCAAAGTACAAACACGCATGCTCCAAACTAATGCAAACCATCAGACAACATTAGCAAAAGTTTCCTAAAGAGTGGCGCTAAAGAGCTGAAAAGCAAAGTAGTTTCATGAATGTTGGCTGAAAAAGTTCTGCCGTCTGTATGCAGAACAAGTTCATAGCTAGCGCTCTTCGGACAGAAATTCACAGATTTGTCGAATGGAAATCAGATCATGTGTGGTATTACCTGACAATTGCGTGGTCATGTGATGTCCCCCCCCCCACTAATAGAGCTTTCTTTTGATGGTATTTGATCATCTCTGCGTTTTTTTTATTTTGCACTATAATCAAAAAAAGACAGACAATTTAAAAAAAGTTTATTTTTTGCTATAATAAATATTCCCAAAAAAAAACAAATTTCTTCATCAGTTTAGGCCAGTATGTATTCTACATATTTTTGGTAAAAAAAATCGCATTAAGCTTATATTTGGTTTTCGCAAAAGTTTTATAGCGTCTATAAAATAGGGGATAGATTTATGGCATTATTATTACTATTTATTACTATTACTATTATTACTATTTATCTGCACCCCCCTGAAAGGTGCCAAATGTGACACCGGAGGGGGGGAGGCTTCCGAAAAGCAGAGGTTCAGTTTTTGTGTGGAACTCCGCTTTAAGTCCACTGCCAACCTATTTAAAATGAACAGTCTGCCTTAATGCATCACGCATTAACACACAATAAGGCACTGCATTTAAAGGGGTGTTCCAGACATTTTTTATGTTTATTAAAAGTCAGCAGCTACAAAAAGTGTAGCTGCTGGCTTTTAACAAACACACTTACCTGCTCCACGTTCCAGCGACGCGCCGGCCGGTGTTCCGCTTCTCTCCCCCCTCTCAGGCCGGCATCTTCATTCCAAGTGAGGGCAGCTTTCGGCTTCACGGCCGGGCACCCACTGCGCATGCGTGAGTGGCGCCATCCAATAGGACAGGCGATCGCCTGGGACCTGTCACGTGTCCCAGGTGATCGCCTACAGGGAGGGGCTGCAGAAAGGCGATTAGACTTTTTGCCTTAGCAGCCCCTCGGTGGAAGGAGGAAGTGGGATAGGAAGTATCTCCAGATCCAGACTAGCAGTAACAGGCAGCAGTGCCTTGGGCCCCATTGTGTTTTTTATTTTGGGGAGGTTGTGGGCTCCCCGGTAAACCACAGGAAGCCATGTCTTGGTGATTAATTGCTAGTGATTTAAGAAGTTTGACTTTGCTGTTTAAACACATCCTGCGTAGCATCGGCCTTTACTACTCATATAACTGTTTACAATAATATGTCACTTTATGGCCTCAGAGCCTCAATATGGAGTCCTTCATGACCGTGACTTTCAGTGTCTGTAGTAAAATGATGTGTCTGCTGTCATTTTACTCCCAACATGCACTAGAATGGGGGACTTTTCTGCAACCCAGCTGTTCCTGCTTGGTTATCGCTCTTGTCATATTAACTATTTCATTACCGCACTATAGCTGAAAGACAGCTACAGCGCGGTTCTGAGAGTGTGCGTCCATGGATGTCCTCCCAGAATCACGCCCATGGTGTGCATCTGGCAAGCTCTGTGATCGCTGTGTCTTTCACAGATTGAGTTAAAGAACCAATCACAGTGGCCCTTTACCATGTGATCAGCTGTGTCCAATCACAGATAATCACATGCTAAAAAAACTTGCCAGTTAATGGCAAGTGTGACAGGGGACATATACAAAGATAATTAGGGCACCATTCATCAGTGTAACCCCATCGGTGCCTCATCTGTGCCCTGATTATGAGTGCAGCCCCATCAGCGCACATCAGTGAAGGAGAAATATGTACTTCTTTGCTAAATTTTATAACGAATACTTTGACCCCTTCAGCCCCGGAAGATTTGGCTGCACAATGACTGGACCATTTTTTGCGATGCGGCACTGTGTCGCTTTAACTGACAATTGTGCGGTCCTGCGATGCTGTACCCAAACAAAATTTACGTCCTTTTTTTTTTTTTTCACAAATAGAGCTTTCTGTTGGTGGTATTTGATCATCTCTGGTGTTTTTTGTTTTTTTTTGTGCTGTAAACAAAAGGTTGCTATAATAATAATAATAATTAAAAAAAAAAGGAAATTTGTTCTTCAGTTTAGGCCGATATTTATTCTTCTACATATTTTTGATATTAAAAATCGCAATAGGCGTATAGTGATTAGTTTGCACAAAAGTAATAGCATCTATATAAAACAGGAGATATATTTATGGCGTTTTTATTATTATTTTTTTACTAGTAATGGCGGTGGTCTGTGATTTTTATTGGGACTGCAACATTATAGCGGACACATCGGATACTTTTGACACATTTTTGGGACTATTGACAGCGATCAGCGCTATAAAAATGTGTGTAAATGTCACTGGCAGGGAAGGGGTTAACAGTAGGGGCGATCAAGGGGTTAACTGTGTTCCCTAGTGTGTGTTCTAACTGTGGGGGAATGGGACTGACTAAAGAAAATTAAAGATCGCTGTTCCTAGCTAGTAGGAACTCACAATCTGCCTCTCCTCCTCACAGAGCAGGGATGTTTACACACACACACACCCTCTTCTGGCCTTTGTGCCCGCGGTCATCGCGACCGCTGGCCACGCGCATCAGGACCCCCGCAGTGCAGCGCCTACTATCCTGCTTAATGGAGCCGACGTACAGCTACAACGGTTTGTGGGATTGTGCCGTTCTGCCACAGTATGAAGGCAGGTGGTTCGAGATCTACAGACGGATCCCCCTAGTCTATGCAGCGTTGACCCGATGTCCGCACTGCCGAGTGTAAAGGCTTGTCTGCACTGGCTTTACATATTCAATGGGCAGAAATTCTTTAAAAACTTGGCTTGTTTTATTTATTTATTTTTCAATCGTGAAGCCCCGTACACACGGCCGAGATTCTTGGCAGAAACCAGCGAGAACCTCGCTGGGAGCCGCATTCTGCCGAGAACCTCGGCCGTGTGTAAGCTCTCAGCGAGCCCCGCCCGTCGGGAAACCCGTCGCGCAAATAAAGGTCAGGTTCTCTATTTGCTCGACGGCCCGTCGGGATGAATGGCTGGTCGCCTTTCCCGACTGGCTGGTCGCCGATTCTGACGGCCGGCAGAGAACCTCGACGGGCGGAATGATGTGTTCCGCCCGTCGAGGTTCTCTGCCGTGTGTACGGGGCCTTAGTATTTTTTTTTAAATGTGTGACCTCCGTTTGGTTGGGAAGTTGGATGTTAGCCTTGTGTTACTACTCTTAAACACCATCCTTTTTTTAAAAAAAAATTTTGATGTGTCGCAAAGCTGCCACTGGTGGGTACTGTACCTATTAATTGCATTGCTGAAATAGCATGTGACAGTTTTTGGGCATTTCAGGGGGAAAAATAGATCACTCCGTTTGCCGACTGGCACTGTTAAGAAAGCGTGAACCTGATTTAGGTAAGCCACAAGATGGCTTTTTGCAATAATAGTTTTACTGGACATTTTTGCTTGGCAACTCTGGAAATCCCTTCCCTGTCTAGAATGCATCGTGCTTTGATCCATTCAGAGGGCTTCCTTTTACAGATCAGAGATTGGACTCTCTTACAACTGTAATGTAAGTTATTTCAAGCTGGGAAAACCAGCCGGCCAGCATTCCATGTCAGTCTGGAGCTACAGCTGGGTGGAACAAGGAAGTGTCAGTCCCTGAAATGGAGCAACCATGGAACTGCTGGAAGGAATCATCCAGGGATTTGGTATGTTCATGACCTCATTAAATGCCTTTTGCTAATTTAATTGTTGTTTGTATTGGAATATTTTTACATTGCAGGTGTATTGCAGTGTATTGGTATTTTACAGCCTGGTGACCTTTGCCTCTTTTTGTTGTCTTGATCCTGGTTTATGATCTGTGATGGGGGGAAATGTTTATTTTCCTTGTTAATCTTTTCTAGGTTTTGGGGCAGTTTACATGCATGCACCCTACAGTATATAGATGTGTATTATGTACATGCAGTATTGCACCCATACATTTTGGACTTGTGTACACATTTTCACTTTTTGTACAAACATGTATATTGGCATGAACACTTTATCTGTTTTGTGGGAGTTGCAAAATACAGATCTTGTATGTGGTATTAGAAGCCTGTGAGACTTGGTTCAGGAGTATGTAAAGTCAACATTTTATATTCCTGATATGTGGCTGCTGTACCATGCATGAACAAGTATCCTGTTCTCTTTGTATTGTTTCCTTTGTGTGAAATACCCAATGTTCCTGCCAGTCGTCCTGCTTTCCTATGCAAAACTGACCACGCTAGATATGAGAGCACAGTGTGGTCTGTTGTATAGCTATGATGCTCTCCTCCAATGATCAGACCTTTTTTTTTTTTTTTTTTTTATATCTATACACAAATGTTTTGCCTTTCATTTCTATCTTAAAGGGCTAGTCTCGCTTTTCCCTCCCCTGGCCCGCTGACCAGTTCCGGGCCCTGCTACAGCCACGTCACCGGACCCGGGCTTAGAAATCGCCTCGGCTTAATCTCAAAAATGTCCCCCGTCAGAAGGTACATTTAGGAGCATTCTAATTGATCAGCACTGTCACATGCGGCTGACCAACTGGAACCCGCATAGCCTGTTCTGTCAGCAAGGAAGAAGAGTGAAAGCCAAGGGGATTTCTAAGCCCCGGTCCGGTGACGTGCCTTTATCAGGGATGAGGAGCGGGTCCTGTGTAAGTTCACCTTGCAGATTTTTTCTGTAAGGGGAACTTACACTTTAAACTCAATGGGTTGATGTACAAGGCGACAGTTTGCACGTGAAGAAGGCAGCTACTAGCCCATTATGTGGCACTTGCCTGCAAATGAAGCCCACGCTGTCCCTGCTGGTGGCTGCAGCTATCTTTGCCCTTCTTCCTTCCGGGGCCATTGACTCAAACTCTGTGACTGGTTTGGTGTTTTAAAAGAAAATATGCTGTAGCCTTTGCCTGGAAGTCAAGCAGGGGCTTATTGTGTCTATGGGGACCACACACTGAGGCCCCATACACACGATCAAACCAAAATCCCCGCCGGCAGACGGCGCGGTGACGTTGACGCCGCCACGTCACCGCACCAGGAAGTAAATCACTTCCGCGAATGCGTCAAATACATTTGACGCGTGTGCGAGAAGACATGTCTGCTGGTTAGCGTACTAACCAGCAGACATGTCGGGCGGACGGGTTCCCAGCCGACAGATTTCAAAGCATGCTTTCAAATCTGTCGGCTGGCCAAATCCGTCTGTTCGCCCGTACACACGATCAAATCTGTCTGCTGGGACGGTCGGGCCGAGCGTTTCCAGCAGATAGATTTGATCGTGTGTACGCGGCCTGAGACATTTTTTGTGGGTATCTGTGAGCATACTTGGAAGTTTCTTGTTGACAAAAATGTAAGGATTGCTTAAACTTCCTAAATGATACAGATGGCTTCTTCCATGCTTTGGCCATTGTTTAGCTGTCGAAAGGACATACATGGTTAGTTTGAATTGAGGTTTGGTAGGAAGCTAATTTTACATGTATAAAAGCACAAGCCAAGGGTCCATGGGAAAGGGGCCATTGATTGGAAGACGGTAGAAGTCTGAGTACTTTGGTCCATTACTTAGCTGGTGGACCTGTACCATGTTATGAAGCGCATCTCTTACAGTGTTACTGTTTCTAAAACACAGATTGGCAAATTTGAACCCTGCTCATTGTAATCTGGCTGGCACCATTTACCATTGAGTACTTGAAATGCCAATCTACTCCAGGCTTATCTACTAGAACAAGCAATGAATACAGTCTTTGCACATAATAAAGTATTAGCCCAGATAAGCGCACAGGGGGAGGGAGAAGATACAATTTCAAAATGTAGGGGTGTTTCAGGATGCAGGACCACATTTCTTTGCTACAGAGGGGGTCTTGCAACCCTACACACCTTCTCCTTTTTTCTCCCACTGTATTATCTGGGCTAATACTATGTAATGGTCTGTACTTCTGTATGACACCTTGTTCTATCCTGCATCTGGTGTGATATACAGTATCTCACAAAAGTGAGTACACAACCATTAAATTTTTGTAAATATTGTATTATACTTTTTCATGTGATAACACTAAAGAAATGACACTTTGCTATAATGTAAAGTAGTGAGTGTACAGCTTGTATAACAGTGTAAATTTGCTGTCCCCTCCAAAATAACGCAACACACAGCCATTAATGTCTAAACCTCTGAGAACAAAAATGAGTACACCCCTAAGTGAAAATGTCCAAATTGAGCACAAAGTGTCAATATTTTGTGTGGCCGCCATTTTTTTCCAGCACTTGGGCATGGTATTCACAGGTTGCCACTGGCGTCCCCTTCCACTCCTTTATAATTAGGGTTGTCCCGATGCCACTTTTTTAGGACCGAGTACAAGTACCGATACTTTTTTTCATGTACTCGCCGATACCGAATACCGATACTTTTTTTAAATGTCATGTGACAGTTTTCAAACCACAATACAGACTAAGGATATTTTCTTTAGAATTATGAAGAACTCTAACTCAAGACATTATAGAAAAATAAAAATGAGTAAAAATGAATAAAAATGTTTTATTTGCTTGTCACGCAGTAGTAAAGAACTCAAAGAATTTTCACAGAACATGTTGATAAATACAAAAAAAGTATCGGCAGAGGCATCGGGAGCATTTGCGCGAGTTCAAGTACTCCCGCAAATACTCGGTATCGGTCCCGATACTACTATCGGTATCGGGACAATCCTATTCATAATGACATCACGGAGCTGGTGGATGTTGGAGACCTTGCACTCCTCCACCTTTAGTTTGAGGATGCCCCACAGATGCTCAATGGGGTTTAGATCTGGAGACATCACCTTTACCCTCAGCTTCTTTAGCAAGGCTGTGGTCATCTTGGATGTGTGTTTAGGGTCATTATCATGTTGGAATTCTGCCCTGTGGCCCAGTCTCTAAAGGGAGGGGATCATGCTCTGCTTCAGTATGTCACAATACTCGCCATTTATGGTTCCCTCAATGAACTGTGGCTCCCCAGTGCCGGCAGCACTCGTGCAGCCCAAGACCATGACACTCCCACCACCATGCTGGACTGTAGGCAAGTCACACTTGTCTTTGTACTCCTCACCTGGTTGCTGCCACACATGCTTGACACCAACGGAACAAAATAGGTTTATCTTGGTCTTCAGTAATCCGGTCTGCCTGTCTTCAGCAAACTGTGAGCTTTCTTGTGCATCATCTTTAGAAGAGGCTTCCTTCTGGGACGTTATATACTGGTGCAGTATGTGATGTATGGTCTGAGCACTAACGGTGTGACCCCCACCTCTTCAACTTCTGCAGCAATGCTGGCGGCACTTGTACGTCTGCTTCATAAAGACAACCTCTGGATATGATACTGAGCTTCTTTTGTCGACCACGGTGAGGCCTGTTCTGAGTGCAACCTGTCCTATTAAACCGCTGTATGGTCTTGGCCACCATGCTGCAGCTCAGTTTCAGGGTCTTAGCAATCTTCTTATAGCCTAGGCCGTCTTTTTATGTAGAGCAACAATTCTTTTTATTTTTTCAGATCCTCTGGGAGTTTTTTTGCCATGAGGTGTCATGTTGAACTTCCAGTGACCACAGGAAAATTTACACTCAGGGCCAAATTTGGACATTTTCACTTAGGGGTGTACTTACTTTTGTTTCCAGCGTTTTAGACATTAATGGCTGTGTGTTGTTCTATTGAGGGGACAACAAATTTACACGGTTATACAAACTGTACACTCACTACTTTACTTTGTAGAAAAGTGTCATTTCTTCAGTGTTGTCACATGAAAAGATATAATAAAATATTTACAAAAATGTGAGGGGTGTACTCACTTCTGTGAAATACTGTATGTACAATGTTGTTTATGTATGATGTGGTTTTAGATATATACGGCGTATGTGTGTGTATAGGGCTGGTGCAAGGATTTTTGACACCCTAGACGAAACCTCATTTTGCCGCCTCCCCTTGGCTCCACCCCTTTGTCCTGCCCATGTAAACCCCACCTTTTTAATGAAGCGCCTCTCAAATGCAGCCTCACCAGCGCCCATCAAATGCATCCTACCAGCGCTTGCTTGCTTCCACTCATTCCTCACAGTCCTCTACTGCCACTGCGCCTCTGACACTATATGCGAACAGAGCGTCGGCTGCCTGCTGATGCTGAGACTTAGTTTCTTGCTGCACAGAGAAGAGAGTAGAAACACCAGTGGCCAGGCTGCCTAGTTTGCCTAATAGTTGCATCGGCCCTGAACACTAATATGCACCATTTTTGCATCCTTTTTGTGCATGGGCTTTAAAAAATGGAATGTATTGATGACTTGCTAGTAAATTGCTTTCCTTTTTTAATTATTTTTTTACAATATATGTACTAGTAAAAGAGCAGTAAAGCTGAACATTGAAGCTTCACTGCCATGATGCCAATGGACTGCTGTTTAGAAGAGAGGTTTGGCAGCTTCTGATTCAGCTGTTTCAGGTATTTTTGCATCACGATAGATTCTCTTTAATTATTTTCCCACTGATTGGCTTTTATCTGTCTGGGTGCGTTTGATCTCCATGATCTATATTCATAGGAACGGTCGGTCGGCTGTGTTTGAATTCAGGCTGTGATGTTTTGTGGAGTTCTCTTTTTTTTTTTTTTCTGTTTTTGTTTTAAATGATATCTGGTGTGGTTAACCATTGACAGCTTTCATGTATGTGACCAAAGTGTCACTGCAGAGTACATCGGTCAGACTGTCGTTCTCAAAGTGGGGCTAGACAGACGTTTTACACTTTGGGAGCTTTAAAAAGCATGATATGGATTCTATTAAATTATACAGCACATTCTCGTGGGGAAAGGTAATAATAATATATACATTTTTTATTGCATGTTTATACCTTTCTGAATAAATTTAATATGTTCTCCCTTTAATGCAAAACAGATAGTTTTACCAGATGTTCAGTCGGATAAACAGTGACCACACTACTATGTTAGCACTTGATTATGTGAAATGAGACAGTTTTATAAGACTGGAAACTTAAACCTGGATAAGCATATCTCTGTATTGTGTTTATAACTTATATAGGAAAGCTACAGCTATAGTTGCATCTTCTTATACTGCTATGCCGATTCTAATGGGTAATTTTGACACCATTGTGCGGCACATTTACAGTTCTAAGTGTGCTAAACACTTCATCTGGACCCTTTCACCCCCTTCCAGTCCAGGCCAATTTTCATCTTTCAGCGCTGTCACAGTTTCAGTGACAATAACTTAGGCATGCAACACTGTTAAAGAATGAAAATGTTATAAAAAATAAAAAAAACACTGCTACTTTTGGGTTATTAAAAAAATAAAAATGTATATATTACTTAGTCTGCATGACAGTCTACAAGCTATGGTAATGCAGTAATCGGGATGCTGGTATGCGGTAGGGCAGTGGTCAGGATGCTGGTATGGGGAATGGTGGTAATCGGGGAGCTGTTATGATGTGGTGATCAGAATGCTGGTATAGGGTATGGAGGTGATCAGGGCACTGGTATGGCGGTGATCAGGACATTTGTATAGTGGTGTTACTTTGACCACTGGGACAGGTGTTGGGCTGGGTGCACCATTTGTATTATGCGGGGGGCAGTGATCAGGGACACTGTGGTAGGCTGAGTCTGCAGTCTGTGAGTGTACATTCAGTGTGACAGGCTGCTGTACATTCACAGGCTATAGCCACGGTTCTCTCTGCTTTCACACAGATCATCTGGGAACCGATGTATACTTTCAGTTTCCATTGAGTACTATTTGATTGTTGTGATTGGCCACAGCAATCGCATTGTAAAAGACCATGTGATCACCTGGACACCCGTATTGTGACCTACTGTGCCCAGGGACACACCGATCTTGGGGCTCCCAGGTGCATGCTCTGTGATACTGGCTGAGGCGATTACGTTTACATTTGTTGCGCTATACAAGTTACTCACTTACTCACTCACAGGTACGTTAACTCGTATCGGCGCTGCATCCTGACGTTTTTTTATGCTGTAGGCAGACAGGAAGCGGTTAAAGTATTGCAAGCTTTAAGAAATATAGATATGGGGATCCATTGCACCAGAATAAGATGCGTCCTTTTAGCAATCTCTGTTCATTTTTAAGAGTGCTGCCTTCTGATCATCTTTAAACAACTTCCTGGATTCCCTGCATGCATTTCAGCTTCTTCTTTGCTTCTTTACCTTCCATTTCTAAGGACTACATATCCCATGGTACCTTGCTCGTTGCAAGCAGTGATTCCTCTACTGATACTGTCCCCTCAAACTGCTTTTCTTGACACCTCCTCTAGTTCGGAAGGCAGGTTCTGTGAAATGTGTGACGCGTCCCACAATCCTGTTTGCGCGATCTTACCGCGATTGTTACCCAACAAATCACGGCAACATTGAGCCACGTTTGGGGTGCTATTGAAAGTGACAGGGAACGCACGGGCGTCTCGCAATTTGCCGCTACTTGTAATTACAGGCAGAATCGTGGCGATTCGGAACGCAGAGATATGAACAGGGCCTTAGTCTCCAGAAGCACATTTGACAACATAGTAGAGAAATTAATGGGCATAAGATTGGTATCCTATAACCAGAGCCTGAACAAGAACCTTAAGGATTAGTTGTGAAGGGGATCAACATCCTCAAAGTAGGTGTAAAATTAATCACTAAAATCCCATATATTCTTTTAACCTCTTAAGACCCGGACCAAAATGCAGGTAAAGGACCTTGCCCCTTTTTGCGATTCGGCACTGCGTCGTTTTAACTGACAATTGCGCGGTCGTGCCACGTGGCTCCCAAACAAAATTGGCGTCCTTTTTTCCCCACAAATAGAGCTTTCTTTTGGTGGTATTTGATCACCTCTGCGTTTTTTTTTTTTTTTTGCGTTATAAACAAAAATAGAGCGACAATTTTGAAAAAAATGCAATATTTCTTTCTCGTACATCACGGGACACAGAGCAGCATATTCATTACTATATGGGTTATATGGAGTACCTTCAGGTGTGGACACTGGCAATCTCAAACAGGAAGTCCCCTCCCTATATAACCCCCTCCCATAGAGGAAGTACCTCAGTTTTTTCGCCAGTGTCTTAGGTGTTGGTCACGGAATAGCTTTGCCTCCACATCCTTGGGATTAAGGCGGGCTAACCGGATCTGTCCAAGGAGCCTCAGTGCCAAAGTGGACAGTACCCGGGCCCCAAACCGTGGGGTTTTGCCTATAATGCTCCTCTCTAGAGGGCTGGACCCTGGGCCCAGGACTTGGAGTTTTTTCTAAACCAAAAGATCCTGTTTGCCAGGGTGCTGTATAGGTCCAGGACAGTCGGTTCCTTCCAGGACCCCAGTGCCTGAAGGTCTACTACGCTACCCACGGAGATGGGAGAAGATTGGACCGTTTTTGCTATGCAAACGTCCTGCGGCATGGAGCAGGTAAGAGGGGAGCCTGCGGGACTTGGTTCGACAGCAGGCTCTCCAGGGGAGATCTTAAGGGGGGTAGCCTGAGTATGCTCTGCATTGGCACCATGGTCACTATGTCTGATGGACAGGATGGCCTGGAATGTTTCCCCCCTCCCCATCACTTGATCCCCCTACCTATCTATGTATGTTTGCTAGCTACCTGCTGCTCGCTGGTTGAAGGTCTTTTTAAGAAAAAAATAAAAAGAGATCTGTCTCCAGGCTAAAGGGACTCCTTAGGGGCCTGTTTTAAGCCTTACCTAGCCGGGATTCAAATCTGCCGCCTGATGCGTCCTCCAGCCTGCATTCCTGGGCTCCAGAGTGCGTCTCCTCCTGGGCTCTCCTCCCCCGACAGTCGCGCGCGCGCGCACGTGCGCATGCATATAGAAAAATGTTCGCGCCGTTCGGGAAGGGGGGGGGGCGGGGAGCGTGAATGCAGTGTAGAGTGGGCGTGCCTTCAATTGCTGTTATACACAGCAGGCGCGATCTTAGCTCAGATCAAAGCTGAGCTGGAAGAGAGAGGACGCAGAGCTGGCAGCACAGTGACTCCCGGTGGCGAGAAAGGGGTAGTACATGCTGGAGTCAGCTCCAATGTTTTTTGTTAAGCCAAAAATCCCCTTGGCAACAGGTTGAATGCTGGCAAACATGTTGGGGGTGGGGCTGTATGTTGTGAAAAACAATAATATTATAAAGGAAAACATACTGAGCCCCACCGTTTTTGGTAAGCCATTAAGGGGGTCTGGTGCTGAGGCTGGCCCAGATCGGCACAACCCTGTGTTATCACAGAGGAGATGCTAGCCGTCACCCTAGGGGGGCTAGAGAAAAAAGTTAACAGCTATGATCGCTGGCTCTTTTTCTGGCAAGAAGCGGACTAGATCCCCATCGCCAAAAGGTGTATCCTCGGATGCTGAGATTCTCTCTCCGGAGGAATTCGAATTTCAGGAGGATCGGTTGGACCAGAACCTAGAGGAAGGATCTACCACTGAAGAATCGTTTTCAGCCTCCCAGACGGAGAGTCTGTGGGTCCAGTCTGTGACAGACATGGTCCGCTCGACATTTAATTTGCCATTTCCAGAGCCTCAGGTTCCTGCGGTATCCTCTTGGGGTTCTTTTAAAGCGCCTTTAAGCAACGCAGCTTTTCCGGTCCATCCTCTGTTAGAGGAATTGGTTTTTCCAGGATTGGGACGACCGGACAGAACTTTTTCTGCCGCCTAAAGCCTACGGCCACATCACCCTGAAAGCGCCCAATCTTGTCTGATCTCGGAGGCTAAGCAGGGTCGGGCCTGGTTAGTGCCTGGATGGGAGACCGCCTGGAAGGTTTTCTGTTATTTACCCTATGGAAAAGACATTTTTCTAAGAAAGGGGCGCTGTGGACGCAGCCATCTCATGGGTGAATAAATCATTAACTGGCCTGGGGGAAAACATACAAATGTTTAAGGTCCCGGTCGATAAACGTTTAGAGACACTTTTCTAGCATCCTTTGCTACGGCAGGAGCAGTGGTACAGCCAGCAGTGGCTGCAATTGGAGTTTGTCAGGCGTTAAAGGACCAGACAAAACAGATGCTTAAAGACATCCCTGCCCAATAGGCAGAGGAGTTATTGGATATTCCCAGAGCTCTGTGCTTTGGGTAGAGGCTATAAAAGACTCCATCCAGCAGGCGTCTCGTTTGTCACTAATTTTAGTGCATATGAGAAGGCTCTTATGGTTGAAGAACTGGGCGGCCGAGCCCCATGCAAAAGACTACTGGCAGGTTTTCCCTTCCATGGAAAGATCTGGATAAATACATTCAGACTGTTTCAAGTGGCAAAAGTACCCTTTTACCAGTCAAAAGAAGTTCCGGGGTCCTGCGTTTAAAAGGCGGCTCCCCCCTGTTCCGGGGCCCTCAAATTCCAGGCAGTATCGGACCTCCTGCGGGATCAAACTTTTAACAATGGATCGCAAGGACAGGCCTCTGGGGGCAAGGGGCCATGGTATCGATCCCCGACAGAGGGGGTCCGATCATCTGTGGCCACAGGCTACAGATTAGAATTTCTAAAGTTTCCTCCACAAGGAAAGCCTCAATGCGGGCGGCATTGGATCATCTGCTTTACCAGGGCATAATGGTAGAGGTACCAGCCCAAGAACAGGGGCTAGGTTTCTATTCCAATCTGTTTGTCATACCAAAGCCCATCGGCGATGTCGGACCAATTTTGGACCTGAAAGGTTTAAATGCTTACCTAAGGGTTCGCTCTTTCCGGATGGAATCCGTTCGGTCAGCAGCCGCCACACTCCAGAAGGATCTGGCTTCTATAGACATAAAGGATGGTTACCTTCATGTACCAATCTTTCAGCCACATCAAAGATTTTTTACGCTTTGCAGTGATACAGCATCACTTCCAATTCGTGGCGCTCCCCTTCGGGCTGGCTACGGCCCCCGGGTATTCAAGAAGGTCCTAGCTCCAATTCTAGTCAATCTAAGGATCCAAGGGGTCTCGGTCCTAGCATACCTGGACGACCTCTTAATCATAGATCGCTCGCTTCCTTGGCTGGAATGCGCAATAGCCCTCATGGTTCAGTACCTCGAGAGGTTCGGCTGGGTCCTAAACCAGGGGAAAAATCAGCATTTCAACCTACAAAGCAGTTGGAATATCTCGGCATGAGATTAGACACAGAACAGCAAAAGGGTGTTCCTGCCGCTGGTAAAGGTCGAGGCTATCAAAAAATTGATTCAGTTGGTTCTAAGCAAAAGAGAACCAACTATTAGCCTATGTATACGATTACTAGGCAAACTAATGGCCATGTTCGAGGCGATACCGCACGCTTCCACACTCGCGTCCTACAGAAGCGAGGCGCTGTGGCTTAGTTGGTAAAAGTGCCTGTCTAGTAAACGGGAGATCCTGAGTTCAGATCTCAGCAGTGCCTGCCGTGGTGTCCTTCCAAACAATTCTAGCAGCTTGCAGCAAGGGAGCAAAGGCCTTGGAGTTTCCTGTGACACCGTCATTAAAGGTCCGGCAGAGTCTATGCTGGTGGTTAAACCCTCAGGCGGCGTACACACGAGGGGATATGTCCGCTGAAAACGGTCCGATGGACCGTTTCAGCAGACATCTCCGCTCGTGTGTATGGGCTAGCGGACAGATTTCTCCACCCGACAGATTTCAAAGCAAGCTTTGAAATCTATCCGGTGGGAATCTGTCCGCCCGACATGTCTGCTGGTTAGTACACTTACCAGCAGACATGTCGGCCCCCACCGCCGCCGCGCCGCTGCCGAATGGATTCAGCGCATGCGCGGAAGTGTTTTACTTCCTGGTGCGGTGACGTGGCGGTGACGCGGCGGCGTCAACGTCACCGCCGCGTCACCGCCACGTCACCACGCCGTCCGGCGGCGTGGAATTTGATCCGATGGTGTGTACACGCCATCGGATCAAACTCCCGATCGGACATATCCGATGGAAATGGTCCGCGGACCGTTTTCATCGGATATGTCCGATCGTGTGTACGCCGCCTCAGAACCTTCTGAAGGGGAGTCTTTCTGCCCAGTGGTCTGGAAGGCTAGAGAGCGGTCTTGAACGAGTTCACTCGCCAAGGAACTTGGGCAGAGGCGGAGAGGCAGCTGCCCATCAATATCTGGGAGATCGGAGCGGCTCGGCTAGCCCTCCTGGCATAGACATCCAGATTACAGGGGTCCTCGGTGAGAATTCATTCAGACAATGCCACAGCGGTGGCATATATGTGAACCACCAAGGAGGAACCAAGAGTCAAGCCACTCAGAGAAAGATGAGCTTGGGTTTTCGGTGGGCAGAGGTTTATGTACCCTGCATATCGGCGATATTAATTTCCGGGGTGGACAACCGGCAGGCGTACTTCCTAAGTCGCCAAACCCTGTCGCCGGGGGAGTGGTCTCTGCATCCACAGGTCTTTCAGACAATCTGCCAGAAGTGGGGAGTGCCAGACGTGGACGTCATGGCATCAGGATTCAACAAGAAGCTAGACAGGTTCATGTCTCGAACGAGGGACCCTATGGCCTGCGGAACCGATGCGTTGGTTTGCCCTTGGCATCAATCATAACTTCTATATGCATTTCCCCCGCTGCAGTTACTACCCCGCCTGTTGTGCAGGATCATAGCACAGGCCGGTTATCCTGGTAGCCCCAGCTTGGTACCGGAGGGCATGGTACTCACTAGTCCTGAAATTGGCAGCGGGAGGCCCTTGGACTCTTCCTCTATGGCCAGACCTACTCTCACAAGGACCGATCCTCCACCCTGCATTACGGCATCTAAATTTGACGGCCTGGCGGCTGAATCCCTGATTCTCAGGGGTAGAGGTCTGTCTGGGCAGGTAATCCCTACCCTCATTAAGGCTAGAAAGCCGGCCACCAGGGTAATTTGTTACAGGGTTTGGAGGGCCTACGTAGGCTGGAGTGAGTCTAAGAGATGGTTTTCCCGCAAGTATACCATTGATAGAGTATTAAGTTTTCTCCAGCTAGGAGTGGATAAAGGCCTGGCATTAAGCACGATCTAGGGACAGATTTCAGCCTTATCAGTGTGGTTTCAGAGGCCGCTGGCCGCCCACTCGCTGGTTAAGACCTTCATACAGGGAGTCTTACGTGTTAATCCTCCAGTCAAATCACCACTTTGTCCATAGGACTTAAATCTTGTTCTGTCAACTCTACAGAAACAACCCTTTGAGCCGTTGCCTGAGGTACCTTTGGTTTTACTGACTAGAAAGTCGGTATTTCTGATCGCCATAGTTTCGGCCAGGAGAGTATCGGAATTGGCAGCCTTATCTTGTAAGGAACCATATCTCATTTTTATAGGGCGGTTTTCCGTCCTCATCCTTCCTTTCTACCAAAGATTATATCCAGTTCCACCTGAACCAGGATGTGGTACTTCCATCCTTCTTCCAAAACCCACCTCTAGAAAGGAGGGGTTGCTGCATACGTTGGATATTGTCAGGGCCATAAAGGCCTATCTTAAAGCTACAGAGAAGGTTCGGAGAACAGATGTGGTATTCGTTTTACCGGAGGGGCCCAAGATGGGTCAGGCAGCTGCTTGATCCACCATCGCATGATGGATTAAACAATTAATCGTTCAGGCCTGCGGTTTGAAGAGGTTACCTCCTCCTTTGTCGGTAAAGGCCCATTCTACCAGGGCAATGGGCACCTCCTGGGCAGCACGTCATCAGATCTCTATGGCTCAAATATGCAAGGCAGCAACGTGGTCGTCAGTCCACACGTTTACAAAATTTGTATCAATTGGACGTAAGAAGGAATGCGGATACAGCCTTTGGGCAGTCAGTACTACAGGCCGCGATTCAAGCTCCTCAGGATCTGAGGGGGCTCCCTTGACTTGATTTGAGATTTACATTTCTTGACTAAGTTGGATTTATTATTATTTGAGTATACCTCTAAATTAAATCCTTTTTTGGAAGATGTCTCCCTCCCCTCATTAAAGCACTGCTTTCGGACATCCCATATAGTAATGAATATGCTGCTCTGTGTCCCGTGATGTACGAGAAAGAAAAAGAGATTTTTTTTAATACAGCTTACCTGTAAAATCTTTTTCTTGGAGTACATCACGGGACACAGAGCTCCCACCCCTCTTTTGGGGAACATTTTTGGGAGGCATACTGCTTGCTACAAAACTGAGGTACTTCCTCTATGGGAGGGGGTTATATAGGGAGGGGACTTCCTGTTTGAGATTGCCAGTGTCCACACCTGAAGGTACTCCATATAACCCATATAGTAATGAATATGCTGCTCTGTGTCCCGTGATGTACTCCAAGAAAAGGATTTTACAGGTAAGCTGTATTTAAAAATCTATTTTTTTTACTTTTTGCTATAATAAATATCCCCCCAAAATATATATAAACATTTTTTTTTTTTCCTCAGTTTAGGCCGATACGTATTCTTCTACCTATTTCTGGTAAAAAATTGCAATAAGTGTTTTATCGGTTGGTTTTCGCAAAATTTATAGCGTTTACAAAATAAGGGATAGTTTTATTGCATTTTTATAAAAAACATTTTTTTACTACTAATAGCGGCGATCTTCGATTTTTTATTTTTTTTTATTTTTTGCGTGATTGCGACATTATGGCGGACAATTGTCATTTTCACAGCAAAAAATGCATTTAACCACTTGCCCACCAGGCCTGTTTTTCAGATTCGGCGTTAACGAGACTAAAACTGTTTTTTTTGCTAGAAAATTACTTAAACCCCCCAAACATTATATATATATTTTTTCTAACACCCTAGAGAATAAAATGGCAGTCATTGCAATACTTTTTGTCACACCGTATTTGCGCAGCGGTCTTACAAGCGCACTTTTTTTGAAAAAAATTCACTTTTTTGAATAAAAAAATAAGACAACAATAAATTTGGCCCAATTTTTTTTATATATTGTGAAAGATAATGTTACGCCATGTAAAATGATACCCAACATGTCACGCTTAAAAATTGCGCCCGCTCGTGGCATGGCGTCAAACTTTTACCCTTAAAAATCTCGATAGGCGACGTTTAAAAAATTCTACAGGTTGCATTTTTTGAGATACAGAGGAGGTCAAGGCTGGAATTATTGCTCTCGCTCTAACGCTCGCGGCAATACCTCACTTGTGTGGTTTGAACACTGTTTTCATATGCGGGCGCTACTCGCGTATGCGTTCGCTTCTGTGCGCGAGGTCGTCGGGATGGGGCGTTTTAAATTTTTATTTTTTTTGTTTTCTTATTTATTTTAAATTAGTTTAGTTTATAATTTTATACACCGAAATAAATAATAAAAAAAAAATTATCACTTTTATTCCTATTACAAGGAATGTAAATATCCCTTGTAATAGAAAAAAGCATGACGGGTCCTCTTAAATATGAGATCTGGGGTCAAAAAGACCTCAGATCTCATATTTAGGCTTAAATGCAAAAAAAGAAAAAAAAAAAAAAGTAATTTTTCAAATCTCAGAAAAAAAAAATGTTTCTTTAAGACGCTGGGCGGGACTGACGTTTTGACGTCACTTTCGCCCAGCAGAGCTATGGGGGACGGGTGGGGGCGATTTTTTTTTTTCCCCTCACTCGTATCCCAACACAGCTGCCGACAGGACCCGATCCCCTCCGCCGCTACTGACGGCTTCGGGTAAGCGGCGGGAGGGGGGGCCCCTCTCCCGCCACCGATATCGGCGATCTCGTGGCGAATCCGCCGCGGAGACCGCCATTATCGTGTACAGGACTGCCCACGGAAAAGATGGATATCTCGGTTGTGGCAGCAGCTGCTGCCGTTACCGGGATATCCATCTTTAAAGTCATGACGTCTTTTTAAAATGACGCCGTGGGCAAGTGGTTAAATTGCATTGTTTACTGTGAAAGTTACAGTTGCAGTTTGGGAGTTAACCACAAGGGGGCGCTGTAGGATTTGTGTGTTCCCTGTGTGTTTACAACTGTAGGGGGGTGTGGCTGTAGGTCTGACGTCATCGATCACGTCCCCCTATAACAGGGATGACGTGATCGATGCTGCGGCCACAGTGAAGCATGGGGAAGCCGTGTTTACACACAGCTCTCCCCGTTCTTCAGCTCCTGGAGTGCGGCGATCGGGTCCGCGAGTCCCGCGGTCCTGGAGCTTCGGACCGGGACACGGGAGCGCGCCGCGGACACGCGCCCGTGACCCACGGCTGAGTACTAGAACCAACGTATATATATACGTTGATGTGCCCACCCGTGCCATTCTGCTGACGTAAATGTTCAGTAGTCGGTCCTTAACTGGTTAAAGGGTTAGTTCACGTTTTTGCAAATATTGAAAATGTGAACTGAGGCAGCCCATAAATGAGTCAGTCTTTTTGCTCAACCAGCGGGTTGAATAAAAAAACTGCCCCGATTTTCCCCATTAAGGGGATTCCTCCCTGCTGTCAATGTATTCCTCTATCGCAGGGGTCCTCAAACTATGGCCCTCCAGTTGTTCAGGAACTACATTTCCCATCATGCTCAGTCATGTCTGTGAATGTCAGATTTTCACAATGCCTCATGGGATTTGTAGTTCCGCAACAGCTGGAGGGCCGTAGTTTGAGGATGCCTGCTCTATCGGGAGACTTTCCCACCATCCGAATCCACTTATTAGCATTGCAGGGTGTAGCACTGATTTAGCTGGAAAAATCAGACGGGACGTTTGGACAAAAGTTAATTCGTAGATCGACTTCTATACAGCCACAGTGCCCATACATGGCTTGAAATGTGTCTGGACCCTGCTGAAACGACAGAACTTTGATCCGTGTATTTCTGGCTTAACGCGTGACATCCTCCTTACCCCCGTCGTACTCCAATGGCCGCGCTGCATGTACTTTTTGTGATCGCCATCTTCTGGCACTTTAAAACATTACAACACGGCGCCGGAGGCTGTGCGCACATAATGGTGAGTGTTGACAGGTCAGCACTGGCCATGTAACCGCACTGACACCAGTAAGCATCTTTTTGAGGCTCCTTCTGGATGGAACAAAGCAGCGATTCATGGTCATGTGACCAGCGCTGATTAATGAGCACTCGCTGTTGCTTGCAATATGGTACTATACAGTTTCTGACTTGTTTTGTGTTGCGGTCATATAAGATCTATGCGATGGGGACCAAAGATTGGTGGGGAGGGTGTTGTGATTTGACCTTAATTTTTTTTTTTTACAAAATGGTGAACTAACATATGGGATATTAGTGATATTTGTTTTTATATCTACTTTGAGGATATTGATTTCCCTCACAACATGCGTACCCAGCTGAAATAAATCTGACACGATGTGGAAATGTGGTCGCTACATAGGTGCAAATGACCTTCGCTGTTTATCTCGCTGGCATTAGCTCCTGTCTGGGTGCAGACAACAACAACCACTTCCCACCCAAGAAGGTCGGCTTGGATATTCGAAAGTACGATGAAAGATTTGTGTATAATAATTCCATACAACCTTTTGTGCTGTAATGTGTTTCTCTGAACAAATGTCATCACACAAACCCGAGACTGAGGGAATGTTTATTTTGTTGGTTTGTGAATGAACTCTCCACATTGAGTTCAGGGATTCATGGCCCTGATGGGTGTCTAAACCTTGACTTGTGGCCTCCACTGCATGTTTGTCTCCAGGGCTGAATTGCGATAAGCTTTATCAGTGCCGTCCCCTTGGTGGTGTGTTCGTTTATGTACAGTAATCTTGTATCCCAAAACTTTCCTCAGCTGAGGCCTTGTACTCAGGAGTTCTCAGCTCAGTACTGCCCACCATTGAACATAGAGAGGTCCAGTGCATGATTATAGTGATGTGCTAACACCTATGGACTCCTCATTACCTATACAGTATATTGTGGAGGTCAACTTTTAAACAGGAACTACGTTAATTTAAAGCAGTTGTATACCCTTTAAGGCATAATGAGCTAGTATGCACCGCGTACTAGCTCATTATGGAATACTTACCTTCGAATGAGGCGTCGGTAACTCGCCTGGTCGAGGTAGCTGACATGTTGCCTCGGCATGTCTTCCGGGTATCGTGGCCTCATTACCTGTATATTGTGGAGGTCAACTTTTAAACAGGAACTACGTTAATTTAAAGCAGTTGTATACCCTTTAAGGCATAATGAGCTAGTATGCACCGCGTACTAGCTCATTATGGAATACTTACCTTAGAATGAGGCGTCGGTAACTCGCCTGGTCGAGGTAGCTGACATGTTGCCTCGGCATGTCTTCCGGGTATCGTGGCTCCAGCGATGCGAGTGGCTAGAGCCGCGATTTAGTCACTCCCGCGCATGCGCACGGAAGACTTCTTTCTGGCAAGGTCCGGCGTCTGCCAGGCTTTCAGCCGAGAATCCCCTGTGCGCCGCTGCAGTCAGCGGTTCGTTGCAAGGGGAATATCTCCTAAACCATATAGGTTTAGGAGATCTTTTTTACCTACCTACAGGTAAGCCTTATAATAAGGCTTACCTGTAGGTAAAAGTTAAAAAACTGACTGACTATACAACCGCTTTTAAGAAAAAAATCAAATGTATCATCAACAGTTACAGATACTTCCATAATTCTTGCCTAGGCGAGATTTTCAGAAATGTGAAGTGATACCTGTCAGAAAAAGATACCCCCTTCTCCAAAAAATATTTCAATATGTTAAAGGAGGGGGGGGGGAGAGACAGCAGATTAGCAGTACTTTCCCCTTTTTAAAGTGGTTGTAAAGGTTTTTTTTTTTTTTTTTTTCATCTTAATGCATCCTATGCATTAAGGTGGGGAAAAAAAACCTGGCAATGATGAGCCCCCCCCAGCCCCCACCATTTACTTACCTAAGCCCATTCACCTGCTGCGCTCGCCACTCAGTTTGGCCGTTAATTTGGTGAATTGATAGCAGCGCAGCTATTGGCTCTCAGCACGCCGGGGCCAATGACGCGGCACGCCGGTTGTATCACGGAAGCGCGCCCGCAAGAACTAACCCCCATGGAAGAGAGCTCCCATGAAGGGGGTTAGTTCTTGCGAGGAGGAGCCGAGACAGCCGCAGAGGGACCCCAGAAGACCAGGATCGGGGCCACTGTGTGCAAAATGAGCTGCACAGTGGAGCAAGGTAGAACATGTTAGTTATTTATTTATTTTTAATTTTTTAAACAGGAACCTTTAGTGTTCCTTTAAAGCGGTATTAAACCCAAAACAAAAAAAATGTAATCTATTGCAGGCAGCTGACCAATCGGAAGTGGTGGCTGCATTCTTTTAGATTTTTCTTTTTTAGGCCTTTTTCCTCTTTTATTACTTGGTGATCTGGCCAGTAACACACCATGCCTGTATTGGCGTGCCCCCACTATGGATGAAGGAGCACAGGGGGCACCTTCAGACAAGATCATTGTTAATCTGGGGGGTGAGGAGTGTTGGCTGTACTAGTACAACTTTTTCGGATAAGTTTTAGGCCTCTTGGACACTGCAGCTTGAAAAAGCTCAGCACAGAGTTTTTTTGCAGATCTAAAATGCAGCCCATTGTTTACAATGTACTTGCGTACACAAATGCTGCATATTCTTGAGTGATGAAAAAAATCTGCCTTCCCATTGGCCGAACGTTAATAAAAGCTAATCATTATAAGCACCTCTAATTGGTGGTAAATTGGTTTGTCTCAACCCTCTAACTGCTACACCTGCAAGACAGCTTATTCTTATGGAAAACAACACACTTGTTGGCAATAAATAAAAGTCTGAAAAAGAAAACGAATACAGCCATCACATCTAAGAATTGGTAAGCTGCAAGATAATAAACGCTTACTTTTGAGTTTAACACTGCATTAAAGTGGTTGTAAACACTGTTGCACCACTTGTACCTGCAGGTAAGCCTATACAGTGGAACCTTGGATTATAAGCATAATCCGTTTCAGGAGAATGCTTGTAATCCAAAGCACTTGCATATCAAAGCACATTTCCACATAGAGGTCAATGGAAACAAAAATAATTTGTTCCGCATTGACTTCTATGGCATGCAATACCGCATGTGGCCAGAGGTGAGGGGGGTGCCGGAGAGACTTGGAAATACTCGGGGACAGCTCGGCTGAATTTCGGAAACCCTAGGAAAGGCTTGGGAACGGAGCGTTTCCAAGTATTTCTGAACGCACCTTTGACCAAATGCGGTACTGCACACCTGCAGAGGCTTGAATCCTGCTCGGTTTGCAAGACAACACTCGCAAAACCGATTTCAGGATTAAAAAAAAAAAAATGCTTGTATTGCAAAACGCTCATTAATCGCGTTACTCGCAATCCGAGGTTTCACTGTAATGAGACTTGCCTGTAGGTTTTGTAAATATCTCCTAAACCTGGAAGATATTTACCATATACGCTTGCGCCAATATCAACGCTGCATGCACACTGAAAACATTTCTCGCTTGTGTCGTTTCATCCATGACCGGCGGCTCCCGCTCGCATACGAGGGAGTGACATCATCGCGGCTCTGGTAAATCTCAGCGCCGGAGCCCACAAACCAGGAAATAACTCTGGGAGACGTGTTGCCGGTCACAGCGGTGTACGGGAACTGTTGCGACAGCTTCAATCTAAGGTAATATTTCATAATGAGCTAGTATGCAACGCATGCCTTTTTTGTCTTGCATGTTTTTTTTTGGGGGGGTTTACAACCACTTTAAGGGTTACAGACGTTAGAAAAATGATGCCTATGATCATATGTTTCTAGGTACCTCTGCAACCCTGGTTGATGCACATTGGTCAAACCTGCTTTGGGAGAGTTGATTGGCTGGAATAGATTTCCCTAGGTGATGGATGCATTGCCCACATTGCTTCTCGCCTCGTTTTTCTGTAGGCATAACTAATTTAGAGCTAACACGGCCTGGTGACCGCTTGTTTGTAGGCAGTTTTCAATGGACAGTGAGCTTCAGCATCCATCTGTACTCGTACCCATCAGACTTCCTCTACATAGACCTCTTCAGTCTTGGTGGTGAGCCATTTGGGTAACGGCGAGGAATTCAGAACTGCGCACAACACTTCACTCCGGTCTTAGTCAGGGAACATCTACTCTACATGGTGTCATCAGCAGCTTGATTGTGGCTTTTCACCACTTTGTAATTCATGCCACCCTTCCTCATTCTCTTCTTGGGTTTTTTTTCTTATCCGGTATTTCCTGAATTCTTGGACATCGTGTGTCATTCACTTTTAATTGTCTCTAAAGACAAAAGACAATCCTTTGCCTCAAATGCTGTAATCCAGCGTTCCTTTTTTTTTTAATTATTATTTCCTCCCGGGAGTTAAACAGGGTTGTATTGTGTAACCTTGTTTCATACTTCATTTCTGTATTGAAAACATAACAATTATTGAAGTTTTGAATGCTATATATATATATATATATATATATATATATATATATATATATATATATATATATATATATATATATATATATATATATATATATATATATATATATATATATATATGTATGTGTTTTGTTTTTTTTTTTTCTCGTGAGAGCAAACAAATCAATTGAGTCTGGTAAAATTGTCCAGAGGAGTCTCTTGTGTATGGCTTTACAGTTATTGGTGATGTCGTCTGTATTTGATTTCATCCCTTTTTTTTTGGCATAGTAGAATTTAAAGTACAAAACGTGGTATACTTGGCTGCTCTGTGCAGTTGTATAGTACAGAGTGGCCTTTAACCTCCTTTTCTGGGGTCCCTTGCCTCTGCTCTTGGCTCCTCCTCATCTTTCAGTGCTCCAACAGCAAGTTTCTTGCACACAACTTCCTGCTCCCTCCTCACATGATATGATTGACGGCATCAGGAGCCAATGACTTCTGCTACTCTCAGCCAAGCCTTTGCAGCAGCTTTTCTCCCCTCTCTAAGGCTGCAGCACTTGATTAAGAGAAGCTCCAGCTGTCGTTGCTGTCAATCAAAGTCAGCTAGCCAATCAGGGCAGAGAGGGGACAGGGCCAGGTCAGGAGCTGTGACTCAGGTAGGGTGCCACCATAGCAAGCTACTTGCTGTGGGAGCACTGAACAGGAGGGAGGGACCAGGATCACAGAAGAGGGACCTGGAGAAGAGGAGGAGGATCCAGGCTTCCCTGTGCAAATTCCACTGCACAGTTGACGTAAGTATAACATGTTTATTATGTTTTTGGGGAAAAACAAGACTTCTACAATCACTTTAACTGTATCTGAACTCCACAAACCAAACACGCAATTTAATTAACCACTTGACCACTGGGCACTTAAACCCCCTTCCTAACCAGACCAATTTTCAGCTTTCGGTGCTCTCACAATTTGAATGACAATTACTCAGTCATACAACATTGTACCCATTTGAAATTGTTGTCCTTTTTTTCACACAAATAGAGCTTTCTTTTGGTGGTATTTGATCACCTCTGGGTTTTTTATTTTTTGCGCTATAAAAGAAAAACGACTGAAAATTCTGTAAAAAAAAAAAAAACTTGTTTCTGTCATATATTAGCAGGTTATTTCTCACACACAGCATATGCATACCACAAATTACACCCCAAAACACATTCTGCTATTCCTCCCGAGTATGGCGATACCCCATGTGTGGGACTTTTACACAGCGTGGCCACATACAGAGGCCCAACATGCGGGGAGCACCATCAGGCGTTCTGGAACACCCAGACCAATTCTGACATTTCTCTCCTACATGTAAAAATCATCATTTATTTGCTAGAAAATTACATAGAACCCCAAAACATTATATATTCTTTTTTAGCAAAGACCCTAGAGAATACAATGGCGGCCGTTACAACTTTTTATCTCGCACGGTATTTTCGCAGAAATTTATTGAACGCGTGTTTTTTAAAAAACAGTTTTGTGCTTAAAACAAAACAGTAAAGTTAGCCCAATTTTTTTTCATAATGTGAAAGATGAAGTTACGCCGAGTAAATAGATACCCAACATGTCACACTTCAAAATTGCGCACACTCGTGGAATGGCGCCAAACTTCGCTACTTAACCACTTCCATACCAGGCACTTACGCACCTTCCCGCCCAAGCCAATTTTCAGCTTTCAGCACTGTCGCAATTTGAATGACAATTGCGCGGTCATGCTACACTGCACCCAAACAAAATTGGCGTCCTTTTTTCCCCACAAATAGAGCTTTCTTTTGGTGGTATTTGATCACCTCTGCGGTTTTTTTTTTGCGCAACAACTAAAAATAGAGCGAAGATTTTGAAAAAAAAAAAAGTTTTTATTTTTTTCTGTTAATTTTTTTGTAAATGAGTATGTTTTCTCTTTCAATTACGGGCACTGATATGGTGGCACTGATGGGCACCGATGAGGTGGCACAGATGGGCACCGATGAGGTGGCACAGGTGGGCACTGATAGGCGGCACAGGTGGGCACTGATAGGCGGCACAGGTGGGCACTGATAGGCGGCACAGGTGGGCACTGATAGGCGGCACAGGTGGGCACTGATAGGCGGGCACTGGGCATGGATTGGCACTGTGGGGTGGCACTGACAGACACTGGGGTGGCACTGATGATCACTGAGGGGTGGCACTGATGGATCAATGTTGCCAATCAGTGCCCATGTGTGGGCACTGATTGGCATCTTTTTTTTTTACTGCCCCCTTTTTTTTTTTTTTTTGCTGACTTATTTTTTTTTTTGTCTTTTTTTTTTTTGCCCTTTTTTTTGTCTTTTTTTAGTTTCCTGGTGGTCTAGTGTGGCGATCCGAGGGGGGGCTGCGCTGATAAACAATCAGCGCGAACCCCCCCTGTCAGGAGAGCCGCTGATCGGCTCTCCTCTACACGCGTCTGTCAGACGCGAGTGAGGAAGAGCCGTCGGCGGCTCTTCCTGTTTACATCGTGATCAGCCGTGATTGGACACGGCTGATCACGTGGTAACGAGGCTCCGCCGGAGACTCGTTACCGAGATCGGAGGTGCAGGGTGTCAGACTGACACCCCGCATCACCGATCGCCGCGCTGCGCGCCCGCACGGGCGCGTGCGGCATGAAATCGTGCAGGCCGTTTGAGAACGGCCTGTCACGATTTCATAACCACTTCCCGGCCGTAAATCGGCTATTGGCCGGGCGGGAAGTGGTTAAAAATCCCCATAGGCGGTATTGCAGAGTATCGCGCAGGGTATTGCAGAGTATTGGGGTATTGCAAAGTATCATGCAGGGTATTGGGGGTATTGCCGAGTATTGGGGGTATTGCCGGGTATTGGGGGTATTGCCGGGTACTGGGGGTATTGCCGGGTACTGGGGGTATTGCCGGGTACTGGGGGTATTGCCGGGTACTGGGGGTATTGCCGGGTACTGGGGGTATTGCCGGGTACTGGGGGGATTGCAGAGCTGGGATGTTTTGAGGGATGGCTGGATCTGTGACTGCATTTGTCACAGATCCAGCCACAGCTCAGCTGCTGACACCCCGCTCCCCCCCCCCTCTCCTCGCACACTGTACAGAGAGGAGAGGGAGGAATTGGCGTCATCAAATGACGCCGGTTTGTTTACAAGTGATCGCGCCGTCATTTGACTGCGCGATCACGTGGTAAACGGCCGCGATCAGCGGCAATTTACCGTGATCCGTGATGCGCTGGGTCTTCTAGGGGACGCGCAATCGCGAAAGTGACCCCGCCGCGCCGTAGCAGTAAAATGCTTATGGCGCGGTGGGAAAGTGGTTAATTTTTAATATTCAAAGCAAACTCACCCATCCATCCATGTCTCTATGCTTTATTTTGTAGAGAAATGAGTTTGAAATACACCCCCTAGCATTTCCAGTTGTGATCATCTTCTATAAGGGCAGATGATTCATGAGACATTTACTTCCTGGAATTCATCTGCGCTTAACTCGGGCATGCAGGTGGGAGGGTGTGCTCAGCTGAGAAGTTTAGTTCTGCTTTAAGTAGCAGTAGGATGCAGGCTTGGACCTAAATTCTATTTTTAGAGCTAACCAACTATTTACTCCTTCAGTGTTCATAACCAGAACAAAATATTGTTCAGTACTTTTAGTGACTCCAGCTGCTGGAACCTTAAAGTGGTCCTAAAAGCTAATGTGTGTGTTTTTTTTTTTTTTTTTTTTTCTCCTTAGAAGCAGATCTTTATTTACTGCATCTGAGCACCAAAAACTAAAAACACTAAATATTTTTTACAACTCAAAGCTAACTCCACCTTATATCCATGCCTTTATGCTTTTATTTTGTTGAGAAATCACTTTAAAAAACACACCTCCTAGTATTTCTGGTCTTGGCCATCTTGAGTAAGGGAAAATGATTCATGTAGCAATTACTTCCTGGAATTCATCTGCCCTTGGCTCAGTGTTTCTCAACTCCAGTCCTCAAGGCCCCCCAACAGGTCAGGTTTTCAGGATTTCCATTATTTTGCACAGGTGATTTGATCAGTTTGACTGCCTTAGTAATTCCCACAGCCTTTTCATCTGAGGGAAATCCTGAAAACATGACCTGTTGGGGGGCTTGAGGACTGGAGTTGAGAAACACTGCCTTAGCTCAAACATGCATGCAGAAGGGTGTGCTTAGCTGAGGAGAACTCCTCCTCCTCCTTCCCTTCTGAAGACCCCTGGGATGTATGAAATCATTTGCCTGAAGCAAGAAAGCAGAAAGTAATTAAAGAAATGTAAAAAAAAGAAGTTTAAAACAAGTAAATATGATCTTCTTTTCTATCTATTTACTAATGCTAGCAGTGTGAGGATTAAAAATAATGTGGTTTGGGAGAGTAAAGTTCCACTTTAATGTATTCTCTGCAGTTCCCCCTTTCTACTTACCTGAGCCTAATCTCGATCTAGCAAAGTGCTCTGTTTAGCGATCTTAGGAGCGAGCCTCACACAAGTGCCTCCATAGGAAGTGACTTACTTATGGTAGGCACTCAGCGGAGGAGGAGGAGCCAGGAGCGCTGGTGGGGAACTCAAGAAGAGGAGGAGCCTGGGATGCTCTGTGCAAAACCGCTGCACAGGGTAGGCAAGTATGACATGTTTGTTGTTTTAAAAAATAAAATTCCTGTCACTTTAACACCGCCATGCAAATAAGATGTGAACTTTCTGTCAGAGACTAGGCTCTGTGTTGGCTGGAGAACATAAACCTCATGTCAAGGCTGTGCTTGGGTGTTGTCTGGCAATGAAAGCCTGATACCGTTCAGTTTATTTTGGCTAGAGCTGAGAAGGGTAAGCATTTTTGTCTCCAGCTACTTCAGTAAAGTATACGTTTTAAGAGACCCTGTCATCTCCAACACACAATTTCAGCTACAAGCAAAGAAAAATCAAGCACTTTAACCACTTCATTACTGGGGACTTAATCCCCCTTCCAGACCAGATTTCGGCTTTTGGCGCTGACGCATTTCGAATGACAATTGCGCGGTCATACAACACTGTACCCAAATTATATTTTTATCATTTTTTCCCCACAAATAGAGCTTTCTATTGGTGGTATTTGATCATCTCTACGGTTTTGATTTTTTGCGCTATAAACAGTTTAGGCCAAGGGTAGGCAACCTCGGCTCTCCAGCTGTGGTGAAACTACAAGTCCCAGGAGACAGTGCAAAACCCTGACCATCACAGGCATGACTCCTAGAAGTAGAGGCATGATGGGATTTGTAGTTTCACCACAGCTGGAGAGCCGAGGTTGCCTACCCCTGGTTTAGGCCAATACGTATTCTTTTACATATTTTTGTTAAAAAAAAAAATGCAATGAGCGTATATTGGTTGGTTTTGCACAAAAGTTATAGCGCCTACAAAATAAGGGATAGATTTATGATTTTTTTTTTTTTTTTCTAGTAATGCTGGGAATCTGCGATATTTTTTTTTTTTTTGGTCAGGCCTGCGATATTGCGGCCGGACATATCGGACACTTTTGACACATGTTTGGGACCATTCACATTCATACAGCGAACAGTCCTATAAAAATGCACAGATTACTCCAAATGTGACTGGCAGGGAAGAGGTTAACACTAGGGGGGTGAGGACAGGGTTAAATGTATTCCCTGGGTGTGATTCTTACTGTGGGGGGAGGGGGCTGACCGGGGGAGGTGACCGATGCTGTGTCCCTATGTACTCTCTCCCTGACAGGACGTGGAGCTCTGTTTACACAGAGAGCTCCACGTCCCTGCTGTCCGAGTAGCTGGAGGCCGATCGCGAGCAGCCAGGCAAGTGCATCGCCATCTCAGTGATGCGCCTGGCACAGTTTTTCCCTGCTGTGTGCCCCCAGCGGGGAATGCACATAAAAGGACGTCCACCTGGCAGTTGAGAGCCACTCTGTGGATGTCTTTTATCTACAGCGTGGGTCTCAAGTGGTTAAATGCTTTGTTGCAGTGTTTTTTTTTTTTATGGGAAGAAATACAATTAAAATATTCCCGGACTGAGTGCTATAGAACATTTATTTAGCTCATTACATTAAAGCAGTGCTTCTCAATTATTTTCTGTCATGCACACCTCTGCATAACACTGTATCCACATATCCCCCCCCACACAGTATTGCCCTTCTTCACATATCCCCCCACACACAGTATTGCCCCCTTTACATCCCCATCCATATCCCCCCCCCCACACAGTATTGCCGCATCACTTACCCCCCCAGTATTGCCCCATAACATACCCCCGCCACACAGTATTGCCCCCTTTACATGACCCCCATATCCTGCACACAGTTTTGCCCCATCACACAACCCCCCTTTTCCCCCCACAGCACAGCCCTCACTCCTCGTCCTTAACATTTCCATATACTTTTCCTCCCTTCCCTCTCCACACCTACCTGTAACTTTTCAGCGCGGAGAGCAGGAGGCGGGACATTCGTCAAGTGAAGCCGCAGCAGCACTGGGCGGGACGGGGAGACTTTTGGTGATTGGCTGCTAGGACTGCCTCCTAGCAGCCAATCACCTGCCTTCCAACATGACAGGCTGCTACCTCTCTGGTCCTGTCCCACAGTTCAAAAATGTCTCGCCTCCCGCCGTCCGCTCCTCTAACTAGCGGAGGAGGCTGGGGACAGTAGATACTAAATGGCGCGATCGCCGCGGTCTGGAACGAGCCCCCCTTTATGGAGCTCCACTATTTGAGAAGCACTGCATTAAAGTAAGGTTGATAATATAACAATCTTAATTTTTGCATTCACTAATTTGAGTAAAACTGAATACAGCCCACAACAAAAACTAATCTAATCTAAAAATCTAGTATTTTGTATGACCTCCATGATTTGTAAGGACAGAGCCAAGACTTCTAGGCATGGAATGAACAAGTTGGTGACATATTGCAACATCTATCTTTTTCTTTCAAGAACGACCCATTTTTAGAGCCCAGATGCTGGATGGATGCTCAACTTGTCTCGGTTCAGAATTCCCCAGAGGTGTTTGTTTGGCTTCAGATCAGGAGACATACTTGGCCACTGAAACACTTTCCCCCTGTTCTTCATCAGAAATGCAACAGTGGCATTAGATGTGTGTTTTGGATGATTGTCATGTTGGGAAAAGTACACTGTGACCAAGGGCACGGAGTGATGGTAGCATCTTTTCTTTCAATATAGAGCAGTACATCTGTTAGGTAAATTACCCATGAGTAAGTCACGTGACAAGTGACGCAACACGTAGGGGAGGAGCCTATCGTGACGAGACCATCAGAGTTATCCGAGTGAGGATCTTAGCCTGTTACTGAGCGGCAATCACAGGGGGATTCGTGAGTGCATTGTACACACTCGGTATAGCAGCTTTATCTTACCATACAGTATTATGCCATATTGTTTTTTCTTCTTTACATATCTACTGGGGACCGTTTGGAGCGGTGGTGAAAGTTAGCTGTCTGCATACACCCTATGCTCGTGGTGGGAGCAAGTGAAGCACTGGCGTATTTATTTGAACTCTTGTATGCTGTTGGATTTGTCCTGTCCGCTGTATAGAGAGCAGTGGTTTTGTGGCCGTATCATTGTGGACATTATCATATATCATTGGAATTACTTATATGTATTGGTCTTATACATCATACTACTGTACTGGTATAACACATATTGGTTGTTTTTAGCGCAATTATCATATTTTATTGTGAATTCATAATGCCATCAATGAAATGCAGCTCACCAACACCAGCAGCACTCATGCAGCCCCACAGAAGGGCACTGCCACCGTCATGTTTAACTGTAGGCACCATGCATTTTTCTTTGTACTCCTCCCTTTGCGACACCATGCAATTTTGAAGCCATCGGTTCCAAAAACATTAATCTTGGTCTCATCACTCCAGAGTACAGAGTCCCAGTAGTCTTCTACTTTATTCGCATGGACCCTGGCAAATTCTAGCAGATTTTTTTGTGCATGGACTTTAGGAGAGGCTTCCTTTGTGGACAACACCCATGCATGCCATTCCTCTGCAGTGTACGCCATATTGTGTCACGGGACACAATCACCCCAGTTTGGCTTATTTCTTCAGCTAACTGCAGTGAACTTGCATGGTTATATTCTTCGACTCTTCTCATCAGAAGACGCTCTTGTCGAGGTGTTGACTTCTGTGAGATGTGTCAGTTCCATCTTTTGTTACATTTTTGTATCACTTTTGCTACAGTATTCTGACTGATAAGTAAAGCTTGGCTGATCTTCTTGTAGCCTTCACCTTTTTTTGTGGAAAGAAATTTTCTTTCTCTGGCCTTGTGACATTTCTCTTCCCTGTGATGCTATTGCTGACAGCATGAAATGGAAAGGGGTTTTCTTTAACTGGTTGCCACCCGCCCACCGTCAAATGATGGTGGGACGACATCATATGACGGCGTCCCAGAACAGCCTCTCACGTGCCTGCATCATGTTGCTAGGACAAGATGCAACCCCAATCTCTGTAAAGAGCCCCGTCTCCAGGACCAGTGGGTCACTAGCCAGGTCTTTCTCCTACACTAGGCAGAAAAAAACTGAGCTGCTGAGTGCAGGGTGAGGGATTATGACCAGAGGGACCGCCCCCTGGGCAGGGCTGTAAAGCTTTGCTATAGTTGCATGCTTTTAAATATCTAACATGTCTGCCTAGTCCTCTCCTAATAGACGGAGCATAACCCTAATATCAATTGGATTTAGGTCTGGACTTTGACTGGGCCATTCGAATACATGAATTTGCTGATCTAAACCATTCCATTGTAGCTCTGGCTGTATGTTTAGGGTCGTTGTCCTGTCGGGAGGTGAACCTCTGCCCTAGTCTCAAGTAGGTTCCTGGGTTTAGTTACACTTTAACTACACTTAGACTTTATTAAAAACTTCTGACAAAAAAATACTGCAGTTGCTTACTTTTTTTTTTTTTCTTTTTAAACAGAAGGAATGTTTATTTAATATTGACAATCTCCCAGCTGCTGACTTTTAATAACCGGACACTCACCTGTCCCATGGTCCAGTGATGCGAGGGAATGAAGCCCCGCTCCTCTCACCCCTCCTCTCCACGGTGCCAACATTATCACTGTGGTCACACTGCGCATGTGCGAGCCATGCTGCACACTGTGACTGGCCAGGCAATCATCTGGGACCTATGACCTGTTCCAGATGATTGCCGAGAGGGAAGGAGGGGAGGTGAACTTCCTTGCGGTGCCCCTGGAGGAAGTGGAAGGTGGAGCCCTCTAGAAGAAAAAAGGGGTTTCCTTCCGCTCCCCCCATAAAAATTACAGGCAAATGTGGCCTGTCGGGGGGTCACTTTCCCTTGAAGCAGAAGTTCCATTTTTGGTTGGAACTCCCGCTTTAAATGGCACATAACTCCAGTGGTCTTCCAAATTATTTATCCTAATGTCTGACAAATGCTGGCATTGCAATGATTACAAGGGCTCAATCCTCCAATGTGTTTTGATCTTGCCTGAAACTCCGATCCTATTGGTCCCAGGTCAGACAAATGTCTCAAATAAACTGAGTTTGTTCTTCCAGACGACCCGGCCTTTTACCTTTTGCACCATTCTTCTATTCCTTGCAAGTACATCCTTTGCATCTTTTAAAATGCGACTCCTTCATTCCCCTAAAATGGAACGATTCCCCGCCCCCCCCATCTCCCTGTGGCTGTGCAAGGTGGGGGATATCAGACCAATGGAGGATCTTATTCCTTGTTCCCAAAATAAATACGATATATACAGGACAATGTGGTTTTTCTGAATCAACTTCATTTTTCAGAGGAATGCAAGGCTCTCTTATTTGCAGACCTTTTACTATCACTAAATACCCTGATGCCCACCTGAGGAATGCTCTACTGCCTTCTCTGCCCGCCTTACCCCCGCATAATGTCTTTTTATGAGGTCTCTGGCAGAGCTTTGTGCGACTCTCCAGTGAATACAGAAGTGGGTCCATTAAATGCAGAAGCGGCGTTTTTGCAACAACGTGTGGTAAGATTTAAAGGAAATTTCTGTAATTACTTTTTACCTTTTAGGGCCAGTTCACACCAGACGCAGTTCCGTACAGTTTTTTTTTTGTGTGCAAATTTGTTTCTGCACTAAAAATGCATGCACAGAGTTTTCCATGTATTCATATGGCTCTAGTTGGCACCATGCAGTCAGTTTTCGGTGCAGAAACTGACCGGAAACTGACTGCATGGTGTGAACTAGAGCCAACGGAATAATAAATGTGTTATTATTTATGTTTAAACTCCTAGTATCTTAGAGAATACCACTCTGTGATATCACCACTACTTTTGAGAAAATGCATTTCTGGTTGGGCATCTGGAGGATGTATCAAGCAGATATTCCACATGCACTCGCAGCACAGGGTGGCGCTGCTTAAAGCGGAGCTCCACCCTTAATTTAACTTACTTTCAATATTATTAAGGGTCTAAAACAATGCCACATTCGATATTTTTAAATAAATAAATGTTACAGTACCATCTGAGCTGCTATGTCTTCCGGTCTGTATCCCCTCGGGTTAAAGTCGGGTTTTCCCTGGTATCCGGTCGCGGCGCTGTGTCTTCTGGGAGCTTATCTCTTTGCTCCCTAATTATCATATTTTGCCTTTTAAAACGAAATCTCGCGAAATCTCGACTTCGTGTAGCAGGAAGTGACGCGGATGTAAAAAGAGGAAGGAGGTCGGGCGTTTTGAAGAATCTCCATTACACGGCTGTATTACACGAGTCTTTGTTATCATCACAATGGGGCGGTAACTTTTCATTCATACACCTGCCGTTGCGATGACAACAGAGACGCTCACGCCGCCGGACACCTTTGCCAGTGCGCGTGTGCGAGATCGAGCGGTGGATGCTGGGACAGCATCCGGCGAAAACAGGAAGTGACATGCCTGTGTTCTTCTTCCTGCCCAAAGCCAAGATGGCAACGCGAGGACATGCAGAATATAAGTTATTTTGGACAGAAAACCAGCGGAGCGGCTGTTGAAAACAAAAACCGTGAGTTTAGCACAGCAGTGCGATTAGTAATTTAAAGAGCCCATAATCAAAAATTAGATTTTTCGGCGGAGATCCGCTTTAACCACATCCTGCCCAGTCTATAGCAAATTAGCATATAAATGCCTCCTTAGTGCCGGTCAGTGCAGCCTCATCAGAGCACATCAGTAAAGGAGAAAAATTGCCTATTTGCTACATTTTATAACACAAACAAACTTTTTTTTTAAAGTTTTGCTGTTGTGTTTTTTTATTTTTTACGTGGCCTGGGCAGAAAGGGGGTGAAATTGCCCTGTATTGAAGTGGTTAAAAAGAACAGTTTCCATCATATGAGTGTGATGGGGGGGGGGGGGGGGGGGACGGGTGTGTAGCCATTGTAAACCGGCATGGAAGGGTGTGACTTACCAGGAGAGTTCTGGCCTGTCAGTCAAGGCGTCGGCTCATTGTGGACTGGTCAGACCAGAAGCCTCCTAGGCTGTTAATGAATCAACATATAATAGGTAGGCACGTCCGTGTGGGAAAATGAGACATCTGGCTGCACCTACTACAGCAAGCAAGGAAGTTATTTAGAAGCTACAGAATGTATTGTATACGACTGGTGGCTGGGGGAATAGCGGGCATAGCTGCCACTGGTCATACTGGAAACAGACCTAACCACCGATCATTTGCCTGGGGATTACTCTGTAAGAGAGAGCCTGGAATTCAGCTTCATTTCTAGCTTGTAATTTATTTTATTTTTTCCCAAAAACAATTTTTTATTGAGCAATCTGGTGAAAGCATACCAATATGCATACACCGTGTACAGAAAGATGGTTCAATACACAAAAAACACTAGGAAGCATATGATCAGGTACGTATACAGAAAAAAGAAAGACCGCGCCAAACTTGTTAATATTGCAGCTACAACTTAGACTATAGAACAGTACACGTTTGTCCTACGAAAGTAAATCAGAGAATCCAACGTCAAGCAGTGTGGCCAAGGCCCCCCTCCCAGCACATCTAGGGGAGGTGGTAACAATGAAGTAGGCTGGAGCCCACATGGGCCAACCCCCCACTCACCCACCCCAACCGGGAACAATCTGTGGGTGGGGGGAGGGGGGAGACCCATGAAGCGTGATGACTTAGGGCTGCAAGAATGGCTCAAATGTCGAGAAACTCTTACCCCACATTATCGCTTCTCGGCCTTTTGGCTAAGATCAAGTGTAGTATCTGTTCTTATCAGTTGCCAATAGGTGGTGCTAAACTGACTGTCCCCAGTACTCGGCGAGGGGGAAAGGGATGGCAGTCGGTGGACGCTAAGCCTGTTGGCGTAGAGGCGAAAGCCTTCTGATCGGGGCAGAGAGGCATGAGGTCGAATCTGAAGGGCCGGGACCCTGGCCTTTGGCCTGGATTCGGTGGTGTCTGCCCCAGTCAGTTGTTCGGCGAGGGAACCTTTGCTAATCCTTTCGGGGAGAGGCGGGTAGTACTTCCCGAATGTAATTAGGTGGGAGAGATGGGGGTTGTGGGTAGTAGTCGGCTGCGGCTGGCTCTCCCCAACCTCTTCTCCTACCTTCCTGGCTGGGAAGGGTGCTGCCGGTCCGGACCGGGGGTCAGGGTCCGTTGAAAAGCCTGTGGAGTTGGTGGCCCTGGAGTGGCAGTCCAGGGGTGCCATACATTGCACTGAGTGTTGAGGGGCACTCAACGTGTGGCACCTTAGGTCAAATATCTCCACATACACCTTTTTAACACCTGCCTCTAGGGCCGAGACTTTTGGGTAGGACCAGAGGAATTTTTGTTCCTGGCCGGAGGGCCGGCCATTGTATTGCACAGTGGCCACTTTCCACTCACCATTCCCACCTTCCTTTTCCCCCACTTTCTTTTTTATTTTACCCCCTGTCTGTCTTGTTTTGTCACTTTTTTTGTTTGGTGCTTGCACTTTAGTGTGGCGAGTAGGGTGCTGGTCCTCGGGCCTGACTCTGAAAGTCTTGAGGGTAGGTGGACATGGCCTTCTGGCTTAGTTCACCTGCTCTCATGGGGTCTCCCTTCGGGGGAGCCTCACCGAGGAGGGTTGTGTTTCGGCAGTCCCTCCGAGGATGTTAGGCCATGTGGTTTCGGCTGCATGGGCCTTAGGGGGGTCCTAGTGGTTTCGGCTGCTTGGACTCCTATACTCTTTTCCCTGCCTGGAGCCTAACGCCCCGGGGGATCAGAGCTGGGTCCTCTTCGGAGGATCATTGACGATGGCACCCATCGCAGTTTTTTGTGTTTCCCTCTTTATGTGTGTGCACATTTTTTCCTGCACCGGGTGAAGTTTTTGGGTTGTGTTTTGCACGCCACAGGCTTTTCAATAGAAAAAAAAAAACAAAAAACTCTTACCCCACATTAGATATTGGAGGCCCATCCTATGAGATAAGGAGGGACAGGGAGAAAGAGAGTAAACTAACAGGGCTTGCGACAGACCAACAACCAGACCGTCTATCAGGGAGCATTGTGGGACGGAGCGTTGGTGGGTGGGGTTCCTTGACCCATGGAATCCCTATAGTGAATCCAACAGGCCCACGTGTGTCTGAACTTGTCGTGTCTTGTAATTTATTAACCGCTTCAGCCCCAGATGATTTTACCCTCCTGACCAGAGCATTTTTTCCAATTTGGCACTGCGTCGCTTTAACTGACAATTGTGCAGTCTTTTGATGCTGTACCCAAACAAAATTTGCATCCTTTTTTCTCCCAAGCGTCTTCCAGGACAGCCCATGAGACCTAGGGCTCCTCCCACCAGGACAGGAAACACGTTAACCCCCACCAGATAAAAGGGCGGTCCTCCAGGCCCCATGCCAGTATTAGTGTTTCCTCCGGACGGGGGGTAACATGTTTCCTGGAACTGGTTCCCCTAGGTCTCTAGAGCCAGGCTCCTGGAGCTGTGCTGGAGCACAATGGGTGAGTGTTGTTTCCTACCTCTTCCTACCCAGAGCGGCACATCCATCGGGGAGTTGGTTTGTGGCTGCTGTCCCTGTTCTCGGTGCATGGGGAATGTCTGTACCGTCATGATTGTCCGTGCTCCCCCTGCAAAGAATCGCTGGTTCTTTTTTCAGCGCTGCGCTGGAGCAGCAGAGCGGCTTTTCCCCTGCCAGTACAGCCAGGCTAGAACATGCAGGGGAAGGAGGAAGCCGCGCGGCAGGAAGGGGCGGAACTTGCGTTCCACGCTGGTTCAGGAAGTCCCGGAGGGGTCACTTCCGGGGCGTATGACGTCATTGGCGGGCGCCGGAGACGCTGGTTCCTGTCTCAAAAAACGGCGCGAACAGGGACGCTGGGTGACTGGCGTTTTCAAAAAGCGGTAACCCAGCACAGGCTGCGGACCACGACGGGGGCAGGATGGACTCCTTTGAAATTCCTGCACAGGCAGTGGAATCAAGCCCAAACGCCAGCTCCTCACAGGTAAGCCTGAAGTAATACTTTCTTCTTGCACAAACCTGTGAGTGTCTTTTCTTCCCCTTGTAACTAGTAAGGACTAGGTGAAGGGTGCACATTTTTCTTTTCTCCTGCACGGGGTGTGATGGAGGGTATGTGGCAAGTGTATTCATAGGGTTATTTGTTCTCTTGCAGGCCAAGATTCAGGACAAAGCCCAAGCGCAGCCACCAAAAAGAAAGTGTGCAGTGTGTGGTAGTAAACTGAGCTCCTCATGGAGTAAACCAGTTTGCCGCTCCTGTATTTCAGGCCTAACTAAAGATGAACCGGTAGCCTCATGTCAGAAAATTCTGACTTCAGTTAGTGATGAGCTTAGATCTACCTTTAGCTCTTTCAGAAATCTAATTGATAAATTGCAGGCTCCCTCAGAGGGTCCGTCTTCAAGCAGAAGATCCACAGTTAGTAACATTACACAACAAAATGTGGAGAGTGAAGACTCTGAGACTGAAGCTAGATCTACCCGTTCCTCTCCAGAGGAATCAGGGTCAGATTCAGGGCCCAGGGATAGAGAATCCTCTAGGGGCTCAAGATTTAAGTTGTCTCTGGAAGAAGTGGATATTTTATTAAAGGCCATTTATGCAACTCTGGAAATGGAAGAGGAGGAGGTACATTTGTCTAAACATGACCTTATGTACAAAGGTTTGCACAAAAAAGAAATCTAAAGTTTTTCCTGTGCACAGTTCCCTCCTTGATACTATCAAGCTGGAGTGGGAAAATCCAGAAAGAAAACCTTTCTTTTCTGGTAACCTAAAAAGAAGGTTTCCATTTGATGAGGATACAGCGCAGCCGTGGAATAAAAGTCCAAAGTTAGACGCACCTCTTTCAAAAGTTTCAAAAAATTCGGACTTAGCGTTTGATGATATGGGTACGCTTAAGGAACCGATGGACAAAAGAGGAGATATTCTCCTTCACAGAGCCTGGGATTCAGCTATTGGAAATCTCAAGCCGGCTCTTGCCTCCACTTGTGTAGCCAGAAACCTGGAAGAATGGCTTACACAGATAAAAAACCATCTGTTGGCAGGTACCTCTAGGGAAGAGATTCTGAAATCCTTTCCGATTCTTTTTAATGCTGTGGGTTTTCTAGCAGACTCTTCCGCAGAGTCAGTAAGAATGACGGCTAGGACTTCGGCCTTAGTGAATTCAGCCAGAAGAAGCCTTTGGCTTAAAACCTGGTCAGGCGATGCAGCCTCTAAATTACGCCTATGTGGGCTTCCCCTAACGGGGGATCATCTTTTCGGCCCAGGGCTGCAGGAAGCACTGGAACGTACGGCCGATAGAAAAAAGGCCTTTCCAGAGAACAAAAAGAAACAGACAGCCAGAAAAAAAATTCGTGGCCAATACAGGCAGCAGGGTCCTAGAGAAAAGGACAATAGGCCCAAGAAGCATTGGGACGGGCACAAGGGCAAAGGTAGAGGGGGTGTTTTGTTTCGCACACCTCAACAGCCCGCCAAGCCACAGTGACCAGCATCTCCCCGTGGGAGGAAGATTGAGGGCCTTTCTCCCACAGTGGGCAGCAGTCACTTCAAGTCCCTTCATCCTGGATCTAGTGGCAAATGGATACAGGCTGGAATTCTCCTGCCAACCACCAGAGCGACTATTGATCACCTCTCTTCCCAAAGATCGGGAGAAAGCGAGGGCTCTGGGTCTCCAAATAGGAGACTTGCTAGATCAGAAGGTCCTGGTTCCTGTTCCCCAATCAGATCAAGGCAAGGGGTTCTATTCCCATATCTTCGGTCTCTGAATCGATCGATCAGGTACAAGCATTTCCGTATGGAGACAGTATTCTCAATCCGAAATCTGCTTTACCCAAACTGCTTCATGGCCACTTTGGACTTAAGGGATGCTTATCTACATGTCCAGATCCATCCAGCATTCCAAAGATTCCTGAGGATAGCGGTCAAATTAGGAACAGGAATCCGGCACTTTCAATTTCAAGCCCTCCCCTTTGGTCTGTCTTCAGCCCCACGCATCTTTACAAAGGTGTTAGGGGAAGCGCTGGCTCCGCTAAGGTTGAAAGCAATAACTGTCATCCCTTACCTGGACGACCTGTTAATAGTGGCAAATTCTTACCAGAAATTACTAGGAGATCTCCAGACGGTACAGGACTTCCTTCAGTCCTTAGGCTGGCTCATAAACAGGGAGAAGTCTTCCCTAAATCCAGCTCAGAGGGTGAAATATCTGGGCTACGACATCTGCTCAGTAAACCAGAAGGTTTTTCTCCCAGGGGAAAAGGTCTCCAAGATGGTGCAAGCAGTTTCAGCTCTACAGACCAGTCAGTTGGTCACGCTGAGGGAGATTTCAAGTACTGTAGGTCTGATGACCTCATGTTTTCCGGCAGTGCCATGGGCAAGATTCCATCAAAGACCGTTGCAGATGTTTCTCCTGAGAAACTGGGATGGAGATGTAAGGTCTCTGCAGTCAAAAGTTCTGTTACCTACCAAGGTGAAAAGAAGCCTATGGTGGTGGAGGACACATCTTCACCTAACAAGGGGCCTGCCATGGTCCATTCCTGTGTCCAAAAGGATCACGACGGACGCGAGTTCCTGGGGATGGGGGGCCCACCTCAGCGACCAGGTCGCACAGGGAAAATGGTCTGGGAAAGAAGCCAAAGCTTCATCGAACCAGAGGGAACTACTAGCGGTTCAGAGAGCCCTGCAAGCCTTTCAGTCGGAGATCAGGGGTCACAATCTCCAGATCCTATCCGACAATATTTCAACAGTGGCGTATCTCAACAAGCAGGGAGGCACGAGGAGTCGGATACTTCAAGAGGTTGCTCAGGGAATTTTTACTTGGGCAGAAGTAAATCTAGCCTCAATATCCGCTGTGCACCTGAAGGGGACAAAAAAACTGCCTGGCAGACTACCTCAGTCGCCACAGGGTGGAGCGAGACAACTGGTCGCTTCATCCAGAAGTATTTGCAGAGATCACCAACAAATGGGGTTGGCCCGAAGCAGATTTGTTCGCAAATCGGCTCAACCGCAAGACGGAGGAGTTCTTTTCTCTGAACCCAGAAGATCGATCACTGGGGATCGATGCACTGGCGAATCCGTGGCCATTCGACCTCTGCTACGCCTTCCCGCCGATCAGGCTTATTCCAGAAGTACTACGGAAGTTTCTCCCAGAAGAAACGGACATAATTCTGATCGCCCCCTTCTGGCCCAAGAGGTCATGGTTTTCCCTGCTACAGTCTCTGGTCTCGAAGCCTCCATTAAGACTTCAGGAGAGAGAGGACCTGTTATCTCAGGGTCCAGTGTCACACCCACAAGTAGTGTCCTTAAGCTTGACGGCTTGGTATCTGAAGAGAAGATACTGAAGGCTCAGGGGTTTTCTGACAAAGTGATCAAAACTTTGGTGAATTGCAGAAAACCAGTCACTAGAGCCATATATTCCAAGGTTTGGAAAAAGTTTAATTCATGGTTGTCTGAAAACCAAAGATCAACGCATGATGTTCCTTCTGTTTTGGAATTTTTTCAAGAGGGTGTCGACAAGGGTCTTTCGGTTAGTACCTTGAAAGTAAAAGCGGCAGCTATTAGTGTTTTCCTCCAGGTTTCTCTTCTGGAAAATCCCACGGTAGCGAGATTTTTTAAATCCATTTCCAGGGCCAGGCCAGTAGTGATAAGAAGTTGTCCAACTTGGGACCTGTCCCTGGTGCTTCAAACTCTGGTAGAACCTCCTTTTGAGCCCTTAGAGGAGATTTCTGTTAAATTACTTACCCTAAAAACTATTTTTTTGGTAGCAATTACCTCAGCTCGTAGGGTAAGCGAGTTACAGGCTTTGTCAGTAAGGGAGCCATTTCTCACAATTTTTAAGGATCGTGTCAAAAACGGATCCAGGGTTTTTACCCAAAGTGGCTAGTGCATTCCACAGATCACAGGATATTGTACTGCCATCCTTCTGTAGTTCACCGCAGGGTGATCAGGAAAAGAAATTTAGTTTTTTAGACGTAAGAAGATCCCTTCTCATCTATTTAGAGGTCACAAAGACCTTCAGAAAGACAGACGCTTTATTTATCCTTTTCTCAGGCACACACAAGGGTAAGAGGGCATCTAAAGCCACATTGGCTAGATGGATTAAACAGGCCATCTCAGAAGCCTATAAAATTAAAGAAATTCCTACCCCTTTTGTTACTGCGCACTCAACGAGAGCTTTGTCCGCGTCTTGGGCTGAGAGGGCTGGTGCTACACCGGAACAAATTTGCAAGGCTGCCACATGGTCCAGTTATTCGACCTTCATGAAACATTATCGCCTGGATTTGCTATCTGCTCAAGAACAGGCGTTTGGTCGAAAGGTCCTTCAGGCAGTTGTCCCACCCTAGACTGGTAAGTTCTGGCTCATCGTCTCATGGGCTGTCCTGGAAGACGCTTGGGAGAAAAGATGAGTTAGGCTTACCGGTAACTCCTTTTCTGAGAGTCTTCCAGGACAGCCGGATTCCCACCCGGTTTTTGTATGGAAGTTATGTGTATTAATGCATATGTTTTTCAGGGAAGTCCTACGGTTCTCGAGAAGACTGGCATGGGGCCTGGAGGACCGCCCTTTTATCTGGTGGGGGTGACGTGTTTCCTGTCCTGGTGGGAGGAGCCCTAGGTCTCATGGGCTGTCCTGGAAGACTCTCAGAAAAGGAGTTACCGGTAAGCCTAACTCATCTTTTCCCCACAAATAGAGATTTCTTTTGGTGGTATTTGATCATCTCTGCGTTTTTTTTTTTTTGCACTATAAGCAAAAGTACAGCGACTATTTTGAAAAAAACAAAACACTATCTTACTTTTTTGCTATAATAAATATCCCAATTTATTTTTCAAAAAAACATTTTTTTTCCCTCAATTTAGGCCTATATGTATTCTTCTACATGTTTTTGGTGTAAAAAAAACCCGCAATAAGCGTATATTGATTGGTTTGCGCAAAAGTTATAGCGTCTACAAAATAAGGGATAGAGTTATGGGATTTTTATTATATATATATATATATATATATATATATATATATATATATATATATATATATTTTTATTATATATATATATATATATATATATTTACTAATAATGGTGGGCGATCTGCAATTTGTGTATGAAAGAGGCTGGTGCTGGGCTGTTCAGAGCTAGTGCAAAAAATATATATATATAATTATATGTGCGTCTTTCTAACTGATATTCCAAAAAATCAGGGAAATGACAATCCAAAATATGCCAACGACAATCACTGAAGTGACGTATCCGTCAAATAAATGCAGATGAACGTAAGTGTAAAGTGATAGGTTCATTCACAGTATCCTGTCTGTATACAGTGTGTGACATAAAGTGCAAATCAACATCAGTTAATGATCCATGCCATGACTGCAATGTGCAAAAGAATACAAGGTGTGCGGAACAATGCAATAAAATATACAACTGCAATGTGCACAGTAGAAAATCAAGTCTATTTAAATCTTCTGAGCAATGTGCAAGAATTTGGGGTTTCTTCTGTGCAAATGTGCAGTTAAATCCTTCTTCGTGCTGTGTACACTCAGGTAGCAATGGCCTCTTACCTTGCGGTTCTCAGGAAACCGCATATGACACTGGCAATTATCCGTATTCAGAGGGGTGCTTGCTTTTAAGTGGAGGTTTGGTTTACTGGTCCAAATTTTTAAATTCAAACTGTATGCATAGGAATCCACGAGCGCCGTGCTCGTATGCCAACATCAATTGCGGTGTCGTCCCTACGCGCGGCGTCACAAATCATGTCTATGGACCTCAAATTGCATCAAAGTCGAACCAAAGTAGTGGACTACTTTAAAGTTGAACAGATGTGAATAGAACTCATTGGAAATGGGGGGGGGGGGTACAACTTGCCATGCAACTTTGCAGTCCCAAGTCTTAGAACAAGTCGCACAAGGGCACGCCCTTTGATCGCAGAGTCCTTCAGACACGGCTGATCACAGAACGGGGTAAAGGGCCAATCACAGTGGGGCCTGGGCACAGGACTCTGGAGACAGTGGGTGATGATTACTGGGTTTCTCCACTTTTCTTATCAAAATGTATTGGAGGATCTTATTTACATTCTATTAAACAGTAAAAGAAACATATAGTGCATGTACAGCGCATCGGAAATGACCGAGCAAATCATTATAGACGTTTTAGACTTGCTGATGGAAAATTTTGTGGCAGAAATGTGCACCTTTTTCAGACAGGGAGGTTGATTTACTAAAGGCAATTATACTGTGCAGTTGCACTAGATCTGAGGGGAAGCTCTGCTGATTTCTTTCATCCAATCCTGTACAAGCAGAAATTTAATTTTGTATTTTCCTTGCATGTAATTAAGTATTGTTTGCCAAGTGAAGCTTTACCTTACTAAGCTCTGGAACATTCAACTCCTATGACTTCTTATAGGTTCTGAGCCAGAAAATGAAAGCTCCAGCCATCAATAAACTATCTCTCTCCCTAATAAATGATCAGTTAAAGGACAAGCATTTTTTATTTATTTTTTCTCTAAAATGACAATTGTCCCTTAACCAAGACTCCACACCCTCTTCCCAGCTACTCACTTATCTGAATGTAACAGCCGTGTCTTCCTTCATTGTTTACCTCCTCCAGTCATCTGTGCTTAAGCTTTGAATGAAGCTATACCATGAGACCCATGGGACTGAGGTATGAAAGCATTTAGTAGGGGGGGGGGGGGGGGGTTCTCGGTTGGGGAGTAGGGAAGGTGGATTAGTGCACAATTTTACTAAAGGTTTGCTTGTCATTTTTAGGAGTCTTTTCTTTTAACCACTTAAGACCCGGACCATTATGCAGGTTAAGGGCCTTGCCTCTTTTTGCGATTCAGCACTGCATCGCTTTAACTGACAATTGCGAGGTCGTGCGACGTAGCTCCCAAACAAAATTGGCGTCCTTTTTTTCCCACAGATAGAGCATTTCTTTTGGTGGTATTTGATCGCCTCTGCGTTTTTTATTTATAAACAAAAATAGAGCAACAATTTTGAAAAAAAAAAAAACAAGATTTTTTTACTTTTTTGCTATAATAAATATCCCCCAAAAATATATAAAAAAACATTTTTTTTCCTCAGTTTAGGTCGATACGTATTCTACCTATTTTTGGTAAAAAAAATCGCAATAAGCATTTATCGGTTGGTTTGCGTAAAATTTATAACGTTTACAAAATGGTGGATAGTTTTATTGCATTTTTATAATTTTTTTTTTTTTTTTACTACTAATGGTGGCGATCAGCGTTTTTTATTTTTTTTCGTGACTGTGACATTAGGGCGGACACTTCATACAATTTTGACACATTTTTGAGACCATTGTCATTTTCAGATTTAAAATGCATTGTTTACTGTGAAAATGACAATGGCAGTTTGGGAGTTAACCACTAGGTTAACTAGTGCGCTGAAGGCGTTATGTGTGACCTCATATGTTTTTCTAACTGTAGGGGGGTGTGGCTATAGGTGTGACATCATTGATTGTGATTCCCTATAAAAGGGAACACACAATCAATGCGGGCGCCACAGTGAAGAATGGGGAAGCTGTGTTTACACACAGCTCTCCCCGTTCTTCAGCTCCGAGGACCGATCGCGGGACTCCAGCGGTAATCGGGTCCGCGAGTCCCGCGGGCCCGGTCACTGAGCTTCGGACCGGGTATATATGTGCCGGTACGTCCTCTGATAGTGCCATTCTGCTGATGTAATGTGCAGGAGGCAGTCCTTAATCGGTTAAAGGGGAGGTGATGTAGAGAAAATGCTTTGAAGGCGTGGTTAGGTTGTTGTGTCATAGCGGACATTTATGTGATTTTTCTGGATTTGTATACTTTGATCTCTTTGGCACTTTGCTTGGTCCAGCGCAGCTTTGCTGAAACCAAAAGTTTTGCCACTGGCAATAATTCTCAATACCTCTGCTCCTACCTGGCACTGCCAGTGTTGCTGGTTGGTTGATGCTTCTACCTGCATACAGAAGGAATTGTTGCTACTAAGCGGCTCTGTACATATAGGAAGCAACTAGAACCAGGGTAAATCACTAGTAAAGGCTTGATTTAAAATCAACTCAATTTAAATCATAATTTCTAAAAAGCAATTGTCATCTCTGTCCTGCAGCGGCTCCTCCTCTGACCTGCTGTTGACTCACGACGGTCCCATCCCCTTTAATGGGATGGCTGGTGATTGCTGCAGTGACACAACAAGGAGAGGAACATGGTGGCAGCAGGTGAATTGATGCCCGCTAATAGGCGCTGCCATGATGGATGTGAAATGACAGGCACTCGTTAAATGTAAGGACTTATTCTTGCTGGTAGTTAGAATCTTTAATATATGCAAACAAAATTGAAGGTTTTCTATTTAGAATAGTATGCTGTCAGTTTAGTAAAACAGCAATATCGGAACTGATTTTAGGTTAATCACACATAGTTGAACTACTTAAATTATTTTATTTTATTAAAACCATAACATTGCCAGTACATGTTATCTCAGCTTACAGAGCTTGGATTTATTGAATGAGTTTACCAAAGATGTAATATTGCAGAATATACAGCCTCATGCTACATAACGAATCTCCATTTCATGCTGAATAAACAAAATTATTAATGTATCTTCATTATAAAACTATATTTAGATAGATAGATTTTTACTCCAAAAGCCTTTTATTAAAATAAATTTGATCTAAATCGGAAAAAAAAAATGTCAGTACAGCCTCATCCGCGCACATCAGTGAAGGAGAAAAATGACTTATTTTACAAAATTTTAAAACGGAAACGTAGAAAAACTTTTTTTTTTGGAGCAAAAAACAAAACAGTGGTGATTAAATACTACAAAAGAAAGTTAAAGCGACACTAAAGAAAAAATAAAATTAAAAATTACAAACATATTATACTTACCTCCACTGTGTGGCTCGTTTTGCACAGGGTGTCCCCGATCCACTTCTTCTGTCGTCCCTCGGCGACTGTCATGGCTCCCCCTCCTCAAGAGTTTTCCACCTTTTATGCGAGCTTGCATGGTGGAAAGCTCTTGCGGGCGCTCTCCCGTGATACATCGGTGGGCATAGCCCCCGACTGTATCGCTGTATCACTCGACCATACTGAAAGTGAGGGAAAAATCTTCAACAGAATCATAGTTAGAATGTTTCTTTTTTGGTAGAGATATTTCCTATCTCGTCATGCCCATACAGCGCAGTCTTCTGAGTTATAGATGAGGGTAGGTGCGGAAGGTGGGTGGTGCCCTGAAAACATTAAAATCCAGGTAGAAAGGTTTACTGGAGCGCCTTATGGGAAAGAACTACTACACACCCCAAACGTCAGTGTTTTCTGATATGGCTCCAGTAAACTTTTCTACTTGAACTTTAGCTTTAGTTTTGACTTTCTTTGCTTTTTAGAAGCTTTTTATTACCTGTTTGTTATTCTTGTCTATGTCTCTGTTGCAGACTTTTCTTCACTTCCTTTCTGGTGCAACTTGTCACGGTGACGGAAAGTGAAGGGGAAGTCTTTCCAAGATTTACCACAGAGGTTTCCATCTGGCTGTACAATATCCTTTAGATCCTCCAATAAATATTTAGTGCAAGGGCCTGTCTGACTGAATACAAATTGTATGGTTTAGGTAGGTCCTTATCCTATATATGGTCATTTTTGCAATTGTATAGTGAGCCTAAGGCATGAATCAACATTTGGCCAATTCAGCAGGGACCGATATTAATTTCTGTGTGAGCAGGTTGATTGTACACAAGTTGACTTATTATTATTATTATATTACAGGATTTATATAGGACCAACAGTTTACAACTTGAGGGTAGACGGTAGTACAAATAGAATTCGCTTTAATACAGTAGGAATCCATAGGGCCCTACTCAGAGCTCGGCTTACAATCTAAAGGCCCATCTGACTTTTTGACAACAAACTTCAAAATGAGTAAGTTTTCAAAAAAATCTGACCGTGTGCACGCTTCATCGGACAACATTTTTTCAGTTTTCATCGGACAAAAGTTTGCTCTGCAAACGGACAAGCGTTTTGGCAACAAAAGTCCTATGGTGCAAAGCCCTATCGTGTGTACAGAAGTCCATCGGACTTTAGTACAAAGTACAAGCACGCATGCTTAGAACCAATGTTAAAATCAACCAACAATAGCAGAAGTTGACCAAAGGGTGGCAGTAAAGAGCTGAAAAACCATGTGATTTTACAGTACCTGCAGGCCCGGACTGGCCATAGGGCATACCGGGCATATGCCCGGTGTGCCACATGTCACGTCTCCCCCCAGTGCACTCTCAGCTGCGAGTCAGAACCGCACTCGAGTGACTGTGACACCCGTCGGCACATCAGAGGGCCGGGACCCGCAATGATTTTCATCTCCTTGGCGCGGTGGCCGCGGCTATGATGAATCTGATCAGTCTCGGCTGTCTCACACAGCCGAGCAGAGTGAAGCTGCCTCCCCCTCCTCCTTTATGTCTACACAGGGGGAGGGGACCCTACATGCAGTCCCGCGCTGATCTGAGGTACATTATGGGTCTGAAGGGGGGTTGTGTATTGTAGGGGGGGGGGGGGGTTCTGTATTGTAGCGGGTCTTCTGTACTGTAGGGAGGGAGGTCTGTATTGTAGGGAGGGGGTCTGTAATGTAGGGAGGCCTGTGTAACATGCAGGGGGTTCAGAACTGTTAGGGGGGTTTCTGTGTAACAAACTATGGGGGGCTGTGTAATGTAAAGGGGTCCAGAGGTGCTGTGTAATGTAAAGGGGTCCAGAGGTGCTGTGTAATGTAAAGGGGTCCAGAGGTGCTGTGTAATGTAAAGGGGTCCAGAGGTGCTGTGTAATGTAAAGGGGTCCAGAGGTGCTGTGTAATGTAAAGGGGTCCAGAGGTGCTGTGTAATGTAAAGGGGTCCAGAGGTGCTGTGTAATGTAAAGGGGTCCAGAGGTGCTGTGTAATGTAAAGGGGTCCAGAGGTGCTGTGCTTTGTAAAGGGGTCCAGAGGTGTGGTGCTATGTAATGTAAAGGGGTCCAGAGGTGTAGTGCTATGTAATGTAAAGGGGTCCAGAGGTGTAGTGCTATGTAATGTAAAGGGGTCCAGAGGTGTAGTGCTATGTAATGTAAAGGGGTTCAGAGGTGCAGGGTGCTGTGTAATGTAAAGGGGTCCCAGGGTGCTGTGTAATGTAAAGGGGTCCAGAGGTACAATGTGCTAGAACCCCACATTAACTGACGCCGCAAAGTCTGATCGCGTGTATGAGGCTTTATCGCTACAACCAGAAATTTCTCTCGATCAGTGCCACCAGCTATAGCCGACAGTGCTGATCGGTGTATTGTGACTGTAAGAAGTGTGTCTGTTGTCGGGATTCAATAGCTCAGCGGGAGGGATTCCCCCTCCACATCGAGTTTATGGATGGGGCAATGAAGTCCTTTTCTTTCCTTGAACAACAAATCGTATGGTCAGCTGTGTCTGGTAGCACTAAAACATAACCGTTCTAATCCTTCTTTATTGATAACTTAAAAGAAAGTTTTGGACGGAATTCCTGTTTCTCATCACCCCCTGTCACTGGGTAGCCTTACATCACCGGGAGATTTGTTTTGTAATCTAGCCACATAGGAGAAATTCAGCTGTTGTCATCATCAGTATGTACGTAACTTCTGCAACTTTTATTGCAATCCTGCTGTGTGACAACCTGAGGTGAGTTGATTTTCTTCCTCCTTTGGCAACAGCGTATCCTGTTTGTGTGTTCTATAGACTTCTCGTTCCTGGAGTGCTAACCTATACTAGGGAGAGGAAGCCGGGTGGGGTTTCCTTCATTCTCCGACTGCACAGGGAAGTCTGGTACTGCTAGCAGGTATTTGTATGGCCCCCATTCCCTGACAGGCATGAGGTGTTTTGTCTTTTGCTGTGTGATTGTTTGTTTGGGTGGAGGAAGCACGGTGCAAGCTCGCTCCACAGGTATCAGTCTTACCTATGATGTGCATGCAAGAATCTGTGTACTGCTAAAAATAAAATGTCTATTATGTAATTCTCTTGTGTCACTTGTATTATATGCAGACTTTTTTTTTTTTTCAGTCTTTATTTTCCTTGAGTGAGGCATTCCCAATTGCACAATGGAGGGATCCCAGAGCAAGGTTCGTGGCAAAGACCAGAGCGTGAGCTCAGACGAGGCACTTATATTTGCACCCTGTGATTACGAGGAGGACGGGAGTCACGGCAAACCTATCCGAGGCAGGACGAAGTCCCGCAGCTTATCTGCGTCTCCGGGACCTGGAAGTACCAAGGAGTTCAGGTGGGTACTTTTGCTGTAAATTGTTATAAAAGAGTCAATTCACCCAAATTTTACAGTTTAGTTACAGTAAGAGCCCGGGGGGTCTCTCACTCACTGGCTATTTGCCTCTCTTGCAGACTTTGCAGCATAGTTCCTTGTTCTGTTCCTACATATGCACACCTACCTCACTGTCCTTATTTGGAATTGAACCATAAGCTGCTCATTATTCTGAAATGTTGTGGATAATGTGTTTCACATTTGTGACATGCCTACTGATGTCTTTAGATATAGGGCTATATGTGCAAAATGTGTTGTAGATAGATTACCCTCATGTAGTCTGATATCCTGCTGCTCCATTTATAACAGAGTAACTACTACTGTGTGGTTCTGTAGGCTCACACTCGCCACCTGTTGGCTGTTTAGTGATAAATATGAACTATTCACTTGCAGTGTTTAGATTTACCTGATTACAGGATATGTCTTAAAGCAGGGGTGTCCAAACTTTTTTTTAAAGAGGGCCAGATTTAATGAAGTGAACATGCGTGAGGGCCGACCATTTTGCCTGACATTCTTTAAACCATAAAAATTTGGTCTGAGTGTGTTAGTTCAAGCACTAAACAAGAATTGTCTTGCCATTGTGTCTGTGTGAGTAAAGAGATGAGCTCAGGTGTATTATCTTTATGTACCGTATTTATTGGCGTATAACACACATCTTCACTTTAAGAGTGCAGTGTTTTTTTTTTTTTTTTTTAAATGAACTGTGAAGCAAAATAAGGGTCAGTGCCCATCTGCAGACCCACCATTGCCAGGAATGCAGTCACCATTGCCAGGAATGCCAAAGATTATCTACAGGAGAATCTCCTGTTAACACAACGGCCTCTCTTAATGCCTGTGCCTGAAAACCCCATTGGATGTATACATGCCAAAGGGGCGAAGTTAATCACTGCCGAGTAATAGGGCTTAAACCTGCCTCTGTAAAAGCTGTCACTCTCGGGAGTATATTTACGCTGTGGCACTTTAGTTGCGCTGAAGACACTCCATTGAAGCACTTCCACAGATGTTTAGTTTTGTTGTGTGCACCTACTAATGTTTTGTTGTATGTGCCTTGTGTAGGTTGTAACACAATTGTGTTGTTGCCAAAGCCGTTTTGTAGTTTGTCGCACTGTTGGTAATTCCACCCTCTGTAAGTGCAGAGACACATTTTGGTCTGCGCTCGCAATTCTAGTCCATCTTTAGTGGGGCTTAAACTGGCTACCCACAAAGTCTGGGATATTTCCTCCTTGCTGCTGCCTTACAGTGACAAATGGCATCAACTGCTCCTGCAGTGTTCCTGTGTGGGAATTCCTCACTGGCATACTCTGCATGGCTGATTTGTAAAGATAAGGGCAGCAGTCCTGGGGGCCTGGCAAGCTTCCTTTAATCTAACAGGGTGGGGGGGGGTGTTGCAGTGTCCCCTTGAAAGGACCTGACACTGATAGCCTGGATTACTATCCCCTGCCTCAGACGACACTCCTCCTGAGTCTTTTTTATTCCCTTCAGGGGTTAAACCTAGATCTAGCTCTAGACCTGTAGCAGGCTCAAGAAACAAAACCCTACAGATTCCTCCACCCCTCAGGATCTTGTATTCTGACAGTGGGACTTGCCTCCATGGGGGTACACTTATCAGTATCTGCAGTCGATTGGTTGCAGCCACTGAGTGACAATTTTTTTTCCAGCATATCCCTTCAACGTAAGTCGATCAAGCAATTGACTTCTTTTGAGCAGGGACAGGCACACACTGATAGAAATTCAGCTTAAAGTGGATGTAATCCCAAAAATTATATGAGGTGATCCACGGTATAAAAAGTGAGAAATCCACCCCTCCCCCACATAACACATCCTGGTAATATTCAATGAACTGTGGATCACCTCATATTATGATAAACATAACATATGATAAACATGTCCAAGGTAGATATGTAAATAACCTGTCACTCAAAGCAAGGAGGGAGGAAAGGACTTTTTATTTAGACAGGTTTTTATCTGGAAGTCTGTTAATTGTCACTGAAAAATAAGAGGATTGCTCAGCGCTGGATTAACTCTGTGTGGCAAGACTGGGCACATATGATAGGAAATCTTATACTCTACATTGTGACATCAAAAAAATAAATTTGGGTTTACATTCACTTTAAGTGGCCGAATTTCCATCTGTCTATGGCCAGTTCTGCTCTGTATTGTCTAGGGGAAAATAGGGAGCTATTTTGTCTGAGTTTGAGCGACATTGCTGCCATGATAGCATCTCGAAAAGCGGGGGCCACCTGCATGCTTCACACCTCTTCTTTTGCAGGATGGAGATGGAGGGCATTCTAGTGACCCTCGGCCTGCCCCTAGCAGGTTTTCTGTGGTCCGTCCCGATTTAGTTTGATCCTCTCTCCCAGGGGCCGTTTTACCACCATGGCTACCAGAGTTGGTCATCCCTAATCTCTTCAATGCTAGGAAATGTTTCTCCTAAAGTTTACCATCAAACTAGGAAAACGTGGGACGAATCCTGTCTTTTCTCCAACCTGGTCTGGGTCAGCGTTTGGTCTTGAGTACTAGCAAGAGACAAATCTCAGCCTTGGCGGGTCTTTTTTCAGAGACCGCTTGCCTCTTACGCCTTAGTGAAGGACATCTACTAGTGATTACCCACATTGTTCCTTCTGTTCGTTCTCCAGTGGCTCTGTGGGGTTTTTACCTGGTTCTGTCAGCAAATCAAAGGCTGTCCTTTGAACCCATTAGGGATATTACTCTGTCGATCTTTACTCGCAAAGTTCCCTGCCCTGTCGCCATCACTTCTGAGGCCAGTTGGTTTTGTAGTTGGTGTTGTAAAGGTTTGTCTTTTATTTTCTAAATAGGTTCCTTTAAGCTAGTGCATTGTTGGTTCACTTACCGTTTCCTTCGATTTCCCTTCTAAAAAAATGTTTCTTTGTTTGAATTTATCACTTCCTGTTTCTTCTCAGTAAGCGTTCCACCATCATTTAAGCAGTGGAAAGTCATTTAGAACAGCTTACTGAGGAGGAACAGGAAGTGAGAAATTCAAACAAAGAAAAAAAACATTTAGAAGGGAAATCGAAGGAAAAGGTAAGTGAACCAACAATGCACTAGCTTAAAGGAACCTATTTAGAAAAAAAAAGACAAAACTTTACAACTCCTTTAAGCTGTAACCCGCTTCACAAATGCAAAGCTGTTTTCAGGACTAGGTCTTCTTTATCTTCCAAAGGTGGTTTGTTCTTTTTACCCTTCATTGTCTGGATGTAGTACATGCTCTGAGTTTGTCACCTACAGCTCTCTTTTAAGCATCCGATTTGTTTCCAAAGGCCCCTTCTAGAGGATTTCCTGCTTGTTCCACTTTTGTTGCGTAGATTTGGCAACTCATCCAAGCTTTATGACTTAAAAAAGCACGCCCCCCCCCCCCCTTCTTGGTCAAAGTGCACTGTGTTCTATCAGTTGGTGCTTCATGGTTTTCAGCATCAGGCACCTGTTTCTCAGATTTGCAAGTCTTCCGCCTAGTTTTCTGTTCACATGTTCCTTGTTGGGCTTTCACTGCTGTCTGTCCCATCTGGAAGATTTCCCATTACCGTTTGTCCCAGGGACAATGGTGTCACTGGGACAAGAAGTGAGAAAGAATCTCTAGTGTGGACCACAATAAAAAGCTAATCTACCAATATTCTAAGGAACGCGCCATACCACCAATCTTTTTGGTAAAAACAAGCTTTATTCCTTTTTTAAAGTGATTCTAAAGGTTAATTTTTTATTTAAAAAAATAACAAACATGTCATTCTTGCCTGTTTTCACAAAGCATCCCCTATTCTCCTCATCTCTGGCTCCCCGCCAGCACTTTTGGCTCCTTGCCCACCCCAAGAGCCCCTATAGCAAGCCGCTTGTTCTGGGGGCATTCGTGCTTGCTTCTAAGTCGCTTCTGTGTGTCCATAAAACTCAGAGCTGCCCTCTGATTTCCCCCCCCCCCCCTAACTGGGTGTGATTGGACCGCAGCGGGAGCTGTGTCTTAGCCAATTAGAAGGGAGAGACCAGGTGGAACTGCTGCTGCTGCTCTTGTGCACATCGCTGGATCGGGATTAGGCTCAGGTGAGTAGTATGAGTTTCAATGGGCAGCCAGCGGTATACACACTGCTCCTTTACCGCTCCAAAGATGCTGCTAGCAGGACTTTATCCGTCGTGCTAGTGCACCACTCCAGTGTGCAAGCAGCGGCTCTTTTGGGGCGCTTTGCAGGCGCTATTTTTAGCGTTCTAGCGCCTTCAAATTGCCTCAGTGTGATAGTGGTCTTAAAGTGGTTGTAAAGTCAGAATTTTTTTTTATTATAATGCGTTCTATGCATTAAAGAGGGGGTTCACCCTTAAAACCACTTTCTCCCATCCAGCATCTCATTTTCGTCCTACCGTGGGGTATGGCGCCGCTATATAGCGTCACGCCTTCCGAAAACAGCCGACTAGCACTCGGCTGTTCTCAGCGCCTGCGCACAGACCCAGGAGCTGACTGCGCAGGCGCCGTATATAGCCGCGTCACGCTCTCCGAAAAAAGCCGAAATAGGACTTGGCTGTATACGGCGCTTGCGCAGTCAGCTCCTGGGTCTGTGCGCAGGCGCCAAGAACAGCCGAGTGCTAGTCGGCTGTTTTCGGAAGGCGTGACGCTATATAGCGGCGCCATACCCCGCGGTAGGACGAAAATTAAATTATTTATTAAGAGCTAAGTACAACAACAAAAAAAAAAAGACAGCATACTGGCGCTGACGCCAGTATGCTGGATGGGATGGGAGAAAGTGGTTTTAAGGTTGAACCCCCTCTTTAAGATAAAAGCTGCCTGTGTGCAGCAGCCCCCCTAATACTTACCAGAGTCCCCACTCTGTCCAGCGATGTCCATGAGTGTCTTGACCGCCCGGGACTTTCCCACCTGATTGGCTGAGACACAGCATTGGCGCCTGCTGCTGTCAGACAATTAGGACTGAGGGGGGGCAGGGCCGAACCACACATCTGTGTCTGAATGGGCACACAGAGCTGCAGCTCAAAGTGGGTGCCCCCATAGCAAGCTGCTTGCTGGGGTGGGGAATTAACAAGCGCTATTGTGTTCCACTGGTAGGGGAGCACAGGGAAGCCCTTCCTGCCAGAAGAACACAATGATCACTGCTAGAGGCTATAGCTGCCACCAGTGTTTACATGTAAAAAAAAATCTGACAGGCTGGTTGTACTTAAGTTGATCGACTTCAGTACAAGCGCCTGCCAATAAATGGATCAAATCTCGGCTGGTACCTGCTGAACTGGGCGAGATTCAATCCATCTATGGACAGGCTTTACCTCACTAATAAAGTTTGTGTTTTACTACCTCTGTATCTCTGTGAGAGATTTCTCTTTTACTTTATCTCCCAGTATCAATATAATAACAATATGAAGCAAGCGTTTAAAATGTCAAAGTCCTATATTGATGATTGAAAATATTTTCGAATGTAAAATGCCTTGTACGTTCCCTTTTATTAGTAGATATGTTATTTATAGAGATAATTACATCATTGTTCAATCTTACATGATCAAATTTGTTTGAAAGGTGGCGTTGGGCTTTCACAGATCTGCAAAAGATCATTTTGTCTACATAACACCCTTTCCAACAAACAAACCATGTAGCTTGTACTCACGAACAGGAAACGCTGAAATCATTTGGTTTGCTGTTATCTGATGATCGGCTCCTTACAGCCCTCCTGTCAAATCGGCACTCATAAGCTCAAACAACATTTGATAGGAGGCTCGGGATCTTGTCTTGTTTGTACATAGCCTGAAGTCACAGGAGCCTCGCCAGGCATTGGGGCTCTCCAATAGTTCACATGCTGTCAGATAGGAGGCGTTGTCGTTTTTCTGCAGATGTGCAAAAATATCATTTAATAAGATAATGAAATCCACAGCCAAATGTGGCTTTATATCCATATTAGTGCATCAAATGGAAATTCATTCCAGGTCTTTCATCTTTGTCATTACCCAGGGGACACAACTTTATGAATGGATATGAATAAACTCAGAGCTCCAGGCAGATCTAAAAGGCACAAATTAATGCAGCACTGTGTTCATTAATACATCATTAAACGTATGTTTTTAAATGGGGGCCATCATTGCTGGTCCCCTTCTGTGTGTGGCTGTGTCTGATTTCAATACTTTGAGTCACAGATCTGCACTAGAATTTTGGAATGATCGTTATTTTTGTTCTGGGTCAGAGACTAAAGCAGGCCATACACCAGGGGTGCCCAACCAGTGGCCCACGGAGCCCTCTGATGTGGCCCGCGACCTCCTGCCCTAGGATGGAATAGAATAAAATACTGTTATTAAGGGTTAAGGGAAGTTTATTACTAAAATCACAGTGTATATATGGGCAAATCTGTTCTGCAGTGGTTACTGGGCTGCTTTCAAACTGATCTGCAGGTGCAGAGCATTTACCTGTGGGGTTATCTGCACTGAGCCATAGACTTCTGTTATTACCTGCGAGTTTTGTGATCACCAAACCTGCAGGATATAATAGAAGTCTATTGCAAAGTGCAGGAAAGCCAAAGGTACACTGCGTTGTGCCCACAGTGCTGGTAAACCCCAGCGCATCAGTGTGAAAGCAACCCTGGGCCCCTTTCACACAATCAGTTCATAAGCCTGACCAATTGGACCCTCCGTTCATCTATAAGTAGAGGCAGACATAAACCACTAAAAATGATAGTGGGCTGTGTCCGTGTCCGCTCTGCATATGCAGAGCAGACATGGACATGCCATCCATCCGCTCCGCTCATTGTGGCCCGTGACCGGTTACCAAGTCGCTTAAGTGGCCCTCGCTCTTCAAAAGTTTGGGCACCCCTGCCATGCACGGTCAAATCTCTAACAACAAATTCTCTTTTCAAAATCAGAAATGTTTTTTTTATTTTTTTTGATCCATGGACGCCACCGTGGATTTTTTTGAAATTTCCACCAACCATGCCTTCAATTTCTCCTCATGTTGCTAAAGAAAATAATTTTTGTGCCCAGGAATCTTCTTTTCTTTCCTGGAGTCTTATTTTCTTGCACATGTTCATTTCTTTTTCTTTTACATTTTTTGCACGATTCTCCCATCATTGATTAGAAAATCGTTTGTTTTTCAAAAAACATGTCCGATTACTCAAATTTGATTGCCGCACGAAAATTGGCTGTAGCTGCAGCCCACAAATGGTGTGAAATTCAAACGAAAATTCTTATGCCGCGTACACACGACCGCTTTTCATGAGAAAAAGAAAAAAATTTAACTTATTAAAAACGATTGTGTGTAGGCTCCAGAGCATTTTTCTCGACTTGAAAAATGGCCACTAAAAATTAAGAACATGCTCTAATTTTTCGCGTAATTTTTCATGTTGTGAAAAACGGTCGTGTGTAGGCTTTAACGACAGGGAAAAAATTGTGCATGCTCAGAAGCAAGTTATGAGACGGGAGCACTCGTTCTGGTAAAACTAGCGTTTGTAATTTAGCTGGCACATTCGTCGCGCTGTAATGGACTGAAAAGCACAAATCGTCTCTCACCAAACTTTTACTAACACGAAATCGGCAAAAGCAGCCCAAAGGGTGGCGCCATCCGAATGGAACTTCCTCTTTATAGTGCCGTCATACGTGTTTTGTACGTCACCGGGCTTTGCTCAAGCATTTTTTTTTCACGATCGTGTGTATGCAAGGCAGGCTTGACAAGAATCACGTCGAGAAAAACTGCATGACATTAAAAACGGTCGCGTGTACATGGCATACAATGAAGAGCCCAGGGACCTTTTTAAGACCCATTCACATCATACCTTTGCAGTCCATCGGCAGGGTGGCATCACATTGCAATAACACACATAACGTGTATTTCTGCATGTTGTTGTAAAACGTCTGTTACCGCAATGACATGGTGTGAATGGACCCTCACACATGAGAAGATTAGTTTGGTATTGAGAAAGTATAGCAGGGCAAAGCATTAAAAGTTAGTGTCCTTCTAAATCAAATTTATTATGGCAGCTTTCTATTAACCACTTCTCTACCGTGACTAAAACATTTTTTTTTGCTCGAAAATTACTTAAAACCCCCAAACACTATATATATTTTTTTCTAACACCCTAGAGAACAAAATGGCGATCATTGCAATACTTTTTGTTACACCATATTTGCGCAGCGGTCCTACAAGCGCACTTTTTTTTGGAAAAAATTCACTTTTTTGAATTAAAAAATAAGACAGCAATACATTTGGCCCAATTTTTTTATTTATTGTGAAAGCTAATGTTATGCCAAGTAAAATGATACCCAACATGTCACGCTTACAAATTGCCCCCGCTCGTGGCATGGCGTCAAACTTTTACCCTTAAAAATCTCGATACGCAACGTTTAAAAAATTCCACAGGTTGCATTTTTTGAGATACAGAGGAGGTCTAGGGCTAGAATTATTGCTCTCGCTCTAACAATCGCGGTGATACCTCACTTGTGTGGTTTGGACACCGTTTTCATATGCAGGCGCTACTTGCGTATGCGTTCGATTCGCATACTGAAATAAAAAATAAATACAAATTATCACTTTCATTCCTATTACAAGGAATGTAAACATCCCTTGTAATAGAAAAAAAGCATGACAGGTCCTCTTGAATGAGATCTGGGGTCAAACAGACCTCAGATCTCATATTTACACTTAAAAGAAAAAAAAGAACAAAAAAAAAAAAGTCATTTTTTCAAATCACAGAAAAAAAAAGTTTCTTTAAGACGCTGGGCGCAACTGAGGTTTTGACGTCACTTCCGCCCAGCAGAGGTATGGGGACGAGGGAAATTTTTCCCTCACTCGCATGCCCACTGAGCAGACGGCTCCGGAGACCGCCGTTCTCTATTACAGGATCGCTCGTACTAAAGATGGATACCTCGGTTGTGGCAGCAGCTCCTGCCGTTACCGAGATATCCATCTTTAAAGTGTGGCCGTAAAAACACGTATGGCGGTAGGGAAGTGGTTAATGAAATAAATAAAACTGGAGAATTTTGCAATTGGGAAAAACTCAGAAAACAGAAATGTTTCTGTCCAGCAACAAGTCTTTATACTTCATATAGCAAGTTTGTTATATTGTCATAGAATGATGCTGTACTGTGATCTGCCTCACTAATAATGAATGGCCCAGTAATTCAGTAGATTAATGATAGAACCTTGCTATGAATAATTAATAGCCGGTAATGACATTGTACACAGAGACTACTCATCATGTACTGATATTCCGTCTGCCCAAACACTGGCTGTGTGTACAGAGAAGCAATGTCAGGTTACAGCTATGATGTATTTCCTGGAAGAGGACATCATTTGGAAAATCTTATTCATGTTGTATTTTTAGGGCTCATTCACACGCACGTGTTTTGTATTCCTTAAAACGGAGTTCCAGAAGTTTTTGTGTTTTTATTACCGTATTTATCGGCGTATAACACGCACCCTAACTTTAAAGCGGAGCTCCACCCAGGAAAATAACATTTTCCCATGTTGTTTAAAAAAAATAAATAAAAAAAACCTGAAAAAAATAAATAAAAAAATACTCACCCGAAATACCTGTTGCTATGCGGAAGTCCGTAATCTGCCTCTTCCACTCCGCGGTGCCTTTTCTTCTTGTCCTTCTCCTAGTGAATGGTGCGCGCTGCTTTCTGGGAACTGTGTGTGTTCTCAGAGAGCAGCGCGCCCATTCACAAGCCAGCGTGAGACTCACGCAGGCGCAGTAGGAAATGGGCAGTGAAGCCGTACGGCTTCACTGCCTGTTTCCCATAGTGTGAATGGCGGCACGGGACCCGGAGCGATCGTGGGACCGGCATCGGGGGGGACGGTCAGCGCGGGCGCCTAGGACATGTAAGTGTCCTTATTTAAAGTCAGCAGCTACACTGTTAGTAGCTGCTGACTTTAAAAAAAAAAAATCGCGGCTGGAGCTCCGCTTTAAGAGGGAATTTTCATGAAAAAACGTATAACACGTAGGCACAGTTTACCCTCCTATTTTCAGGGTAAAAAGGTGAGTGTTATACCCCAATAAATACAGTAAGTCAGCAGCTACAAAAAGTGTAGCTGCTGACTTTTAATAAACACACACTCACCCAAGTGGAAGTGGGAGCTGGGTACCTGTCAAATGTAGCATATAAGGGGGTGGGGAATGCTTAAAGTTCCACTTTAAGGTGGGTTGTATTGGGTAGCCAAAATGGTTAGACTGTCAGTGCACCTCAACACATAAAAAATGGTCTTGTACAGTTTTTGTTTGCAGGGCAATGCACAAAGCATATTTCTGAACACAATAGCACAGCAGGGGAAATCGCTGCACCAAGATAGTTTGTGTTGGCACAGCAAACAAAAAACAAACAAAAAAAAACTGTGTACCCAGCTTTATAGGAAAGGCATGGCTTTTAAGGTTGGCATCCAGCCTGTGCCACATTTAACCAGTTTCAGTGGTGTCCATTGTGAAGCAGTGTAGGTGGGTGATTAGGTGTGACGTTTATAAACGGTACATATGCAATACAGATACTCCTTGTTTAACGACTTACCTGTTTAACGACAACTCGGACCTGCGACCAGCTCTCCCCACCCCAACGACCTGCGTATACATCATTGTATTGTACAGTACAGAATTTTCCTTTGTTCTGTACTTCTGCAAATTCAAACACCATTGAGCTGGAGTTTTGTGTTTAGACCTTTTTTTTACAATACAGTAGTTAAAGTTTTTGTTTTGGTGTCACAATGTAGAGTATAAGATTTCCTATCATCTGTGCCCAGTCTTGCCACACAGAGTTAATCCAGCGCTGAGTAATCCTCTTTTAAAGTTCAGTGCAAATTAACAGAATTTCAGATAAAAACTTGCCAAATTATAAAGTCCGTTTCTCTGTTATTGCTTTCAGTGACAGGTTATTTACAAATCTAACTTGGGCATGTTTATCATAACAAGAGGTGATCCAAAGTTCATTGTATATTACTAGGATGTGTTATTATGTTAAATCACCTCATGTTATGATAAACAAAACATAACATATGATAAACATGTCCTAGCTAGATATGTAAATAACCTCTCACTCAAAGCAAGAAGAGAGAATACAGACTTTTTTTTATCTAGGCAGGGTTTTATCTGGAAGGCTGTTCATTTTCACTGAGCATTAAAAGAGGATTACTCCGATCTGGATTAACTCTGTGTGGCAAGACTGGGCACAGATGATAGGAAATCTTATACTCTACATTGTGACATCAAAAAAAAAAAATATTTTTTGGGGTTTACATTCACTTTAAGGGCCAGTTCACACCACATGCAGTCAAAAATGCATGAAAAGTAAGTTATATGATTTCCCATGACATAGTTCACACCAGTGCAGTCAGTTCCAGGGCGTACCAGAAAAAAAAGTAGAGCATGCTGCATTTTTCCTGCACCGGAATGCAGTAAAACGAAACGTAATAAAAATGCATTGAGCCCTGGTTCACACTGGGCTGCGGGAGTGAAGCCGTGCGATATCAGCTGAACTTGTACGGCTTCACTCCCGCTGGCAGTCCCGATTTCGGCCGCGATTTAAGAGACATCTGTGCAGGTTTCTGCACAGATGTCAATGTAAATTGCGTCCTGAAATCGCAAAAAGTAGTACAGGAACTACTTTTTGAAATCGATGCAGCGCCGCAGATGCAGCGTTGCACCGATTAGGACGGTGTCATTGCCGGAACATAAAAGAGGATTTCTCAAATCTGGATTAACTCTGTGTGGCAAGACTGGGCACATATGATAGGAAATCTTATACTCTACATTGTGACATCAAAAAATAAATAAAAAATGTTTTGGGTTTACATCCACTTTAAGAATGCTTAAAATATTGATTACTTGTGACTCCTCGTTAAAGGGCCGGTTTACACTGCTGTGATTCAGGAACCCTGTGAATCTTACTGCGGGTTCCCGCATCGCATGTCTCCCAGTGGCAGTTCACACTGCTCTATGCGAATTGCTGGGAGTGTCGGTTAAGTTATTAACGCCCCAAATCAGTTTGCAAATCGCAGTGCAATCTGCCAACTCGGATAGGAATCAGATCGCATGGGTGTGAACAGCCATGCGGTCCGATTCTGCTGTGGACCAAAAAAAGGGTCATGGGAGAGTTTGTTCTGAATGCGATGTGAATTTAGCCATACTATCTGTATGACTGAAATCGCATCACACGGACATCGAATGTGATTTACATTGCAGTGCGGTGCGAAACCCATGCAATCTCACACCACGAAGCAGTGTGGACCAGCCCCAACAACCAATCCGTTTAACGACCTGGTCGTTAAGTGAGGAGTGCCTGTATTTTTTTTTTTTTTTTTTACAATTGGTTACTCTTTGTTCTGGGGTGGTTTCATGAGCTCAATATGATTACACATGTAACATCCGTGGTTTTGTGTTTCTTCTTTCTGCATGTTATTGTTGGTATTGCCCTGTAAGCAGCTCATGTCAATGCTGGCTCTTGCATTTGAGTAAGCATGACTTTGCAAATCCGTGTGTCATTCCTACTCACTGTGCCTTTGTTGTATTATGAACCCACTCAGAGGTTGCCCTTGTGCTGTTTAGTATCCATGACGGTGCTGACTTATAAAAAACAGACAAGAAGATGTGCATCCTGTAGGAAGTTTGCTTCTGTTTGTACCTGAAATCTCCATATCTGGAGTCTGGCTGCACACACTTTCTGTTATACTTGTTTTTACACTTTCGGTTCACACCTATGCAGTTTGCTTTTGATCTTGTCTGTAGTGCTTTTTGCATTTTTGCACACGTGGTTTTACAGCGATTTTGCATTTTATTTTTATTTTTTTGCTCTTCATATTTTTTTGCCCAATTTGTTGTTGTGCACATAAAAAATGCAAATCGCAATAAAATTGCAGCAAAAATGCTATACATGCATTTCTGAAGCTTCTCCATTGAAGGCTATTGAACCAAAAAGTACAGTTTTTTGCTTTTAAAAAAAAAAGTCACTGACCTTTTTTCAAAAACGCAGTGGCTGAAAAAAGCGTAGATGTGAACATGTCCTATAGGAATTCAAGTTAAATAGACTGTAGTCGTTTCTCCAAAAAGCACCAAAAAAATAAATGCACGCAGAGGTGTGAACCAGACCTTAGGCATGGTTCACACCACAAAAACGCACTTCATATCTGTTCTGGATGCGTTTATGATGTGTTTGCGGATGCATTCCAGATTCAGTTTTTTTTTTTTTTTTTTGTGCGTTTTATTTTTATTTTTTTACTGGGGTTCAATGCATTTTTGTTGCGTTGCCCTTTACTGCATTCCGGTGCAGGAAAAATGCAGCATGTTCTACTTTTTTTTCTGGTACGCCCTGGAACTGACTGCACTGGTGTGAACTATGCCATGGGAAATCATATAACTTACTTTTCATGCATTTTTGACTGCATGTGGTGTGAACTGGCCCTTGGGATTAAAATAGTTGAAGCTGGCATGCTGGGACTTGTAGTATCCCCATTGAGTCAATCCAGTGTGCGTAATGCACATTGAAGCTCACATATCAGATAGAAGTGGTTTGAATCACAGTAGGACTTCCTAGGGCCCTCTGTGCTGGGACATGCCCCAAGAACTTCTGTTGCAGAAGGAAGGGTTCTACTTTCACAGTATGCCCACTAGTATCTGTCCCATATTAAAATATTCGCCATGACTGCATAGACCATTTTAGAGGAAGCTTATAGTGAGTAAATATAGAGACAGCCGCTGCTAATCTCTCTGTACTTCTAAAAATAATAGCCAGCTGATACTAAATCGGCTATTTCCTACTTTCCAAATCCTCATTCTTTACCCGGCCAGTGACTTAGACACTGTTAGAGCCAAGCAACTAGCATTTCAGAAATGGTTGCCTCCATTGTTTCCCTCAGTATAGTTTTTAATTAAAGCCACACACCAAGCAGAATAAAGTACACTTGCTAAAGCCGCTGTCAGCTGATATCACTGAGTCGGTCTCTGCAGGGGTCCCTACAAATGATGTTGGAATCTGCCCAAGTGGCAGCTCACTCAGTGCGCCCCTGAGATCTTGAGCCAGCCTCTCCCACCTCCTGCACTATCGGGAACTCTGAGCTCTGACAGTCACCACTCGGAGCTGACCTGAGAACTGTGTGATTGAATAAATGCCGCATCTACATGATTGATTGTTTTTGGAATCCCACACTTCTCTTTTCAAGGCCAAGTTCACCTTAAAATCGCCAAAGAAAACTGCAGCTTTGTGAAATGTTCATTATTTTTATGTCATACCTGTGGGCCATTGGGACCCCACTGGAAGCCTGCCCAAAAAACTCCCCGTCAGCAATCCTCACACCCTGCCTTGTTACTATGACATGAAAAGTGTTGAGTTTTGCTGTTGTAATGCTGGTAGTGAGCATCCAACACTTTATGTCCTAGCAACAAAGCAGTATGTGGAGATTGTTAACTGGTTTGTTTTGGCCAGGCTTCTGGTATAACAGTAAAATTATTGAACATTTTACAAAGCTACACAGTTTAATAACTTCTGAGACCCCTTGTCTGCCTAGGCTATTTTCTAGAAAAGGGGAATTTAACTCTAGTATAAAGCCAGCCTTAGGCCCCTTTCACACGGACGGTGCCCTTTCAGGTCCGCCTGTCAGTTTTTTTCGGCAGAACTGAACGGCCGCTCCATACATCTCTATGGAGCGTCAGATGTCCGCTGACATCCGACCCGATCCGGACGCTAAAATCGTTGTTGCAAGCGGAACCATCCCTGTATGGAAGGGGCCTAAGATGGAGCGATTTTCTTTCAGGTAACTACAGGTTGACTGATTGTGTTGCTGGTGGAATCCCTCCCGAGGAGCCATTGTGTTCTCCTGACAGGGGAAGCCGTCCTGGCCAGGAGAACGGTGATTAAAGCTAGCGGCTATTATAGAAAGTATAGTAATAATGTGGGTGGCACTGATACCACTTTTTTAAGACTGAGTACAAGTACCGATACTTTTTTTCCAAGTACTCGCCGATACCGAATACCGATCCTTTTTTTTTTTTTTTTTATTGTATCGTGACAGTGGCACTAATATGCAGCACTGATGACGTGTAAATTTGTCAGTTCTTCTTCTCTCTTCTTTTTTTTTTTTTTACAATTTTATTTATTCAGGCTATATGTATGTATGTGTGTGTGTGTGTGTGTGTGTGTATATATATATGTATATGTATATGTATATATGTGTGTGTGTGTGTGTGTATTGGGACACCTGCCTTTTTATATATACACACACATGAACTTTAATGATGTCTTTGTCGGTAGGGTTCAATATTGAGTTGGTCCACCCTTTGCAGCTATAACTGCTTCAACTCTTCTGGGAAGGGTGTCCACAAGGTTTAGGAGTGTGTCTATGGGAATGTTTAACCATTCTTCCAGAAGGAAATTTGTTAGGTCAGGCACTGATGTTAGACGAGAAGGCCTGGCTTGCAGTCTCTGCTCCAATACATCCCAAAGGTGTTCTATCAGGTTGAGGTCAGGACTCTGTGCAGGCCAGTCAAGTCATTGACCTAGGTGGTCCAGTCGAATTTACTTTAATAACAAGTTTTCTCATGAGTGATTTTTCTCTGCAGTCTGTTAACTATATAAATATGATTCTCAAACAACCCCCCTCGTTTCCCTTTAACTTCTTCAGAATTGAAAAGCCTGATTTTCTCATACAATTTCCAGACTCCCTGGATCACTTTTTTTTTTGGGTGGGTGTGGTAGAGGTACTTGTGGAAGGGGGTGGGGCGTTTAAGACATACGACAGCTGATTCTGTTTTTTTTTTATTTGTTTTTTTTACTTTTCTTCTTTATTTCTTTCTCGCGTTTACCTTGGTACTGTCAGTCAGAATCCCTGGGAATGGATGCTTAAATAATGCTGACAGGAGAGAATCGCATGATCCAGACAGTTGTAGCTCATCTTAAAATAAATATGAATACTGTGCTTGTTCTGGGAAGTGACATGGAAGTGAAATACATCTGATGTCTTTAATGGCAATAATAATCTCTCTTCAGGGGCTAGAAAAGGTTTTGCACATGACTGTATTATCCAATTCGATGTGTAATGGCCTGAAATGTTACTGGGTAAAAACTTTATTGGATGACTTCTAATCAAATGCATTTTCTATGAAACAGAATGTATTTATTGTTAAATGTTGTATATTATCTGTCAATGTAAATCTATTTACATTTGAAAAGTTGCTATAGTTATTAAGTTGGCTTTCTTGTTTTTTCTGGTGTCCTGTGTAGTAAATTGGAATTAATTTCTGCCCATTATTTTCTGCAGGAGAACGCGATCCATGCATGGACCATGCCCCGTAACCACGTTTGGACCAAAAGCCTGTATGCTGCAGAATCCAAAAGGGATCATGTGAGTGCTTCTGGAAAGGTCTAATTGTTATCTATACTTCAAATTTTCACTTTTAGACATCTTGGGAACATCTCATACTTAAGTGTTCACCTTTTACAGAAAAAATTAAAGGTGTACTAAGGCTCCTTTCACACTAGTTGACTCCAAAGTTGTGCAAGTTTCAGTGCAACTTTGGAGTCCGATTTTGATACAACTTTGATAAGACTTTTACACTCTCTGGCATTGAAGTCGTATCAAAGTAGTGAAGCAACCTGTAACGGAATGACCCGTGATACTCTGAGACTTTTGAAGGATGCGATGTACTCCTGTGCCAGCTTCACCAATGACGATAGGGGCATAGGGTGACTGAGAAATTATATCATATATTACATGAGATGGGACATTACTGATAATTCATGTATTGCAGGATATCTTGAAATATTACAAGTTGTTAAAGTCTGACTCCAACAGGGCTGTGTTTTCATTCAATGTGGGGGACACATGCTTTTAAGGTGTTAATTGAGTCTGCTCCTAGCTATTTCATTGTGTATGCTAATGACACTGTTTGGTGTGAAGAATCTATTGATGATATAGATGTGTTGTGAGTTAGCACCCTCTAAAGGTCAGACGTCTATGCATTGTGTATACGGGGGGAATAGCTTATTGTCACAGACGAGATGTCTGGGGAATGACTAATAATTAACTCACTTGAATGTCATTGTCTAAGAGTGTGTATTAAGTTCCTTGTGTAGTGTGGTGGGTGGAGTTTATTCATTGTTCACTCGGGGTCTAAACTGTATATGACCAGCTGAGTTTTTCATTAAAAGTATTCGTTCATACATTTGAAACCAGAAAGAACAGATCTTATGTCTCGTCTTAATTCTGGGGAATGGAATGGATTGTGTCTACATGGATTGTCGGATAAGCTGTCTTGGGTTGATGGAAGATCGTAAACGGTGGTGACCGTTATACAAACTTTTCTGAAGTCGCCGTGACTTCAGTAGTGTCGGTTGGAACCACTCTCATAGAGATGCATGGTATTTCACATGTCTTGCGACTTCGGGTCTCACAAGTCAGATCTTAACACCCTCCCCTATTCCTTACCTCCAGGGTTCCTGAGCTGTCTGTGACCCCCGCAGCCCTCCCTCCTCTCCATGCAGTACTTTTGGCATGGGTTGGATTGATTGTGATTGGTCAGCACTTTTTGTAAAGGTGAACTAACCCTTTAAGCTGGCCATACACTGAGGCAATTGACTTAGTCGATGGCCCTGCCAGCCCCTCTCTGTTCACCAGAAGTCGGCTGCTTCCAATCAGGCTGAACAAAGGAAATCTTAAAGTGATTGTAAAGTCTCACCCCCCCCCCTAAAAAAAATAATAAACATGTTATACTTGCCTGCTCTGTTGCAGTAGATTTGCACTGAGAAGCCTGGATCCTCCTCTTCTGCACTCCTGGCCCCTCCCTCCTGTTGAGTGCCCCCACAGCAAGTAGCCTTTTGTGAGGACACCCGATTTGAGTCACAGCTCTCTGTGTCCATTCAGACACGGAGCCCCGGCCCCACCCCCCTCACCTGAGTGGCAAGCTGACTTTTTTATTGACAGCAGCCAGTGGCACCGCTGCTGTGTCTAAGCCAATCAGGAAGGAGAATCTGGACGGCTGAGACACTCGTGGACATCGCTGGACAGAGTGGGAGCTCAGGTAAGTGTGTGTGCTGCACACAGGAGGCTTTTTTATCTTCATGCATGAACATTAAAAAAAACATTTGCCTTTGCAACCCCTTTAACTGTGTATGGGAAGCTGTAGTAATATAATGTGCAATACCGTAAATATGTAAACGTGTACTAACCATTGGTAACCACTCATATTATCTCCTTTCTATGTATTTTTAGCTATAAAGTGAACTAATTGCTGAAGTTTATTCAACTTTGAACAGTGATTGCTTTTTGCATAATCTTATTAGATAAGCCCAACTCTTTATTAACTTGTATATGTTTTTACAAGCAACAATGTAGTCATTATAGCCATGAGTTGTACCTTAACAGTTTAAATTCCTGTAATGTTGTGCTCAAAGATCTTTCCGCAGAAGACAATCTCTTTTTAATTTTTTTTGTGATTCATTGCTGCTAGGAAGTTCAGAGTTACTTTATAACCGATGAGCTAATTTAGTCCGTAGGCAGTGATGACATTCACGCATTTGGTGTTTATTTTTGTGGGTGTTTTATGCTTTTTTTTTATTTTTTTTTATGGCTTTGTATGTCCATAATCAGATTACTTGTTTGGTCAAAGTAGACATGGACCGTCAAATAAATAAAAGGAAAAAAAAAATTCCTCTTTACTTTTGTTGCATCGCCAGCAAACGTCCGACACTCTTGTGAGACCAACTTTTTTTATTTTAGGTAGGATCTAATGTCATATAATGTTTAAGAGGCAATAAAAAAACATGTATATATATTTTTTTCAGATAAGCAAAGGGGTTGTAAAGGTTCATTTTTTATTTTATAAATACCTTCCTCTAAGCTAGTGCATTGTTGGTTCACTTACCTTTTCCTTCGATTTCCTTTCTAAATGTTTTTTTTCTTTGTTTTCTTTGTCTGGATTTCTCACTTCCTGTTTCTCCTCAGTAAGGTGTTCAGTAAGCTGTTCTAAATGACTTTCCACCACTCGGATGATGGTGGAAAGCTTACGGAGGAGAAACCAGGAAGTGAGAAATTCAAATAAAGAAAAAAAAACATTTAGAAGGGAAATCAAAGGAAAAGGTGAGTGAACCAACAATGCACTAGCTTAAAGGAACCCATTTAGAAAATAAAAGACAAACCTTTACAACCCCTTTAACATGAGCTTAGTCAACATGTAGCAGAATCACAAGGTTTTGGTCCCATTAGACCATGGGTCCTCAAACTACGGCCCTCCAGCTGTTCAGGAACTACAATTCCCATCATGCCCTAGTCATGTCTGTGAATGTCAGAGTTTTACAATGCCTCATGGGACTTGTAGTTCCGCAACATCTGGAGGGCCGTAGTTTGAGGATCCCTGCATTAGACTTTTGGGAGCACCTGAAAAACATACATAAAAACATTTTTTAAATAAATACTTTCTTAGGTGTTCCTAATTAAAGGGGTTGTAAAGGTAAAAATGTTTTCCCCTAAATAGCTTCCTTTACCTTAGTGCAGTCCTCCTTCACCTACCTCATCTTTCCATAACGCCAGTAGCTTTGCAGGGAGCCTTTCAACGTTTTTAGCGTTTTTGCAATTGTGTTTATTAGCGTTTTTTCAGTGTAGTGTTTTTTAGCTGATATATTTTTTTTTTCATTTTTTTTCAATGGATAAAAAAAAGCTGGCGTCAGCGTTTTTAAGTGTTCTGCGTTTTTTTTTGCGTTTTTTCCCCGTCAAAAAACGCTACTTTAAACGCAAATTTTGGGCGTTCAGAAAAAAGCCACTAAACTCCAAAGCTCAACACTAAAAAACGCCCAGGTGTGCATGGGCACATAGGCTGTCATAGAGTTCAGTTAATGGGCCTTTTAAAAAAAAAAGTCCAAAACGGCAAAAAAATGCAGTTTATCAGCTTTAGTGTGCATTGAGCCTTATTATCGTTTACCACAAAATAAAAACTCAATCTGTCCTGAGGAAAAGAAGGTATAATCCACCTGAGGTGGCTGTGTAGACGGGGAAAGGGGGGGGGGATACCGAGGTTACTGTGGATAGGGGGGAGGGGGGGGATACAGACATGACTGCGGACGGGGGGGGCAGAGGTGTTGGGGGATACAGAAGTGGCTGTGGACGGGGGGGGGGGCTGCAGAGGTGGATGTGGAAGAGGATACAAGAAAATGCTTGCCTAGGGTCCATACAATCAGATGATTCCCCGCCTCTCTCTACTCGTCTCGGCAGCGAACAGGGCTGAGAATGACATCATTGAGGAGGAGCGAGGAGCGAGGAGCGAGCAGCTCTCTTAATGACGTATATAACTGCAATTTTATTGTATAACCGACACATTTGCAGATGACATTATTAAACGGACAACCACTTGTCCGCGGGTCGAGTCCCTGGGAATTAATCACGGGCACTGACGGCCCGGAGATTTAGCAGCGGCAGGCAGGGTGTGGGCCGCGGGTTGCCGACCCCTGATGTAACACAACAATTGCCTTTTGGATACCTATAAAAACCTGCAAATGATATAGAGGTAATAACACCCAGAACCAATGTTGGCTCTGATCTACTTTCCCTTTCCATTAATGCCTGTCTCCATTTTATTTCATGCCCATGGCTCATAATAGAAGTTAAAGCGTTTGTTAACCTAAAAAATAAGATAAAGCTCCTGTTTCTTAAAAGATTGTTGTACAGCACAGCACAGTGCTGTGTAATTTGGCCCCCTATATCACCTGAATACCTGTCTGATTCTGCCAGTTTCTGCCCTTCCCTGACCACGGTGTATTATGGCTGCGGAGCACCGTGGTCAGATTACATGCCTCCATCATCCGCTGTGTCATCTGTGCTTTCTCCCCCCTCCCTCCCTGCCTGTCGGCTCCATGTCTGTGCCCACCCCTCTGTTTCAGCTGCTCTAATTACTATTCATTTCTCACCATATCCTCTCTTGTTACATACTTAATGTCCCCCTGTGACTGTGCTTTATAAAAATAATGCAGTATATACCTTGTTTACAGAGAGCTGTTGTGACCCACTATGTCTTTCCTCTCTCGCATGACGGCTGCAGCAGGCAGGGCCACCTCTCTCCTCCCCTCCTGACTAACATCATCGGGGGATCCTCGGCCCTGCCCGTTGTATCTGTCGGGCTGGGAGAAAAAAGGGGGCGGGTCAGATTAGCACTGAACAAGGTATATACTGCATTTATTTTTATAAAGCACAGTCACAGGGGGACAACCAGAGAGGATGGTATAAAGTTACATTGGTGGGTTAACAACCACTTTAAAGTGGAAGTCCAGGTAAAATCTAAAATCTCCCATCTATAGACACCAGGGATGTAGAATTTTAGAAGGGGAGATAGGTAAAATGTGCTCAGCTCTTGTGATCATCGTCTTCATGTGCCAGACTAATTAATCTGAGTCTGTGTAAAAATAAGTGTCGGTGCTGGTTCCTCTGTTACGTTTATATTTATGTATACCAGAGATTGTATTGGCACTCCTGAAATCAATTGAATATAGTTTTTTATTTACAGAAGTTGTGGCTGAATACACAAATGTAAGGTCAGTTTGTATAGCAGTGAGTCAGTGTTGTGCCTGGAGTGAGAAGGGACTTTCATAAGCCATGAGAGAATAAAACCTCACTCTGCTGAAGTGCTGCCAGCCCAGAATTAAAGCGGAGTTCCACCCAAAAAATTTAACTTCCACTTTTTGGATACCTCCCCCACTCCGGTGTCACATTTGGCATCTTTCAGGGGGAGGGGGGGGGGAGCAGATACCTGTGTAATACAGGTATTTGGTCCCACTTCCTGACATAGATCACCACAGTGATTGTGGTGACCTACGTCATGTCCGGCGCCTACACTGTCCTCCCCTGCTGTCTTCTGGGAAACGCACACTGGTCCCAGAAGATAGCGGGGACCAGTGAGGAGGCGCAGCGCGACTCACGCATGCGCAGTAGGGACCTGGGAAGTGAAGCCACAAGGCTTAATTCCCTGATTCCCTCACTGAGTATGATGGCGGGGGCAGCCGAGAGCCAAGCGATTGATTGGCCTCGGCTGCCGACATCGCAGGCACTCTGGACAGATAAGTGTCCATTTATTAAGTCAGCAGCTGCAGTATTTGCTTTTAATACTTATTTTATTCAGGCGGACCGCTACTTTAACAAGGTGCATGTATTTTATATCCACTCCAGCTGTCTTGTTACTGGCCTTTCGGCTCGACGCTTGCCATGAGGCTCGTTTCACACCTCTTAATGTTTTTTTGCACCCACAAACATGCTGCATTATTTCATGCGTGGGGGGGGGGTGCCATTCGGCAGTGTTTTTGCGCAGTAAATTGCAGGGCGGGTTCATGACCAGTTTTAGTAAGGCTCATTGAGCTAAGCTGTTAAACATTGGTGATTTGTGCCAGGTGATGATCAATAAGAATGTTTTATCGTTGTCACTTCCTGTATGCTGTCAGGTTACAAATTGCAAATTTATGGCCATTTTTAGTAACAATGGTTGAGCTAAGGTGTGTTTGTACTGCCTTACGTGTTTAACTTTAACCTGGAACTTGTGCCAGGAGATGGACAATAAGAACCTTTTATAGTTTTTACTTCCTGTATCCTATCGGGTTAGATGGAACTGTATATTGGACTTTCATGCAGTAAATCACAGTGCGTGTTCATGGCCATTTTTAGTAAGATTCTTTGAGCTAATGTGTGTTTGTCTTTTGCTTGATCTACATGGTTCATTTGGACTATACAAGTAGGTGGGCAGTAAGAATCTTTTATAGGTTTCCCTTCTTGTTTTATTTAATTGAAAAGAAGGTGATGGTACTGTAAACATAAGGGTCTACTCTGCACATATTAATGGCACACCTCACATGTGCGTGTTAAGTACTCAAGTGAGTGAAAACCAAGGTGCATACTCAAAAAGACTCGATGGGATACAGTCAGTTAGTAATAATATCATATAAACAAAGAACAAAACATTCCCAGTGGGGATTGTTGTGGAGGGTGAAATAACGCATTACAATGGTCCCAAAAACGTGTCAAATTTGTCAGAAGTGTCCGCCATAATGTCACAGTCACAAAAAAAGTCGCTGATCGCTGCCATTAGTAGAAAAAAAATAATAATAAAAATGCAATAAAACTATCCCCTATTTTGTAAACGCATGCTTATTGCGTTTTTTTTTATTTATTTTTTTTACCAAAAATAGGTAGAAGAATCGGCCTAAACTGAGGGAAAAAAATGTTTTTATATTTTTGTGGATATTTTATTATAGCAAAAAGTGAAAAATATACAATTTTTTTTCAAAATTGTCACTCTATTTTTGTTTATAGCGCAAAAAATAAAAAACGCAGAGGTGATCAAATACCACCAAAAGAAAGCTCTATTTGTGGGAAAAAAAGGACGCCAATTTTGTTTGGGAGCCACTTCGCACGACCGCGCAATTGTCAGTTAAAGCGATGCAGTGCCGAATCGCAAAAACTGGCCAGCTCCTTTACCTGCCTAATCGTCCGGGTGTTAAGTGGTTAAAGGAACCTATTTAGAAAATAAAAAATTAACCTTTACAACCCCTTTAACCACTTGAGGCCCGCGCTACCGTCGGATGACGGCAACAGCGCGGGCCTGAATAGGCGTTCCCAGCGCGCGCTGTAGTGCGCGCTGCGGGGAAGCCCTGTGTTGTCCGTGTCCCTTGGACACGGGCAATCACAGATCGCGGCAAACGGCCAATCAGAGCGGCCGTTTGCGATGCGATCTGTGGGCCAATGAGAGATGATCTCTCATAGATCATCTCTCATTGCCGGCTCACACAGAGACAATGTCCTGTCTCTGGAGGGGAGGAGCCCGATCTGTGTTCCTTCTTACATAGGGACACAGATCGGTCACCCCCCCAGTCACCCCCCCCCCCCCTACAGTTAGAACACACCTAGCATACACATTTAACCCCTTCCTCACCCCCTAGTGTTAACCCCTTCAATGCCAGTCACATTTATACTGTAATTAGTGCATATTTATAGCACTGATCGCAGTATAAATGTGAATGGCGCCAAAAATGTGTCAAAAGTGTCCGATGTGTCCGCCATAACGTCGCAGTACTAATAAAAATCGCAGATCGCCGCCATTTCTAGTAAAAAAAAAAATAATAAAAAATAATAATTCTCTCCCCTATTTTGTAAGCGCTATAACTTTTGCGCAAACCAGTCACTTATTGCGATTTTTTTTTTTTTTACCAAAAATATGTAGAAGATTATGTATCGCCCTAAACTGAGAAAAAAAAATTTGTTTTTATTTTTAATTGGGATATTTATTATAGCAACAAGTAAAAAATATTGTATTTTTCTTCAAAATTGTCGCTCTTTTTTGTTTATAGCGCAAAAAATAAAAATCGCACAGGCGATCAAATACCACCAAAAGAAAGCTCTACTTGTGGGGAAAAAAGGACGTAAATTTTGCCGGAAGCTGAAATTTTACCTGGGCAGGAGGGGGGTGTAAGTGCCCAGTATGCAAGTGGTTAAGGTCTCATGCAAACTGGACATTTTTTTTTTTTTTTTTTAAGTTTTTACAGCAGCTGTTTTTAGCTGTAGAAATTGTTTTTCTACAGTCTTTAACCACTTAAGGACCGGACCAATATGCTGGTAAATGACCCAAGGGGTTTTTACAATTCGGCACTGCGTCGCTTTAACAGACCATTGCGCGGTCGTGCGACGTGGCTCCCAAACAAAATTTGCGTCCTTTTCTTCCCACAAATAGAGCTTTCTTTTGGTGATACTTGATCGCCTCTGCGATTTATTTTTTATTTTTTGCGCTATATACAAAAATAGAGGGACATTTTTGAAAAAAAATCAATATTTTTTACTTTTTGTTATAAGAAAAATCAAATAAACAAAATTTTAGTCAAACATTTAGGCCAAAATGTATTTAGCAACATGTCTTTAGTAAAAAAAAAAATCACAATAAAAAAATGAGCTACCTAGCGGGAACAGCGACACTAATACAGCGATCAGAAAAATGATCGCTCAGTGACACTGGCAATAGGGAGTGAAAGGGTTAACTAGGGCGGTGATCAAGAGGTTAAAACTTTATTAGGGGGGGTACGGGGGCTACCCTGAACCTAACACTAACTGCCTGTCACACTGCCTGTCTCACTGACACTAAATGCAGTGATCATACATATATGATCACTGCATTCAGTGACAGGGGGGAGGGGGGGGGTAATCGCAAGGGGCTAATGTGCCTGCGTGTACTGGTGTCAGTGTAGTGTTGTGCAGACTTACTATGTGATGTGATCTCTCCTCAGCGGCGGTTGAAAATACCACCGAGAGCAGAGATCACATCACTTCCCTCTTCCTGTGTTTACACAGGAGGAGGAAGTGACACAAAGGACGAGCGTGCGCATTGGCTGGGAGCGATCCGGAGGGGGCGGACAAGAACGAACCGCCGCCCCCTCAGCACGGATCGCTAGCACAGCCACCGGGACCGTCGCATGTACCGGGGGGGGGGGTCCCGATCGGACCCCCGACCCACGTCAAGGGACGTACAGGTACGCCAATGTGCCTGTCCGTGCCATTCTGCCGACGTAAATGTACATGCGGCGGTCCTTAAGTGGTTAAAGGGGTTGTAAAGGTAAAACATTTTTTTTCACCTTAATGCATCCTAAGCATTAAGGTGAAAAAACAGCCGCTGGTACCGCCCCCCCCCCCCCCCCCCCCCCCGAGCCCCCGTTTTACTTACCTGACCGTTCGAAATTCACGGCCGCGTCATCCTCTTTGGTTCCCAGCCTGGCCGTTGATTGGCTAGGCTGGGCGGATTGATAGCAGCGCAGCCATTGGCTATCGCTGCTGTCAATCACAGCAGATGACGCGGCATGCCGGGGGTGGGGCGGAGTGATAGTGTCGGTGGCTATGGCCGCCGATGTATCACGGGAGCACGCTCGCAAAAGCTTTCCACCGTGCTCGCTCGCTCGCATTAAGGTGGAATGCTTTTGCGAGCAGGACCTGAGACAGCCGCCGAGGGACCCCAGAAGACAGGGTTAGAGGACACTCTGTGCAAAACTAGCTGCACAGTGGAGGTAAGTATAACATGTTTGTTATTTAAAAAAAATAAAAAATTTGACTTTAGTGTTTCTTCAAACTCTCCATATTATCCTATGAGTCCATGCACACTTGGGGCTCTTTCACACGGGGCGGATCAGTAATGATCCGCCCCGTGCACCTCCGTTTGCTCAGCGGGGATAGCTCCGTTGATCTCCGCTGAGCTGCCGGATGAAAGGGAGGTCCCCGCACACTGTACAGGGACCGCCCTGTCTTTTCTCCGCTCTCCCCTATGGGGAATCGGATGAACACGGACCGTCTGTCCGTGTTCATCCGATCCGCTAGACGGAAGGAAATATAGGTTTTTCCTCCGGCATACTTTGGCGGATCGGAGCGGGTCGGATGTCAGCCGATATGTCTCCGCTGACATCCGCGATCCCATAGGGATACATATACCCTGTATGTCCGTTTTTCATCCGACAACAGATGTATGAAAAACGGACATAGGCTGTTATCAGCAGTTTTGAGCTTTTTTTCAGCTGGAAAAAATGCTCCAACGTTGATAAACGCTCAAACAATTTGCTCGCCAGCGTTTATTAATGTTTTTGATTTATTAAGCACTTCCCGACCAGCCGCCACTATTATACTGCGGCAGGTCGGCAAGATCCAGCGAACCGTCGTAGCTGTACGTTGGTCCCTTCAAGCGTGATAGCCTGCTGCATCGCGGGTGTTAAGGATGCTCATGACCGATGGTCGTGATGCAGCAGGCCACGAGCGATCGTGGGCACGAGAGGCAGAACAGGGACAGATGTGCGTGCGTGCGTATAAACACAAAAATCCCTGCTCTTTTCTGTGAGGAGAAACCGATTGTGAATTCCTAAGAACCATGATCTGCCATTTCCTCTAGTCCGTACTCCCCCCCACATTTAGAACACACACTAGGGAACACAATTAACCCCTTGACCGCCCGCTAATGTTCACTCCTTCTCTGCCAGTGACATTTTTACAGTAATCGATAGGGTTGTCCCGATACCGATACTAGTAATCACTTGTACTGTCGGCGGTGATCAGTGCATGGGGAAGTTCCAAGCACCGATCACCGCTGATTTTAAAGCGGCTGAAAGCCGCCGTGTATGCCTCCACGTATCCCGTGTATGCCGCCGTGTATCCCATGTATGCCGCCGTGTTTCTCTCCCCTTCCGTGCTCCTCCTCCACCCCCTGGAATTGTCAGAATGGAGAGCGGGGCAGGAGCCGTTAAATCCGGTGACTTGTCTGTATTGTTCCCCTAACGGGCTAGTTCCTTTAAGGACTGCGCAGGGGCAATCCTTGCCGACGGAAATCTCCAAACCTCAGCCAGCATCCAGGCTCATTCTTTAACATCCCCGTGGATTGGAGGATGTTAAAAAAGAGCCAGGAGGCCGAGCGAGTGGAGCGACTGGCCACTTTCCTCAAATTCCACGTCGCCCTGGATGCCGGCCGAGATTTGGAGATTTCCGTTGGCAAGGATTGCGCCTACGCAGAACCAGCTCGTTAGCCGGAACCAGATCGTCAGATCAGATTGCGCCAGCGCAGTCCTTAATGGAACCAGCTCGTTAGCCGGATCACTGACTGTCCATTAACATAACTGAAACATTGTAATCTGTGATTACAAATGTTTCAGTTTATGAATGAAGAGAAGACGCTGTCTTCACTCCATTTATTTTCAGCCCAGCTGATGCTGCTGAGAAAGGGACAGGGGAACATGTGTCCCTAGTCCCTTTCTCTGTCTCAAAGGGAAGATGTCAGAGGTCTGTTACGACCCCTGATATCTCACCAAAGCCCCCCCCAGCAGGGCTGAAAAATAAATAAATAAATGAATAAAAAAAACAAAAGAATAAAAAAAATGAATGTAAAAAATAAAAGAAAAAACACACTGACACGGTCCACCCCCCCCCCCCCCCTTAAAAAAAAAAAAAGAAAGCATTATAAATCAAAAAAATTGTAAAAAAAAAATTTAAAAACAAATTGTTAAAGATAAAAAAAAACACATGTGCGCTGTCACATGAGATTAAAAAAAAGTATCGGTATTCGGTATCGGCGAGTACTTGACAAAAAGTATCGTACTTGTACTCGGTCTTTAAAAAAAGTGCTATCGGGACAACCCTAATAATCAATGCATGTTTATAGCGCCGATCGCTGTATAAATGCCAATGGTCCCAAAAATGTGTCAAAAGTGTCGGATGTGTCTGCCATAATGTCGCAGTCCCGCTAAAAATCGCAGATCGCCGCCATTACTAGTTTAACAAAAAAAATGCTATAAATCTATCCCCTATTTTGTACATGCTATAACTTTTGTGCAAACCAATCAATATACGCTTATTATATGTAGAATTCATATCTGCCTAAATTTAGAAATTTGCATTTAAAAAATAAATAAATCTGGGATATTTATTTATTTTTCAAAATTGTCGCTTTTTTTTTTGTGCTATAAAAAAAAAACACAGAGATGATCAAACACCAACCAAAAGAAAGCTCTATTTGTGGGGAAGAAAAGGACCCAATTTTGTTTGGGTACAGCGTCGCACGGCATAGCAATTGTCAGTAAAAGTGACGCAGTGCCGAATTCGCAAAAAATGGCTCGGGCATTGAGCAGCCAATTTTTCCGGGGCTGAAGTGGTTAAACAGAAAAATGCTAATGCGGGAAAATGCTAATAAACGCTAAAAACCACTATTGCAAAAACGTTGAAAAACTCACTGCAAAGCTACTGGCGTTATTATACCAATATTTTAACCTGCAGTGTGAATGAGACCTAAAATGAATAATAATTTTGGTCACCCTGTGCTTTTCTGCCTCAGAGCTAATGGTAAGGGTTTTCCCTGCCCTAGCACATTGGAAGAAGAGGAGTGATCTTGGGCCGCACATAAAATACATCAATAGGGATAGAAAATTTGGCCTAATGGCAATTTAATGATCAAGTACCGTTTTTGAGTAATAAAACTATACTTTTCTCTGGAATTTTTTAAGTTATAAAAGTAGAATAGGGCATCGTAAAACGAGTGCGATATTTGACGCGGTTTTTGATAAACTGACGCATTTATATCGCTTCCATGGATATACTGGCAATTCTCAATGAATTTTGGTTCTAATTTTGGCCTTCGTGTTCTTCATCCTTAAAAATTGTTGCTCACAAATGTGTGCCGAAAACTGATGACATAAATAAGGTGTGATTGTGAAGAGAGGGATATTTTTCTTGGGGAAGATGAAACTCATAAAAGTCCAGTTAAAGATGCTGTCAATTTTTTTCTTTGGCCACATATGTTCGCTAAGTGTAAACGCACTTTTACCACTGCAGGCATCACCCCGTTAAAACCCCTTTTAAGCAATATCGGTCTAGTTTGCGACCGATTTTTCAGAAAATGCTGATATTGGCCTGCAATAATCGGTCGATCAATAATTACATGGCTGTATATTGATAAGGAAAGGTCATTTTGAATAACAATATTACAAAACGGCTTGTGTCACAGTTGTATGTGATATATTATTTTTTATTTTATATATATATATATATATATATATATATATATATATATATATATATATATATATATATATTTATATAATAAAAAAAACATTTTTTTTTCCATGTGGAGTTACCCTTGTACTGCAATATCAAGAAGGAGCATTTGGGTATAACTGGGTGCAATAGATCGAAGGCCCAAAGCGTCTTTAGGGGAGGCAGACCCCAAGAGTCATGGGCTGGGGAAGGGTTTGTGGGAACATCAGTTAAAATCCAAACGATTAAATAATAATCTTTCAATCATTTGAGAACATGCAGATATGCTATCTGGCCTTGAGAAATAGCTTGATGCTTAGAATAAAGGGCAGATGTGTTGACTATCATGCCTGGAGGATGGGGCATAGCCCAGATAGAATCCTGGGAAAAGATGGTGGTCTTTTTAGAATAGTGGCTCAAAGTTAAAGTCCTCCAGGTTGTTGGTCTGAAAGGCCAGATGTCAAATTAAAGGGTCACTAAAGGAAAAACACTTTTTTTACTGAAATGACTGTTTACAGGGTATAGAGACATTAAAGTTAACTGATTTCTTTAAAAAATGATTAAAAATAGATATAAATCAATCATACAGTGCCTGCCGCCGAGAATGTGTTTTTAGCACGCCAGCATCGCGCTGAATCTCGGTTTCGACAGGCTGCCGTTATCTCGCACTCGCTGGAGTAGAGAGACACATTCCAGAAGTGCGTCATAGAAGCGACGGGGATCCGACGCGGATTCCCGCCAATTCTACACGTGGGCAGTTTGTTATGAATCCTGAAGGAGAACTCCCCGCCGGTTTTTAAAGAAAAATCCGGCATGGGTTCCCCCCTCAGGAGCATAACGGGCCCTTATCTGATATGGGTTCTAAGGAGTCCCCCTACGCCGAAAAAACGGCGTTTTGGGGTCCCCGCACAATCCATAACAGACCCGTATCCAAAGCACGCCGGCCGGCCGGCAGGAAGGGAGTGGGGGCGAGCGAGCGCCCCCCCCCCTCCTGAGCCGTACCGGGCAGCATGCCCTCAACATGGGGGGGTTACGCTCTGCACTGCGGCCCCCCATCACCCTGTCCCCATGTTGATGAGGACATCCGCCAACCCTGGCCGTTGGTTGTCGGGGTAAGGCTTATCGGAATCTGGCCCCCTTTGAGCCGCCCCCCACGTTTCTGTTTCACCTCTGTAACCAGATTGAAATAAACGGGGGGGGGTGTGTAAGCTTTTATAAAACGCCCCCCTCCGCGGGGTGGGGGTGAAGTTGCCGCCGATCCGCCGCGGGGGAGCAGCGATAAAAGCGCCCAACTTCTTTGACGTTTCGGCGGCTGGGGGGTCTTCTCCCACTCTCCGGGGTCTTCTTCCATCCGTTACTCTCCGGGGTCTTCAACTTAAAAATGGTCTTCTCCGCCGGGGGTCTTCTTCTTCAGGTTGCCGCCGATTTACGCTCAAAAAATATGTTAACTGAGCGGAAATCGGCAAGCCCCCTCCTCTGTGACGAGCGAATGTTGACGCGACGCTTCCTTCCGCTGTTATGCCGGGCGCGCGGCTCGCAGCGAATTATATATGACGATACGCAGTCCCACGTTAGGTACCCGGACCGGGATGGGACGCGGCGCATAGATATACCTACATGGGGTTGGAGTATCCTAGTAATTATAACACACAAAGTTAGCGGCGGCGAGTATAGGCGTCGTCACGTCGAAAGAAGCCCGCCGTGGGCGCTTTTATCAAAAAGAAAAACGGCGGCACCCACCCCCCAAAAGCCCGCCGTCGCGATTGCGCCAACTAATAAAATATTTAAAACGGTCATGAATGGGAATGTGACGTCATTGACGTTCATTCACACAGATTTTCCAGATTCCGATAAGCATGCGCACGGGGATGTTTTGACACTCGACGCATGCGCCCAGTAGGGGGGGGGGGGCGCTCGCTCGCCCCCACTCCCTTTGGCGGCGGGATCGCGCGTATGGATTGTGGGGGGACCCCCACGCCGTTTTTTCGGAGTAGGGGGTCTCCATACTACAGACCTAAGGGCCGCCCTGAGGGGGGAACCCGCCGGATTTTTCTTTACCTTCGATTCTACATTTGAATGGCGGGAATCCGCCGGCTCTATGACGGCTTGTGATGCGCTGCCATCGCGGCAGCCACTTTAGACTCCCGCGATGGGGCTCAAGTGCTTCGTGAATGACAGCACTCCCAGTGCTCCTAAAATGTGTTACGGCAGTTTCGCTTTTAAACGTTTCAAATGAGATGCGTTACTCCAGAGCAAAAAAGATGCTCTGGTTTTTAAAATACGTGAATCTGGAGTTTTAGACATAGTAATCACACCTCTTTGATCATGGACCACAGTGAAAAGCTAGTATACGTTTTTTCATAAGGAGTCAGACAAGCAGGAAGTGTGGATATCAGAGAAGTATTACAGCTACTTCAAAGCAAAAACGAACAATGAGGACATTAAACCAGGACTGCAGTAAGGTAAAGGAAGCTATTTAGCTAAAAAAAAAAATCCTTTAGTGATCCTTTAAGAATAGGGTTCAGGGGGCCACTAACAGACATTACATGCGTCTCCTACAACTGGGCACACACAATTGTGCAGTGACTTTACAGACTTTTTGAAACGTTGCTAACAGACTGGAAATTGGACCTCCTGGCCTTATTTACCATCTTTTTTTAGCGTGTAGTGGAGGGCTTGAACCTCTATCTTGTTTTTCTCATGACCTACTGACACTGTATTGTCTGTGTGACCCTCAAGCTGTTGATCTGCTGAGTGCAGTGTCCCAGATTCTGGACTCCTGTGACCTGTTTGGAAGTCACATCCAGGACTTTTTTATGTAGAATTATCTGAAATCTATCCAAGAGGCCAGGCTTAACTTCTTCTTTTTTTATTTTATTTCTTTATTTTTTTATTATCAGGTTAGAAGCAACTGGGTATAGGGCTTGTATGCAGTAAGTCGCAGGGCAGATTTGTGGCCATTTTTATCCCTAAGGTGTGTCTGTACGGTCTCAGCTGTTCAACATTGTTAATTTAAATGACGTGTCAAGAGATTGACCGTAAGAACCCTTTATACTTTACACTTTCTACTTTCTATCAAATTAGATGCAACTCTTGTATGCAGCAAATTGTAGGGCAGATTTCTGGCCGTGTTTAGTAAGATTCCCTCGGCTAAGGTTTGTCTGTATGGTCTCAGCGGTTCAACATTGTTAATTTAGATCTTGCGCCAGAAGATGGTCAATAAGAACCTTTAAGGGCTCTTTCACACGGAGCGGATCCATATTGATCCGCCCCGCGTGTGTCCGTCTGCTGAGCAGGGATCATCCATAAATCCCCGCTGAGCTGTCGGCTGACAGGGCGGTCCTTGCACAGTGTGCGGGGACCGCCCTGTCTTTTCTCCGCTCTCCCCTATGGGGAATCGGATGAATACGGACCGTGTGTCCGTATTCACCCCATCCGATCCGCCAGATGGAAGAAAAATAGGATTTTCTTCCGTCCGAAAAACCGGATCTTGGCGGAGGCGGATGATTACGGACGTTAGCGGATGCATCATCCTCTAAACTTCCGCGATCCCATAGGGATGCATTGTGAGTCCGTAAACGGACATTTGAAAAGCGGACCGTTCGTCCGCTCGTGTGAAAGGGCCCTTATTCTTTATCTTCCTGTTTTCTATCTGATTAGAAGTAACTGGTTAGTGGACAGGGGCGGACTGACCATTGAGTCACTCGGGCACTGCCCGAGGGCCCCATGTCACTAGGGGGCCCCATCAGACTTGCCAGGCTCAGTAAAACCAGGGACAGTATGTAAAAAAATCTGTGTTTTTTTTTTTTACATCTGTCCCTGATATGTCTGAAACCAACATGCTTCTGATGTGAAAATCCAGAGATTTTAGCTGCCCCGCCTCTGTACTGCCTCCTGGTGTGACAGCCATCTGTAAGCCCAGGGGCCCCATAGTCTTCTATTGCCCGGGGGCCCCATGAGTTGTCAGTCCGCCCCTGGTAGTGGACTTGTATGCAGTGGATCACAGAGCAGATTTATGGTCATTTTCAGTAAGACTTCCTGAGCTTTACGGTCTTGCCTGTTCAATATTGTTAATTTGCATCTGATCTGGGTAAACTGGTCCTCAGATTATATGTCCACATCCTGTAATTGCTGAACGGGATGTAAGGCTGGATTCACACCTATGCATTTTTAGTGCTTTTTGCAGGTTTGCGCTACAGTCCATCTAATATGGTTTTCTATGGAACACTTTCTGTAGTGCAAATCTGCAAAAAGCACTAAAAGTGCATAGGTGTGAATCCAGCCTAAATGAATCCATATTCTGGTAAGACTTTACCCATGTGCACATTCCACAAAGGGCCCTTTCACAATGATTCATTTTTTATGTGCTTTTGGTGTTTAAAAAGCAGAAGAAAACCGCTTTGTAACTCTTTAAACCAATGCACTGCGGGTCCAGTGCGTTTTTTTAAAACTGCATTTTGGTCCACGTTTAAGAAGCATACCTAAAATGCACCTCACCATGTACAATGCATACATAAAGTATTCAGTCCTCCTTTCTTTCTTTTTTTCCCCCCTTTTTCTGGTGGAGCCTGATGCTACAATTGTTTAAATTCATTTTTTTTATCATTGATCTACACTCAGTATACCATGATGGCGACCAGAAAACAGAATTTTAGAAATGTCTGAATAGTAAAAAAATAAATAATGACATATCGCACGTACTTAAGTATTCAGTGTTGAACCACCTTTGGCAGCAATTACAGCCTTGAGTCTTTTTGGGTATGGCGTGATGAGCTTCGCACATCTGAATTGAGGGATTTTCTGCCATTCTTCTTTGCAAATCCTCTCAAGCTCAGTCAGGTTGAGTGGGGACCATTGGTGGACAGACATTTTCAGGTCTCTCCAGAGATGTTCAGTAGGATTTAACGGCTCTGGCTGGGACATTCACAGACTTTTTCCTTAGCCTCTCATGTGTTGTCTTGGTTGTTTGCTTGGGATTGATGTCTTGTTGGAAGGTGAACCTTCGGCCCAGTCTAAGGTCCTCGGCTTTCCCCCAAACCTGACCAGTCTCCAAGTACCTGCTGCTGAAAAAACACCCCACAGAATGATGCTGTCACCACCATGCTTCACTGTTGGGATGGAATTGGGCAGGTGATGAGTGGTGCCTGGTTTCCTCCAGACACTCTGTTTAGAATTGATACCAAACGGTTCAATCCTAGTTTCGTCAGACCCGATAAACTCGTACCTTGCAGTCTGGGTGTCCTTCGGGTGTTTTTTTTGTGTAAACTCCAAGCAGGCTTTTGTGTGTTTTGCAGGAGAGGCTTCTGTCTAGCCACTCTGCCATAAAGCCCAGATTGGAGGGCTGCAGTAATGGTTGTCCTTCTGGGACCTTGTATACATAGATAATTGGTCCACCTAGAACCAGTGTAACTATGTAAAATATGTCAGAGCCTGGAATTAACCACTTTCTGGCCGCGCAATAGCCAAAAGAAGGCTATAGTGCAGTTGTCCAGTTCTAGGAGGGCGTCCTCTCAAAACAATGCCCCCATGCGCACTTTGTGATCGATGTGATTGCGGCCTCATCAGCGCACATCGGTGAAGGAGAAACATTACTTTTTTTTATTGTTTTGTTTGTTTAGCAAAAAATCTAAATCTCAGCGATGATTTAATACCACCAAATGAAAGCTCTATCTGTCTCAAAAACAATGATGATGATGATTCATATGGGCACAGTGCTGCATGACCGCGCATTTGTCATTCAAAGTGTGGGTGAAAATGCAAGGTATTGAAGTGGTTAATAGTTTTTAAAGTGATTGTAAAGATACATATTTTTTTTTTTTTTTTTAATGACAAACATGTCTATACTGTACTTATCTACTCTTTGCAATGGCAATGCTTCTAACTTGCTGCCTGGAAAGGACTATAAAATACCCTGTGTACATGTACTGATAAGATAACAGTGGAGAGTTCAGGGGCAGCTGAAAAAAAGCCCAACTGCTCCTAAACGTCTGTTTACCAGCAGCAGTGTACATGAAGCTTTATATGTTCAGGCAGCCCGGCGTGTGAAATATTTGTCTTGTTTGTTTTTCTGCTTCATGTGATGTTGTTTTTTTGAGAAATCCGATTACAAATAAACTTCTTCTTTGAAGACTTCCTTCTATTGGTGTAAATGACAAAAGTGTGCATGCTGTGTGGGTGGTAGATCTGTGCAGGGAGTCTGATCTTTCTCTGATCTTTCTGGTTTACACTGGATCAGTGTAGATCTACAGGGATATCTTCCTGGCTGGATCTATACTCGTGCTACTCGTGGCTTACACTGGAGCTCAGTGTAGATCTGTACAGGGAGTGTGATCTTTCTGTGATCCTATACTTATGGTTTCCTGGCTGGATCTGTACAGGGAGTGTATCTTCCTGGCTATCCTATACTATGGTTTTTACTGGAGCTCAGTGTAGATCTGTACAGGGAGTGTGATCTTCCTGGCTGGATCCTATACTCATGGTTTTTACTGGAGCTCAGTGTAGATCTGTACAGGGAGTGTGATCTTCCTGGCTGGATCCTATACTTATGGTTTACACTGGAGCTCAGTGTAGATCTGTACAGGGAGTGTGATCTTCCTGGCTGGATCCTATACTCATGGTTTTACACTGGAGCTCAGTGTAGATCTGTACAGGGAGTGTGATCTTCCTGGCTGGATCCTATACTTATGGTTTACACTGGAGCTCAGTGTAGATCTGTGCAGGGAGTCTGATCTTTCTGGCTGGATCCTATACTCATGGTTTACACTGGAGCTCAGTGCAGATCTGTGCAGGGAGTGTGATCTTCCTGGCTGGATCCTATACTCATGGCTTACACTGGAGCTCAGTGTAGATCTGTACAGGGAGTCTGATCTTCCTGGCTGGATCCTATACTCATGGCTTACACTGGAGCTCAGTGCAGATCTGTATCATACAGGTGTGTGTGATTATTCAGAGACGCACTTACTTCCTGATGTGTCTTCCAGCCAATCGGTGATGATCCTTTTGTACAGTGAGTGCATGTTTCCCCCACCTGACAGATACAATCACTCTCCTCCTCCTATGGGCAGGTCCACTTTTATGTAATGTACTCTGCAAGTCTTAAGAGGCATTGCTGTGGCTTCAGAGTTGGATTACAGGATTCCTGTGCCCAGCTTGTGTACTGTACACCTGCGTGTCCTCGGGTGCAGGTCTCACCTGTACACTGAACTTTTGACACATTTCACACTTTGTTTAGCTACTTGAAGCTTTCCAGACAGACTATCTGAGTGGAATGGCAGAGTATTGCACATTCTCCAAGCAAAGTCTTGCTGTACTCCAGCGGCACAGAAACACGTGAAGCTGTTTTCACTTAATCCTGCGGGACAGAAGACTACAGGGAATCTGCTTTCAGAAATGACTTGGGATTGCTGTCACTTCCAGTCTCTCTTCCTGCCCTCCGTGCTCGGCTGCAATTTGTGCTTTTTCCTTTTTTTCTGCTTATTCTCATTCCATCATCGCCGTAATGTCATGCAGCCAATAGCATCCCACCTCTGTTAGGAGACTCCAGCCGCAGCTTCCGAGACCTCTGATCGGTTTATGCAAAGCACCATGAAGATTTTTGACAAAGTGAAGCCCCGAAACCTGCCCAGGAATAACTGGCAATGGTTAGTATGCATCACATCGGGGGCTTGTGTTTTGCCTCATCAGCGTGAATAAGTACATGATGTGAGCAAAGTTGTTTGAATTGAAGTGATGGGTGGGGGGAGGGGGTTAACCACGGATTTCAGGGCAGCTATCCAAGCCTGGGTGATCGGTGATCGGTGCTCAGCCATTGCTTATTCTGCAGTTGTCAAAAACATCTGATTTAACCAGAAATTGCGCTGCTGAAAAGGGATGGGCAGCAATGTTTGTATACTTTTGTGTTTGTGGATTTTTTTTTCTGAGTTGCTGTTCTTTAACAAGGTGTGGACTGTTTTGTGCCAGAATTGTGCGAATCTGTAGCGTAAAAGCTTGAATTACTTTATTTTGCTGTGACCGGTTTATATACTTGCTAGGAGGAATGTGTAATCAGGTTTAGTTACTGTCCTTGTTATAAGAAGTCAGTCGAGTGTTAAGAATCCGCGGGCAGAAAATGTGTGGACTGAAAGGGAAGAATATAAAAAAAAAATTATTGCATTTTCTTTTTTTTTTTTTTTTCTTTTTAGAATTATTTGCTATTCAGCTTCTTGGCTTTGTAGAGCCTTGATCATATAATGACAATTGTTATAGTTCTGTATACTAACGAGAAACAAACGGATAAAGTAAATGTCGCCAGGCTTATTCCGTAAAGAGAAAATAATATTAGCACCGTTCAAATTAAGCATTGAACGGTTAAGAGCTCATTAAGATTGTGGTCATTGCTTATTACCCCTCCCTAGGTAAGCCTGTAATTGGCCTCTCTAGGTTTTTGCATTAGTGACTTTTATTAAGTGTGGATAAGAATCTATCCCAGATGTGTTTCTAGTGACCACTGTTTAACTCCCCACAAGCATCTGCCATGACGGAAGGATATAAAGCTGTCATCAATATTTAGAATGCTTTATTTAGAAAGCGGAGTTCCACCAAGAAAAAAATAAATACAAAATGCTGCAAAAAATAAATAAAAAGTAAACATTTTTTTTTACATACCTGATACCTCATTCCTAATCTGCCACTTCCTGATCCACGGTCCGTCTTCTTCTTTCTTCTCCTCCTCGCGCTGCCTCCTGGGGAATGGGGGAGCGTTGTCTTCTGGGACCTTGTGTGTGTCCCAGGAGACATCGCCCATTCACGTCGCGCCGCGTGGCAGGGAATCGGGCAGAAGGCTTCACTTCCTGATTCCCTCACCGAGGATGGTGGCGGGGCAGCTGAGACCCAAGTGTTTACTCGGCTTCGGCTGCCGTCATCGCGGGCACCCTGGACAGGTGTCAGCATCTACAGTGTTTTTTTTTTTTTTTTAACCGGACCTCTGCTTTAAAGGGACACTAAAGGTACATGTTTTTTCACCTTATCCTATGCATTAAGGTAAAAAAAAACATCCAACCTGAGCAGTTCACCTGCAGCGCTCGCGCCCGAAGACTTCACCGCTCAGCCTGGTCGTTGATTGGCTAGAGTGGATGGATTGAAAGCGGTGCAGCCATTGGCTCGCGCTGCTGTCAATCACATCCAATGATGCGGCACACCGGGGGGCGGGCCCGAGAGATACATTGAACAGCTATAGCTGTTGCCTGTATCACGGGAGCGCGCCTGCAGAAACTTACCACCATGCAAGCTCGCTCGCATGAAGGTGGAAAGTTCTTGCGTAAAGAACGAGAGACAGTCGCTGAGGGACCCCAGAAGACGTGGATCGGGGCCACTCTGTGCAGAATGAGCTGCACAGTGGAGGCAAGTATAACATGTTTTTTTTTTTTTAATGTTTCTCTTCACAACCCCTTTAAGTTACAAGTGACTAGAACAATTGCATTTTTAAATGGGATCTTGCCCATTAGGAAAAGGGTCACTTAGTTCTGTGTACTAATCCTTGGGACCTTTATTTTTTTGTATAAATCTTTTTTTGAGTCGCGTGTGCATATATATGTGTGTGTTTTTATATTTATTATTAGAAGGGGTTGTCTAGAGCCAGAAAGTTATTCCAAGGGGTTTTGCAGGTTAAAAAGTTTTGAGAAGAGCTGACTTAAAGTGACACTTAAGTCTCAGATTTTTTTAAATAATAAACCTGTTCTACTTGCCTGCCCTGTGCATTGGTTTTGCACAGAGCAGCCCAAATTCTCCTCTTTTCATGTCCCTCTTCGGGGGTCCTGGCCCCTCCCTCCCATTGGGTGCCCCCACAGCAAGCAGCTTGCAATGGGGGCACCCAAGCCGCAGCTGCCTCTGTTCATACACAGAGCCGTGACCCGGCCCCGCTCCCTCTCCTCATTGGCTCACTGACTTTGACAGCAGCTGGAGCCAATGGCGCTTTGCTGCAGTCTCGGCCAATGAGAAGGGAGAGTCTCAAACAGCCGAGTCTCTCGTGCGACATCGCTGGATCGAGATGGGGCTCGGGTGACTATTGGGGGGCCTGAGGAGGGCTGCTGCACACAGAAGGCTTTTTATCTTAATGCATTATAATAAAAAAAAACTTCTGCCTTTACAACCACTTTTAACATTTCTATCCTTCTAGTTTACGTCTATTTTTTTAAATGATCATAAAGCTGTATTTTTATATTGGGGTTTGTTTATAACGCCATCCCCATGTTTAGTGTGCGACTCTGCATACACGTTTACATGCCTCTGTGGTGAGGTTGCAGTGCGTTTTTTGCCTTTTATTTTTACCAAGCTCCATTTTGCATGTGAACAGCAATGATGTAATCTCAGCTTATTGCAATACATACATTTTCCGCATATACGTGGTTGTACTGCATGTAAAAATGAGTTCAACTGCATCAGTTGTAAACAAACCCTTAAAGAGATGGTTCACCCAAAATAGATCTTTTTCTTGTTCACACTAGTGTTGGGAGGTGGTAAAGCCCTGCTGTTGAGCCACACTTTTACCTCCCTTTTCCCCTTTTAGCCGCAATGATTGGGAGTGTAGATATTCTGTGACCATGGCGCTTTGCAACATGGATTATATTTCCTGTTACAGGAATTATACCCCCTGTTGTTTACTGCACATGGTTGTGGTGTGCTATTGTGGGGTTCAAGGGGTTAAAACAGGCAGCAATACAATATCTCCTCACTGCCTGTCAAATGCTCTCTGAAGAGCGAGCCAAATCTTCAGAAACCAAAGCTAGTGTGAATGAGCCCTTAAGCTGGCCATAGATGTTCGAAGTTTGGCTGGTTCAGCAAGTACTGGCCAAATTTCGATCCGTGTGTGTCCGATCCCGCTTGATAGAAGCCAATCTCGACTGACTTATTATGAACAGGAATGTTGGAAGTGTTCCCTCGATTGTTGAATACAGAATACGATGTCCCAGCGGGGAGGATTCCTCCTCTACCTCACTTGTGTGGATCAAGGGTCCATTTGTTTCACAGCTGGACGATCAAAAACAAAATAAATCTTTGGGATCTATGGTCCGCTTTAGGCTTCTTCTACATCTAGACCAGTGTTTCTCAAGGCGCCCCAACAGGTCATGTGTTCAGGATTTCCATCATTTTGCACAGGAGATTTAATCAGTTTCACTGCCTTAGTAATTACAGCTGAGGGATATGCTGAAAACATGAAATGTTGGGGCGCCTTGAGGACTGGCGTTGAGAAACATGGATCTAGACGACTCCAGTGGTGGGACTTTCCCACTGACACTTCTTCGTCTGCCTTTCCCCACTGTGGATTCTCACTTCTTCGTCTGCCTTTCCCCACTGTGGATTCTCACTTCTTCGTCTGCCTTTCCCCACTGTGGATTCTCACTTCTTCGTCTGCCTTTCCCCACTGTGGATTCTCACTTCTTCGTCTGCCTTTCCCCACTGTGGATTCTCACTTCTTCGTCTGCCTTTCCCCACTGTGGATTCTCACTTCTCTTGCTGTATTCCCTGTAAATTGAAGGGAATAGAAATAAATGATCAGGTTTGATGGTCCCAACAGCAGATGATGTCACTTCAGGTTTGGCCCTTTTGTCAGATGGTCTTGTCACAGGAGTCCATGAGCAACTTCTGTCTGTGACATGAAGTGTGAGGTCCTTTCATCTGCAGCTGATTACTGCTTTGTCTGGGTGTCTCCTGGTCTGCACAAGTGTCCGCCATGTGTGTATGTTACTGTGTAGTGTGGTTCACAAACTAAACACAATTATCAGGGAGATTATATTGTGAAGGTTAAAGGGGTTGTGAAGGTTCATCCCCGCAGGGATGTAGTCCCAAGGAAGGGGCGAGCACGCTGACTAACCCCCAGCCAGAATGGCTTGGATGATGGGGGCAAGCTTACTGAGGAAGAACAGGAAGTGAAAAATTCAGACAGAAAAAAAAACGTTAGAAGGGAAATCTAAGGAAAAGGTAAGTGAACCAACAATGCACTCGCTTAAAGGAGTTGTAAAGGTAAACAATTTTTTGCCTAAAATGAATGTCTGCAAGGTAGACAGACAGAATAGTGTAATGATTCTTTTAAAAAACGAGTAAATATCTATTAAATTCCTTCATCTATATCACCTCCGGTGTTCTAGTTTCTGTTCTCTCATTCACTTCCTGGTTTGCGGTGCCCGTTCAGGTAAGAACTACATTTCCCAGTATGCATTGCGGCACACATAGGCTGTAATCTGTGTTTTTTGTCAGGGGAGTTTTCTGGCTGGAAAAAAGCGCAGAACTAGTGGGTTCGAGTCTAATTTCAAACTAATGCGATGCATTTCCCTGTATTGCGCTCTAACCAACGGCGTCCATGCAATCTGCTGTGGGTGTCCATTATCTTAACGACCCCCCAAAACTGATAGCCGCAAATAAAAAGGCTTTGATTTAAATCAAAAAAAATTTAACCTCCTCCCACCTGCGCTATATTACGTCTACAGTGTGGGCCTTATTTGCTGGGAGGCAGTCAATGGACATCCATCCCATTCATGAGCTGCCTGCACGCCCCCTATGGGGGGGGGGTGTTCCCTGTGGGGTGAGCGCTCTGATCAGAGTCTATAAGACTCGGCTGATCACAGATTGGAGTAAGGGGCCGATCCCGGCCCCTTACCACATGATCAGCTGTCAGCCAATGCCAGCTGATCACGTGATGTAAACAGAAGATCGGTAAGCGTGAGGTGGGGAAGAAAAAAGCCGATCACCGAGCTTTGGCTGCCTCATCTGTGCCCACAAGTGCCACCTGCCAGTACTACCTATCAGTGCCACCTACCAGTGCCCACAGGACCTGCTACCTTTGCCCAGCAGTGCCACCTATCAATACCCACCAGTGCTGCCAATCAATGCCCATCAGTGCCACCAATCAGTGTCGCCTACCAGTACCCATCAATGCCACTCATCAGTGATCATCGGTTCTACCTATCAGTGCAGCCTCATCAGCACACTTCAATGAAGGAGAAAAATTACCTGTTTTCCAAATTTTATAAGAAACTGTTTTTTTTTTTGTTTTTTTTTTTTTACTTTTCAATCTTTTTTTAGCAAAAAAATAAAAAACCCAGCAGTGATTAAATACCGCCAAAAGAAAGCTCTATTTGTGTGAAGAAATATGATAAAAATGTCATTTGGGTACAGTGTTGCATGACTGCACAATTGTCATTTAAAATTTGTCAGCGCTTTAAGCTGCGCATTGGTATGGGCAGGAAAGGGGGTTTTGAGTGCCCAGTAAGCAAGTGGTTAAAGAGCAACTGTCATGTCTGTCCCTCAGCAGCTCCTCCTCTGACCTGCTGTTGACTCACCAACAGTCTCATTCACTTTAATGGGATGGCTGGTGATGCGGCAGTGAGGTGGATTCCTGCTAACAGGTGCTGCCATGATGGATCTGTAAGGACAGGTGCTCTTTAAATGTAAGGACTCATTCTTGCTGGTAGTTAGCTTTAATATTTGCTAACAAAATGAAGGTTTCTTATTTAAAATAATAAGCTGCAGTGGTGCAACGGATCACAGTTGATCCGTGATCCGAAACTGGTTACCCCCTTCGGATCAGCACTGTGATCCGCGGATTGCCGTGGCTCCTGGAGCTAGGCCGAAGCCACTGTCTTTCCTAATGTTATGGCTGCAGCTCGGGAGCTTGGTACATCCGGCAGCGGCCCTCCTCTGTTTACATTCACAGAGGAGGAGGAGCCCGCACCCGTAGCCGTAGGACACACCGCTACACACACCGGGAGTTCTACTACTGGGGGTGGGTCTGTCTGCACCGAGAAGGGGGGTGGGTCTGTCTGCACCGAGAAGGGGGGTGGGTCTGTCTGCACCGAGAAGGGGGGTGGGTCTGTCTGCACCGAGAAGGGGGGTGGGTCTGTCTGCACCGAGAAGGGGGGTGGGTCTGTCTGCACCGAGAAGGGGGGTGGGTCTGTCTGCACCGAGAAGGGGGTTCTTTACTGAGGGGAGACTATAGTTGGTGGGAGGGGGGTGTGACACCATTTTTTTCTGCACCGGGTGACACTAACCTTAGTGACGCCACTGCAGTGGGGGAGATGTGGATATTACAGAGGGGGGGGGAGGGAGATGATCCGATCCGTGACTCCTGATCCAAGGAACGATCCGAACCGTGAGTTTTTTGATTAGTTGCACCCCTAATAAGCTGTCAGGTTAGTAAAACGGCGATATCGGAACCGATTCAATCACAAACTTTGTACATAGGTTGGGAAAACAATGGGATAAAGGAATATTTCTGAACTTTGTTTTATCTCATGATTACTGTGACAGTGTGTGGATGCATCAATACAGTGCATGTTATCTCAGCTTGCAGAGCTTGGATTCATGTATGTAAATATTGCAGAATATACAGACTCATGCTACACACCTAAGCTCCACTTCTTATAACCCATAAACAAAATTATTAATGTATCTTACATAGAAAACTATCTTTAGATAGATTTTTGCTCCAAAAGCATTTTATCAAAATAAATATAATGAAAATCGTCAGAGGGCACCAGCGGTTTGGCACCCCTGCCCTTAAGAGGAGCTTTCGGCTGTAAAAATGCTCGAACTCTGACAAAAGCTTAAAGAATATGACTATTCAGCGTTTATCAGCGTTTTTGCGCCGTAAGCTTTTGCTACCGCAAAATCGCTGCATAACTCATTCTACAGTCCAAAATAAATATAATAAGTATGTAGATGGTATGATGACTCCAAAACTTCTTTTAGAATTCTTCACCCAAGTGACATATAGCACATCAACTTGTGAGAAATCCCTTTACCAAGTGGGATGGCTACTCTCACCTTAGCAAATGACCACTGTGTTATCAAATGGTCGGACAAGCAGGTATGACAATCAAAGAAAACCAGGGAGCAGGATGGTGATCACTTCCTCATAGTTCAGCCATATAATGAATCCGGACATGAAAAGAGACCACAGATCTAAGTGCTTTCCCCTGGGTAAGAAACTATTTATTTAGCATAAAAAGGGGCTACTCACATTTAGCCAAAGGGTTTCAGGCATATATGGTTACAGGTAGGGTTGTCCCGATACCACTTTTTTTAGGACTGAGTACAAGTACCGATACTTTTTTTCACGTAGTCGCCGATACCGAATACCAATACTTTTTTTAAATGTGTCCCCAAATACAGCCATGTCCCTCCAGCCATGTCCCCCACATATGCAGCCATGTCCCTCCAGCCATGTCCCCCACATATGCAGCCATGTCCCTCCAGCCATGTCCCCCACATATGCAGCCATGTCCCCCCAGCCATGTCCCCCACATATGCAGCCATGTCCCCCCAGCCATGTCCCCCACATATGCAGCCATGTCCCTCCAGCCACGTCCCTCCATATCTAGCCTCTGAAAGCTGCCGCCGCCGCCGCCGCACGGAGAACATCACAGCATTCATTTGAATAGCTGTTTTGCCCGCGCGTATAGACACTCCCTCTTGCTCGGGATTGGACAGATCACGATTACGATCACCCATCCAATCCCGAGCAAGGGGGAGTGTCTATACGCAGCGGGAACACTACAGCTATTCAAATGAAAGCTGTGATGTTCCCGCATGCCGTTTAACCCATGCGGCGGCGTGATGCGGCGGCTTTTGATGTGGAGGCAGCGGCGATACCGATAATACTTGGTATCGGGACAACCCTAGTTACAGGCATCTAAACTTGGAGGCTCTCAGGACAGCAGCGAGCGACACGCCGTAGACTCCTAACCGCGCTGGCCTATAAATACACAATCGTTTCCTAGGTAACGTTCCTAAAACAAGACGTGGATATACGCAGAGCGGCACGTCCCGTGTCATCCACAGAACTAAAACATCTTTATGCGGTCACATTGCGTGGGGTATCGGAGGGAAGTAGAGGGGTCACCGTGTGGGGTAGATGGGTGGAGAGGTCACAGTGCAGGGTGTATTGGGGTGTGGAGGGAGGGGGTACATTAGAAGAGGGATCACAGTGCAGGGTGTATTGGGGTGTGGAGGGAGGGGGTATATTAGAAGAGGGATCACAGTGAAGGGTGTATTTGGGAGAAACGGATAGAAGGGTCACAGTTTCTGGGAGGTAGAGAGGTGACGGTGCAGGTGGTATCAAGGGGAGGTTAGAGGGGTCACAGTGCTGAAGGGTATCTGGGATGTAGTGAGGTCAGTTATGGGGGTATCTGGAGTGTAGAGGGGTCACAATGAGGCATTTAGAGTGAATATGGCAACAGTGCAGGTGGTATTTGGGATTTAAATAGGTTAAAGTGCTGGGTGGTATCCAGGGGGTATAGAGGTAGTAATACTGCTGGAAGGAAATCTTTTGTGTGTGTGTTGTTTAACCATGCCTCTTAACCACTTGCTTACTGGGCACATATACCCCCTTCCTGCCCAGGCTAAATTTCAGCTTTCAGCGCTGTCACGATTTGAATGACAATTGCGCGGTCGTGGCTCACAAACACAATTGACGTCCTTTTTTCCCCACAAATAGAGCTTTCTTTTGGTGGTATTTGATCATATCTACGGTTTCAGTTATAGCGCCTAAAAAACGGGGGATAGAATTATGACATTTTATTTTCTTTATCGTACATCACGGGACACAGAGCGCATAGCCATTACACTTGGGTTATATGGGTACCTTCAGGTGTGGACACTGGTGTAATCAATTTCACAGGAAGTTTCCTCCCTATATAACCCCCTCCCACTGGGAGTGCTTCAGTTTTTTCGCCAGTGTCTTAGGTGTTGGTCACGTCTAGCTGTCCCTCGGAGGTCTCGGGACCCAGGATAGCTAGCCGGATCCGTCCGAAGTGCTTCAAAGCCAAGGTGTACGGTACCCGGGCCCTGCTGGAGTGGGGTTTTGCCTATAATGCCTCTCCTTGGAGGGCTGGGTTCTGGGCTCCAGTGCCTTAGTCTCTTCCAAGAACTAAACGCTACTGATGCCAGGATGCTATATAGGTCCAGGGGTGTGGGTTCCTTAACACAGGACCCCGGTCCCTGAAGGTCCAAGACAATACCCACGGAGATGGGGGAAGGCTGGGCCTCTTGCATTTTGCAATACCCTGCGGCGTGGAGCAGGTAAGAGGGAACCTGCGGGACTTGGTTCGACAGTAGGTATCCCCCTGGGGGTTCTGGGTTGGCTAATGGTATGCTTGTGCATCAGCCACTATCTCCACTATGTCTGTTGAGGCAGGATGGGATGTACTAATGTTTACCCAGATAACATGTAGATATATATATGCTTTTAAAAGATATGTATTTTGCTACTCCCCCCAGATTTGCCTGTTAGCATGATACTGCAGCCCCACGTGTATAGAGAGGAAGGGCTGACAAAACTCCTGTTCCTAGGAAGCCTAGGGAGACAGCTTCCTCTATGTGTGCACTACAAAGATTAGTGGCTTACCAGGTGTCTGTGTTTCTAGCGCTGGTCCAGGCTTCTCCTCTGCTCTCGGCTTCCTCCATGTTGGTTTCAGCGTGGGGGGGGCGGGGGCGCGCGCGCGCGCCGCCTTTTACAATGTCAGCGGGCGTGGGGGGGGGGCGGGCCAGCAGCGTCAGTCTCAGATAAAGCAAAAAAGCATTTCCTGGCTGGTCATTCCCTCCTGAGAGCAGTGGAGAGTGAGGACATAGAGCGCGCAGCTGAGCCAGTTCTGGCTAACAGTGACACCCAGTGGTGGTTTGTGGATCTTCAGGTCTGGACTTAAAAGTCCACACTGACCAGAAAAAAAATAAATATATATTTTTTTTTGCTTAAAGGGACTCAGCCTTAGATCTGGCAGTATCTGAGTCGGTGCAACCTTGGACTCCAGCTAACGGGCATTGGTGTGGCAATACTCACAGGACTTTCCTCTGTATTGCCGCCTTCTCAGGCGTATGAAAATTTTGAAAAGATTTTACCATAGCCTGTCCTTATTAATGTTTCACTTCTAGCTACAACAGTTGGGTGTTGGCTGTAGGGGTGTCTCAAGGTTGTGCAATGGCTCCCAAGGGATCAGGACCAGCTAAGGCTGCAAAAGGTGCCAAAAAAGTAAAGGGGTCTCCAACGGGGTCAGAGGATTTGGGCCAGGCTCCAGTGGTCCCACCCTCACCAGATAGACCACCGAACAGCATCGTGCAGGAGCCATTGAGGGTGCTAGGGGCAGAGGCGGCCCCCAATCAACCCATTCCCGTTTATGTTACGGAAGAAATGCTAGAATCCACCCTGGGTGGACTAGAGAAAAGGTTAACTGCTTTAATTGCCCGCTCTTTGCCGGGTGGCAAACTGGCTAGGTCCCCGTCACCTAAAACGGTGTGTTCAGATGCAGAGGTCCTCTCTTCGGAGGAATTGGACCCACAGGGGGATCAAGCGGACCCGAGTCCTGACGGGTCAGACATTGAAGATTCCACTATAGATGAAATTTTTTCGGCTTCTCAAGCAGAGAGTCTGTGGATCCAGTCTCTGACGGATATGGTTCGCACTGCTTTTAAACTTCCAGTGTCAGAACAAGTAGCCCCCGCGGTATCCTCTAGATAAATATATCCAGACCATATCAAGTGGTAAAAGTTCTTTCTTGCCCATCAAGAAGAGATCACGTGGGCCCGCATTTAAGCGACAGGCCTTCGCAGGCTCGGCCCCTTCAACTTCCCGTCAGTATCGACGGCCTCCCGGGCGTTCGGCATTTAATAGCCGCCCACAAGGACAAGCCACGACAGGCAAGAGGCCATGGTCTCGCAAGCCGGTTAAACCAGTCCTTAAGTCAGATTCATGAAGGGGCGCCCCCACTCTCTTGGGTGGGGGGAAGGCTTCGGTTCTTCTCCGAAGTGTGGAAGACCAGAATTCCCGACTCTTGGGTAAGATCCGTGGTAACCACGGGCTACAAGCTAGAGTTTCGGGAAGTCCCCCCTCCTCATTTTCAGGGGTCAAGTCTTCCAAGCGACCCATTAAAGAGGGCCTCTCTTGCAAAAGCATTGGATCGTCTCTTACTCCAAGGAGTAATCGTAGAAGTACCAACCCAGGAATGGGGTCTGGGATTCTACTCCAACCTTTTCATAATACCAAAGCCCAATGGCGACGTCAGGCCTATCTTGGACCTCAAACGCCTAAATCGCTTTCTAAACATTCAGACCTTTCGTATGGAGTCCATACGTTCGGTGGCAGCCAGCCTACATCAAGACGACTTTCTAGCATCTATAGACATAAAAGATGCGTATCTGCACGTGCCGATCTACCCGGCACATCACAGGTTTCTTCGGTTTATGATACATCACCGCCATTACCAGTTCGTAGCCCTCCCTTTCGGGTTGGCAACAGCTCCGCGGGTATTCACAAAGGTGTTAGCCCCGGTGCTAGCCGTCCTAAGGACAGAAGGCATTTTAGTCTTGGCATACTTGGACGATCTTCTGGTTATCGACAGCTCAGCCTCCAACCTCAATCAGGCAGTAGGTCGCACAGTTCAGCATCTAGAGGAATTCGGATGGATTGTAAATCTAGAAAAATCGGTATTGAAACCCACAAGACAGTTGGAATATCTAGGCCTTCGGCTAGATACAGACTGCCAGAGGATAATTTTACCTCAAGCAAAGATCAGATCAATAGCCCAAGCAGTTCAAATGATCTTAGGCAAGAAGAGGCCGACTATTCGCCTATGTATGCGACTGCTGGGGAAGATGGTGGCCGCCTTCGAGGCTGTGCCCTACGCCCAGATCCATACCAGATATCTTCAGGCAGCCATTCTCTCTGCTTGGAACAAGTCCATTCAGGCGTTAGATCGTCCGTTAGTGCTCTCCCCGAAGGTCCGGCGCAGCCTGTCTTGGTGGCTGGTCTCTCAAAATTTGTCAAAAGGGAAATCCTTCTGCCCCATCTCGTGGAAGATAGTATCCACGGATGCCAGCCTGTTAGGTTGGGGGGCAGTTCTAGAAGAACAGACCCAGCAAGGGCTGTGGTCGGGGGCAGAGAAACTGCTTCCCATCAATATCTTGGAAATCGGAGCTGCTTGACTGGCCCTGATCGCCTGGACTCTCCCCCTTCAGGGTCTGCCAGTAAGGATACAGTCCGACAACGCCACTGCGGTGGCATACATAAACCACCAGGGGGGCACGAAGAGCCCAGCAGCCCAAAGAGAAGTAAACCTGATTTTCTCATGGGCCGAAGCCCATGTACCCTGCATCTCGGCGGTGTTCATCCCAGGGATAGACAATTCTCAAGCAGATTTTTTGAGTCGTCAACAGTTGCTCCCGGGGGAATGGTCACTTCACCCCCAGGTATTCCAAGAGATTTGCCAAAGATTCGGAGTCCCAGACGTGGACATTATGGCAACGAGATCCAACAAAAAGTTGGACAAATTCATATCCCGAGCCAGGGATCCCTCGGCCTACGGGACCGATGCCTTGGTTTGCCCTTGGCACCAGTTTTCTCTTCTGTATGCGTTCCCTCCACTGCAGATGATTCCCCGCCTTCTACGGAGAATCCGGGTGGAGCGCAGGCCTGTGATCCTGGTGGCTCCAGCCTGGCCCAGGAGGGCTTGGTACGCACTCATCGTGAAGATGTCAGTCGGGGCGCCGTGGCCGCTCCCCCTGCGCCCAGATCTGCTGTCTCAAGGCCCAATCTGCCATCCTGCTTCACAGCAGCTAAATTTGACGGCTTGGCGGCTGAATCCCTAATTCTTAAGGGCAGAGGCCTCTCGGATCAGGTCATAGCTACGTTGATTCAGGCTAGGAAACCGGTCTCCAGAAATATTTATTACAGAGTCTGGAGAACCTATGTGGAGTGGTGCGAGTCTCAAAAATGGCATCCTCGAAAGTTTTTTATTGACAGGATCTTGCGATTCCTCCAGGTTGGCGTTGACAAAGGGTTGGCTCTTAGTACTCTAAAGGGGCAGGTGTCGGCTTTATCAATATGGTTTCAAAGACCCTTGGCCACCCATTCGCTTATGAAAACCTTCTTGCAGGGGGTCTTGCATGTGAATCCCCCTATTAGAGCTCCCCTCTGCCCCTGGAATTTAAATCTGGTCTTGTCAGCTTTACAAAGGCAGCCGTTTGAACCTCTGACAGAAATCCCTCTTGTGCTACTAACCCGAAAGTTGGTTTTCTTGGTGGCTATGGCTTCAGCCAGAAGGGTTTACGAGCTGGCAGCCTTATCATGCAGGGAGCCATACCTTATTCTGCATAAGGACAGAGTTGTTCTGCGGCCTCAACCTTCTTTCCTTCCTAAGGTCATATCCAGTTTTCACTTGAATCAGGACCTAGTCCTACCTTCCTTCTTTCCTACTCCCCAGTCCAGAGAGGAAAGACGGCTTCATACTTTGGACGTGGTTCGAGCCATGAGGGTCTATCTCAAGGCTACAGAGAAGATTCGGAAAACAGATGTGCTTTTTGTTCTTCCGGATGGCCCCAAGAAGGGTCAGCCGGCTGCCAAGTCTTCCTTGGCTAGGTGGATTAAGCAGCTGATTTTTCAGGCCTATGGTCTGAAGCGCGTTCCACCTCCCTTATCAGTTAAAGCCCATTCTACGAGGGCCATGAGTGCCTCCTGGGCGGCACACCATCAGATTTCTATGGCACAGGTTTGCAAGGCGGCAACCTGGTCTTTCCGTACATACGTTTACTAAATTTTATAAGTTGGACGTTGCAAAGGGTACGGACGCAGCTTTTGGGCAGGCGGTCCTACGGGCAGCAGTATAGAATCCTCTGGCCCGGTTCACGCCCCCTTGTTTTTCTGTTGGTGGAGCCATGTTTTCTCCTGACAATGTTTTTATTTGGCTATTCTTGGCCTTACGGTCTCCCTCCCTTCATAGAGCATTGCTTTAGGACATCCCAAGTGTAATGGCTATGCGCTCTGTGTCCCGTGATGTACGATAAAGAAAAAAGGATTTTTAATAAACAGCTTACCTGTAAAATCCTTTTCTTGAAGTACATCACGGGACACAGAGCTCCCACCCCTCTTTTGGGGAACATTGTGTAACCTCGGGAGAATTGCTTGCTACAAAACTGAAGCACTCCCAGTGGGAGGGGGTTATATAGGGAGGAAACTTCCTGTGAAATTGATTACACCAGTGTCCACACCTGAAGGTACCCATATAACCCAAGTGTAATGGCTATGCGCTCTGTGTCCCGTGATGTACTTCAAGAAAAGGATTTTTACAGGTAAGCTGTTTATTAAAAATCCTTTTTTTTAATAGTAATGGCGGCGATCTGCGATTTTTGACAGGACTGCAATATTGCGGCGGACACATCAGATACTTTTGACACATTTTTTGAGACCATTTACATTTTTACAGCAAACCGTGCTATAAATATGCACTGATTACTGTATAAATGTGACTGGCAGGGAAGGGGTTAACACTAGAGGGCGATAGGGGTTAAATGTGTTCCCTGCTAGGTGATTCTTACTGGGGGAGGTGACCGATGGTTGTCCCTATGTACAAGGGACACACCATCGGTCTCCTCTTCCTGACAGGACGTGGATCTTTGTGTTTACACACAGAGCTCAACGTCCCTGGCTCTGTGACTGCCGATCGCGGGTAGCTGGCGGACATCGTGGCTGCCAGGCACGTGCATCGGCACCTGACTGACGCGGCAGGCATGCGCACGCTCCCCAGTGGCGGGAGACCTCCCAGCATTGTAGAGCCACCTTGTGGTCGTCAATTGTCGATGGCCCGGATAGAAAGTGATTAAGCCCCCCCCCCCCACTGATGCATGTAGCCACACCCACTTTTACAGCACCACAAAAGACCTGGCTCCTAACTTTTTTAGCTGTCTCTGAGATTCAAAGCAAATTTGACAAGCCCTGATGTAGAATTCCTTCACTGGTGCACATGACTGCCTTCCTGCTGACTTGTATGGGGAAAGGAGCAGTTATGATGTGAACAGCCGTGTCCACAGACCACCTCAGCGTGCACAAAATAGCAGATATGTCGCTGGATGGAGCATCATTCAAAACTCTGGTGTTCCAACTGCTGGCAATCAGATCCCTCCGTATATTACCAATTCTAAGATGCCTAAACACGAGATACAATAATTGCCCTCCCAGTGATGGGCCAGTCCAGCGATGTGTGGAAATGATCTCATCAGCACAGTGCTGACCAATGAAGAGTCAGTTAAACAGGTCAGAAAATTCTCGGACAAGTTGTGTTTTCTTTCATGCTGTCTGACCAATCAGACCTGCCAGCAACTAAAAGCGTGTCGCCTCTGATCTGCTACGTGTTGTGTTTTCAGAGGTCTATTCTGTTGTTTTAAAATGTTCAGTGTGGGTACATTTCATCTCATTATGATTTCTGATACGATGGTAATAAAATATTCTATAGATGTCATAGCAGATGATTTTTTTTATTTCAAATGAGTGAGTGGCAGGAACGGTAAAGCCAGCTGAGGCACACTAAATGGTAAAACTGGAGTCTTTTGTAGCACACAAAGGCGGAATGGTGCCATAATCCCGTCATATCGCTTATGAATGCAGTCATTTACACAGTACATAGTTATTCTTTGTGTAGAGAAAAATGTACCCTTCTCATTGACACAGCGTTGGAAGCACTGGCGTCCTGGGTTCAGTTCCCATCAAGAACATCATCTGTTAGGAGTTTGTGTTCTCCCTCTGTTAATATGGGTGTCCTCTAACTAAGCTGGTCCTAGCAAGTGTGTATCTGTATTGCGGCTCTTTGGACTTTGGATTGTAAGCTTATTTGGCTCCTAAACAAAGAAAACACACACAATAGTGTGTAGGAACCTTAGATTGTGAACAACCTGAGGGCAGGTACTGGTGTGTGTGTGTGTGTGTGTGTGTGTGTGTGTGTGTGTGTGTGTGGGGGGGGGGGGGGGGTTTAAAGCGGGGGTTCCGGGCATACATTTTTTGTGTTTGCAAGCTAAAATTAATCACATTAAATAGTCCCTAAAACATATTGATAGCTCCCCAATCATTGCAAACACTTTCCTTATATCCTCTAGCTCATGTTGTGGCCGTATCCATCATATGCGTGGGCATGAGAAGCTCATTTCCTTTTTCTTCCTGGTTTTCAGGGAGAGGTGCATGCTGGGCGATTTCTTTAGGCACAGTAATGCCCAGAGACTCCTGGGAAATGAGTGTCATTATTTCCTAGGAGGCAATGGGGTCTTAGGACAGGAAGTTGAACCACCTAGGACAAGGAACTAGGCAGATTATGAAATCTGCCTAGTAACAGCCAGATAGAAGTGAGTAAAAAAATGTGTGTGTGTGTATGTGTATATATGTATATGTGTGTATGTATGTGTATATATAAAATATATATATATATATATATAAAAATTACATTAAAGGCAAGCCGTTAATAGAAAGTTCATTTTTAGGGTGGAACTCCGCTTTAATATAAATAACAAACATATCATACAGCTTATTTTGCACAGTGGCCCCAGGCATGGGGTCCCTCCGCAACTCTCTCCCAAGGGGCTTACCTTGCGGCCGCGCTCCTGTGTCATACACTCGGCGTCAATAGATGCTGAATGTATGTCTTGGCCCCGGTGCCCGCATCATTGGATTTGATTGAAAGCAGCAGGAGCCAATCTATCCAATCAAGAACCGAGAACCTGTGGAGAGAGCAATGCGCCCACGGTAATTTAGGGCTCAGGTAACTAAAACGGGGGCTGGGGGGCCGGACATTGCAAGGTGTTTTTTCACCTTAATGCATCCTATAAAATAGGGTTGTCCCAATACCGATACTAGTATCGGTATCGGAACCGATGCCGAGTATTTGCGCTAGTACTTGTACTTGCGCAAATACTCCCGATGCCTAAATAGAATACATCCACCCCCCCACCGCTGCCGCCGCATCGCACCGCCGAATAGAAAGCCGTCGCATCGCGCCGCCGCATCGAAAGCCGCTGCAAGGGTTTAAGCGCTGTGCGGGAACACCACCGCATTCATTTGAATAGCTGTAGTGTTCCCGCCCGTATAGACACTCCCCCTTGCTCGGGATTGGATGGGTGATCGTGATCTGTCCAATCCTGAGCAAGGGGGAGTGTCTATACGGGCGGGCTATCCAAATGAATCCTGTGATTTTCTCCATGCGGCTTTCAGCGGCAAAGGTAAGGGGGAAATGGCTGAAGGGACATGGGACATGGCTGCATATGTGAGGAACATGGCTAGAGGGACATGGCTGAACGGATATTGCTGCATATGTGAGGCACATGGCTAGAGGGACATGGCTGAACGGACATTGCTGCATATGTGAGGGACATGGCTAGAGGGACATGGGACATGGCTGCATATGTGAGAGACATGGCTAGAGGGACATGGCTGAACGGACATTGCTGCATATGTGAGGGACATGGCTAGAGGGACATGGGACATTGCTGCATATGTGAGGGACATGGCTAGAGGGACATGGGACATTGCTGCATATGTGCGGGACATGGCTAGAGGGACATGGCTGAACGGACATGGCTGCATATGTGAGGGACATGGCTGAAGGGACATGGCTGCATATGTGAGGGACATGGCTGCATATGTGAGGGACATGGCTGAAGGGACATGGCTGCATATGTGAGGGACATGGCTGAAGGGACATGGCTGCATATGTGAGGGACATGGCTGCATATGTGAGGGACATGGCTGCATATGTGAGGGACATGGCTGCATATGTGAGGGACATGGCTGCATATGTGAGGGACATGGCTAGAGGGACATGGCTGCATATGTGAGGGACATGGCTAGAGGGACATGGCTGCATATGTGAGGGACATGGCTAAAGGGACATGGCTGCATATGTGAGGGACATGGCTAGAGGGACATGGCTGCATATGTGAGGGACATGGCTGAAGGGACATGGCTGCATATGTGAGGGACATGGCTGGGGGGACATGGCTGCATATGTGTGGGACATGGCTGAAGGGCTGCATATGTGAGGGACATGGCTGCATATGTGAGGAACATGGCTAGAGGGACATGGCTGAACGGATATTGCTGCATATGTGAGGCACATGGCTAGAGGGACATGGCTGAACGGACATTGCTGCATATGTGAGGGACATGGCTGAAGGGACATGGCTGCATATGTGAGGGACATGGCTGCATATGTGAGGGACATGGCTGCATATGTGAGGGACATGGCTGCATATGTGAGGGACATGGCTGCATATGTGAGGGACATGGCTGCATATGTGAGGGACATGGCTGGGGGGACATGGCTGCATATGTGTGGGACATGGCTGAAGGGACATGGCTGCATATGTGACAAACATGGCTGAAGAGACATGGCTGCATATGTGAGGGACATGGCTAGAGGGACATGGCTGCATATGTGAGGGACATGGCTGAAGGGACATGGCTGCATATGTGAGGGACATGGCTGGGGGACATGGCTAGAGGGACATGGCTGCATATGTGAGGGACATGGCTGAAGGGACATGGCTGCATATGTGAGGGACATGGCTGGGGGGACATGGCTAGAGGGACATGGCTAGAGGGACATGGCTGAAGGGAGATGGCTGCATATGTGAGGGACATGGCTGGGGGGACATGGCTGCATATGTGTGGGACATGGCTGGGGGGACATGGCTGCATATGTGTGGGACATGGCTGGGGGGACATGGCTGCATATGTGAGGGACATGGCTGGGGGGACATGGCTGCATATGTGTGGGACATGGCTGGGGGGACATGGCTGCATATGTGAGGGACATGGCTGGGGGGACATGGCTGCATATGTGAGGGACATGGCTGGGGGGACATGGCTGCATATGTGAGGGACATGGCTGAAGGGACATGGCTGCATATGTGAGGGACATGGCTGGGGGGACATGGCTGCATATGTGTGGGACATGGCTGGAGGGACATGGCTGCATATGTGTGGGACATGGCTGGGGGGACATGGCTGCATATGTGTGGGACATGGCTGGGGGGACATGGCTGCATATGTAAGGGACATGGCTGGGGGGACATGGCTGCATATGTGAGGGACATGGCTAGAGGGACATGGCTGAAGGGACATGGCTGCATATGTGAGGGACATGGCTGGGGGGGACATGGCTGCATATGTGTGGGACATGGCTGGGGGGACATGGCTGCATATGTGAGGGACATGGCTGGGGGGACATGGCTGGGGGGACATGGCTGCATATGTGAGGGACATGGCTGGGGGGACATGGCTGCATATGTGTGGGACATGGCTGAAGGGACATGGCTGCATATGTGAGGGACATGGCTGGGGGGACATGGCTGCAGGGACATGGCTGCATATGTGAGGGACATGGCTGAAGGGACATGGCTGCATATGTGAGGGACATGGCTGAAGGGACATGGCTGCATATGTGAGGGACATGGCTGAAGGGACATGGCTGCATATGTGAGGGACATGGCTGGGGGGACATGGCTGCATATGTGAGGGACATGGCTGGGGGGACATGGCTGGGGGGACATGGCTGCATATGTAAGGGACATGGCTGGGGGGACATGGCTGCATATGTGTGGGACATGGCTGAAGGGACATGGCTGCATATGTGAGGGACATGGCTGGGGTGACATGGCTGCATATGTGAGGGACATGGCTGGGGGGACATGGCTGCATATGTAAGGGACATGGCTGGGGGGACATGGCTGCATATGTGTGGGACATGGCTGAAGAGACATGGCTGCATATGTGAGGGACATGGCTGGGGGGACATGGCTGGGGGGATATGGCTGCATATGTGGGGGACATGTAAAAAAAAGTATCGGTATTCGGTATCGGCGACTACTTGAAAAAAAGTATCGGTACTTGTACTCTGTCCTAAAAAAGAGGCATCGGTACAACCCTACTATAAAAGTTTACAACCCCGTGCCGTGTAAATTGTTTGTGATATATAAATACCAATCAATAATGAATAAGGGGAATCCAGTAATTTTCTTCCTAGTAACGTAAGAAAATGGAATCCTCTATGGCTTGTCTTACCCTTGGCTTATTCCCATATTTCTGTATCCAAGGGGGAAAAAATAAAAAATTCACAAGTGTCTTCCATCTATTGGAACGGTTTGTTTACTATAGGTATTTATATAGCACTGACAATTTCACAAGTGCTTTACATGTGTACTCTAACATCAGTCCCCGCCCTCAAGGAGCTTACAATCTCACATTCATAAATACACATACAAGGGCCAGTTTAGACAGGAGCCAATTAACCTACCAGCATGTCTTTGGAGTGCGAGAGGAAAATAATCTACCTAGAGGGAGACTACACAGAACATGCAAACCCCATGCAGATGGCATCCTGGTGCGATTCCACACAAGGGCCCCGGTGCTGCAAGAAATGCTAGGTCACTCGCTGCTGGTCATAAATATAAATAGAGAGATGGATGTAGGTAGATATCTGCACAAGCCTTGGGGTGAGTAGCTCAGTATGGGCAGAGTGTGCCTACAGTGAAATGAAGTCTAAACTCCTTCAACATGCAGAAGAATTTGTGTTTGCAATGCTACTCAAAACAAATTTGCTCTTTTGAGGCTTTTGAGAAATGCAGGTGGCTGTACAGACGTCAGTACATTGGCAGGGTTTCAGGTTGGCATACACACCCTTCTTAAGCCCTGACTCCTTATTTTATTTGATACATTGTACACGTGTGTAAGTATACGTACAGCGGGGAAAATAAATATTTCATCCCCTGTAGATTTTGTATGTTTGCCCACTTACAAAAAATGTAAGGGTCTGTAATTTTTATCATGGGTTTATTTTAAATGATTGATAGAGACAGAATAGCAACCAAAAATCCCTAAACACATGATACAAATGTTATCAATTACGTTTCAGTTCAGTGAGTAAAATAAGTATTTGATCCGCTACCAACCAACAATAATTCTGCCTCCCACAGACTGGCTACAGTATGTGCTCCTGTGGTACACAGATTAGTCCTGTCAATGCTCTTAACGACGGCTCTCCACACTGAAGATGGGTCATGGATGGCTCTTCCAGCATGACATTGACCCAAAACATACCACCAAGGCAACACAGGCGTATCTCAAGAAGCACATTGAGGTCATGGAGTGGCCTGGCCAGTCTCCAGACCCTTAAAGCAGAGTTCTGCCTTGGTGTAAAAAAAAAAAAAAAAAATTACAATTTACTATATGGACACTCGCCTGTCCATGGAGCCTGCGATGTTGGCACCCGAGCTGATCTTCGGATCAAAAGTTGGGTCAACAACTACTATTCCAGGTAGGGGAACCTGGCAGTGAAGCCTTTTTGGCTTAGAGGCCGGTTCCCTACTGTGCATGCGCGAAGAGCGCTGCACTTTCTGATCGGCCCAGCGGCAGAGGAGGGGACTGAACTACCGGAAGTGGTAAAGGGGACCTATCAAAAACAGATCTCCCTCCCCCAAAGGGTTCCAAATCTGACACCGGAGGGGGTGTGTGTGTGTGTAATTATAATATATACCATATATACCAGAAGGTAAAGTGAAATACAAATAATTATCTTGTTGCAATGGGGCCTGAAAGTGGGTGGGATATATTGGGCAGAAAGTGAACATGTTTTCTCCTAAGTTGAAGTCTTTGAGAGCAGAAAACATGGAGTAAGGATCTGATGTTAGGCAGCCCATCATGCTGGCTGCCATTGCAGTGAATGAACTGTACATTTTGTAAAACTCTCAATAAAGTTTGTACCAAAAAAAAAAAAATTAGCTGTGTGATGAACAAAATCACGCACCACACGGGGAATTGTTGTGGCTTGCTCTGCGTTTTGCTGTGAAATCATCCTATAGATGACCTATGTTTCACAACAGATGTCTTCTATTAGAGCCCCTAAATCTGATTTACCAGTAGCACGACATTTCAAACAATGCGGGCATTGACGAGCACAACTCAGCTTTATGGTAATTGATCATCTATCTTCTTTATTTATTTTAATGGCTAAACTAAAGGTTTGTATAGGGATTATGATTTTTTTTTTTTTAATAGGTGCAGAGGTAATGTGCTGGTAGCATGTAGTATCTCCTAGGAATTGTTAGCTAGTTCCACATCTTCAAGCAAGGTCTGCGACTGAATGCATGTCAGCTGCTTCTTATTCCCGGTCAATTGAGGATAAGATTTAAATGCATTTGTGTTATTCTATTTTATGCTTCTTGTCGCTGGTGAAAGATCCTTGCACTGATGAATGCATTATGAAGATAGAAAATTAAGGATAAAGTGCGGCAGATTGGATTTTTTTTTTTATATATACAGTATATTTGGTCATCCTTGCTGCCATTTCGTAAATCTGTTTAAACCCAAAATATAAATGTCCTACCCCCCAAATGTCTGATCATGCCCCCACATCTGTACATATTCTAAATATTTGCCACAGCATTTCTATGCTGCAGGGCTAAACACAGACCCTTGTTCGGACAGACAGCCATTTTGGGCTAGGTATGGCTTGTAGTCTGAAGTAAGTTACGTTTAGTATACATTTATTTTAATTACTGTTTTTTGATTGCTCTTTTATATATTCCATTATAATATAGGTTTTAATGCCCTTCGGTATTTTTTTTTTCCTGATATTTTATTATACATCCAATAGTCTTCAGTGTAATCTGACTTAACCAGATATTTCAGCTACAAAAGTGGTTCGCCGACTGTTCCTCGCATTCTGATTGGCTCCTAAAACCTTTCTCCTGAACATTCCACATTATAAGTCCATTAGACCAAGCAAGGCTGAGCAGTACACTTAGCCCATCACACACACATCTTGTATCATTCACTTGCTGCCTGTCTTCTTTAATTGCAAAGCAGATTTTGCTTGTGTAATTTTTTTTCTCATGCTTTTTTATCTGAAGTTTTGCCTATTACATTGAGGAGATGTCTAGCATCTACTTTCCAGACAGATATGTTGACTTTTTCATAAGACAAATCACATCGCTGAGCTGCCACTGCTCAAGGTTGTTTGAGGAAGTGAAGGCGCAACCAGTGAAGCTGTACGGTGGACTCAGTTTTTTGTTTACCTACCTTCTGTAAATTCAAAGAAACAAAATGAGTTCTCTTTCTAGTTTCATAGCCACCAATAATATTCCACTTTTCAGTGTTCTGGCAGATTATGAGTTAACAGGGACATCTAATTTGTTGCTTGGACGGGCACGCCGTGTCTTCATCCAGCTTTGCTGTTCAAGTCTCAGTAGGCAAGAGCAGCGAAACTGCTAACGAAACATATATTTTTTTTCTAGGTGTAACGGTCTATTAGACAGTTTCAGAAAGTAAGATCTTTTGTTGTTTTACCAGGCATATCCAGGACCCAGCGGGCCAGCTACTAACGTGGAACAAACCACCCAAAAGTGTGCTGGTGATCAAGAAAGTCAGAGATGCAAGTTTACTGCAACCCTTCAAGGATCTCTGCGTGTTCCTTACAGAGGTGAGTGAGATTTCCCCCCAATGGGGTCGCCACTATATACATTCGTACTTACAGGGAGTTGTATAGCCTTACATTTTTTTTTGTTTGATGCACATATGATAGAGATGAGCCTGATCTAGATAATCTTATCAATGTGTGTTATGGGTCTAAAATTTTATAGGAAATATCTCAACATAAACCACCTCCCTCCAAGTGAGGCTTGCTTAGTTGTAACAGCTGCGGAATTACATTTCTACACCGCATTAAGATGGCAATATATTGTTTTCATAATGTTTTATAGTTGCTTTGTTTTCACTAGATGGAAGAAAGTTGGTATATGTAGATGTATGAATGATTGCTGTTTGATTAGTTGGCTTTTATAGCATCAAAGTGTGTTAGCGGTAGTTTTTGTATATATTGTAGCGATTCACAATGTTTGTGTATTACTGCTCATTCTCAATATGCAGGTCTGTGACTCACTAATAATAATGTAGCCACTGTGTGTCTGATATCTCATAGCTATAAGGCAGAGTTATTGTGGAGAGCCTCCGTCTATAACACTTACTTGGCAGTGAGAAAGATTTTTTTGAGTGTTTGATCTACTCTCTTGTAGCTCAACTGCAAATCTCTACATTTAAAAGAGTTGTAAACCCCCCCCCCCCTAAAAAAATGAAAAAATTAAAACTTGCAAGACAAATGCATAATGAGCTAGTGTGACTAGCATACTAGCTCATTATGAATTGCTTACCTTAGATCGAAGCCGTCCTCTTGTCCCCTTCCGGCTGCAGACATCTCTCCCGGAGGTTACTTCCCCATATCACCGCTCCGGCGCTGTGATTGGCCAAAGTGGCATGCATGCGGGAGCCGTCAAAGCCGCCATTATCCATTTTAAAAAACAGCATTCTCAGTGCACCTGCGCCGATGTCTACGGCATCGCCGTAGTCATCGGTGCATTTTTCTCTGCAAATATCTCCTTAACAGTTTAGGTTAAGAAGATATTTCTTGCACCTACAGGTAAGCCTTAATCTAGGCTTACCTGTAGGCTTCATTTTAAAGTAAATCTGCAGTATTTTTTCATTGGCTTATTGAATTATTTTTTTTACTTTCTTTTTATTGAAAAGTTTTACAAGAGATATACATTTTGTTACAGCAGATACTGATGTAAACTAAAGACACATCCAACATTAAAGGATATGTATCATTGAATTTGCAGAGGTAAACTTATAAAGCAGTAGCTGGTTGTTAAGTGTCGTTACCAATATAATCAAAGGCAGTAAGTTAAAGGAGAAGTCCGGCCAAAGCTCATTTTGGCTGGGCTTCTTCTATGAGTCACAGGAGTACAATTCGATTTGCACTACTGTGACCTGTTTTCTGCAGAGAGCAATCTGAAGTCCGCTCTCTGCTGACGTCACGGATATCCGTCCAGGCACCACATCATCCCGACAATGGGATTTTGGATCCGCCAGGTGCCTGGACTCGTACCCGTCTCAGCCTCCTAGTGAGCCACTGAGAGGCTGAGACAGCCTGCTCCACCCCCTCCAAAGCTCAGCGCTCCAAAGCTCAGCGCTCCAATGAGTGTGGAGGGAGAAGAGCAGAGAGCTGTGACTGACAGTCGGCAGCTCTGCTCACGGAACTGTGGAAAGTGTGAGTGATCGGCGTGTTCGATGGCTTGCAGAGATGCCAGGGGACAAATGGTAAGTATGAATTAAAAAAAAAAAAAAGGAAACCATACTTCTCTTTTAAGTGGCACACGGACATAACATTCGCAGATCTGCCATTGATACAGTCTTAAATACTTAGCAGATAGCTGTAGTCATAGTGTGTCTTCGCTAACATACAATCTTAAAATGAGAAATTATTCTTAATCTACTGTAACCTAGATCACATAACTACATTCAAGAGGTTAGAGATTCAAATAAATAAATAGAGGCAAGAATAGAAAATTGAGAGAGAGAGAGAGAGAAAAAAGGGGACATGATTTAAGTTAAGAGGTGGGAAAAAGGAAGGCAAAGGACCTTACACCTTCCCTACTGGGCAATTCCAAAAATGTCCCTATGGGTGTTCAGATCCTAAATTGCATAGCCTGCAGTGAAATTAGGATGAATCCATAATATGTCAATATTCGTAATAGAATTGTTAAACCTAGCTGGTAGATATTCCAAATTAAACGTCATGTATGCGTTTTATAGAGGTCCTCTCTGAATGGTGGGGATGTCGTCTTCCGTTTTAAAACAACTAAACATCTAGCTGCAGATAAGATTAGATTCATCAACTTTGTGGCTATTTTGGTGGAGTTTGGTATAGGCAAGCCCAGTAGATAATGAGCTGGATCTAAGGGAATTTAAGAGGCAAGAAGGTATTTCAGAATGGTTTTTGTAGTTTTTCAAAAAAGACAAACACTAGGGTATTCCTAGTAGATATGCTACAGGGTTCCCAGAGACTTGCCACATCTCCAACATGTAGAGAGCTTGTACACACGATCATTTTTCGGCATGAAAAAAACATTGTTTTAAAAAAATGTAATTTAAAATGATCGTGTGTGGGCTTCACATCATTTTTTGGGTTCTGAAAAATGAAAAAAAAAAAAAAATTCCGAACATGCTGCATTTTTTAACAACGTTTTAAATGATGTTGTTTTTTGGGTTGCAAAAAATGATCGTGTGTGGGCTAAAACGACGTTAAAAACCCGCGCATGCTCAGAAGCAAGTTATGAGACGGGAGCGATCGTTTCTGGTAAAACTACCATTTGTAATGGAGTAAGCACATTCATCACGCTGTAACAGACAGAAAAGCGCAAATTGTCTTTTACTAACACGGAATTGGCTAAAGCAGCCCAAAGGGTGGCATCATCCGAATAGAACTTCCACTTTAGAGTGCCGTTGTACGTGTTGTACATCACCGCGCTTTGCTAGAGCATTTTTTTAAAACGATGGTGTGTGGGCAACGTAGTTTTAATGATGAAGTTGGAAAAACTTTTTTTTTTTAATGCCGAAAAATGATCGCGTGTACGTGGCATTATGCTTCTAACCCTTATTTGCCATAGTAATACCTGACTGAAAGTGTTTTTACATGTGAAGTGATCTTTGCAATCAAGTGGTTATCTGTGTCTGCTATGGGCCAATTTTAGGTAGACTGATGATTTTAGCAGAAGAGTGCAGGATTGAATTTTTTTCTTTGTCGTTGCATAAAAGGCAGTTAGTTATACCTTTTAATTTCTTACTAAGGATTAAAACAAAAAAAAAAATTATGATATTGTGGCAGAGTTCTCTTTTAGCTGACCTTTTCTTACCATTTTACATATTTATTTATTTTCCAACTATTTTATTCAGCAAAAGAACATGATAGTCTATGTGGAGAAGAAAGTGTTGGAAGACCCTGACATTATTAACGATGAGAGTTTTGGACCAGTGAAAAAAAGGTTTTGCACTTTTCGAGAAGGTGAGAATGAAATGCTGAATAGCAGTTATCAAATCTCAGACATTTAAGTGTATGTAAACCGTAACCATGTACTTCTACTTGCCCCCTTTTTTGTCTATTTGGAAGTATTTTGTTATGTAAGCTTAAAAAGTGCAAAAAATAAAAACTATTACAGGTAAATCAAAAATCTGAAGCTTTCCTGTATCTAGTGCTTACTCTGTGTGTTGCCCCAAGGAGAATATATAAGCCCTTCCAGGCATAACCTCGCGACTACACAATGACTGGCCTTTGTGTTGTGGAGATGGGAGGGGTTGGAGGGTCCAGATAAGTTTGACAAGAGATAACTGGACAGGTCTGACAACCCTTAATTTCAGATCATTTCCTGTATTTGCGGGGTCTTTAATGCAGAAAATAATATGGGTAAATGTGCATATATTACAGAGATGCAAAAACAAAAAATAGTGCTGCGCTGCTCACACCAAAAAACAAACAAATACCCTCATATTGCACATACCGATAAAGTTGAATATCCATAAACGCCATACAGATGCATCAACACTGTATAATAATAGAATAGTAATGAGGATGTGAATCATCCAAATGATAAAGTGAGATCAAACTAACCACATATAAAAAGTGAATATACTTAAAAAATCTTCAAGAAACACCCTGCTTCCCCGCTGGTACAATTCAAGTGATCGGGAGAAAATAAGGGCAAATAAGGAAAAAAACCAGTTCATCAGGATAGTTTATAAAGTCCAACGGTGAATAAATGGTCCCAATTATATACAGAATAACGTTTACTAGAGCTGCACGATTCTGGGAAAAATGAGAATCGCGATTCTTTTGCATAAAATGAAGATCACGATTCTCAAAAATGTATTTATTTAAAGTTATTTTCAACACAAAACTGAGCTTATGTGCTTAAATACAGTGGGCCAGATTCAGATACAATTACATTGGCGCAGAGTATCAGAGATACACTACGCCGCCGTATTTTACCTGGCTCTACGACAAATTCATGTCGATTTTGGCCCGAAACGTACGGGGGCGTAGTGTTTTTCACGCGGCGGAATCGAAATACGCAATTTGGGGGCGTGAAGCATTTAAATTAGGCGCGTCCCCGCGGCGATCGAACTGCGCATGCTCCGTTTAGAAATTTCCCGCCGTGCATTGCGCGAAATAACGTCGATACCTTATTTGGTGTTTGAGTAGCGTTGTTTACGTACATTCCTATTCCAGGACAACTTGCGTAAAAAACAAAAACAAACGTTGAAATTCGACGCGGGAACGACGGCCATACTTAACATGGGCTGTCTAATATTAGACCAGATAAAAGCTGGAATAACTTTACGCGGCAAAAAAAAGACTACAGATGCCGTAAGAGATTGCGAATGACGCTTGTAGCTTCGTAGATCGTCGGAAAAAGCTCATTTGCATACCCCGACGCGGAAAACGACGGGAACTCCAACCAGCGGCCGCAAATTTATTGCAGCGTAGATCCGAAGGCGTACGAACACGTAAGCCAGTCGGATTGAAGCCCGAAGCCGTTGTTTCATGGTTTGAGGATTCAGACTAATGAAACGACGCACGTAATTTGAAAGTACTCCGGTCTAACGCAAGATAGACCGGAGTAAGGGCTCTGTGAATCTGGCCCAGTATATGTAAATCTGATGGACTGTTTACAAGTTACATTTTAAAATCCGCAGCAAACCTGCTGACTTTACATGTTTGCTAACGTGAATGAACAGCTCTGATTTTCACTTTAACTAAATGTGAAAATCAGATGTGTTCTGTCACATTAGCAAGCATGTAAGGTTTGCTGCTGCTTTTAAAATGTGAACAGTCCGTCAGATTTACATATACTGTATTTAAGCACATAAGCACTGTTTTTTGTGTTGAAAATAATTATGAAATCTAAAACTCTGTTAGGTGTAACAAGATGTCCGCTTGCCCCCTTCTCACCAATATTACTGTGCAGGAGTGTGGGGTGGAGCAAGATGGCGGCGACAAAACGTCGCTTCCTGACGAGACAGCCGCCACCGGGTGTACCAAGATGGCTGCCGCTCTGGAGCTAGGCCAAAGCCGGAGACTTTCCTATGGCCGCACACCGAGTAGCGGTACCGCTTGATTGGCGCCATTTGCGTTCCACGCTGGATCCGAAAATCGCGGGTCATCCAGCCTAGAGATCACAGGGGGAGGAATCGAGATCGCAATTTTTCGCGATTAATCGTGCAGCTCTAATGCTCACACGTGTGATTCTTCTATTTAGTTCTATCGCTGTGCTCCACCACCAGCCAGGATACACACTCACCTTAATGTCCGACTCGTACAGGTCATATAGCACTCTAATCATCCAGCATCCAGGGTAGTCTTTCCCACTCCAGCTGTCCCAGGTTCAAGACCCTTATAAATATCACTTCTACTGATAAAGTGGCTCAAAAAAACAAAAAATAAACTTTGCATAGTGTAGTAAGGTTTATTAGATGGTTACATAAAAAGCCACTCGGTTACTGAGAGAGTCACAGACTCTAAATCACACGTAAGGTGCACCAATATGTCCGACTTCCATTTCAGACGGGAAGTGATGGCATTCGGCTTCCACTTCTATTCTTTCCTTTACTGTGAAGATGTATTACATGTTTTTTATGTTGCCTGGCATACACTTAAAATTCGACTGATGTTCATTCAAATATTAGTGATGGGGGAAGAATAATGGATTACAATATCAATGCAGTTCATTAGACATTCAGTAATTGTGTCAGATGTCTGTATAGTTCAGAGGGAGGAGCTGACCAATCCCAAAAATTGGCTAACCCACATTACCCTGACATATTATAGAAGTTTTACTGCTTAACCACTTCGGGTCCACGCTATTGACAGAATACGTCAGCAGCGCGGACCTGAGGCGCCGGGGTCACGTCTTTGGACGTGATTTACTTGTAATTCCGGCGGGGAAAAACAGTCCCGACGCATCACCGAGGATTCAATGCGTGTACCCGGCGGCCGCGATGTCCGTCAGGTACACGCGATCGTCGGTGACAGAGCAGGGAAGTGGAGCTCTGTGTGTAAACACAGAGCTCCACGTCCTGTCAGGGAGAGGTGACAGATGCTGTTTCTCTTGTACATAGGGAGACAGCATCGATCACCTCCCCCAGTCACCCCCCACACAGTTAGAACACACCCAGGCAATACATTTAACCACTTCCTCACCCCCTAGTGTTAACCCCTTCAATGCCAGTCACATTTATTCAGTAATTAGTGCATATTTATAGCACTGGTCGCTGTATAAATGTGAATGGCGCCAAAAATGTGTCAAAAGTGTCCGATGTGTCCGCCGCAATATCGCAGTCAAAATAAAAATCGCAGATCGCCGCCATTACTAGTAAAAAAAAAAATATTAAAAAAAAATCATAATTCTGTCCCCTATTTTGTAGGTGCTATAACTTTCGCGCAAAGCAGTCACTTATTGTTATTTTTTTTATTTTATTTTTTTTACAAAAATACGTAGAAGAATACGTATCGGCCTTAACTGAGAAAAAAAAAAAAAATTGTGATATTTATTATAGCAACAAGTAAAAAATATATATATTTTTTTAAATTGTCGCTCTTTTTTTGTTTATAACGCAAAAAATAAAAACCGCACGGGCGATCAAATACCACTAAAAGAAAGCTCTATTTGTGGGGAAAAAAAGGACGCCAATTTTGTTTGGGAGCCACGTCGCACGACCGCGCAATTGTCAGTTAAAGCGACGCAGTGCCGCAAGCTGAAATTTCATCTGGGCACGAAGGGGGTTTATGTGCCCAGTAAGCAAGTGGTTAAAATCTAATTTCACTTTTAGTGAAATTACACTTAAAGAGCCCTTATGCCTATTTTGACAAGTCTCCTGCGTACCGGTCTGCACTATTTGGTCGTCTTCTCCAATCCAGATCTTTCCACATATGTGCTGCAGTCTGCATTCGTGTATGTTCATATTCTGCCACAATTTAAATATTGGTTCTGTTTTTTGTTTTAATTTCACTTCACCAAGGCTTTGTGTCATATTTCATTCATTTTTCATTTATACCGTGTGTGTGTGTGTGTGTGTTTCCTTCCTTTTCTTTACAACATTGAAAGTTCTGTGAAAAGCACTGATTCCTAATTTTTTTTTTCTAAATTCATTTATAATAGTGCTAGTACATGGGCTGCATCTAGTCTGCTTTTTCAGCATTTTAGCATAGACTCCACTGCAATGCTGTTAACAAATGCTGAACATGGACAATTCTGTGTAACCTCTTCAAAGTAACTGAAGGGGGATACCGATTTCAGCAAGGCAGTAAAGGGGAACATTATATATATATATATATATATATATAGTCGCTAAACTCCAGATATAAAAAACACAAATTATTGCAGCTAAAAATTCATTACTACATGATTAAATGTATTCTATTATGTGACTAGTGCACCTGAATATGGTATTCGCCTCTGGCAATCCTTTTATAGCAAGGAAAAGCTTCATTAGAAGGTGTTGACGAGGAAGAGTGAGCAGTGGGATAACCTTATCCTTCTGTTGTAAGGTGCCATCCACCTTGCTATATACTGCCTAAGAGAACTGAATGGACAGAGATACAGACCACGCTATGTGTCACCTCTGTATTTGATTTTCACCTGGAACTTTAAAACCAAATCAGGATTGTTGTCTTAACTTTCTGTATACTTATTCTATGTCGGTGTTTAAATGTATTAAAATTAGAGTATCGGCATCAGTGCCAGGTAGTTAGCAGTATATCAATTGGCACTACATTTCCTAAATGACTAGGCAGGACTAGACATTTCTCTACTGGGAACAATGAAAACAATATAAACCAGATAGGGGTTCTAATACTACCTACTTTTTAAAGAAAAAAAAAGTTTGGTTATAATTTTTGTGTTTTTACATAGAGATATGCAGACTTGCCTCCAAAGGGAGCTCTGCATTTAAGTCAGTCTCGGTTATTAGTACGTGAGTGCATTTTGTTTTCTAAAAACACCTCACTGAGCACTATGTCAGTTTTTGTATCCTTTTGAGCACTAATTCACACTTTATCACCTGAGCTGAAAGTAATTGCTGGATTACCAAGTGAGATTTCTGGGGAAGAGGATTGCCTGAGCACTGGGAGAGTCAAGTTGGGTTTATAGAGTCTCTGACCTATTTGATTAACCACTTGCTGACCAGCGACATACCTGTACGTCACTGGACTTCAAGGAGTTATGCCAGGATGATGCCTGCATCTGCAGGCATCACCCCAATACAATTATTTAGAGCTGCAGGATTGCCCCTCTCCCACTACCTTCCATGGCTCTCTCGTCCCACCAGTAGCCCTTAGCGACCAGTTGACACATACGCTGGCTGGCCTAACAGCTGAACAAAGCCGGGATCAGCTCACTGCTATGGTAACCCGGAACCGATAACCCAAAACCAATAACCCAACATCACTTCCAGTTTAACTGAATGTCAACGTCGCTATTTAAAAAAAAATCTAAAGCAATCAAAAACACAGATCTTGGTGTTTTAAAAGCTTTTAAGGGCAGAGGAGGGATTTGGGGTCTTGTAGACCCCAGATCTCCCCATGAAAGGTACCTGTCACATGACTATTGCTGTCACACGGATGTTTACATGCCTTGTTACAGCAATAAAAGTGACAACAGTGAAAAAAAGTAAGAGCCCCCATGCTCGCATACGTTGGTCCTGCACGCACGCAAACGGCAATCATCCCACACCTGTGAGGTATCACTGCGAGCGTCGGATCATGGGCAGTAATTCTAACGCTAGATCTCATCTGTACATCTAAAGTGGAAACTTGTGAAGGCTTTTAAAGCATTGACGACGTATGTCGCCATTGTATGGGCGTATACAGTTTGAAAGCGTGATATGATTGGTATCCATTTATTCTGCGTAACATCTTCTTTTATATTTTCCAAAAGAAATTGGGTTATCTAATGTATTTTTTTGCATTAAAATGCAAAAAGGTATATTCTTTCCCAAAAAATTGTGTTTGAAAAACCGATGCGCAAATATTGTGTGGCAAAAAATTGCAAATTCCATTTTATTCTTTAGGGGCTCTGCTTTAAAAAATATATAATGTTTGGGGGTTCTAACTAATTATCTAGCAATAAAAAATTAACACATTTTTACATGTAAACAAGTGGCAGAAAAAGGCATGGAGGTCAATTGGTTAAAGGCGCAAGACCTTTGTAATGCAGGAGGTGGAGGTGTCTGCTATTGGCCAATCTGATCTCACTGAACGTAATTGTCTGTGGACTTCATCACGATTGGTGGATTGTATCACTTTTTATTATTTTTTTTTTTTTTAATGAAACACTGTTATGTGGTGATGTTAGATTAGAATTACACATGTCTGTAGTTGGCACAATTTTCATATGTTAATTTGGCATTTTATTTTAATGCTTTTTGTAATATAAATGAGTGCAGCATATTTTTATACACAAGTTTATTTTCATTCCAGTGGAATGCGCATCTGTAAATGTTACACTTGCCACTTCCTTCTATATTTGAGCATTAGTTGTCTTTTTTTAATCCATGGCATTTTTCCTGCCAGACCAGTGTAAAACTCTTAGTATCTGCATTCTCTGCATTCTTGAAATTCATTGAGCTGAATGTATTGGATTTTGGGAGCCAACTTATCTTGTGAATTCTCCCCAGCCAAAATATACTACAGTGGGTATGGCAAATAATCATATAATCATTCCCTCACCCCCCTCCCCCTTTTAAAATAATCACATCTTGTTACTTTGCAGCCTGAAATGAAGACACACACAGTTTTTGTTTTATCCAGCTGTATTTATAAGTGCAACCCATAAGCAACAAAATGCGATAATTTTAAAGGGGGGGGGGGGGGTGATTTATTTTCTATACCCACTGTATATTACCACCCCCCCCCCCAATGATTTACTGTTTCTTTAAACATGGAATGGAGGATTTAATCACCGTACAGGTGCCTGACCATTTTTCAGGGATGTTGACATCCAAGGTACAGTCTCCAGATGCCAGCACTCACCATCTTTGTCCAGATCAGAAATGTGTAAGAAAAGGGAAAACTCTTAAGTACCCATACCCAAGGAGGACCTAACATGTTTTACTCTAAGAGCTTCGTCAGAGGTACTTCACTTTGTTTTTTGATGAGTTTTAATTTTTCTTACACATGGTTATTTGAGTGAGATTCTGACGGTCAAGGTAAAGTGGGCTTGGTATCTGGTCTTATGTAAGCAAATAGTGCATTACTGGGCAGAGGCTGGCACTGTTGGTAAGCCAGACTTCAGGAAGCTAGATTAAGGCCTTTAGTCTTATACAGCCTGAAGGGTACAGGTTTGTCCTCTGTTTTCCACAGTCTCACTGCTCCTTTAGATGTGGGCACTATGAGGCCAGTTGTATGAGCCAAACCTGTGACACCTCCGGTTGTATCCTTGGGTTATGCAGTTTCTCACTCAATTTGGCATTTACAGTATACTATATGGCACGTTGTTTGCAATTTTAATTGGGTTGAATAAAATGTGTTTTTAGTCCAGTGGTTCCTGTGCGAGTAGGTGCACTACATTGATGTTACTGCATAATTTCACAAGGGACCATATAGTTTTTGGTCTGTTGGAGAAAAAAAAACTCAGCTAGAAGGTTAGTATCCCCTCCCTACAGTAAGGTTTGCATACTGGGGTATGGAGTGCAGAGCTCTCGCCACAAGAGACTCCAAGGGATATAAGGTAATGCTGGGTGGTTAATTATATGGCATCTATCAAAACAGTGAACTAACAATTGTTGCTGGAGGGAACCTTTTGAATAAATCCGTTCTAAGGAGAAGTAATTTTCAGATACCAAATACATTTATAATCTCTTCCTGATGTTTTTCAGTGGCAGTAGTAATTTTTCCAGCGCAGAACATTCCAATCTACTGCTCCTTATTGTGGCTTTCTGTTTTAAATACAAAGTGATAGTGCCTGTCTTGTACGTGTGCATTCACCTGCATTTTGTTTTATACCTATGGAAGGATTATCATATATACACAGTCTCTTGTTCTTCCTGAGTGCCAGTTTATACAAACCTTAACTGCACCACTGTCCAAGTACGTCTCTAACACAAATCTTCTTCACCATGGCACATTTGATTGTCAGTGTTTGTTACCTAAAGAAAAAAAAATAGAATCTATTACCTTAGTATGAATAACAGCACAGTGCTTGTGCTGTGTCATATGGCCCCCATGTATAACCTAAAACACCTGGCTGATCCTGCCTGGTTCTGCCCTCCCCCTGTAAACTGACCACAGTTAATCATGGCTGCTGAGCCCTGACACTGTAGTTAGTTTATGTGCCTCCGTCATCCGCAGCCCTGCCATGTCCTTTTCTGTCCTTCTCTCCCCCTCCCTCCCTGCCTGTCAGTTTGAAACACTGCGTGCCCCCTCCCCACCTAAGCTAGATGATATTCATTCCATCTGTTAACCACTTCCGGACCACCTCACGCTGATATACATCGGCACTTTGAAGAGGGACATCTTTGTTATGGCAGCAGCTAGCTACCATAACCCTGGTATCCTCTTCTTCAGTGAGCGGTCCGGTTTCAGATAAAAATGGTCTCTCTGGTGCCCTCCGCCGCTTACCAGAGCCATCGGTAGCAGTGGAGGTGATCGGGTCCTGTCCCTAGCTTGGTCTGGAGACGCGTGACGGGCCCCACCCATCTCCATACTATTGCAGGGCTCCACCCATAGCTCTTAAAGAGACATTTTTTTTTTCCAAATTACATTTACTTTTTAATTATTTATTGCATTTTAGGCCCCTTTTGACACTGAGGAGTATTTCAGCCATTTTAGGGCTAAAAATAGTGCATAAATAATGCCTGAAATACTCCTGTCCCAGGACTCTCAATGTGGGGATGCGCTGTCATGAGAAAAAAAAATCTCCTGCAAGCAGCATCTTTGACGCGGTGAGAGGAGCGATGTGTGTATACCGCTCCTTCACTGCTCCTTCCCATTGAAAACAATGGGACACCGCGATAATACCGCCAGCAGAGGCGTATTGCCGGCAGTATTAACCATTTTTCGATCGCTAGCGGGGGTTAATACCGCACCGCTAGCGGCCGAATACCTCGGCAATTCTGACGGTATAGTGCCGCTAAAAATAGCGGCACTATACCGCCACCGCACATACTGCTCCAGTGTCAAAGGGGCCTAAGTGTATATATGAGATCTGAGGTCTTTTTGACCCCAGATCTCATATTTAAGAGGTCATGTTATGCTTTTTTTCTATTACTAGGGATGTTTACATTCCTTGTAATAGGAATAAAAGTGTCACAGTATTTTTTATTTTATTTTTAAAGAACAGTGTAACGGTCACCACCGCTTACGACCTTCCATTCATCCACGACAAGCTTATCTGACACACTCCGACAATATTGCATACACGATCCATATCAATTCCCATAAACAAGACGAGACTCAAGCTCTGCACTTGCTTCCAAAGATATCACCCCTTTATTGATATTTTCTCAGCTTCTTATACAGTTTCAAGCATAATACAGTTAATCACAGGACAATGCAGTCCCCACCCCCCTATTCACTCACTGAGGATAATTCTTTAATTGGTAGCTAGACATGACGGCACCGCATCATCAATAGTGTTCAATTAACCTTTAACATAACACAGACATCTAGTTGAATAAGTTATCTAGACAGCTTTATCACACAATGTGAGAGTGGGTGCAATCAACACCTTTTCAAAAGCATGTGTCTTTCACAGTGAATAGCCAACACCTCAAGACATGTCTCAAGACATTTCAATACCCTATTATACAGAGGTATGAGTCACTCTGGTCTTGTAGACCTGAATTAACACCTTTCAAAAGCATGTGTGCCCAGATTGAATAGCCAACAGCTTTTGATATTTGAAGACATCCTGCAAACATGAATTATTATTAATGTCCCATCTTCTGTAATGAACGAATTATGATTCTTTGTCACCCTATTGCCCTAGTGGACATAAGGTGACCCTAGACATAGGAATATCTCAGTCTGTCACGGGCCATTCTGTTACAAACCGTGTCCAAAAAAATTTAAGGTAAAATAAAAACACTGAGCATGTGTCCAGAAGTGAATGCATACAGGATCAGCGCCCGCATATGAAAATGGTGTATAAACCAAAAGGGAGGTATCGCGGCGATCGGTAGACCTAGGCCTACTCTGTAACTCAAAACATACAACCTGTGGAATTTTTGAAAAGTCGCCTATGGAGATTTTTAAGGGTAAAAGTTTGTTGCCATTTCATTAGCGGGCGCAATTTTGAAGCATGACATGTTGGGTAAAAAATTACCCGGCGTAACATTATCTTTCACAATATATAGTAAAAAAAATTGGGCTAACTTTACTGTTGTCTTATTTATTTTTAAAAAAGTGTTTTTTTCCCCCAAAAAGTGCGCCTGTAAGACTGCTGCGCAATTATGGTGTGACAGAAAGTATTGCAATGACCGCCATTTTATTCTCTAGGGTGTTAGAGAAAATATATATATACCGATAATGTATGGGGGTTTTAAGTAATTTTCTAGCAAAAACAATGTTTTTAACTTGTAAACAACAAACATGTTATACTTGCCTCCATTGTGCGACCGGGCGCCCAGATTTTGTCGAGCCCTGGCTTGGACACTGGGACACATATCATTATTTAATAGAAGGGATGAATATAATACAGTGGCATTACAACCACTTTAATTTGAGCTCAGCAAGGCGAATTCTGTATGACTAGTGGCACTTTTACAGCCCGTAAGTATTTATAAGTTCCAGACTTGAAATGCAAAATAGTAAATAAAGTTTTGCTATGTAGAAAACAGACAGTGATAAATGTGTCTGTCTGGCACTCTGCAATCTGGGCTCTGTCTCAAAATGTTTGATTTTCTTTTTGTAGGTTATAATTAAGAATCTGAAGAGTTTTTTTGCCCATTTGATTCAATGTTTTTTTTTGTTTTTTTTTTTCTAGATTTTGATGACATCTCTAATCAGATTGACTTTATTATTTGCCTTGGGGGAGATGGGACCTTGTTGTATGCATCATCGCTTTTCCAGGTAGGATCAAATACTTGGAACTACATTAAGGCTGCATATGTACCTTCGTGTTCCAGGAACATGCACAGAAACGCACTGTTCTGCATGTGTTCCTTGAAACTCATGAAAAAAGTGTCAAAGCACACATTACATTTGGGATGAGATTATTTCCTGATGGAACCCAAACATGGGTAGCAGTCTGGCATTTTGTTGCATTGCAAAACATGCTTCGAAAAGAAGGCGCAGGAGCTACTTTGGTTCATTTGTCATGCATAAGGAAGCCCATTCAAGTGATTGATCTGCCCTATGCTGTCACGGCAGATACACACAAAGAAAAAGAAAAAAAGGCTCTAGGGAAAGAAGATGTTGCACAATTGTGAGGACTCTAATAATGGCAATAGTGACCCTCCGCAGGATGATGCCTCTGCTGCTGCCAGTTTGTGATTGTTTAAAGCGTTTGTGCAGGAAAAAAAAAAAATGATGTTTAAAATAACAAACATGTCATACTTACCTCCACTGTGCAGTTCCATTCTGGGGTCCCTCGGCAGCTGTCTCGGTCTTCCCCGCAATTACTAACCACAGTTATGCAAGAGCTCGCATGGTGGTCACCATTTCCGGGCGCCCTCCCATGATACAGTGAGCGGCCATAGCCGCTCACTTTATCACTCGCCCCCGCTCCTTGGTGCGCCGCGTCACTGGATGTGATTGACAGCAGCGCCACCCAATGGCTGCGCTACTTTCAATCCTATCCGCTCTAGCCAATCGGCGGCCAGGCTGAGCAGCGAGCGCTATCTCGTGACCGCGTGGGACTTTCAGGGGTCAGGTAAGTATAATGGAGGCTGGGGGGGGGGCGGTGACGTTATGCAATGTTTTTTCACCTTAATGCATAGATTGCACTAAGGTGACATTTTTTTTTCATTTACAACTCCCTTAAGTTTTATATGTCAGTCTCCCTTTGGGGTTGATCAAATATGCATGAATATACGTGTGTGAAAAGACTTCTCCTAGTATGTTCTTGAACAGCTGGATCCCCTATTGCATAACCAAATGCTTAGTAATCTTGGTGATGTAAAGCAAGCTAGTTACATGACGGACCCCTTTTATATTACACTCCACCTTATTTACATCACAGTTCCCCCATTACACCACATCCCCTCTTTCCAGTCCTACTTTACACAGCAGGTCAGAGGGTGGGAGGGTGCGTCGGGTCTCAATGGAGGGCAGGGGCTTCCCAACTTTTCCTAAAAACAAGTGGGTAATTGGTTGCTATTACAGCTCTGTGTCATAGCAAGCAATCCCATCTTGTTAATTTGAAAAGTGTGGCTGCTCCCACCCTCCGTCTAGACCTGCCACCTTTTTGTTTTCCTTCTTTTTTGTAAATTTTTTTGATTGTGAAAGGGTTAGAAGCTCTGACAATGACTTTTTGTAGGTTAACTAGACACAACACTCAGACTATATATCACTCCCAAGTTCACACAAATAGTACTCAAAATTTCTCAAGCTCTGATAAAAGGTGTGATATGTGGCCCCTGAAACACATTGGCTTCTATACCCAACTGATATTTGGAATGAAACCTTACTCTAATCGTTTCTGCGGTAGTTCTTCGGTGCATCCAGGACTTTATTGCTGTCTGTCTTGCTGGGGAGATTCACGCTTTCTGTCAGAGTGACCATAATTGGTACTGACATTTTTTAGCACGGACACTTCCTCCTCTGACAGATGTCTCGAAGGGGAAATCCCTTACTTTGGATAGATTTTCTCTTCCTGTTTGGTCTTCAGGGAGGAAAGTAAGGGGCTCTTCCCAGGAGTCATGATGGATGGCAACAAAATTGGACAGGGTTTTTTTTTCATATTTAATCTTTTATTTATTTGTAAGGAAGCAAGGAATACACTTTACAAACATCCTATATGACATGGTATCAATAAATTGGTGTATATATATTATATACATACATACATACATACATACATACATACATACACACACCAATCTAGTATACGTATAAATTCTTCCAGAACATAAGACCCTACCCATCTCCTTTAAGTCACATAGATACACGAAAACAAAGACGACTCCTTATCCAGGACCCAAAAATATCTTGAGTTTTGGGGGACCTTTCTTATGTAGTCATAAAGTGTCAAACCCTATGGAATCTTTTTATTAATACAAAAGAAGAACCCTTATAGATGTGAAGTGAAAATAAAGATATTGTTATTTTAGACCCTTGGAATGTGAATTTGTGAAGTAGGAGAGGGATATGGTGTTGTAATATTAATATATATGTGTAGCACAATATATTGTATTACTATATTGACCAGGAATTCAGTTGAACTGTCCATGCTAGCTGAATTCTAACATATCAAAGGTTCAGAAGACTCTTAGATTTGTTAATCTTATGCAAGACTGCCTAGGTGTGTGAGGTATGGCCTGTTAACCTCAAAGGGTACATTGTTTACATACGTTAGGAAGTATTTATTAATGGTAATTAGACTTGAGGGGGTATTCATTCATGGGAAACATTTGGGGTCATTTTCTGTCACTCTGAAAGACAGGATGTAGATCAAAGACGGCCAATCAAATTGCTCAGCTATTCAGTGAATAGGAAATATAATTCTGGAGGTCAGTCTTGTCACAGGTCTAGGAAAAGATGAGACTTTGAATTACACTGTTGGATTTGTATCATCTGTGCAATTTGGATTTTGTTCTGTATTGGAAATCAATTACATGCACTCTCTGGAGAACTTGAGGTTGCTGCGGAACAACATAACTTATAGTCATCATATGAATACCTGAATATCAATTATCTAACCGGACTCCATATGGGAGAAGGAAGAGTGGGGAGTGGAGGAAGCAGAGATCATTTTTTTTTTTTTTATTAAATATGGAGGCAAGAGTGGACAGGTTTTTTAACTCTTCCTTACTATATCCAAAAAATATAAAAAGAACCCTTAAGTGCTGAAAAACCTGCTAATCTTGTGTCCTCTGCACACTTCTTGTGTTATCTCAAAGAGCCTTCTCAGTTCTTATCTGGTGTTGCAGAATGATTTGGATTTTATTTTGGAGAGCTCTGAGAGTGGAAGTAGTTGATTAATTTAGCAAAAGACACTGGGCATGGCAGAGGCAACTCTGCCCACAAACGAATAGCTGAATGCATTTATGGCAGATCAACTGGTGTTTTTCTATATTTGCAATTTTATTTATAATTCAAAATATTAATAATAATCATGCACTTTTCACCTTGAGGACTATCAGCACTTATCAAATTGGTGTTTGGGTCTTTGAAGAGATGGATTTGAAAGGGTGCTTCCCAGACAGTGAATGGCAGCGAGTTCCGTACTGTGGGTGCAGCATGATGGAGTGCATGAGATTCAAAGATTTTAGGACAACACTGGTCACATGTAACTTTACTTTCTCTGAGGAGTATGATTAACCAGATGCGCAGTCCGATGTGTGGCTCCCAAGATATTGAGGGCTTTATAAGTAGGCCAATTTTAAATGTGTTTCAGGGGCCACAAATCACACCCTTTATCAGAGCTTGAGAAATTTTGAGTACTATTTGGGTGAACTTGGGATGATCTTTCATTTGATTGGAAGCCAGCAAAGGGAGCAAAGAAATTGGATGGGTTGGCAGGTCAGTAGCCTGGTCGCTACATTCTGTACCAGCTGAAAACTATGTAGTTCGTTCTCAAGAGGAACTTGGTAGCGGCAATTTCCTATGTAGTTCTTTCTCAAGAGCAACTTGGTAGCAGCAATTTCAGTAATCCAATATGGTTGATACAAAAGCGCAGATTGATTTTGACATATCCTATGCTAGAATCAGATGTTTGGCTCTTGTTATATAGTTGAGATGGTGGAAGTACGACCTGAAGGAAGCTGATATCTCTCAATAGGTCATGCCCAGGCTGAACACATGGGGGTTTAAATAAAATAAAAAAAAAAATGGCAAGTGATTGGTTTCTATGCAGAGCTGCACCAGATTTTGCACTCCATGTTTAGTAAATCAACCCCAAGATTTTTTCCCCCCAAGATTTAGAATAGCTGTTTGTGTTTGCTTCCACTTTGATGTTAGCCTCTGCCCTTCAATTACAAGCCATCTGTCTTGTCTGGGTTTAGTTTTAGCCAGTTAGTTAACCCGCTCTTGTATATCAGTAAGACACCAGTTGATCTTGGTCCCTGGGTCACCAGAGTCTGGTTTGAAAGCAGGTAGAGTTGTGTGCTAACTGCATTACAATTTTTTCCCAGTGGTATCATGTATATGAAAAAAACATTTTGTGAACGAATGGAGCCCCGTGGCACCTCATAATGCATTGGAAGTGAGGATAGGTCGGTTCCTTCTGAGATGCTTTGTAATCTCCCTGATAAGAAGAAAGCATTGTAATCCCTAAACTACCAAGCAGCTTTAAGTGATCCAGTAAGACATGGGGGGTTATCTACAAAAGGAAAATCCACTTTTCACTACAAGTGCACTTAAAAGTGCAGTCACTGATTGCCGCTGTTGGCGCTGTTCTGATGGGGTGGGTACGCTATAAAATACCTATTGGACCTGCTCTTTGATTGTCCCCTATTGGCAGACAGTTCATTTCCTACTCCACTCCATCTTCGGTACCTGGGTGCCTTTTTGCCCTAAACTTTTCCTTCTAGGCCTCCCATCCTCTTCTTTTTCTAAATCCTCTAAAAAACTCCTGGTACAGGTCCTCACAGCCGCACGATGCTTGGTTGCCTTGAAATGGAAAAATAAGGAACCTCCCTCCTTGTTTGACTTGCAAGCTAGAATCCGAGACGTTAAGAGGATGGAGTACATGACGGCATCCCTGAATAACTCTTGATTCTCACAACCGGGTTTGGGAACTATGGAATGTGTTGGAGGCCCCGATCGCATGATCCACCTTCGTGGTGGGGGGCGGTAAGCCTGGTCGGGTCTTTCGGTCAGTGGGGGGGGTCAGAGGTGGGTGGTTGTCCTTTCCCTTCTTCTCCTATCTACTCTTTGCCTCTCTATTCTTTACCTCTCTCTCTTTGCTCTTCCTCCCTTTATTGACTTGTCTTTTGATCTGTTCTTTCTCCTTTGCTCGATAGAATGCACTTTGGCAAGCAGTGCATTGTGCCGGTGAAGACACCTGGCCCTCTCTTTGACTGCTTAAGGGGTCACTAAAGGAAAAACATTTTTTTGCTGAAATTACTGTTTACAGGGTATAGAGACATAAAAGTTAACCGATTCCTTTTCAAAATGATTAAAAATTAGATAAAAATCAATCATATAATGTGCCTGCAGGTTAGTTTCACTTTTGAACTGGCTTCATGTTTCTGCAAAGTAGAAATAGAAACACAGAACAAAAACAAACAAATCCAGGGCAGTGTTTTGTTTTTAAAATGAATCTGATTGGTTCTGGGAAGTTTTAGACACACAGTAATGACAGCTTAGAACACCATGAGAAAGCTCCCAGTATGGTGGTAAGGAAACAGACAAGCAGGAAGTGTGGAGAACAGAGCAGGATTACAGCAACTTCGAAGCAAAAACGAATAAGGACATAAACCAGTACTGCAGTAAGGTAAAGGAAGCTATTTAGCTAAAAAAAAAAAAAAAATTTCCTTTTAGGAAGGTTTTTGCTTTGTACTGCCCTTTAAGACTTGTCTTGCATATTTTGCCCCCGCTTTACTAATGGCAATACTGGTTGTCCTGTCAAGTGCTAATCCTTTGCAATGATTTATGTCCTTTTTATGTTCTTTTGTCTGTTCTCTTTTTTTTGTCTGGAAAATTTTGAAAATTAATAAAATGTAAGTTTTCAAAAAAAAAAAAAGTGCAGTCACTGTAAATCTGAGGGGTAGATCTGAAATAAGGGGAAGCTCTGCTGATTTTATCATCCAATCGTGTGCAAGCTTTCCTTGCCAATCCCCCTCGGATCTACAGGGGCTGCACTTCGAAGTGCACTCGCAGTGCAAAGTGGATTTTCCTTTAGTAAATAACCCCCATGGTCTACGGTGTTTAATGCAGAATAAAGATCAAAGATCTATTTTTCTGAAACCAGATTTTACTGACAGCCAGACGTCCACACTGTTAGCCTTTTTGAAATGGGAGAAATGTGAATTTATTTCGGAGATGTACTTTTTTTCTTTTCTTTTATTTTCTTCTTGTTTTGCCTTGATATGCCTCTTATGTAGAAAAAGACCCCTCAGATTTCTGTTATTTGCATCACTTAGAATTTATTAAACCAATGGCAGTGTCGTTCTACCTGTCTCCTCATGATTGCTGACAGCAAAAGTTGATTTACTAAAACTGGAAAGTGCAAAATCTGGTGCAGTTGTGCGTAGCAATCAATTGGCTTCTAACTTCAGCTGGTTCAGTTAACCCTTTGGCGCCTGCTCTCGCACGCCCTTTAAGGGGTTGGTACTTCGGGAGGTGGGGCTGGGGTTGTGACTGTGACATTCGTTATTTGTCACATGATTGGAAAACTCCCCGAACGTAAGACCCGATCAAGCCGCCGGTCACTGTGCCGGGAGCGCGCAGGGTGTGCGCTCTCAGCACAGCTCTATCGGTGCTAATGCACGTAAATATGCGGCCACACTGCACCAAGCCCAGGGCCCCCGAGAGGCCGCATATTTGCGAGCGGTCGGCGCTTAGGGGTTAAGCTATTTAGAGCTGCAACCAGATTTTGCACGCTCCAATTTTAGTAAATTAACCCCTTCATGTTTGCTTAGTGTGGGAGTAAATGCGGATGCCCACTGTCCTTAGTGGTTACTTTTCACTGGAAGAGTTCATTTAAGATCATAAAATCATAGTTCCATGAGCATAATTATAGAGGTATCTCGGTCCAACCCTTCATTGCCTTTTTTGACTTAAGCTGTCATCACATTTGCAGTAAAGCTTTACAATAAGAACAGGTCTGAGCAGTTTTCTACTCTGAAACCATTAGTGTTACATTTTTCATCCTGAGGCAGCCCATGGTGCTGTCAGTACTGTTTCACTTGCACCACCGCCTGTTTCTCAGTACTCTTTGCGTATAGTTCCTTTGCTTGGTGCTTGTCCAGACAAGCTGTTGTTCTTACACCTAAACTAATTAGTATTTAAATCAACTATTAAAGGGAATGTATAAATTGTTTTCTTTCTTCATATTATAATCAAAGCTAAATAAAATAAAATCAAATAAAATATATTGGATGAAACCTTGCATCTGGATGTTATGTATTTTAATGTCCACCCAGCAGGTGAAGCTTAAAGTGACACTCAACCATAACCTTATTCTCCAAAAATTGGGATTGGTGATTGGTCACAGCTGATCACGTGGTAAAGAGCTTACGTCATAGGCTCTTTACCAAGATCGGAGAGGCAGTGTACCAGAGCGCCACCACACCGCGATCGCCGCTCGGAGGCGCGCACGAGCAGCTTATCCTGCAGGATATCATATGATTCCGAGTCAGGATAACTGATCCCCTGATCGGCTGTCATTCTTCTATAGGCCAGGCCGGATGTGGTTAATAAACTAAAAGTACGGTCTGCCACTACAGCAGAACCCCAGTTTGAATGGGCTGTGGGGGCGCTAATGAGCACACTCGTAGTCCACTGATATGTCCTCCAGCTTTCAAACACAAGGCCTGTACTGGATGAAAGCCGGGGGACATGTCTGCAGGAGCCTGACATTGCACCCATGATCAGTAGGATCATGAATGCAATGCTTTCCAGGCTTCTGCTGGGAAAGAAAATACGAAATGCACGTTTTTTTTCTGCAAAAGATGTGCATCTATAACTTTTTCTATAACAGCTAATGTATCCTTTAACCACTTAACCCCCCTGCCGGTATCCCCGAGCGCGATTCGGGTTGGATTTTTCAGGCAAATAACGATATCCCCGAATCGCGCTCGGGGTGAATGCAGAGCCTGCAGCGCGCGCTGGCTTACCTTGGATCCAGGCTGGGTATACTGTACTTACCTTGTCCCTGGATCCAGCGATGCATCCCCGCTGTGTGAGCGAGTGGCGTCCTCCATTCGGCTCACACAGTGCCCGCGCGCCGCCGATCTCCGTTTCCTGCGACGTAACGGCGCACGGGGGCGGAGACCGGCGGCAAATTCAAAAATGTAAACAAACACATTACATACAGAATACTGTAATCTTATAGATTACAGTACTGTATGTAAAAAGTACACACCCCCCCCTGTCCCTAGTGGTCTGCCCAGTGCCCTGCATGTTCTTTTACATAATAAAAACATTTTTTTTGTGCCTGCAAACTGTAGATTGTCCATAGCAACCAAAAGTGTCCCTTTATGTCAAAAGTGATTTTAGAGCAGCTAGAAAACAGCGATAATAAATTATAATCATTTGCAGAATTGAGCGATAGCGATTGGGGGGGAAATTCGTCATAAAAAAATAAAAGTAATGACAGCGACAATTCTGCAACTGAGCAAATTTCAGTGATTTTGATTTGATTACATTAGTGAATAATTTTTATTATAATTACATTATTATTTGTTATAATTATTTATAGTTATTTATTATATTATAATTTTATGATTTTGTGTTTCAAACTTTATCATACCCGGGATGTCTACTAGACTATGGTTTGGACAAATTTAAGTGAGTTATTCCTAAAAATTGCAGGCCTACAGTATAAATTGCAGAATTTCCATGCAAAATAATTGTACCGCTTTTGGTACGTAATTCCAGACAGAATCATACCGCCAGGGAGGTTAAGACCCGGACTTTTAGTCAGCTAAAGGGCCCGGCCAGGTTTTGCGATTCGGCACTGCGTCGCTTTAACAGACAATTGCGCGGTCGTGCGACATGGCGCCCAAACAAAATTGGAGTCCTTTTTTCCCCACTAATAGAGCTTTCTTTTGGTGGTATTTGAACACCTCTGCGGTTTTTATTTTTTGCGCTATAAACAAAAATAGAGCGACAATTTTGAACAAAATGCAATAATTTTTACTTTTTGCTATAATAAATATCCCCCAAAAATATATAAAACTATTTTTATTTTCCTCAGTTTAGGCCGATACGTATTCTTCTACCTATTTTTGGTTAAAAAAAATCGCAATAAGCGTTTATCGGTTGGTTTGCGCAAAATTTAGAGCGTTTACAAAATAGGGGATAGTTTTTATTGCATTTTTATAAAAAAAAAATTTTTTTTTACTACTAATGGCGGCGATCAGCGATTTATTTTATTTTTTTCGTGACTGCGACATTATGGCGGACACTTCGGACAATTTTGACACATTTTTGGGACCATTGTCATTTTCACAGCAAAAAATGCATTTAAATTGCATTGTTTATTGTGAAAATGACAGTTGCTGTTTGTGAGTTAACCACAAGGGGGCGCTGAAGGGGTTATGTGTTCCCTAATGTGGGTTTACAACTGTAGGGGGGTGTGGATGTAGGTGTGACGTCATCGATTGTGTCTCCCTATAAAAGGGATCACGTGATCGATGACGCCGCCACAGTGAAGAACGGGGAAGCCGTGTTTACACGCGGCTCTCCGCGTTCTTTAGCTCCGGGAACCGATCGCCGGACTCTAGCGGCGATCGGGTCTGCGACCCACGGCTGGGTACTAGTACAGGATGTACCTGTACGTGGATGTGCCCAGCCGTGCCATTCTGCCGACGTATATGTGCAGAAGGCGGTTCTTAAGTGGTTACCATCACATTATAACCACTACTGACAAGTAAAGTGAATAACGTATTCTTCTTTTTTTTTTTTTTTTTTAACATTACTACCTGAAAGAGGGTGTGATATATTAGGCAGCAAGTGAACATGTTGTCCCTGAAGTTGCTGTGTTAAAAATTGTGAAGTTGAGGATTTAAGCAACTTTGTCAAGGGCCAAATTGTAATGACTAGACTGGGTTTCGGCATCTCCAAAACTGCAGCTCAAAGTGGGATGTTTCCAGTATGCAGGTGGCCAGGAACTAGCCTCGTGGTGAGAGAAGACTGGCCCATGTAGTTTAATCCAAAGAAAAGCTACTGTAGCTCAAATTGGTGAAACAGTTAATGCTGGTTCCAATAGGAAGGTGTCGCAACAGTACAGTTTTCTGTGTAGTTGCAAGACTGGTCAGGGTGCTCATGCTGACCCGTGCCCACAGCCAAAAGCACCTTCAATGGGCACAAGAGCATCAGAACTGGACCACGGAGCAGTGGACGCAAGTGGCCTGGTCTGAGAATCGTGTTTTCTTTTATATCATGTGGATGGCGGGTTTTGTGTGGAAGCGATGGCACCAGGATACAATATGGGAAGAAGGCAACCCGATGGAGGCAGGGTGATACTTTGGGCATGTTCTGCTGGGAATCCTTGGGTCCTGCCATTCATGTGAATATTACCATGCCTCAACAGGTCAGGGCTGTATTGGCAAAAATGGGACGATTCAATATTGGGTGGGTGGTCATAATGATATGACTGACTGGTGTGTACATCATTTTAAAAACCCTTGAGTTAAAAAATGTAAAAATAATTTAAAGTTCGTCAAAATCTTTCAGTTGATTATTCTGTTCCCCAACTTCCAACCAAAGGAACATTGCTTTTTGCCAAGTTTGTGACGTATGTGTATCTTTTCCCGCACCTTGCCTCAAGATGGGAGTAACTCTCTTTCTTTCTGCAGGACAGTGTCCCTCCTGTGATGGCGTTTCACTTGGGATCACTGGGGTTTCTCACCCCTTTCAGCTTTGACAACTTCCAGACGCAAGTCACTCAGGTTATAGAAGGTAAGAAAAGCTACTGAGGTCAGCACACGGGCAGCCAAACTCCTGTGCAGTGGGCAAAGCCCTGGCGTTCCTCTATTGTTTCAGCAGGGTTAATGATCACTCAGTGAATAGTGTGTGCTGCAATTGGCATGTTTCTTTGTGTGAGAGCAATTTGCTAAGCAGGCTGAAAAGAAGGCCGGTTACCTCTGCTGATCTGTGTACTGGGGACAAGTTGGCAGTCAGTAAACAGGCTTCGTTTTTTGTTTACATGGGAAAAATGTAAAAAGCTCAAACATAAAGGAGTAAAGCAAACACCATGTGAGCAAATCTCTATACTAATGTTCATACAATTCCTTTTGTGTAGAACATTTACAGTGTGCTAAATGTATAAACTATTTTGTATGTGTTTTGTGAGCTGCTTTTCCTTTCCCCACAAGTTAATGTGGATTCAAAAGAAACTCAAATCAGCTTCATGCAGCTCCGAAGCATTTTTCAGCAACTGAAGGAAAGTTCAAGCATTTTACCCCAACACTTTTTATTCCCGATGTGTCTGCTGTACCATGTACTTGCATGAGATAGTATCCTGTTCTCTTTGTATTGTTTCCATTGTGTGTTCCTGCTAGTCCCCTTGCTATTAAAAACTGACCATGCTAAGCAGGAGAGCACACTGTGGTCAGTTCTCTAGCTATTCTGGGAACTCTGTGTACTCCCAATAGTCAGACTTGTCCTGACACGTCTTCACTGGCAAGCTCAGTGTGCTCCTGCTTCTCCTCCCACAGCTCTTATGCAGCTTGGAACAAATGGAATATGATCATTTATAAAAAAGCTATTTATAATGTTTTTGTTTTTATTTTTTTTGTTAAATAAAGTTTTTTTTATTTTAAATGCTACATGTTTTTTTTTTTTTTTATCTTTTTAAAAATGTAATTTTCATTTCATTTTAAACTGAGCGGGGTTGTCGATTGTTTACAAGAGAGACTGGTACTTTGCCTGCTTAATGCAAATTGAGAGGGTCTACAAATGGCTCACAATCCCCAAGCATGTATACTTTCCAAGCCATGCTCACTAACCATCTCCCAACACTACTGGAGACCACGCTAACAGAGCAGGGATTTTTCCTTTTCAATAGTTTTTATTGAAGTTTTACAAATACATAGAAAGAAATAGACATATAATAAACTGTAATAAGCTATAATATGACCTGCCATATATTCATAATTGGCCGTAACAGCAATAAGCATCCAGTCACAGATCAACTTAAACATTGTTAAGGCCAAACGTCACAACAAATGTCCAGGGCATTGCCCCCCCCCCCCGGGAGCTTACTGTGCTGTGGGGTGGAGGGCAACAGCACCCGTCCCAAATCCAAAAGTTCCAAGCAAATACAAAAGGACATACAAAGTCATAAGAAACGACATGGAACAGAGGTAGGAAGGAGACCTGAGCCCAGGAACAGAGCAGGGATTTTTAATATGGGGGAGAACATGACTTCCTAAGTGTGAAATCCACTGATTACCAGGCCCAAGCACTGCCACTTGGAGGTTCCATGATATCACCACCACACCCCCGCTCTGAAACTGGAGCTTATAAAGTAAATTCAAAGTGGGGAGGTGGCAAAAGAACATGGGTGGTAAAGTATATATGCTTGTGGATGGTAGGCTATATGCAGACACAGTAAGGACTCTTTCAGACCTTTTTCTGAAAAGCTTTCTGGTATGGCAGCAGCCGGTACGCATTCAGAAAGCAAAGCTGCTCCCCGATAGATACAGTAAAGTGAGTGAGCATTGTCGGCCTAGCTCAAGAATTGAACTGTTACTGGCAGGAATACCACATGCTAAAGAAAAATGTCTGAAAGATGGAAACAAATGCAGCCATGACATCTGAAGTCTGGTAAGCTGCCACATATTTCAGATTGTGAGTGTAAAAATGCTTTAATATCTTCATTATACCTAGACTTTTACATATTCTTGCAGGTAATGCAGCCCTGGTCCTCCGTAGCAGGCTAAAAGTCAAGGTGCTCAAGGATCACAGGGAGAAGAAATCCTTGATGCAGAATGGACTGGAGGAAAATGGCCTAATTGTCGGCAAACCTGAGAAGGAGATGATCAAACAAACAAAGTATCAGGTGTGTGCCTTTTTATATCAGGCCTGCCTTTTTGTGTGATTTTTGTAGTCGATTAAAGTATTTGATCATTCTACTATCATAGCCAATTGTTCCACATTACAAAGCATTTGCAAACTAGCTGCATTTATTTAAAAAATATGCTTGGTATGGTGATCACGTGACCGCACCACGGCCTCCATTCTTCCCTGTTTCTTATTACGGGGCGGCATATCTTTGTATGTCGGACTCGGAGGACATACAGCAGCTCACGCTTCCTGCTTGGACTTGCTGGGCACACTGCCTATGCCTACCCCACTCGGCACTGCTTTGTTTATTGATGGCGGCTTACAGTAGAGGTCACAGTCAATCCACGCAGCAGAACTGGGCAGGAGAGTGGCTGCCAAAACTGATTATGGGAGATACAGGCATGCCGTGCATCAGCACAGCATTTTATTACTCAAAGCAGGGTGTAGAGCTACGTAAACTGGCTACACAATCGCTCATCTACTTCGGATTGAATTTGGGTAGAAGTGGGACTGGCGCGATCATCGGGTATTTTTTACCCACCAAAGAAAACATTTTTTTTACCAGCACTTTAAAGCAGACACCTAGTTTCAATGTTACTTTGGGGTAATATACACATTTTGGTTGAAAGATATTAAAAGATAGGTTCAGGAAATAATGAATAACCTTAGACCTTGAAGTGGACCTCAGTGAGCTTGGAAAGTAGTTGAGGGGCTGAAACTCCTGGTGGTGACGGCATGCTTGCAAAAACACACCCTCACATTAAGTATTTACAATTGTACTTTCTCACACTTTCACTCGTAGCAAGAAACACAATTGTTGGGAGGAGAGCAGAGTTGGAAAGGTCTGTACAAATCATTGCGGTGATTGTAATCTGAACTAAAAACGCACAAAATAATATTTTTTGTATTGCTCTGCAAGTAGCATTGTTCTGTGGCATGCAAGCTTGTTCTAATGCCACTCAGGAGTAGGAAAGGGCAATCACACTGCAGATAATGCTGAGTAAGCGTGCTCACCCTATAAAAGAAAGTGTGTATGTCATTACACTTTACTGATAGGATTTGTTGAAAGCTGGACATTAAAGCGGTAGTAAACTGCAACAGTGTTAAAAAAAAAACCTGTAATGCAATGGAATAATATGTTAATATCCGTAATGATTAAACGCACATGAAGTGTGTGCGAAACGCATTTACCAGGCATTCTGTTCCTGTAGAATCTTTTGGGATGTCCCAATAAAGTATCTTGGATTATCATAGTGGTGTGCGGCCATTTCTTCTATTTCTGTTGTACCCAGAGGCGAGCCGGGGTGGGCATCCACTGGATCCATCATGCTTCTCTTTCTCACCGGGGGCAGCGAGTTCTCCTTGTTCAGTTTATGAAATGCTTGCCTTAGAACGAAGCCCTCCATTGGCATGCCTAGAGGGCTGAAATCTTCCCCTGGTCTTTCTTCCAGGTTCTCGGGCTCCGGCGCTGTGTGGGGGCCTTGGTTCCGGCACAAAGTTCTAAAGGTCCAGCACAGTATGCCGGACCTACAGAGCACATGCGCCAGTGACATCCCTGGCTGCAACGTTTAGGAGATATTCATTTTACTTACAGGAAAGCCCCATTATAAGCTTCACCTGTAAGTAAAAATAACAGCAAAAAAAAGTAAGGGTCCTTACACACGGAGCGGTCCGTTTTTCGGTCCGCTCCGTGTGTCCGTCAGCTTAGCGGGGGGTCTCCGCTGAGCTGTCGGGCGGACGGGGCGGTCCCCGCACACTGTGCAGGGACCGCCCCGTCTCTCCTCCGCTCTCCCCTATGGGGAGTCGGATGGAAACGGACCGTCTGTCCGTTTGCATCCGATCCGTTTGGCCGGACGGAAGAAAAATAGGACATTCTTCCGTCCGCAAAAACGGATGTGGATCGAGCGGACGTTAGCGGATGCATCATCCGCTAACGGATCCGCTCCCATAGGGACCCATTACAAGTCCGTAAACGGACTTGTAATGAGCGGACCGTTCGTCCGCTAGTGTGAAAGGGCCCTAAAGTTAAGTAAAAAAAAAAGCGGGCTTTACTACCCCTTGGGCTTGGTTCACACTACTACAATGCAACTTTGATGCAATATACAGTGCGATTATGTTGGGAAACTTTGTTGGGGCTAATCAAACCAAAGTAGTGCAGCAACCTTTTTCAAAATCGCATCATTCTAAGTTGCATTGATTAGAAAGGGCACAACAAGATTTCCCTTGTTATGTGATTCTGTGCAACTCTAGTGCCATCAGAACTCTCACTATTGTGAACCAGACCTTAATTGGTTGGGTTTAGATACACTTTAATATTCACATTGTAAAATATAATTTTGTAAAATTATGAAGAGATAAGCCTAGCATGGTCACATGATGTGTAATGTGTAAATTTCAGGTCCTAAATGAAGTAGTAGTGGACAGAGGTCCTTCTTCTTATCTCTCCAATGTCGACGTCTTCTTGGATGGGCATCTCATCACTACAGTTCAGGGAGATGGTATGTTACTATGCTTGTGTGTTACTATGCTTGTGCTCCCTCTAGACCTCAGAACTGACGCAGTTTGCGTAGAGATGGCTAAATGTAACCTTTCAACTTGCTGTTCACTGATCCCTTAACTTCTGTGGGTAAATGCTAAATAAGTAAATAATAAATAATTCTATGTGTGTTTTATCTTGTGCAGGGGTCATTGTGTCTACGCCAACAGGCAGCACCGCTTATGCAGCCGCAGCTGGAGCCTCCATGATTCATCCTAATGTACCTGCCATTATGATCACCCCGATCTGTCCCCACTCTCTTTCCTTCCGGCCAATTGTGGTCCCAGCAGGAGTGGAACTTAAAGTAAGTTTTTATCTCTGTTACTTTTCCTGTAAGCATTGATGATGGTATGTCAGGACAAAAAGAGGATGGCACAACCTTCTGTGTCCAGTTTAGCTTTCAGTTTAAATTGGCTAAATACTTTGTGTAGTGAACCTTACTATCTGCCACACACAAGGGCTGTTACACTTCCCTCTATCACTTCCCTCTATCAACATGGGATTCTACAACCATCCACTAGGAGTTGTGATAGTTCCCTTCATCTACATGCCGACGGACTGATGTTAACCTCTCCTCATCTGGATTCAGCAGTGACATCGTTGTACACATTTTTATACCAGTATCATACTTGGCTACATGTTTTTATGACTGCTTTTGATACCGTTTGGTATTACTCACACCATTTTTACAGTTTATGTAGCTACATCGATTTTATCTCCAGTGCAATATTTATTTGGTTACCTACTTGAAGACTATAAAAGTTTTAATTTTATTCCCATCGAGCACTGCCTTTGTGTGTTTTTTGTATCCTGTTATCCATTTTTGCAGTGGTTGGTAGCTGCACTGGGAATCGGCCTACAAGGAGATCAGCTAAAAGTAGTTGGATCTGTGCGTTATAATTAATCGAAATTAGTCGATTAATCGATTAAAAAACAAAACGATTAATCGAACACAAAAATTTTGATCAGTAATATCCCTAAAAAAAAAACAATTGATCTAATGCTTAAAAAAAGAACAATGGCCGCCTTAACATCAGCTGTGAATCGGAAGTAGCGACTTGACGTCGCTCCGGTCCTCCTAGGTCAGGGGTGTCCAAACTTTTTTGAAAGATGGCCAGATTTGATTGCATGAATGTGTGTGAGGGCTGACCATTTTTCCTGACATTCTTTGAACCATTCAAATTTGGTCTAAGCGTGTTCGACCGAGCACTATTACAAAGCCCAACAAGAATTCTCTTGCCTTTGTGGCTGTGTGGTGTGAAGAGATGAGCTTGGATGTGTTATTTGCAGTGCCCATGAATGCAGTCTAATCAGTGCCCATCTGCAGCCCCACCACTGATGTGAATGCAGCCCCAGCATTGCCATGAATGCAGCCCCACCATTGCCATGCCTTATCATTGCCAGTAATTCAGCACCCCCATTGCGAGGGAATGCAGACTCACCAGTGCCATCAGTGCATCCTCATTGATGCCCATCTGCAACCTTGAATGGGACGGGGACGGGACGAGCGCTAACAGATTACATATAGCAGAATCTTTTTTTTTTCTCAGCGGCCTCTTTAATACAAAGTCCCGCCTCCTGTGATGGACAGAACAGTCGCCCAATGGCAGTGCAGGAGACAGGACTTCCTATTACAGAGGCTGTCGGACAAACTCACAATTAACACACAATCCAAGAAATGCAAGAAGTAAGTTGGCCCACCATATACTGCTTCTGATACTAAAGGTCTTGATTCTCAATGATCTGTATGCCTATACCATTTACAAATGTTGTATATGTGTACGTTAAACAGTATTGTTATGTATCAGCGAATAGCAATATTTTATTTTGAGTAATTAATTTTTTTTTTATAAATCAGGAAGTCATTTCAATTTTATTTTTATTTTTTTCAGATCATGCTATCCCCTAATGCACGAAACACTGCTTGGGTTTCGTTTGATGGGAGAAAAAGGCAGGAGGTTTGCCATGGAGACAGGTGAGACCCAGCATAGCCAGTGAGAATGGGCAGCTATATAAAAGTAACTTACTGAGAGAGGTGTAGGGGCTGCCGTTGTTTACCCCAAGCTAAGAATACAAGCTGTTGATTTTAGCATTTTATGCAGCCTGACCACCGAGATTTAATTTTGCGTGAAAATTGTTATGTTGATGTTGGAGTTTTAGTTGGTTTCTGAAGCCATGCCTGTTCTCTTTAAAGTGCAAGTACACCTTTTCTTTGAAGCGGAATTTCACCCTAAATATAAGCCCTCCCATGTGATCCAGCATACTGGCGTCAGCGCCAGTATGCTGTTTTTTTTTTTTAAATCCATGTACTTACTGTCTTATGCAGAATTTTATTTTTTTTACCCCGCGGTGGAGGGCGCCAGTATAGCGCGTCACACGAAAGTACCCGAAAAGGACTCGGGTAATCTCGGCGAAAATGCGGCGCCTGCGCACAGACCTAGGAGCTGACTGCGCAGGCGCCGTATTTCTCTGAGTCCTACGGCTATGGCGCGTCACGCCCTCCGAAAAACGCCGAAATAGGACTCGGAGAAATACGGCGCCTGCGCAGTCAGCTCCTAGGTCTGTGCGCAGGCGCCGCATTTTCACCGCGATTACCCGAGTCCTTTTCGGGTACTTTCGTAAGATGTGACGCGCTATACTGGCGCCGTCCACCGCGGGGTAAAAAAAATAAAATTCTGAATAAGACAGTAAGTACATGGATTTAAAAAAAAAAACAGCATACTGGCGCTGACGCCAGTATGCTGGATCACATCGGAAGGACTTATATTTAGGGTGAAACTCCGCTTTAAGAATCCTATCTTCTAAGAAGTTATTTCTTTTTAAAGGTGAAATCTAGCTTTTATATACCTTTTGGAGACTGTCTGCCATAGTTCCAGCAATAACCCCCACCGCCTTGGAGTCTTACAATCTATGTTCCATTGTTAGGAGCTAAAGCTCCTATATCTTTGCATCAAAGTCCTGCAGAGATATATGGAATAACCATATCTCAAATGCACAACAGAGCACCTTGCCGAAGAAGGCTTGTAATCCAAAGCACTAGTATATCAAAGCAAATTTGGGGGCTGGGGAAATTAAAGATTAATTCCTCAGAACGGCACACCAAGTGATCCACGGAGCTCCGCTGCTGCCTCGGCCATAGGCAAGGCCGCGGCTTTGGCATAGCTCCCGGAGCAGCGGCCATCTTGGTCCACCCAGCTTCGACCTAGGTGAGCCTAGAGCTGTGCGCTGATGTCATCACCTGGCCTCAACTGCTCGTGTTCGGCCGACTTCTCTGGCAAGACTAAGCAAGCACTAATCTTCCTATACAGTGGGGGAGATGTTTGTAGATATTACAGTGGGGGAGATGTCTTTGGATATTACAGTGGGGGGAGATGACGTGGATATTGCAGTGGTGGAGATGTCTGTGGGTATTACAGTGGGGAGATGTCTGTGGGTATTACAGTGGGGAGATGTCTGTGGATATTACAGTGGGGAGATGTCTGTGGATATTACAGTGGGGAGATGTCTGTGGATATTACAGTGGGGAGATGTCTGTGGATATTACAGTGGGGAGATGTCTGTGGATATTACAGTGGGGAGATGTCTGTGGATATTACAGTGGGTCAGATGTGTGTGGATATTACAGTGGGTCAGATGTGTGTGGATATTACAGTGGGTCAGATGTGTGTGGATATTACAGTGGGTCAGCTGTGTGTGGATATTAGTGGGTCAGATGTGTGTGGATATTAGTGGGTCAGATGTGTGTAGATATTACAGTGGGTCAGATGTGTGTGGATATTACAGTGGGTCAGATGTCTGTAGATATTACAGTGGGTCAGATGTATGTGGATATTACAGTGGGTCAGATGTGTGTGGATATTACAGTGGGGGAGATGTCTGTGGATATTACAGTGGGTCAGATGTGTGTGGATATTACAGTGGGTCAGATGTGTGTGGATATTACAGTGGGTCAGATGTGTGTGGATATTACAGTGGGTCAGCTGTGTGTGGATATTACAGTGGGTCAGATGTGTGTGGATATTACAGTGGGTCAGATGTGTGTGGATATTACAGTGGGTCAGATGTCTGTAGATATTACAGTGGGTCAGATGTGTGTGGATATTACAGTGGGTCAGATGTGTGTGGATATTACAGTGGGGGAGATGTGTGTGGATATTACAGTGGGTCAGATGTGTGTGGATATTACAGTGGGGGAGATGTGTGTGGATATTACAGTGGGTCAGATGTGTGTGGATATTACAGTGGGGGAGATGTGTGTGGATATTACAGTGGGTCAGATGTGTGTGGATATTACAGTGGGTCAGATGTGTGTGGATATTACAGTGGGGGAGATGTGTGTGGATATTACAGTGGGTCAGATGTGTGTGGATATTACAGTGGGTCAGATGTGTGTGGATATTACAGTGGGTCAGATGTGTGTGGATATTACAGTGGGTCAGATGTGTGTGGATATTACAGTGGGTCAGCTGTGTGTGGATATTAGTGGGTCAGATGTGTGTGGATATTAGTGGGTCAGATGTGTGTGGATATTACAGTGGGTCAGATGTGTGTGGATATTACAGTGGGTCAGCTGTGTGTGGATATTAGTGGGTCAGATGTGTGTGGATATTAGTGGGTCAGATGTGTGTAGATATTACAGTGGGTCAGATGTGTGTGGATATTACAGTGGGTCAGATGTCTGTAGATATTACAGTGGGTCAGATGTATGTGGATATTACAGTGGGTCAGATGTGTGTGGATATTACAGTGGGGAGATGTCTGTGGATATTACAGTGGGTCAGATGTGTGTGGATATTACAGTGGGTCAGATGTGTGTGGATATTACAGTGGGTCAGATGTGTGTGGATATTACAGTGGGTCAGCTGTGTGTGGATATTACAGTGGGTCAGATGTGTGTGGATATTACAGTGGGTCAGATGTGTGTGGATATTACAGTGGGTCAGATGTCTGTAGATATTACAGTGGGTCAGATGTGTGTGGATATTACAGTGGGTCAGATGTGTGTGGATATTACAGTGGGGGAGATGTGTGTGGATATTACAGTGGGTCAGATGTGTGTGGATATTACAGTGGGGGAGATGTGTGTGGATATTACAGTGGGTCAGATGTGTGTGGATATTACAGTGGGGGAGATGTGTGTGGATATTACAGTGGGTCAGATGTGTGTGGATATTACAGTGGGTCAGATGTGTGTGGATATTACAGTGGGTCAGATGTGTGTGGATATTACAGTGGGGGAGATGTGTGTGGATATTACAGTGGGTCAGATGTGTGTGGATATTACAGTGGGTCAGATGTGTGTGGATATTACAGTGGGTCAGATGTGTGTGGATATTACAGTGGGTCAGATGTGTGTGGATATTACAGTGGGTCAGATGTGTGTGGATATTACAGTGGGTCAGATGTGTGTGGATATTACAGTGGGTCAGCTGTGTGTGGATATTAGTGGGTCAGATGTGTGTAGATATTACAGTGGGTCAGATGTCTGTAGATATTACAGTGGGTCAGATGTATGTGGATATTACAGTGGGTCAGATGTGTGTGGATATTACAGTGGGTCAGATGTGTGTGGATATTACAGTGGGGGAGATGTCTGTGGATATTACAGTGGGTCAGATGTGTGTGGATATTACAGTGGGTCAGATGTGTGTGGATATTACAGTGGGTCAGATGTGTGTGGATATTACAGTGGGTCAGCTGTGTGTGGATATTACAGTGGGTCAGATGTGTGTGGATATTACAGTGGGTCAGATGTGTGTGGATATTACAGTGGGTCAGTGTCTGTAGATATTACAGTGGGTCAGATGTGTGTGGATATTACAGTGGGTCAGATGTGTGGGATATTCAGTGGGGGAGATGTGTGTGGATATTACAGTGGGTCAGATGTGTGTGGATATTACAGTGGGGGAGATGTGTGTGGATATTACAGTGGGTCAGATGTGTGTGGATATTACAGTGGGGGAGATGTGTGTGGATATTACAGTGGGTCAGATGTGTGTGGATATTACAGTGGGTCAGATGTGTGTGGATATTACAGTGGGGGAGATGTGTGTGGATATTACAGTGGGTCAGATGTGTGTGGATATTACAGTGGGTCAGATGTGTGTGGATATTACAGTGGGTCAGATGTGTGTGGATATTACAGTGGGTCAGATGTGTGTGGATATACATGGGTACTGTGTGTGGATATTAGTGGGTCAGATGTGTGTGGATATTAGTGGGTCAGATGTGTGTAGATATTACAGTGGGTCAGATGTGTGTGGATATTACAGTGGGTCAGATGTCTGTAGATATTACAGTGGGTCAGATGTATGTGGATATTACAGTGGGTCAGATGTGTGTGGATATTACAGTGGGGGAGATGTCTGTGGATATTACAGTGGGTCAGATGTGTGTGGATATTACAGTGGGTCAGATGTGTGTGGATATTACAGTGGGTCAGATGTGTGTGGATATTACAGTGGGTCAGATGTGTGTGGATATTACAGTGGGTCAGATGTGTGTGGATATTACAGTGGGTCAGATGTGTGTGGATATTACATGGGTCAGTGTCTGTAGATATTACAGTGGGTCAGATGTGTGTGGATATTACAGTGGGTCAGCTGTGTGTGGATATTACAGTGGGTCAGATGTGTGTGGATATTACAGTGGGTCAGATGTCTGTAGATATTACAGTGGGTCAGATGTGTGTGGATATTACAGTGGGTCAGATGTGTGTGGATATTACAGTGGGATATTCAGTGGGGGAGATGTGTGTGGATATTACAGTGGGGGAGATGTGTGTGGATATTACAGTGGGGGAGATGTGTGTGGATATTACAGTGGGTCAGATGTGTGTGGATATTACAGTGGGGGAGATGTGTGTGGATATTACAGGGGTCAGATGTGTGTGGATATTACAGTGGGTCAGATGTGTGTGGATATTACAGTGGGTCAGATGTGTGTGGATATTACAGTGGGGGAGGTGTGTGTGGATATTACAGTGGGGGATGTGTGTGGATATTACAGTGGGGGAGGTGTGTGTGGATATTACAGTGGGGGAGGTGTGTGTGGATATTACAGTGGGGGAGGTGTGTGTGGATATTACAGTGGGTCAGATGTCTGTAGATATTACAGTGGGTCAGATGTGTGTGGATATTACAGTGGGTCAGATGTGTGTGGATATTACAGTGGGTCAGATGTGTGTGGATATTACAGTGGGGGAGATGTGTGTGGATATTACAGTGGGGGAGATGTGTGTGGATATTACAGTGGGGGAGATGTGTGTGGATATTACAGTGGGTCAGATGTGTGTGGATATTACAGTGGGGGAGATGTGTGTGGATATTACAGTGGGTCAGATGTGTGTGGATATTACAGTGGGTCAGATGTGTGTGGATATTACAGTGGGTCAGATGTGTGTGGATATTACAGTGGGGGAGGTGTGTGTGGATATGACAGTGGGGGAGGTGTGTGTGGATATTACAGTGGGGGAGGTGTGTGTGGATATTACAGTGGGGGAGGTGTGTGTGGATATTACAGTGGGGGAGGTGTGTGTGGATATTACAGTGGGGGAGGTGTGTGTGGATATTACAGTGGGGGAGATGTGTGTGGATATTACAGTGGGGGAGATGTGTGTGGATATTACAGTGGGGACTATATATGGTGGTGATCCGAAAAATGTATGTGCGTTATAATTAATCGAAATTAGTCGATAAAAAAAAAAAAACGATTAATCGAACACAAACATTTTAATCCGTAACAGCCCTAAAATTTTCCCATAAGAAATAATGGAAACTCAATGATTCGTTTCATAACCATTTTTTTTAGAAGTCCTTCAGTTTAAAGTCCATAAAAAAAGATACAACAGATAAGGGGAAGTCTTTCTGTGTAGGTATATGTTTAAGAGGAGAATTCCCCAGACTTGGGGAGATTTTCCTAAACATCCTGTTGCATCTCTAGACAAGAAGTGAAGGAAAGTTCCCCCAAGGTGCACAGACTGGCAGTGGTTTTAACCCATCACTACTCTATACAAAACAAAAAGTTTTGGCTATACACACATTTTAAGTAAAATTTTGTTTCAGGGAAACAAAAGGGTGGTATTTGGGCAAGCACTGGCCTATTATATATTAAGATTTTTAAAAGGTAATGCAGAATTAAACAGGGCTTGAATATGGTAGGATTTGAATGCCCCCCACCACAAACTCGCCTTTCTTAACATTTACCTACCCTACTGCTCTTTGAGGAAGGACACTTGTATAAGGAAACTTAGTCAGAACTTACACAGTACTGCCCCATGTAAGAATACTGGGCCAACCTCAAGCACCAGCACTGTCACATGGGAGAAGGGGCAAAAGCGTCACTTGCTTCTCTCTATCTGGAAGTACTGGGTTCAAATGAAACTTGCAGTGCCGCAGCTGAGATAAAGATCTGCAAGCCAGTTTCAGTGAGGGAAACTAGTTCAGTGCACCCATTCAGAGGTGTAAGAACAACATCAAAGAGAATAAAAGGTGCCTGTAACGGGAGGGCCTGTGGGACATTCGTCTGCTGGATTGTGGAGTGTCGATAAGCTGTCGTGGGTTGGTGGAATGGATATCGGCATTAACCCCTGACCGTTACAGTGCCCCTCGCCAATCCAGTGCATTAGTATGCAGATGATTGTGGGCTCAGCCAGCGTCGCTGCAGCCACACCACCTGCCCTGACATGTTTCGCCCCGCTCACTGGAGGTTGGTCACAGCAGGTCAAAACATGTCGGGGTCTTGGCTGGAGCTGCGCTGGCTGAGGTCACATTAAAGTGGATGTCAACCCCAAAAACTTTTTTTTTTTTCACAATGTAGAGTATAAGATTTCCTATCATCTGTGCCCAGTCTTGCCACACAGAGTTCATCCAGATCTGAGTAATCCTCTTTCAATGTTCAGTAAAATGAACAGCCTTCCAGATAAAAACCTGCCTAAATAAAAAGTCTGTTTTCTCTCTTATTGCTTTGAGTGACAGGTTATTTACATATCTAGATTGGACATGTTTATCATATGTTATGTTTATCATAACATGAGGTATAAAGTGATAAATCCACCCCTCCCCCACATAACGCATCCTGGTAATATACAATGAGCTTTTGATCGCCTCATGTTATGATAAACATAACATAACATATGATAAACATGTCCAAGCTAGATTTGTAAATAACCTGTCACTGAAAGTAAAAATGGAGAAACAGACTTTATAATTTGGCAAGTTTTTATCTGCAAGTCTGTTTTATTTCACTGAACAATAAAAATGATTGCTCAGCGCTGGATTAACTGTGTGTGGCAAGACTGGGCACAGATGATAGGGAAATCTTATACTCTACATTGTGACATTGTTTACATCCACTTTAATCTACCTTCTAATGCACTGGGTTGGTGAGTGGCGCCTATTCTTCTCTTGGAAGTACTGGGTGTTTTCTTTGCTCCCATTGGCTGGACAGAGTGGCGGGTGAGTGAAGGAGTGGAATATGCTGCTGGGGGGAGCCTTTGAGCACAGCACGTTCGCTTTATTTTTTAATCAGGCTTGCTGGCTAACATTTTTTCTTGTGTCATTACAGTATTAGCATCACTACCTCTTGTTACCCTGTCCCTTCCATCTGCTTCCGGGATCCGGTTAATGATTGGTTCGACAGCTTGGCTGAGTGTTTGCACTGGAACGTTCGCAAGAAACAGAACCATTTCACGGTGGAGGAGGAAGAGGAGGAGTTCTAGCCTTGGCCATGACTCAGAGACTCAAGTCAACAGGGCCCTCAGCATTTTCCATTTACAGTGATCTTTTCTCCTGGCCCTTCTTATGGACAAAAGACCAAATCTGTCAGACTTGTTTTTATGAGCTACCAGCTGCAAGGTTCTGACAACCAGCTTCTGATATTTATCAAACCTAGCATTCTCTCTTAAAGTTTTAAGACAGAAGTTTATATTTGTGTTTCTTTATAATGAAACTTTAAAATGAATTTAACTTTTTGCTGCCTGCAATCCTATAGGGCCCGATTTATGAAACAAAGATGGGGGGAAACAAAATTTGATTCCTGCAGCAACCAATCAAAGCTACCTTTTTCTCTAGAGTAGATGTGGAAAATAACCTGAAAGCCAAGCTCCAGACATACAAATGGCTACATACAGTACACAGTTGAACTACATATATGTAAACTGTCCTACCTGCCAAAAGATTTGTACAGTAGCTCTGTTCTGCTAATCTTGAGATCCAGTTAACTGTTTCCTGCCAGACAGAACAATCAGGCTGGTGACCTCACTTTTCTCGACTTCAGTTCAGCAATGTAGCATTGTCACCACCCCACCCCCAACCTGTTGATTGCATTATGAAGAAGCAGCGGAATGGTGACAAGGTCATCTCTCTGCTCCTGTCTTCAGGTTTGTGGTACTGGAGTGAGGGCTCTGTGCAAAACCTTTTCTCTTCCTAAGTCCTGTTGTGCAGGAAAATACTGGAAGATATATTTTAGTACATTTACATGCAGTATTTAAAAACAAGTTTAATGTTTTTAATGAATACCTTTAGCTTTAAAGGCAAACACACAACTTATATTTCATACTTGGGTGGTTGCTGGCAGGCTGAATGATCAGCAGACTTTCTACACCTGTGGGGTCCCACGGAAAGAAGCCAGTGGGTTAGTTAAAGGCTTAGCTCGCATTTTATACTATGTTTCACGGTGTAACATAAAACAGCATCTCAAATCTCTTCCCCCATTTCCTGTACCTGAATTTTTGGGGTGCAGCTCCCTAGGAGAATCCCATTTCTCTTTTTAATTTATTGTGGCTCTGCCTGCATAGCTGCACCACCCATGCCTTGAACTGTTTCTGAACCTTACTAGGAGGCCCATCTGCCACCACTGTACGTGGCACTGTAAGAGTGTGCAGGCGATCCCACCTCCCTCACGGCTCTATACTTCAGCAGCCTTGGCTCCATGCCTCCGTACAAACCTGAGGCTGAATAAAAACTTTAAAAGAGCTTGTGTACCTTCAACACACAGATCGCAGGTGCAAATCTCTGCAGGCTCCATTGCAAACAAGTATTAAATACACATTGATCACAAGATTAATGTTGCTGTTTACTTTTTTTTTTTATCTGCCTGAAGACGCCCACAGTTGAAACCTCAGCTTTATCTTTGAGGTCTGGCTGGTTGCTGTGGGGAACACCTCCAGTTTTACCCCCTATTTCTAATAAATTGGCCCCCACTGCTCTTTACAGTGCAGTTTGATGCTAACAGCAACATGGTTATATAGAGTTGTTTACATTTTATAATTAATTGTCTCATAGATGAATTCTATAAAATATATTTGTTCTTCTATCTCTCGAGGTTATTTTGAGAAATGTGTGATTTTCATACTCTACATTCATTGAAAAATAACATTTCCTTGTTGCCGACATCATGTTCCAATTACATGAGCTCTGTTAATTATTGGACGGTGCTTTTCTTAAAGGCAAATTTCACAATACTGATAAATATTATAGTGTCAGACTATGAAGCAAAAAAAAAAAGCCCCATTAAAACTGTACAAGCTTTTGAAGTGTCCATTTGGCCTATGGAAATATTCAGATTTTGCTTTTTGGTGCAGGGAAGTTGTGGGCAAAGTTTTGTATATATATACTATTTTATAAGTGCATGCTAAAAACTTTTATTAGTGCATTCCGTAGACACCACCTCCTGCAATTCCTCTGTGAAGATATGCAAAATGTAATTATTCTCTGATGGGCTACTACTTTAAAAGGCAATCAAGGTGGTAAATGTGTTTTATAAAGATGGTGATTTGATTTTACGGTCCTACCGTATCAAACACCTCAGAAGAAAAGGGTAGAGTCATGCCCTAGAATCTTTTCAGTTTGTGTTTTGCAGGACATGTCCTAAAACAGGGGTCCTTAAACTTTTTAAACAGGGGGCCAGTTCACTGTCCCTCAGACCGTTTAGAAGGCTGGACTACAGTTTTGAAAAAAAAAAAAACTATGAACAAATTCCGCTCGCCATCATTGCAAGCCCCACCCCCCTCCCATGATTGCAAGCCCCCCTCACAGCGCCAAACAATGTCTCACCAGTCAGTGTGTGTGCACATCGGGCATCTCTTGCTATGTCACGCCTCACTGTTAAAAGTTTGGGCACGCTGTGATAAAAGTCCCGCCCTCCTCCTAGACCAGGTCAAAGTGTGATGGACAGAACACTGCCTCTATCACACAAGCTGGTCTAGGAGGAGGGCAGGAGCTTTATCACAGCGTGCCCAAACTTTTAACAGTGAGCTCCGCAATACAGCAGTCTCCCGCTATGTTACAACTGGCCCGCTCCGAGGCCTGGCCTGTTGGGAATCCGGCCCTAGGTGGGGTGGGTTGGATAAATGTCCTCGGCGGGCCCTAGGTTGAGGACCCCTGTCCTAAAGGGTCATTCCACCCCAAATTGTTTTTTCAGTTTTGGGTGGTTGCTGTCAGATTCAGTCATCCATTTACTTCTAAAATGGAGGACTTGGAATTCATAGCTATGCCTGGGTATAGCAAACATTAGGATAATCCATTCTCCATGTTGGAGATTTAATTCACATAGGGAACAGGAGAAGCGCGACTCTGCGGAAAGACAAAGAGAGCGAGTATTTTGGGAAAGTCGCAGTCTGAAAGTGCACCCATTACTGAGAGCTTTATTTTGGGTGGACTTTTGCTGGTCACATACATATAAATTTGTCATATATTGAATTGGATTTCAATCATATACACAAATATTTTCTTTAGATAGTGCCACGTATACAGCTGATGTTTTTGTAGATTCTAACCGAGTTGTGGGGAAACGTACTGTCATTTTATATAGTTAGGTTGAAAAAAGTCACAAGTCCCATCTAGTTCAACCATAAAAATATATAAAATAAAAAATATCATACAATTCTATACCCACAGTTGATCCAGAGGAAGGCGAAAAACCCAAGCAGAGCATGATCCAAATTGCCACAGCAGGGGAAAGGTCTTTTTTTTATATATATATATCTATATAGATATATCTCCTAAAGAAAAGAACAAATCACAAACCTATAAATACTTTACCAATAGTAGAGTAAAATCAGAAGGGGAAAAAAATGAAACCTTTAAAAAGGAGACTATTTATACTTTTTTATGCCACACCACCCAATCCAGCAGTATTTTCTCTTCTGTAGAGCAAAACTGATTGCAGAATCTTCAGCATCTCACCCTTCTGGGTGTGTCGGATGGCTTTTTCCTTCACCATGCACTGTGGTGGCATCCCCTGGTTAACGGTCTTTACTGTGTCCTGTACTGGCATAGTCTGGTATGTAAAATTACAGTGCCTGATGTAAAAATTGGGGTGTATTTTCCAGCCCCAGAGCTACAGGTGCTTTATATACCTGCCCAGCCTTTAGACAACCTACAGGTTAGATTGTAATTTGTTGTACATGCGCACATCTGTGGGTGGCGGTACAGAGCAATATCATAACAGTGTCACGCTATTGCAATGGTGCAAGTTATACAAGTGTATTAATAACAATATTAACCTCATTTGTGATATTCTCATAAAGCTAAAAAAGTGCAAAGTTCATCCAAGTGTAATGGCCCATACACACGATCCGAATATCGGGCGATGGATCGTACGACTTTTTTCGCTTAATAATCGCAAGTAAAATAAAATAGGTTATTAAACTCACGAAAATTCTCGTACGACTGAAAAAAAAGATCGGAAGTGATGTCACGTGTTGTAATGTATCTGTATTGTATTTTCGGACGACGGCTGTACTGACTAAACGAAAATCGTACGATCTGACATCGTACGAGGAAAATTTTCGCGCATGTCCGATCGAAAAATATCGGATGAACGGTCGTGATCGGCTCTCGAAAGTAGTGTACACACGATCCGAAAATCGTACGATCCATCATCGGACGATCGTTTTCGTCCGATATTCAGATCGCGTGTATGGGCCATTAGTCTGCATCACACCGTAGGTGCATAAAATAGTCGCTCAAAAAAACCTCCTCTGTGATTCCCAAGTACAATAAAGGAAAGCTCCACCACTAGCTTGACTGTAGATGGTTGCTCACCATTTGTAGTGGACCTTTTAATTACCAAGCGCTGGGATGAGCTTAAAGTGGAACTTTAGTCAAAAAATTAAGTCCTGATTGTGCTGGCCCCTTTTTGCATGTAAAACATTCAAAATAAGTGCCTATACTGTATAAAATCCAGTAATACTCTCACCCTGTGCTGCACATGCTCAGTTACTTTCTATTTCTAGGCAATGTCCCGAATTTGTAGAGGCCGATCTGCTGACAGCCTAAAGGTTTACTGCTGCTTGGGAGCTCTGGGCTTCAGCAAAATGGCAGCCCCCAGCAAGAGGAAACTTTGCTGTAGGCAGTTTACTGCGCGCACTAATTTTGGTAGCGTAATAATGTGGCATGTACAGTAAGTCCCACTTTAAGGCGGCTGGCATTCTGCTGTTCTTAACTATTCAAAATAAGGCAGCTCCAACATCCAAAATTCTAATTATGCCCATAAAAAGATACAAAAAAATGAAAAACGTGCTCTCTGTATTGGATTCCAAAATGGTGAGCTGCCATCTTGTCAAACTGATAGGGGAGCTTTCCTTTATTGCAGTTCGGACTCGGAGGTCTTTTTGAGTGAAGAGTTTATGCACCAACAATTTTAATGTGGACTTTGCAATTTTCTAGCTTCAAGGGACCATCACAATTGCATTTCATCACATATGAATTTAATATTGTTATGAATACACTTGTAGAACTTGTACCATTACAATAGCACGGTGATGTTTTAATATTGCAAGTTTGTAGAAAGTTGGTAGCTTTTGTGCTACTGCTGTTTTTTTTTCAAATGTGTTTTCACATGATCAAATACGTTTCACACATTTTCAGCATGTTTCATACTTTTACATATATAGGCGAGCGTGAGATGTTTTTTGTGCAGGTAAAATTGTTTCCATACACGTTTTACTGTACGCAGCCCCTGTGGCTCCCGGGTGGGGAAATGCACCTGAATTTTACATCGTACACCCTCAGGCTGCTGTGTGCAGTGAGGTCTTAATGGTTTCTTTTGCAGATTTTTAATTTTTTTTTTTTCAAGATTTAAATCAGCGACATAGTCTCTTTAGCTCTCATTTACATTGGAGAGACTTGTCCCACAGATGTCTCCAAAGACGCACCTGAAGTCACACTGTCATGCGACTTTGAAGTTGTGTCATTTCAGATGAATGTGCACGATTTCAAAGCTGCATTTAAAGCGGAGGTTCACCCTCAAAATTAACTTTTTTGCTAACCTATCTGCAGCCTTAATAAAGGCTTGTAGCGTTGTAATTTTTTTTTCAATGTGTACACTTACCTGTCTTCAGCCGCACTTCCGGGTCTTCTTCCTTGCGGGGAGTGGGCGTGTCGCTCCTTTTCCCCGATGGGGAGCTCTGCGCAATGTCTCCTGGGAGTGAGTGATGATCCTCCCAGGAGACGATTGACATGCGGGTAAAGCGCGTCATCGCCTTCCGAAAATATCCGACACGGACTCGGCACTTTACGGCGCCTGCGCAGTCAGCTCAACACGGCAGGCGCCGTATAGCCCAGTAAAGGCTATACGGCACCTGCCGTGTTGAGCTGACTGCGCAGGCGCCGTAAAGTGCCGAGTCCCCGTTGGATATTTTCGGAAGGCGATGACGCGCTTTACCCGCACGTCAATCATTTATGCGTCGCCTACTCCCCGGGGGGGATCGAGAACCAGGAAGTCGGGTGAAAACAAGAAAAAAAACGTAAGTACAGCCCGAAAAAAAAAAATAATCCAGCATACTGTTGATGTCAGCAGTATGCTGGATATAACAGTATATAGAGATTTAAGGGTGAACCTCCGCTTTAATGTGAACAAGAGCTTAGTTGCACTTTAATATACTGTGATTTTAATATAATACGATTGAAAGTCTGCCCAGAAATGCTTTCATTTCTTGTGGATATAATTTGAATATTGAGCATCTGAATTGTAAAGGCGGTGGCTTACTTTGAAAGAAACATCTTGAGAGAAAATTGGAGGGTACATTGTTGGGCTGTCCTGAAAAGTCTCCATTTCTGGCTGTTATGCTGGCCCTTCTTTCTTAAGTTCCTCAAGTCATTCATTTGGCACAGGTTTGCATATTAGGACTTTAGTCTGATTTTCCTGATCTGTACCTTGTTCTGAGGCAATGTCTCAACTACTGAAACCCAAGTGTCCGCATAACAGTCAAGTGACTCATTTCTAGCTCAACCTATTTCTCTTGTGATGAGTTTATTAATATGGAGATGCCAAAATGTCAGCCCTGATCCTACAGATATTCCCTTGTGCTGATGTCTAATACAGTCGAGCACACCTAAGGCAGTAGAACTCCACCGAAACCTTTTATTTATTTATATATATATAATATATATATATATATATAATTTTTTTTGTGGAGGCATTGTGGCTTCTTCCAAGATCTTCTTTCTGCCTATGCCTTCCCGTGCTAGAGTCATGATAGTTTGGAAGTTCCATCACAGTAAGAATAAATCCCAGCTTCGAAAGTTGCCATCAGTCACAGGTGTTCTGATTGGATGATATCTTCACAAGAGACCTGCAAAATTTTAGATTTTCCTTTACCGTCTGTCTGGGAGGCCAGTGGTCAAGATGACAAATAATGAGTAGAGATCAGATGACAATAGTTAAATCCTTTTTCCCTTTTATTCAAAACTAGGAAAAGCTTTACCGAACAATACTCATTTGCAACAATGTAACAAAGATTACTTCTGCACAGTTTGTGAAGCCCATTGTGTGGTTTTGTGATCCATTTCAGCCATCCCAGTCGAAAACAATGATGTTTACACAGAGGAGCACAGAAAAACAACATTATCTTAAAAAATATATATGTTGACTATATTTTAGATTAAAAAAAAAAATTAAAGGGAGGATGTTTTCTTACACACAACTGACTTCCTGTTGATCTGATTGAAGGCCAGAACAGGAAATCTAAATTGTCAGTAAATTCTAAGATTTATATAGACCTACATTTGCAGCACCATAGACAAGCTTTTCCTCATTTTGCTTTGCAGCAGAGGGGTCTGTGATAAAATTCCTGCTTTTGCACAGAATTTTGCATTACTGTGCCAAAAATTCATAGCATCACAAGGGATGACTTTTTATAGGATGTCAAAGTGGACTAATTCTCTATATCGTTGAGAAGGAAAAAAAAAAGCTGTGGATCCAGGACTGTGAGTTTCCCTTGTCATTGTACTCCTTTCATGGCTCTCACTGTCCTTCCACAGCAGCTACTACTCTGCAACCCTAATGCCTCGTACACACGTTCCAATTATCGGATGATAAAAATCACTTTCGGATTGATCGTTGGATAATCTGATCATTAGTACACAGCTTTCGACAGCTGATCACGACAAAATCTGAAGGGACAAACACGAAAACTTTGCTCAGACGACAACCCATTATACGACAATTGTTTAATCAGTACAGTATGCGTCCGCTAAAAGTCGATAGACGAACACCATGCATGATCGGAAACGCCAAAATAAACCAGAAGGACACAGGGGTAACATGTATTTGATATCATTTTAGATACATCGCTAGGCACACAAAGGTTTTACCAAATGCGTACCACAAAAATCTTTTTGTAGAGCACATTTTGCACTGTTGTATTTGATATTAGTTTTACGCAACAAAATACGAACAATACGTCGTATGATAATCAAATCTTGTGTAGGAGGCATTTTTTAAGCTGTATTCTCAAAATGGAGCTCCAGGCCCAGTTTATTTTATTTTTTGGTCATGTGTATACAAAAGTTACCTTTCCTGAGGTATATTCCATTTCCATCAGCTGGATTGGGGAAAGTTGACACAAACCCCTGACTTGATGGAGGACACCAGGGGCAAGATTCCCACACCTGAGTTCCCGGTGACACTCACCTGCTGGGTTCTGTCTATTTTACATTACTTTAAATGCGGTGGATGGAGTTAGATCTCCTTTGGGCTTCATGAAGGACACAGCAAAGATGGAACTGAGAAATGTTGATATTACATGATTTAATATCAGGATCCAGTGGGAAAGTCCTTGTCCTTCCCCTAACTGAGTTATGGGTTTTTGTGTACCTATCTTTAAACTCAAATAAAAAAATAGCTGGTACTGTGCAGAAAGATTCTTTGTTACAATGTAAATTATAATGATCTGTCTAACTTCTTTTTACTACAGATGATGTAAGTAAACTCTTTTCATTGTACAGAAAAACCTGCCATAATGTGCAATTTCTTATTATGCTTACTTGCATAAGCATGTATTGACCTTATTTTGTTCAGACATTTTTCTATACTAGAACTTCACTTTGGTGCAGTGAATTCGCTATAAAAATTGTTAAAACCCAAATGGAGTCAGCGTTAATTTACATAATTCAGGTTTGGATATGTGTGCAGGTGACTGGGTGTGTGTTGCCCGCAGTAAAGACTCTTCCCTAAAGGGCACCTATGCCCATACCCTGCTTCTTAAAATACTTACATATTCTTAACTAGTGGTTAAAAAATAATAATGTCTGCCTAAGTTGGTGTCTAAGGCCTCATTAACATGGTGGTAGAGGGCTGTACACCACCATGAATGTGCGGGAGTCATAGATGTCTACTTTCAGGTCTGCCCTTTCATTCCTGTATGCACAGAACAACTTTGATGTGCAGTTATATGCATTCAGCAATGGTGTTTATCATTGGTTTATACTGGCCGTCACCTGTGAAATGTGGGCACAGAAATACAATCCTTTTTTTTTTTTAAATGATGTCTGTGGTCATGTGAATGAGGCCGAATGCCCTGTACACACGATCGGTTCGACTGATGAAAACTAACCAATGGATTTTTTTCATCAGATATCCTGATGAAGCTGACTTCATCAGTCTTGCCTACACACCATCAGTTAAAAAGCCGATCGTGTCCAATGCGGTGACGTAAAACACGACGACGTGCAGAGAAAAATTAAGTTCAATGCTTCCGAGCATGCATCGACTTCATTCTGAGCATGCATGGATTTTTGACCGATGGATTTCCCCACAGACGATTTTTTTTTTTTTTTCCTATCGATTTTCTATGCAAAAAATTTAAAACTGGTTCTCTTTTTTTTCCCCGATGGGGCCCACACACAATTGGTTTCGTTTGATGAAAACGGCCCATCTGTCCGTTTTCATCATCGAACAGTTGTTCTGAACCTTGGTGAGACCAGGACCTGGTAAATTCTTCTAAACCTTCATGCCCAAACCGTAGAAAGAAAAAAATAAAATAAAGTTTTTACTACTACGGTATAAGTATGGGAGTGCAAAATATGTAGTATACTCGAGTATAAGCCGACCCGAATATAAGCCGAGGCACCTAATCTTACCATAAAAAAATGGGAAAACGTATTGATTCAAGTATAAGCCTAGGGTGTCCATGTGCATGCCTCACTGTGTCCTTGACTAGACTGACGTTTAACATGGGAGTCTGTGGAAGGGGTGCCTGGGTTTGAAAAATCGTTGCTCACCAGTTGTAGGTCCCCCAGACAACAAACTTTGCACACTTATAGAGAAGAAATGGGGCTACATGTGTGCCAAGTTCCGTGTCCAGGGGACCTACGACCTGCCGGTACCGTGTCCCCAAACTCACCGGAGAAATTACCGTTTAACATGGGAGTCTATGGAAGGGGTGTCGGCTTTGAAAAATCGGTGCTCCCTGGCCGTAGGTCCCCCGGACATCAAACTTTGCACACTTGTAGAGGAAGAGTGGGGCTACATGTTTGTGGTCCAGGGGACCTACGGCCAGCCGGTACCGGGTCCCCAAAGTCCGGGAGATCGGGCGCAAAAAGGTGATTCAAGTATAAGCAGAGGGGGGCATTTTCAGCACAAAAAAATGTGCTGAAAAACTCGGCTTATACTCAAGTATATACAGAATTTATTTTTGGCAACCATTATACATTATTTGTTGAGCTGATGTTATATTCCCCCCCCCCCCCCCCCCCTCAATCCAAGAAAGACTGGGAATGTCCACACACAACACAAATATCTCAAAACATTTTCATGTGGAACCTACTTTGCCACTTTCCCAACTAAGCAGGCAAGGACAGGTCTGCTATTATAGAAGTGGACTGAAAGATTGGCAGTGATCAAATTCCACTGGATGTCAATAGAAGATCAGCATCCACAATGTGGGAAACTGAGCTCTGCGCTGTAATTGGGAGTTGGTATATGTCATGCGATCTTAATGTGGTGCAACTGCGTTGGGAAAAGGTGCTGCTGTCGCTCTCCAGACCAAGGAATCGTCTGCAGAAGGTAAGGGCACTTGAGTTATGCACAAGAACAATGAGAGGAAAAGTTTTGGTGTTCTTCTTCTTTATATATTTGTACTAACTGCTGGGGAAATGTTAATTAAGTTGTAAAGGAAAACCCAACTTTGCACCATCTTCAACACGCGTTCTTTTTGCAATGTGGTGTCCAAAGTGGTAAACTTTATTCAAGATTTGGCTGTACAAGTCATTTTAGTTGGGGCAATACTGTGTTTTTTATGATTTGAGTGTAATCTTTAATATTTTCAATAATATACATTTGTCATTTACAGTGCCTTGCAAAAGTATTCACCCCCTTGGCATTTTTCGTGTTTTGTTGCCTCACAACCTGGAATTAACATGGATTGTTTGAGGATTTGCATCATTTAATTTACATAACATGCCCATAACTGAAGATGATATTTTTATTTTTTTTTATTGTGAAGCAAACAACAAAATAACAGAAAACGTCAATGTGCATGACTATTCATCACCCTAAAGTCAATACTTTGTAGAGCCACCTTTTGCGGCCATTACAGCTCCAAGTCACTTTGGATAAGTCTCTATGAGCTTGTCACACCTTACCACTTGGATTTTTGCCCATTCATCCTCGCAAAACTGCTCCAGCTCCTTCAAGTTAGATGGGAGCAGCAATGTTTAAGTCTGATCACAGATTTTCTATTGGTCTGGGCTTTGACTAGGCCGTTCCAACACATTTACATGTTTCCCCTTAAACCACTCAGGTGTTGCTTTAGCAGTGTGTTTGCTGTCATTGTCCTGCTGGAAGGTGAACCTCCGCCCTAGCCTCAAATCACACACAGAGTGGTACAGGTTTTGCTCAAGAATATCCCTGTATTTAGCACCATATTTTCCTCAACTCTGACCAGTTTTCCAGTCCCAACTGCTGAAAATCATCCCTATAGCATGATGCTGCCGCCACCATGTTTCACTGTGGAGGATGGTGTTCTTTGGGTGATGTGTTGTGTTTGCGCCAGACATAGCGTTTTCTTTGATGGCCAAAAAGTAAAATTTTAGCCTCATCAGACCATAGCTCCTTCCTCTATACATTTCGGGAGTCTCCCACATGCCTTTTCGCAAACTCAAAACGTGCCAGTTTGTGTTTTTCTGAAAGTAATGGCTTTCTTCTGGTCACACTGCCATAAAGCCCAACTCTATGGAGCGTACGGCTTATTGCTGTCCTATGTATGGATACTTCAGTCTCTGATGTGGAACTCTGCAGCTCTTCCAGGGTTACCTTAGGTCTCTGTGCTGCCTCTCTGATTAATGCCCTCCTTTTCTGATCTGTGAGTTTTGGTGCGCGATCGTCTCTTGGCAGGTTTGCTGTTGTGCCATGTTCTTTCCATTTGGTTATGATAGATTCGATGGTGCTCCTAAGGATCATTAAAGATTTGGATATGTTTTTATAACCTAACCTTGACTTGTACTTCTCAACAACATTGTCCCTTACTTGTTTGGAGAGTTCCTTGGTCTTCATGGCAGTGTTTGGTTAGTGGTGCCTCTTGCTTAAGTGTTGCAGCCTTTGGGGCCTTTCATAAAGGTGTGTATATGTAATGACAGATCATGTGACACTTAGATTGCACACAGGTGGACATCATTTCACTAATTATGTGACTTCTGAAGGTAATTGGTTGCCACAGAGCTTTTTATGGGCATCATATCGAAGGAGATGTATAGATACGCACATGCCAATCATCAGGTTGTTTTTTTTTTCTGAAAAATCGTTTTATGTATATATTTTTGTGTGTGCAGCACTGCAGCAAGCAGGCAGAGAGGGTGTCCTCTTGTATATCAGTGCAGTCATCATTCTCAGTCACACTGGGGAGCAGCAGAGAAATAAGAGCACAACCTATTATGCTGGAATTTGTAGTCCCATGAAGGTGGGGAAATGCTCACACATACTGTGGAGGGAGGGCTGCTCATATAAAGTAAATGGCTCTGTGTTGTTACAGGGCTGCCATGGCTGACCTGACCCCTGTTTAAAAATACTTATTGTCTGGCACACTGCTTTAAGGGGGAACTCTGCAGACACTAGAGTAAAGGGGAACTCTGATGTAAGTGGGATCTCTGGACTCTGTGATAACCAAATATAACCCCCAGATAACCCCCTCACATCAGAGGTCCCCCTACATCCCAGTCCGCAGAGATCCCCTTTGTGTTAGAGTCCCCCCCCCCCCCTTACAGTGTATATAAAGATGACGCCAGAGTCCACAGCATTCTTTAGATCAGATTTCCCAGTGTGAAGGGGAACTCTGTGGATTCTGATGTAAGGGGGGCTCTCTAGGAACTCTAAGGGGGGAACTGTGATACAAGACGTAACGCTATTGTTTTTGGTGTAAGGGGAAATTGAAGCGCTTGACTTGTAGTTTTGGTAGCTGTTTTTTTTTTTTTTTTAAGGTTATCTGAAAGATGTGTTTCAAATGTTTTGACTGGGGCACAGTTTTAGTGCTTGCCATAGGCGGCATTTTCACTAGATACGCCTCTGTCCATGATCCAATGACAATGAAATCTCAGACAGGTGTTAATTGCTCAAGTTTTATGGCTGGAGGTGTGAAATGTCAAATCGCAGGGTTAAAGAGTATATGTAGGTGGCAGATGGTGTTAACCCCCAACTCTGTTACTGATGATTATTTCAGTTTGACTTGTGTGGCCTCTATCACACCTCATGCAAGGCAGTTGTCCCCTGTCCAAAATATGCTACCAAATGTCTTAGAACAGTGATGGCGAACCTTGGCACCCCAGATGTTTTGGAACTACATTTTCCATGATGCTCATGCACTCTGCAGTGTAGTTCAGCATCATGGGAAATGAAGTTCCAAAATATCTGGGGTGCCAAGGTTCGCCATCACTGTCTTAGAATGGTCCTTCTCTTTTAAGGTGAAGGAGGCCTATAATGTGGCTATAAATGCTTTGAAACATTGTCATCATTACAGAACAAGTCCAGTTGAATGTAGCTACTGCTAGTTATACTATGATCTGGATAAGAAGAACCTTCACATATATCACTTAATATGGTTTAGTATTCTTGGGGTGGGTTAAGCTTCGTACACATGACCCGACTTCCATCTGACTTTTCCGTGGATTTTTGTCCAAATGGGCGTTGGTCGTGAACTTGTTCTGCATACACACGGCAGGACTTTTTCAGCCAACTTTCACCAAATCATGTTTTTTTCATCTCTTTATTGCCACCCTTTCTTTCTCGTACATCACGGGACACAGAGCGGCATATTCATTACTATATGGGTTATATGGAGTACCTTCAGGTGTGGACACTGGCAATCTCAAACAGGAAGTCCCCTCCCTATATAACCCCCTCCCCTAGAGGGAGTCCCTCAGTTTTTTCGCCAGTGTCTTAGGTGTTGGTCACGGAATAGCTTTGCTCCACATCCTTGGGATTAAGGGCGGGCTAACCGGATCTGTCCAAGGAGCCTCAGTGCCAAAGTGGACAGTACCTGGGCCCCAAACCGTGGGGTTTTGCCTATAATGCTCCTCTTTGGAGGGCTGGACCCTGGGCCCAGGACTTGGAGTTTGTAAAAACCATAAGTTCCTGTTTGCCAGGGTGCTATATAGGTCCAGGACAGTGGGTACCTTCATAGGACCCCAGGGCCTGAAGGTCTACTACGCTACCCACGGAGATGGGAGAAGATTGGATCGTTTTGCTGGACAAACATCCTGCAGCATGGAGCAGGTAAGAGGGGAGCCTGCGGGACTTGGTTCGACAGCAGGCTCTCCGGGGTAACCTAAAAGGGGGGTAGCCTAAGTATGCTCTGCATTGGCAACCTTGCTCACTATGTCTGAGAAAGACAGGATGATCCCTTTTCCCCCATCACTAGGTTCCCCTGTCTAAAGAATGGTGTCGCTAGCTACCTGCTGCTTTCTTCCTAGGACTGGTAAGGATCCCTATGGGGCCTTTTGGAGAGTCCTACCTGGCCGGGGGTTTGAATCTGCCGCCTGATACTGCAGTCCTGGGTCTCCAGCAGCGCGGCTCCTCCATGTTCCTCCTCCTCCTGCTCCGGCATACGTGCGCGCGCGTGCGTCTTATAGACGTTTTTCGCGCCGTTCAGAGAGGAGGGCGGGGGGAGGCGTGCCTGCAGCGTCATACAGGGGCGCGCCTTGTGCTGTTATAGATCAGCAGGCATTGTCAGTGCTCAGTCTGGGGCTGATCTCAGAGGGAGAGGACGCAGAGCGGCAGAACAGTGACTCCCGGTGGCGGAAGAGGGGTAGTACATGCTGGACTTTGTTCCAATGCCTTTTTTGTTAAGCCAAGAAATCCCCCTTTTTGCAGCAGGTTGGAGGCTGGCAAACTAAGTTTGGGGTCACTGTATGTTTGAAAAAAAAAAAAAAAAAAAGAAAGAGACTTATATATATTTAAAAAAAAAAAAAAAAAACATACGGGGCCCCATCAGTTTTTGGGCATTAGTGATCTATTGTCCCCTAAGCTCTAGTTTTGTACTCCTGGCCACTACAGTCTGTTGTTGTTGGCGGAGTCCCTCGATTTTGTATTATGGCTTCCAAAGGTTCGGGGTCAAAGGGTACAAAAAAGACCAAAAAACAAAGGGGTTCCCCCTCTGATTCTGATGATATGCCGATACTTTCCCCGCAACTTATTCCCATAAAGGGCGCCTTGGATGAGCCATTAGGGGGATCTGGTGCGGAGGCTGGCCCAGATCAGCCCAGCCCTGTGTTTATCACAGAGGAGATGCTAGCCGTATCCCTAGGGGGGCTAGAAGAGAGAATAGCAGCATTGATCGCTAGAGCTATTCCTGGCAAGAAACGGGTTAGATCCCCATCACCAAGAGGTGTATCCTCAGATGCTGAGATTCTCTCTCCGGAGGAATTGGAATCGCAGGAGGATCAACTAGACCTGAACCAAGAGGGTTCAGGGATTGAGGGATCTACCTCTGAGGAACCATTTTCAGACTCCCAGACAGAGAGACTGTGGGTACAGTCTTTGACGGACATGGTTCGCTCGGCATTTAGTTTACCATTGCCAGAGCCTCAGGTTCCTCCGGTATCCTCTCTGGGCTCTTTGAAAGCTCCGTTAAGCAACGCAGTTTTTTCCGGTCCATCCTCTCTTGGAGGAATTGATCTTTCGGGATTGGGTACGGCCGGACAGGATTTTTCTGCCACCGAAGAGATTTGCGGTCATTTACCCCATGGAGGAAAAATTCTCCAAGAGGTGGAGGCTCCCAGTGGTGGATGCAGCCATCTCATGTGTGAATAAATCACTAACTTGCCCGGTGGAAAACATACATATGTTTAAAGATCCGGTTGATAAACGGTTAGAGACACTTTTAAAAGCATCCTTTGCTACGGCAGGAGCAGTGGTACAGCCAGCTGTGGCTGCAATTGGAGTTTGTCAGGCGTTAAAGGACCAGACAAAAGAAATGTTAAAGGACATGCCTACCCAACAAGCAGAAGAGTTTTCTGACATTCCCAGAGCTCTGTGTTTTGCTGTAGATGCTATAAAGGATTCCATCCAGCAGGCCTCTCGTTTATCACTATTTTTGGTGCACATGAGAAGGCTCTTATGGTTGAAGAACTGGGCGGCGGAGCCCCCATGCAAAAAGCTTCTGGCAGGGTTTCCCTTCCATGGAGGACGACTCTTCGGGGAGGATCTGGATAAATACATTCAGACTATTTCAAGTGGCAAAAGTACCCTTTTACCGGTCAAAAAGACATTCCGGGGTCCTACATTTAAAAGGCAGCTCTTTCCTGTCTCAGGGCCCTCAAATTCCAGGCAGTATCGACGGCCGCCTGCACGATCCAACGTTAACAGTAGATCGCAGGGACAGGCCCCTGGGGGTAAGAGGCCATGGTATCGCAAGCCGACAAAGACAGCCCCTAAGTCTGCCTTATGAAGGGGCGCCCCCACTCTCGCGGGTGGGGGGAAGGCTTTGTTTCTTCTCAGAAGTTTGGGAAGCCAAGATCCCCGACAAATGGGTCCGGGCATCTGTAACCACAGGCTACAGACTGGAGTTTCTAAAGTGTCCTCCGCCTCATTTTCAAGAGTCAAGGCTACCAAAGGATCCAGCAAGGAAGGCCTCAATGCTGGCAGCTTTGGATCACCTGCTTTGCCAGGACGTAATAATAGAGGTGCCAGCCCAAGAGCAAGGGCTAGGTTTCTATTCCAATCTCTTTGTCATACCAAAGCCCAACGGCGATGTCAGGCCAATCTTGGACCTAAAGAGGTTAAACGGTTACCTAAGGGTTCGTTCCTTCCGGATGGAATCCATCCGGTCAGCAGCCGCCGCGCTTCAGAGGGACGATTTTCTGGCCTCCATAGACATAAAGGATGCTTACCTTCATGTACCAATCTTTCAGTCGCATCAAAGATTTTTACGCTTCACGGTGGGGCAGCGACACTTCCAATTCAGGGCGCTCCCCTTCGGGCTGGCCACTGCCCCCCGGGTATTCACGAAGATCCTAGCCCCAGTTCTGGCCAAGTTAAGGATCCAAGGGGTCACAGTCCTAGCGTACTTGGACGACCTTTTAATCATAGATCACTCACGGCCGTGTCTGCAACAGGCAGTAAACCTCACGGTTCGGTACCTCGAAGGATTCGGCTGGGTCCTAAACCGGGGAAAGTCGCGTTCCAGCCTACAAAGCAGTTGGAATACCTCGGCATGAGGTTAGACACAGAACAGCAAAGGGTGTTCCTGCCCCTTGTAAAGATCGAGGCTATCAAGGGGTTGGTTCAGTTGGTTCTAAGCAAGAAAAAACCAACTATTCGCCTGTGTATGCGATTACTAGGCAAGCTAGGGCCACGTTCGAGCAGTACCATACGCTCAGATCCACACTCGCCGTCCTACAGGCAGCCATTCTAGCAGCCTGGGGCAAGAGAGCACATGCCTTAGAGTCCCCTTTGACGCTATCATCAAGGGTCCGACAAAGCCTGGCCTGGTGGTTGAACCCTCAGAATCTTCTAAAGGGAAGATCCTTCAGCCCTGTTGTCTGGAAGGTAGTTGGCAAAACGATATAAATCTCCTGCGCTCCGGTATTTCTTGCTTATGGGGACATACAATTCAATTGTACAGTGTCTTTCCAGAGTCTTGCAGCCCTCCTTAGAATCGTGGGAATTCAAAAGGAACTAAAAAAGAAAAAAGAATGGAGGGCGCACCGACCTAGTGTGATACTGTTACACAATTTTTATTAAAATACTAAAATCAATAGTTATACTCACAAAATGAGTTAGAAACAAGCTTTAAAAGACAATCCAACAGCGCCAGCAGAACAGGACGGTTGCTTCAGTCTAAAAAGGTATCTGACCGATAATCAGGCTAGGCTTACGTTTCGGGGGCGTACCCCTTTCCTCAGAGCCCCGGTGGTCTGCACTGCTCCCTCACTATGCAGCTTGTCAGAATATATACACACACACATATACACAGAGAGGTGAAAAGAGCATGTGCTAGAGGGTCACAGGTCACCCCGCCCACAGGGAGGTCTATTGGCAAAGCTCCCCCCATTTTAAAATTAACCCTTGGATGTACGATCCCTATATCTCACAGACTTGGCATGGTCTTACCGATGGGGTATCCCATAATCCAAAGATTCGCCAATTTTGAAGGGAAGGGGGATGAGGGTGTATGGAGAAATACATCCATTTTCAGGTGTCAGAGGTGTTATCTTTGAAAGTGCACATACCTTACATATCCTGAGGCAGTGCCCTCCTTCCCTTCACATTTCATTATCCCAAAGTCATCCACATGGGCTGGAACGCACGCCACCTATTCTGAAGTGGCTGCGTTCCAGCACTACACTGCCTCGGGCATCGTCATCCTCTCTGCGCATGCGCGTACCACACGACAGCGCGACGCACGGCGCATCGCGACGTGCGTCACGCCGCCCACGGCGCCGACTCGTAGGAAGCGAGTGCGCTCCAGCATCACAAAAAGGATGCAGGTGAATGCGTTCCAGCATCACCATAGGGTGGAAGCGTCACATCCGCCCCTGTGACATTTCTCCTGTTTTTGCGGGGGATAGAGTCGCAAAGCGGTACTCCCTCTAGTGGCGGGAGGCCAGAATGGGGCTTCTAAATGAGAGACCAAAGGCTTCTCAGCACATGCCCTTGCTCCCAAATAGTCATGAAAAAAATATATATAATAAAATATAAGCATAAATGTAATCATAAATATAGATATCATCATTATCATCGTCCGTGGAATTAGTGTCAGCATCTGCATGGGTAAACACACACCTGCTCCTACATGAAATGGATGGGCTGGACCAGATGTCATTTTGTTAATGTCATCTATAGTTATAGGTGAATACCAAACATGAGCTCGCTCAAATACATAATAAAATAAATAAATTAATTAATTAAAATTTGATTTTAAATCAAATTTTAATTCTTTTATTTTATTATGTATTTGAGCGAGCTCATGTTTGGTATTCACCTATAACTATAGATGACATTAACAAAATGACATCTGGTCCAGCCCATCCATTTCATGTAGGAGCAGGTGTGTGTTTACCCATGCAGATGCTGACACTAATTCCACGGACGATGATAATGATGATATCTATATTTATGATTACATTTATGCTTATATTTTATTATATATATTTTTTTCATGACTATTTGGGAGCAAGGGCATGTGCTGAGAAGCCTTTCGTCTCTCATTTAGAAGCCCCATTCTGGCCTCCCGCCACTAGAGGGAGTACCGCTTTGCGACTCTATCCCCCGCAAAAACAGGAGAAATGTCACAGGGGCGGATGTGACGCTTCCACCCTATGGTGATGCTGGAACGCATTCACCTGCATCCTTTTTGTGATGCTGGAGCGCACTCGCTTCCTATGAGTCGGCGCCGTGGGCGGCGTGACGCACGTCGCGATGCGCCGTGCGTCGCGCTGTCGTGTGGTACGCGCATGCGCAGAGAGGATGACGATGCGCGAGGCAGTGTAGTGCTGGAACGCAGCCACTTCAGAATAGGTGGCGTGCGTTCCAGCCCATGTGGATGACTTTGGGATAATGAAATGTGAAGGGAAGGAGGGCACTGCCTCAGGATATGTAAGGTATGTGCACTTTCAAAGATAACACCTCTGACACCTGAAAATGGATGTATTTCTCCATACACCCTCATCCCCCTTCCCTTCAAAATTGGCGAATCTTTGGATTATGGGATACCCCATCGGTAAGACCATGCCAAGTCTGTGAGATATAGGGATCGTACATCCAAGGGTTAATTTTAAAATGGGGGGAGCTTTGCCAATAGACCTCCCTGTGGGCGGGGTGACCTGTGACCCTCTAGCACATGCTCTTTTCACCTCTCTGTGTATATGTGTGTGTGTATATATTCTGACAAGCTGCATAGTGAGGGAGCAGTGCAGACCACCGGGGCTCTGAGGAAAGGGGTACGCCCCCGAAACGTAAGCCTAGCCTGATTATCGGTCAGATACTTTTTTAGACTGAAGCAACCGTCCTGTTCTGCTGGCGCTGTTGGATTGTCTTTTAAAGCTTGTTTCTAACTCATTTTGTGAGTATAACTATTGATTTTAGTATTTTAATAAAAATTGTGTAACAGTATCACACTAGGTCGGTGCGCCCTCCATTCTTTTTTCTTGTCTGGAAGGTAGTTACCACAGACGCCAGCCTGGCAGGCTGGGGGGCGGTCTTCGAGGGGTTCTCTCGCCAGGGAACTTGGGTGAAAACAGAGAGGCAGCTCCCCATCAATATCTTGGAGATCAGAGCTGCTCGCCTAGCCCTTCTGGCATGGACCTCCAGATTACAGGGGTTCCCGGTGAGAATCCAGTCAGACAATGCCACAGCGGTGGCATACATAAACCACCAAGGGGGAACCAGGAGTCAGGCCGCTCAGAGGGAGGTGAGCTTGATTTTTCAGTGGGCAGAGGTTCATGTACCCTGCATTTCGGCGATATTCATTCCCGGAGTGGACAACCTGCAGGCAGACTTCTTAAGTCGCCAGAGTCTATTGCCAGGGGAGTGGTCTCTGCATCCCCAGGTCTTTCAGACAATCTGCCAGAGGTGGGGAATGCCAGACGTAGATATAATGGCATCCAGGTTCAACAAGAAACTAGACAGGTTCGTGTCTCGAGCGAGGGACCCTATGGCCTGCGGAACCGATGCGTTGGTTTGCCCTTGGCATCAATTCAAACTTCTATATGCATTCCCTCCGCTACAGTTACTTCCTCGCCTGTTGCGCAGGATCAGAGTGGAGCACAAGCCGGTCATTCTAGTAGCTCCAGCTTGGCCCCGGAGGACATGGTACTCACTAGTCCTGAAGATGGCAGTGGGAGACCCTTGGACTCTTCCTCTACGACCAGACCTACTCTCACAAGGCCCGATCCTCCACCCTACATTACAACGTCTAAATTTGACGGCCTGGAGGCTGAATCCCTGATTCTCAGGGGTAGAGGTCTGTCTAGGCAGGTAATTCCTACCCTGATTAGGGCTAGAAAGCCGGCCTCCAGGGTGATTTATTACAGGGTGTGGAGGAACTACGTAGGCTGGTGTGAATCCAAAAGATGGAATTCCCGCAAATATACCATTGATAGGGTGTTAAGTTTTCTCCAGCTAGGAGTGGATAAAGGCCTGGCATTAAGCACAATCAAGGGACAGATTTCAGCTCTGTCAGTGTGGTTTCAGAGGCCGCTGGCCACCCACTCGCTGGTAAAGACCTTCATACAGGGGGTCTTGCGTATTAATCCTCCTGTCAAGTCACCAATTTGTCCATGGGACTTAAATCTTGTCCTGTCCACTCTACAGAAACAACCCTTTGAGCCGTTGGCTGAGATTCCTTTAGTCTTACTGACAAGAAAGTTGGTTTTCTTGGTCGCCATAGTTTCGGCCAGGAGAGTGTCAGAATTAGCAGCCTTATCGTGTAAGGAACCATATCTCGTTCTACATAAGGACAGGGCAGTTCTCCGGCCCCATCCTTCCTTTCTACCAAAGGTTATATCCAATTTTCACTTGAACCAGGATTTGGTACTTCCATCCTTCTTTCCAAAACCCACATCTAGAAAGGAGGGGTTGCTGCATACCTTGGATATTGTCCGGGCCATGAAGGCCTATCTTAAAGCTACAGAAAAGATCCGGAAAACAGATGTGTTGTTCGTTCTACCAGATGGCCCCAAGAAGGGGCAGGCAGCTGCAAAATCCACCATCTCGAGATGGATTATGCAATTAATTATTCAGGCCTACGGTTTGAAGAGGTTGCCTCCTCCTTTGTCGGTAAAGGCCCATTCTACCAGGGCCATGGGCGCCTCCTGGGCAGCACACCATCAGATCTCTATGGCTCAGATATGCAAGGCGGCGACGTGGTCATCAGTCCACACGTTTACAAAGTTTTATCAACTAGACGTGAGAAGGAATGCGGATTCTGCCTTTGGACAGGCAGTACTACAGGCTGCAGTTTAAGATCCTCGGGATCAGAGGCACCCTTGGTTGTAAAAAAGAAAAAAAAAAAAAAAAAAAGGTTTTTCTTGACTAAGTTGGAATTATTATTATTATTTGAGTATACCTCTAAATTGAATCCTTCTTTGGAAGATGTCTCCCTCCCCTCATTAAAGCATTGCTTTCGGACATCCCATATAGTAATGAATATGCCGCTCTGTGTCCCGTGATGTACGAGAAAGAAAAAGGGATTTTTAAATACAGCTTACCTGTAAAATCCTTTTCTTGGAGTACATCACGGGACACAGAGCTCCCACCCCTCTTTTGGGGAAACATTTTGGGAGGCATACTGCTTGCTACAAAACTGAGGGACTCCCTCTAGGGGAGGGGGTTATATAGGGAGGGGACTTCCTGTTTGAGATTGCCAGTGTCCACACCTGAAGGTACTCCATATAACCCATATAGTAATGAATATGCTGCTCTGTGTCCCGTGATGTACTCCAAGAAAAGGATTTTACAGGTAAGCTGTATTTAAAAATCCCTTTTTTGGCAAAGTCTGCTATTGTTGTCTGATCTTTAGCATTGGTTCTGAGTAGGGTTGTCCCTATACCGAGTATTTGCGGGAGTACTTGTATCGGGTCAGGCAAATACCCCCGATGCCTGACCTGATACTTTATTTATTTTTTAATCTGAGTGCGGGCCGAGAGCGGGCGGGGATTGATCGGAGAGGAGACCGAGGGGGCGGGGAGGAGGCGGCTAGGAAGGCGGGGAGGAGGCGGCTAGGAAGGCGGGGAGGAGGCGGCTAGGAAGGCGGGGAGGAGGCGGCTAGGAAGGCGAGGAGGAGGCGGATAGGAAGGCAGGGAGGAGCAGTCCTCGGGTATGTATAACATACCACGGGAGGAGAGCTGGTGCCGCTCCAGCCGTCTAGTGCGGCGCTCAGGGAACATAACAGCTGTCATTTGAATAGCTGTTTGTTCCTCGCCGCACGTTGATAGACAGATCACCGTCACCGCACGGCAACCAGCGCTCCCCTTTCACCATACACGGGCGGAGTTTCCATGGAGTTTTGAATGGCCGTGCTCTCACGTGTGTGGAAGTTGTAGTGGGCGTATACATTGTATCCAGGAGATCCTCACCGTCCATATCCCGGGATTGAGCTCCGTGTCACCTCAGCAGGTAATTCACTGGACATCACACCGAGGAGAGCCTCCAGACTGTCATTACCGGGGCACCACAAGTCCCAGCAGTCTGTGAGGAGCTCTCCCTGCTTCCTATGTATTCCTGTCTTCTAATATTTCTCATTTACACTCTGCTTAGCTCCTCCACACCCGTGCACCTGTGTGTTTGATGTAAATGTATTCCGTTGGCCAAAATTGTATATTTTTTTCTGCCCATTAGAATTTATCTGAACACATTTAGCGTAACGCAGGTTTATGCGCAATCGCACATTTTTTCTGCCCAAACGCTTTTCCCGTGAATGCGCTGGTGATTTTATTTATTTATTTTTCAGCTTGTAATCGCTCCTCCTCTGAAACACCTGTGTGCAAGGACGGAAAGGTGCGTTTATAGGCTGCCCAGTGGGCATCGGACGATAAAGCGATACTAAACCCGAAAGCCCACATTTATTATATTGCGTCTTAGCAATTCTTAGGCTCCATTCACACCTGAGTGTACTGGAATTGCAGCTAGAATTGCGTGATTCTGCCCACGATTCTGGGATCCTTGTAAAACATGGGATGGATTTGCGATTCCATTATTTCTTAACAGCACCCCAAACACGGTGCAGTTTAGGACAATAACATGGTTGCATATGGGGGGGGGGGGGAGACATGGCTAAATTTTTTGGGAGGGGGGGAATGGCTACATTTGGGGGACACATGGCTGCATTTTAAAAAAAGTATCGGTATTCGGTATCGGCGAGTACATTAAAAAAGTATCGGTACTTGTACTCGGTCCTAAAAAAGTGGTATTGGGACAACCCTAGTTCTGAGCATGCATGTTTTGGACTTTAGTCAGATGGACTCGTGTACACACGATAGGATTCTCCTCCATCAGATGAAAAAGCGAAAACAATTGTCCGATGGAGCATACACATGGACGGATTGTCCGATAAAACAGGTTTGTCGGACATTTGTGGTCAAAATTCAGATCGTGTGTATGGGCCTTTAGAGTGCCATGAGCTCTATAGTGGTTACAACTTATTTCTGGCCCTAAATGGAAACATATTAGATGTTTTCTAAGGTCATAGAAGACCTAGAACATCCTCTGTCTGAGATTAATTTAGGAGCCATTATCTGTATCTTCTTGACCATTCTGAATGGCTTTCATCTAAGTTTTCATTGTGGTTGTGCCTTTTTCCATCAGCAATCCTCACCAGATTCATAACATACAATTTACCCGTTATTGCTGGCTCTTAGAACCTGACCACCTCTATAAATATCTTTCTTGTAGAATCAACCGATGGTCACTGGAACAGAAACTTTTTCAGAATTCAGGAACTCTGCTATATAACAAAATACCTTTTAGCATTTGTAATTTAGTTTTAAGTTGGAAGTGTACTGTGACCAGTGCCTTCGTGTTTTGAATAACAAGAATTTAGACGGGTGAAAAGCTCATAACCCCTAATGCATTGGGGCATAGTTCTATTTCTGCTGTACAGATAAAAGTACGTTTTCAGATCGATACAAAGTTCTAGTTCTCCTTTTAAATGTTGATTAGCAAACTTCAGATGGACCTGTCCATGTGCTTTCTCGAGCAGGGGGACTTTGCTGGCACTGCAGGATTTCAGTCTTTCACAGCGTAGTGTGTTACCAATTGTTTTCTTGGTAACTATGGTCCCAGCTACCTTGAGATCATTGACGAGATTCTCCTGTGTAGTTCTGGGCTGATTTCTCACCCTTCTCATGATCATTGAAACGTCATGAGGTGAGATCTTGCATGGAACCCCAGACTGGGAGATTGACAGTTATTTTGTGTGTTTTCCATTTGCAAGTAATCCGCAGTTTTCACCCTCTCTCCAAGCTGCTTGGCGATGGTCTTGTAGCCCATTCCAGCCTTGTGTAGGTTTACAGTCTTGTCCCCGACATCCTTGGACAGCTCTTTGGTCTTGGCCATGGTAGAGAGTATGGAATCTGATTGCTTCTGTGGACAGATGTCTTTTATACAGGTAATGAGCTAAGATTAGGAGCACTCCCTTTTTAAGAGAGCTTCTAATCTCCACTCATTGCCTGTATAGAAGACACCTGGGAGCCAGAAAACTTGCTGATAGGGGATCGATTACTTATTTCACTCATTAAAATGCAAATCCATTTATACATTTTCTTGAAATGCCTTTTTCTGGATATTTTTGTTGTTCGGTCTCTCACTGTTCAAATTAACCTACTATTACAGACTGATTTTAACCTAAAATTACAGACTGATCATTTTTTTTTGTCAGTGGGCAAATATACAAATTCAGCAGGGGATCGAATACTTTTCATCCCTCACTGTAGTGCCTTAATTTGTCTAGACACTACATTGAGTTACAGAGTGGCAGAGCTCCGGAGGGACATCACTTTGAGCCAAACAAGAGCTTACAGGGATTATGCCGACAGGAGGAAAAAGCAGAATAATACCCAACATGTTGCCCTTCCTTCATGGTCCAATCAGCAGGCAGAAGGTGTGTACTTGTTCAAGCTGTTACGGCACAGTCACTGCCAGCTGAGGTTGAGGGTTTGTTTGGATCGCATGACTGGCTGAACATTATTACAGTTCATTTTGCAGAGATGATGACTTTTACGTTTTTTTGCTGCTTTCCTGGAGTTCACTTTTAAAGGACATTTCCCAGTGCCTACACCTTCCAGTGTTTAGATACAAGTATTTGTAATGTAGTAATAGACAAAAGAAAGGGAAGCAAAGTAACCTTTAATTGAGTAAACAAACCCACACAAGGATTGCACTTGCATGGTTAAAAGGAAATGATGCATCCTGAAAAACTGTCTTCCACAACCGCCCCACTTTAGGTATAGCCTGGGCTGTCTTAATGAGAGGGCACACCTGGGCACTGCCCAGGGGCCCCAGCTGCAAGGGGGGTCCCTGCACTTTCCCCAAAGCAGATAGTCCTTGAGCCCACGCTGCACCGAAATTGGGGGCCCCATGATGGCACTGAAAGTGATATAGATGCAAAGGGGAGGTAGTCTGCCTCCTACCTACTTGATGTCTGTTGACCTGCACTGTCATCATTGTAGGGGCCCCAGAGCATTACTTCGCCAGGGGCCCATGATGCTATTAAGATGGCCCTGGGTATAGCTTCACCTGAGCGTTAAACAGGAGTGTAAGATCTAGCAGCCACTGTTGAACTGCTGTCCACACTTACACATGATCCAGTGAGGGATGGAAACCAACATAGGGGGAGTAGCCTCCCTTTTCAAATTTGAAAAAGAGGCTATACCCCTGAAACACGTTATGTGATCAGGCAAATTGGATGCTTAACGCCTCTGATTCCTGTTACCATACAGAGACTATCATGGCTGCTTTCCCTTTCTTATCTTGGTGCTTGTCACTGGACAGCAGCCGGATCAGGTGGTAGTGAGGCCAGTGTTCTCCATGTGTGTTTCCATCACTCATCGTATCATCTGTAAGCATGGACTGTGCTAGAGGTGACAGCTTCCCACTGAGTCCAACAGTGACAGCTAGATCTTACATGGCATATCGATGTTTTCTGCTGAACGCTCAGGTTGTGGATGCATTTTTTCCTATGAACCATGCGAGTGCAATCCTATTGTGTTTGTTTACTTAATTAAAGGTTGTTGCGCTTCCATTTCTTTTGGATATAGTTCATTTAAAAATCCCTTGTTGAACAGTTCAAAGGATAGCGGAATACAACCTGGCACATCCCTATTGTTTCAATTTATGCTGTATACCTTTAAGGTGCATGAGGGATATATTGGATTTTGTTTTTTCTATGAACATAGATCAGGCTCTTTTTGGTTACATTTTTCAGTAATTGAGCGCTGTATGGGAGGAACTTGACTAATCCTTCCTGATCTAAATTCTCTTTCATCTAGAGCGGGTAGGAAGAAGATTGCAGTAGCGGGGACTACATCTGCTCATGTGTAGTTTTGGAACTGTTACGGTTCTCAGAGTTTGACTTTCTGGCATGTACTTTGGGAGGTGCATTTCTGTGGGGTAACTCTTGAAGGCAACTGAAAGCCATCGATTCTCAAAATAATTGTACTTTTCTTTGCCACTACACCTAATTTTATTTCAGCTTTTCTTTCAGCATGTGGGCAGGGAAGGCCCGACACTGACACTTCCTTTTACACAGCCTGATTGATTATGTCTGTCTGGATATGTAATAAATCTATTTTTAAACTGTACTACTCCTACAAAGTCCGTCTTCCACTATACACTTGTGTATATTTAACTATCTCAAATTAATTTCGGGACGTGGCATATATATACCTTATTTGATCCACAGTTCCACTCTGTGAGGATCAAAATCTAATTAGTCTGTCTGGATATGACTCAATTTCCTCCACCCTAAACTCTCACTCTCGATATATATACCGTATTTATCGGCGTATAACACGCACATGTGTATAACCCCCCCCACTTTAAGAAGGAGGTTTCAGGAAAAAACTTTCCACAGCCCCCTGCGTATAACACGCAGGCACAGTTTACCCTCTATTTTCAGGGTAAAAAAATTGAGTGTTATACGCCAATAAATACAGTAATGTTTGGGGGCTCTAAGTAATTTTCTAGCCTAACAAAAAAAATTTACTTTGGGGTTAGGGTTTTCCATTGAAGAATAAGGCTAAGACTCAGGAATTAGAACAGGGACCACCCCAACTTGTAAACAGCAAATCGAGGCTCTGGGCTGAAGTGGTTAAAGTTTGTGTGCATGTAAACGCAAGCGTCCCAATACATTTGGTAATATAGTGTATATATCAGGCCAACATTGAGATGATAAAAGCATGCATACAGGGAGTGCAGAATTATTAGGCAAATGAGTATTTTGACCACATCATCCTCTTTATGCATGTTGTCTTACTCCAAGCTGTATAGGCTCGAAAGCCTACTACCAATTAAGCATATTAGGTGATGTGCATCTCTGTAATGAGAAGGGGTGTGGTCTAATGACATCAACACCCTATATCAGGTGTGCATAATTATTGGGCAACTTCCTTTCCTTTGGCAAAATGGGTCAAAAGAAGGACTTGACAGGCTCAGAAAAGTCAAAAATAGTGAGATCTTGCAGAGGGATGCAGCACTCTTAAAATTTCAAAGCTTCTGAAGCGTGATCATCGAACAATCAAGCGTTTCATTCAAAATAGTCAACAGGGTCGCAAGAAGCGTGTGGAAAAACCAAGGCGCAAAATAACTGCCCATGAACTGAGAAAAGTCAAGCGTGCAGCTGCCAAGATGCCACTTGCCACCAGTTTGGCCATATTTCAGAGCTGCAACATCACTGGAGTGCCCAAAAGCACAAGGTGTGCAATACTCTGAGACATGGCCAAGGTAAGAAAGGCTGAAAGACGACCACCACTGAACAAGACACACAAGCTGAAACGTCAAGACTGGGCCAAGAAATATCTCAAGACTGATTTTTCTAAGGTTTTATGGACTGATGAAATGAGAGTGAGTCTTGATGGGCCAGATGGATAGGCCCGTGGCTGGATTGGTAAAGGGCAGAGAGCTCCAGTCCGACTCAGACGCCAGCAAGGTGGAGGTGGAGTACTGGTTTGGGCTGGTATCATCAAAGATGAGCTTGTGGGGCCTTTTCGGGTTGAGGATGGAATCAAGCTCAACTCCCAGTCCTACTGCCAGTTTCTGGAAGACACCTTCTTCAAGCAGTGGTACAGGAAGAAGTCTGCATCCTTCAAGAAAAACATGATTTTCATGCAGGACAATGCTCCATCACACGCGTCCAAGTACTCCACAGCGTGGCTGGCAAAAAAGGGTATAAAAGAAGAAAAATTAATGACATGGCCTCCTTGTTTACCTGATCTGAACCCCATTGAGAACCTGTGGTCCATCATCAAATGTGAGATTTACAAGGAGGGAAAACAGTACACCTCTCTGAACAGTGTCTGGGAGGCTGCGGTTGCTGATGCACGCAATGTTGATGGTGAACAGATCAAAACACTGACAGAATCCATGGATGGCAGGCTGCATGAGTGTCCTTGCAAAGAAAGGTGGCTATATTGGTCACTGATTTGTTTTTGTTTTGTTTTTGAATGTCAGAAATGTATATTTGTGAATGTTGAGATGTTATATTGGTTTCACTGGTAAAAATAAATAATTGAAATGGGTATATATTTGTTTTTTGTTAAGTTGCCTAATAATTATGCACAGTATTAGTCACCTGCACACACAGATATCCCCCTAAAATAGCTAAAACTAAAAACAAACTAAAAACTACTTCCAAAAATATTCAGCTTTGATATTAATGAGTTTTTTGGGTTCATTGAGAACATTGTTGTTGTTCAATAATAAAATGAATCCTCAAAAATACAACTTGCCTAATAATTCTGTACTCCCTGTATGAAGGTTAAGATATTGGTTAATGATCAGAATAATGCCATCTAATGTACATTATGTGCTGCAGGCACAGTGTAGAGGGCCATACAAGAAATGTACCCGGTTTAGACTCTGTTAAGCATATTTTTTTTTCTTGGATCTGTGCTGCTAATTTACACAGTAGACAGTCGTTACAATAATATGTGTACAAAATATCAGTGCCACTCTGCTTGATGATGACGACTAAGCTCTGTGGTATCCTTTATTTCCGTATATACAACACCAGCCTCAAAGCTGCCTATAGATTTATAGGGTCCCCTTCAGCCTCCATTAACCACTTTCCTACTGCATGCCTTTATATGACGTCCTTGACTTTGTGCGGGGATATCTGAATGATGCCTGCAGCTACAGATATCATTCTTTACAGCCGGCGCTTTTGTGCACGATAAGAATGATCATAGCGGCAGTTCCGCCGCTTGATCGTTCTTATAGGCGGCGGAAGACCCCCCCCCCCCCCCCCCACTCAAATCTGGTGCTTCTCCGGGCTCTCTTGTGCCATCTGGGAACCTGGAGAAAGAATCGCCAGGCGCCGGATAATGACAATAGAGATTTCCGGTGACCTGATGGTCACTATGATGACTGGTACCCTAGATCTTTTTTTCTGGATTGGTCGCCTACAAATGTTACCATTCTACAGCTGATCGAGTAGCACAAAGACATCCAATAAATGTAACAGCATTGGCATTTTATTAAAAATAATTGTATAAAAAGTTCTACACACACACATCCCAGTACAACATATCCATCTGTCACAGCTCAGGCATTGAGATAATGTATAGTGTAAGCTTAGTGCAATGGCATTAAAACCAACTTGTACTTTGTAGGTTAAACAACATACATGTAAAAACATAATGTATTAGAAAAGAACAATAAGTAGGGTGTGCAATAAAATCAACAATTACAAAATGACAACTGATTCAAATTTTACCAAGAAAAAAAAAAATCCAAATGGAGCGCTGAGCTGTGTAAGGGGGGGAGAGGCTGTCTTGGCGACTTGCTGAGACAGGCATCAATCAGGGCAGCTGGCGGATCCCGACTTGGAAAGTCGTCATAACGCGCTGCCTCGACTGATGGCAGTAACATTAGCGGAGAGCGGACTTCAAACCGCTCTCCGCTGAAAACGGGTCACAGGAGTGCAAAATGAATTGCACTTTTGTGACCCAGAGGAGAAGCTCAGGCTTGTCTTCTCCTTTAATGAGACTTTCCAGTCATCAGGGTCCATAAATAAAACCTGGAAGTGACACATTGCTATGAAGATAAATCTGCACACGTGTCTTACTCTAGAACAGTGGTCTCCAAACTGCGGCCCGAGGGCCGGATGTGGCCCTTTGCTTGCCTTTATCCGGCCCTTGGGGCACTATCCCTCCCACTGATACGAGACATTATTCTGCCATCTGACACTGACAATAGAGCACCATTTCTCCCACTGACACAACTAATAGAGCACTATTACTCCCTATGATACCAGCAATGGGGCACTATTCCTCCTCCTAATACCAGATGTTCACCAACAATGATGCCAGGAAAATTTCTACTCCCGCTGGCCAAAGTCCGGCCCTCCAAGAGTCTGAAGGACAAAAAAACGGCCCTTTGTTTAGGATGTTTGGAGACCCCTGCTCTAGAAGGAAAGAACACTGGGACATACTGTACATATAAATGACGTATTAGAAATACAGCCTTCCTGGCAGCTAACCCAGCCCTAAAGCGACCTGCTAGTTACAATCAATTTGCTTTTTCCCTTTGCAGCGTTTGGCATTTGCCCATAAGGCCCCATTCACACCTGAGCATAGTGTGTTCAGGCAGAAAGTCGCGCAAATTTACCGCCATTTTGTACAGGTCAAAAGGTCACCAATGTAAAAAGCAAAAAAAATGCCAAAATCTGCCTTAAAAAAAAAAATGACTCGTACACATCACTATGCTCCCAATACTCTCAAGCCTCGTACACACGATCCAAATTTCCGACGGGAATTGTGTGTCGACAACCTGTTGGCGTAAAATCCGACCGTTTGTACGCTCCATCTGACAATTGTTGTCGGATTTTCCATGGACAAAGGTTGGGTGGCAGGCTTTAAAATTTTCCGTTGACAATGGTCTGTTGTCAGATTTTCTGATCATGTGTACAAAAGTCCAAAGTACAAACAAGCATGCTCAGAAGCAATGCACAACATTAGCAGAAGGTGCCCAAAGGTCTAGTCTAGTACGTCACTACGTTTGTGCTTGTTGGCTGACAATTCTTTGCCATTTGTATGCAAGACAAATTCCTGGCCAATGCCTATTGGACAAAAGTCCGAAGCTGTGTCCGTAGAAAATCCAGTCGTGTGTACGAGGCTTTAGACTGAGTGTCAATCACACATCATGGCATGATCACTGCTCAGTATGACTGCCAAGGTTGGTGGAGCCGTCATGCCACAGGACCAGCATAAGGAATGCAAGAAAAAAAGTGATTGTGTTTTTTTGTTGTTTAATTACTACGAGAAGGACTTTAAGGGGCTCTGCTCTTGTAGGGGCCCCCGATTGCGGCGCCTTTTTTAACGTTTGCTCAAAATGTACAAATTGAGGCTTTTTTTTTTTTTTTTTCAGAAACAGGATTTTAACTTCTGTTTCCCTTGCCATTTGTGAAAACTAGCTAGGATTTTTTTCAGTTGTTGCATATTTGTAGCAAGGAATAAAAGGATTTGAAAGCCTTGTCAAGTGGCTGAATAAAGAATATGTACCTCAATTTTATTTTAGTCTAGGGGAGTAGGGGAGGGTGAGAACCCCTGTCAAGTTTCCATTTTCTGGGATGTCCAACATTTTAGAATTGTCAATGGAACAGGAGGGGAGGGTAAATCTTCCAATGGGGACACCTGTTGGTAATTATTTCCTCTCACTTCCTGTTGCATCTTCAGTACAGGAGTTGAAGGGAATCTCCCAAAATGAATCCAGAAAAAAAAACTCAATACCGTATAAAACGAGGCACCTAATTTTACCCAAAAAAACTGGGGAAACGCATTGACTCGAGTATAAGCCTAGGGTGTCATCTATCTGCATGCCTCACTGTTTCTGTGCCTATACTGACATTTAACATGGGAGTCTATGGAAGGGGTGCCCGGCTTAAAAAAAAAAAATCGGTGCTCCCAGGCAGTAGGTCCCCCAGACAACATTGCACACTTGTAGAGGAAGAGTGGGGCTGCATGTGTGCCAAATTCCGGGTCCAGGCACCGACAACCGGCTGGTACCAGGTCCCCAAAGTCACATGAGAAATTACCGTTTAACATGGGAGTCTATAGAAGGAGTGCCCGGCTTTGAAAAATCGGTGCTCCCCACCCTTAGGTCTCCCAGACAACAAACTTTGCACACTTGTAGAGGAGAGGGAGGCTATATGTGTGCCAAGTTATGGGTCCAGGAGACCTACGGCCGGCCGGTACAGGGCCCCCAAAGTCTGGGAGATCAGGTGCAAAAAGGTGACGAGTATAAGCCGAGGGGGGCATTTTCAGCACAAAAAAATGTGCTGAAAAACTCGGCTTTTACTCTCACCTACATACGGTAAATAACAGGGGTTTAACTCTTCATCCAAATTGTAACTAACATTTTGGCTATATATACTGTACACTTTAAAGGAGAGTAAAGCCTGGTACACACAGGCCGTTTATTGGCTGGTTCAACAAAAAAAAAAACTGACATTTGGCAAAGGGTATACATCAACCTGGCTGACTTCTGTCAAGGAAAACCAGCATCTGATCATCACTGGCAGCCAATGCGATGAACAGTGTGTTTTAGCAGAGGGGGTCACCCCTGTCGGAACACAATAACTCAACCAGGAGATCACTGTACTAGCATTGCATAGTTAGTACAGCAAGCTCCTCAGTTTATTTTCATTCGACCTGCTGGGTTGAACAAAAAAAAAAGGCTGCACACAGTAGGCTGCTGATCAGGCGTAGCAGAACTCTAAGTATGTTTTTATACTAGAAAGCAAGGCAGTACACATAAGAAAACCAATACAAATTGAGGCACGTGAATTGCAATGCATTTGAGGGATCCTGGAGAGTTAAACCTCCCGACATCTCCCTATATTTCTTGGGTACTCCATTTCACCCCTGCTGTGCCCAATAAGAGAAGTTTCCATCCTCCTTTTTTTTATATTTTATAATCATAGAAATGGTAACAGGAGGAGCTGTAACACACAAATATGGGATTGGAACTCCCAAATCTGTCAGGGATTAGGGCAGGAAGATCTTAGAGTATCCAAGACACCAGAGTATTGCAGCACCCAAAAGTGGCATTTTAGTTATAGGAGGGATTTACCCTCCTATAACTAAAATGCCACTTTTGGGTGGTGCAATTGTCTTCTGCAACAACATAACATTTGGAATATTATGACACAGAGATTACTAATGTCTGCAGATTGTTGTGCAAGAGATGCAAAAGGGTGCAATCTGCACAGCGCAGCCTTTCCTGCCAACTAAAACACCTCCAGGAGCGATAGGTTGTCAAAGACTAATCTGACAGAAGCCATGATAACCTGTCTTTGGTCTCAAATTAAAGAATACAAACACTCAGATCCTCTAACAAACAAGTTTTTTTTTGTTTTTTTTGCACACTTGCTACATTAATCGGGGTGTATGTGAAATCTGCGACACCACCTAGTGGAGCTTATATGTTACTGCAGTGCCTTGCAAAGTGCAGACATTGGCAGGCCTAGGCCGAAGGAGCGAGCGTAAAGGTAAAATACTGTACAACTTGGCGATGAAATATAGAAACATTCCCTTCTGTTTCCAGAGACATCTCTAGAGTGCAGTTACTGTCCACCTCTCACAAGTACAGGAGTCCCTTGTAGGTCGTTGGAAAAAATGGCTATGAGAATACAGCCCGTCGCTTCTCATGAATCAATCCTTCCATAGGAAGAAAACACTGCAAGACAAAAGAATGAACACAATTAGATACAAATAAACATCCTCATTTGGAAATTGTGCTTTTTCTTTTGGCAAAATTTACATCTTCCCTGAATCAGAGCAAATTTAAAAGGTTAAAGTGGAGTTCCACCCATTTTTTTATGTTTGTCTGTGCTGCATGCCCTAATCTCATAGTGTTCAGAATGGACATTTTTTATTCATTTTGTTGCTTGTAAATACCTTTATTTTGTAGTCCTTCATTACTTCCTCCTCCTTATTAGCCAAGGCTATTAAGTTACATGGCTATTTGCAAGGGTTTCTGGGATGGAATCATGTTTCCCAGTAGTCCTTGCAAACCTGACTGAAACCTAGTGTGCAGCACTGAGCATGTGCGAGATATGCAAAGCTGAAATCCAGGAAGTCATACAGTCTGGCTTCATGATAGCCACACTTAAGATGGCCACGGTCTATTTCTAGATTATAATCTAAATGCTGTAACAACCTAACAAAACAGACTTTAGTTTACAGACTAACTTTACTAGAATACATTAAGCTTGTGTATTACAGGGGTATTTATATTTAAAAAGTGAAATTGTGGGTGGAACTTCCCTTTAAGTTCACCTTTAGGAACATGTTACACCCATAATTAACAGCACCGCCCAAATCCCCATTGTGACAATTAAAAAAAAACGCAGCAGCATGGGGCTCCGCCCACGTCATTCATTCACAGAGTTCTGTGAATGGAAGAACTACAACTACCGTCAGCCATTGCTAATTTGCTTGTAGCTCTCAATGAACTCAGGTTGCTGGTGAGTACAAAAAAAAAGGAGCTTGTGTGATGAGCTAAATTGTGCGCCGTTGTCCTTTGTAGTGTAAAGTCGCCCTTAATGCTAGTGACAGACTGCATCATATTTTATTTTTTAGCTCCACTTTAACCACTTGCCACCCAGGCAAATTCTGACATTTCTCTCCTACATGTAAAAATCGATTTTTTTTTTGCTAGAAGATTACATAGAAAACCACCCCCAAATATTTTATATGTTTAGCAAAGACCCTAGAAAATACAATGGAGGTTGTTGCAACTTTTTATCTTGCATGGTATTTGCGCAGGAATTTTTCAAACACTTTATTGGGGGGGACTGTTTTGTGGTTAAAAAAAAAAGAACAGTAAAGTTAGCCCAATGTTTTTGCATATTGTGAAAGAGGAAGTTACATCAAGTAAATAGATACCTACAATGTCACGCTTCAAAATTGCACACGCTCCTGGAATGGCGCCAAACTTAAGTACTTAAAAATCCCCATAGGCGACGCTTTAATTAATTTTTTTCTGGTTACATGTTTTGAGTTATAGGAGGAGGTCTATGGCTAAAAGAATTCCTTTCGCTCTAACGTACGCAGTGATACCTCACATGTATGTTTTTCTTTTTTTATTGTTAATTATACTTTCTTTTTTTTAGCTTGACACTTTTATATATATATATATATATATACATTTTGTATATATATCACTTTTATTATAATGTAAACATCCCTTGTAATAGAAATATGGGACGACGGGTCCTTTTTACAGTGAGATATGAGGTCAATAAGACTCCACATCTCTCCTGTAGGCTGGGAAGCCTGAAAAAAAAAAAAGAAGATCTCGGCTTCCCATCGGAGGCCTTTTTTTGAAAGCAGAGGCTGGGCGTGATGTCATAACATCGCACCTGGCCTCCGAACGATCATAGAGACTCAGACGACCATCTGGTCCGCCAGAAATCTCTATGTCAACATCTGGGGCCGGCTGATCCGTTCTCAGACTCAGCGATCGCAGCGGTGAGTCGGTAGAAGCACTGGAGGTGGGGGGGGGGGGGTGTTCCCTCTCGCCTCCCGTAAGAAGGATCAAGCAGTGGAACACCCACTATGATCATTCTTATGGTGTAGGGAATCGCCGGCTGAAAAAGAGGATATCTGAATGATGCCTGTAGCTGTGCCCATGATTCAGATATCCCTGCTCAAAGTCCAGGACGTCATATGATGGCCGGCGGGCAGGAAGTGGTTAAACTAAAAAAAAAGTCCAGTCAATTCTACTTCCCACCTTAGTAATTAAAGACAGGTCATGCTTACTTCTCTCCCTCAGTCCCTGGCCGAAGCTGCGATACACATGGAACAGACTCCAAAACAGCACAGACTTAATGATCACCGAGATGATAGAGCCCATCACAGCTGCAGCTTCCAAGGTGTAGGAGCCTCCCTTTCCCCACTCTGTCGCCACCTGGTGGGAAAAAAAAGTGAAATACAATAGGATGACCCCTTGGATACAATTGAGCTCAAGTCTAATGACCTATGTTGTGGAAGACTTGACTTGTAGAGCTCAACTCTAGGAGACCCAACATCTCAAATGGCCAAAATGTATGGGTACCCCTTTTAATTATGGAGTTCAGGTGTTTCTAGTGAAAGGTACTGTTAAAAAACAGCATACAAAACATTTGCGCTTCCAACTTTTTTGGCAACGGTCTGTTGAAGGTCCTTTTCTGCTCCACCATGACTATGCCCCTGTGCACAAAGCCGGCTCCACAAGACTCCTGACCTCAACACTGACAACCTTTAGGATTCACTTACACCAGTGGTCGCCAACCTTTCAGACTGAATGGAAACCCTAAACACTGCTGCCTTGCAGACTCGTTATTGGATCTCACCTCCTGATCCAGCCATGTGTTCGAGCGCAGAGTTCCCTCCCACAGTCTGATTAGTGCTGCCATTGGAAGTCCCCTCTTCACCTCCCGCTCTCTGCACTCATCCCAGTACCTCCCTTCAAGTTCACAAGAGCCAGAATTACAGAGGAGTCATCAGGTGTCAATGCAAGCTACCAGTATTGACTCAGAGTGCATTGAGAACAATGCTGGGCGGTATACATCTGCCAAAATTATGTTTTGCGGTAGATCCCCTGGGGACCCCCAAAATTTTCTCGTGGTCCACAGACCACTGGTTGGCGACTGCGGAGTTAGAATGCCGATTAGAGCCAGGTCTACTCATTCTACATCAGTGCCTGACCCTATAAATGCTCTTTGGCTCAGCGCTCAAGACTATGTGAAATGCATGAGATGAGTAGAGGCTATTCTATAAAGGATTCTGGTAACTAGGTGTCTAAATATTTATACGAAACATACAGGTAAATGACATACGGTACCTTGTACAGGAGATAAATGAGATAGGCCACTTCAGGAAGGTTCTGCAGCAAAAAGATCCACACCAGTGGCTTTAGTTCTTTTAGGATCTGTATGAACAAAACTGTAGTTATCAATGTTGCCTTTTCTAAAATGTTTGGTTATACTAAGCAAAGCATCCACAGACGGTCCATCATCTCTGCTTGCCCGCCCGCTCATTTCTTCAAGCACCCAGCGCTCTCATGCTGGCAGCCCAGCATGTCTCTTGCCGGCCAGCTGCAGAAGAGCCGCGGCCCGGTAGTGGGCCGGGGACCGGGGGTTGACGACCCCTGTTTTATAGCAAAACATTTAATAGATGGCACATTGGTGCGACAGGGGATTATTGGTTTAACAAGAACTAAACTTTTAGCTATGAAGAGGCGTTATACTATTAAAAATAAAAAAACAGCCAACAATAGACAGGTAATCATGAATAAGATTTAAAATTGCACCTACTGGCTAGGTGGAATGTGAATTATTGATTGCAATATTTTATTTTTATTAGAAAGTGAAAAAAATATAAAATTACATTTAAAGAAAATAGATATGAAACATTTGATGTTCTTTTTAAAGTGGACCTAGTGGAACATCTAGAAAAGTTAAAGGATAAGTTCACCTTTAGGAGCATGTTACACCCATATTTAGGTTCTCAATGGCTTGTAGCGCTCACTGGTGAGTGTCCTCAAAGTCAATTCCTGCCATTCAGTAACTGCCTTTGATACAGACAGACAGCTTACTAAGTGTCTGCAGGATCCACGCATTGCACCTACAATCTGCTGATTTACACGCTGTCCTGCACTAGGAACACTGTGAACTTGGCCTCAGATGCTACTGCTTCTGACAGCTAGTCCCATGAGATTTGCAGTGAGATTTGGTGAGGTCTGTATTCTTGCTGGAGAGGAATCTGTACAATCACAGAACAAGGATCTCCCTGTTTCTGTGTCATTCATTCTGTAAATTTGTACTTCCTTCACCCCTGCTGCTGCTTCTTTAATGGTCACCCACCAGTCATCAGCAGGCAGCTCTGGAATGAGGAAGAACAGGATCACTGGTCATTAGCTGCCTTTGCCAAGATGTAAATCACATGAGATTCTTCCGAAAAGTGACTGGTGTCTCGGCATGCATCATGTGGAGATGGAATTGGATATTCCTGGTAAATTATATACTTATGGTTTATATGAACCCTAAATCTAGTTTTCAGCATGTTTGGAATCCTGCCTCATTGTATAAAGTTTTCTTAAAGTGGAACTTTAAAAGGAGGGGGTGTGCATAAGTTAGTCAGGTTGAAAAAAGGCCCAATCCATCTAGTTCCAAAAAAAACAAAAAAAAACAGAAGGCACCAAGAAACCCTACATTTATACTTATCCTATCCCCACCAGTAATCCAGAAGAATGCCAAAAAAAATCCCAAAAGTGCATGATCCAATTTGGTTCAGTGGGGGGAAAAAAAAAGATCCTTCCTGATCCACAATGAGGCAATCTGATATTCCCTTGGTCAACTACCCGTGTTGATATTAACTCTAAATATTAATATCCAGTTATATTTTGGGCATTTAGGAATGCATCCAGCTCTTTTTTAAAACAATTTACTGAGCTGGCCAGAACCAGAACTAGTTCTTGAGGGAGTCTATTCCACATTTTCACAGATTTTCCTCCAGATGTAGAGCCCCCCCCCCTCCTGTTCCCTGTAATGACTTTACAGTGAGTAACTCTACACCACATTCACTATATGGACCATTTCATACATTTATACATGTTAAACATACCCCCCCCCCCAATCTCCTCTTCTCATGAGATAATAAATTCTTTGCCTACAGTACAATGCACCCAAAAGCCTTGCAAATCTGAGTCAGAGGCTCAGTGATGCACCGCCCATGAAACAATTACTGCTCTGGTAGAGTGCGCTCTAACTTGAAAAGGCGGAATCCTTTTTAAACCATAAGCCTGAATTACAACCTGACAAATCCTGCCTTTTCCTGGGCACTTCTGGCAGCACAAACAAAGCATCAGTTTTCTGTATCTGAGCTGTCACAAGGGTGACATAACTGGCCGAGTTATATGCGTTACCCCTTCTATAAAGACCTGGATCAAAGAATGGGAGGCAAGCAGCCTTTGAAAAAACACTGACAAGGCCAAGATCTGACCCTTGATTGTACTCAAGGCTAGCTTAATTTCTACTCCCAACTGTAGGAAGGCAAGAATTTTATCCAATGACATACTTCCAAGGATGCCATCTTTTGGTTTCACACCAGGAAACACAGGACCTCCAGGCCCTATAATAAATGGTCCTAGAGGCCGGCTTCCTTGCATTAAATCAGGGCAGTTACTACAGAGCCTGAAAGCCTCAGATTCTTTAACCCCCCTGCCGGTAAACCCGAGCGCGACTCGGGTTGGATTTTTTATGTAAATATCGATATCCCCGAGTCGCGCTCGGGGTGAATATGCAGAGTCTGCAGCGCGCTGGCTTACCTTTGATCCAGGCAGGGTATACTGTACTCACCTTGTCCCTGGATCCAGCGATGCATCCACGCTGTGTGAGCGAGTGGCGTCCTCCATTCGACTCACACAGTGCCCGCACGCCGCCGATCTCCGTTCCCTGCGACGTAACGGCGCACGAGGGCGGAGACCGGCGGCAAATTCAAAAAAGTAAACAAACACATTACATACAGAATACTGTAATCTTATAGATTACAGTACTGTATGTAAAAAATACACACCCCCCCTGTCCCTAGTGGTCTGCCCAGTGTCCTACATGTACTTTTACATAATAAAAACATTTTTTTTGTGCCTGCAAACTGTAGATTGTCCATAGCAACCAAAAGTGTCCCTTTATGTCAAAAGTGATTTTAGAGCAGCTAGAAAACAGCGATAATAAATGATAATCACTTGCAGAATTGAGCGATAGCGATTTGTGGGGAAATTCGTCATAAAAAAATAAAAGTAATGACAGCGACAATTCTGCAACTGAGCAAATTTCAGTGATTTTGATTTGATTACATTAGTGAATAATTTTTATTATAATTACATTATTATTTGTTATAATTATTTATAGTTATTTATTATATTATAATTTTATGATTTTGTGTTTCAAACTTTATCATACCCGGGATGTCTACTAGACTCTGGTTTGGACAAATTTAAGTGAGTTATTCCTAAAAATTGCAGGCCTACAGTATAAAACGCAGAATTTCCATGCAAAATAATTGTACCGCTTTTGGTACGTAATTCCAGACAGAATCATACCGCCAGGGAGGTTAAAATGTGGGCTTCAATAGCCAAACCGCAAACCGTTAAATTTAGTGATTGTAAGGCAGGATGGAACACTGGTCCTTGCGAAACCAAGTCTGGACAGGATGGATTAGTCCACAGTTTCCCTACTGTCAACCTTACGATCTCTGCATACCAGGATCTTCTGGGCCAAGCCGGCCCTGTTACCAACTTCCAGGGGGGGGCGTGGCCTGGACCAGCATGTGAGAAGCAGCTTCCTCACAGAGCTCCTGCTCGTTACCCTAATCTAATCCTGTTCCCAGCATCTTCACACTGGCTAACGGCCATAGATCGACTTTGGAACCTGAGGAGAACCCACTGTGGTACCGGTGCTGGCAGAATTCATGATGGTTTTGAGGGGAACGAGCAAAGAAGAGGGACAGCGCTTGGGCTCCAAAATGTAAAGTAAAGCTCCCAAAACCCCTAAGGACATTAGATATTATACATGGAAACCGGCAGGGTCCCTGAGCATAGCTGAACCGGCTGAGGAGGGGGGGGGGGGGGGGGCTGAGGGGGAACTCACTACACAGGGAAATAAGGAGGAAGGCTTTCCAAAGTGCACAGATGCAAACCTCATGGCAGAACAAGCAGAAGAGCTGGAAAAGGACAGTGAGGATGAGGAATCTGCTCAGCCCATTCTTGCTGAGATCCTGAAAGCTGTTAATAAATGCATTGCCTCAGTTAATACCTTGCAAAAATGCTTTGGTGGTCTTAAAGGAACACAAAAGTCAGACAAATGCCTATTGCTGCTACTGCAGGCTGTGCTGCTGCCGCTGTCCCTGCCTGCGCAAACCGAGGAAAGCCGTTTACCGGCACTTCCTGGTTTACGCTGTGATCAGCTGTGATTGGTCACAGCCGATCACGTGGTAAGGAGCGTCCGTCAGAGGCTCCATACCACGTTTGAAGATGCGGTGTGTCAGATTGACACACACCACCAGCGATCACCATGCTGTGCGTCCTCTCGGGCACGCACCGGCATGTTATCCTGCTGGACGTCATATGATGCCCGGTCAGGACAACAGAATCACTTCCTGGCCGTCCATCTGCTATAGGTAACGCAGGAAGCGGTTAATGGCTGTGTGTTGAGTTATTTTGAGTGGACAGCAAATTTACACCGTTATCTAACCTGTACTCTCACTACTTTACATTTTAGCAAAGTGCAATTTTCGTTAGTGTTTTCACATGAAAGGTTATAATAAAATATTCACAGAAATGTGAGATGTATACTCTCTTTTGTGAGATACTGTAGATCAGGGGTGCCCAACCTTTTGAAGAGTGAGGGCCACCTAAGCGACTTGGTAACCGTTTGCGGGCCACAATGAGTGAAGCGGGTGGATGGCAGCCCACTGTACTCTATAGAGCCCATTTTTTTTTTCCGGATCAGATTGGAAGTAGGCATTTGTAAACGGACACAAGTCCATTTACATCTGCTACTCCTTAGAGGTGAATGGAGGGTCCAATTGGGTCAGACTGACCGTGTGAAAGGGGCCTATGGCTCAGTGCAGGTAACCCGCAGGTGCAGTGCTCTGCACCTGCAGATCAGTTTGAAAGCAGCTCAGTAACCACTGCAGAACAGATATGCCCATATGTTCACTGTGATTTTAGTAATAAACTTACCTATAATAACAGTATTCTATTTTATTCCATCCCAGAACAGAATGTCGCGGGCCACATCAGAGGGCTCCGCGGGGTCACATGTGGCCCCCGGTCCACTGGTTGGGCACCCCTGCTGTAGATCATTTAATGAGGTCATTTACCAAAAACTGATATTTTCATTTTTGTAGATGCTGATGGAGGGCTCTTATTTACATCTTATTGTACAATCGTGAGACTAAAGCATATGCAAGGGCGACAGTGAAGGCATTTCACATTTGAGGTTACAAAAGATATATGGCTTCTTACCTAGTAGGAAATTCAATCCAATCTACTTAGACATTGATTTTCATTTCTGGGGTGGAATAACTCTTTAGAACCCCAACATACAAGGTTCCTGAAACACATCAATACTCACAGCTAGAATCCCAATGGTGACTTTCAGAACAGCCCAGCATAAGCCAATGGCAAGAATAATGCTATGAATTGTAGAGATTTCATATAGGCCAGAGACCAAGACCAATACAGTGAGACAGAGCTGAAAGAAAAACAATACAAATGTCACATTAAAACAAAAAAGGTATTTATAGAGATAATCTACATTTCAATGGGAGATGGACAAGGAAAAATAATGAGGAGAAAGACGTTCATTCCTTGAAGTTACCGTATTTATCGGCGTATAACACGCACCCTAACTTTAGGAGGGAAGCTTCAGGAAAAACCTTTCCACAGTATTCTGCGTATAACACGCAGGCACAGTTCTATTTTCAGGGTAATAAAGTGAGTGTTATACGCCAATAAATAAGTAATTAACTCTGACTAAAATCTCATAAAGGCTTTATATTTGCAGCTTTCATAACAATAATACCCGGTGATCCTGCCATGAAGGTCAACAGGCACATCCTATCAATTGTGACCATTGTCTTCCAGTTATACTCTTGTGTTGTCACCCTTTCACATCGCAATACAGGTGGACCGACCCTTTTAAGCTGAAATCCAGTATAAAAAAATAAATTAAAAAAAAGTTTGTGCCACGTAGCACCAGTCACGTAAACGACCTCTAATAAAGAATATCCAGTGTTCTACTGGTTACTGTATAAAGCTTCCCTCTGGTGATGCTGGCTACTCCCCACAATGGTGATCTTCTAGCACTGTTGACGTTGACAGAAACAGCTGAGACTGTAAAGGACCAACTCTGTTTACCCACACCTTCTTAGCTTCATTGGCAAATGCCCTGGCATTCTTTTTTCAGAATGCAAGGCATTCTGTGAAAGGAGGATGAGTAGATGAATGACAGGATCTCCCCTGTCTATTTACAGAATGCATTGCATTTTCGAAGAAGAATACTTGGAGTTTTGTAGACAGATAAGTGGACAGCAAGGGGAGGGTGAATGCACCACAGCTAGGTAGACAGACAGAATAGTGTAATGATTCTGTTAACAGAGTAAATACCTATTAAATTCCTTCATCTATATCACCTCCGGCGTTCTAGTTTCTGTTCTCTCATTCACTTCCTGGTTTGCATCACTTCTTCATGTAAGAACTAAATTTCCCAGTATGAATTGCGGCACGCCCAGCAATTCACACCTCCTTGAAGTCTCTAACACGTAGAGAGCGTCCTGCCGCACAGATGTAGTTCCCAGGAGGGGGCAAGCACGTCACCGGCCACCGCAGTAAAGCCTCCCTTCACGGTGGTGAGTAAAAATCAGGCAAGCAGGAAGTGAACAGAACAGAGAAGAAATAGAGCAACTTCTGAGCAAAAACAAACAATAATGAAGTGAAAAGAGGAATGTCTGCAGCTAAAGGATGCTTATTATGAACCCCTTTAAAACGGTATTACACTTGAAAAATAAATCAAATAAAAAAAGCTGAAGATGGCAGAAGAGAGCCTATTGGTCATAAATGCTTCCTCCTGCCTGTCAGTAGTAATGTACGATGAGCCACACAAGCGCAGCTCAGAGTACATTAGGGTACCCGCACTGTGCCTTTGTCACTGCCAGTGCCGGGACAAGGTCATCTAGAGCCCAGGGTGAACATGCCAAATTGCTCCCCCCTTTCCCTCAAGATGTATGAGCGTTATGTGTCAGTGAAAATCCCACCCCTCCCCGCAAAAAAAAGGCTCACTCCAAGTATAAATACCCCCTCCTTCCAGTGCAAATCTGCCCCCCTGCTGAAACCTCCCATCCCAGCCCAAATCTTTACCCCACCATCCTCTCCAGCTCAAATCCTCTCTCTTCCCAGATGTCCCAGCATGAACCAAAAAGATAATGCAGTGCATACTAGCACATGATTTTACAAAAAGCTGCAGCGGGGCCAAAAAAAAAAAAGAAGAATTAGAGGTAAATGATGTGACTGGTGCTGTGTACCCTAAAATATTTCTACTGGAGTTCAGCTTTAAAGTGGTTGTAAAGGCAGAAGGTTTGTTATCTTAATGCATTCTTGCATTAATATTATTATTCAGGATTTATATAACGCCAACAGTTTACGCAGCGCTTTACAACATCGGGGAAGACAGCACAATTACAATACAATTCAACACAGGAGGGCCCTGCTCTAAAAAACCTTCTGTGTGCAGCAGCCCTCCTAATACTTACCTAAACCCCATCTCTATTCAGCGATGTGTGGCTTCGGCCGTCCAGGACTCTCCCTCCTGATTGGCTGAGACACAGCAGTGGTCTGTCAAAATCAGTTAGCCAATCAGGAGAGAGAGGGAGCGGTGCCGTGTCTGAATGGACACAGAGCTGCGGTTTGGCTCAGGTGCCCCCATAGGAAGCTGCTTACTGTGGGGGCACTTGACAGGAGAGAGGGACCAGAGAAGAGGATGATCCAGGCTGCTCTGTACAAAACTATTACACAGAGCAGGCAAGTATAATATGTAAACAAGACTTTAGTATCACTTTAAAGCTTCTCTCCTTGAATCCCATCGCTCCAAAGGCGAATACAAGCTGAAGTCAGGGGGAGATTGTACACTGAAAATCATCTCACACCATATTTAAAGGAACACACCAAAATTAGCAATGTTCAGACTGGAAGGTGTCATAAGCAGCACACAGCCAGTATGCTACCGTTCAACTTCATACCTTGAAATAAACTTCCATCCACACAGACAAGGCTGAATAGATAGGACAGCACATTATCATGCCATTAAACATCAGAGGAAGTGGCTGCCTCAATTTATAGCAATTTCTTTCCATTTCAAACCAAGCCTCGGATACACCACCGACCTTAATGGTCTTCCTCCAACTTCCAATGGCATTTAACATAAAGGCCTGATAGATCCTTTGGCATTTATTGCACCCCAGGGGTATCCGATTGTACACTACTGGTCCTAAATGCTGACATGCATTCAAGGGTGGAAGAACTTAGATTTTCTTTATTATTAATAAAATGTAAAATAATATTGCCCTATGAATAATTGCAGGCGACCCAAGCATTACATCCACATTAAATGACGAGATACTTTAAAAGACACAATTAAATGTTGAACTGCAGAACTGCAATGGAAAACAGATTACTGCAGGTATTAGAATCCCATATTAATCATAGCCAGATTCAAGACTTAAGCCAGCCATAGACAGACAGAATTTCGATCCGTCTATGGGCAGGGATGGTTGTGCTGAAGTTGATCCATCGATCGACTTCAGTACAACTAGCCTGTCGGGTACTTTCGCCCCAATAACTGCTGGCGGCTGTAGGCGACGGCAGTGATCATTGTATTTTGCTGGTGGGGAAGGCTCCCCTTGCTCCCTGCTCGCAGAACACAAAAGCCAATGCGGGATGGATTTATCCCAGCAACACCGACTGTGTTAATAGGGAAAATCAAGCAATTTTTTTCCTATAAACCCAGTGGCCTCCAATCTGCGGCCCGAGGGCCGGATGCGGCCCTTTGCTAGCCTTTATCCGGCCCTTGGGGCACTATCCCTCCCACTGGTACGAGACACTATTCTGCCATTTGACACTGACAATGGAGCACCATTTCTCCCACTGACACAACTAATAGAGCACTATTCCTCCCTATGATACCAGCAATGGGGCACTATTCCTCCCCCTAATACCAGCTGTTTACTAACAATAATGCCAGGAAAATTTCCACTCCCGCTGGCCAAAGTCCGGCCCTCCATGAGTCTGAGGGACAATAAACCGGCCCTTTGTTTAGAATGTTTGGAGACCCCTGCTATTGAGAGAAATTCTCTTTTAAACGTGACAAGAATGCCCTTTAGAGAGTTCTCATGGGGGGCCACAAGGAGAGAGGCTGTCTATTGTCGTCCTTCCATAACCCTCCCCCCCTACGCGCCCTAGGGCCGTGCATCTCGCACTCGGAGATTGTGTCCTTTGGACATAGCTCATCACATATCAAGGTAAAGGACCAATCACAGCGGCCCTTAACATGTGATCAGCAGTGTGCAATCACAGTTGATCCCATGTAAACAAATGCCAGCAATTTGCATTTTCTTTCCTCAGTGCTCTCACTGTGTGAGGAAAGGAAAGCCAATAAATGACAGCACATATTTACACTGATAACCAGGGCACTAATCATCAGTGCAGCCCCAACTGTGCCTATCAGTGTCGATCAGTGCAACATACCATTGCCCGTCAGTGCAGCATTTTAGTTCCTTCTATAAGTTCCCATCGATGCACATCAGTGAGGAAGAAAATTGACTTGCAAAATGTTATAACAGAAACAAAGAAAAAGATTTTCCCACAATTTTCAGTCTTTTTTTTTGTTTGTTTGGCAATAATACAAAAAAAAAAGTGGAGATTAAAAATACCACCAAAAAAAAAGCTCCATCTGTCTCAAAAAAAAAACAATTATGCAATTGTCTTATGGGTACAATGCTGCATCACTGCACAATCGTCATTCAAAGTGCGACAGCCTGGTCAGGAACGGGGTGAAAGTGCCCAGTAGGCAAGTGGTTAAAAAGGCCAACGGTTACACTGCTGCTTGGATAGTATAGTATATCAGACTTGCATTAAATTATGTACTTATTAATTAGTCTAGCCATGTATACACACCAATGTTTTCTTGATAAAGTATTCATACCCCTGAAAGTGTCCACATTTTGTCAAAAACGTTAGGGCCCTTTCACACGGTGCGGACCGTTTTTCGGTCCGCTCCGTGTGTGTCCGTCGGCTCAGTGGGGGGTCCCGCTCAGCTGTCGGCGGACAGGGCGGTCCCCGCACACTGTGCAGGGACCGCCCTGTCTCTCCTCCGCTATCCCCTATGGGGAATCGGATGGAAACGGATCCTCTGTCCGTTTGCATCCGATCCGATCCACTGGACGGAAGAAAAATAGGGTTTTCTTCCGTCCGCAAAACGGATCCAGACGGACGCGGATCGTAGGCGGACGTTAGCAGGTGCATCATCCGCTAACGGATCCGCTCCCATAGGGCCCCATTCTAAGTCCGTTTACGGACTTAGAAAAAGCGGACCGTTCGTCCGCACGTGTGAAAGGGCCCTTAAAGGGGTGGTTCCCCTAAAAATAAACTTTTAACATTGCCTGTGTCTTCTTAATAATAATTAGAATCGGCTGGTATTTTTTTTTTTAACCACCCGTACATACCATTTTCGGCATGTACGCTCACCGCCGCTTCCGGGTCTGGCAGTCGGGGACAGGCATCCGATCGACGCATACAGCGCGTCACGAGATGCCGAAAGAAGCCGAACGTTGGTGCGGCTCTATACGGCGCATGCGCACCAACGTTCGGCTTCTTTCGGCATCCCGTGACGCGCTGTATGCGTCGATCGGATGCCTGTCAATGAAGCAGGCCCTCCCATCCCCGGCCGCCAGACCCGGAAGTGGCGGTGAGCGTACATGCCGAAAATGGTATGTACGGGTGGTTAAAAAAAAAAATACCAGCCGATTCTAATTATTATTAAGAAGACACAGGCAATGTTAAAAGTTTATTTTTAGGGGAACCTCCCCTTTAATGTACCATATTTATTTGGGATAATTTATTTATTATTTATTGGGATTTTATGTAATAGACCAACACAAAGTGGCACAGTGAAGTGAAAGGAAAATGATAAATTATATATAAATTTTATAATTATCTAAAAAGTGTGCCGCGCATTTCAGCCCCCTTTACTCCGATACCCCTAACTAAACTCTAGCAAAACCAATTGCCTTCAGAAGTCACCTAATTCCACCTATGTAGAATTTTTTATCTCAGTATAAATACAGCTGTTCTGTGAAGCACCCAGAGGTTTGTTAGAGAACAGACAGCATCATGATGCCAAGGAACACAGCAGACAGGTCAGGGATAAAGTTGTGGAGAAGTTTTAAGCAGGGTTAGCTTTTAAAAAATGATCCCAAGCTTTGAAAAGCTCACGGAGCACTGTTCAATTCATCATCCAAAAATGGAAAGAGTATGGCACAACTGCAAACCTACCAAGACATGGCCGTCCACCTGAACGGACAGACCGGGCAAGGAGAGCATTAATCAGAGAAGCAGCCAAGAGGTAACTCTGCAAAGATCCACAGCTCAGGTGGGAGAATCTGTCCACAGGACAACTATTAGTCGTGTACTCCACAAATGTGGCCTTTATGGAAGAGTGACAAGAGGAAAGATATTGTTGAAAAAGCCATAAGAAGTTGCGTTTGCAGTTTGCGAGAAGCCATGTGGGGGACACAGCAAACAAGGTCAGATGAGACCAAAATTAAACTTTTTGGCCTAAAAGCAAAATGCTTTGTGTGGTGGAAAACTAACACTACACTTCACCCTGAACACACCATCCCCACCGTGAAACATGGTGGTGGCAGCATCATGTTGTTGGGTTGCTTTTCTTCAGCAGGGACAGGGAAGCTGGGCAGAATTTTTTTTCGGAAGATGGACGGAGCCAATTACTGGACAATTTTAAAATAGAACCTGTTAAAAACTGCAAATGACTCAAGACTGGGGCGGTAGTTTACATTCCAGCAGGACAATGACCATAAACATACAGCCAGAGCTACAATTGAATGGTTTAGATCAAATACATTTACGTTTTTGGTTGTAACAAGATAAAATGTGGAAAATGGGGTATAAATACTTTTTCAAGGCACTGTAAATTAAAGGCATTTTTAATTTAATAAATTACATACTCCCATGAATGTCACTTTGTTTGCCACAATGATCTGCACAAGTCCAATTATAAGTGTTGCCATTTTGAAGAAAATTCGACCCTTCCGGAAGTGTCAGATCCCTAGGTCTTCCAGGCCTTGCTGCTGCCCATTACTCCCACAACATAAGCTGCCTTTGCATTTGTTTAAAAAAAAAAAAAAAAAGAGAGAGACCGGTCAGGATTTTACGGCTGGGTCAGTGACCACTGTCCAACCCCCATGACAGAAGTCACCAACACAGGAAAAAGAGGACAATTCTTCCCAATGGGGTCATGGAGAGCAATAAGAACCTGACAGAGGTTCTTGCTTTGACTGTAATACCAATGTATATTTCAATTATAATTTAAAAAAAAGTATATGTCACAAATCTGTCACAAGCCAAACATACGAGCATTGAATTAAATGTTGCTGGGAACACAGCCATCCAGTATAATACATACCAAAGAAGGTAGAGTCACAAAACAATAGCCTGAAGCATAAGTAAATGTACAATGTGTCAAAGCACTAAGAGTGCAAGGACAGAATGATATAGGGTAGAATGCTGACTTATCATTCCTGTCAGCCACGTTGGGCAATAGAGACTTTACAAAAAAACAAAAATCTTTAAAAATATTTATCTTTACACTTCTTTTATTGTCTATCCTTAGGGCTCTTTCACACAGGCGGACCGTTCAGATCCCCCTGCCAGTTTTTTAGGCGGACCTGAACAGACGCTCCGTGCACCTCTATGGAGCCACGGATGTCAGCGGTGATATGCCCGCTGACATCCGACCCGCTCCGATCCGCCAAAGTGTGGCGGAGGAAAAACCCACTTTTCCATCCGTCTGGCGGGTCGAGGTGGATGAACACGGACATACGGCCCGTGTTCATCCGCTCCCCCCCATAGGGGAGAGCAGAGGAAAGACAGGGCGGTCCCTGCACAGTGTGCGGGGACCGCCCTGTCATCCGCCAGCTCAGCAGGGATCAACGGAGCGATCCCCGCTGAGTAAACGGAGGTGCACGGGGCGGATCATTACTGATCCGCACCGTGTGAAAGAGCCCTTACAGTTAGGTTAGCAAATTTGTAAGTTATAACGAACGGCAGGAACAGTCCAACGCTGGACGTGGGGAGCGCCGTTTTCCAGAGGATCGCAGGATTGGGTAAGTATAGCCTTTATGTGTTCTCCTGGACAGAACAAACAGTTAACCCATGCATAGTTCTGTTGTAAAGATTTCCAGGTATGGCATTTTTACATAGTTACATTGGTCCAGGTTGGGATTATGTAACTATGTTCAGTATTAGGGATGAGCTCTGATGTGTTCGCACAGTCCATGTGCAGAGCCCGCAAGGAAGTCTGCACGGCGCTGCGCTAATCACAGGCAGTGAGAAATTTCCCGATCTCTGCAGGCGAGCCTCGGGACAATGTCCCCCTGCCTGCGATTAGCGCAGTGCCGTGCAGACTTCCCGGCGGGCTCTGTACGTGGACGGTGCGAACGCGTCGGAGCTCATCCCTATTCAGTATATACCATGCTTGTGGCAGCTCAAAATCACTGTAGACGCCCCTCTACTAGCTTTAGTTCTCCACTAGCTTCTGGGTCTCGGCCCCCCACTGTGAACACAGGAATTTAGTAGCTGCTTGGCACGTTCGCCACCAAGAGATAACTTTACATTTTCTCAATGAATGCAAAGTGTTCTCTGATTCACTGAGGTGAAGAGGTGGGACAGCGAGGCAACCACTTGGCACAGGACCTGAAAGTTAGTGAAGATCACTGGAGTAGCTGGACCGATGTCACTATGTAAAAAAAAAGCCATACCTAAAACTCGAATTTAAATAAAATCAAAATAAAACATTGCTAGGAAGAAGGCTTGTATTGCAGAAGATTGCCAAACATGTGAAATGCAGAAGAATATTAGACATCGATGTTGGCAATAGCAAGGGAACTTGCCAACGTCACATTCTCCGAAGAGGAGGTGAGAATAGTGAACTTTAGTTCTGCTTTTGACACATATACTTATAGCAAGCAGATGTCAGCACTGCAGTTAAAGTGGAGGTCCATCCTTAAAAAAAAAAAAAGGCTACAAAAATGAACTTTTTTTTTTTCTTCTTTTTATATACAGCGCCTTGTGAAACTATTTGGCCCCCTTGAACTTTGCGACCTTTTGCCACATTTCAGGCTTCAAACATAAAGATATACAACTGTAATTTTTTGTGAAGAATCAACAACAAGTGGGACCCAATCATGAAGTGGAACGAAATTTATTGGATATTTCAAACTTTTTTAATAAATAAAAAACTGAAAAAGTGGGCGTGCAAAATTATTCAGCCCCTTTACTTTCAGTGCAGCAAACACTCTCCAGTTCAGTGAGGATCTCTGAATGATCCAATGTTGACCTAAATGACTAATGATGATAAATAGAATCCACCTGTGTGTAATCAAATCTCCGTATAAATGCACCTGCACTGTGATAGTCTCAGAGGTCCGTTTAAAGCGCAGAGAGCATCATGAAGAACAAGGAACACACCAGGCAGGTCTGAGATATTAAACAAAGTATCAAAAAAATAACCACTAGAAAACTGATTAAAAAATGATAAAACAGCGCATAAAAAAGTCCAATGTAGATAAAGATGTTAAATTAGTTGAAATAGCGTGAGGAATGCTTGGGAACAAATGGTAGTGTACCCTCCACCGATTTCCAATCTCCACCAAAACGTGAGGCACACTCCCCCGCAGGGGTTCAAACTCACCAGAAACACAAAAGACCAAGCCTTGTATATAAATAAATCCTCCTGATCAGACCTCCAACATTATTCACGGGGCAGCAGGGGTTAATTTGTAGAGCTCCAATATATATGGATCATAAAGAAAACAGAAGCACCAAATAGTGTAATACTGTTTTAATTATTCAAAAAGAACCCGTATAACATCGCCCCGCATCTTATCTACGTACATTAAAACATTAGTAAATGAACATAAAGAGTAAAGTTCACCGCTCTCCTCCGCACAGGGTCGCGCTTATCCCGCAGTCACGCTGCTGAAGACGCCTATCTTGATAGCGAGGATACAGCGGTGGAACGCACTCTGTGTATTTCCTGGATACGCCGTCGTAGCCACGCCCTGACGCGTTTCGTCACATCCGACTTCAACAGTGGTTATTTTTTTGATACTTCGTTTTATACTCTGAATAGATGAATTCATTTATCTAATTTTAAACAGCTGCTCATAGTAACATATATTGCTTGATTGCTCTCAGTGAAGATTTATTTATTTATCTTGAGATTTATATTTATATATGTTATTTATTTTATATATTTTATATAGTTTGTCTACTCCTTGGATTTATCCAATCCTCTGTTCAAGTAATACCTGTCCTTGGCGCCGGGAAGTGTACAGTGGATTTTCCTCTGATGTTGCCCCCTCTTTTTTGTGCACTCTTCTATAGAGGTCTGAGATATTGTTGTGGAGAAGTTTAAAGCCGGATTTGGATACAAAAAGATTTCCCAAGCTTTAAACATCCCAAGGAGCACTGTGCAAGCGATAATATTGAAATGGAAGGACTATCAGACCACTGCAAATCTACGAAGACCTGGCCGTCCCTCTAAACCAGGGGTGCCCAACCTTTTGAAGAGCAAGGGCCACTTAAGCGACTTGGTAACCGGTGACGGGCCACAATGAGTGGAGTGGGTGAGTGGGCCCACTCTCTATAGAGCCCACTCTACTCTCAGCACACCAAACTCGCAGGTAATAGAAGTCTATGGCTCAATGCAAGTAACCCATATGTGCACTTCTCTGTACCTGTGGATCAGTTTGAAAGCTGCCCAGTATCCACTGCAGAACAGATATGCCCATATATACACACACACACTGTGATTTTAGTAATAAAAACGTACCTTTAATAACAGTATTCTATTCTATTTTATTCCATCCCAGAGCAGGCGGTAGTGGGCCATATCAGAGGGCTCCGCGGGCCACATGTGGCCCCCGGGTCACTGGTTGGGCACACCTGCTCTAAACTTTCAGCTCATACAAGGAGAAGACTGATCTGAGATAAGAGGCCCATGATCACTCTGGATGAACTGCAGAGATCTACAACTGAGGTGGGAGACTCTGTCCATAGGACAACAATCAGTCGTATACTGCACAAATCTGGCCTTTATGGAAGAGTGGCAAGAAGAAAGCCATTTCTTAAAGATATACATAAAAAGTGTCATTTAAAGTTTGCCACAAGCCACCTGGGAGACACACCAAACATGTGGAAGAAGGTGCTCTGGTCAGATGAAACAAAAATCAAACTTTTTGGCAACGATGCAAAACGTTATGTTTGGCGTAAAAGCAACACAGCTCATCACCCTGAACACACCATCCCCACTGTGAAACATGGTGGTTGCAGCATAATGGTTTGGGCCTGCTTTTCTTCAGCAGGGACAGGGAAGATGGTTAAAATTGATGGGAAGATGGATGGAGCCAAATACAGGACCATTCTGGAAGAAAACCTGATGGAGTCTGCAAAAGACCTGAGACTGGGACAGAGATTTGTCGTCCAACAAGACAATGATCCAAAACATAAAGCAAAATCTACAATGGAATGGTTCACAAATAAACATATCCAGGTGATAGAATGGCCAAGTCAAAGTCCAGACCTGAATCCAATCGAGAATCTGTGGAAAGAACTGAAAACTGCTGTTCACAAACGCTCTCCATCCAACCTCACTGAGCTCCAGCAGTTTTGCAAGGAGGAATGGGCAAAAATGTCAGTGATAGAGACATACCCCAAGCGACTTACAGCTGTAATCGCAGCAAAAAGTGGCGCTACAAAGTATTAACTTAAGGGGGCTGAATAATTTTGCACGCCCAATTTTTCAGTTTTTTATTTGTTAAAAAAGTTTGAAATATCCAATAAATTTCGTTCCACTTCATGATTGTGTCCTACTTGTTGTTGATTCTTCACCAAAAATTACAGTTTTATGTCTTTATGTTTGAAGCCTGAAATGTGGCAAAAGGTCACAAAGTTCAAGGGGGCCGAATACTTTCGCAAGGCACTGTACTTACCAGAAGTGGCTGTTACTAGGCAGATCTCCTAATCTGCCACTTCCTTGTCCGCGGTGGTCCTTTTTCTTCTCCTCCTCGCACTGCCTCCTGGGAAATGGGAAGCAGTGTCTTCTGGGACCTTGTGTGTGTCCCAGGAGACATCCGCCCATTCACATATCGCCACGCGGCTCGGTGCATGCGCAGTAGGGAAATGGGAAGTGAAGCCGCAACGCTTCACTTCCTGATTCCCTCACTGAGGATGGCGGCGGGGCAGCCAAAACCCGAGCGATTGCTCGGCTTCAGCTGCCGACATCGCGGGGACCCTGAACAGGTAAGTGTCCTTATTAAAAGTCAGCAGCTACACTGTTTGTAGCTGCTGACTTTAATTACATTTTTTTTTTTTTTTTTTTAAGCTGAACCTCCGCTTTAAGCAATTTCAAGTTCAACCCCAGCAAGTGGAGGACAGTTAGAACCTATGTTGGGGGTTTTATTGCTTTCCCTTGTCACACTAAAGAGAGTTTAAATGTCCTGTCCCAAGTCAGAAAAAACAGGACACAGACAATGACAACTACATATTTTAAGACATAGGAGTCAATGACCGCATTTTGTTGCCCTTTGTGATTTTCTATCCAGGTGACTTCTCCAGAGGACCCCAAGAAAATGATTTTATGGTCAGAACAAAATATCTATTTTCTTTCTCATCCATTGAGGGACAGAGGACAGGTTAACCTTTGGAACATCCAAAAGCGCTGCCTGTTGCTGGAATCAGCAAAGTTCTTAACATCCACATGGTAGGACTAATGCCGCGTACACACGATCGGAATTTCCGACAACAAATGTTCGACGGGAGCTTGTCGGAAATTCCAACTGTGTGTAGTCTCCATCAGACATTGGCTGTTGGAATTTCTGACAACCAAAATTTGAGAGCTGGTTCTCAAATTCTCCGACAACAAAATCCGTTCTCGTAAATTCCGAGCGTGTGTAGACAATTCTGATGCACAAAATTCCATGCACGCTCTGAATCAAGTACGAGACGGAAGAGTTCGTAATGGAGATGGCACATTAGTCACGCTGTAATGGACTGAAAAGCACACGGCTGAAAATCCTCTTACCAAACTTCTACTAACACCACTGGTATTGAACTTCCCTTTAATAGTGGCATTGTATGTGTTGTACGTGACCACGTTCTTGGCAATCAAAATTTCCGACAACATTTGTGCGACTGTGTGTATTCAATACAAGTTTAAGCCAACATTCATCGGAAAAAAATCGACGCATTAGTGAATGCGTGAAAAGAAAACCAGGTGGCAACTTTTCAAATCTGGGTAACAGTAGCCTTAAGAGAGCGCTTACCAGAGGGGGTTATCTGAGGCAGGGAGGAGCCGAGAGAGCCGCCAGGGGACCCAGAAAACACCGTTCAGGGCCACTCTGTGCAAAACGAGCTGCACAGTGGAGGTAAGTATGACATGTTTGTTATTTTTTTTTAAATTGAACCTTTACAACCACTTTAAGTTCTCTCAGCAGCTCAACTACCTCTGTGTTCAGAATTAAGATTAGATGACCAGAAAGTTGCTAATTCTGGCTAGGACAGGGGAGAAGGGCTAGTTCAGCTGCCTTAGAAAACTTCACTGCTTCTGATGTGAAATAATGAATTGCTCCACAGTACCTGTAGCTACAGAAGTGTCGCTGTCTCTCCCAATATATATATATATACACACATATATATATATATATAACAATTTTATTATTATTAAATCATTTATTATGGAGTGAAATGCAATGGAATTTTTCAGAATATGGCCACACCCCTGATAATCGAAAACTTCACCATGCGGAATGTGGTAAGCAATGGTCTGCCACAAAGTCAACAGGTATTGCTTTGTGAACACGAGTATGGATTTATGTCACTCTGGTTGGGATTACAGATTACAAACTACGTACCTGTGCCTGTACCTACATACCTGTGCTTGTAGGTCAAAGGTCAGCAGTGAGAAGCAGAGATTCAGCATGTTGTATTGCACCTGCAGACTCTCCAGTGCACCCCCTACCCGGAATGCCATCATATTCTGCCCTAGCACCAGGCTCAGAGAACAGACCACATGGATCAGGCCAACAAGGAGGATCACGATAAATCGTGGCTGGATGGTGGAAAAGACATCAAACATAAAACTATTACAGAGTAACCACACAAAAAGGTTAACAACTAAATGTTTTGTCCTAATGGCAGAGGTCATTCCTCAACCGTTACATAAGCACTAAAGCGCAAGCATGCTGCGGCTGTAAATATAAATGCGCGAGTCCATTCTGGGAGATTCCCCCAAAAATTAATTCCCATAGATGGCTATAAACAGTTTGAGGTTTGCTTATATCTGGCAGGAACCACCTAAGATCTACTAATCCGTCTAAAGACTTTGATTCACTTTGGTTGTCCAATCATGTGAAAAGAAATAGGTCGCGTACACACGACCGGTTTCCTTCGGCAGAATTTAGCAAGAAACTCGATGGGAGACGTATTCTGCCGAGGAAACCGGTCGTGTGTACACTTTTCGCCGAGAAACCCGTCGAGCCAAAAAGAGAGCATGTTCTCTCTTTCCTCGTTGGGCAATGGGAAAATTTGGCTCAACAAGTTTTTTGACTGCCGAACAAGGAACTCGACGGGGAAAACGATGTGTTTCGCCCGACGAGTTTCTCGGTCGTGTGTACGCCGCCATATACAATTTTTCCACTCACCGTACATCGAGGGACACAGAAAGTCATTCACCTTCATGTTATAATGCTGTCTAAAGGAGGCCTGGACACTGGCAAACAAAAAACTGTAAGCCAGTCCAGGATAACCCCTCTTACTACCAGAAATCGAGGAGGGGTTGGGAGGGAAACTGTAATTTGTAGCCTCTGAAAACCACTTTTGGGAACCCAAGACGAAGTGTCAACAAAGACCATCCGAAGAGGATTTTTATGATGCTTTGGTGGACTCAGTAGATTCAAAACTATGCTGTCTCTCAAAGGTCAGTTCTCATATAAAAACAAATTGAAGTATGCCCAGCCACTATGCCAACACAACTTAAAATATGCCTATCATAAGAGAAACATGGAAGTTGCCATTTCTGACATCTTCTTCGAAAAAATTATAGTTGGCTTTTTATTCTGATGTTGACTTGTAATGGTTTCATAATCATTGAGTGGAGACAAGTAAGGTACAGAGAAGGGGAATTAAAATGGAGGGATAGAGGGATGCACAAAATTGATTGCTACCTGGAGGTCCATTTTGAGTCTTTTAGGCCCTGTACACACGATCAGACATGTCCGAGGAAACATGTCCGACGGACCGTTTTCATTGGACCACGCTGAAGTGGTCTGTTGGTCTGATGTGCGTACACACCATCGGACCGAAATCCCCTCGAACCAGAACGTGGTGACGTAGAACAAAACGACGTGATGAAAAAACGAAGTTCAATGCTTCCAAGCATGCGTCGACTTGATTCTGCACATGCGGGGGATTTTGGTCCGATGGTTTGTGTACTAACCATCAAACCTGTCCGATGGACAGGTTTCCAGCGGACATGTTTTCAAGCATGTTTGGAAATTTTTGGCCGCTGGAAAACGGTCCGATAGGCCGTACACACGATCAAACTTGTCCGCTGAAACTGGTCTGCGGACCAGTTTCAGCGGACATGTTCGATCGTGTGTACGCGGCCTAACACAGAAAAATATGAGCACGTTTTAGGCCGGGTTCACACTAGCTGCAGCCTTGGCGCAGCATGGGGCCCGGTGCATCTCTGTTCGTCGTTTCAGGGAGGAATCGGGCCTGAATTGTTGCCTATATTCGGACCATTTTCCAGTACGGACTGCAGCCACCTTGGAAAGCCGGTCACCATCTTCTGTCATGCGAATTGGATGCAGGGAAACTAGCATCCAATTTGCATAAGTGTGAACCCAGCATTAAAGTGATCTGCTTCAATGGTCCTATAATGGCATTGCTATAAGAATATGTTCTGAATTTGTGCTGCTGAATTCACAACCATAAAAATATTCTAGATGAAGTTCCACTTCAAGAAACACAAGGGCAAATCTCACCTGTATATCGGGCTTGGCATCTTTGGAGAGAACACTGAAGTTTAAGATGGAGCGAATCATTTCCAGCAGAATGGAGACTATAAAGGCGAGGAGTTCTTGGCGGTTCTCCTGTAGGATGCCCCGAACCACATAATAGATGCAGAACACTGAAAAACAGATTAAAATATTTAAATATTTGCACCAACATAGCTCATAACATTCTACTTATTCTCTATGATTATACTATGGTTTTACCTATGCCGGCCATAGGCAGTTCAAATTTCAGCCGGTTCAGCAAGACAGGAGATTCAAACCACGTATGGGCAGGCTGAATGTACCCAAGTTGATCAATTTAAATGCGAATATTGCTGACTGTGGTCGCAGGAAAGAAAATCGTTCTGTTATGGCCAACTTTAGTTCTGTATACAAATGACTTAAAGGATCACTAAAGGATTTTTTTTTTTTAGCTAAATAGTTTCCTTTACCTTAATGCGGTGCTGTTTTTATGTTCTCATTGTTCGTTTTTGCTTTGAAGTAGCTGTAATACTTCTCTGATCTCCACACTTCCTGATTGTCTGGCTCCTTATGAAAAATCTCATGGCAGCTTTTCACTGTGGTCCAAGCTGTGTCTCTAAAACTCCTCAGACCCAATCAGATTCATTTTAAAAACAAAACACTGCCCTGGGATTCAATTTAAAAACAAAACACTGCTCTGTATTTGTTTGTTTTTGTTCTGTCTTTCTCTCTACCTTACATAAACACAAAACCTTTTTAAAAACGAAAGTGAAACTAGAGGCATATTATATGATTGATTTTTATCTATTTTTAATCATTTTTAAAAGGAATCATTTAACTTTTATGTCTCTATACCCTGTAAACAGTCATTTCAGCAAAACATTTTTTTTCCTTTAGTGATCCTTTAAGCCATAGCTATGACTTAGGCGGCGTACACACGAGGGGATATGTCCGCTGAAAACGGTCCGATGGACCGTTTCAGCAGACATCTCCGCTCGTGTGTATGGGCTAGCGGACAGATTTCTCCACCCGACAGATTTCAAAGCAAGCTTTGAAATCTATCCGGTGGAATCTGTCCGCCCGACATGTCTGCTGGTTAGTACACTTACCAGCAGACATGTCGGCCCCCACCGCCGCCGCGCCGCTGCCGAATGGATTCGGCGCATGTGCGGAAGTGTTTTACTTCCTGGTGCGGTGACGTGGCGGTGACGCGGCGGCGTCAGCGTCACCGCGCCGTCCGGCGGCGGGGAATTTGATCCGATGGTGTGTACACGCCATCGGATCAAACTCCCGATCGGACATATCCGATGGAAATGATCCGCGGACCGTTTTCATCGGATATGTCCGATCGTCTGTACGCCGCCTAAGGCTTCGACTGAAACGTGTTAGAATCCAGCTGGGTATTTGGATAACAATCCTTCACAATACTTTATTTGGTAAAAAAAATATGCCATCCTGGACATCCAAACAAAGCTAGCAGAACTCTAATACCGCGTACACACGATCAGAAATTCCGCCAAGAAAACCGTGGATTTTTTTCCGACAGAATTTTGGCTCAAACTTGTGTTGCATACACACGGTCACACAAAATTCTGACCGCCAAGACGTGACGTACAACACTACAACGACTTGAGAAAAATGAAGTTCAATTCAATTCAAATTTATTCCGAGCATGCATGTTTTTTGTTTGCGTCGGAATTGCATATAAAGGAGTTGAAGCTGTTATAGGACCAAAGAGTGGGCCAACTCAATATTGAACCCTACGGACCAAGACTGGGATGCCATTAAAGTTCATGTGTGTGCAAAAGACAGGTGTCACAATACTTTTGACAATATAGTGTATACACAAATATTTCTGTTAGCAGTGTATGCTAATTGCGCCAATTTTGATCACCACAATACAATGTGTCATACATAACCACATATCGCCTCAACCTTTGGGATTGCAGTGACGTTTTTGGACGCTGACAAGGGAGTTATTTTCTCCATGTCACCACCCCCTTGCTGCAAGCTGCTGTCACAGGTAAAGACAGAGGAATCTGAATAACGATTCATCCACATAATTACAGCACATTAGCTTTGCACGACTGAAGAATAAAGGGGGCTGTGTCACAACCAGTCTCCCGAAGGGGGAGAGCAGCTGCAGCTAGTCGTATGTATCAGAAACGAGGGTCAGGAGCTTTCTTTCAACTAAGGCAGTCCATACATTAAACATTTTTTTTCATTCAACCATCGGGAGTGAAAAAAATGGGGGACTGATTCCTCCATCTACACATTCGAGATGGATAGGAGAACCACTCCTGCTGAGCTATTGCACACTCAAGTCAAGGAGCCTTTCATGCTCTCAGAACACAAGAATCAGGGTTGCCGGCTATAGCCGGTGGCACTGATCGTTTTGCAAAAACCAGACAAGGTGGTTGCACAGAAGTTGACCAATAGATCGACTTCTCTATAACCAGGGTGCCCATACATGGATCGAAATTTGACCAGTCCCTGCTGAACCAGATGCATTTTGATCCACGTGTGGTTGGCTTAACCCTGCCTTAAATTTTACACCATACTAACGCATGCCATTTTGGCCGAAATAGTTATATTTAGGAGGTATGGGTGAATTTCATGTACAGTGCATTGAAAAAGTATTCATACCCCTTGAAATTTCCCACATTTTGTCATGTACAACCAAAGACGTAAATGTATTTTATTGGGATTTAATGTGATAGACCAACACAAAGTGGCACATGATTGGAAAGTAAATGATAAATTGTTTCCAATTCACCCCCCCCCCCCCAGTCAGTACTTTGTACAACCACCTTTTGTTGCAATCACAGCTGCAGAGAGAGTGAAATTTTTGCTCATTCTTCTTTGCAAAATAGCTCAAGCTCTGTCAGATTGGATGGAGAGCGTCTGTAAACAGAAATTTTCAAGTCTTGCCACAGATTCTAAATTGGATTTAGGTCTGGACTTTGACTGGGCCAACACATGAATATGCTTCATTCTAAACCATTTAATTGTAGCTCTAGCTGTATGCTTAGGGTCGTTGTCCTGCTGGAAGGTGATCCTCTACCCCAGTTTTAAAGGGGTTGTAAAGGTACACGTTTTTTTACCTTCATGCATCCTATGCATGAAGGTAAAAAAACATTTAGCAGCACCGGCCCCCGCCGAGCCCCCGTTGTACTTACCTGACCGTTCGAATGTCCCGGGCGCGTCACGTCGTCCTCTTCGGTTTCCAGCCTGGCCGTTGATTGGCTAGGCTGGGCGGATTGATAGCAGCGCAGCCATTGGCTAGCGCTGCTGTCAATCAGGGCGGATGACGCGGCGCGCTGGGGGGCGGAGCCGAGTGATACAGTCGGCGGCTATGGCCGCCGCTGTATCACGGGTGCACGCTCGCAAAAGCTTTCCTCCATGCGAGCGCCCTCGCATGAAGAAGGAAAGGTTTTGCGAGGAGGAGCCCAGACAGCCGCCGAGGGACCCCAGAAGACAGGTTTCCGGGCCACTCTGTGCAAAACGAACTGCACAGTGGAGGTAAGTATCACATGTTTGTTATTTTTATTTTTTTTAAAACCTGACTTTAGTGACCCTTTAAGTCTTTTGCAGGTTCTCTTCTAAGATTGTCCTGTATTTGGCTCCATCATAGGTGTGCGCAGCCTTTGGCATTAGGGTGTGCACCCCAAAGCTCAAACACACTCTACCGATCGCTCACGATGTTAATTCAGAAAGGGAAGTGGCCAGTAAATGGCATATTTACTGGCCCCTTCCCCCACTCATCTAAGACATCCACAGCAACAACCGGTGGGAGAGGAGGGAAGCCGGCAGTGCTGTGGGGGGAAGGAGGGGGAGCCAGGTTAGTAGAGGGAATCTGTTCTGCGCAGGGTGATTAGGGTGTGCCTGGGCACACCCTGTGCGCACGCCTATGGGCTCCATCCATCGTTCCATCAACTCTGACTAGCTTTCCCTGTCCCTGCTGAAGAAAAGCATCCCCACAACATGATGCTGCCACCACCATGTTTCACAGTGGGGATGGTGTGTTCAGGGTGATGTGCTGTGTTAGTTTTCCGCCACACACTGAATTTTGCTTTTAGGCCAAACAGTTATCAGACTGACCAGAGCAACTTCTCCTACACTTCCTCTCGTTTGCTGTGTCTCCAACATGGCTTCTTGCAAACTGCAAACAGGACTTCTTGTGTCTTTCTTTCAGCAATGGCTTTCTTCTTGCCACTTTTCAATAAAGGCCAAATTTGTGGAGTGCACAACTAATAGTTGTCCAGTGGGCACTACCTAACCACATGCTTTTCCGCTTCTTTCAACTCCGACATGCCCTCAACTCCCAATTTGTCAACCCCGCACCGGCTCTCGAGATACCTCTCCTGGTTGATATTGTGACTGGATCTGATCACAAAAAACTCATTTCCCAACTCTATTGCTACCTCATACAGCCCTCTGCGGCAGCCACTGCATACCGCCTTAAAGACCGTTGGGAGCCTGACATCGGCACTGTGTCCGACGCGGACTGGGGCGAGGCCCTTGCTAACTGCAAGACGGTCTCCCCTAAATTATCCGACCGCCTCACCCACCTGTTCATTCTCCACAGGTCGTACCTAACACCCCACCGCATTTCAAAAATTTCGGAGTGACTAAGACCACAACTGCCCCGGCTGTGGCCACCCTGATGCCTCCTTTTTTCACCTACTCTGGGCCTGTCCTCCCATCCAGGGGTTCTGGACTCAGGTGGTCCGGTTCCTCCATGATCGGATGGGCTCCCCTGTGTCCCTCTGCCCCCGCCAGTGCATACTGGGACTTCTCTCCCTTCCTGAAGAAGAAAAATATCTCAACACATTTCTGCAAGAAACGTTATTCCTTGCTCGACTGCAAATTGCCAGGCGCTGGATGAGGGGAACCCCGCCCTCCCTGCAACAGTGGATTAGTGCTGTCAATGCTGCCCTCCCTTATAAAAAAATGTTATATGCCAACAGGGGCTGCCCACAGAAATATAACAAGGTTTGGGACAGGTGGCTGGGGGACTCCTCCTCCTGCACTGATGTGGGCTAGATGCGGTTCCCATACGCTGTCTGCCAACTTCCCCTATAGCGCCCCCCCCCCCCCCCCACTCCCCGTACGGTTGCTTGCTGCCCCCTAACCTGTACCACACCAGTAGTGACCCCCACTGTTACTCCTTGCTAACTCTATTCATGTTTATGTTCATTTACAATGTCAAATGGATCTACTTGTACCTGTAGTGCATGTTGCACTTCTTACCCGACTGTACTCCCGTCTTTACCTTATGCTCAATAAAAGTTGTTTTGATTCAAAAAAAATAGTTGTCCAGTGGACAGATTCTCCCACCTAAGCTGTGGATCTCTGCAGCTCCTCCAGTTACCCTGGGCCTCTTGGCTGCTTCTCCAATTAATGCTCTCCTTCCCCATCATGTCAGTTTAGGTGGACTGCCATGTCTTGGTAGGTTTGCAGTTGTGCCATACTCTTTCCATTTTCAGATGATGGATTGAACAGTGCTCCGTGGGATGTTCTAAGCTTAGGAAATATTTTTAGAACCTAACCCTGCTTTAAAATTCTCTACAATGTTATCCCTGACCTGTCTGGTGTGTTCCTTGGCCTTTATGTTCACTAATGTTCTCTAACAAACCTCTGAGGGCTTCACAGAACAGTTATATTTATAATGAGAACTGCAGAGAATTTCAAGGGGTATGAAAAAATTTTCAAGGCACTGTATGTTTTTATTCTCCAATTTAAAATTTCCTCAGTATTCTAGAAATGTGACACAGTCTTGTTTACTTCGAAAACAGGAAACATATGATGGCATATTTGTGTGAAAGCAGAGATGGTGCAATAACCACAAATGTATAAGTTACTTTGGTACAAAAGCAAACTAAGGAAATGTCTTTCCTAATGTATCCTGTCAAAACTCAGCAGCTAAAAGTACTCACACAGGGATTCTAGATAGCAGATTAATTTTACATGCGTTTCTATACATTTTCCACACATTCTGTAGGAATTCGTACTACCGCTTCTGCAAATTCCTATTCTATCATTTCCCTAGCCATGAGATTAGTAAAGTAGTGAGTGTACAGCTTGTATAACCGTGTCAATTTATAGAGGGGGACAGGTTGACAGGTGATGGGCACTGACTGGCAGCTTATGGGCACCTTGATGATATCAATCAATGTAATGATTATCAGCACAGACCCCCCCCCCCCCGACAGGGAGAGGCACCGATCGGCTCTCCCTGTCAGCGTGAACCGAGGAAAGCCATTTACTGGCACTTCCTGGTTAATGCGATGATCAGCTGTGATTGGTCACACTTGATCACGTAGTAAAAAGCCTCTGTTAGAGGCATCCTACCATGATCGGAGTTGCAGTGTGTCAGACTGATACACCGCACCTCTGATCGTCGCGCTGGCTCTGTTATCCTGATCACGTCACATGACACTCGGTAACGATAACGCAGCCACTTTGCCATCATTTTGCTATGCGGTGGGAGGCAAGTGTTTAAAAAAATTAAATAAATGTCCGTCATACTAACCTCCTCTGTGCAAGGGTGTTGCACAGAGTGGCCCCGATCCTCCTCTTCTCGAGTGCCCTTAACCACTTCAATTGACGTTCTGGCTTTCAGTGGGGATATCTGAATGATGCCTGCAGCCACAGGCATCATTCAGATATCCATCTCTTCAGGCGGCGAATCCCTGCACGATAAGAACAATCATAGCGGCGGTTTGCCATCGGAGACCTGGAGAAACGATCCGCCGCCGTCCGCTGTAAACCATAGAGTAGACTGGTGACCAGATGGTCACCAGTCATCTCTATGATCGTCGGAGGCCCGGGCGCGATGTTATGACGTCACGCCCGGGTCCTGGAATGTAAACACAGCCGCAATCGCGGCTGAAAGCATTAGATCGGGGATTTTTTTTTCACAATCTAATGCTTTCCAGCCTGGAGGAGAGATGTGGGGTCTTATTGACCCTGCATCTCTCCATAAAGAGTACCTGTCACACACATTCCTATTACAAGGGATGTCTACATTCCTTGTAATAGGAATAAAAGTGATCAAAAAAAAAAAAAAAGTCAAAAAAAGTTTAAAAATAAAATAAATTGTGTAAAATAAAAAATAAAATAATAATAACAAAAATAAATAAAATGTAAACGCCCCTACCCCCGGTAGCTCGCGCTCAGAAGCGAACGCACGCGTAAGTCCCGCTCACATGTGTAAAAGCCGTTCAAACCACACATGTGAGGTATCGCCGCGTGCGTTAGAGCACCAGCAACAATTCTAGCACCAGACCTCCTCTGGAACTCTAAATTTGTAACTTGTAAAAAAAAAATAAGCGTAGCCTATGGAGATTTTTAAGTACTGACGTTTGGCGCCATTCCATGAGTGTTCGCAGTTTTAAAGCGTGACATGTTAGGTATCTATTTACTCGGCGTAACTTTATCTTTCACATTATACCAAAAAATTGGGCTAACTTTACTGTTTTGTTCTTTTTTAATTCACAAAACCGTTGTTTTCCAAAAAAAAAAGGCGTTTGAAAAATGATTGCGCAAATAATGTGCGAGATAAAAAGTTGCAATGGCCGGCATTTTATTCCCTAGGGTGTCTGCTAAAAAAACATATATAGTGTTTGGGGGTTCTGAGTAATTTTCTAACAAAAAAATGATGATTTATGCATGTAGAAGAAGTGCCAAAATAGCCCCGGTATTGAAGCGGTTAAGGAGAGCCGCATTCTATGGGAGCACTCCCGAGTCCTGCTGCTGCGTCTATTGATACAGACAGCAGGACCTGGCCACGACTCCCATGTCACTGGATTTGATTGACAGCAGCGGGAGAGAATGGCTCCTGCTGCTATCAACCTATCTAATGGGGACCCGAGACAGCTGCTTATAGGCTCGTTCTGGACACTGGAACGATCGGGTCCAGGTAAGTAAAAGGGGGGCTGCACTACAGAACCTTGAGGGTTTACAACCCCTTTAAGGCTCGTACACACTATAAGAAAATCGGGCAAACATTTTCTTCCAAAGAATTTTCGTCTGATTTTCATATCGTGTGTACAAACTTTCAACAGCCGATTCAGACTTTCCGTATGAAAATTCCCGAACAGACAAACTCTCAAATTTTTCTCGTACGGGAACAGAACGAATGATTTTCCTTTAATGTGTACCGTTTTCATACAAGAAAAATCTGAAGAAAAAAGACTGCGCATGATCAGAAACGATAAACAACAACAAAAAAGCCTTTGTCACACGAGAATTTTCATACAACAATACGTTTGGGGACATGGCTGCATATGTGGGGGACATGGCTGCATTTATGGGGGGGACATGGCTGCATATGTGGGGGACATGGCTGCATTTATGGGGGGACATGGCTGCATATGTGGGGGACATGGCTGCATTTATGGGGGGACATGGCTGCATTTATGGGGGGACATTTAAAAAAAAGGATTTTTAATAAACAGCTTACCTGTAAAATCCTTTTCTTGAAGTACATCACGGGACACAGAGCGCATAGCCATTACACTTGGGTTATATGGGTACCTTCAGGTGTGGACACTGGTGTAATCAATTTCACAGGAAGTTTCCTCCCTATATAACCCCCTCCCACTGGGAGTGCTTCAGTTTTGTAGCAAGCAATTCTCCCGAGGTTACACAATGTTCCCCAAAAGAGGGGTGGGAGCTCTGTGTCCCGTGATGTACTTCAAGAAAAGGATTTTACAGGTAAGCTGTTTATTAAAAATCCTTTTTTCTTTATCGTACATCACGGGACACAGAGCGCATAGCCATTACACTTGGGATGTCCTAAAGCAATGCTCTATGAAGGGAGGGAGACCGTAAGGCCAAGAATAGCCAAACAAAAAATTATCAGGAAGTAAAGTAACTCCACCAACAGAAAAAAAGGGGGCGTGACCCGGACCAGAGGATTCTATACTGCTGCCCGTAGGACCGCCTGCCCAAATGCTGCGTCCGTACCCCTTGCAACGTCCAACTTATAAAATTTAGTAAACGTATGTACGGAAGACCAGGTTGCCGCCTTGCAAACCTGTGCCATAGAGATCTGATGGTGTGCCGCCCAGGAGGCACTCATGGCCCTCGTAGAATGGGCTTTAACTGATAAGGGAGGTGGCACGCGCTTCAGACCATAGGCCTGAAAAATCAGCTGCTTAATCCACCTAGCCAAGGAAGACTTGGCAGCCGGCTGACCCTTCTTGGGGCCATCCGAAAGAACAAAAAGCACATCTGTTTTCCGAATCTTCTCTGTAGCCTTGAGATAGACCCTCATGGCTCGAACCACGTCCAAAGTATGAAGCAGTCTTTCCTCTCTGGACTGGGGAGTAGGAAAGAAGGATGGTAGGACTAGGTCCTGATTCAAGTGAAAACTGGATATGACCTTAGGAAGGAAAGAAGGTTGAGGCCGCAGAACCACTCTGTCCTTATGCAGAATAAGGTATGGCTCCCTGCATGACAAGGCTGCCAGCTCGGAAACCCTTCTGGCCGAAGCCATAGCCACCAAGAAAACCGACTTTCGGGTTAGCAGCACAAGAGGGATTTCTGTCAGAGGTTCAAACGGCTGCCTTTGTAAAGCTGACAAGACCAGATTTAAATTCCAGGGGCAGAGGGGAGCTCTAATAGGGGGATTCACATGCAAGACCCCCTGCAAGAAGGTTTTCATAAGCGAGTGGGTGGCCAAGGGTCTTTGAAACCATATCGATAAAGCCGACACCTGCCCCTTTAGAGTACTAAGAGCCAACCCTTTGTCAACGCCAACCTGGAGGAATCGCAAGATCCTGTCAATAAAAAACTTTCGAGGATGCCATTTTTGAGACTCGCACCACTCCACATAGGTTCTCCAGACTCTGTAATAAATATTTCTGGAGACCGGTTTCCTAGCCTGAATCAACGTAGATATGACCTGAGCTGAGAGGCCTCTGCCCTTAAGAATTAGGGATTCAGCCGCCAAGCCGTCAAATTTAGCTGCTGTGAAGCAGGGTGGCAGATTGGGCCCTGAGACAGCAGATCTGGGCGCAGGGGGAGCGGCCACGGCGCCCCGACTGACATCTTCACGATGAGTGCGTACCAAGCCCTCCTGGGCCAGGCTGGGGCCACCAGGATCATAATCATCTGCAGTGGAGGGAACGCATACAGGAGAGAAAACTGGTGCCAAGGGCAAACCAACGCATCGGTCCCGTAGGCCGAGGCTCGGGATATGAATTTGTCCAATTTTTTGTTGGATCTCGTTGCCATAATGTCCACATCTGGGACTCCGAATCTTTGGCAAATCTCTTGGAATACCTGGGGGTGAAGAGACCACTCCCCCGGGAGCAACTGTTGACGACTCAAAAAATCTGCTTGAGAATTGTCTATCCCTGGGATGAACACCGCCGAAATGCAGGGTACATGGGCTTCGGCCCATGAGAAAATCAGGTTTACTTCCCTTTGGGCTGCTAGGCTCCTCGTGCCCCCCTGGTGGTTTATGTATGCCACCGCAGTGGCATTGTCGGACTGTATCCTTACTGGCAGACCCTGAAGGGGGAGAGTCCAGGAGATCAGGGCCAGCCGAGCAGCTCTGATCTCCAGGATATTGATGGGAAGCAGTTTTTCTGCCTCCGCCCACTGCCCTTGCTGGGTCTGTCCTTCTAGAACTGCCCCCCAACCTGACAGGCTGGCATCCATGGTTACTATCTTCCATGTGATGGGGCAAAAGGATTTCCCCTTTGACAAATTTTGAGGGACCAGCCACCAAAACAGGCTGCGCCGGACTCCTGGGGAGAGCACTAACGGACGATCTAACGCCTGAATGGACTTGTTCCAAGCAGAGAGAATGGCTGCCTGAAGATATCTGGTATGGATCTGGGCGTAGGGCACTGCCTCGAAGGCGGCCACCATCTTCCCCAGCAGTCGCATACATAGGCGAATAGTCGGCCTCTTCTTGCCTAAGATCACTTGAACTGCTTGAGTTATTGATCTGACCTTTGCTTGAGGTAAAAATATCCTCTGGCAGTCTGTATTTAGCCGAAGGCCTAGATATTCCAACTGCTTTGTGGGTTTCAAAATCGATTTTTCTTGGTTCACAATCCACCCGAATTCATCTAGATGCTGAACTGTGCGAACTACTGCCTGATTGATGCTGGAAGCTGAGCTGTCGATAACCAGAAGATCGTCCAGGTATGCCAGGACCAAAATGCCTTCTGTCCTTAGGACGGCTAGCACCGGGGCTAACACCTTTGTGAATACCCGCGGAGCTGTTGCCAACCCGAAAGGGAGGGCTACGAACTGGTAATGGCGGTGATCTATCATAAAACGAAGAAACTTGTGATGTGCCGGGTAGATCGGCACGTGCAGATACGCATCCTTTATGTCTATAGTTGCTAGAAAGTCGTCTTGATGTAGGCTGGCTGCCACCGAACGTATGGACTCCATACGAAAGGTCTGAATCTTTAGAAAGTGATTTAGGCGTTTGAGGTCTAGGATAGGCCTGACGTCGCCATTGGGCTTTGGTATTATGAAAAGGTTGGAGTAGAATCCCAGACCCCATTCCTGGGTTGGTACTTCTACAATTACTCCTTGGAGCAAGAGACGATCCAATGCTTTTACAAGAGAGGCCCTCTTTAATGGGTCGCTTGGAAGACTTGACCCCTGAAAATGAGGAGGGGGGACTTCCCGAAACTCTAGCTTGTAGCCCGTGGCTACCACGGACAGTACCCAAGAGTCGGGAATTCTGGCCTTCCACACTTCGGAGAAAAACCGAAGCCTTCCCCCCACCCAAGAGAGTGGGGGCGCCCCTTCATGAATCTGACTTGATGACTGGTTTAACCGGCTTGCGAGACCATGGCCTCTTGCCTGCCGTGGCTTGCCTGCCGTGGCTTGTCCTTGTGGGCGGCTATTAAATGCTGAACGCCCGGGAGGCCGTCGATACTGACGGGAATTTGAAGGGGCCGAGCCTGCGAAGGCCTGTCGCTTAAACGCGGGCCCACGCGATCTTTTCTTGACAGGCAAGAAAGAACTTTTACCACTTGATATGGTCTGGATATATTTATCTAGGTCTTCACCGAATAGTCTCCCACCATGAAAGGGAAATCCTGCTAAAAGCCTTTTGCAGGGTGCCTCTGCTGACCAGTTTTTCAGCCACAAAAGGCGACGCATATGAACCAACAGCAGAGATAAGCGGGACGCCTGTTGAACGGAGTCCTTAATAGCATCTACTGCAAAGCAGAGAGCCCTTGGGAGGTCAGCCAATTCACGAGCTTGCTGAGCCGGTATGTCCCTTAATATCTGTTTTGTCTGATCCTTTAAAGCCTGACAAACGCCAATGGCTGCCACCGCTGGCTGAACCACGGCACCTACTGTGGTAAAAGAAGCCTTCAGTAGGGTCTCCAATTTTTTGTCGACTGGATCTTTAAACATCTGGACATTTTCAACCGGACAGGTCAGGGATTTATTTACGCAGGAAATGGCTGCGTCCACGGTAGGGAGTGCCCATTTCTTTGCAAATTCCTCTTCCATAGGATAGAGAATAGTGAACCTTTTAGGAGGGATACAAATCCTATCAGGTCGAGCCCAATCCTGAAAAATCACGCTCTCCAGAAGGGGGTGAACCGGAAAAGACGCACCACTCAACGGTGCCTTCAAGGAACCTAAAGAGGATACCGCGGGGGCTGATTGTTCTGACACTGGAAGTTTAAAAGCAGTGCGAACCATATCCGTCAGAGACTGGATCCACAGACTCTCTGCTTGAGAAGCCTAAAAAATTTCATCTATAGTGGAACCTTCAATGTCTGAACCGTCGGGACTCGGGTCCGCTTGATCCCCCTGTGGGTCCAATTCCTCCGAAGAGAGGACCTCTGCATCTGAAAACACCGATCTAGGTGATGGGGATCTAGCCCGTTTGCCACCTGGCAAAGAGCGGGCAATTAAAGCAGTTAACCTTTTCTCTAGCCCACCCAGGGTGGTCGCTAGCATTTCTTCCGTAACATAAACGGGAATGGGTTGATTGGGGGCCGCCTCTGCCCCTAGCACCCTCAATGGCTCCTGCAACATGCTGTTCGGTGGTCTATCTGGTGAGGGTGGGACCGCTAGAACCTGGCCCAAATCCTCTGACCCCGATGGAGACCCCTTTAGTTTTTTGGTACCTTTTGCAGCCTTAGCTGGTCCTGATCCCTTGGGAGCCATTGCACAACCTTGAGACACCCCTAAAGCCAACACCCAACTGTTGTAGCTAGAAGTGAACCATTAATAAGAACAGGCTATGGTAAAATTTTTCCAAATTTTCATACACCTGAGAAGGCGGCAATACCGAGGAAGGTCCTGTGAGTATTGCCACACCAATGCCCGTTAGCTGGAGCCCAAGGTTGCACCGACTCAGATACTGCCAGATCTAAGGCTGAGTCCCTTTAAGAAAAAAAACTTTTTTTTTTCTGGTCAGTATGGACTAAGTCCAGACCTGAATATCCACAAACCACCACTGGGTGTCACTGTTAGCCAGAAATAGCTCAGCTGCGCGCTCTGTGTCCTCAGCCTCCTCTGCTTTCAGGAGGGAATGACCAGCCAGGAAATACTTTGCTGCTTTAATTGAGACCTGACGCTGCTGGCCCGCCCCCCCCCACGCACGCTGACGCTGTAAAAGGCGGCGCGCACGCGCGCGCGCCCCCCCCCACGCTGAAACCAACATGGAGGAAGCAGAAAGCAGAGGAGAAGCCTGGACCAGCGCTAGCAACCCAACAGACACCAGGCAAGACACTAATCTTTATTGTAGTGCACACATAGAGGAAGCTGTCCCCATAGGCTTCCTAAGAAACAGGAGTTTTGTCAGCATTTCCTCCCTATAGCACGTGGGGCTGCAGTATCATGCTAACAGGCAAATCTGGGGGGAGTAGCAAAATACATATCTTTAAAAGCATACATATACCTACATGTTATCTGGGTAAACATTAGTACATCCCATCCTGCCTCAAAAGACATAGTGGAGATAGTGGCTGATGCACAAGCATACCATTAGCCGACCCAGATACCTACTGTCGAACCAAGTCCCGCAGGTTCCCTCTTACCTGCTCCACGCCGCAGGGTATTGCAAAATGCAAGAGGCCCAACCTTCCCCCATCTCCGTGGGTATTGTCTTGGACCTTCAGGGACCGGGGTCCTGTGTTAAGGAACCCACACACCTGGACCTATATAGCATCCTGGCATCAGTAGCGTTTAGTTCTTGGAAGAGACTAAGGCACTGGAGCCCAGAATCCAGCCCTCCAAGGAGAGGCATTATAGGCAAAACCCCACTCCAGCAGGGCCCGGGTACCGTACACCTTGGCTTTGAAGCACTTCGGACGGATCCGGCTAGCTATCCTGGGTCCCGAGACCTCCGAGGGACAGCTAGACGTGACCAACACCTAAGACACTGGCGAAAAAACTGAAGCACTCCCAGTGGGAGGGGGTTATATAGGGAGGAAACTTCCTGTGAAATTGATTACACCAGTGTCCACACCTGAAGGTACCCATATAACCCAAGTGTAATGGCTATGCGCTCTGTGTCCCGTGATGTACGATAAAGAAAAAAAGTATCGGTATTCGGTATCGGCGAGTACATGAAAAAAAGTATCGGTACTTGTACTCGGTCCTAAAAAAGTGGTATCGGGACAAGTCTAATTCTGATCTTATAACGGGCAGCTAGTTATATGTCATATGCTTACCAACTCCGATCAGCTGTATGAGGGACACTGTGGAATCTTCATTACTCTGTTGCACAAGGTTGGCGATCGTTAAACCGAGCACACAAAGAAGAGAGAAGATGGCAAAGCAAAAATACGTTTTTATTGGCCATGGTAGTTCTGCCCAGGGTTTTATCTGTAGGGGGGAATGAAATAAAGAAAAATTAAGAATTATTCAAGCAGTTATACATATTTGTTAAAAAGTGCTTTAAAACAGTTATCTTAAGATAAAAAAACACATCATACTTACCTGCTCTGTGGAGTTTTACACAAGAGCAGCTCCGATCCTCCTATTCTCGGATCCCCCGCTGGAGCTTCTGGCCTCTCCCACTTGCCAAGTGCCCCCCATAGCACGCTGCATGCCATGGGGGCACTCCTGGCTCCCTCTACTGTGTTTCAGCCAATGAGGAGTGACTAATACCTGCCCAGGTTTCCATGTTAGCATTTATTTTCACAAGAAGACCTCACTGGTCTATTGTTAAGGGTCTTCTGTTAGCCAATTTTCTTCTTAAAGGGGTTGTAATGGTTTGTGTTTCTCTTATGCGTTAAGGTGAAAAAACACCTGGCAATCACGTTTTACTTACCTGAGTCAGTTCACCTGCTCTGCGCATCCACTTCTCCACGGAGTCTTGGATAGATTGATAGCAATGCAGTCATTGGCTCCCGCTGCTGTCAATCAAATCCAATGATGAGGCCGCCGGGGGCGGGGCCGAGTCATACACTCGGGGGCTATGGACGCCGACTGTATGACACGGGAGTGCGCCTGCAAGGTAACCCCAGAGCTTCCCAGACAGGGAGCAGCCGCGAGAGCAGTCGTGGGACCCCAGAACAGGAGGATCGGGGCCACTCTATGCAAAACAAACTGCACAGTGGAGGTAAGTATGACATGGTTGGTTTTTTTTTTAATTAACCTTTACAACCACTTTAAAGCCGAGGTCTAGCTTTGCACAAGTTGTAATATACACTGTTCAGCAATAACTGTAAACATGTTGTCCCTGAGGTTGATGTGTTGAAAGCAGAAAAAATGGGCATCACATTTTGTTGTGTATGGGGCTGACTCGTGTCCACAGCCAAAAAACACCTATTTTCTGCATGTGAGTATCAGAATTGGAGAATGAAGCAATGGAAGAAGGTGGTCTGGTCTAATGAATCACATTTTCTTTTACATAATGAAGATGGCCGTGTGCGTGTTTGGGTTGGCACCAGGATACAATATGGGAATAAGGCAAGCCAGCAGAGGCAGCGTGATGCTTTGGGCAATGTTCTGCTGGGAAACCTTGGCTTCTGCCATTCATGTGGATGTTACTTGTTAGTACATATCACCTACTCAAACATTGTTGCTGACCAGGTACACCCCTTCATGGAAACAATATTCCCTGATGGGAGCATCAGCACTCTGCTACACTGCAAAAATGGTTCAAGAATGGTTTGAGGAACACAACAATGAGTTTGAGGTGTTGACTTGGACTCCAAATCTCCATCCAATTCATGGCAGCCCCACCTCTCAACTTACATGACCTCAGGGATCTGCTCCTGATGGTTTGGTGCCAGATACCACAGAATACCTTCAGACGTTTAGTGGAGTCCATGCTTCAATGGGTCAGGGCTGGCAAAAGATGGACCTATTCATTATTAGGTGGGTGGACATACATTTATGGCTGATCTGTTTGCGTACCTTATTTTCCAAGAATTTTTTAGATTTTTCTGGCCTGTGATGACATCATGGATAATTTCTCTTCTTGTCTGGTGACTTATGCCGCGTACACACAATCGTTCAAACCAATGAGAAGTTTTCATCGGTCGAAACCGATCGTGTGTGGGCACCATCGGTTTTTTAACCATTGGTTAAAAAAAAGCCAACTTGTTTTAAATTTAACCGATGGATTCCTAACCGATAGAACAAAACCAATCATTAGTAGGCACGACCATCGCTTAAAAATCCACGCATGCTCAGAATCAAGTCGACGCATGCTTGGAAGCATTGAACTTCATTTTTTTCAGCACATCGTTGTGTTTTACATCACCGCGTTCTGATCCGATCGTTTTTTTAACCAATGGTGTGTAGGCAGACCATCAGTCAGCTTCATCGGTTAACTGACGAAAACGGTCCATCAGAGCGTTCTCATCGGATGGACCAATCATGTGTACGCGGCATGAGTCTCCTAAGGATATGTTAGCATTGTTCTTCTGTGCTGCAGTACTTTAACCACTTGAGACCCGCGCTGTACGACGTTCTTTTATGTGCATTACCCGGGGGCGCGCAGCGGGTAAACACTGTGCCGGCGCATCGCTGAGGAGTCGATGCGTGTGCCTGGCGGCCGCGATGTCTGCCGGGTACACACGATCGGCGGTGACAGCAGGGACGTGTTAGGGTGCGTGTTATACGCCTGTACGTGTTTATGCGCCAATACAGTACTTCATTATTTCTCACTAAAATGGCTAACTCTTGTATGATGACAACTCTCTTTATGGTCACCGGGCAAAAGTGGATTTCAAGTTAGACTGCAGCAACACATTCTTCAGGTCTGGTCAGGATACAGGCAACATGTGGGTTCAAAAGTACATTGTAGGTGGGTGCTAAAAGTATTAGATCTGTGCAAACCTCGATTGATAAATGATCTGTAAGCCAGTCCTGTCACGGAAACTGAACATAATGAAAACTCTTGTACACCCTTATGCCCCATACACACTATGAGAAAATTGGGCAAGCGATCGGCCACTTTTCCTCGATGTTTCACAACAAGTCGGAACCAAGGATAGAAATAATGTACGAAAATTCTCGTAAGACTCTTTGTCTTACGAGAATTTTCGTACATTATTTCTATCCTTGGTTGTTTTTGATCATGCGCAGTCTTCCATATCTAATATTTCCCATACGAAAATGGCATTAAACAAAAATAATTTGCTATGGTCCGGTACGAGAACAATTTGGGAGTTTTTTGTTCGAAAGGTCGGAATTAGCTGTCGAACATTGTGTTCACACAGAAAATCTGACAATCTTTCCTCAGACTAAAATGTTCGCTCAAATCTTCTTATTGCGTGTATGGGGCAGACTATCCACAACATTTAAAAAAATGATTATACAGTGCCATAAGGCTTTTACAGGTTACTAAAATAATAATTTGAGGGTGGGTTCACACCGACGCGGTCTGCCAAATCGCATGTCATTTGTACAGGAATCGCACTGGAATCCTGTACATATTACATGCAAATTTAGTGCGGTGTGAATGGAGCCATACATTATGTATGGCACAATTCGCACTAAAGACGCACAGGATCCTTCTTTTTGTCCGACACTGGAATCGGATCACATGGGTGTTCAGACCCATGCGATTTGATTCCGCAGTTTGCACTGCATTCTGTAAACCGATTTGGGAGTGTCATTAATTTTATATTGACACCTGCAGCAGTCCGCAGAGCACAGTGTGACCTGCCTGTGATTCTGATGTGGTGCAGGAATCTGGACAGGAAACGCTGTGGTTCCCACACCGCATCAGTGTGAACCGGGCCTAAATCTGATGAAAAATTCACATTAAAATACTTGTTTCTCCTGATCGCCACATCAGTGGCTGTCCAACGAAAATATAAACAAATGTCGCCCTCTAGTGGTAAAAGATGTTTAGGAAACACTCCTAGCTTCACACAAGATTCATATGACTTTCACACTATTTACACATTTACCAATAAAACCCAATGTAAAAATGTGAGAATCCTGTGTGACATGAACCCAATAATCTCTGCTTTTTGTATTCTCTCACTTGGAGCCTTCAGTGTCAGTGAGTAAGTCCCTTCAGTTCAGTAAGCCATGAGGTCAGGTATGTCATGACTGCCACATGATGAGACAAACACTTAGTAAATGCTATATATAAGAATGAGTCACTTCGCTAATTCCCAGCTACTTCCCCAATTTCAGGAAAGCTTAGAAAAAGTCTAAATGGGTGCTACTTCTCTGCTAAAAGTACCGGCTTTGCCGCATTGAGGAGCCAATGGATGGAAGAAAACCTCCTTCCCCCACACTGAAGAAGGGTCATGGAGGGGTCTTTCAGCATGTAAATGACCCAAAACATACCGCTAAGGCAACAGGAAGAAGCACATTAAAGAAGAAGTAAACCTCCACCCCCCCCAAAAAACGGGGGAAAAAAATAACCTGCAAGAGAAAGGCATACTAGCTCTTTATGGGCCACTTACCTGAGATCGCAGCCCCCAAAGTCCACCTCGTCCCCCTCCGCCGCCATGTCCCCTCGCATCTTCTTCCTGTTATCGCCATTCCGCCGCTGTGAATGGCCGGAGCGGCGATGACGCCACTCCTGTGTGGGACCGGCAAGTCACAGCGTTTGCGCGAAAATACAGAATTAACCCAAATAATGGCATTATCAAAAGCGCCACTCTCAGTGCGCCTTCGCCGTTGTCTATGGCACGCCTGTTAGCGCCTGTCATTACTGTAAATATCTCCTAAACCGTGCAGGTTTAGGAGATATTTCTTGCACCTACAGGTAAGCCTTAATCTAGGCTTACCTGTAGGTGCAAGTTGTGTGGTTGGGTTTACAACCACTTTAAGACCATGGAGTGGCCTAGGCAGTCTCCAGACCATAATCCTACAAAAAAATTATGGAGGGAGCTTGCCAAGGGACAGCCAAGAAAGCTTAGGGATTTAGAGAAGATCTGTAAAGGAGAGTGGACCAAAATCCCTCCTGAGGTGTTTGCAAACCTGGTCACCAACTACAAGAAACTTCTGACCTCTGTGCTTGCCAGCAAGGGTTTCTCCACCAAGTACTAAGTCATGTTTTGCTTGGGGATCAAATACTTATTTTACTATTTTTTTTACTGCGCTGCAACTCAATTTATAACATTTCTATCATGTGTTTTTTGTTGATTTTTGGTTAATATTCTGTATCTATCATTTAAAATACACCTACGATATAAATAATAGACCCTTAGTTTCTTTGCAAGTGGGCAAACGTACAAAATCTGCAGGGTATCAAATAATTATTTTCCTCACTGTATATAGCCATGGGGCATGGCCATCCAGTGATGTCACCCAGAGACCCCCCTCCTCCCCCCTGTTCACTTTCAGCGCAGACAACACCCCCTTCTTTTACATATACATTTTTCTCTCTGCCCAGGACAGAGTGTCAGGAGTCTGCTGCAGAATCCCCAGTCCACCTTCCAGCCCAATTCCACTCCCACCCATCCCCCTTGGTAGCGCAGGAGTCTTTCCATAAACCCAGAGACCCCACCCACTTGTAATGTCATCGCCCCACCATGCCTGGGGGTTACGTCATAAGAGTGTGTGTCTCCAGATGACATCACCGGATGGCCACACCCTATGGCTATATAAATAAAGGCACATGCTGGAGCTAACACAACAGCGGGAGCTAGTGTCAGGAGGCAGAAGGCAGAAGAACCTGAGAAATTAGACAGCGGAGAGAGAAGACATTAGCTTTGTCACACCTACTCATTCACATAGGGTGCTGGGTCGGGTCCTGGGGGCCTTTAGCTTCCGATAAGCCCCCTGCCCACAGACCCCCACAACCACCGTTTAGGGTTGTGGGGGAGAGGCCATTGTCCCCAAGGTGCTTTAAAGTGGGGGGCACAGAACAGAAAATACACAGAACAGAAAATGCTAGCCCACCTGGCTCTATTTAGCAGTACTTCTGCACCTTATCCTGGTCACCCAGACCACACTCAATGTAGACGGCTTCACTTTAGCGCCCACAGCTTCGCTCTGGCCTTAGTCCTCAGGCCGTTGCACGGCCTTTTGCAGTCACAAACATTATGGCTGCCTCCTGCAGACCCTCTGACTCCTGGAACCCTCTTGTCTCTCTGGGTGTGGAGCCGTCTCCAACTGGGAGCCATGAGGTCTTCCCATACCTTCATTATAAGTGATGTGCTGACCTGAGCACACACCCTGCTGGTAATCTACAAAGTCTGGATACAGGGTTGGAGATCCCATCCCACCCAAGACACTGTGGAATCTCTAAACTACAGAGCCCAATGCCAGAATACCAAAACCTGGAGAAAGCTGCGAAAGCAGTCTTCTCCAGTCCACATCTATGCTCTGCAGTCTTGCACCAAGCAAATGTGCATACCCTGTGTCTCCCAAATTACCAATTTTACCATGACAGCATATACTACTGCAGGGTTATGCAATAAGCGGACCTCCAGCTGTTGCAAAACTACAAGTCCCATCATGCCTCTGGTTGTAATGCTTGTGGCTGTCAGAGTTTTGCTATGCCTCATGGGAATTGTAGTTCTGCAACAGCTGGAGGTCCGCTAATTTCATATCTCTGTCCTACTGTCACTATATATATATATATATATATAATCTTTAAGGTGCTGGTTGCAGCACTTCCCTTATGTCTGACTTTTTTTAGAAGATTTGGCTTTTCTGTCCCGTGATTTCAATTGGTCCTCCAATCGCTCGGCTTGATTTCCTTATTAAGAGTGGTTTCTTGACTTGCAGAGTCCTTAGAGGAGAAGAACCACCTAGGCCCTCACATGACATTGCTGCCTGCGCTGCCCTGAGGCACAGAACAATGGCACCAAGGCTAGTAATGATGGGTAAAGAGTAGGGCTGTGCGAATTAACTTTCAATTAATCAATTAATCTTTAATTTTTTTGATCGATCAAAATCTTTTTGATCTATTTAAAATTCTTTTGATTGGTACTCACCTCTCCACCGACTTCTGGGCCTTCAGGGAGTTCCGTCTGAGATCCGGTGACGTCACGGACAATGGCAGGGCTTGCCGTGTCCATCTGAATGGCTCCTTTGCTGTGCCTTCATATCTGCATTGTGGCGGGACCTTACTATCTGCCACAAAGGAAGGGCTGTTACACTTCCCTCTATCAACCTGGGATTCTACAACCATCCACTGGGAGTTGTGATAGTTCCCTTCACGGGACATCTACATGCCAACGGACTGCTGTTAACCCCTCCTCATCTGGATTCAGCAGTGGTATCGTTGTACACATTTTTATACCAGTATCATACTTAGCTACAAGTTTTTATGACTGCTTTTGGTACCGTTTGGTATTACTCGCACCATTTTTACAGTTTATGTAGCTACATCGATTTTATCTCCAGTGCAATATTTATTTGGTTACCTACTTGAAGACTATAAAAGTTTTAATGCTCTTCCCATGGAGCGCTGCCTTTGTGTGTTCTTTGTAACCTGCTATCCATTTTTCCAGAGGTTGGGAGCTGCACTGGGAATCAGCCTGCAAGGAGATCAGCTAAAAGTATTTGAATCTGTATGTGCGTTATAATTAATCAAAATTAGTCGATTAAAACGATTAAAAAAACGATTAACCGAACACAAAATTTTGGATCAGTAACAGCCCTAGTAAACAGTAGACTTTTTTTTTTGATCAGAGCATGCGCTGGTGACCAGAAATTTGGGGGGGCTACACAGAGCTACCTGGAGACTGTTCATGGACGCATGAATGAAATGTAATTGCTAACACTGAATTATCTGTACAGCAAATAATACATCAGGAGGGACCCATTTCTAGTAGAAACCCTGAAGCTGGCCATAGTTTTGTTTTGTACAGATTCTTCCATTCACACAAACAAAGTGGATGGAGAAATTCTGCTGACTGGCTGCAGCCGCTGAGCAATAAACATTTTCCAACATGTCCCTTCGACAGAAGTCAATCAAAATGATCCACTTCTGTTGAGCAGGGATGGCTACAATGCTCAATTGGTACTAAGGGGCCCAAAGTGTGCTAAGAAAATATCCCTCACACCATTACACCACCACCAGCCTGAACCGTTAATACAAGGCAGGATGGAAATTCAGCTGGTCCGTGCTGAACCAGCCATTTCAATCAGTGTATGGCAAGGTTAAAGTGTTACTAAACCCACAACAGTAAAATCCATCTGTATATGCAGTAAAGAATGCTTGTTATACTCACTGTGGAACCTAAGGGGTTAATCATGTGCATTGTGTAAAAAGGCTGTTTGATCCTGTCTTCTCTGATTCTCCCATTCTTCCGCCGTCCCCAAACCAACTCCTGATAGTGCAGAGCCTTGGGGGGCAAGCTGCACATGCTCAGTTTGGTGTGTATTGCTAGAGTATTGCAGAGTTTTTTATTTCACTGAGAGACAGTGCATGTGATCAGCACAGGGCCAATTAGCACTGTCCAAACAGAGAGTCAGGGGTCCTGCAGCCTCATAAGACAATAAGGGGAGAATGAAAACTCCTCCTACAAGCTTGCACCAGACACTGATAGAAGTCACAAAACTGCTATATACTGCTGATGAAAAAAGGAATTTAGCTGTTCATATTTACTAAAATAATTAAATGTTCCTGTTCTGTGTACCGTGGGAGACCAGATATAGTAAATGCAGAGTCTTGGGTTTTATATTACCTTAAATCTTTAGGCCCCTCTCACACTTATACGACTTGTGCCATGATTTGCGATAGCAAAGTAGCATGACAAGTCGTTTCCCGTGATTTACAACAACAACCATTCATATTAATACGACTTCAAGTCGTTCCGACTTCAAAGTAGTCCCTGCACTACTTCAGTGCAATTTTGATGCCACTTACACAGGCATTCCCTGAAATCGTGGAAGCGAAATTGCAGTAAAATTGCGCAACTTTGAAGTCGCAGTAGTGTGAAAGGGGCCTTAGTACTACTTTAATCCCCTCAGACAGTTGTGACCTGAACAGGTGTTCCCTTGGGAAGTTTTACCCATTTACTCCTGTTCCAGTTCCAATTCAAAATGTTGTAGTTCCCATTATTTTATGTCCTTCAGTCAGCAGGGACAGAGAGCAATAAAGAAACAGGATGGAGGTCCTAATCCCTCTACACCAGGGGTGTCAAACTCAATTTCATTGTGGGCCGCATCAGCATTCCGATTGCCCTCAAAGGGGCCGGTTGTATCTGTAAGATTAGATGTTCAGCGCATCGCCTCTCCTTACATTAGATGTCAAGAGCCACCCCACCATCAGAATTTGAGTCCCCCACTCTCCCTTACATCACACCCCCCCCCCCCTTTTCCTTATACTGCTGCTAGAAAGAAGCTGGATGCATTGCTTGAAAGCAGAAAGTGAGGGTCTGGAGTAGGACCAGAGGAGGGCTGGAGCTCTCCTGCAGCAACAGGAGAGGTGCGAGGGCCACATGAAATGGCCTGGAGGGCCAGATTCGGCCCGCGGGCCTTGTGTTCGACACCTGTGCTCTACACACTATTTAAAATCAGAGACACATTTTGGTTTTGGCTTCAGATGCACTTTAACTGCTTGTCACTGTAGTTTGATTTAACTGAACTAGAATCAGCGGTGGATCCTAGTGCTACTAAGTGTTGTCAGATGTGCCCCCCACCCATCATCATAGGAGACCACTTCCCATCTAGGACTAGCTTCAAATGACAAGCAGATTTTATCCAATCTTCCTCTTAGGATTAGATGACCACGCATGCAGGGTGTGAGCTGCTGCCCCTTCCTTCCCTTTTCTCCGATCAGTGACCACTGTATACAGAGTTTACAACATCTCAGAATGAAGCAATGAAAGCTCTGGAAAGTCTCCATTTTCTTATTGATGCAACAGTGAGAAACGAGTAGGCCGATATACCAGTAGTATTGCTCCAGGCACCCCTCAAAAAATTTGAGGGGTCGTAAAAAGGTAACAAAAAATGATTCCTAAATAGCTTCCTTTATCTTAGTGCAGTCCTCCTTCACTTACCTCATCCTTAAAATGTCCTTATTTCTTCTGAGAAATCCTCACTTTCTGTTCTTCTGTCTGTAACTCCACACAGTAATGCAAGGGTTTTTTCCTGGTGTGGAGTGTTGTGCTCGCCCCCTCCCTTGGAGGGGGCGAGCAGGAGAGTCGCGTTCTACATTGCAGATAGAGAAAGGAGCTGTGTGTTAGTAGGCGTCCTGACTCTCCTGCTCTACCCCCTTAAGGGATGGGGCGAGCACAACACTCCACACCAGGGAGAAAGCCTTGCATTACTGTGTGGAGTTACAGACAGAAGAACAGGAAGTGAGGATTTCTCAGAAGAAATAAGGACATTTAAAAGCAAAATGGAAGCATGAGGTAAGTGAAGGAGGACTGCACTAAGGTAAAGGAAGCTACTCAGGGATTTTTTTTTTACCTTTACAACCTCTTTAATTCAGCAGCTACAAATACTGTAGACTGCTGACGTTTAGGAAATCACTTGTCTGGTGTACTAATTCCACCGACGTCCGTTTTCGCATACAAAAGTAACTTATAAAAGCGAATGATGGCCGGTTCTATTTTGCTTGTGGGCATGTGAAGCCCACAAGCATTGTTTTTCATGATGCGGTGACTGCTGGCCTCCCAGTCTTCACCGCTTTTCCCACGCATGCTCATTGTGTACGGCATTAAGGTTGCCATCACAACGGGCGGCAGCGTCGGAAGTCCCCACCCCGTTGTGATGGCAACCAAACCAATAAAACAACAACATTTTGTGTTTAAAAAGGTGTCGCTTACGGTTTCTAGATCTCTCGAGATTTCGCAGGGCGGTCTTCCGCCCTGATTCTTGGGAAGCCTGACACTAAGCTTCCAGGAGACACTGCGGCACAGGGGAAAAGCTATATACACGCCTAGTCCCGCAGGAGTGAGAGACAGGAGATATCGCAATGAACTTCAATTTTAAGGTTATTACAGCGCAAACATTTTTTTGGGGGGTCATTTGAACATCTATGTAATGAACCAAAGAGGATAGGATTAAAGGGGTTGTAAAGGTAAAAAATGTTTTCCCTAAATAGCTTCCTTTACTCTAGTGCAGTCCTCCTTCACTTACCTCATCCTTCGATTTTGTTATAAATGTCTATATTTCTTCTGAGAAATCCTCACTTCCTGTTCTTCTGTCTGTAACTACACACAGTAATGCAAGGCTTTCTCCCTGGTGTGGAGTTTCGTGCTCGCCCTCTCCCTTGAGGGGGTGAGCAGGAGAATCAGGGACGCTCTCTACGTTGCAGATAGAGAAAGGAGTTGTGCGTTAGTAGGCGTCCTGACTCTCCTGCTTTCTCCCTGGTGTGAAGTGACACTTCACACCAGGGAGAAAGCCTTGCATTACCGTGTGGAGTTACCGACAGAAGAACAGAAAGAAATAAGGACATTTAAAAGCAAAATGGAAGCATGAGGTAAGTGAAGGAGGACTGCACTAAGGTAAAGGAAGCATTTTTTACCTTTACAACCCCTTTAAAGGTATGATTTTGTGTGGACCTCCGCTTGAGAGTCATAAAAATTAGATTTCATGTTGTTGTTTATATTGCACCTATATAAAAAAGGAAAAGGGGAGTGGCTGTGTCAGGGCAACCAATCATCTTCCAGCAATCAATACCTTTGTGTAGGTTAGCAAATGAAACATTTGATTGGCTTTCACTGACAGCAGCTTCTCTTGTAGTTCCATGGCATGTAATACCAGACCTCTGATAGGTACTTACGGGACCAAACGGTGTAGGGATCAGCTCCTGGTGTCGTGGTTGAAGATTTGGCAAAGGCACATCACAAGAATCGCTGCTTTGCGACATGTCCGGCCTGTGGAAGGGAAAAAACAAACAATTAACTCGAGATGACATCAATGATACAAAACAATCTGAACAAAGGGGCCCTACAGGCCGGTCTAAAGCTGTGACCATGCAGATACAACAATCCTCTAAACACGGCAAAGAGCTGCTTACAGGGGGACCGAGAGAAATGCTGCCTATTGGGGTTCAGTTAAAGTGAAAGTCTACGGTATATATTCTATATCAGCGATGGCGAACCTTGGCACTCCAGATGTTTTGGAACTACATTTCCCATGATACTCACCTACACTGCAGAGTGCAGGTGCATCATGGGAAATGTAGTTCCAAAACATCTGGGGTGCCAAGGTTCGCCATCACTGTATACAGTATATTCAAGCATATTGCGCAGGCCAATAAATGACGCAGTCACTCTCACTGTGTATACAATTGCTGAAGATGTGGAGGAGAGGTGGACCCAAGTGGGAAAATAAGAAATAGAAAGTACACAATATATATTTCCTATTACATATGAAGGTATTTTATAGTATACCATCTTGTGATTGTTATGACTTTATATCATCTTGCTTCTGAGCCTTGATGAAGGGGAGTTCTGAGCCCCTGAAACGTGCTGGATTTATCTTCTAAATTCTATCAAGAATAATACAATTCTACTGAAGCAATATTTTGTGGTGCTCTCACCCTTATACACTAAGTTTCTTGTCAGGTTTCTTTCTCACATCACTGCCCTACCGAGCCTCCATTGGTTGAAAAAACAAAGGCAATAAAGGAAGGGGTGGGCCAGGGACAATCAGGGTGGGGAGAAAAGCGTTGGATGATGCTGGATGTCCAGAAAATGAGGTGGGCTCTGACTTGCTGAAGCCACTGCTACACAATTGTGAGAAGCTCACAGTACACAGTAAATTCAGACAAATCAATTTCACGAAAAGGGAAGGTCGAAGTTCAGCTTTAACCTCGGTGATCAACACATACAGCCACAACATACCGCTCCCTATCACTACTTCATACTTCTCTTTTTCTTTTATTATGGGAATTTGTCAACAGGAAATTCCTAGTAACTGCTTCCCAACCATCCATGCATGATCCCATTGGCCGGTGGGGGAGCCAATGCATGTGGTGGAGGTTATATCTATTGGTATTTTTATCAGTGTTTACGTGGGATTTTTCAATAAAGATATATTTTTTTGATAATACCAGCTGTTTCTCTGAATTAATTCTTGGCATCCCTTTCCCGCTTTTTTTTCTATATGCTGCCTGTGAATTCAGAGGAACACACCTCACAATACAATATATACACTGCTCAAAAAAATTAAAAGGAACACTTTTGAATCAGAACTCCTGGGATATTGATCTGGTCAATTAAGTAGCAGAGGGGGAGGGGTGTATACAGAGGGGGTTGTTAATTTCATTAACAGCAAAGCAGCTGAAACTGATTAACAACAGGGGCACTAGATGGGCAACAATGAGACGACCTCCAAAACAGGAATGGTTTTTCAGGTGGAGGTGTCTGACATTTTTTTTTTCCCCTACTCATCTTTTCTGACTGTTTCTCACTAGTTTTGCATTTGGCTAGAATCAGTGTCACTACTGGTAGCACGAGGCGGTACTATACTATTGGTCCCTATAAAGGTTACACAGACAGTCCAACTCCTCATGGATGGCACATCAATACGTGGCATTGCCAGAAGGTTTGCTGTGTCTCCCAGCACAGTCTCAAGAGCATGGAGGAGATTCCAGGAGACAGGCAGTTACTCTAGGAGAGCTGTACAGAGCCATAGGAGGTCCTTAACCACTTAATCACAAAGGACGTCCATGGACGTTCTTAGCTTTGTGCGGTGATATGTGAATGATGCCTGCAGCTACAGGCATCATTCAGATATCGCCCTTTTCAGCCGGCGATTCTGTGCACCATAAGAACGATCAAAGCGGCGATTCCGCCGCTTGATCGTTCTTATAGGCGGCGGGAGGGGACGCCCCCCCCCCCCTGCCGCCGCCACCCGGTGCTTCTCCGGGCTCTCCCGTGCCATCGGGGGCCCGGAGAGCAAATCGGCCGGCGCTTGTTGGTGTAGCATAGAAATGACTGTGACCAGACGGTGTAAGAGACCCTGGAACACTTCCTTTCAAGCATGGTGTATGCACAGACCAGCAGGGGACAATCAAACATGGGCCTGCTTTGGGTCAACCATGCCCAGTATCAGTATATCCTTAGGCCTCTTGCACATGGGGTCCTGAAGGGGCACTGAGGCCCTCCTAGTGTTTTAGAAGAAAGCCTCTGTTCCAGACGTTCTCCCCTAAATGCACAGTGCCCTAAACCAGTGGTCATCAACCCTGTCCTCAGGGCCCACTGACAGACCAGGTTTTATGTATTACCTTGGGGAGATGCAGACTGGAATACTGAAATCACTGAGCAGCAAATGATATCACCTGTGATGTATTTCAGTTATCTTGCAAACCTGGCCTGTTAGTGGGCCCTGAGGACAGGGTTGATGACCACTGGCCTAAACCAGGGATCTCCAAACTTTTTAAGCAAAGGGCCAGTTTACTGTCCTTCAGGTTTTAGGGGGGCCGGACTTTGGTCATTGGGAGTAGAACATTTTCCAGCATCAGTTGGAGTAAAAAATGCCCCATCTTTTGCGTCAATGAGGAGCATTGCACCCCATAGTTGGTGTCTTTGGTAGGAATTATGCCTCATCCTTGGTCTCATTGGATCCCATCGTTGGTGTCATTGGGAGGAATTGTGGCCCATCATTGGTGGCATTTGTTCCCTATTATTGGTGTCATTGGAAGGAACTGTGCCCCATCATTGGTGACATTGAGCCTCATTGTTTGTGTCACTGGTAGGAATTTTGCCTCATGATCGGTGTTTGGGAGGAATTGTACCACTTCGTTGGTGACATATAACCAAGGGCCATATAAAGGCACGCAAAGGGCCGCATCCGGCCCCCCGGGCCACAGTTTGGAGACCACTTGCCTAAACCACTCGGTACAGCGTTCAGCCCCTTTCAGCCACAGCATGCCATACACTTCAACAGGCTGCAGGCAGTAGGGCTGGACACTGCAATTGTCTCTCCAGCAAGAGCGGCCCCTTGGTCAGAGATGGCACATGGATGGGAAACCTATATGACCCAGGTGCTGGGGACTGAATGAGCACTGCGTTATGGGAGGAGTCAGGCCTTTTCCTATTTGCACCGATACTTTACCAGCAGATAAAAATCACTTCACCGATGGATCCTATTCCTCCTATCCAATCATGTCCATCACCTAGATCCGTCACCTAATCTCATTATAACCAGACATACAGGACACACTCTACACCCTGAGATCTATCAGTGTCATTTGGTGCCTTTTAGGCATTTAATAGGTTTAGCCGGCCATAGATGGTGCGATTTTTTTTCCTGCGACCATAAGTTGCAGTCAGTGTTGAAGGAAATGCTTTCCACTGAGCTATTGTGTTCTCCTGGCCGGGGGGGGGGGGGGGGGGGGGGGGAGTCACCGTGATTTTTGCTAGTAAATTTAGCTGATGGCAATAAAAGCATAAAAAATCCAACATATTTGTTGTACCCAATCGATCGATCAACTTGTGTACAATCAGCCTGCCCACAGATGATCGGATCTGATAAAACAGCCGAAATGCGTACTGTCCATGGCCGGCTTTCGTTTTATAACTTTTACAAGAGCACTTGCAGTGCAGTCAGGGTGCCCCAATAGTTTTTGGGGCAGGGGGCCCCCAATCGTTTTTGGGTCAGGGGGCCCCAATCGTTTTTGGGTCAGGGGGCTCCAATCGTTTTTGGGTCAGGGGGCTCCAATCGTTTTTGGGTCAGGGGGCCCCAATAGTTTTTTGGGTCAGGGGGCCCCAATAGTTTTTTGGGTCAGGGGGCCCCAATAGTTTTTTGGGTCAGGGGGCCCCAATAGTTTTTGGGTCAGGGGGCTCCAATAGTTTTTGGGTCAGGGGGCTCCAATAGTTTTTGGGTCAGGGGCCCCAATAGTTTTTTGGGTCAGGGGCCCCAATAGTTTTTTGGGTCAGGGGGCCCCAATAGTTTTTGGGTCAGGGGGCTCCAATAGTTAAAAAAATAGAAATCCTTTAAAGTAGAACTAAAGGCAACTTTTTTCCATTCTGGATAGAGTAAGGGAGGCAGGGCTGCTGTAAAGCCTCGTACACACGTTCAGACTTTCCAACGGGAATTGTGTGATGGCAGGATGTTGTCAAATAATCTGACCGTTTGCATGCACCATCGGACAATTGTTGTCGGATTTTACAACAACATAGGATAGCAAGCTTTACATTTTCCGACAACAAATGTGAGGTGTTGGATTTCCGAGGGTGTGTGCACAAGTCCGTCGGGAAATAAATCCAAAGTACAAACATGCATTCTCAGAAGCAAATCTCACCATAACACATTAGCAGAAGTTGCCCAAAGGGTGGAGCTAAAAAAACATGTAGTTTGTGTTTGTTGGCCAACAATTCTTTGGCATTTGTATGCAATACAAGTTCCTGGCCAACGTCCTTCGGACAAATTCTGAGGCTTTTTCCGTGAAAAATCTGAACGTCTGAACGTGTGTACAAGGCTTCAGAAACCACAGAGCCCCTATACAGCTAACCTAACAGGCCATCGCTCCAAACCCCCTACGCTCATCACCCTGCTGGCCCAGGCCCTGTACAAGAGGACCAGCCCTGTCAGTTTTTTTTTTTTTTTCCAAACCTCCCATTGGGGAGATTTCCTTTCACTTCTTGTCCCATAGTCAAGGAAGTGAGAGGAAATCCCTCCAAAGTGAGGGAGTCATGGTGGGTCAGTAGAACTAGTGTTCCCATTTGAAGATTTTCCCTGGGTGTCAACCCAAAATGTGGGAGTTTATTTTACTTTGATTTTAGGCGATGATCGTAAACAAGACAGGGAGGGCGACTCTACCTAACGGAGACAAAGACAGCAACAGGAATCACATGTCTGCAGGCCAGCCGCAGCTTCCCCAAAGCGTGGCCCAAGAAGTTTCACTCTGAGTGGTGGGTGTCCCCTATATTCCCTGAATGCCGACACCCCTCCATACAGCACTCAGCCCCATCATAGGCTGTGCCAGGCGGGGGGCTTGGACGCTGTACCCGTTCCTTCTGGACGCACTAAAACGCTGGTAGGGACGCACCTTCCTCCTCCACAGCCTGGGCACCTTATCGTCATTATAATTAGCGGCCATGCACAGGGCAATAAAACCGATCAACAAAACAATCGGAAGAGGATATCAATCACCTGAGACATAAAATGACATCGCTGAGCGACAGCTGTGGTGGGAAAAAAAAAATGCAGAAACGCGACTGATGGCGTTTTTGCGCCCTTACATGTAGACTGACTGTAAAAATTAAAGGATGCGCCGATATAGAGCTATCAACGTTTTGCTGATAGAAAAAAAGATGCCGATCGCAGCTACCGTAAAATTTGCACGATTTTACCGCGATTTTAATGGCGGAGGTGCGTTTGTGGTGCATTTTTGTAACTGATCGAATATGCACGAAAAATGCGTCAATGGAAGCGCAACGGCCCTGTGTGAAGACAGACATACAATTTAAAGGGATGCAGTTTTATTGGAATTTTCTCACGCTATTTTTAACGCAAAAACGCTTCAAGAACTATTTATTAAAAAATCAAATATAATACAAATATATTATATATATATATATATATTTTTAAACTGTCCTATTTCGCTTTATTGCATCCTGAATTTTCGGTCCACCATTTGTAAAAAAGCCATCGATCGACTCGGTACAATCAGTTTTTTTCCTTCTACAACCGATCAACTTGAGTCGATGAAAAAGTCACTATGTGTCGCTGATCGTCATTCTTGTCTCGCTTGCGATGTCTGATTGGATCGTATTGTTGAATTGGACAATGATCGATCGGTTTTATTGCACTGTGTACGGCTACCATGATGACCCCCCAAGCAGCCCTCACCAGAGTCTGATTGGTTGCTGTGGGTGATCAGTAAAGCCATGCACCCCTCATCTATACAGGCGGTATATGCTGAGCACCCCGGAGTCGGTGCCGTCACCCTCCAGCCGCCCATGTGACCCCCCCTCCCCGGGATATACCTGTGATCGTCCATGGTGCGACCAGATCCGGGTACACGGCCGCCGCGACAAGCTGTGCACGGCCCCCCGGGCTAGCGATCTATTCCCGGATTGTGTCTGTGCCCGGCCTGCTAGCTGGCTCCCGGTGCATCATGGGACATGTAGTCTGCAGGATCTCCTCCACTTCCTTGTTGTGTATAAAGAGCAGAGTGGAGGGTGACCCATAGCAATGCTGTGCACACCAGGAATGTATGGGTGGCAGAGTTATGGGTCAGGCTGTTTCCAGGAAATCACATTCTCTACATTGTCAGAATTTCTTCATGCTTGCAAAATATTCCAACACCAACCAACAAGCTTATAGTTAAAAACGCACCCCGAGCGCCCTTTAACCACTTGCTTACTGGGCACATATACCCCCCTCCTGCCCAGGTGAAATGTCAGCCTTTCGGCACTGCGTCGCGTTGACTGACAATTGCGCGGTCGTGCGACGTGGCTCCCAAACAAAATTGACGTTCTTTTTTCCCCACAAGTAGAGCTTTCTTTTCGTGGTATTTGATCGCCTGTGCGTTTTTTATTTTTTGCGCTATAAACAAAAAAGAGCGACAATTTTGAAAAAAAATACAATATTGTTGCTATAATAAATATCCCAATTTAAAAAATAAAAACACATTTTTTTTTTTCAGTCTAGGCCGATACGTATTCTTCTATATATTTTTGGTAAAAGAAAAAAATCGCAATAAGCGACTGATTCGCGCAAAAGTTATATCGCTTACAAAATAGGGGACAGAATTATTATTTTTTTACTAGAAATGGCGGCGATCTGCGATTTTTATTGAGACTGCGACGTTATGGCGGACACATCGGACACTTTTTTGGCGCCATTCACATTTATACTGCGATCTGTGCTATAAATATGCACTAATTACTATATACATGTGACTGGCATTGAAGGGGTTAACACTAGGGGGTGAGGAAGGGGTTAAATATATTCCCTACATAGTGTTCTAACTATGGGGGAGGGGGGGTGACCGATCTGTGTCCCTATGTACAAAGAACACAGCTCAGTCTCCTCCTCTCCAGAGACAGGACGCTGTCTCTGTGTAAAACGGCAATGAGAGATGATCTCATATGTTTACATATGAGATCATTTCTCATTCGCCGCACAGATCGCATCGCAAACAGCCACTCTGATTGGCCGTTCGCCGCGATCTGTGATTGGCTGTGTCCAAGGGACACGGCCAACACAGAGCTTCCCCGATGCGCGCTATGGAGCGTGCGCTGGGAACGCCCATAGGGGTGGCCGTCAAAAGACGGCAGGTTGGATATTCAGACCCGCGCTGTAGCCGTCATTCGGCTATAGCGCGGGTTTGAAAAGGTTACGTTATTTTATGTTTTATTTATTAGGGCTTGTTCACATGTGTGTTACATTTTAAAAGCGCATTAACGCAGCTATAGTGTTAAACCCATCGGGCCGTTGTGAAATGCGTTTTGATGTGTCAAATCACCACCCTTTGCCGGCAATAGCACCGCCCGAATGGGGGCGACGCCGACTTTTCACTACTTTAGGCGACTTCGGGGGGACAATTTCAATAGACATCTGTACAGGAACCCACACAAATGTCTCTGAAATCGCCCCAGAAGTCGGTGATTGACATGCGGGTTGGAAATTGTGCGAGTTCAACCCGCATCGTGTGAACCTGGGCTAATGAGCATTTATGATGTGTTGTACAGCGTTCATGTTGCGTCAGGCAACATTTCTCAAATCAAATGCTCTGAGTGTTGTTTTTTCTTTTTACAAGGCTAAAATGGGAAATAATCGCTTTAGACACTTTGCAACCGCACTTTAAAGTGCGTTTAACCACTTCAGCCCCGGACGAATTGGCTGCTCAATGATCAGAGCATTTTTTGCGATTCTGTACTGCGTTGCTTTAACTAACAATTGCGCGATCGTGCGACGTGGCTCCCAAACAAAATTGACGTCTTTTTTTTCTTACAAATAGAACTTTCTTTTGGTGGTATTTGATCACCTCTGTGGGTTTTTTTTTGTACTTTTTGCTGTAATAAATAGCACATTTTTTCCTCAGTTTAGGCCATACATTCTACATATTTTTAATAATAAATTGCAAAAAGCGTATATTGATTGGTTTGCACAAAAGGTATAGCATCGACAAAATAGGGAAAAGGTGTATGGCATTTTTTTTTTCTTACTAGTAATGGCGGAGATCTGGGACTTATCGGGACTGCGACATTATCGCGGACATATCGGACACTTTTGACACATTTTTGGGACCATTGACATTTATATAGAGATTAGTGCTATAAAAATGCATACTGTGTAAATGTCACTGGCAGGGAAGGGGTTAACACTAGGGGGCGATGAAGGGTTTTAATGTGTTCCCTAGTGCTTGTTCTAACTGTGGGGGGATGGGACTCACTATAGGAGATGATAGATTGTGGTTCCCAGCTTGTAGGAACTCACAATCCAAACATTTTTGGAGAAAGAGTTTTTAAGTGCTTGGTTGTAACTTTATTTTTTTTTGCTCTTTTTTTTTACTTTGACTAAAACTTCAAAACCCTATATGGTATATTTTTAAGACAGGTTCTCTTTAATGAGGTATCATTGATCTCACCTGAATTCTAATGAAGCTAATAAATCCAATTATCCACTTCCCTGGCACTTCACACTTGTCCCCGCATCCAATTAGCATAGCAAGAGATTGTGACCTACTCTCTATGAAGCCGGTTCACATATCTCCGCAGTGGCTCCGGTGCAAATGACGGTTCACCTATGAGCACTCAGACGCCTGTAGCTCAAAAAGTTACATGAACTACTAGAGTTGGGTGTTTTTGGCCCCATAGACTACAATGGGAGCGCCTAAAAATGTAATCAAGCTCTTTCACGCACTTATTGAAGTGTATTTTTGAGCCTTCAAAAATGTGCTTCTTCTCTCAGTGCTTTCCATTCGCTAAAACAAAAATGCCTAATGCCTGAACACGTGAAATGCATGAAATATGCTGCTAAAACACTTGTAAAAATGCTCAAGTGAAATAAGGCCTGATAATTGTTCTGGTCGAGTGTGAATGCAACTCTGAGTGCTCATCAATTATATGACCATTGTAGAAGATCTGAAGAAGGGGGCATGGCCCTTGAAACACGTTAGCCTTCCAACTGTGGCATATACTGTTAGACAACATCGCCTAAATGCTGGAGTTGTGATGTGAAATGTCTGTTCTTTTTAAAGGGATGTTCCACCCAAATGTAATGTTTATTAAAAGTCAGCAGCTACAAAAAGTGTAGCTGCTGGCTTTTAATAAACAGACACTTACCTTCTCCACGTTCCAGCGACGCGCCGACTGGGGCTCCGCTCCTCTCCCCCCCTCCCCGGCCGCATCCTCATTGCGACTGTGGGCACCCAGCCGTGACAGCCTTCGGCTTCACGGCCGGGCACCCACTGCGCATGTGCTCGCCGCACTGCACATGCGCGCTCGGCGCGGCTCGCCGCTGATTGGACAGGGGATCGTCTAGGACCTGTCAGTGTCCTAGATGATCGCCAAAGGGAGGGGCTGCAGTAAGGCGATTAGGCCTAATCGCCTTACCAGCCCCTCGGCGGAAGCAGGAAGTGGGACAGGAAGTCCCACTCCTACTGAAGCCCCCCACTACCCCCCAAAAAAAATTACATGCCAAATGTGGCATGTAAGGGGGAGGGGAGGGGATTAAGCGGAAGTTCCATTTTTGGGTGGAACTCCGCTTTAATGTTTGAGTATGTTTTTGTCTTTTGGATCCAATTAATATTAGTGGTGGTAATGCACTAGGCCAGTGATGGCGAACCTTGGCACCCGAGATGTTTTGAAACTATATTTCCCATGATGCTTAACTACACTTCAGAGTGCATGAGCATCATGGGAAATGTAGTTCCAAAACATCTGGGGTGCCAAGGTTTGCCATCACTGCACTAGGCCATGGGTCTTCAAACTATGGCCCTCCAGTTGTTCAGGAACTACAATTCCCATCATGCCTAGTCATGTCTGTGAATGTCAGTGTGTTATAATGCCTCATGGGATGTGTAGTTCTACAACAGCTGGAGGGCTGTTGTTTGAGGATCCCTGCATTAGGCGTTTGCACCCCCTTGTGTGTTTTTACAGTTACCGTTGTACATACATGGGCTTTTGGATGTTGAGCTTTTTGGAGCTTTGAGCTACACAATGTTCAGGTGTGAATAAAAAAGTACATCAGTTTCTTTTGCACTTAAATGGAAGCGCCTGAAAAAATGTGCATAAAAAAAAATAAAAAAAAGGCATATTGCACTTTATTCCTTATAAAAAGAGAAGTCCAGCCAAAGCTTGTTGCTAATTTGTTGGGGTTGACCCTGAATCCTAATATGGAGGAAAATCGCTAATGATTTGTTGTGGTTTATCCTGAATCACTCCTAATATGAAGGATAAAGCGGAGGTTCTGTGGGAAAACGTTTTTTTTTTTTTTTCAAATATCAATTTTTATTAGTTTTTTTCAACAAAGAAATACAGAAAGTTACAGAACAACTGTGGTCTCACCAGACCATGTCATACACATGTACACTTTGCATTGAGATTCACATTCCAACTGTATAATCAAGCATTTTAGACTGTCGCCCCAAACCTGTTTAGTGCCAGGGCACTTCCCATAGGGCATAGGTAAACCATAGACAAGTTCCGCTCCAGCAAGCCAGCACCTGCAATATCAACTGGCGGAATCCATCTCTTATCTAGTCAAGGTTATTTTGTAGTCGAAATGGTTGCGTCTCTGACACATATTCGGACTCCATGCCCTAGTATAAAACCAGTAGTCGAGGAAACCACAGAGAGAAAGACAGACCGAAGGAGGCATGAAGAAAGAGGAAAAATTAGGAGTAGGTATAGAGAAAGCAAAATAAAGACAGAAACCAAACAAATTATATTAAAAAATAAAAATAAATAAATGGGAGACTAGAGACATGGGAAGGGGAAAAGAAAGAAGAGAGTGAAGGGGGTGGGGTTGTATATTCGGCACAGGGGTGATGGATATATCGTCACCGTCGGCCTGTGTTGGGCCGACATCCAAAAGTCAATTAAGAGTTCAATAGGGATTGCCCTTTATCTGAGTATATGTATAAGTTCCACAGCATCCCAGTATAGGCTTCAGCATAGCTCTCCTCTGCAGGGGGGCCCGGGATAAATCCGGCAGGATTTGGATAGCAGCCCCATCAAAGTCAGTGTCCCTCCCATGCCTTCCACAGAATGAGTTCCTTAAAGAGGAGTTCCACCCTAAAAACTCACTTTTCTTTAATCCCCTACCCTCCCCCTTACATGCCACATTTGGCATGTAATTTTTTTGGGGGGGGGAGTGGGGGCTTCAGTAGGAGTGGGACTTCCTGTCCCACTTCCTGCTTCCGCAGAGGGGCTGGTTAGGCGATTAAGCCTTAATCGCCTACACCAGCCCCTCCCTTTAGGCGATCACATGGGACACATGAGAGGTCCCATGCGATCGCCTCTCCAATCAGCGGCGAGCCACGCCGTGCGCGCATGCGCAGTGTGGCTCGCGCATGCGCAGTGGGTGCCCGGCCGTGAAGCTGAAGGCTGTCACAGCTGGGTGCCCACAGTCGGGATGGAGACGCCGGCTGGGGAGGGGGGAGAGGAGCAGGGCCCCGGTCGGCGCGTTGCTGGAACGCAGGAGCAGGTAAGTGAGTGTTTATTAAAAGCCAGCAGCGACACTTTTTGTAGCTGCTGACTTTTAATAAACACAATTTTGGGCTGGAACACCCCTTTAAGTGCATAGTGATGGACCTTGCAGATCACATCCCTAGGACGAGTCAGATCTGTTGGTCTAGGTCCCAGGGCCATATGGATCCGATCGAAGGTCACATTCGGAGGGAAAGTGTCACCCACCACAGTTCTTAATATGTCCAGAGCTGTTACCCCGAAGTCCTCTGACCCCGTGGCTTCAGGCAGACCCCGGACCCGTAAATTGTTCCTCCTGCTGCGGTCTTCGGCTTCTTCCAGACGCAGCTGTTGAGCCAGTATGGTGGCTGCCTGGGTCGCCTGCACCTCTTCCACCTGTCGCAGCCTCACCTCCAGTGCTGATACCGTGGTCTGCCCCGTTTCACGTTTTTTTTTTAAGACTCACATCTGCCGTTCTTGCAGCCGCCAGGATCCTCGTTTCCCAGAAAATATTATTCTATAAAATAGTATGATGGACATTGCCATCTTAATTGTGGGCGCTCTGAAGCCCTCCTGTTCTTTCTTCCGGGATGCGGCGAATGCCGATCTCCCAGCATTCACTGCGTAATCCTGCGCATTCACGCAGTGTTGACGGTGCGAGTGTTGACGGCGAGCCGCGCCGTCAACACTGCTCAGTTGCCATCACAACGGCCGGCGGCGTCCTGAAAAAGAACACGCCCCACTGTGATAATTACACTAGTGCTTGGGGAAGATGTATCCGCCCTCATCCCAATTCCCGCGTCACGTGACAGCCCAGCTAGCGCGAGACTACACGCCTAGCTATTTCAGATGATGTGCTCTGATTGGCCTGCATGTCACTCCCTGGAGACATACAATCAGCTCCCACAATGCACAGAGCCGTCGGGGAATATAGCGACATGCCCACTCCCTGCAGGGATGAAAACCCGGAAGTAGAGATTAGAGGTAAGGGAGCATTGTAGGAAAAAAATGTCAACGCTATCATGCTTAAATAGGGTTACAGCTAAGAATGCTGTAAACTTCATTTTGAGGGTGAACCTCCGCTTAAGAGTTGTAAGCCATAAAATTAGGTAATAGGGGAGGAGAGTAGCAGTTATATGTTGTCCGCACACAAGGCACACTTGTCTTCATGGCCTCTGCACTGGACGCCTTGTATATTGGTGTTGCATCCGAGTCTGGTGGCTAAGGGTTCCAGTTGTAAAATTAACAATGTTGGGGACAGAGGGCACCCCTGGCAAGTTCCCCTGCCTATGTTGATGCCTTGAGAGCTTTAGTCCTTTACCAGAAGGTTAGCCGTAGGTGTAGAGTGTTCATAACAGAGTAAAAAAATTAAAACCAAATTCGTACTTTCGCAAAGTGTAGAAAAGATAATCCCAGGACAGGGAATTAAAGGCCTTATGTAAATCAAGAGATAAAACGCATGCTTCGTCTTTGTCCCCATTTATCCCAGTCGGAATGTACAGTATCTCACAAAAGTGAGTACACCCCTCACATTTTTGTAAATATTTTATTCTATATTTTCATGTGACAACACTGAAGAAATGACACTTTGCTACAATGTAAAGTAGTGAGTGCACAGCTTGTATAACAGTGTAAATTTGCTGTCCCCTCAAAATAACTCAACACACAGCCAATAATGTCTAAACCGCTGGCAACAAAATTAATTCCCCCCTTAAAGTGGTTGTAAACGCCACTTTTTGACTTTTACCTACAGGTAAGCCTATAATAAGGCTTACCTGTAGGTATAAAAAATATCTCCTAAACCTGTACGGTTTAGGAGATATTCAGCTTGCAATGCGCCGCTGATTGCAGCTGCGCATGCGCAGGGGGGAATCCACAGCGAAAGGACCGGCAGCCGCCAGACCTTGCCGATGTGAAATCTCCCGCGCGAACGGGACGTCATCGCCGCTCCAGCCAATCACAGCGCTGGAACGGCAATACCCGGAAGACACGCCGGAGCAAGATGACATCTCGCTCGGCGTGGACCAGGTAAGTTCTACTTTCCTCGTTCCGAGGTTAGTATTTCATAATCAGTTAGTATGCGGTGCATACTAGCTGATTATGCCTTTTGCCTTGCAGGTTTAAAAAAAAAAAAAAAAATGTATATGCGGTTTACAACCGCTTTAAGTGAAAATGTTCAAATTGGGCCCAAATAGACATTTTCCCTTTCCGGTGTCATGTGACTTGTTAGTGTTACAATGTCTCAGGTGTGAACGGGGAGCAGGTGCATTATTTGGTGTTATCACTCTCACTCTTATACTGGTCACTGGAAGTTCAACATTGCACCACATGGCAAAGAACTCTGAGGATCTGAAAAAAAAGGCCTAGTTAGACTTACCGGTGACGGTATTTCTAAGAGCCTTTCAGGACAACCTTGGAGAGAGCGCAGCTCCGCCCATTTCTCAGGAAACACACGTGATCCTTTAAGATCCCTCCTCTTCCACCATGGCCTCAGTTATTGTGGTCTCCGCCCACTGGAAAATAAAGCACAGAACAACCACAACAAAACCATGATAGACATTTCAAACAATCTTTTTATTCAAAATACCTAGGGAGGGAAATTAGCGGTTGTCCTGAAAGGCTCTTAGAAATACCGTCACCGGTAAGTCTAACTAGGCCTTTCTCCAATCGCCTTTCAGGACAACCTTGGAGAGGATAACCGAGTAACTTACCCTAGGGTGGGACCACTGCTTGCAGCACCTTTCTGCCGAAGGCCTGATCTGCAGCGGACAGTAAGTCTAGCCTGTAGTGCCGTAGAAAAGTTGAATAGCTGGACCATGTAGCTGCCTTGCAGATCTGGTCAGGCGTGGCACCGGCCCTTTCGGCCCAGGAAACTGCCGTAGATCTTGTTGAATGGGCCGTCACTCCTGAAGGAGGCACCTCTCCTTTGGCTTGGTAACCCTCGGCAATGGCTTGTTTGAGCCATCTGGCCAATGTACTTTTGGAGGCCTTCTCCCCTTTCCGGGATCCTGAGAATATCACGAACAAGGCGTTGGTTTTCCTGAAATCCTTGGTGACCGCGAGATATTGAAGCACACACCTTCTTACATCCAGAGTATGAAAATTCTCTTCCCCTGCATTAGAGGGAGTTGAGGAGAAGGTAGGAAGGACTATTTCCTGAGACCTGTGAAAGGTTGATGAGACCTTAGGGAGAAAAGCTGGATCAGTTTGGAGAACTATTCTGTCCGGCAAAATTCTTAAGAAAGGCTCTGTAACTGCCAAAGCCTGGATTTCGCTGACCCTTCTTGCGGTCGTTATGGCCACCAAAAAAATTGTTTTTAGAACTAAATTCTTCAAAGAAATCTCCCTTATGGGTTCAAACGGGGCCCCCGTGAGACCCTGCAACACAATTGATAAATCCCAATTGGGAAAAGTTCTAAAGGCTATCGGTCTACTTCGACCTAGTGCCTTGAAAAATCTTGAAATTAAATGTTCTTTAGATAAAGTCCTTTCTAAATAAACCGACAGGGCTGCCACTTGAGTTTTTAGGGTGCTAATTGCTAACCCTTTCTCCATTCCTGCATGAAGAAACTCTACAACGGAAATTACACTGTTAATCTGGAAGTTTTTGGAGGTACACCAGGAGTTGAATTTTCGCCAAACTTTGAGATAAATTGCTCTGGTCACCGGCTTCCTGCTGTCTAGCAAAGTTCTTATCACTTTATTAGAGAGCCCCTTAGCCCTTAAGAGGTCCTCTTCAGAAACCAGGCAGTCAACTGCAAGCGTTCTACCTCTGGATGGTTCACATAACCCTGACACAGTAGGTCCTTCCTGAGTGGAAGTTTCCACGGTGGTTTCGTGGCTAAACTCTGAAGAGATGCAAACCACGGTCTTTTTGGCCAATACGGAGTGATTAAGATCAGATTGGATTTCTCTTCCCTGAATTTCCTTAGGACTAGAGGTATCAGAGTGAAGGGGGGGAAGGCGTAAGACAGCTGGTAGTGCCACTGTTGAGCTAGTGCGTCTATGGCTACTGCCTGGTCCTCTCTGTGGAGAGAGAAGAACCTTTGCACTTTCGCATTCTGCTGGTTGGCAAACAGGTCTATCTGTGGCTGGCCCCACTCCTGAGCGATTGCCCTGAAGACCTCCGGGTTTAAGCTCCATTCTGCCTCTAGTATGCTTCTCCTGCTTAGCAGGTCTGCTAATAGGTTTTGAGACCCTTTTAGGTGCACCGCTGATAGGGATGCTACTGTCCGCTCTGCCCATGAGAGGAGATGGTTGGCCAGTTGCATAAGGCCTCTGCTTCTGGTCCCCCCCTGCTTTAGGACATATGCCACTGCCGTGGTGTTGTCCGACAGGACCTGCACATGTTGACCCTTCACCAACTGATGGAAAGCTTGAAGCCCTAGAAATATTGCTTTCAACTCCCTCCAGTTTGAGGATCTTCCGGACTCTGTTTTGGACCAGACGCCCTGGGCAGTCTGTCCCTCTAGATGGGCCCCCCAACCCCAGGAACTCGCGTCTGTTGTTAAACGCTTTCCTACTGGGAATACCCATGGAAGACCCTTGTTCAAATTTACCGGGTTTCTCCACCACCAGAGTGCTCGTTTTACGTTTGAAGTTAACCTGAAACGTCTCTCTAGTGACTCTTGGTGTGACCAAGACTGAAGAATATTCATTTGGAGAGGACGAGAGTGTAACCTCGCCCATGGGACCGCCGGAATTGAGGCTGTAATCAGCCCCAGGACGGCCATTGCTGTCCTGACTGACACCCCTTGGTTTGTCTGTACTTGAGCCACCGCCACCATGACCTTCTCTATCTTTTCCTGAGGTAAAAAGACCTTCTGAAGGATCGAATCTATGTTGTACCCCAGAAACCTTGTTTCTTGAGAAGGTATCAAGTTCGATTTCTCGCGGTTTAGTAACCAGCCGAGACTTCCAAGATGAACCTGCGACGACTGCAGATTCGTCGCAAGCTGATCCCGGGAGTCCGCAAAAAACAGTAGGTCGTCCAAGTATGGGATGACCGAGATCGCTTTGAGCTTCAGTGGTTCTAGGGCCTCTGCCATGATCTTGGTAAAGATCCTGGGTGAGGACGACAACCCGAAAGGGAGGGCTCTGAACTGAAGATGCCATATCCTGTTCCCCAGGTCTACTGCCAGTCTGAGGAACTGTTGAGATGCTTGGGCAATCGGGACGTGCAAGTAGGCATCCCTGAGGTCCAGAGATGCCATGAAGCAACCGGGTGTCAACAGCTTTGTTATTGAATAAATCGTATCCATCCGGAACCGTTTGTACTTTATCGACTTGTTTAACATTTTTAGGTTCAAGATCAGGCGGAATTTGCCTGAGGGTTTTTTGACCAAAAAAATGTGGGAATAAAAACCCTGACCCTCTTGATGTCTTGGGACCTGTATTATCACTCTCTGACTCATCAGATCCTGTAACAGGTTCGTCATTGCAGTAGCTTTTTCTTTGTCCCGGGGAAGGGTTGTGACATAGAACCTCGTTGGGGGACACTCTGAAAATTCCAGACTGTACCCCTCCGTAATGATTCTTTCCACAAAGGGGCTTGTGGTCATCTGTTTCCACTGTGGGAGAAAAGCAGCCAGTCTTCCTCCCACCGGAAGCAGATCGTCACTTGCTTTTGGTAGTTGGTTCTGAGGGGTTTTTAAATAAGATACCTCCTCTACCTCTCCCTCTTTGGGACCCCCATCTCTTTTTATTTTCTTCCTTACTCTTATGGGACTGTTGAAAAGGACGAAAATTTTTCTTAGGGTTCTGACCCTTTTTAGGGGGGAAAGCCTTCTTCTTATCCGCCGTTCTGTCAAGAACTTTTTCTAGGTCCTGACCGAACAAAAGGTCCCCTGAGAAAGGCAGACCACAAAGCTTGACCTTAGAGGGGATATCACCCGACCAGGTCTTTAACCAAACTGCTCGCCTGACTGAGTTCACCAGGGCTGCTGACCTTGCAGCCATTTTAATGGACTCAGCAGAAGCATCTGCCATATATTTGATGGCTTTTAAGATTAAGGGGAAGGAATCTACTAGATCCTTTCTTGAGGTGCCTGCCTCGACATGACTCCTTAATTTCTCAACCCAGCACTCTAGATTGCGGGCGACTATTGTGGCGGCCATGGCTGGTTTCAGACTGGTTGCAGTAGAATCCCAGGCCTTCTTTAGGAGGGAATCTGCCCTCTTGTCCATCGGATCTTTCAGGACCCCCATGTCCTCAAAAGCCAGGTCTGTACGACGAGACACCTGTGAGAAAGCTGCGTCTAATTTAGGCTTTTTGTTCCACACCTCTGTCTCACCGCTTTCAAATGGAAACCTTCTTCTAAGGGTCTTTGAAAAAAAGGGGGCCCTTTCAGGGTCCTTCCATTCCTTCTTGACGGTGTCCGAGAGGACTTTGTGGACCGGGAAAACCCGGCTTTTAGACTCATCCAGCCCCTGATACATCTTATCGTGTATGGATAACTGAACCTTCTCTTCCTGGATACCCAGGGTAACATAAATTGCCTTGAGTAAGTCCTCCACTTCGTCTAATCACAATTTAAACTTTGAGCTTTTGCTACTATCTTCTTCCTCCTCCTCCTCATCTGAATCCCTGAGAGAGGGGAGAGTACTAGTCCCTTCATCTGCCGAATCCCCCTCTGTTTGACCCGAAACTGGGATTTTCGGACTAGGTGGTGGCTGCTGTGGCTCCCCCAAACTTGCGGAGCCTTGTGTGATCATATCCTTCACTGAGCCTAAAGAGCTTGCCAGCTCCTGGACTGAGGAAAAAAGGTCCTTATACTGTTGTGAAGTTTCCTCTTCCACCAGATTTTTAATGCAGGATCTGCACATTGGCTTTTGCCAAGAATCCCTTAAAGGATTTTTGCAAGACGGGCATTTCCTGGGTGTATCCAAGTGCCTAGCTTTGGTTGTAGATTTTTCCTGTAATGAGATGAACCCAAAGTTACCATCTCCATTTTTTTTTTTTTTTTTAAACACCCAAGTGCCGCCACCAGAATAAAACCAAAGGCCTGGACTAAGTGCCACCACCACTAACGGTTATACAGACCAAGAGCGTTAACCTGGACTGGTAACCACAGGCTCCCTCAGGGAGGAACAACAATAACACAAAATTAGGCCCAATATAGTAAGAATAAAAGGCACCGCTGTACCCCTCTTACCTGGGCCTGACCGGTGCTTGCAGCGCCTGTATCCGCCGGTGTTGTCTGTCTCTCCTCCATTGTAGAGCGCAGTCACACAAGTAGCTGGAGAACGACTCCATTTTAAATTTTCCCGGCCGCCCGCGTCATCATCGGGGGCCGGAAACGGAAGTGCCGGTCACCTGACCTGCCCCACAGATGCTGCGTTCCAGGCGCTGGGAACCAGCAGCGCCACGCCCCCCCCGGAAAAACGGCGTCACCGTGCGTGACGCGGTCGCCAGCCGGGACCCGGAACTGAGAATGCGGACCACCGCCGACCTGCGCCGGCTACCGCTCGGTCACCTGGACCTCTACCGCAGTTCCTGGGCACAACGACACCGTCCCCTGGGAGGCCGAAAGTTCCGCTGAACCGGAGCGTCTGGGGACTCCTGAGCGCCCCCTCCCCGTGAAGAGGGGTCAGGATGGTCGCCGCCAACAATATACAAAGAAAGGTAAGCTCAACAAAACTCTCCGCCTGGAGAGAGACAGCTCCCTGGTTCCCTGTGATGCTTCCACCATGGCGGAGGAAACACAATAACTGAGGCCATGGTGGAAGAGGAGGGATCTTAAAGGATCACGTGTGTTTCCTGAGAAATGGGCGGAGCTGCGCTCCCTCCAAGGTTGTCCTGAAAGGCGATTGGAGACAAATTGTTTATTCTACATAAAGATGCCCTAGGCCAGTGGTTATCAACTCTGTCCTCAGGGCCCACCAACAGGCCAGATTTTATGTATTACCATGGGAAGATGCAGACTAGAATACTGCAATCACTGAGCAGCAAATGATACATCACAAGTGTTATTTCAGTTATCTTGCAAACCTGGCCTGTTGGGCCCTGACAACAGGGTTGATGACCAATGGCCTAGGCTATAAGAAGATTGCCAAGACCCTGAAACTGAGCTGCAGCATGGTGGCCAAGACCATACAGCAGTTTAACAGGACAGGTTCCACTCAGAACAGGCCTTGTTGAAGGGGTGGGGGGTCAGCCTGTCAGTGCTCAGACCATACGTCGCACACTGCATTAAATTGGTCTGCATGGCTATCGTTCCAGAAGGAAGCCTCTTCTAAAGATGATGCACAAAAAGGGGTTCATTTTTTTTACTGTGGGACAGTGAAAGTAATATTTACAATAGCGATTTGCTTTTTTGTACTATAAAGGGCTAATTTTTTTTTTAACCCCATTATGTTACTGGCCGATTAATCGATTAATTTCATAAATCTATTAGTTGTCGATTAATCGATTAGTTGTTTTCGGCTAGGTACTATATATATTTATATTTTTTACACAGAGCTTTCTTTCATAGTGCTTACTTTGTAGAGCAGATCTTTTTTTAGAGCTGTGCAAATTAACTTTTAATTAATCGATTAATCTTAAATTTTTTTGATCGATCAAAATTCTTTTGATTGGTACTCACCTCTCTGCCAGCTTCTGGGCCTTCAGGGAGTTCCGTCGGAGATCTGGTAACATCACGGACACCGGCGGGAAGGGCTCCTTTGCTGTGCCTTCATATCTGCATGCCGGTAGGACCTTACTATCTGCCACACGCAAGGGCTGTTACACTTCCCTCTATCAACCTGGGATTCTACAACCATCCACTGGGAGTTGTAATAGTTCCCTTCACGGGACATCTACATGCCGACGGACTGATGTTAACCTCTCCTCATCTGGATTCAGCAGTGGCATCGTTGTACACATTTTTATACCAGTATCATACTTAGCTACATGTTTTTATGACTGCTTTTGCTACCGTTTGGATTTACTCGCACCATTTTTACAGTTTATGTAGCTACATTGAATTTATCTCCAGTGCAATATTTATTTTGTTACCTACTTGAAGGCTATAAAAGTTTTAATGCTATTTGAGCGCTGCTTGTGTGTTTTTTGTATCCTGCTATCCATTTTTCCAGAGGTTGGGAGCTGCACTGGGAATCAGCCTGCAAGGAGATCAGCGAAAAGTAGTTGGATTTGTATGTGCGTTATAATTAATTGAAATTAGTCGATTAAGCGATTAAAAAAAAAAACGATTACTCGAACACAAAAATTTTGATCAGTAACAGCCCTATTTTTTTTGTATTTTCTTACCACAGGGAAATAAAAAACAAAAAAAACAAAAGCATTTGAAAACAATTATAAAACAAACCAAAAAAATAAAAAAGAGAGGGATTATTGTACAACCGCCCAAATGACCCCTTTTTGGAAAATGTGGACACCCTAAGGTGATGTGAACGTTTGCCACAATTATTTGGAAACGCAGAAACATGACGATATAAAAATCACACAGGTTCAACTGGACGTGCCTATATATTTTTTCAACCTCAAACTATGAAATTGATAGCTTATGTCAGGCATGTCCAAAGTGCGACCCGCATTCCGGTTTAAAGGGGCCCCCGCTTGGGATTTACATATACATTATAATGTGGTCCCCCAAGTATATCCGCGTGTTATTTGTTTTTTTGGATACATCTTCAGCATGACAAATCATGAGCGCCGCTATCATTATTAGGATGAGTGGGGTGTGTTCACAAGTCTATTTTGCCAAAGCCGCTATGAAGCTGACAGCGCGCATAGCCAATCACAGGCACTGTGACATTTCCCCGATCTCTGCATCTGCAGTCCGCAGATGCAGAGATATGGAAATGTAACAGTGCCAAAATAGTCGGCCCTCATGCATGTTCACTTCATGAAATCTGGCCCTCTTTGAAAAAAGTTTGGACACCCCTGGCTTATGTGAAAGGACAATTACCGTTTATTCAGAGAATGTAAAAACTTGAATGTGTATAGTCTGGACACAGATTTAATCATATGTCACAGTCACTGTACAGCTCCATGACAAACAAGCCATCACAGTAGGTACAAGTGAAACGTTTCCTTTAGGAAGTGCCACACCCTTCCTGATAAGACTAAAGCCAGCGGTTTTGTACCACCTCCTTAACACTTACACAAATGCTGGAAGCAAACTACTGTACAACTTCACACAAGAAGAGAAAGGGTATGAACTGTTCTCGTACACCACAGGAACACTTTCTATATCACTGCAAGTAATCACTAGCTGGGCAGACAGCCACATATATTTACAGCCGCCACCAACCTATCATTAAACTGTACAAGGCTTGGAGACCACAGCTATTCTCTCACAGATGGCACAAACAGCTGTGGGAATAAGCAGCTTTTTGTCGCTGACATTCGCATCAGCGCTAGTCATGTTCCCTTTCAGCATCTGTGTGAAAAATCCCATACAGACTTGGCACTACATGCACATCATTATATATAAATATGCATATACAGATTTTTTCTAATCTCGTGCCAAAAAAAAATGTTTGTACCAACTTTGAGTTTTGTTTTTTAAACCCCTGCAAGAGAAAGGCATAATGAGCTAGTATGCACAGCATACTAGCTCATTATGTGGCACTTGCCTGAGATTGAAGCACCTGAAGTCCTCCTTGGTCCCGTCCACCACCGCCGACATGTCCACCTCTTCCTGTTATCGCCGCTCCGGCGCTGTGACTGGCCGGAGAATGTCCAGAATTACGGCATTAACCCTGCATTATCCCATTGACAACCACGGCATGCTCAAGACACCTACGCCGTTGTCTGCGATAGACCATACCATGTTCAGAAAGTAGGCAAAGCAACAAAAACACACCCTACTGGAGGTACAATGCATATGGAAAGTCTTTACAGTGCTTCACTTTTTCCACATTTTGTTATGTTACAGCCTTATTCCAAAAATTCATTATTTTCCTCAAAATTCTACAAACAATACCCCATAATGACAACATGAAGGAAGTTTGTTTGAAAGCTTTGCAAATTAAAAAAATCCCAGTCTTTGCCATGACACTAAAATGCATCCTTTTCTCACGGATAATCCTTGAGATGTTTTTACAACTTGGATTCCACCTGTAGTAAATTCAGTTGATTGGACATGATTTAGAAAAGGCACGCACCTGTCTATAAGGTCCTACAGTTAAGAGTGCATGTCAGAGCACAAATCAAGCCATGAAGTCCAAGAAATTGTCTGTAGACCACCGAGACACAAAATTGTATGGAGGAACAGATCTGGAGAAGGGTACAGAAAAATGTCTGCAGCATTGAAAGTCCAGATGAGTACAGTGGCCTCTACCATCTGTAAATGGAAGAAGTTTGGAACCACCAGAACTCTTCCTAGAGTGGGCTGCTCAACGAAACTGGAGATCGGATCGGAGAAGAGCCTTAGTCAGGGAGGTGACAAAGAACCCGGTGGTCACTCTGACAGAGCTCCAGCATTTCTCTGTGAAGAAAGGAGAACCTTCCAGAAGAACAATCATCTCTGCAGCACTCCACCAATCAGGCGTGTATGGTAGAGTGGTCAGATAAAACCCGCTCTTCAATAAAAAGCACATAACAGCCCACCTGGAGTTTGCCAAAAGGCACCAGAAAGACTCAGACCATGAAAAACAAAATTCTCTCATCTGAGGAAACAAAGGTTGAACTCTTTGGCCTGAATGGCAAGCGTCATGTCTGGAGGAAACCAGGCATCGCTGATCACCTGGCCAATACCATCCCTACAGTGAAGCATGGTGATGGCCAGCATCATGCTGTAGGGATGTTTTTCAGCAGCAGGAACTGGAAGACTAATCAGGATCGAGGGAAAAATGAATGCAGCCATGTACAGAGACATCCTTGATAAAAACCTGCTCCAGAGCGCTCTGGACCTCAGACAGGGATGAAGGTTCATCTTCCAGCAGGACAACGACCCTAAGCACACAGCCAGGATATCAAAGGAGTGGCTACGGGACAACTCTGTGAATGTCTGAGTGGGCCAGCCAGAGCCCAGACTTGAATCCTGGATCTGAAAATGGCTGTGCACCGACGCTCCCCATCCAACCTGATGGAGCTTGAGTGGTCCTGCAAAAAATAATGGGAGGAACTGCCCAAAAATAAGTTTGCCAAGCTTACAGCATCATACTCAAAAAGACGACTAATTGGTGCCAGGGTGCTTCAACAAAAAGTATTGAGCAAAGGCTAAGAATACTTATGTACATGAGATTTTTTTTTAAATTTGCAAAGATTTCAAACAAACTTCTTACACTTTATCATTACGGGGATTTTGTCTGAAGAATCTTGAGGAAAAAAATGCATCCATTTGGAATAAGGCTGTAACATAACAGAACAAAATGTAGAAAAAGTGAAGCACTGTGAATATTTTCCGAATTCACTTTATGTCAACATTTTAAAAGCAGCAGTCTATTCAGGTAATTCTAGAAAACATATAGGACATTTTTGGCATCATAAATAAGACTACCAAAATGCTTGTTGTGTTGATAGGACTTTTTCCCAGCTTTATTTTCACCTTTTATAAAAACAATATAACAGTATCTCAAGCAAACAAAGAATGATTTCAAATAAATTAAAATGTTTGAGGTACGATGAGTAGCTGCACAAAATAAATTACCCTAATAACTATATACATGCAAAATATAAAATCGGTCAAGCTTCCATGGTTTAAAATAGGTACTTGTTTTCATTTCCATAATAAATGGAGACATATAAGATGATGAATTACAGTTACATGCTGCCAAATCTCTGGGTTATACCAAGATGTTATTGGTGAGGAATACAGACAAAGACCAAAAAGAGTGCCAGTCAAAATGCAGTATGAAATGTTGGCCCATGAGACCATCTTACATAATGTATGAAAATAAAAACTGCTTTCTGGATAACAGCCTTGGCTATATACTATATGGGACCCCACACTGCAATTTTCACATGATTTGGGACCCCTATTGTCCAGAAGCCAAAAACCAAGATCTGCAGAAGCTTACTTTTTATGCATATTCTTTTTTTTTGTTCTAAGTAGCCAGCAATTTTACATTTGTGTGCATTTGGGGGGGGGGGGGGGAGAAGGGTGTCTGTCAGATGGAGACTAAGAAAATATATTGGAAAGTCAATTTTAAATGAATAGTTTTTATGTGTATAGGTATATGTGATGGTGGCAGTTACCAGAGAGCGGGACTGGAAGCCAGGAAACTATGAAAGGACGGGCCGGTCGACGTCAGCCAGCTCTATGATGACAAATTCATAAGACTAAAGTATATATGTTATGACAGGTTATGTTATCAGCTACACATCACTATATTAGTTTTATTTTTGCTTAAAGGTTACAACAAATAGTTTGCCTTCTCAGATCAGTCTGCTTAAAATGGAGGTTCCCCCTAAAAAAAAATTCTAACAATACATTGAGAAGACTGATTACACTGCGGGTATGCTGTTTTTTTTTTCCGTACATACCTCGTTATCGCCGTTTCATTCCTCGGCTTCCGGGTATGATTCTTGCGGGTCTGGGCGTTCCTAGTTGATTAACGTTCCTCCGACCGGCACATACTGCGCGCCACGACTTTCTCACAGAAGCGAACGTCATTGTGCAGGCGCCGTATAGAGTCGGCTCTATACGGCGCCTGCACAGCGATGTTTGGCTTCTTTCGGAAAGTCGTGACGCGCAGTATGCGCCGGTCAGAGAAACGTTAATCAACTAGGAACGCCCAGACCCGCAAGAATCATACCCGGAAGCTGAGGGATGAAACGGCGATAACGAGATATGCACAAAAAAACCAAACAGCATACCCGCAATGTAATCAGTCTTCTCAATGTATTGTTAGAATTATTTTTTTTACAGTGAACCTCCACTTTAAGACCTGAGTAACATAACCAAAGTGCTTGGTGCCAATAAAACTACAATAAACAAAATACACTGTTGCTTTGTCTGGAAAGCTAATGTCCAACTTTTTTTTTACTAAGCCAACTTTTTGTCAGAATATTAAGGATCCATTTTATCAAGTCATCAAATAGTAATACAAGTGGAATCCATCCAGTTTTCTTCATTTGTTTTTCTAGACAAAAATCCCAGTTGCCTTTAAAAACAGAGCATAAACATCATAAGACCGTACACCTCTTTAAAATTATTTTGTTATTCAGTTTCTTGACTGGCTGGTCAAGCTGATGATCAAGAGATATTTTTATCAGAACAACAAGATTGTGGGTAAACTCCTAGGCCACATCCATCCTGATGTTTTGGATCTGGTCTTTTGTATGGGCTTTGTAACACAAACAGCATGATTTGTTAGAAGACAAAAGTTGGAACGAACAGTACAGTGTAAAGCTAGCCATACATTACTCCATTTTTTTTTTGTTCTGCCAACCAGCTGAATGAAAATCGATTCGAGTTAGATGGGAAAATCCTCTCTGTTGTATTTTTTAATTGACAGCATGATTTCCCACCATTGGGCCAGCAGGGGCCTTCGACAGCCAGTCTAATGACCAGCTTCAGTTGATCAGACAGGGCTACACATGGATTGAAATTTGGTCAGTTCCTGCCTGAATTTCAATTCATGTATGCAGGGCTGTCTTAATGAGAGGGTACTGCCCAGGTACCCCTGCACTTTCCCAAAAGCAGCTGGTCCTTGAGCCTACGCTCCCCCGAAATTGGGGGCCCCATGATGGTACTGGGAGTGGTAGATGCACAGGGGAGGCAGTCTGCCTCCTACTACTTGATGTCTGTTTACCTGCACTGTCATCATTGTTGGGGCCCCAGAGCATTACTTTGCCCAGGGGCCCATGATGCTATTAAGACGGCCCTGCATGTATGACTAGTTTAAGAAGTTTCTACAGTAGAACTTAAATTGGCCATAAATGGATCGAATCTTGGCTGGTTCAGCAGGGACTGGCGATTGTACCCAGAATGTTGGATTTTAAAGGGTTTGTAAAGGAATTTTTTTTACCTTGATGCAGTGCTGTTTTCATGTCCTCAATGTTTGTTTTTTTTGCTCTCAAGTTGCTGTAATCCTTTTCTGATCTCCACACTCCCTAGTTGTCTGTTTCCTGATGACCACAGTCCTGGGAGCTTTCTCTCTGTGGTCACTAATCAAGGAGGTGTGATTACTGTGTCCCTTAAACCCCTCAGCACCAATCAGTTTCATTTTACAAACCATTACTGCCCTGTATTGGTTCTGATTCTCTGTACATCACACATGCGTAAAAAAGCATGCAAAAACGAAACTAAACTGCAGGTAGATTATATGATTGATTTTTATCTATTTTTAATCGTTTTCAAAATGAATCCGTTAACTATTATGTCTCTATACCCTGTAAACAGTCATTTCAGCAAAACAAATTTTTTCCTTTACAACTCCTTCAACCATGCAATAATTGCCACTAGCGGTAATCAATATGTTCTCCTGGCATGAACAGCTCTCTTCCCCACCCCCAGAGAACACAATAGTTCCACGGGATGGATTCCCCACATCAACACTGAGGGCCAGATTCTCAGCGGCGCTACGACGGAGTATCTCAGATACCCCGTCGTATCGCCGTTTTTTTTGCCTCGTATCAATGCGAGTGATTCCTATAATCACTTTGGCATAGATACGGCTGAAGATCCGACAAGTGTAATACCATTACACTTGCGGATCGTAGTTGTAATGACAACTCCGGCCACTAGGTGGCCTTTACGTTGTTTTCTCATTTGCCAATGCAAATGAGGCTACTACGCCGATTCCCGATCGCTTTTACGCCACCCCGTACGTCGTTTTCGTCCGCGTAAGGTTACCCCAGCTAATATGAGGGTTAACCTTACGCAGTACCGTCGGATGCCATGTTAACTATGGTGTCGGGTCAGCGTCGGCTTTTTCCGTCGCTTACGTCGTTTTACTAACTCGTTCGCGAATAGGGCATTGCGTAGTGTCGATCACGTCGTTTTGACGCCGGTTTCCACGACGCTTTCTGACGTGAGCATGCGCACTGGGCTTTTTCCCCGGCCGGCGCATGCGCAGTTCGTTCGACGCGGGGGTGCGCTTAATTTAAATACAAGCCGCCCCCTTTAAATTACGCGGGCTTACGCTGGGCGATTTACTCTACGCCTCCGCAAACTACGGAGCAAGTGCATGGAGAATACGGCACTTGCTCTGTTACGTTGCGGCGGCGTAGTGTAAATAGCTTACACTACGCGGGCGAATTTGTATGAGAATCTAGCCCTAAGTGTATTGATGGGGGAAATTGAGCTATTTTCTTTGTTGCAGTTTCTATGGCTTGCTTTAGGTTACGATTATCTAAAAAATAAGGGAGCCTGCAGATGTAAAACTGTAGAGTTTTGACTAAAGTTAGAAAAAAAAAAAAACATTCCTTCTACGGGTGTAGTAGGCCATTCATGCACTTCCTGAAGCATGGCTGAAAAACTCCCCAAGAAGGCATCACCGTCCTGCTTTGTTGTAAAAAAAAAAAAAAAAAAAAAAAAACACTCCCAGACATTCCTGCCTGCCCCACCATCACAGGAGCAAGCTCTCCCTTCGCTTCAAAACCTTTCTGACGCGCACAGTTCGCTATCTCCTCCCACTGCAGCAATAAGCTCAGAGCTACTGTGATGAGAAAGACAGCACCCGTGTTCAGGGTTTTGAAGCAGCAAGCTCACTCCGGTGATACTCGGACCATAAAGTAACAGCTTGGAGTGTCTTGGGAAGTTTTTCAGTCAAGCTTCGGGAAGCACAAAAATGACCTATACCTGGTGCAAAGACCTTTAACTTTAGTCAAAGCTGCCAATATATGTTTATCTACAGGTGCCCCCTACTTGCATTGGCACATTTTTCTAGAGGCAGACTAACCCTATCCACTTGGAATGCGAAAAAAAAAAAAAAAGTGTTTTTTTCAGATCCTTCTGCGGCTGCAGTGTGCAGTCCGAAGTCCGTGCGTTTCTGTTCTCAGAATTTGCACCTAAACCAGACCCAAAAACGCACAGGACCCTATACACATTGTTAGAAAAACGCATCCAATTTACATATATATGAGCCCAGCTTTACCCCATTTTATCCCTGTGCAGCTGGTACAATAACCATGTTTTCACACACACATCCTCCTCTGTCCCAAATCCCTCCTATGGTTTTTCAGACTAGTGAGAAATGTAACGATAGGTTCAAACTTGTGCAGGTTTTCAGCCCTTGTTTAAGTAGGCACAGCAGCCCATTCATTAGAATGGGCTGCTTTGCCTGTATTTCCTTGCAAAAAAATGGTGCTTGCGTTTTCAAAAATGCAGTCCCAGCGAAATTGCATAGTGCTTCATGCGATTTCCCTGCAGGTTGAGATGCGTGGGGGTACCAGTGGGAATAAATGGCAGCCCGCGTGTCTCTTAAGAGCAGTACCTTGCCCAGATAGTATAAACCTAGCCTAAAGACTGAACAGATCTTTAATCCTGCCTCGCCCATACAGTGAAATATTATTTTCAGCAATATTTAAATCTTTATTGCATCAGAAGAAAAACTGGACCACCTTTCCGACGGTTAATGGAAGCAACAAAAGCAGCATTACATCCGCTCCTGGCATCTCATCCTTTTCCTCTGACAACAATAGGAAGGGGAGCTAAAGCTGCTGAGGGACTTTGGTTTTCAGTCAGTCATCAGCCAAAGTCCTAAATACAGGAGGATGGAACATATACATCTTCCCTATAAAGTTGGCTCATCTACAACAGGTGAGAAGAGCAGGTATTGTCCTCAGGGGATGCCATCTTTGCGCTGGCAGCACTGAGATGGGGGCACCCCCCAGTCGTAGATATAAGATAACCTCAGCTTGACCTCCTCTTTGCATAGTTTGCCATCTTTGGCCAGAGTTTGGTGCTTCTCCAACATATCTTCTATACTCTGCTTGTGGGTGATGATGTATTTATTATTGCAGCCTCTGGACTTGTATTCGGTGTCAAATCGGACATCGTGGACCCTCTTGACATCCACGGGAGCCAGCCAGGCCCCCAGGGACACATCCTCGCTCTGCCACTGAGCAAAGTAGTCTTTGTTGATGGTCAGATAGTGGACCAAGTCCCAGGAGAGGACGTACCCCCCGCCCAAAGCATAGGGCAGGTAATAGTCGCACAGCACCCAGGTACTCTCCTTCCACTTCCCGGCGGACTTGACCCTCCCGCGACCCGAGAAGAAGCCCCAGTAGAGGCGGTGAGGCTCCTTGGCCCTCAGATCCTCCAGCAAGACGTCCAAGCGGGCGAACGTGTCATCATCTGCCTTCAGCACAAACTTGTAGTCGACGTGGCGGTCCAGCCACGCGTACATAAGCAGCAGTTTGGCGGTCAGGTTGTCGTAAGAATCCTTCAGCTCGGGCAGCAGCAGGAGGTCGGCGTGACGACGCTGCTCCATTTCCAGCGAAGCGGACTCATCCTCCCCCAACCCTGCCGTCCCGATGACGAAGCGGCACCACAGCTCGCCGCCCTCCTCCCCACCCCCGCGGGAGGCAGCTGACAGCCAGGTGCTGCGGATGATGCTCCGCCGCTCTGTGTACTTGGGGCCGCTGGCGATTAGCACGGCCAGGAAGGCGCTGGCGCTCTTCTCAGGTGGAGGCTCCCCGAACCCCCGGGGGAATGGCAGCCGGTGATTGGCGTGTTGCTGAGTATGCTGCTGGTGGGGGAGACCCCGGGGCCCTGCAGGCTTCATGTTCTCTGAGGTACATTTGGCCAGGTACACCAGCACCATGCCGAAGAGGGCCAGCACCACCAGGCCCAGGGACGTTTTGTGGCGACATACCAGCCGTAGCACGTTCATGACGGACACCGAATTCCTCTCAGGGCTTCAGCCGGTCATTCTCCCGCCAACGGGATCGGATGTTCGGCGGGTCACGTGACCAGCTCCGGTACGGTCATCGGTTCCTTGGTTTATGCAGCTCGGGGGGTCAGCGCATCGCTACCTCCACTGTGCAGGCTGCAGAGCCAGGCACGTCCGACATCACCGGGAAACAGCCACTGAGAAGCTTTTCCGGGTGGCGGCCCCGCTGCATTGTGGGAAATGTAGTTTTCCAGTTCGCAGGCGTCCTCTGCCTACCAGCGTATACGGAGCTGGTTACCATGACAACAAAGACGCTTTCCCTGTACGCCTCATTATAGCAGAATTACTCACTCCCTCCTCACTCTGGTTATCAAAATCCTGTCCTTATACATCTTGTGTTTGCTGTATAGACTACAATAATAACATTATATCGTATTAAAGCCAGATTGAAGAAAGACGCAAGTCTGTCCAGTTCAACCAATAAATAGAAAACACCCATATACACAATCCTATACCCAGATGTGATCCAGAAGAAGGCAAGAGGAAGGATAAAGAAGAAGTAAACCCTCTCTGAAAAAAAGAAAAAAAAATCACCCTGCAAGACAAAGGCATAATGTGCTAGTATGCATAGCATACTAGCTCATTATGAATTACTTACCTGAGATTGAAGCCTCCGCAGCAGTCCTCGTTTGCCTCCTCCGAAGCTGCCATCTCTCCCGGAGAGACCTGCAAACGCCCATTGAAAGGGAGAACCCCCACTGTAGCATCATCTCCATTCTCCTCATCATTCCCCTGTTGCTGGCATCCCACCAACCCCACCCCCTGTCACCACCATCTCCATCCTCCTCATTATCCACCTGTTCCTGGCATCCCTCCACCCCCCCCCCCTCTGTCACCACCATCTCCATCCTCCTCATTATCCACCTGTTCCTGGCATCCCACCACCCCACCCTATGTCACCATCATCTCCATCCTCCTCATTATCCACCTGTTCCTGGCATCCCACCAACCCCACCCTATGTCACCACTATCTCCATCCTCCTCATTATCCACCTGTTCCTGGCATCCCACCACCCCACCCTATGTCACCATCATCTCCATCCTCCTCATTATCCACCTGTTCCTGGCATCCCTCCACCCCCCCCCCCTCTGTCACCACCATCTCCATCCTCCTCATTATCCACCTGTTCCTGGCATCCCTCCACCCCCCCTCTGTCACCACCATCTCCATCCTCCTCATTATCCACCTGTTCCTGGCATCCCTCCACCCCCCCTCTGTCACCACCATCTCCATCCTCCTCATTATCCACCTGTTCCTGGCATCCCTCCACCCCCCCCCCCTCTGTCACCACCATCTCCATCCTCCTCATTATCCACCTGTTCCTGGCATCCCACCACCCCACCCCTCTATCACCATTATCACTATCCTCCAAATTATTCCCCTGTTCCTGGCATCCCACCAACCCATCCCCTGGCTGTCACCATCAACTCTATCCTCCTCATCATTCCCCTGTTGCTGGCATCCCACCAACCCCACCCCCTGTCACCACCATCTCCATCCTCCTCATTATCCACCTGTTCCTGGCATCCCTCCACCCCCCCTCTGTCACCACCATCTCCATCCTCCTCATTATCCACCTGTTCCTGGCATCCCTCCACCCCCCCTCTGTCACCACCATCTCCATCCTCCTCACTATCCCACTGTTCCTGGCATCCCTCCACCCCCCCCCCTCTGTCACCACCATCTCCATCCTCCTCATTATCCCACTGTTCCTGGCATCCCTCCACCCCCCCCTCTGTCACCACCATCTCCATCCTCCTCATTATCCCACTGTTCCTGGCATCCCACCACCCCCCCCCCCCTGTCACCACCATCTCTATCCTCCTCATTATCCCACTGTTCCTGGCATCCCTCCACCCCCCCACCCCCCTCTGTCACCACCATCTCCATCCTCCTCATTATCCCACTGTTCCTGGCATCCCACCACCCCACCCTATGTCACCACCATCTCCATCCTCCTCATTATCCACCTGTTCCTGGCATCCCACCACCCCACCCCTCTATCACCATTATCACTATCCTCCAAATGATTCCCCTGTTCCTGGCATCCCACCACCCCATCCCCTGGCTGTCACCATCAACGCCATCCTCCTCATCATTCCCCTGTTCCTGGCATCCCACCACCCCACCCTATGTCACCACCATCTCCATCCTCCTCATTATCCCCCTGTTCCTGGCATCCCACCACCCCACCCCCCTGTCACCATCCTCCTCATTATTCCCCTGTTCCTGACATCCCACCACCCCACCCACTGTCACAATCATCTCCATCCTCCTTATTATCCCCCTGTTCCTGGCATCCCACCACCCCACCCCTGTCACCATCATCTCCATCCTCCTTCCTCATCATCCCCCTGTTCCTGACATCCCACCACGCCACCCCGTGTCACCATCATCTCCATCCTCCTCATTATTCCCCTGTTCCTGGCATCCCCCACCCCACCCCCTGTCACCAGCATCTCCATCCTCCTCATTACCCCCCTGTTCCTGGCATCCCATCACCCCACCCCCTGTCACCATCATTAACATCCTCCTCATTATCCCCCTGTTCCTGGCATCCCACCACCCCACCCCCTGTCACAATCATCTCCCTCCCTTCTCCTTATCCCCCTGTTCCTGGCATCCCACCACCCCACCACCCCACCCCTTTGTCACCATTATCACCATCCTCCTCATTATTCCCCTGTTCCTGGCATCCCACCACCCCACCCCCTGTCACCACCATCTCCATCCTCCTCATCATCCCCCTGTTCCTGGCATCCCTCCACCCCCCCCAACCCCCTGTCACCATCATATCCATCCTCCTTATTATCCCCCTGTTCCTGGCATCCCTCCACCCCTCACTCCCCTGTCACCATCATTACCGTGCTCCTCGTTATCCCCCTGTTCCTGGTATCCCACCACGCCACCCCTGTCACCATCATCTCCATCCTCCTCATCACCCTCCTGTTCCTGGCATCCCCCACCCCACCCCCTGTCACCATCATCTCCATCCTCCTCATTATCCCCCTGTTCCTGGAATCCCACCACCCCACCCCCTGTCTCCATCATATCCATCCTCCTTATTATCCCCCTGTTCCTGGCATCCCTCCACCCCCATCCCCCTGTCACCATTATTACCATCCTCCTCATTATTCCCCTGTTCCTGGCATCCCACCACCCCACCCCCTGTCTCCATCATATCCATCCTCCTTATTATCCCCCTGTTCCTGGCATCCCTCCACCCCCCACCCCCCTGTCACCATTATTACCATCCTCCTCATTATCCCCCTGTTCCTGGCATCCCTCCACCCCACCCCCAACCCCCTGTCACCATCATATCCATCCTCCTTATTATCCCCCTGTTCCTGGCATCCCTCCACCCCCACCCCCCCTGTCACCATCATTACCGTCCTCCTCATTATCCCCCTGTTCTTGGTATCCCACCACGCCACCCCTGTCACCATCATCTCCATCCTCCTCATTATTCCCCTGTTCCTGGCATCCCCCACCCCACCCCCTGTCACCATCATCTCCATCCTCCTCATTATCCCCCTGTTCCTGGCATCCCACCACCCCACCCCCTGTCACCATCATCTCCATCCTCCTCATTATCCCCCTGTTTCTGGCATCCCACCCCCCCACCCCTCTGTCACATTATCACCTTCCTCCTCATTATTCCCCTGTTCCTGGCATCCCACCACCCCACCCTTCTGTCACCATTATCACCATCCTCCTCATTATTACCCTATTCCTGTTCCAAAAATACGTAAATTTAAAAATTAGTAAATTTGAAAAATCGTAAATTTGTAAATTCGTAAATTAGAAAATTACAAAATTCGAAAATTCGGAATTCCAAATAAAAAAATTCGACAATTTGGAAATTCGAATATTCGTAATTCAAACATTTGAAAATTCAGAATTCGGAGATTTGAAAATTCCAAAATTCAAATATTTGGAATTCTAAAATTTGACAATTTCGGAAAGAACGAACTATTAACTGCCGCCCACTGTAAATATATACGTCCTATTTTTAAAGATTGATATCCCGGTAACAGCAGCAGCTGCTGCCACAACCGAGATATCCATCTCTTCAGTGGGCGGCCCTGTCTACGATAACGGCGGTCTCTGCAGCAGATTCGCTGCAAGATCGCCGTTATCGATGGTCGGAGAGGGGCCCCCCTTCCCACCCCTCTCCCGCGCCCTCCAACGCTTACCATAGCCGTCGGTAGCGGCAGAGGCGACGTCAAAACGTCAGTCCCGCTCAGCGTCTTAGGCCTCGTACACACGAGGCAATAGATTTGTTCAAAACGATTTGTCCGACCGATTTGAACAAGACTGTCTGTTTGGATTTTGGTTTGCTCGCGTTTACACACAAGCAAACCAAAATCCCCGCCAGCAGACGGCGCGCTGACGTGTCGGTGACGTGGCGGTGACGTTGACGCCGCCACGTCACCGCACTAGGAAGTAAAACACTTCCGCGCATGCGCCGAATCCATTCGGCGCCGGTGCGAGACGACATGTCTGCTGGTAAGTGTACTAACCAGCAGACATGTCGGGCGGACGGGTTCCCATCCGATAGATTTCAAAGCATGCTTTGAAATCTGTCGGGTGGCCAAATCCGTCGGCTCGCCCGTACACACGATCGAATCTGTCTGCTGGGACGGTCTAGCAGACCGTTTCCAGCAGACAGATTTGATCGTGTGTACGCGGCCTCAAAGAGACAATTTTTTTGTTTACCTTTTTTCAAAAGACAACATTTTTTTTTTTTTCATTTAAGCCTAAATATGAGATCTGAGGTGTTTTGACCCCAGATCTCATATTTAAGAGGACCTGTCATGCTTTTTACATTCCTTGTAATAGGAATAAAAGTGATAATTCTTTTTTATTTTTTTATTTCAGTTTTAAAAATTATAAAATAAATGAAAATAAATACGAAAACCCACATTTTTTTTTTTAAAGTGCCGTGTCCCAATGAGCTTGCGCGCAGAAGCGAACGCATACGCGTGTAGCGCCCGCATATGAAAACGGTGTTCAAACCACACAAGTGAGGTATCGCCGCGATCGTTAGAGTGAGAGCAATAATTCTAGCCCTAGACCTCCTCTGTAACTCAAAAAATGCAACCTATAGAATTTTTTAAACGTCGCCTAAAACATTATTTTTCACAATATGTAAAAAAATTGGGACAAATTTATTGTCTTCTTATTTTTTAATTAAAAAAAGTGATTTTTTTTCCAAAAAAAAGTGTGCTTGTAAGACCGCTGCGCAAATACAGTGTGACAAAAAGTATTGCAATGACTGCCATTTTATTCTCTAGGGTGTTAGAAAAAAAATATATATAATGTTTGGGAGTCTTAAGTAATTTTATAACAAAAAAAAACAGTTTTAGTCTCGTAAACACCGAATCTGAAAAACAGGCTCGGGGCTTAAAGGGGTTGTAAAGGTAAATGTTTTTTCACCTTAATGCATCTGGGGTCCCTCGGCGGCTGTCTCAGGTCCTGCTCGCAAAAGCATTCCACCTTAATGCGAGCCCCCGTTTTACTCACCTGACCGTTCGACATTCCCGGGCGCGTCCACGTCATCCTCTTCGGTTCCCAGCCTAGCCGTTGATTGGCTAGGCTGGGCGGATTGATAGCAGCGCAGCCATTGGCTGGCGCTGCTGTCAATCACAGCGGATGACGCGGCGCGCCGGGGGGCGGGGCCGAGTGATACAGTCAGCGGCTAAGGCCGCCACTGTATTACGGGAGCGAGCTCGCAAAAGCTTTCCACCGTGCGAGCTCGCTCGCATTAAGGTGGAATGCTTTTGCGAGCAGGACCTGAGACAGCCGCCGAGGGACCCCAGAAGACAGGATTAGAGAACACTCTGTGCAAAACGAGCTGCACAGTGAAGGTAAGTATAACATGTTTGTTATTTTAAAAAAATACATTTTTTGACTTTAGTGTTCCTTTAAGTGGTTAAAAGGGGTTGTACAGGTTTGTTTTTTATGTTCTAAATAGGTTCCTTTAAACTAGCGCATTGTTGGTTCACTTACCTTTTACTTCGATTTCCCTTCTAAATGTTTTTTTGCTTTGTCTGAATTTCTCACTTCTTGTTCCTCCTCAGTAAACTTGCCCCTATCATTCGAGCGGTGTTTAGTCAGCCAGAACAGATTACTGAGGAGAGTCCAATCCCCCCCAAGGAGAAGGTGAATGCACCTTCTAGGTGCCTAAAAAATTAGGCTGACCCATAGTACACCTAGGTGTGGGTCATAGATTAGAAGTACAGGAGTTGATAGAACATGGAAAAAGCACACAGTTGGTGTCTTATCTCTATGTGTCAAGGGGGAGGGGGTGTGTTATCCACCCAATATATAAAAATATGGAAAAAAAGAGAAATGACACATATTCAAAGAGATGAAATAAGCTGCTAGCCCTGAAATTGCATGAAAGAGAAAGATTCCCCAGTAGGCCTATAGGGCCTGTATGTATGGGCCTGTATGTAATCTCTGAGGCTGCAGATGGGCATGGATCAGGCTGCATTCATGGCAATGAAGAGGCTGCATTCATGGCAATGGCAAGGCTGCAGATGGGCACTGATTAGGCTGCATTGATGGGCAATGACCCTTATTTTGTTTCACAGTTCTTTATTTATATATTTTTCCCCTGAAACTTCCTTCCTAAAGTGAAGGTGCGTGTTATACGCCAATAAATACGGTATATCCAAATAACACGCCCACGCTCATCTCTTCACCACACACAGCCACAAAGGCAAGAGAATTCTTGTTGGGCAGTGTATTATTAGTGCTCGGACAAACACACTTAGACTAAATTTTAATGTGAGAAATTCAGACAAAAAAACATTTAGAAGGGAAATGGAAGGAAGAGGTAAGTGAACCAACAATGCACTAGCTTAAAGGAACCTATTTAGAAAATAAAAAGGAACCTTTACAACCCCTTTAAATTATAGGTATTTGAATTTCCTTTCAAATTTGGCTGTTACTGAACAAATACAAATTTATCTAAAGTTATGAATTATCTAAAATAAAGAATGCCACGTCTAAACAAATGGAATGGAACAAAATAATAATAAATAATAATAATAATACGTTTTTATTATTATTGTTGTTATTCATTATTATTAATTTGTCACGTTCTATTCGTTTAGATACGGCATTCGTTATTACAACTTTGAAAGGAAATTCCAATACCTATAATTTAATAGTTAGTAATAGTTAGTTATTATTTCATATTTTAGAATTTTAAGGTTTTTTCATTTTGGATTTTTAGACTTTCGTTCTGTAGAATTTTTGGATTTTCATTCTTATTTTTGCATTTTCGTATTTCCCAATTTTCGGATGTTTGAATTTTGAATTTCCCAATTTTAGAATTTCTGAAATGTCCTTTTTACGAATTTTCGAATTTCCAAATTTTAGAATATTCTGTAAAATTTGGAATATTAAAATTTCATAAATTCTGATATTTCCAAATTAACGAATTTGTCTAAATTTTTTAAAAACTGGATTTGGAACTAACACGAATTGCACATGTCTACGCCCCTGTCACCATCATCTTCCTGTTCCTGGCATCACACCACCCCACCCCCCCATCACCATCATCTGCATCCTCCTCATCATCTCCCTGTTCCTGGCATCCCACCCCCCAGCGTCTCCCAGCGTCTCCTCGCAGGGATGCAGTCCCAAGGGAGGGGGCGAGCAGGCTGACTAACCCCCAGCCAGAAAAGTTCAGATCATGGGGGCAAGCTTACTGAGGAGGAACAGGAAGTGAGAAATTCAGACAAAGAAAAAAAAAAACATTTAGAAGGGAAATAGAAAGAAACGGTAAGTGAACCAACAATGCACTAGCTTAAAGGAACCTATTTAGAAAATAAAAAAAACGATCCTTTACAACCCCTTTAAACCAACTACTTTCGGAAAACGATGTTGGAGGCAGCCATGAAAGTCTTGGTTCGAAGGCCCAGGGCAGGATGTTGGGCAGGGGTCAAGTCTTAGGGATAAAAGTGTGGGAACTCCCACCCAACATCCACTCCCCCACCAAAAAAATAAATAAAATGATACGCATATTTGCAAGTTCTTTTTAAATCCCACCATAACTCACGGCAGTCCTCCTTAATGTCTCCTGGGAACAATGACAATAGCTCCCAGGAGACATTGCGGCATCGAGGAAGTGACAGAATAGTGGCACACTACCTGATGAATCCATATACAGGAAGCGGCCAATAACAAAGGATTACTAAGGTTCGCCTGCCCCTGACAGTGACTCGAGCTGGGCATCTCCGCTTAGTGAAGGATTGGCTCGGGCGACTCGGCTGCTCTAGTCCTGCAAAGAGAACTGCATTCCTGCTGTGAACAAAGTGCAGGGACTCCGTTCCCGCGCGTTCCCGCAGGACTTGAGCCCTGGTGTCGGGGAAGTGAATGGTAGACCCCATCCACTGCCAATATGTATTTTTTTGCCACTTTTGATGACCTCTTTTATGTTTTTGGCCATGCAGAATTTTTTTTACACTTCAGTATATGAGAATACTGTAGATTTGATTCTGAGCCCTATCTTTAGGTTTATTATCACAGTCATTTGGATATACAGCTATAAACTTTTCTCTTCTTCGCAGCTCCAAACACAGAAATCAGTATGCTCTGTAAGGTAAGAACATGTCTCTTTGATCAGCTTGCAGAAGTTGGCTGAATAACGAAACTAATTTCAATGGAAAAGCAGCTGCATATCATTTATTTGGCCCGCATTTTTTCAAACCACACTTTTATATCTGTTTTATCTTGTTATAATCAGCGGAAAGCGCAAAAACAAACAGAAAATGTAATACTTATCTTTCAGTAATTTTTCTTTCCTGGTGCCTGTCCATGGCAGGATACATATGGTTGATAACCCTGCCCTCAACCAACCCACAGGACCAATTATAACTCTTTAAAAGAGTGTCAGCCTCTCCCATACACCATTCTTGTAACTAGGGATGAGCTTCGCGTTCGATACGAACGTATGTTCGACTCGAACATTGTCTGTTCGTACGTTTGATGAAATTCGAACAAAAGCGGTCATTCGCGCCAAATTCGTGTGATGCAAAATGGCCCATAATTCACTGCGGCATTGCGCGCTGATGATTGGCCAAGCATGCTATATGTCCCGCATGCTTGGCCAATCACAGTGTGCAAAAAACGAAGAGCCATAATTGGCCAAAGCCTGGGTGGCTTTGGCCAATTATGGCTCAGGGCTTTAGCACACGCCCCACACTATATAAGGCCGCCTACTGGGCGGCCTCGTGTAGTGTGTTCTGGCTTGTTAATGAAAGCAGTCAGAGAGATTGTCTTTTTAGATAGAGCAGGCAGGCAGGCTAGTCAGTTTAGCTTAATTTACAGTGTGTAGAGGATATATATACATCCCTAGGAGTTGTACATATATTTATACACTGTATAGCTTAGATAGATCAGTTCTTCCTAATTTACTGGCAGGCAGGTGATTGTGCTATATAAAGACGTTATCACAGGTATAGACACCCAGCAGGTACAATATTTAAAGGAATTTTTTTTATTTTTTTATTTAAGCATCAATAAAATCACTGCTCCTGGAGCAGTGATTTTAATGATGCTTAACTTAAAAAAAAAGAAAGAAAAATTCCTTTAAATATTGTACCTGCTGGGTGTCTATAGTTTGCCTGGGAAAACGTCTTTGAGAACCCGGGTCTTGCCCGAAGGGAACATGTATCAATGGAAAAAAAAGTTTTAAAAACGGTCATTTTTTCAGGAGTCCTGCTCCTGAAAAAACAACCGTTTTTTAAACTTTTTTCCATTGATACATGTTCCCTGGGGCAAAACCCGGGTTCTCAAAGATGTTTTCCAACAATGACTTGAATATTGGTCTTTAAAATTATCGTTTTTGAATTCGAACGTTCGAGTCCCATAGACTTCAATGGGGTTCTAAATGTTCGTGCGAATGGTCGGTCTGTTCGACGGTTCTGGTGCGAACTGAACGCGGGGGTGTTCGGCTCATCCCTACTTGTAACTAGACTCAAACATTTAAGGATTTTGGCAAGGGAGGGCGTATGCTGCCATGGACAGGCACCAGGAAAGGAAAATCACGGAAAGGTAAGTATTCAATTTTCCGTTTTCCTGGTGCCTTCCATGTCAGCACACATATGGTTAATATCTCGCTCACAGGGAGGGTAGCTGCCAAAATATTTTTAACTTTCGACTATAGATCAGACAGCTCAAGAAGCCCCTCTGCTTCTCTGGTATTATTTTTTTTTTAAGTGCAACCAGGATTAGACTATAGCAGGTCATGAATGAGGTAAAAGATGACCATTTTGTCGCCTAACAGAGTTTCTGCGGAAAAAAAAGGCGATACAGTTGCCCAGGAAAAAGCCATTCACTGTGTAGAGTGAATACTTATTGATTTCTGAAACCGGAGAACCACTAGCTTGATATGTCCACCAAATTACATAACTGACTGATCCAACTTGCCAAAGTTGTCCTCCGTATTTATATATTTCTAGATCGTTTAGGCATCCAAGAGGAAGCCTGATGATCTCACGATAAGTCTTGTGCCAGACTACTGCTATGTCTGAGAGTTCTTGACATATCCAGCTTGTGTAATTTTGGGGATGCTGAATCTTTCCCTAAAAGCTGGAAGCACCCATTCCTGGTCAAGGTGGTTTGTAGAGGGAATTCTAGACACGAACTTCTGAAATGTATCAAAGAAGCACCCTGCTTGGAAGAACGTAATACCGGAGTCCATTTCCCTTAGGGTCTGGGTACATGAGACTCTTCAGTCAGCGATGACGGTGACTAAAAAAAAAAAAGGAATTTGCTTTGTAAGCAATGTCTCCTAGAGAGCAATGGAGACGGAGCCGCACCGAATACCCAAGGCAAAAAAAAAAAAAAATTCCATTTTCTTTAGGACGTAGTGATTCACCCGGAGATCTTAAGCTAAGAACTGTTTTGAGAAAAAAACGCTCTACCAGTGGATTTCAAACCCATCTGGTTACTGGCAAGGCTAAAAAGGCTGAGGCCTGAACCTCCAGGGAGCTAAGTCCCCAAGTTAAATCTAACCGGGATGCTCAGAACGGAGACAGCTAGTTTCAGCAAATTTAAAAACCTTCTACAAAATACTAGTATCGGTATCGGGACAACCCTAGTTTGAAGCAACCTTTGTAAGACTCCATGGGAGCAACCTAATTATACTAGCTTTTCTTGCCTAACTTCCGGACGCCTGACTCCAGGATCTCAGGAAGTGGATGGAGGAGTTCTTCCCAGGACCTACGTTTATGCGTGCTGAAAGGATTGCCAAGGGACAATTTGGACATTATAGAGAACTGAGGCCTACTTGACCAATAAGGAACTACTGTTCGGATAGATACTTGTCTTTCTGTTAGGTGATGGTGCCCAACTGGACAAGGGGCACCAAACCCCGCCGATCCCTGGACTGGGAATACCTTGTGACGAAGTGAGGTGCCTTGATATTTGAGATATTTGGATTGAAATTCTGAGGACTACCTCATTGGGGGTAGAGCCATTGGAAGGTCTAGTAAGGACCAATTGCTGGTACTGGCAAATTTCCTTGAAGAGTGATCTGCCCAGTAATTCTGGAGAATTGGACTATAAGAGGCTCTGAGGCTGGAGCAACCCCTTCTGCCTCTGAGTATTATCGGAGTTAACTCCTTGGACGATGATCCGTTATGTGTGTCCTTTCTTTGGCTCTGTATACAGGGAGTGCAGAATTATTAGGCAAATGAATATTTTGACCACATCATTCTCTTTATGCATGTTGTCTTACTCCAAGCTGTATAGTCTTGAAAGCCTACTACCAATTAAGCATATTAGGTGATGTGCATCTCTGTAATGAGAAGGGGTGTGGTCTAATGACATCAACACCCTATTTCAGGTGTGCATAATTATTAGGCAACTTCCTTTCCTTTGGCAAAATGGGTCAAAAGAAGGACTTGACAGGCTCAGAAAAGTCAAAAATAGTGAGATATCTTGCAGAGGGATGCAGCACTCTTAAAATTGCCAAGCTTCTAAAGCGTGATCATCGTACAATCAAGCGTTTCATTCAAAATAGTCAACAGGGTCGCAAGAAGCGTGTGGAAAAACCAAGGCGCAAAATAACTGCCCATGAACTGAGAAAAGTCAAGCGTGCAGCTGCCAAGATGCCACTTGCCACCAGTTTGGCCATATTTCAGAGCTGCAACATCACTGGAGTGCCCAAAAGCACAAGGTGTGCAATACTCAGAGACATGGCCAAGGTAAGAAAGGCTGAAAGACGACCACCACTGAACAAGACACACAAGCTGAAACGTCAAGACTGGGCCAAGAAATATCTCAAGAATGATTTTTCTAAGGTTTTATGGACTGATGAAATGAGAGTGAGTCTTGATGGGCCAGATGGATGGGCCCGTGGCTGGATTGGTAAAGGGCAGAGAGCTCCAGTCCGACTCAGACGCCAGCAAGGTGGAGGTGGAGTACTGGTTTGGGCTGGTATCATCAAAGATGAGCTTGTGGGGCCTTTTCGGGTTGAGGATGGAGTCAAGCTCAACTCCCAGTCCTACTGCCAGTTTCTGGAAGACACCTTCTTCAAGCAGTGGTACGGGAAGAAGTCTGCATCCTTCAAGAAAAACATGATTTTCATGCAGGGCAATGCTCCATCACACGTGTCCAAGTACTCCACAGCGTGGCTGGCAAGAAAGGGTATAAAAGAAGAAAAACGAATGACATGGCCTCCTTGTTCACCTGATCTGAACCCCATTGAGAACCTGTGGTCCATCATCAAATGTGAGATTTACAAGGAGGGAAAACAGTACACCTCTCTGAACAGTGTCTTGGAGGCTGCGGTTGCTGCTGCATGCAATGTTGATGGTGAACAGATCAAAACACTGACAGAATCCATGGATGGCAGGCTGCATGAGTGTCCTTGCAAAGAAAGGTGGCTATATTGGTCACTGATTTGTTTTTGCTTTGTTTTTGAATGTCAGAAATGTATATTTGTGAATGTTGAGATGTTATATTGGTTTCACTGGTAAAAATAAATAATTGAAATGGGTATATATTTGTTTTTTGTTAAGTTGCCTAATAATTATGCACAGTAATAGTCACCTGCACACACAGATATCCCCCTAAAATAGCTAAAACTAAAAACAAACTAAAAACTACTTCCAAAAATATTCAGCTTTGATATTATTGAGTTTTTGGGGTTCATTGAGAACATGGTTGTTGTTCAATAATAAAATTAATCCTCAAAAATACAACTTGCCTAATAATTCTGCACTCCCTGTACAGGTTAAGGCTGGCTTGTTGACCAATTGTAGTGGGATGAATTCGCCTCTCAGGCAAAGACATGGGCTGACGATGTGCCGAAAGGTAGGCTGTGGATGAGGGTCCCCAATGAGGAGGAAAATGATGAGTAGGTAGGAGTTATTGAGGTCTACAAAGACCACCTAATCCTCTGGTTGAACTGGTAATATTACCGTATTTAGTATTTATTACCGTATTTAGGAATTACATCTTGCAACCTGAGGGATATGCATAGACTTAGATCCGGAATCGACCGTACTCAACTCCGATTCAGCTACCTGATTACCTGATTACTTTAAAAGGGCACTCTAAGGCCCTGTACACACAATCAGACATGTCTGATGAAACTGGTCTGGTCTGCATTTCTCCCTAATCGTATGTGAGGAGAGTGGGGGGGGGGTGGCTGGACTCGCTGGGCTGTAAAAGAGTGTCATAGACTGACACTCGGCTCAGCTTGCAGTCACCACTCTCGGAATTTACAGGCTGGTTCTCCTGTCCTCCTGTCCTAAGGACGGGAGAAATCAGTCTGTTTTTTCAGTAACTGAAATTAAGGCTTGGGCCCCCCCTCCCCCACAGTGCTCATGGAGTCCTTTCTGCAACTCACTCTTCTCCGTGCCAATGAGGATGCAGGTGAAGGAGCAGATCGGGCGGCTGTGGTTGTGTGAGCACTCGCATTATGCAGTGTCAGAGAGCAGAGGGAGGGGTAAGAATGCCCCGCAGAGCTGACTGGGGATGCTCTTCCTCTCAGGAGAGACTGTTACTACAACGGCCGCCCAAGAAAAATACAAAAAATAGGGGGGCACATGGTGGGGGGGTCAGGGCTAAAATGGCATTTTAGTTTTAGTCCCAATTTATTCTTCAGTAATTGTTTTAGTTTTAGTTGTATTTAGTCGACTAAATCTCCAGTACATTTTAGTCAATCAAAACTCATTTTAGTCGTCTAAAATCTAATAGGTGTAATTAAATTGTAATCCATTAGTTAACAGTTTTCTAAAATTTTCAAACTCATTGTATACGGCTGGAGTGAAAACTCTAATATGTTATTATTTATGGTATTGATGTATGAACATGCACTACAGATCAGTGTTCATTTTGAAGTCAAATTTTAATTTAGTTTTAGTCTCATGTCACATACACACGACAGTTATTCATGTTATGCAAAAAAACAATGGCCCGGATTCACAAAGGATTTACGTTGTCGTATCAAAAGATACGCCGTCGTAAGTACAAATGTGCACCGTCACATCTCTGCGCCGATTCACAAAGCTAGATACGTCGAAAAGCAAGGCTTCAGCCGCCCGACGTCATTGTTAAAAAAGCTAGATACGTCGAAAAGCAAGGCTTCAGCCGCCCGACGCCATTGTGGGCGCATAGTTACGCTGGACGCATTCGACGATCCCATTTTAAATATGCAAATGAGTAAGATACGCCGATTCACGAACGTAGATGCGCCCGGCCGCTTCATATATGCGATTTGCGCAAAGGCTTACGTCCGGCGTAAAGTTCCCAGTTATATAGCAGGCGCAGGTAATGCAAAGGTATGGGCCAGGGAACGATGCCAGCGAGCTACTTTTACACTGCAGCCAAACCGATTTGGCGGTAAAGCGCCACTCGCTGCGCTTTACCGTAGCTTTAGCGGGGCTTTACGGCGCTTTTTTTTTTTTTTTATGTAATCAGTATTTATTAAACCAAATAAAGGAGAAAATCATACAAACAAAGGACAAGCATGTCCAACAGGATTCTGCATACTTAAACGAAAGCCTCACAGGGCTGCCAACAGTCATAATCAAATCTTAAACAGATCGCGTTGAACACGTGTGTCTAAACAATAACACATGCGGTTATAACTCAAGGGGTCGCTACAGCCACCAACCATCTAAGGAGGCCCCAGCAGCTACAGCGATCCTCAAAGCAATGGGGTAGCAAGATAGTTAGATGGGTGGCAGCCTCAGAAGAGACGGGGGCAGGCATCATGGAAGGGGAGCTTTAAAGGGGAAAAATAAAAATAAAAAATAAATACTAAATACCAAAATGGAAACATCAGAGCCCGAGCCCGGGCCCATAACCCACGGTCAGGGCGGAGGGGGGGGGCACCAAGGCCTCCAACTACCACCCACCACCCCCCGCGAGCCAGAGGGACCAAGGGCGAGTGACCACACGACGTCCCCATGTCAGGTTACGGGACCAACAGTGGTCCAGCTATGTGCTCCGAGTAGCTCCCCGTAACACCCACTACACACCAACAAATAAATCCCATCAGCAATAGATCATATAAAAGTAAAAGGAAGAGGAGGGGGGTAAAAACTCCAAAAAAAAAAAAAAAAAAAAAAGGGGGGGGGGGAGGGGGTGGAAAGATCGCAGGATAGTGCATTCAGAAACGGAAGATAGAGAGAGTGGGGGAGAGATAAAGGGGGGGATAGAGGGAGGAAGAGAAGGAGAGCGGTGCGTACCTCTAAGCCAACGGAAAAAGAGTCCACCTCCACGTCGGGCGCATCTCTCCAGTCCGAAGTACCAGCACCATCCTGTCACCTCAGCCATGAACCACCAAGAGGGCCAACTCCTCACCTGTCGAGAGCCTGCAACCTACGAGCTTTAAGGGAAGGCTCCGCCAATTCCAGCAGAGCAACATCTAAACTAGAGGGAACAAATTTAGGGTCTGAGACATAATCAGTCCAAGGTGCCCATGTTGCTAAGTATTGTTCACGGCGATTACGACAGGTCGCCACCCAATCCTCCGCCTCTCCGATCGCACTCACCCCCCGGGTCCACTCCTCACGACTAGGAACCGTAGTCCGTCTCCAGTAAATCGGAAGCAGTCTCTTGGCCGCATTAAGTAGATGTGGCAGTACACTCTTCTTATATTGACTAAGAGGTATAGTCGGGACGTGGAGGAGAAAGTGCACCGGAGAGAGGGGGATATCAACTCCTGTGATCATCAATATCTGGTCCTTTACGTCTGCCCAGAAGGGCTTTATTAAGGGGCAGTCCCACCATATATGAAGTAGCGTACCCCTGTGTCCACAACCACGCCAACACAGCCCCGACTCAGCGGGGTAAATACAAGCCATGTCCGCGGGTACACGGTACCAGCGGGACAGAATTTTAAAATTAGTCTCCTGGGTTTTGGAATCCATGGAGGAAGTGTGAATAAGGTGGTACAGGTGGGTCAATTGATCGTCCGTAAAGACCTGATCAAGATCTCTCTCCCATCTCCGTATGTAGGCGGGTGTGGACAGAGGGGCAGCGGAACCCAGCAAGCGGTATAGTTCTGAAACTAGGTGAGGGACAGGGTCATCACTAACAAAAAAGCATTCAAACGGGGTGAGGGAGGAGGGGTTCCTAATCGTATGACCATGCTTCATAAAGAAGTGGTGAAGTTGCCTGTAGCGCCAATAATTCATTCGAGGGCCCTGTCGCCCCACAGGAAGGGCCTCATATTCCATAAGTTTACCGTCCTTCATGAGCTTGCCGCAACTGGCGCCACCATCGTCCACCCACGACCCAAAAAAGGCCGTCTGTTCCCCCGGGGGGAACCAGAGAAAGCCGCCCAGCGGTGCCAGGGGGGACATAGGGGGGGCCAGTTTTAGCAGAGCATTAACCCTATCCCAGACCGAGAGCGCATGGATCGTCAGCGGGGAAGTCGTTTCAGACAGTCCTCTATACTCCCGGGGCAACCATGGAGCGTACGAAAGGTTCCTACCTGCGAGGCGTTTCTCCAAGGAAACCCAAAGCTTTGAGTGGGAATTAAAACGCCAATTGAGCAGTCGCTGGAGAACCGTCGCCCTGTAATATCGCCTAACGTCAGGGAGCCCTAGACCCCCTTCTGTCTTAGGTCGTTTCAGTGTTGCAAGGGCTATCCGGGGCTTACGCGCATTCCAGACAAACTCAGTCAGCATGCTGGAGACACGGTCAAAGAATTGTCGGGGCAGGCGGATCGGTAGCATCTGAAAATAGAAAAGGATACGGGGCAAAATGTTCATTTTTATCACGTTCACCCGGCCAAACCAGGTGAAGGCAGTTCTAGTCCATCGAGAAAGGTCTGTTTTAATCGCAGCAAGTAGGGGAGGGTAGTTTGCGTGGTACAAGGCGTCATATCTGTCCGTAAGCTGTATTCCTAGATAGCGCAGGGATGTCCTGGCCCACGAGAAAGAAAAGGCGTCACGAAGTCTCTCCTGTAAATCCGGAGGCAAAGTGATGGGGAGGATCTCAGACTTCCCATAATTTATTTTAAAATTAGACAGGGTTCCAAAATGATTAAGTTCCTTCAGCAGGTTGGGCAACGAGGTCAGTGGGTTAACAAGGTGGAAAAGAACATCGTCAGCATAAGCTGAAAGCTTATGTTCCGTATCTCCAACCCGCAGACCTCTAATGTTCACATTGGCCCTAACGGTGCGGAGCAGAGGCTCCAGCACCAGGGCAAAAAGAAGGGGTGATAGAGGGCACCCCTGCCTCGTACCGTTCCTGATGGGGAAGCGGGTAGAAAGGGTGCTATTCACCTTCACCTGTGCACATGGATCAGAGTATAGGGCTAAAATTGAAGCCAGCATGCGAGGACCCAGTCCCAGATGACCAAGTACTTCTCGTAGATACGACCAATCAACTCGGTCGAAAGCCTTTTCGGCATCGGTTGAAAGGACAAGGTAAGGCTGAGGGAGTGCACGGGAGCGAGCCCAATGGATAAGTTGGACCGCTCTCAGGGAATTATCCCTGGCTTCCCTACCCGGAATAAAGCCAGTCTGATCAAGGTGCACAAGCTCAGGCAACAACAGTTTGAGTCTATTGGCTAATATTTTCGCTAGGACCTTCACATCCAAATTAAGGAGGGAAATAGGGCGGTAGCTCTGCGGAACAGCAGGGTCCTTGCCCTCCTTCGGAATCACCGTGATGTGGGCCAACAATGCTTCCGAAGGGATAGCCTTGCCTCCGGCTACAGAATTAAAATAGCAGAGTAGGGGAGTCTCCAGGTGAGAGAGGAAGGTTGTATAGTAGGTCTTAGTGAACCCGTCCGGGCCCGGACTCTTCCCATTGGGCAAGGATTTTATGGTTGACCTAAGTTCAGTCAGGGTAATCGGCAATTCTAAGGTTGAGGACTGGTCCTCCGTTAGCGAGGGGAGTCCAGACGAGGTCAAGTAGTCGCGAATCTCTTGGCTCCTAGCGTCTCGTGTGGAGGGAGTCAGTTCAGGATTCAGGTTATACAAATTAGCGTAATAGTCCCGAAAGCCCGCTGCAATTTTGGAGGATAGTACCACCGGTTCTCCCGATAGGGTGGACAACTTATGGACATGCATCCGCGCAGATCGTGTCCTAAGCGCCCGTGCCAGCATACGTCCGCATTTGTTCCCATGTTCATAAAACTTATGGGACATATATCGGAGATGTTTACGTGCCTGCCTATCTAAAAGGCGCGAGAGCAGCCCTCTCAGTTCAGTCAAAGTCTCCAGCGCTCTCGGCCCTCCTGTCGCCTTATGACGAAGTTCTGCATTTTGGAGGGCAGTATAGACCCGTTGAAAGTCCGCCATGCGCTCTCGCTTCAGCCGGGACCCATGGGAGATCAGCGCTCCTCTAACCACAGCCTTATGGGCCTCCCACAGTATGCCCTCGCCTACGTCATCAGAGGAGTTCTCAGCAAAATAATGGGTCAATGTGTCCGAAACCTCACCCACCACCCCCACATCGTCCAACAGATTATCATTCAGCCGCCACGTCCAGGTGCGACGAGATCCCGAGGGTAATGCAAGGACGACCGACACCGGCGCGTGGTCCGAGATGGTGATAGAACCTATAGAGGCAGACCTCAACAGCTCCAGGGCTTCTCGGTCTACATATAGGTGGTCTATGCGAGTGTATACATCGTGTACACTAGAATAGTAGCTAAAATCACGGTCAGTGGGGTGCAATAGGCGCCAGCTATCTGTCAGGAGGAGAGCCTGAAGGGATTTGCGGAAGTGTTTAAGGAACGCGTAGGAGTGCGGGGGTCTAGCATGGGAGGTGTCGAGCAAAGGATCAGGCTAACGTTGAAGTCCCCGCCGAGAATCAAGAAACCCTCCCTAAACTCGCCCAGGCGTTCCAATGTAGAGTCGAGAAAACTCAATTGATTAGCGTTAGGGGCGTAGACGGACGCGAACGTGTATTTATGACCCGCCAGGGAACCCTTCAGGAACACATATCGGCCTAGAGGATCAATCCTAGAGTCAGTAGGTTGAAAGGGGCACGACTTATGTATTGCAATAGCAGTACCTCTGGATTTAGGGGTCGGGGATGTACTAAGAAACCATTGGTTAAATATATGCGTAGGAAGCTTGGGAAGCGACCGAGACGTGAAGTGAGTCTCCTGTAGGAAGACCACCTGCGTCTTCAGTCGCTTCAATTCCCACCAAAGCTTGCCACGCTTGTGAGGAGAGCACAGGCCCCTGACATTATAAGAGCTTACCTGTAAAGTGGCCATAGGGGGAGTCGGAGAGAATGGAATTGCTGATCGCTGTGATGCGCCCGTCGTGGAAGGCGGATTAGGAAGTTGCACCTAGGAAGAGGAAGGAAGAGAAGGAAAGAAAGGAAAGAGCGAGGAGGAGAAGACAAAAGTGAGAAAAGAGAGAACAAGCCATGGGAAGGGAAGAGAAGAAAAAAAACAAGCATTAGGCAAACATAAAAACACATGTAAGACAAAATGGCCGAAGCCATATAGTACAGTAGAATCACTATGGACCCTGTCCGGGACCCCAATCGTGGGCGGAGAGGGGGCCCGGACCTCAGCCCAAGGTCCCAATGGGGACCAATACCCAAAGTGAGAGGGTAACCTATTGGGGGAACGTGGCCAACATGGGAAGAGGAAAAGGGGGTCATCCGCCGCCATCCACCGCATCAGATATGGGAGAGGGAGAAAAACAAGAAGTCATCAAACACTGGCGGGACATCCACAAGGGGTCGAAGAGCAGCAGGCCTGATGCGGATCAGAGTCAGTGGGTCAACGTCCGGAAGACCCAGTCATCTCCGGCCGGAGATCAACAAGAGCGGTAGGGCAAACACGGGGAAGGTCATCAGTCTCCAATGGAGGACGGTTCCTGCGAGGATCCAGAGATGGGTCGTCCACGTCCTCGCCTGCGGTTCCTGCGCTTGGCGGATTGCCAAGGCCCCGAGGATGGAAGGGAGGCAACGGGAAGGTCCGATGAGGTCCTCCAGTCTGGGAAATCCACTGGGTCCAGATCTAGCGAGGAGAGAAAGTTCGGTAGGTCGTCTTTCGTGCGAAGGGTTATGGTTTTACCCTGTTTAGTGACCTGTAGATAAAAGGGGAAGCCCCAGCGATATGACAGACCCGCATCTTGTAGGGCCATCAGAAGAGGGCGCAGTGAGCGCCGCTGCATCAGTGTGCGTCTGGAAATGTCTTGGTAAAAGGACAAGTGCGCTCCGTCAAAATCAAAATAGGGTTTACCACGCATTTTTTGCATAATACGGTCCTTAAGCGTGTACTTGTGAAGTTTGCAAATGACATCTCGCGGGTTGTTCACGTCTTGAGATGGGGGCTTAAGAGCTCTGTGTGCGCGGTCAATCTCCACCACAGCCGTGGCAGGCAGACCCAAAACTTCCCTAAAAATACCTTCTAGAGTAGGAATAATGTCTCTAGCCCCCGTCGCCTCAGGCAGACCCCGTATCCTAATATTCGCCCTGCGGCTGCGATTCTCCATGTCGTCTAAGTGGCATATCAGGGCCTCAATCTGGCGACTTTGAGCAGTGCATTTCTCCTGCAGTTGAGAGATAACTGGTAGGACATCATCATCCAGCCTCTGCTCCATGGCTTCTACTCTATTACCCAGGTGGCTAGTGTCAGCTTTAAGCTGTGCTACATCCTCCTTCAGAGCCCTCTCAACGCGGTCTGCAAAGCGTTCAAGGTCAGCTTTAGTGGGGAGGGCCCAGATGTGGCGCCTGATGTCCATGTCCTCCAGGGGGTCAGGATCATCCGACAGACCCATCAGAGAGGAGGGAGAGCCTGGAGAGACAGGGGCCATTGAGTCACTCACCAACGCTGGAGAAGGCACAGGAGAGCATGCAGCAGCTGGCGATGATTTAGAGGCTCTGGCCGTGCCCTGCTGTTTCCCGGCCGGCGCCATCTTGGAGGCCTCGCGGCCGCGTCTACCCGGCTCCATAAGGAAGGAATCCAGGTGTCCCTGCCTTGTGCGGTCCGCTCGGGGGGGCTGCGAGGACGCCCGGACCTTCTGGGACATAATGTGCGGCAATCGGGTGAGATTTACTCCCGTAGCTGTGATAGTGTGCAGCGGTGGAACGGAGCAGCAGATGCACACGTCCTCACTCCTCCATAGCCAGGACACGCCCCCCTTTACGGCGCTTTTAACGCCCTTTAGCGGCCGAAGAAAGGGTTAAAAGTGCCTGTAATGTAGCGCTTCCGATCTGCTTTTCATGTGCTTTGAAAGCGCTGTGCATTCATTCCAATGGCCAGGGGCGGTGGAGGAGCACTGTATACAGCGCTCCTCCACCGCCCCAAAGATGCTGCTTGCAGGACTTTTTTTCCCATCCCGCAAGCGCACCACCCCAGTGTGAAAGCACTCAGACTTTCCCACTGGGGAGGCACGAGAGGCGATTTACAGGCGCTCTTTTTAGTGCTAAAACGCCTGAAAAGCACCTTCAGCGTGAAAGGGGTCTTACTGGGTATCATGCAGCTATGGCACAAATCTTCTTTTATTTACACAGCCTCTTTTTCATATGACGATCTTTTCACTGCATCAAATTTTTTCTGAAAACACCCCAAACGACTAGAAATCGAGTGACCTGGACTGTATAAAGTCAATTAGTGTTATGTTTAGAAGCCGTTTCCATGTCTTTTATGTCTAAATTCAATAAATCAAATATCTTTTAATCTTTCCATTTTGATTACATTTTGGCACTAATTACTTTATTTTTTTGTGCAAGTAAACCTGCAGACAATCATTTTCATTTAAAGGCTGTTTTGTCTGTTTTTGTAACTGCAGCAATAATAAAGCCGAGAGGAAGAAAGAAACAAAGGTCCAGCACACACTGACTTTTTTAAACGTCGCTTGTAAATGCCAGTCAGAAGAGCATAGCATTACAAAAGCTTTTAAGAAGCATTAAAAAAGTATCAAGCACTCCTCTATTTAGGGTTGCCACCTGTCCGGGATTCACCCGGACAGTTTGGCTTTGGAAGCATGCGTCTGGGTTTCAGACTGCCTGAAACCCTGACAAATTATTCAGACTGGACTTTGGCTTCCCAGCAGGGTTGCTGTCTGCAGTTGTCTAAGCTGAGAGGGGTAGATCTGAAATGAGGGGAAGCTCTGCTTAATCCAATCATGTGCAAGCTAAAATGCTGTTTTTTATTTTCCTTGCATGTCCCCCTCAGATCTATAGCGACTGCACTTGTAGTGCAAAGTGGATTTGTCTTTAGTAAATAACCCCCAGAGTGTCCGTTACACTCTGGGGGTTACACTCTGTTACACTCTCTTTTATGCTGTCCAAATCCAGCACTAACAACCCCCCCAAACACACAGACGAGAGACGAGAGAGGGCTCGATCTGCACCTCTTCCTCCCGCCCCTACCCCATTGTGTCTGCCCATATTCCAATCCCAAGGGCTGTGCCTCAGAAAAGGAAAGTGGGGGCTGGAAATTTGAAGTCCAGCAGCTTCAGATACATCTGGGTGAGAGGTGGCAACTGCCAAGGGGGTGAGTGAGCTCACCATCAATCCCTGTTTGTGACTGAAGTCTCCCTCCTTCTCTCTCCTGACTCTGAAAGAGTACACTAAGGTAAATCGGGGTTCTCGGAGCACCCCTTACATCAGAGTTCCCCTTTACACCAGAGGCCTCAGTGGCCTAGATTCACAAAGCGATTACGCCTGTGTAAATGTTGTTAGACTGGAGTAATTTCGACTTACGGGCGTTTTTACGCTAGTCGAAATCCTCAAACCATGAAAAGACACCTGCGGGCTTCATTTCGACTGTATTACGTGTTAGTACGCCTTCAGATCTACGCTGCCAGAAAATTGCGGCCACTGGGCGGACTTCCTGTTGTTTTTCGCCGTCAGGGTATGCTAATGAGCTTTTGCCTGCAATCCACAACATTTCGCACTTTCAACGCAATCTCTTACGGCACCTTTAGTCATCTTTTTTTTCCGTTTCACTATACCTGCTTTTTGCTGGTCTAATATTAGACAGCCCATGTTAAGTATGGCCGTCGTTCCCGCGTCGAATTTCAACGTTTTCCGATGTCTTTTATTATTTTTAACGTAAGTCGTCCGGGAATAGGAATGTTCGTAAACGCCGCTACTCAAACAACGAATGACGTCACGACGTGATTTCGCGCAATGCACGGCGGGAAATTCCTCAACAGAGCATGCGCAGTTCGATCGTCGCGGGGACGCGCTTAATTTAAATGCTTCACGCCCCCTAATCACGTATTTCGATTGCGCGGCGGAAAAAAAATACGACACAATAGCGTACGCGCAAAAAAACTACCTGAATTCGGTGTAGAGTCTGGTGAAATACGGCAGCGTACCGTATTTCGATTACGCAGCGGAATATTACGTCTTTGTGAATCTGCCCCAGTGTTTCTAAATACTGTAAAACCTTGGTTTGCGAGCATAATTAGAATCAGAAACATGCTTGTAATCCAAAGCACTTGTATATCAAAGCATTTTTTTTACAGAGTATAAAAGAGAAGAGAGGCACCTCTAAGTGTAGCAATAAGTTGCTAAATGTTGTACCTTCATTAAATGTAACCATATTGTTACACTTAGAGGCGCCTCTCTTCTCTTTTATACTCAGTTGAGACATGACCTACTTGTATATCAAGACATTGCTTGTATATCAAGGAAAAATGTATTAAAACATTTTGCTTGTCTTGCAAAACGCTCTCAAAGCAAGTTAATCTCAAACCAAGGTTTTACTGTTTTTTTTTTTGTCATTGTTTCGGTATCATTGCTTTTGGAACGTTGACTATACACTCTGGTAAGCTTATCACAAAGGTTGGACTCACACTTGCATTAATTGCCTTATTAAGCAATTTTTCCTGCCTATACTTACTGGCTGTTATTTCTTATTTGCTTCTCTGTAATATCCATTGTTTGGCTTGTTGGTCACTATATGGACTGCCTTACTGGTGTCTGTTAGCGTGCTCACGCTCATTTGCCGCAATTACGTTTTTGCAATGACGTCACCGCGGCTTGTATTGCCGCGATTGCATCATTAGGCCGCACGTGCATGCGCCTGTGCCACTTGCGGGCTTTATAAAGCCCATCACAGACGCCAATGGCGTCAGCTGCCATGGCGTCTGTTACAATGGAAACTACTTTCCTGCAGGTAATTATTTTCTTTGCTGCTGAGATTTGGTTTACTATTGCTCTTGGATGTTGTGATTTGTTGCACAACTTTCCAAATGAGCTATTTATTCTACTTTATATATTTATTTCAACTTTTCTTATAGTGATTACCATCTGCCATTATCTGGTTGCCCACTCCTCCTTACCCATAGGAACAGTTGAGTAGTTCCATTCCATGCAGACGTGCAGTTGTTTTTGTTTCCTGCACATGTACACTCCTATGCATGTGAACTCCTATATTTGGTAAGTTGATCCTCGTCTTTGAGTTATTACATTTAACCAAACGGACTGGGCAGTTTTGCCCTATTCTCTGCAAATGAGCATTTGTATTAGCCTGCTGACCACCCCCCTTTTGTTTTCCTCTCAGGCTTGGACCTTTGTTTTGGTTGGCTATATGTGAATGCCCTTCCTGTGAACACGGAGATTTTGTCCACATATAACCTTTTCCCTTTGGTGCGTGTTCAATGCTGAAACAGGAGCTCTCTACACAGATCCTATTTTTTGTGAGTAAGGCCTCGTACATACGAGGGAATTTATCTGCTGAAAATGGTCCGACGGACCATTTCAGCCGATAAATCCGCTCGTCTGTAGGGGCCGGCGGACAGTTTTGGACGGATTTCTCCAGCGGAAAAGTTTCAAAGCATGCTTTGAAACTTTTCCGCCGGAGAGCTGCCCGTCGGATATGTCCGCTGGTTAGTACGCCTAACCTGCGGACATATCTGCCCGCACATGCGTAGGATCCTGTGAATGGATCCGACGCATGCATGTTTTACTTCCTGGTGCGGTGACGTGGCGGCGTCAACGTCACCGCCGCGGCGTCAACGTCACCGCCGCGGCACGGCGCTGTCCGCTGGCAGGGAATTTGATCCGATGGTGTGTACAGCCATCGGATCAAACAGCCCGGCGGACATATCCGATGGAAGCGGTCCGTCGGACCGTTTCCATCAGATAAATCCCATCGTGTGTACAAGGCCTAACACTTACTCTGTTAAAAATTTAGAATCACGTGGCTGCGTTGTCCCTCTCTCTATCTCCAAATAGTCCAAACCACTTTAACTGCAATTAATGTTTAAAGGAACACTAAAGGTTCGTTTTTTATTAGATCAATTGATTGCTGTAAGCTAGAGCATTTAACCACTTCATTACTGGGCACTTAAACCCCCTTCGTGCCCAGACCAATTTTCAGCTTTCAGCGCTGACGCATTTTGAATGACAATTGCGCGGTCATACAACACTGTACCCAAATTATATTTTTATCATTTTTCCCCCACAAATAGAGCTTTCTTTTGGTGGTATTTGATCACCTCTGCGATTTTAATTTTTTGCGCTTTAAACAAAAAAAGTCAGAAATTTGGAAAAAAAAAAGACAATGGGCCAGATTCAGGTACATCGGCGCATTTTTGGACCGGCGTAGTGCAACTCCTTTAAGTTAGACCGGCTTAATTTCAAGGTGCAAGTACCGTATTCTCGTAGTATTTTCGTCCAAATTTGCACCGGTGCAATGTAAATTTCGAGGCGTAAGGCAGTGTAATTCAAAGTGGGAAGGACGTGGGCGTGTTCCATTGAAATGAGCCGTGACCCCATGCAAATGAAGGGCCGGCCAGACTGGGCATGTGCACATGAAGCAGACTATGGTCAGAACCTCTCTGAGCATGCTCAGAACTCGGCACAGCACAATCAGTTAGATAGGAACTAGGCCCGTCAGACTTAGTGAGCTATGCACAGAGCTTAAATAGACAGAGAGAAATGCCCTTCCATTGCAAAAGTACATCCAATTTTTTTCCCTTCCTACAGCAAGGTGCTTTTGTTCTGTTGTTTGTTAGTGTTTGTTGGTTTGTGACGTGTCTTTGAGATTTTTGGAGAGTGATTTGAAGAGTGTTTTTTGCTGTTTTTTTTTTATTTTGCTGGGCATTTTTTTTTTTCTGGGCATTTTTTTATTTTTGCTGTTTGTGAATGATGTTTAATGTGGGGTGACATTCCTGCCACCACTCCAATTGTACGCTGAAAAGAGCCACTGGCAAGGAAATGGATTGTTGCCAGGACCTTGCCCAGTGGCTGCACTGCATGTGAGCGGTGTGTTGGGCTGGTGATGTCCTCCTGCAGGGTTGTGGTTAATTCCAGGATGGCATGAGGGGTGAATCTGAAGATGTGATACACCTCAGAATCACTAATGCCATGTCTATGCGTGTGCGGTATATCCTCTCCCGTGCCCTCCTCCGTGCCCTCTTCTGTGCTCATCTAAAGTCAGTAGTATAGCTATGAGCAAGGATGCCCCTGGCGTGTTGGCAGGGCCGCCATCAGGAATTATGGGGCCCCTTACACAGCTTCAGGCATGGGCCCCCTGGAGCAGAGAACTGGGGGGGGGGGGTGCTGCCTCCTGAAATTGAGAAGCGGGGGGGGGGCCTTTTACAAGGGGGGGCCCTTGGGAACTCCGGACCCCTAAAATAAAAAAACAAAAAAAACTTTTTTTTTTTTTAGGGGGTTCCCATCCGAGCCCCTGGGGACCCCCGGGCCCCTTACAGATGTAATGCCTGTACCCCCCTGATGGCAGCCCTGCATGTTGGCATATAGATTGTTGTCCTGCAAGTGTGGGTGCTCAGCTCGTCCCTAACGGTGTTGCTTTAGCTGACATGTAGACGAATTGTCTAATTTTAAACCTGCTTTTATATGGTCTAATTTTAGACTTTCCGTGCAGCTGATAAGCACATCATGTAGACTGCACCGCACAAACTTACTTTTGTGGATCGGCGTATCTCCCTCATTTGCATATTTGCATAGCAAATCAATGGTGTGTCTAGTGCAGTTTTGCACGCACTCTGCGCCGGTCTATCCAAATTACGTCGGTCTAAAAAATGTGGATTTCAGGCGTATATCGTTTTGGGGATACGGTGCATAGATAAGCGGGTGCATTTTTAGACTTACGCGTGCCTAACTCGTGATACTCCGGAGTAAGTGCTTTGTGAATCTGGCCCAATATTTTTTACTTTTTGTTATAATAATATCCAATTTTTTTTAAAAAAAAAACATAATTTTTTCCTCAGTTTAGGCCGATACGTATTCTACATATTTTTGTGAAAAAAATCGCAATAAGCATATATTGATTGGTTTGCGCAAAAGTTATAGGGCCAGATTCAGAGAGCCCTTACGCCTGTCTAACTGGTGTTAGACTGGAGTAATTTCAAATTACGCGCGTTTTCTAGCTAGTCGGAAACCTCAAACCATGAATAGACGGCTGCGGGCTTCAATTCGACTGGCTTAAGTGTTTGTACGCCTTCGGATCTACGCTGCAATAAAATTGCGGCCACTGGGTGGACTTCCCGTCGTTTTCCGCGTCGGGGTATGCAAATGAGCTTTTGCCGACGATCCCCGAAATTACGATCTTCAATCGCAATCTCTTACGGCACCTTAGTCATCTTTTATTTGTGTAACACTATACCAGCTTTTTGCTGCTCTAATATTAGACAGCCCATGTTAAGTATGGCCGTCGTTCCCGCGTCGAATTTCTACGTTCTCCGACGTCTTTTATTATTTTTAACGTAAGTCGTCCGGGAATAGGAATGTTCGTAAACGCCGCTACTCAAACAACGATTGATGTAACGACGTGATTTCGCGCAATGCACGGCGGGAAATTTCAGAACGGAGCATGCGCAGTTCGATCGCCGCGGGGACGCGCTTAATTTAAATGCTTCACGCCCCCCAATCGCGTATTTCGATTACGCGGCGAGAAATAGACTACGCCGCCGTAGCGTACGGGCAGAAATCTACCAGGATTCGGTGTAGAGCCTGGTAAAATACGGCAGCGTAAAGTATTTCGATTACGCAGCGCAATATTAAGTGTATGTGAATCTACCCCATAGCGCCTACAAAATAGGGGATAGATTTATTTTTTATTTTTTTATTTTTTACTAGTAATGGCGGCGATCTGCATTTTTTTTGTCAGGCCTGCGATATTGCGGCGGACATATTGGACACTTTTGACACAAATTTGGGACCATTCACATTTATACAGCGATCAGTGCTTTAACCTCCCTGGCGGTATGATTCTTTCAGATTTTAGGTGCTGAAAGCGGTACCATTATTTGCAAGGGAATTTGGCGTTTTATACTGTAGGCTTGTAATTCTTAGGAATAACTCACTGAAATCTATCCAAACAAGAGTCTAATAGGCATCCTGGGTATGATTTTTTTTTTTTTTCTTATTAAAAATTATAATATAATAAATAATTATAAAAAATTATAACAAATAATAATATAATTATAGTAAAAATTATTCAATAATGTAATCAAATCAAAATCACTGAAATTTGCTCAGTTGCAGAATTTTTGCTGTCATTATTTTTTTTTTTTTGTATGACGAATTTCCCCACAAATCGCTATCGCTAAATTCTGCAAGTGATTCTGATTTATTATCGCTGTTTTTTAGCTGCTCTAAAACAATTTTTGCCATAAAGGGACACTTTTGGTTGCTATGGGCAATCTACAGTTTGCAGGGAGAAAGAACAGTTTTTATTATATAAAAGGACATGTAGTGTACAGGGCAGACCACTAGGGACATGGGGTTGTGTATTTTTTACATACAGTACTGTAATCTATAAGATTACAGTGTACTGTATGTATAGTGTTTGTTTACTTTTTTAAATTTGGCGCCGTTCCCCCCCCTACGTCGCGACGCTCGCAGGGAAGGGAATCGGCGGAACACACAGCATCAGGCGGACATCCGCCCGCCGTGTACTGCGGGGATTCATCGCTGGATCGCAGAGAAAAGGTAAGTAAACTTTTTTCTGCATCCAGCGAGGCAAGTCCGTGTGTGGCACGGGGTTACCGATCGTAGCTTAAAAATCTCACCCCGTGCCACACACGGGAAGACCGCCAGGGAGGTTAACAATGCACTAATTACTGTATAAATGTGACTGGCAGGGAAGGGGTTAACACTAGGGGGTGAGGAAGGGGTTACATGTATTCCTTGTGAGTGTTCTAACTGTGTGGGGGGAGGGGGGTGACTGGGGGAGGCGACCGATGCCGTGTCTCTATGTACAAGGGACACAGATCGATCTCCTCTCCTCTGACAGGACGTGGAGCTCTGTGTTTACACACAGAGCTCCACGTCCCTGCTGTGTCACCGCCGATAGCGTGCACCCGGCGGACATCGCGGCCGCCAGGTACACGCATCAGATCCTCAGCGATGCGGCGGCACAGTGTTTACCCGCTGCGGGCCCCCCAGTGGCGCGCACAGGTAATGCACACAAAAAGATGTCCAAAGACATCCACCTGGCACTTGAGAGCCGCACTATGGACGTCTTTTGTCTATAGAGCGGCTCTCTAGTGGTTAAATATCACTTACCTCGTTTTTCCTTTTGACCTCCAAAATACAGTAATCCACGTTTGAAAATGCCACTTCCTGTCTCTCCTCTTCTTGCTTTCCACCAGCACCTGAGCCGTTTTGCATGGTGGAAAGCAGAATGTGCTCACCCCCTCCCTATGACTACAGCCCTGCGTGAAGATGCTCTCTTATCCCTCACAGGCATGGAGGCTAAGCCTAATGGGAACTGTAGTTCCCATTAGGCCGTGATGTAGCAAGAATGAATTCGCACGGCAAACTAGACATGTGCATTCGTTTTCGTTAGAATGCATTTTCGTCCGAAAATCTGGTATTTTCGTTATCGTTTTAACGAACGAAAACGAAAGCGCAAGAAACGAAAACCGAAAGATCCGACATAAAAAATGCTTTATTTTCGTCTTCGTTCAGATCCGACGATTTTCGATGCTTTGTCGAATTGAACGACAAAAATTCGACAAAGCATCGAAAATCGTCGTTTTCGGAAGAAAACTTTCCAGACGAAAACGACATTAATCAAAACGATTTTCAGGAGTAACTAAATACATTTATTTTCCAAACGAAAACGAAAAAACGAAACGAAATATTCCAGTTTGTACATGTCTACTACAAACCAGGAAGTCAGTGAGAATAACGATTCAGGAGTGACGGAGGTGAATAAAACAGCTCGATTTCAACATGTATCAAACTAGTTATAATGCAAAACATTACTTTTTACTTTATCAGCTACTGTCAGACTTTAATTTAAGAGGAAAATATTTTTGTCTTTACAACCCGTTTAAGTTTATTTTTTTTTCTCTATAATGTATGCATATATCTCCCTTTTTTTAATAGACATGTAACTTTATGACCCTACGATCGTCTGTAATATCCCCTGAAGAAGGATCATACCGAAACGGCTGTCGGGTTGGACTATTTTTGGTCTTATGTCTGTTTCATTTTTGTATGTAATACCACTTGCATGTGGCTTTTATCCTTTTTTTTAGGACTTAATTGATTTAATACAATTTGTTATATACTTTTCTACAATTTATGTGTTTGTGTCACTTCTAAAGTCCCACCCTTGAGGGTGTATTCCTTGTTTTTTTCCAAGGTTTTACTGTAGGTTCCTTTAAGCTAGTGCATTGTTGGTTAACTTACCTTTTCCTTCGAATTGACTTCATTGGGCCAGATTCAGGTAGATGGGAGCATCTTTAATCTGGAGTAACGTTTCTCATTTACGTTACTCTGGCGAAATTTTAGGAGCAAGTGCTGTTATTCATGAAGCACTTGCTCCTAAAGTTGCGGCAGCGCATCGTAAATGAGCCGGCGGAATTCAAATTGGGCGGGTACGGGGCGTGTATTATTTAAACTAAGCGCGATCCCGCGGCGAACGTACTGCGCATGCGTCGACTGTCAATGCATCCCAGTGCGCATGCTCCAAATTCTGTCAGTGAACGTCAATGACGTCAAATCCCCATTCATGGACGTTTTACTCAAGCGACGCAAATTTTTTTTTTTTCGGCGCGATGACGACGGCTATACTTAACATAGGATACTCCACTAGGGGGCTGCTTTATCTTTACACCGCAAATCGCTTAAGGAAACGTCGGAAAGTCACTGCGTCGCGCCCGAATACGATCGTGAATTGCCGATTCCCGCTGATTAACATATTTTTTCGGCGTTAATCAGCGGGAACGCCCCGGGGGCATTTTTTAATTAAAGTTGCGATGCGATGGCGAAATTCAATTACGCCGCTCGCATCGGAACTCCAACCCGGCGTTTCTTGTTTTCTGGTTACAGAAAACAGAAACGCCGACTTAAAGTGACAGTTAGGCTGGAGTATCACTGATACTCGAGCCTAACTCTACCTGAATCTGGCCCTAAATGTTTTTTTTCCTTTGTCTGAATTTCTCACTTCCTGTTTCTCCTCAGTAAGCTTGCCCCCATCATCCATGGGGGTTAGTCAGCCAGAACAGCTTACTGAGGAGGAACAGGAAGTGAGAAATTCAGACAAAGAAAACAAAAAAAAATTTTTTAGAAAGGAAATCGAAGGTAAAGGTAAGTGAACCAACAATGCACTAGCTTAAAGGAACCTATTTAGAAAACAAAAAACAAACCTTTACAACCCCCTTTACCTTTATATGATTAGAAACTTTGGGCCAGATTCAGGTACAATTACATTGGCGCAGAGTATCAGAGATACACTACGCCGCCGTATTTTACCTGGCTCTACGACAAATTCAGGTAAATTTCGGCCCTTAAGGTACGGCGGCGTAGTGCATTTCTCGCAGCGGAATCGAAATACGCGATTAGGGGGCGTGAAGCATTTAAATTAGGCGCGTCCCAGCGGCAATCGAACTGCGCATGCTCCGTTCAGAAATTGCGCAAAATAATGTCGTTACGTCATTTTTTGTTTGAGTAGCGTCGTTTACGTACATTCCTATTCCCGGACGACTTACGTAAAAAAAAAAAAAAAATGTTGAAATTCGACGCGGGAACGACGGCCATACTTAACATGGGCTGTCTAATACTAGACCAGATAAAATCTGGAATAACTACGCAGCAAAAAAGATGACTACAGATGCCGTAAGAGATTGCGAAGGACGCTCGTAACTTCGTGGATCGTCGGAAAAAGCTCATTTGCATACCCCGACGCGGAAAACGACAGGAACTCCACCCAGCTGCCGCAAAATTATTGCAGCGTAGATCCGAAGGCGTACAAACACGTACGCCAGTCGGATTGAAGCCCGAAGCCGTCGTATCATGGTTTGAGGATTCAGACTTGAAAGTACTCCGGTCTAACGCGAGATAGACCGGAGTAAGGGCTCTATGAATCTGGCCCTTTATTTATTAGCAAAATATATGTATAAAAAAAATTGCTGTGCCCCGCTAAAGTGTTCGGGTTTGACTTAAAGAAAAGGTGGCAACCCTACCTCTATTCCAGCCTATTTAATACATTTATAATATATTTTTGATAATTTTCTGACCAGTTAGTTATTTATTTTTACTTATCAACCAGTCTCCCAATTAAAAAGTCCCACCGAGGAAACACACCCCCTTCGGCGGTACACAAATAGTTATATTCCAGCCTGAGATTGTTAAATGCAGATCTTCATTAGAGTTCAGAGAGAAAGGTGAATGTGCAGTTACTTAAGTGCTGCAGCTGCACCAATTTATTTTTTATTTTTATGGAATGTTATAGAACTTCAGTACTGGTACACTATCCCCCCTTCCTGCCCAGGCCAATTTTCAGCTTTCAGCGCTGTTGTATTTTGAATAACAGTTGTGCGGTCGTGCAACACTGTACCCAAACATTTTTCTCTCACTGCTCGGCGCCCGCCCTGCATCCCTGCAGTTCCGGCCTCACTATGCAGTATGCAGGCAGTCGTGGGCAGCAGAGAGATTACATCATCTCTCTGCTGCTTGACATGGCATATGACAATGCAACGTGTGACATGGCAAGTGACGATGCAATGTGTGGCAGGTGACGTGGCAAGTGACACGCTCAGGGCTCCCACTGATTCTGCATTATGGTGAGTTGAACGATTTAATTATATGATACAATGTAATAATCAGTGTTGTAAGTAACGGCGTTAATAAACGCCGTTACCTAACGATGCCACTTTTGAGGGTAACGAGTAATCTACCAGATTACTCTTCCCCTCGCGGTAACGCCGTTCCCATTACTTGGGCGGCGTTACCGCAATTACACATGTACCTGTGTACCTGTCACCGTCGGCGGCCATTCTCCATTATTAAAAAAGCGCGCCTCCCCCTCTGACTGTTCTGTCCGTGATAGGCAGAACACAAATTTTCACAGCAGAGCATCTGTTTAGTGTTCAGCCTATCAGCCTCGGCCTCGGACAAGAGGACATCCGTGATAGGCGGAACACTGAACAGAGGCTCTGCTGGGAAAATTACTGTTCCGCCTATCACGGACGGTACAGTCAGAGGGGGAGGCGTGGCTTTTAAATAATGGAGGTGACCGCAGGAAAAAGTAGGGAGATCATTGTCAAGGCATTTTACAGGCACAGTGAGGCATGTATGATGGCACAGTGACTCACTGTGCCATCATACATGCCTCACTGTGCCTGTAACATGCCTCACTCACTGTGCCTGTAACATGCCTCACTCACTGTGCCTGTAACATGCCTCACTGAATGAATGAATGAATGAAAACTTATATAGCGCTATATAGCACATGCGAACTGAATCGCCTCTGGGCGCTTGTTGTTCCTGTCTCCTTTGATATCAAAAGAGATGAGTCTTGATCTTTCTCCTGAATGCTAGGTGGTTCTCCTCCAACCGAATATTGGTTGGTAAAGCGTTCCATAGTCTGGGACCTTGGACCGCAAATCTTCTTTCTCCTTTGGACTTGTAATTGGCTTTCGGTATCTGGAGTAGATTTTGGTTGGTGGATCGCAAGCTGCGATTGGGGTTATGAACTTTTATTTTTTCCGCACAGATATTGGGGAGCATTCCCATGGATACATCTATGCGTTAGACAGAGTGCTTTAAAAGCAATTCTGTCTTTCACTGGCAACCAGTGAAGGGATCTCACCGAAGGTGAGATGGATTCCCAGGGTTTTTTCCCAGTCACAAGTCTCGCAGCCGTGTTTTGAACGACTTGCCTGTAACATGCCTCACATGCCTCACTGTGCCTGTAACATGCCTCACATGCCTCACTGTGCCTGTAAAATGCCTCACTGTGCCTGTAACATGCCTCACTGTGCCTGTAACATGCCTCACATGCCTCACTGTGCCTGTAAAATGCCTCACTGTGCCTGTAACATGCCTCACTGTGCCTGTAACATGCCTCACTGTGCCTGTAACATGCCTCACTCACTGTGCCTGTAACATGCCTCACTCACTGTGCCTGTAACATGCCTCACTGTCAGTGAGGCATGTTACAGATGGCACAGTGAGGCATGTTACAGATGGCACAGTGAGGCATGTTACAGATGGCACAGTGAGGGGTCGTCTTATACAGTGAGTATATCCCAAAACCAAAATTTTAGCTGGAAAATTAGGGGGTCATCATACAACGGCAAAAAAAAGTCAGTTACTTTGCTGAGTAACTAATTACTTTGCCAATGTAGTAACTGAGTCACTATCTCAATTACTTTTTCGGACAAGTAATTTGAAACTGTAACTAATTACTTTTTTAAAGAACGATGAGCAACACTGGTAATAATAGAAATAATGTGCTTCAATCATCCTGACACAATAACAACCATGGTCCCGGGATGATTCAAGTGCCAAAACCAGCCATTTCACCAATAAATTGCCCAAAAAAAAGTATTTTCTGGCAGTTGCCCTCCCGAGACTAGACTCTGGATGCACCCCTGCGATAGACTGAGGACTGAAGTAAGTCTGTAAATAATCCGGGTTTAGTGCAGTCATAATTCAGGCGTTATTGTAGGACAGTGGACTGGGGGGTACCATTCTTACAGGATCATACTCCAGGTAAAGGTTCAGTGAGTTAGATAAACAAAACCGAGCACACCAAACTCACAACAAGCAAAATTTTAGCTTAGATATTATCCTGATGCATTATCCAGAATTTAGAATTGTTGTTTCAAAAAACCCTTGATGCATTTTAAATAAAGTCCACTAGATGGTGCCATCACATGACTAAGAACCATGTTTTCAGCCAGAGCAGAGCAATGCCTGCAACCACCAAACCACAGGCTGAAAATGGCAAACCAACACTTTCTGCCTGCAAGAGGTAAGCAGAGGCCACTGATTTTCTTTACACTCTACCAAAGAAAATATTCACAACACTTACTGAAGGAGATCAGGTAAGTAAAAAAACGAAACAAGTGGTTAACCCTAGCAGTGCGCTTATAGCCCCACTGCAGGGCAGAACTTTTAGGTTCCCTGGAGTTGAGTTTTAAAAGAAAGGTCCTATTTAAGTCTTTTAAAGGGTTTAAATGATTTACAAAATAATTAGCAATTGCCACAGTCTTGTTTCCTAACATCCTATTTTTATGTAAGAGTCTACAATGTTGGGTAATCTCGCTTTGATCAGTGACCTGAATGGAAGATCAGTGTTTAATAAAAGCTTAGCTGAAAATGCTTCAACATATAAGCCATCAACAGATAATACAATCACTTTGTAATTCTATCCCTTGGTTCTGGTTGTAAGCACATCAATCACAATCTTCCCCATAGATTTAGGTATGAATTGCACGGTCCTTGAACTAAGACCCTCATGGAAATTGGAAACATATTTTACCTGTTTATGTGATCGTTACCAAGCCCTAAATTGCTTCAGAAGGATTTATACTAAGTGCAAAATAAATTCACTTCTGGTCCTATTTAAGTTGTACATTGCAGGAAATAATGACCTTTCCTAAGTTGTAATAACAAGTTAAAATCAGAAAACTCTAAGCTCATTTCCATGTAAGTGGATGTAAGGGATATGCTTGTGTTCCTCTGAAATATACAATCAGGGTGAGACAAGGGGCCAGCAAGGTTTTTATTATAGCATCATATATTTCATTTATGGCCCGCCATAGATGTGCATCATTTGTGACAGTCAGAGCTTGTAGAAATTATATCTTGTCCACCCAAAACGAATATTTAAATTATATGTAAATTAATATTTTATCATTTCATATACATATGAAATTGCTCAATGTGAACCTGGTAACTGAATGATTTGTCTCTAGCTTTTTGTTAAAATGTTTTAAATAAATCACTAAGCCTCTTGTACACGATACAGTATATCTGTAGCACACTGATGGTGCTCCTAAATTGCCAGGAGTATCTGCCTTGGCCAATTGTTCACCCCAATGGCCCATACACACGGTCAGACTTCATCCATCGAGTGAATTTCCGATGAAAAAAGTCCAATGGGACATACACACGGTCGGAATTTCCGATGGAAAAAGTCTGTCTGACTTTTCCATCGGAAATTCCGATCGTGTGTACGGGGCATATGTCTGGAATTGCTTATATTCCCCTCCACTTCTTGTCTCTCTCTCTCATTAGCCCTGTATATCTACCATGCTGAAACATCTTTCCATGTGGCTTACAACTGCAACATTTTTCTATCTATGAATAGCCATCATTAAACGGATCATTCAAAAGAATTCATCGTCTGTCTCTCTAACAGTGAGTTTAGGCCGCGTATACACGACCGAGAAACTCGTCGGGCTAAACTCACCGTTCTGCCCGTCGAGGTTCCTGTTCAGCTGTCGAAAAGCTCATCGAGCCAAATTTCCCTATAGAACAACGAGGAAATAGAGAGCATGCTCTCTTTTTGGCTCGACGAGCTTCACGACGGGATGCTCGGCGAAAAGTGTACACACGACCGGTTTTCTCGGCAGAATACGTCTCCCATCGAGGTTCTTGCTGGATTCTGCCGAGAAACCCGGTCGTGTGTACGGGGCCTGATTCATTGAGTTAAGCTGTCTGAATTGATGCAAGGGATAAATAGAACACCAGGTCGTGTAAGCCCTACATGAAGCTGGAGATAAAGTTTATGGCCTTGTAGTTGAAACAGAACATGCACTTCTCTCTTCTGTTGCTAGGTGGCTGGGTACCTAGTGACATTATATAAGACAAGGGCAAAGCAAGGACAGATTGGGAGTATATGGGGTATCTCAGCCAATGGGCAGGGGTTTTCTTAAATCCCTTGGCCTGCTGAGAGAACCTAAATATTTGGGGGGAGTCAGGTGATCAGTGTTCTGTGCCACGTGGACGGCCGTCTGGGTTGGACGTGTGTTGTACTGCCCGGGCTGCTAGGTCAGAGTTTGGGCCTACCCCGGACACATCTGGCTGCTAGGCTCTCTAAGGACCTATCCAGAAGCAAAAGCGCAGCTTAGGGTTGGGATTGCAGCTTGCAGTCCAACCAGAAATGACGTTTCTGCCGGCTTGAGAACCAGTCGTGGTCAGAGGAAGAGGGGCAGCTGTCGCCACTAAGGGACCAACCAAGTTGTTACCAGGGACCACTGTGAGTATGTGAAACAAGTACCGGAGCAGTATTCTCACTAACCGGGGACAGTGAAGAATCGGAAAACTTTAGCAGGTGCCAAGCCAGGGACCCAGCAGGGAAGCAGGGGTGACACTTGTGGAAGATACTAAAGAAGATTAGTAGAGCTCACGGGATTCAGTGGCAGTGAATCAGCAAGTCTAGTGAGAAAGAGTGGGAGCTCAGTGGGCTGAAAATCTACAAGAAGTGACTGTATGAGAGTAAAGGCATTTGTTACAACTTGTGTTTGGAACTGTTGCCATAGGAGACAGCGCTCCTACACATGCAAGAGTGGCATCTTGCTGGATGCCTTTCCCTGCATGGCTGTCTATCTGTAGATGTCTCGGAGTCTGCCAATTGACATTGCAACTACCTAAGGGTGTCCTGGCCCTAACCCTCTCTGCCAAAAGTTCTGTTCAAGAGAAAATATAAATATTTTTGCATTCAAGAAGTTTTTGGCGCCCATGAATCTACCTTGCACTACACCCACTATGCCTTGCAACCCACTCTATACAGAAGGATGTCAGCTGTCCCTGGCTCTGGAGGTTCTCATTAGACTAAAGGAGGTCTGGGATCTTGCTACACACGTATAGCTTACAGGCATATGCCCAAAATTTTTTTTAATTTTTCCATATGCTATGCTCATGATTACAATAGCATTGGTGTATATCCAAGTATAGCAGCTCATAGCACACAGCCATTCATGTCTTTGGGAGGCTGTATGCTATACTAAGGCTGTCCTGGTAGGGGTAAGATTTACATTTACATTAAATGGGCCTGGCCGCCTGATTGCTAGCACTTCCTTTTTTAGGGTGACAACCCACTGCCTTATAATATAGCAGTGGCATTGACACCCTGACTTGCGTGCTCTTAGAACTGGCCTCCAAGTTGGCGTGCACATGCACAGCATGCAAAGTACTCAAAGTGAGGATGCCAATGTGTGCCACCCTGTGATAAACTTCAATTAATATTCTCCCAGAGGGGATTGTTTTCTTAAATGAAGCAAGAGCAGCTGAATAAGATTTCCACTTGTCATTCACAAGGTTTATGAATCCTGGAGAGGGAAAAGTGGGCCGGCGAGCAGTGCAACTTTTCAGACCTGCGGCAGCTGGTAACCCTCACAGTGCCAAAAGACAGGCACCCAGGGCAACATCCAGTAGCATGCAGATGGTAGGATGCACATCCTTGCACATAATTAATGTGTCTGGTACTGTATTCACCACCCCCAAAAAAATGTTTTTTTAAATTGAATATACAGTATCTCACAAAAGTGACAACACTGAAGAAATGACACTTTGCTACAATGTAAAGTAGTGAGTGTACAGCTTGTTTAACAGTGTACATTTGCTGTCTCCTCAAAATAACTCAACACACAGCCATTAATGTCTAAACAACTGGGAACAAAAGTGAGTACACCCCTAAGTGAAAATTTGCAAATTGGGCCCAAAGTGTCAATATTTTGTGTGGCCACCATTATTTTCCAGCACTGCCTTGACCCTCTTGGACATGGAGTTCAGCAGAGCTTCATATGTTTCCACTGGAGTCCTCTTCCACTCCTCTATGACATCACAGAGCTGGTGGATGTTAGAGACATTGCGCTCCTCCACCTTCTGTTTGAGGATGCCCCACAGATGCTCAATAGGGTTTAGGGCTGAAGACATGCTTGGCCAGTCCATCAAATTTATCCTCAGCATCTTTAGAAAGGCAGTGGTCGTCTTGGAGGTGTGTATGGGGTCGTTATCATGCTGGAATACTGCCCTGTGGCCCAGTCTCTGAAGAGAGGGGATCATGCTCTGCTTCAGTATGTCACAGTACATGGTAGCATTCATAATTCCCTTAATGAACTGTGGCTCCCCAGTGCCGACAGCACTCATGCAGCCCCAGACCATGACACTATCACCGCCATGTTTGACTGTAGGCAAGACACACTTGTCTTTGTACTCCTCACCTGGTTGCCGCAACACACGCTTGACATCATCTGAACCAAATAAGTTTGCGGGCTTTCTTGTGCATCATCTTTAGAAGAGGCTTCCTTCTGGGATGACAGCCATGCAGACCAATTTGATGCGGTGTGTGGTGTATGGTCAGAGCATTGATAGGCTGACCCCCCCACCTCTTCAACCTCTGAAGCAATGCTGGCAACACTCATACGTATATTTCCCAAATACAACCTGACGCTGAGCACATGCACTCAACTTCTCCGGTCAACCAATGGCGAGGCTGAGTGGAACCTGTCCTGTTAAACTGCTGTATGGTCTTGGCCACCATGTCAGTGTTGTCAGTTGTCACATGAAAAGATATAATAAAATTAATAAAATATTTACAAAAATGTGAGATACTGTATGTATGTATGTATGTATGTATATATATATATATATATATATATTAAACATCAGCTTGAACACTGTAGTCTCATCTCTGAACACGTACTGGCATGCGTGAGTAGTCCGTAGCAGTAATCCGTAGTAGTCACACATACTATAGCTCTCAACTGTCATTCATTAGGAGGCACTGTCCCTCTTTCACAACCATATCCCTCTGTCAGTGGCATAATAATTGCCATAGCAGTCCAGGCAGCCGCCATGGGGCCTGGGATAGGAGGGGACCCCATTAATGAGGCTGTTCAGCTCCTTTCACATGTGGAGGACAGCAGCTGTGATCCGCTTGCTCAGCAGGTGATATGTCTGCTGAACAGGCAGATGACAGGCCCCTGTCCGCTTTGCTTATGCAGAGCTGACACAGAACACTTTCCTGTATGGGTGGCCGATGTAAACGGTCCGCCTGTCCGTTCACACCCGACTGCCATCCGATCCATACCTAATGCAGTCAAAAATCCCAGAGTTTCTCCTCTGCTAAAACCTAATTGGACAGCTGAGGTTTGTAGTTCTACAAAAGAGTTTAGTGAGGCCACAGTTTACAGAAGTTTGTATTGGTCTTATAGAGTCCTTGTCATTACAGAAAATATTGTGGTTTTCATTATGCTTGCTACTACAGCTAGAATTTTTCTCCGATGCACTGGTTGCTACGCTGACTGTTTTTTTGCTGCCTGTCCTCGATTTTGGCAAACCTTATGTAAACATCAATGACATGTATTGTCACAGTTGATGCTGCAGATGTTTTGCAGTAATGGGACGTAGCAGGGAATATTGTGAAGGCTTTGTGTCAGTGGGTCTCACCCATGTATATGGTATGCTATGAATGAAGTGTTGTATGATGCTGTTGTTGTAAGCTGGGTGCCTTAAAATCCAGGCATTTTCATCATTCACCTGAACAGTATGAAAATCAAGGGGATTGTGGTTTCCAAGTCTTCTTTTTTCAGGTGTTGAGAAACTTTATCTGCCATTTTATATTTGACCTGCAGGTGGCACACTTGTTATATGCAACTTGTCCAAGGTAATGATAACATACAGTATTCTGTATTTCAGAAATAAGTGCATGCAATAAACAAAAATTCTAAATGAATACTTAAATTTGATGGAATTTCTTTAGTAAAAAAAAAAACATATGACAATAATGGTAAACTGCACTTTACACACTTAAAGCGCTTTGCAATTAATGGATATCCCTGATGTGACTCCAAATGTCAGCTTTTTAAAGTTATATAGAGAGTGACTTTTTTTTTTAAGGGTAGTCTATTGATCGAGGCTTGCACAAGGATCATAAAGCTGTTCAGGGCAGAAATGATGTGCAAAGACAGTAATCACAGTAGCAAATCAGATTTCAGCTCATTGAGGTCAGTTTTGTGCAAGTCAAGTTTCAATTGGTTGGTTTAGTTCAGTGGTCTCCAAACGACGGCCCGGGGGCCAGATGTGGCCCTTTGCTTGATTTTTATCTGGCCCTTGGGGTGCTATTTTGTATTCATTGGCACCAATGAAGGGCAGAATTCCTCCCAATGATGGGGCAGCAGAATTCCTCTGAATGATGGGGCAGAATTCCTTCCAATGATGGGGCTGATTTCCTCCTAATGTTGGGGCAGAATTCCTTCCAATGATGGGGCTGATTTCCTCCTAATGTTGGGGCAGAATTCCTTCCAATAATGGGGCAGAATTCCTTCCAATGATGGGGCTGATTTCCTCCCAATGTTGGGACAGAATTCCTTCCAATGATGGGGCTGATTTCCTCCCAATGTTGGGGCTGATTTCCTCCCAATGTTGGGGCAGAATTCCTTTCAATAATGGGGCTGAATTCCTCCCAATAATGGGGCTGAATTCCTCCCAATAATGGGGCTGAATTCCTCCCAATAATGGGGCTAAATTCCTCCCAATAATGGGGCTGAATTCCTCCCAATGATGGGGCTGAATTCCTCCCAATGATGGGGCTGAATTCCTCCCAATGATGGGGCTGAATTCTTCCCAATGATGGGGCAGAATTCTTCCCAATGATGGGGCAGAATTCCTCCCAATGATGGGGCAGAATTCCTCACAATGATGGGGCAGAATTCCCCCCAATGATGGGGCAGAATTCCTCCCAGTGATGGGGCAGAATTCCTCCCAGTGATGGGGCAGAATTCCTCCCAGTGATGGGGCAGAATTCCTCCCAATGATGGGGCAGAATTCCTCCCAGTGATGGGGCAGAATTCCTCCCAATAATGGGGCAGAATTCCTCCCAATGATGGGGCAGCAGAATTCCTCCCAATGATGGGGCAGCAGAATTCCTCCCAATGATGGGGCAGCAGAATTCCTCCCAATGATGGGGCTGATTTCCTCCCAATGATGGGGCTGATTTCCTCCCAATGATGGGGCTGATTTCCTCCCAATGTTGGGACAGAATTCCTTCCAATGATGGGGCTGATTTCCTCCCAATGTTGGGGCAGAATTCCTTTCAATAATGGGGCTGAATTCCTTCCAATAATGGGGCTGAATTCCTCCCAATAATGGGGCAGAATTCCTCCCAATGATGGGGCAGAATTCCTCCCAATGATGGGGCAGAATTCCTCCCAATGATGGGGCAGAATTCCTCCCAATGATGGGGCAGAATTCTTCCCAATGATGGGGCAGAATTCTTCCCAATGATGGGGCAGAATTCCTCCCAATGATGGGGCAGAATTCCTCCCAATGATGGGGCAGAATTCCCCCCAATGGAGGGGCAGAATTCCTCCCAATGATGGGGCTGAATTCTTCCCAATGATGGGGCAGAATTCCTCCCAGTGATGGGGCAGAATTCCTCCCAGTGATGGGGCAGAATTCCTCCCAGTGATGGGGCAGAATTCCTCCCAGTGATGGGGCAGAATTCCTCCCAATAATGGGGCAGAATTCCTCCCAATGATGGGGCAGAATTCCTCCCAATGATGGGGCAGCAGAATTCCTCTGAATGATGGGGCAGAATTCCTTCCAATGATGGGGCTGATTTCCTCCTAATGTTGGGGCAGAATTCCTTCCAATGATGGGGCTGATTTCCTCCTAATGTTGGGGCAGAATTCCTTCCAATAATGGGGCAGAATTCCTTCCAATGATGGGGCTGATTTCCTCCCAATGTTGGGACAGAATTCCTTCCAATGATGGGGCTGATTTCCTCCCAATAATGGGGCAGAATTCCTCCCAATGATGGGACAGAATTCCTCCCAATGATGGGACAGAATTCCTCCCAATGATGGGACAGAATTCCTCCCAATGATGGGACAGAATTCCTCCCAATGATGGGACAGAATTCCTCCCAATGACACCAATGAGGGGGGAGTTTGTACTCCTGATGGCCACAGTCCAGTCCCCTAAAAGCACAGGTGTCAAACACAAGGCCCGCTGTCCGAATCCAGCCCTCCAGGCCATTTCATGAGGCCCTCGCACCCCTCCAGCCATCCTCTGGTCTTCCTCAAGACCCTGTACTTTCTGCTTTCAAGCTTCCCAGCAGAAGCATAAGGAAAGGGGGGTTCACTGTGATGTAAGGGAGAGTGGGGGACTCAACTTCTGATGGTGGGGTGGCTCTTGACATCTAATGTAAAGGGGCAGGGATGTGCTGGACATCTAATCTTACAGATACAACCAGCCCTTTTGGGGGCAATCATTATGCTGATGCGGCCCCCCGATGAAATTGAGTTTGACACCCTTGCCTTAAAGTCTGGAGGACAGTAATCTGGCCCTTTAGAAAGTTTGGAGACCCCTGGTTTAGTTTATTGCACCTTAAAAATTGATGTTTTTCATGTTTAATAAACCTGTGTTATGTGAATGTGCAGAAAGTAGTACCTAACATATAGATTCCTTCTTACTTTTTTATGGCCTTGTGAAACTTTGCAAGGTAATGTCGCTTTTGCAATCAGCAACGTCAGTTTCCATGTTTATATCCTTGAAGGTTCCAACATCATATCTAAATCATGGCGATACTTGGTGGAATTTATATTACAATCTTGCTAGAAACTTTTTCATATCACATTGTGGCCAAAATGTCTTCTGCATTTTTTTGTACACACCAATAAAGTGCAGATTTCAGTAAAGTCGCCCCCCATAACATTTCTAAAAGCAGACAACTTATGTAATTAAACAAGAACACTTTGATTTTGCACATCCTGTGATTTTACACAAATGTTTATATAAGAAACGGACCTGAAAATGGTAATTAGCACACGCAAATATAAAATCTCCAAAATTGCCTTAAATACCCCCAAATATAAATTGCGTTTTAATACTGCTAAACCTAAGGTGGTCTGTTTAGAATTATACTTAAATGATATAAGGATATGCTTAAAGTTTTTAATGTCAAAAGAGGGCCTACATATAAATGTCACAACATTTTTACAATTTTTGTTTAGATGATTCCATTTTCTTTCAAAGCAAAATAGGATGAATTAAGATGAAACTGATGTGTAAGGTGCAGATACTTGCTCAGTCTATATGAAATCTTCAGCGGCGTATTTTTTGCCCGGCGTAAAACAGGAAGCCCAGAACAGTATTTTCAAAGCAGTCGCGCCGTACGTTCCGCCGGCGTAGTGTAAATAGGCCGGCGTAAGCCCGCCTAGTGGGCGTGCTTCATTTAAATTAACCGTGACCCCATGTAAATGAGCGGCCGATCGAACGGCGCATGTGCAGAATCATGTCGAATAGAATGCCTAAGATACACGTCGAACACTCTCCGTACGACGTGAACGTCACAGCCCCATTCACGTCCGACTTACGTAAACGGCGTAAAAACGACGGCTTTTCTGACGTCCATACCTTGCATGGGAGGCGCCACCTTTTTGGTGGTTTATCTTTACGCCGGAAAAACGCCTTTCGTAAACGTCGTAGATTACTGCGTCGGGCATACATACGTTCGTGATTCGGCGTATCTTGCTCGTTTGCATATTTATAATGGGAACACCGAATGCGTCCAGCGTAAATATGCACCCAAGATACGACGGCGTAGGAGACTTACGTTGGTCGTATCTTGGCAAAATTCAGGCTTATCTGATTTAAAGAATCAGCGCATAGATACGACGGCGCACATTTGGACTTACGACGGCGTATCAGTAGATACGTCAGCGTAAGTCTTTGTGAATCTGGACCTTCATCTTTAACAGAATGCCATAGGTACATGTTCAGGAACTTATGTGGCTTAGGCCTTGATGGCCCCAGAGGACAAAGCTACGGGGATCGGATAGACCAGCAAGAGGGTAAATCAATGGCTTGTTGGCTGGGCCAGACTTACCATTGGGCTTCACTGGGCTCAAGCCCATGAGCCCCGCCCAATAGGGGGCCCTGCCCATTTCCGTAATTTTTTTCCAATATGCCAGTCATTTAATTTTTCATTTAAAGTGTGTTGATTGGTCTAGCATTTTTACCTGTTCTAGGGACATTGATCATTTTTGTCCTCCGTCCAAGTAGACAAACTGTCTTTCCTTTATTATTACTCTTGTGAAGCTATTTTTGCAATATTATGCCCGGTGTCTGTCCTTTTGCCGGATGTGGCAGGTTACTTGGCTCAAATTTCTGGATTTGCCCTTTGAGTACATTGCACTCTGACTTGTGTCAGTGTTTTTTTGTGCGCATGCGCAGTATACATCATGTCCTTCGGGACAACGCTATGTTTACTATTGATGACTATGCGTCATCATTATGCAATGACGTCATTAGGCCCGGTCATTCTTCTGCGCATGTGTGGGCATCCGAATGACACTATTTATAGCTGCAGCGGCTATCGATGGACAGACGTGACGGGTCGTATGGCGGAATTATATGATTCCTCTCCTATATGATTCCTCTCCATCTGACAGGTACAGCAGAAGCTATTTCCTTGCCAGGCTCTTTGTGGTGATATTTGGGGGGGGGGGGGGGGGGGGGGGGGGGTTTCCTTTACATCCTGTACAAAAGAAGAAATGAGACATAATGGGGAGATTTACTAAAACTGGAGCACTCTAGTACAGCTGTTAACTTCAGCTTAAAAAAAAGTATCGGTATTCGGTATCGGCGAGTACTTGAAAAAAATGTATTGGTAAATGTAAGTGGTATCGGGACAACCCTAGCCGATATGTATTCTTCTACATATTTTTGGTAAAAAAAAAAAAACTTGCAATAAGCGTATATTGATTGGTTTGCGCAAAAGTTATAGCGTCTACAAAATAGGGGATAGAAATGGCGACGATCTGCGATTTTTATCGTGACTGCAACATTATGGCGGACACATCGGACACTTTTGACACTATTTTGGGACCATTGTCATTTATACAGCGATCAGTGCTATAAAAATGCACTGATTACTGTGTAAATGACACTGTCAGGGAAGAGGTTAACCACTAGGGGGCGAGAAAGGGGTTAAGTGTGTTCTAGGGAGTGATTTTAACTGTGGGGGGAGACTGGGCTACGAGTTACACGACAGTGATCACTTCTCCCGATTACTGTCACTAGGCAGAACAGGGAAATTCCTTGTTTACACAGGCATCTCCCTGTTCTGCAGCTCCGTGACACGATCGCCGGGCACCAAGTCCGCTGGTCCTGCAGGCACAGTCACAGAGCTCGTGGCAGGGGCTCACACGCGTGCCCGCAAATTCAAAGCAACGTACAGGTACGTTGCTTTGCGCATCTGTGCCATTCTCCCGACGTATATCTACAGGAGGCGGTCGGTAAGCGGTTAAATTCCCTTTCGTGGAAAAGTTTTATCCCCATTGTGGGGTCACCAGTACGGTATTTGTACATTGAAATCATATCCACTTTCAAGCGTCTCTTCTCCAGAGAGAATAAGTTCAGTGCTCTAAACAGTTGGATTTCCTGTATTCCTGTGCTGGAGGCAAGTGTGAAATATAGATTTTTTTTATCACTTTCTGTACCGATGACCATGGGCCCAAGACAAATAAACCAAACAAAGGTTCTAATTCTTTCCCCTCAAAAAAAGAGTTTTCACTGTAAATACATTTTTTATGATATATACAATCAGATCTATATTTCCTAGTTAAGTCGGATGTTCTACGTTTTGTAGCTAGAGTCATTTCTAAGCCGTGTCCAAACCTGTTCCCAGATTCAGTGTATAATCACTACATCTATGTGTAAGGTGATGGCTGTCAAATTGCATTAGGAGTTCATTTATTAAACAACAAGGGTAACTAATCAATTTGGAATGGTTACAATATCCTATCATTTAGCATAGATGTTTTCATATTTTTTGATTGGAGTGCCAGTTTGTCAATCAACCTGTAGAAGGATGCAACTCATCACATGAATGTAATCTTTCTGACAAACAGGGCCAGATTCAGAAAAAATGTACGCCGGCGTATTTCCAGATAACGCCGCCGTAATTTCAAATGTGCGCCGTCGCATCTTTGCGCCGATTCACAAAGCGAGATACGCCGAAAAACATGGCTTAAGCCGTCCGACGTAACTTGCCTACGCCGGCGTATCGTGGGCGCATAGTTATGCTAGACGCATTAGGCGTTCCCATTACAAAAAAGCAAATGAGTAAGGCGGCGTACACACGACCGAGGTTCTCGCTAGAAACCAGCGAGAACCTCGCTGGGAGCTGCATTCCAGCGAGAACCTCGGCCGTGTGTACGCTCCTGGCTCGCCCCGCCCGTCGGGAATCCCGTTGAGCGAATAGAGAGCAGGCTCTCTATTTGCTCGATGGCCCGCCTGGATGAATGGCTGGTTGCCATTCCCGACGGGCGGGTCGCCGATTTTGACGGCCGGCCGAGAGCCTCGACGGGCGGAACGATGTGTTCCGCCCGTCGAGGTTCTCGTACTTGTGTACGCCGCCTAAGATATGCCGATTCACGAACGTAGATGCGCCCGGCCGCTTCATATACGCGATCGGCGTAAGGCTTATGTCCGGCGTAAAGTTACCCCTGGTATATGAGGCGCAGCTAATGCTAAGGTATGGGCCAGGGAACGACGCCATAGAATTTTACGTTGTTTACGCCGTTTACGTAGTACGTGAATAAGGCTGGACGTAGGTTACGTTCACACGTTGTAGGCATTGCCAACCGACGTCTCTTAGGGAGTATATGCGACGTGATTCTGAGCATGCGCGCGCATGCCCAGTTCGACCGGCCATTCATTAGCATAGGGTCACGCTTAATTTAAATAGATGACGCCCACCTCCTTCCTACTTTGAATTAGGCGGGCTTACGCCAGCCAATTTACGCTACGCCGCCGCAACTTACGGAGCAAGTGCTTTGTGAATACTGCACTTGCCTCTCTAAGCTGCGCGGCGTAGCATAAAGAAGATACGCTACGCCTGCACAAAGATGCGATATAACAATACAGTAGATTAGCCAGCATCAACAACCCCTTCCTTCAATAGTAAATCCCTCCCAGCGACAGTTGACCCCCTAGCAACATAAGATCCCCACCAGCAAAAATAGGACTAGCAGGACCGCTCCAAAAGTCCTGCTAGCCGCATCTTTGCTGTGGTATAGGAGCGGTGTGTTCACCACTCCTATACCGTGCCTTCCCACTGAATCAATATGAAACCGAGGTAATACCGCCCGCAATGCGCCTCTACAGAGGCGCATTGCGGGCGGTATTAACCCTTTTTCGGCCGCTAGTGGGGATTAAAACCGCACCGCACTGCCTGTTTTTAATACTTATGCTGTTATCAATAGTAAGCAGATAGGAAAGTATATCATAGTTACTTATTTTAAAAACTTTTTTTTTTTTCTTCCTTCCTTTTTGATTCCTTAGAAAATGAAAGCATGGAGACATGGATGAATGGGTGAGTTTTCTTTAAAGGGTAACTCCACTTTCATGGGAAAAAATAGGCAATAAAGAAAAAAATAATATAGCATATACAATTGCAACATTAGTCATATTGTAATTTAATGTTAATAAAAATGACTAGGGTTGCCCCGATAGCACTTTTTTAGGACCGAGTACAAGTACCGATACTTTTTTTCATGTACTCGCCGATACCGAATACCAATACTTTTTTTAAATGTGTCCCTAAATGCAGCCATGTCCCCCCACATATGCAGCCATGTCCTGTCCCTCACATATCCAGCCATGTCCTGTCCCTCACATATGCAGCCATGTCCTGTCCCTCACATATGCAGCCATGTCCTGTCCCTCACATATGCAGCCATGTCCTGTCCCTCACATATGCAGCCATGTCCTGTCCCTCACATATGCAGCCATGTCCTGTCCCTCACATATGCAGCCATGTCCTGTCCCTCACATATGCAGCCATGTCCTGTCCCTTACATATGCAGCCATGTCCTGTCCCTCACATATCCAGCCATGTCCTGTCCCTCACATATCCAGCCATGTCCTGTCCCTCACATATCCAGCCATGTCCTGTCCCTCACATATGCAGCCATGTCCTGTCCCTCACATATGCAGCCATGTCATGTCCCTCACATATCCAGCCATGTCCTGTCCCTCACATATGCAACCATGTCCTGTCCCTCACATATGCAACCATGTCCTGTCCCTCACATATGCAGCCATGTCCTGTCCCTCACATATGCAGCTATGTCATGTCCCTCACATATGCAGCCATGTCATGTCCCCCATACCTAGTGATAGATGATGCCGATGCCACCACTGCCGCTGCTGCTGCTGCCGCGTTAACCCTGTGCATTACAGCCCCGCACTATACGGGCATCTTCCGTTTGAATTACCCTAATCCCCGCCGCGCCATGCATAGACACTCGCCATGCACGACTCCGTCCATAGACACTCCCCCTTGCTCGGGATTGGACAGATCCGTCCAATCCCGAGAAGGTAAGTGTCTATGCATGGCGCGGCGGGGATTATGAGTATTCAAACGAAAGATGCCTGTATAGTGCGGCGCTGTAATGCACGGGATTAATGCGGCGGCTTTGCGGTATGCGGCAGCGGCGGGGGGGGGGGGAGTATTCTATTTAGGTATCGGGGGTATTTGTGGGAGTACAAGTACTCCCGCAAATACTCGGTATCGGTCCTGATACCGATACTGGTATCGGTATCGGGACAACCCTAAAAATGACCTTTCCTTTTCAATATGCAGCTTTGTAATTTTCTGTAAAATGTAATCCATTGTGGCTACCTGGATGTGTTCTGTATACAGAATGTGTACAAAATGCCTCCAGGTATGTAATTTCCTGCTTGTGTGATTGGCTCACTGATTTTCCCAGAAGTCTGCACTAAGGTACAAGTCCTATTTCAGGCATCCCCTGCAACAATTTTTTTTTACTGGTGACATACTCCCAATAGGAAATCACGGCTAAAGGGATGCAGGCCCAGCAGCTTTCCTCATTAGAGCCCTGCAGGTTTGATATTGTTATTTATAAAACCACTCCAATGAGACTCCCTTTTCCACATGGGCACAGAGGAACAAACAGGGATTTTTTTAATGTACATAGATCACACAGAGGGGAATGTTCTTTTGTCAATAAAAGTGGAGTTACGCTTTAAATCCCAGGGGGCCCTTGTGTAGTTGCACAGTCTGCAAAAGCTCTGCCTCTATCTTGGCTACTTTATGAAAAAAAGTCATGTTTTCCTCAGAGATGATCTGAGCAGGGGAGAGCATTTGGAAGGTAATTTTATGGCATTCCCTTGCCAAAAATTGCTAGGACCCATGAGAATAACTCTTGGCCCTGGTTCACATTGCAGCGATTTGGCATGCGATTTGACATGTCAAATCGCATGCCAAATCAGCAGCTATTGCCGGCAGTTTCTGTACTACTGTTGGTGACTTCGGGGTGCGATTTCAATAGACATCTGTGCAGAAACCCGCACAGATGTCTCTGAAATCGCCCCCAAAGTCACGACTGGCATGCGGTAATAAAATTGTGTGAGTTCAGCTGAACTCACACAATTTCATTCCCGCTGTCAATGTGAACCGCTGTCAAGGTCAGTTCAGCATGGAGGAGTTCGGCCCAGCTGTCTATTATTAACGGGGGTCATCTACTAAATTGTATATTACCTATTCTCCATATGCAAAAAATATTGTTTAGAGTGGCAACTAGCTACATTTCTGAACTCATCATCTTATTTTTAAGCAACATTCACATTTTCTATATTAATAGACAATTTTATAATGCACAGCCATGTTTTAATTTAAAAAAAATGTACCACATCAAAATACTGCTCTAAGTATGAAAAGGGCAATTCTTTAGCACGTCTGTCAAGTCCATAAAGATGACTTCATATCTTCCGTAAATATGACATATGTTCTACCCCTGACACAAATTCCATAGTCAGATGATTGCTATGCAGGTCAGGCCAGACGTATGTTATCTAAACAGTTCATCCTTCAAGTTTCCTCCCCTGAACAGTAATCCCTGTAATATGCCTCAGTTTTAATGCTATTTTCCCCCTCAAAAGCACACTTCTGTTCTACTGTATTTAAAGGGCAACTCTAATCAGGTACATGCATACAGTATGTGAAACACAGGTATATAGGAACATGGGCGGACTGACAACTCATGGGGCCCCCGGGCAATAGAAGATTATGGGGCCCCCAGGATTACAGATGGCTGTCACACCAGGAGTAAGTAACAAACAAAACAACATATAGGGCCAGATCCATAATTTCAAATCTGCGCCGGCGTATCATTGTTTTGTACCCACAAAACAAGATACGCTTTTTTTGCGTAGATACGTCGTCCTACGCCGTCGTCCTAAAGTCCTATTTACGCTGGACGCTAGGGGCGCTTCCACGTCGAATATGCAAATGAGGTAGATACGCCGATCCACGAACGTACGTATGCCCGGCGCAGTGTTTTTACGTTGTTTGTGTAAGCGTAGGTCCGGCGTAAAGTTAACCCTGCTGTATAGAGGCGTACGTAATGTTAAGTATGGACGTCGGGCCAGCGTCGATTTTTCCGGCGTTCACGTCGTTTGCGTAAACCGTTCGCGAATAGGGATTTGCGTAAGTTATGTTCACGTCATTTTCATTGATGTTTTGCGACTTAATTTCGCGCATGCGCACTGGGATACGTCCACGGCCGGCGCATGCGCAGTTAAAAAAAAGCGTCGTTTGCGTCGGGTCATTCATAATTATAATAAAACACGCCCCCCACTAGTAAATTTGAATTACACCCGCGTACGCCAGTCCATTTACACTACGGCGCCGTAAGTTACAGCGGCATTTCTTTGTGGATAAGGATACGCCGCTGTAACTTACAGCGGCGTAGAGTAAATGGGACACGCCGCGCCGGCGGGGCAGGTATGTGGATCTGGCCCATAGAGTACAGACACCAGTCAGGATGAGCGTCACTCTCACATTAGAGTCCTCCCTTACATCAAAGTCCCAACATTCTCCGTATAAATCACAGTCCAGAGTGCCAACTTATGGCAGAGCCCCCCAGTGTACCACCCTACAGCAGAGCCCCCAGAGTGTCACCTTCCATCAGAGTCCCCTTACACACACCTTTGCACCTTAGTGCTTCGTGTGGCAGGCAGCTGTCGGGAATTAATTAGAAAAAACCCACTTGTTGCAGCCTCTTAACTGCGCAAGTGAGTGGAATAGTGAAGTGCTGTGGTTGGCCTGATTTTAACATCCAAATTATGTAGGTGTCAGACATTTCAGGGACAGATGTAAAAAAAACACAGATTTTTACATACTGTCCCTAGTTTTACTGAAGCTGGCCACCCTGATGGGGCCCCCTAGTGGCCTGGGGCCTTCGGGCATTGCCCGAGTTCCCGAATGGTCAGTCCGCCCCTGTATAGGAACTGTTTTAACTGTTCCTATACAGTCCCCATTTAGTGTATTCCTGCTGCTACCTTCTGCCTCATCAAATAGTCCTTAAGTCCTGAAAAGGGGAAGCTCTGCTTATTTGCCGCCTCCCCCCTCCGCTGCCACATTTGGCACCTTTGGGTGGGAGGGGGTAGCGGGTACCTGGTTTTGACAGGTACCCGCTCCCACTTCTGGCTGATTTCACCACGAGGAACTCATCCGGAAGTTCGGCCCTCCTCTCCTTCCCCTGCCGCCAGGCCATTCACAAAGCACAATGCACTTCGGGCATGCTCAGTGGGGAAACGACTGTGAAGCTGCAATGCTTCACTGCCAGTTTCCCTTACCTGAGACGGCAGCAGCAGCAACCGAGAGCTGATTGACAAAATTGGCTCCATTGAAGACACTGCTGGATTCATGGACAGGTAAGTGTCCTAGTGTTAAAAGTCAACAGCTACAGTATTTGCAGCTGCTGACTTTAATTTTTTTCTGAAGCACATGCTTACAAGTTGTATGGCTGTCTCTGGCCTTTCTGAGTCAGAATCACCTGGAACACCTCAGGAGATACAAAATGTCAGAGAAAACTCAAACTTCTTCCTTTGAATACAGTGGAACCTCAGTTTAAGAGTAACTTGGTTTGAGAAGTTTTTAATTCTGACTCGGAATTCAGAGCAGAATTCAAGCTAAATAGGTCTGCAGTACCTCATTTGGCCTGAGGTACGGGGGAGCAGGAGCCGAGAAAAGCCGAACATTGGCCTGCAGTACCTCATTTGGCCTGAGGTACGGCGGTGCAGGAAACAAACCGAAGTGTCCTCGCCTTTTCAGACTTTTTTGGCACTCTCTGACGCCCCCCCTTCTCTGGCCGCATTCGGTATTACATCCCATTGAAGTCAATGCGGAACAAATTATTTTCAATGGGAAAACTCGCTTTGATATGCGAGTACTTTGGATTACGAGCATACTCCTGGAACGGATTATGCTTGTAATCTGAGGTTCAACTGTACTTGTTTTTGGTTTGTGGCCTAGAGCAGGAGTCTCCAAACTTTCTAAACAGGGGGCCAGTTTACTGTCCCTCGGACTTTGGGGCGCCGGAACGGTGGCTATTTTGAGTAGAAAGCATCCCAACGCCAGTGGGAATAAACAATGCGCCGTCTTTGATGTCAGTGGGAAGAATTGTGCTCCATCATTGGTGTCATTGGGAGGAATTGTGCACCATTGTTGGTGTCATTGGGCCCTGATTGTTGGTGTCACTGGGAGGAATTGTGCCCCATTGTTGGTGTCATTGGGTCAGAGTGTGCTCCTTTGTTGGTGTAAGTGGGAGGAGTTGTGCCCCATCATTGATGTCAGTTGGGGGAACTGTGCCTCATTGCTGGTATCAGTGGATGACATAATGCCCCAAGGGCCTGATAAAAGCAAGAAAAGGGCCACATCTGGCCCCCGGGCCGCAGTTTGGAGACCACTGGCCTAGAGCATTGATAGCCATTATAGTCAGGCAGCTAACATTAAAAAATAAAAAAAAAGCTAAATTCAAAAACTCTCCTTTTTGTGGTTAAAACCCCTCCAAAGAGCTATGCAGCTAGACTGAGCAACTTTACTATATTTGCTTCTGGGTGGGACTGCAGTTTCATGTCATAGGACTCTATTGCATACATCTTTTCTTCCATATGACGCCCAGTCTGTAATATGCTCTGTGAAAGAGGGGTGGGACTGCAGTTTCATGTCATAGGACTCTATTGCATACATCTTTTCTTCCATATGACGCCCAGTCTGTAATATGCTCTGTGAAAGAGGGGTGGGACTGCAGTTTCATGTCATAGGACTCTATTGCATACATCTTTTCTTCCATCTGACACCCAGTCTGTAATATGCTCTGTGAAAGAGGGGTGGGACTGCAGTTTCATGTCATAGGACTCTATTGCATACATCTTTTCTTCCATATGACGCCCAGTCTGTAATATGCTCTGTGAAAGAGGGGAACAGGATAGGGCCAACTTGCCTTTTTGCATAACAAGTTTCAGAACCATTCCGAAGATGAGAACAGCGGCAACCAAAGGGATTTATTTATCTGGCCATAGCGCTGCAGAAGACTCCTTTAGGATGCCAATAAGCATGAACGGGCCGTGTTTTCCAAGTCAGGTTTAAAAAGCAACATTTTCATATCTGATCGCTGTACTGGTGAGGCAGAAAGGGCATCGTGCCACAGGTTAAGGATCTGCTTGAGAACTGAAATAATTAAAGCTTTATTCAGTAAACATAAACAGTCATGTACAGTATTTCCTGTGTACTATTCATTGTATGCGGATAGAAATCATAACACACCACTGGCACAACCACTGCTTGTATAGTGATTGTATAACCAGAATACATAAACAAACTCTACATCCTTTATTGCTACAATCAAAAATCCTCCTCTTGGCAATGAAAGAGAGAGCGTGGGGCCGATGTGAGGCGACAATGAGTCTTCCTGGAGTGCCTGCAGGGCATAGAGAAGGGAGGAGGCCCCATTCATGGTGAGAGCAGAGTGTTCTCTCTGCTGGGATCACCAACCTGTCTTCTTCTTAGAATAAAGGAAACACAATTCTTGGGTAATATATATATATATATACAGAGCTTTTTTTCTCAGAAAATAGGTGCAGGAACTCAACCACGATCCGTTCAGATTTCACAAACAGTAGAAGGGTCTTAAAGGGGCATTAAATACCAGAATTGCATTACATACAGTGTGCAGAGTTCAGGGGGTTACAAAGCAGTCACTTGTAAACACAGAAACAAGACTTCTGTGTTCACAAGTGATTGTGGTGAGCGGGCACCAAAGGGTCTGAGCCAAAGGTGGTGGAACTGAGTTCCACCAAGTTCCCCCAGAAAAAAAGCCCTGTATATATATATATATATATATATATATATTTTATAAATATGTGTGTGTAATCTGCTTAAAGCCTCTACAAATCCTCCAAAATTATGAAGAAGCAGGCTTAGTCATGGCCTCCTGCAGTGATAGCAAGTCCGCTCTTTCCTTTGTTAATCTGTCCACCCTCCGTTCTTCTGCGTATGGCATTTTTTTTACAAATATGATTTTTTTCTATTGTTTTAACCACTTGAGGCCCGCTTATCGTCAATTGACGGCAGCTTAGTGGATCTGAATATCCAAGCTGCCGTCAATTGACGGCATCGTGTTCTCCGGCCACTGGGGGGCGCGCACCCGAGATGCCGATGCGCGTGCCTGGCGGTCGCGATGTCCGCCAGGTACCCGCTGATCGGCAGTTTTAGAGCAGGGACGTGGAGCTCTGTGTGTAAACACAGAGCTCCACGTCCTGTCAGTGAGAGGAAACAGATGCTGTTTCTCTTGTACATAGGGAGACAGCATCGGTCACCTCCCCCAGTCACCCCCTCCCCCCACACAGTTAGAACACACCCAGGACTCACATTTAACCCCTTCCTCACCCCCTAGTGTTAACCCCTTCACTGCCAGTCACATTTATACAGTAATTAGTGTGTTTTTATAGCACTGATCGCTGTATAAATGTGAATGGTCTCAAAAATGTGTCAAAAGTGTCCGATTTGTCCGTCGCAATATCGCAGTCCTGACAAAATTCGCAGATCGCCGTAAAAAAAAAAAAAAATTGTCAGAATTCTATCCCTTTTTCCTAGCCACTGCGCAAACCAATTACTATACGCTTATTGCGATTGTTATTTTTACCAAAAAATATGTAGAATACATATCGGCCTAAACTGAGAAAAAAATATATTTTTTTTTTAAAAAATTGGATTTTTATTATAGCAAAAAGTAAAAAATATTGTGCGTTTTTTTTCAAAATTGTCGCACTTTTGTGTGTATATAGCGCAAAAAAACAACAACGCAGAGGTGATCAAATGCCACCAAAAGAAAGCTCTATTTGTGGGGAAAAAAAGGACGTCAATTGTGTTTGTAAGTCACGTCGCAATTTTAATTTAAAGCGACGCAGTGCTGAAAGCTGAAATTTCACCTGGGCAGGAAGGGGGTATATGTGCCCAGTAAGCAAGTGGTTAAAAAAACAAAAACAGAGCATAGACGGTACAGTTCAGTGGCAACCACAATCAAATACATATCTGAGACATTTTTGCAATAATGGCAGGTCTTATGTCTAACTGGACAAAAATCGGTCAGTAATGTCCATGTGGACAGCGATATCATTATCAATGACATTGTGTAACTCATAACGCTTGTATTTTAAATCCTAAAGTGGGTAAGGCCATTATCTTTCCACAATCGTAGGTTCCCACGCACTGTCTGAGCCCCGGCCAAAAAAAACGGCCAAAAAAAACGCTTAGGGGAAGAGAGAAAAGCGAAAACAGAGAACAAAGGAAAAGGAGGCGTATGGCATCTTTACTCTTTGGCCATTGACTCTGGTGGCCAATGATGACGTAACTCCTGTGCATGCATGCTACAGTTACATCGCGCGGGCACCCAGCCTTATTTTGGCATTTTACAGACAGCGGGGAGTGTAAAATGCAATGCACATGCACCATAGACAGTGTACACAAAAACATTTTCTAGAAACCTTTTTAAGTGTATTTCTACATTTGCTGTCAAATTTGAGAAAACCCTACAATGGGCCAGATTCAGGTAGAGTTAGGCTGGAGTATCAGTGATACGTCGGCATAACTCTCACTTTGAGCTGGCGTTTCTGTTTTCTGTAAGCAGAAAACAAGAAACGCCGGGTTGGAGTTCCTATACGAGCGGCGTAATTGTATTTCGCCGTCGTATCGGAACTGCAATTTAAAAAATGGCGCTCGGGGCGTTCCCGCTGAGTAACGCAGAGAATGTTAATTCACGATCGTACTCGGGCCCGACGCAGTGACTTTCCGACGTTTCCGTAAGCGATACGCGGCGTAAAGAAAAACATGCCCCCTAGGTGGAGTATCCTATGTTAAGTATGGCCGTCGTCATCGCGTTGAATTTAAAAATGTTAGCGTCGTTTGCGTAAAACGTCCGTGAATGGGGATTGACGTCATTGACGTTCACTGACAGAATTTGGAGCATGCGCACTGACAGTCGACGCATGCGCAGTACGTTCGCCGCGGGATCGCGCCTAGTTTAAATAATACACGCCCCCTACCCGCCCAATTTGAATTCCGCCGGCTCATTTTCGCTACGCCGCCGCAACTTTAGGAGCAAGTGCTATGTGAATAACAGTACTTGCTCCTAAAGTTTCGGCGGAGTAACGTAAATGAGAAACGTTACTCCAAAATAAAGATTCGCCCATCTACCTGAATCTGGCCCTACATGTTTATGTGTTCTCATTCAGGGCCGGTTCACACAACAATGCGGTATGCGAAAGGCGCTATCCATAAGTGTTTACTGCGGCATTTTCAGAACACACTGCCAATGGTACTGTATTGTAGGATTTGGTGCGGTGCGTTTTGCAAATGTAGTGCATGCACTAATTTTTGTGAAATCCAGTGCAATTTCAGCCCATTCCTATGAATAGGCTTAAAATGGCAGTGCAGAGGAACACACACCACATTCCTGTTTCTTAGAAGAAGGTGTCATAGCAGACTTTGAAGCAGAGTTCCACCCAAAAATGAAACTTCCACTTTCAGTGAAGGTGACCCCCTAACATGCTACATTTGGCATGTAATTTCTTTGGGGGGAGGGGCAGATACCCTCTTTTTAGTGGCATCCAGCTCCCACTTCCTCCTGGGGCTCCGCGGTGCCAGAAGGAAGTTCACCTCTTCCCCCCTCCATCTGTGCAATCTTCTGGGACATGTCACAGGTCCCAGAAGATTTCTCGACCAATTAGAGCTCACATCGCGGCCCACGCAGAAGCCACAGCCGGGTGCCCACAGCCAGAATGCTGGTGCCACGGAGAGAAGGGGAAGAGGAGCGGGCTTCGTTCGCCCACTTCGCTGGACCGTGAAACAGGTGATTGTCCAATTTTATATGGGTGGAACTCGCTTTAAGCACTTCTGAACTAGTTCAAAGTGAGTCTCTTCCGATAGAAAGACTTAAGGCCAGTTTCATCGGACCAAATTGATCATGTGTATGGCCCATCAGACCGTTGTCCATCGGACCAAAGTTTTAAAACTTGCTTTAAAATCTGTCCGATGGGCACCTGACCGTCGGACCAAAACGATGGTTAGTACACATCGGACCAAAAATCCACGCATGCTCAGAATCAAGTCGACGCATGCTTGGAAGCATTGAACTTTTTCAGCACGTCGTTGTGTTCTACGTCACCGCGTTCTGGCCCGATGGGATTTTGGACTGATGGTGTGTACGCACATCAGACCACTTCAGCGATGGCCCGATGAAAACGGTCTGCGGCCTTAAAGTGACTGTAAACGATCACCTTGTAAATGACTCAATTTAGTTTAAAAAAAAACATTTGTGTATAGATATAAAACATTTTTTTTTTAATAAGTGATCATATTGGCCCAGATTCACAGAGACTGGGCGCACATTACGTCGCCATAGCGCAAACGCCGTACACCACGCGGACGCAGCACGGAGAGGCAAGCACTGCATTCAGCAAGCTATTGCTCCCAACGCTGCGTCAGCGTGGCGTATTTTTTTCGAAGGCGCAGGCCAGCGTAGGTGGAGGTGGGCGTGACCCCATGCAAATGATGGTCCGAGCATGGTGCAGTGTTTTACGCCCGGCGTATCACGAACTGCGCTGTGACATGGACGCATGAAACAGCACCCTTATGCGCATGCTCACAACCACGCTGGCACAACTGCCAAAGCTACGCCGGATCACCACGTACGCCGTGAACTTACGCCCAGCCAGACACATGTCCAACGCAATACGCCGGCTTGTGTTCTCTGGTGCAGACCTTTGCATGTCTGTTGCTGGGTTGCACCTCATCTATGAGGAATAACTTTACGCCGGACATACAACTTACGCGCACCTCGCGTAGCCTGCGACGGGCGCACGCACGTTCGCGAATCGCCGTATTTCCCTAATTTGCATGTTTGAATGCCTAATCAATGGGAGCAGCAACATGCGTCCAGACGACATGTTGCGCCCACGCTACGCTGGCGTATGTAAGATACATCGGCATAGGGTGGCCAGTTTTTAGGCGTATGTTGGTTTGTGGGTCTGGCGCACATATACGCTGGTGCACATTTGCACTTACAGGCGAACATTTGCACTCACGACGGCGTAAGTGCTTTGTGAATCTGGGCCATTGTTTTTAGCTGCATAAGAGGGGGAGGAGATGCAACAGTACACTGAACTTCCCTGTGAAAGTCTGTGCAGAGGGGGCATATCAGGACAAGTCTGATCATTGGGGGAGAGCAGGCTAAGTTCCCAGCATGGCCAGAGAACTGACCACACTGTACTTTCCTACTTAGTGTGGTCAGTTTGAAATAGGAAAGCAGAGGAACTGGCAGAATCACCAGGGATTTGGCACAAAGGAAGCAATGCAAGGAAAAGAGGATACTTTTTCATACAAGTACATGGTATAGCAGGCACATATCAGGAATATGAAATGTTGGTTTTACATACCATTTAATACAGACCCGATTTCCTTTCATGACTATACAATGCAGAAGTCCAGCTTCTAAATCTTTAACCCTTTGTTAGGACTGGCAATGTTCAAATCCAGTGTAGCCGGTTGCTGGGCGACAGCAATATGGAGATTGGGACATTACCCTTTATGCTTCTCTCCCACTTATGTTACACTGTATCATCCTCCTCCAGACAGAAGGGGGAGAGCTAAAGACAAGCAAGCACTTAGACTTCTATACAGAGCACTGAGAATCCTGAGAGTTGTAGCTTGAGATTGCAACCATTAAGACTGGGTTCACATTGGTGCGAATTACATCCAATTCACATGACAGGAGATTGTCACTGGCTCTCTATGGAGCCGGTTCACATAGCTCCGTTGCGGCTGCGAAGCGGCTTGCACAGGAGTCCTGTGCATCTTTGGCTATGTGTCAGGGCTGAATTCAGGCAAAAATTCAGCCCTGATTCATCCCTGAAACGGAGAACATGCTGCATATCCCTGCTGCGAGCCACATCCATCTTAGATGTGAACCCAGCCTTAATGGCTACATTATAATGGTCACACAAATATCCAAATAGGCACTGCGCACAGGGCCAAAACTGACGAGGGGAGGGGGGCAGAGTGGAAATGTGTTCCAGGCTCAGCATCGAGAGGGGCGCCACTGTCCCCATGCTCCATGTGCAGCAAGTCACTATTACCAAAACTTTGAAATTACTAATATAAAATATTTTTACCATCCTATGGCTTATGTATTTATTAATATAAAGTAGCCTTCGCGCTATTATGAGTAGATAATGTGATAAACCAAACAAAAAATGTGAATGCAGCAAAACCTAATAGTGTTTACAATGCACAAGTGAAATAATGTTAAAATGGGGTAATGCGCAAAGACTCACACTGACCAAGAAAAAATATAAATGATAATAATAAAAGAGGGGTATTGCGCAAAGCTCCACGCTAACCTGAATGAGTGATAAAATGTGCAAATGTAAACATCCCTTGTAATAGAAAAAAGCATGACAGGTCCTCTTAAATATGAGATCTGGGATCAAAAAGGTCTCAGATCTCATATTTAGACTTAAATGCAAAAAAAAAAAAATGGAAATGTTGTCATTTGAAAAAATTACAAAAAAAAAAATGTTCCTTTAAGACTCATGGGCGGCACTGACGTTTTGACGTCACTTCCGCCCTGCTATGCTATGGGGATGGTTGGGGGCCATTTTGCCCTCACTCGCATCCCCACACAGCAGGCAGCAGGACCCGATCGCCTCCACCGCTACTGACGGCGGAGGGCACGGGAGAGGGGCGGGAGGGCCCCTCTCTCGCTGCCGATAATGGTGTTTTCGCTGCGCATCCGCCGCGGAGACCACCATTATCGTAAACAGGACCGCTCATGCTAAAGATGGATACCTCGGTTGTGGCAGCAGCTGCTGCCGTTAACCAGATATCCATCTTTAAAATACCGACGTATATGTAGATGAGCGGGTTCTTAAGTGGTTAAGTTGTTCTATGAGATACGAACATGTAACTCATATAAAGTACAATGTAGGTTTCTCTGTTTGGCTGCAAAAAGGGAAATACACTTTGGGGTCAATCTATATTAATTTTCACAGCTCCCTGTTGAGTCAGTCAGTTGAGTTGAGGCAGCCGGATTAGCTACAGGAGCTCACAACGGCACACGGCTCCTAGGAGTAGGAGCGTGCGAGCTATAGCTCCAGGCAGGTGCGTGTAGGCTAGCAGGCAGTCAGGGTTCCCCTGCCCAGCCAAGCTCCAGCACAGCCGCATCTTACCCGGATCCCGGATTACCTTCACCTCCAGCCATCTCCAGCACTCCTTCCCTCCCTCCTTTGAGCATCTGAGCCATCACACAGGTAATCCAGCCTGTCCCCCCCAGGATCAAGGGCGGCCGTCCTTTTCAGGATAGCCGCACCAAACCAGCCCTGGGAATTTAGCTCCCCTCACCCAGACCGCAATCGAGGTACCCCCAGCCCGTCCCCACATCCCCGCCGCTGTTCCCTTGCTGTTTACGCCGGTCCGCGCCAGCCACGCTAGGTCCGCGGGAGCCACGGATTAGGAAAGTCCGCGGCTTCAACTGCGGCCTAGCGGCGCACGGCTACAGCACTCTGCATCGCCCCGGTGCTTTCGCCCAACACACCCCCCCCTACCCACAGATGTCCCCATCCACCTCCCTGGCAGCCAACCACCCCCTCTCTGGGGTTATTTCAGCAAGTTGGTGGCCCGGCTTGGGCCCTGTGTCAGGCCATCGGCCAGCTTGGTACACCCCCCCAGCAGGGACTACTCCCTTCACACCATCCCCTCACAATATCATCAGATTTGATCCAGGGTCTCAACCGATTGCCTCTGAGGGATCAGGAAGGAATTTTTTTCCCTGCCCAGCAGATTGGCTTAGCTGAACCAGATTTTTTTTGCCTTCCTCTGGACCAAATAAAAAATAGGAGAGAGGATTCAAGGAATCTACTCCCCACCGCTACCTGACCACCACCCCCCCCCCTTCCGGCGGAATATGGCCATTCGGCAATATTCTGCAGAAATCATCTGGGGCCTGAGGCAATTTGCCACAAAGCTACCAGCCGTCACCAAAAAGGCCCTGAGATTTGAGCAACTTTTGAGGATCGATCGACGATCATCAGTTAAAAAATTTAGCTACCCACCCCAAGCAAAGCACATATCGGGCCAGATTCAGGAACACTTGCGCTGGAGTATTTCGATATGCGCCGCGTAACTGTGATGATGCGCCGTCGTTTCTATGTGCCCGTACCCACCAAACTAGATGCGCCCAATAACGGGTCATTTGCGACCGGCGGAACGTTCCGACGCCAGAGTATCGTCAGCGCTTAATTTCGCTTGGCGCATCAGTCGCGCCTATTGATTTCCCCTGCAAATATGCAAATGAGGGATTTTTCCCAATTCACGAACGGATTAGCACCATACGCTGGCTACATGCGCCGCGCGTATCTCGTCCGTCCGGCGCAAAGTTATTTCTACAAAAGGCTGCTTTATCTTTACTCCAGACGGTCACAGGTCAGCAGGAGAGCAGCTACAGCAGCGTTACCGACGATAAGAGCTAGCTGAGCACCCCCACTTGCAGGACAACACCTCTGTCCATGCTTGTCTGTCAAATTTTACAGCCATGGAGGAAGACATCATAGGTCTCCATAGCCGAGATGACGGCTGTCAGCTCCTGGCCATTAAAGTTCAGCCTTCTCCTTTGTGTTTGCGGGGAACGGGAGCAGCCATCTCAGAACAAAAGTAACATCACTGCGGGGAGGGGGAGCAGGATATACTTTAGTGCCGGAATGGCGCTTCTACGGGCGCATTTAAACGCCCAACGGAAGGCATTGCGCTGACGTTTCCCGGGAAGTGGTGCCGACGGAAGTTGTGAGCATGCGCACAAGGGGGGCGAGTGGAGCCGCACTCACTGCGCATGCTCCGTGGATGATGCGCTGAACGTAAGCCTCTGCGCTGGGCTCCGCCCATCATTTACATATGATCACACCCACTTCCACTTGCGTCGGGTTACGCCAGCGCATTATCGTTACTCTGGCGCAAGTTTACGTGCAACTGCTATGTGAATTACAGGACTTGCGCTGAAAGGGTCTTCAGAGTAACGTAAATGAGAAGCGTTACTCCAGAGGAAAGATACTCTCATCTACCTGAATCTGGCCCATCATGTGCTTTGATCAATACAAGATCGGCAGTAAGACACCGATTAGAAATCCATGATTTTATTCTACAGAACAACTTAGACTGTCTCTTTATTACAGAAAGCTGGCTCACAGCCGACTGTAACACCATTCTTGGAGAACTGGTGCCAGAACACTACCGGATTATCACTGAAAACAGAATAGGGCAAAGAGGAGGAGGACTGGCGGTGATCCATAAGACGCATCTTGTGATCTCTAAACCAGCCCTTCAGCACTCGCTTCCATTTATGGAAACCCTTACTCTGCAACTGCAAACAAACCCCCAGGAGACCGTCCGTATTCTGCTCTGCTATAGGCCACCGGGGCCTAAATCGCAGTTTTTACCCTCATGGTCAGAGTTCATCTCCACTTACGCCATAACCAGCAAACACCTTTTGCTGCTCGGGGACTTCAATCTCTGGGCCAACTCCTCACAAGACCCCGTGGCCGACGCCTGTATCGACCATCTGGAATGATTAGGCCTTCAGCAACTAGTACGTGGGCCCACACATGCTTCAGGTCACACACTCGATCTTATCTTCAGACAAAATCTGAAAGTAAGTATTTTGGAAAATGAACCATTGCCATGGACAGATCAAAATGCAATTAAATTCATAATTTCCAATACTGCCCTATTGATAAAAACACCCAAGCCAGTGACAACACACTGGTCTAGATCTCAGAAGAAGCTCCATTCGGAACTCTTCAAATCTACCTTGGAAAATAAAATTAAAACAATTCAACCAGGTCAAACGGCCGCAGACATACTGGACGCCATAAATGCAGCCCTACTACAGTCAGCCGACTTAGTAGCACCAGAACGCAAAGTCCTTACCCGGAAAAACAAGGCAGGCTGGTTCAACAACCAGCTATCGCTACTGAAGCAAGAGCGTAGAAGGGCAGAAGCCCCCTGGAAAAGAAGCGCTTCCGAGGCGAACCTCGCCTTCTACAAAGTAGCAACAAGAAGATACCACATAGAAATCTTCAAAGCCAAGTAAAAACTATTTTTCCATGGCTATCAACAGCGCCTTAAACCGCCCCCGGGATCTCTTCAAGCTGGTCTCGCAGACCATGAATCCAGACTGTCTTAAAGCCCCCAACGCAGACACCCAAGAATTTTGCAATGAATTGTCGGATTTCTTCATCAATAAAATTGAGGGAATCCGGGAAAGCATTCCGCAAAACAATACCCCTGAGCCACCACACAGCACCCGGAGGAACATGCTACAACCAACAAGGTTCACTCTGGAACCCATCTCCATCGATGCCACAGAAAATATCATCAGCGCTTTGCGTAACAGCACTTCGCCTAATGATATCATCCCTACTAAGCTGCTAAAGGAATGTGCCGATATCCTGGCACCTCCCATTACGCAGCTTATAAACCAGTCATTTAAGGAAGGAATAGTGCCCTCCCTGCTGAAAGAGGGCACAATCCAGCCCATCTTGAAGAAACCTACCCTGGATCCCAAGGACCCAAATCACCGCCGTCCCATAACAATGCTAAACGTTTTCTCCAAGGTAATGGAGAAAGTGGTGGTACAACAGCTGCAACAGCATCCAGATACCCACAACCTACTCGATCCACTGCAATCGGGATTCCGTCCCGGACACGGGACGGAAAAAGCACTGCTCAAAATATGGGACGACGTTCTGGAGGCCGCAGACGAAGGAGAATCTTGTCTCCTGGTTCTGCTGGACCTAAGCGCAGCCTTTGACACCGTAGATCACAAACTGCTACTGACTCGGCTGGCTGAGGTAGCCGGAGTCACAGAGGGTGATCTACCATGGTTTTCCTCCTTTTTGGGAAACCGTTCTCAAACGGTGAAGTTGGGACCGTTCTCTTCTGGAAAACGCACATGTCATGTGGAGTCCCCCAAGGCTCACCTCTGTCACCGGTGCTCTTCAACATCTATCTTCGACCTCTCTTTGAAGTCATCAGTAGTCAACAACTACTTTATCACTCATATGCAGACGACACACAACTGTATTTTCGCATCTGCAATAGAAAGGATCATCATCTCAGCTTAGAGAATTGTCTCTCTTCAATAGAAAAGTGGATGACTAGGAGTTATCTCAAACTCAACAATTCTAAAACAGAACTTCTTCTGTTTCAGGCCAGTCGCAAGAGTCAACTGGCAACAACCTGGACACCTCCACCCATTCTGGGCCAGATCATCTCCCCTAGAGCCAAAGTCAAAAGTCTCGGGATCATTTTTGACACCCACATGACAATGGACGCACAAATAGGGTCAGTAGTCAGCGGATCTCACCATCTGCTGCGCCTACTTCGCAGACTTATTCCATTCATTCCCAAAGAAGATGTGCCAGTCGTGGTGGGAACAATTGTGAACTCCAGACTGGACTATGCAAATGCCCTCTACCTCGGACTCCCAAAGTACCAAATCGCTCGTCTGCAAGTCGTACAAAAGACTGGTGACTGGGAAAATACCCTGGGAATCAATCTCACTGTCGCTGAGATCCCTTCACTGGTTGCCAGTAAAAGACAGAATTGCTTTTAAAGCTCTGCCCCGCAATATCTTTGCGATAAAATAGAATCCATCAGTCCCAATCGCATTCTGCGATCCAGTGACCAAAATTTGGTCAAAGTACCCAAAGCCAGATTCAAGTCCAAAGGAGAAAAAAGGTTTGCGGTCCAGGGTCCCAGACTTTGGAACACTTTATTAACCAGCATTCGGTTGGAGGAAAACCACCTGACCATCAGAAGACGGATTAAAACTCTGCTCTTTTGATGTCAAGAGAGACTGATACAACAAGCGCCCAGAGGCGATTTGGTTCGCATGTGCCGCGCTATATAAGTTTTTCATTCATTCATTCATTCAGCTGTCAAGAAAATCCCCATAATTTGTGTCGTATGCATATTTACTTCCTTTGACCATCATCACCATCTAGTGGCCATAATGTGGTATTTTTCTGAATTACCCCAAATGGGAAAATATCACTTTGTGACCACTGGATGGAACTGAGGATTATAGGAAGTACAATGTTACACAAATTATGGGGATTGTTTGTAACGGCTGTGCAAATTCTTAAGAGATTCGCTCATTGAATTTTTCATAAAATGATCCCTTTAATTAAAATTCCACTTTAGTGTAAACAGATTTATCTAAATTGCCTTTGGTAATGTACTCTTTTGTTCAAGACTTTTCGGGATGTGTTCTCCATGGTGGGTGTGTTTCCACTGTAATTTACACTGATATGTACTGTTGGCAATGTATGCTGCGGTATTTTTTTTTTCCAGATCAAAAGATCAAAAGAATGCTGCTGTATTTTCAATAAAAATCTTTGTTGGATAAAAAAAAAAAACAGATTGATTAATGTTCCTGTAAATTCAAAACCAAACTCCATCTTTACAAAAAGAAAATATTTAATTAAATTAACCATGACTGTCTCAGGTGCCATCCCCTAAAGACACTCCACTCTTTCCCTCTTCTTTATGAAAATATGCATAATGCCTTTTACACACGACAATTTTCACACTAAAATCCGACCGGCAAGAACATGGTGACGTAAAAGACTACAACGTGCCGAGAAAATTAAGTTCTATGTTTCCGAGCATGCATCTAATTGTTTCCGAGCATGCGTGGTGTTTATTCCGTCGGAAAAGCATACAGATGAACATGTTCTCTATCTTATTCCGTTGGAAATTCCGCTCGTGTGTACAAGGCATGACACCAATCTTTGTAGCATTTATGAATGCCTACTGCCAAGGACAGACAACCAGCATAGGTGTGCGCAGCCTATTGAATTAGGGAGTGCACCCCAAAGCTCAAACACACAAAAGTGATCAGTTACACTGTTCATTCAGAAAGGGAAGGGGCCAGTAAATTACATATTTACAGACTCCTTCCTCCACTCATTCTAAAATATTACTGCAGCAACACCCGGTGGGAGAGAAGAGGAGGGAAGCCGGTAGGGGTGTGGGAGGAAGGAGGGGGGGAACCAGGACATTAGGAGAAATCTGTGCTGCACAGGGCAATTAGGGTGTGCCTGGGCACACCTGGCACACCCTGTGCGCAAGTCTATGAGGACCAGTAATGTTATCTCATAGACATAAATTTCGGCATGTTATTGGCCCACCCTCTCGTTCACCTGATGCACGCTGGGGACATACAACTTCTGGCTTTTGCCAGCTATCAATTTAACACCTATGGGGAAGATATAGAGGCAAGAGCAGTAGGTACATGCAGTTAAAACTTAACTTTATGACCAAAGCCAAGCTCCTGGTATGATCTTAACTGCATATTTTCATTGGTCCAGCTTCGCACAATTTAAGTATGCATATCTCACACCTGAAGGATTGCTGTGGAAGCTGATAATCTCTGTGATAGTCAGCGCTACTACAGTGATCCCCTGCTATCTTCCGATTCCTGTGCCCAACCCCACAACGACCACAAGGGGGCACTGCTGCCATTTATAGAACGCTTGCGTTTTTTCACTGCGTACAAAGCATTCTCTGATTGGATGACCTGGAGAGGAGTGCAATGACATCATGATCTCCACCTCATCCAATCAAAAAAATTTCAAGGGGTTTTGTGACTGGTGGCTGTTCTGAGAGACTACCTGTCATCAGTGTGCAGTGAGGCAGTCATTTGGCACATAAACTGGATTAAAGTGGCTACTACAGTGATTGTCAGCTTCCACAGTGGTCCCTCCGATATGAGGTATGCATACCTACACAGTGTCAAGCTAGACCAGTGTAAGTATCAGCAGCGGCCAGTCCATAAGGGGTGCAAGGGCACCTCCCCTCTAATCTCCATGCGCTGCCCCCTAATCTCCATGCAGGGCACTGGCCTCATAGGTTTCTATGAGTGTTTTTTTGAAGTACATGATTAGCACCTAATGCCATTTTTTAAATTGGTCATTAAAAACGATCGTGTGTAGGCTCCAGAGCATTTTTATCAACGAGAAAACTGGCCATTAAAAATTTAGAACCTGCTCTATTTTTTCTCAACGTTTTTTACATTGTGAAAAATGGTCGTGTGTAGGCTTTAACAATGGGGGAAAAACGCACATGCTCAGAAGCAAGTTACGAGAAGGAAAATTTGCATAATCAAGCCCAAAGGGTGGCGCCATTCGAATGGAACTTCCCCTTTATAGTTCCGTTGTACGTGTTGTATGTTACCGCGCTTTGCTCGAACATTTTTTATCACGATCATGTAGTATGCAAGTCATGCTTGAGAGGAATCACGTTTTTTTCCATGTCATGAAAAACGGTCATGTGTATGCGGCATGAGGCTCTAAATTCCTTCAAAAAGTTTGGGTTTAGGGCACAGAGCACTGCGCCCCGAAACCACCCACTTGTGACATTAGTGAATCAATATTCTCTATTATCTTCTGGCTTTTCTCCAAGGCCAATCAGGACAGGAGGTGGATCTTAAGACCGGATCTTAAGACCTGAGAGGAGAAGTCGGGGAAGCCGCGTCCTGGATGGGGTAAGTGCGGACCTGGCGGGGGGATTGTTTGCTGCCCCCCCCCCCCCACAAAAAGAAAATTGAGCACCAGCCACCACTGGTTAGTATGTAGTAAAAATCATACCTAGAGTTCAGCTTTAAAATCCTTTTTCTGCAGAAGATCGGAAGGGCAATGCAGGGCTGTCTTAATGAGAGGGCACACCTGGGCACTGCCCAGGGGCCCCAGCTGCATTGGGACCCCTGCACTTTCCCCAAAGCAGCTGGTCCTTGAGCCCACGCTGCCCCGAAAATTGGGGGCCCCGTGATGGCACTGAAAGTGATAGGTGCAAAGGGGAGGTAATCTGCCTCCTACCCAGGGCTTTTTTTCTGGGGGAACTTGGGGGAACTCAGTTCCACCACCTTTGGCTCAGACCCTTTGGTGCCTGCTCACCACAATCACTTGTAAACACAGAAGTCTGGTTTCTGTGGTTACAAGTGCCAGCTCTTCACTCTGTGTGTTACCCCCCCTGAACTCTGCACTCTGTATGTAGTGCAATTCTGGTATTTAATGCCCCTTTAAGACCCTTCTACTGTTTGTGAAACCTGAACGGGGACGTGGTTGAGTTCCTGCACCTATTTTCTGAGAAAAAAAGCTCTGCTCCTACCTAGTTAAAATGGAGGTTCACCTAAAAAAAAAAAATGTATCATTGCATTTAGGCTAGTTACTAGAATGAGAATCAGCGTTTTTTTTTTAAATCCTTGCGGTACATACCGTTTTCTATATAGATGATCACCGCGGCTTCCGGGTATGGTCGTCTGGACGTTCCTAATTGATTGACAGGCACGTCGACCGACGCAAAACAGCGCGTCACGAGTAGCCGAAAGAAGCCGAACGTCGGTGCGGCTCTATACGGCGCCTGCGCACCGACGTTCGGCTTCTTTCGGCTACTCGTGACGCGCTGTATGCGTCGGTCGACATGCCTATCAATCAATTAGGAACGCCCAGCCCCGTCGATCATACCCGGAAGCCGCGGTGAACATACATATGGAAAATGGTATGTACCGCAAGTATTTTTTTAAAAAAACTGCCGATTCTCATTGTAATAACTAGCCTAAATGCAAGGTTAAAACATTTTTTTTTAGGTGAACCTCCACTTTAAAGGGGTTGTAGAGGAAAACATTTTTTTTTTCATATTAAGCATCCTTTACCTGCAGACATTCCTCTCTTCACTTCCTCATTGTTCGTTTTTGCTCAGAAGTTGCTCTATTTCTTCTCTGTTCTGTTCACTTCCTGCTTGTCTGATTGTTACTCACCACCGTGAAGGGAGGCTTTACTGCGGTGGTCAGTGACGTGCTCGCCCCTCTTGGGAACTACATCTGTGCGGCAGGACGCGCTCTACGTGTTAGAGACTTCAAGGAGGTGTGAATTACTGGGCGTGCCGCAATGCATACTGGGAAATGTAGTTCTTACATGAACGAGCGCCGCAAACCAGGAAGTGAATGAGAGAACAAAAACTAGAACGCCGGAGGTGATATAGATGAAGGAATTTAATAGGTATTTACTTGTATTTTTAACAGAATCATTACACTGTTCTGTCTGTCTACCTTGCCAACATTAATTTTAGGCACAATTTTTTTTCCTTTACAACTCCTTTAATGCCTGTTTACCTGTAGTGTCATCATTGTAGGGGCCCCAGAGCATTACTTTGCCCAGGGACCAATGATGCTATTAAGATGGCCCTGGGGCAATGAATGCTTACAGTAGAGAGCGAGTGTAGACTGTCAAGGAGAGGGTTAAGCCAAGTAGCTGTAATATGTTACAGATACCTGCACTTCTCATTAAAGAATATCAGGGAATGCAACTCAATCTAGTGAACATACAGGTGGCAAATGAAAACTAATGCAGATAGCTGGATGGGCAAATGACTGAAGAACCACTTATTTTCTACTTTATCAATAAGTCCCTTTCACTGTGATTTTTTTGCACAGCTTTGCATGTTAGGTAGATGGTTCTGTTCCAGTTTTCAGCCCTTTTTTACTACGATTCTTAGAATTCATACAGAAAAACTGTTTTATTCAGCTAGACACCATGCTAGTGTGATATACGAGTTGAAGCTATCAAGGTAGTGACTGACATCATAACCCAAAAATGTAATTATGCTATTTTAATTAGAGTTCATTAAATAGTGGAGGGGGTAAAAAAAAAAAAAAACCAAGCACGTTAATTACTTTAATAAAGTGCCTTGTGAACAAAACCGGTTCTTGTCTCTGTCTGGATCCAGAGACAGGAATAGGGTAACATGCCATGTTATGAGTTTTGGAGACTTTATACAGTCTGTCCTCTCCCAACCTGTCTCCCTCCCTGAGCTCAGTGCTGCCTTTCTCTCCCAGGGTACAGGAGCAAATGCGTCATGTCTGTCCTCCTCGTATCGACGACGTGTGTGATTGGGTTAACTCTTCCACACCTGGATTTACTTCTTCAGAGTTAGAAGGCGGTATATACACACTATATACTTTTCAATCTTGGTTGGTTTTCTACATTTTGACGGAGATTAAGCACACAATATGATGCAATACATATGGTCTTATTTTAACACATTCTATAAACTTTAAAGTATAACTAAACTATAACCTTACTTTAACTATCATGCTGTAATTCAAGGTTCTCCAAACTTTTCAGTTGGAGGGTTACATCAAATAGTTTATAAATATTCATGGCCCAGAAAAAAAACAGTTTTAAAAATTAATGAACAGAATTTAAATGAAGGAATATATTTTACTTGGAGCTTTTCTTTGTATTCAGCATGCTACAGTTAGAGCCGGTTCACACTACCGCGGACTTTGGGGTGACTTGTGTTGCCCCATGTCGCGCAACATGACAAATTACATGGAAGTGAATGAGAGCCGTCTTAATGCACACTACTGAAGTCGCTCCGACTTTAAAAAAGGCTCTTGTACTACTTCAAGGTGACTTGTACCCATTGATTTCAATGGAAGTCGCCTCCAAGTCAGATCCCCTGTCTTAGGCCCCTTAGACACGTCCGAGCTTCTCGGCAGAATCCATATTCTGCCGAGAAGCTCGATCGTGTGTACGTTTTCGCCGAGAAAACTGTCGAGCAAGGCGTCGAGCCAAAATAGAGAGCAGGTTCTCTATTTGCTCGATGGGCCATCGGGACTAATGGCTCGACGCCTTTTTCGACAGCCTGGTCAACGAACTCGACGGCTGGCCGAGAACCTCGTCGGGCGAAACGATGAGTTTAGCCTGACTTGGTTCTCGTACGTGTGTACGGGCCTCAAAGTGTAAGTAAACACTCCTTTCTTTTTCAGTCAAGGAAGCTGCCATCTTTGCCTCTTAATCTACAACTGCCATGATGCTGCACATGTGATCAGTTATGACACCAGCCATTGGATGGTTTGACAGTTTGGTTGAGAGCACAACCAATAAGAGTGTTACATTTCTGGCACGTGCCGTAAATGATGGATGGGTTTACTTCCGATTAAACTGAAGCAACTTTCCAGGAAGTGAAATTTGTTTGTCCTGGAGGCGACTTGAAGTCACGTTGTAAGGCGCTCCAAGTAGCGCTGAAGTCACGCTCTAATCGTCTCCAAGTCGCCTTGTAAAGTCGCTCTGGAAGTCGTGTTGCCCCAGTGTGAACCGCCACTCATGGCCAAAAAGTATTGGCACACCTGTCAGATAATTCTCATGTTTATTTCCTTTGTATTAATATGACACAAAAAAGTAGGAAAAACAAAAAACCAAACCTGACACATTCCACGTAAAACTCCAAAAATGGATTGGACAAAATTATTGGCACCGTCTCAAAATTGTAATAAATAATTTAATTCCAATAGAGATGCTCCTGTAATTTGTAATTAAACTCATCTGTAGCAATTAACAGGTGCTGACAATATAGAAATCACACCGGCAACCACGTAAAATGGTGACAAAATTGACTTAAAGCGGAGGTCCACACAAAAAGTGAATCTCCGCTTTTCAGAACCCCCCCCCTTCCGGTGTCACATTTGGCACCTTTCAGGGGGGAGGGGTGCAGATACCTGTATAATACGCCCCTTTACGTCAACCCCGCTGTCTTCTGGGAAACACACTGGTCCCAGGAGACAGCGGAGACCAGTGAGGGCGTGCCGCGTGGCTCGAGCATGCGCAGTAGGGAACCGGGCAGTGAAGCCGCAACGATTCACTTCCTGATTCCCTCACCAAGATGGCGGCGGGGGCTGCTGGCCTTTAAAACAAAAAAACGGGTGTATTACCGCTTTAACTGTCCTGTTGTGTGTGTCTTTGTGTGTGCCACACGGAGCACAGAGAAGAGAAAGAGCAGCAAAGAATTGTCTGAGGATTTGAGAACAAAAATTGTGTAAAAGCATGGACAATCTCAAGGTTACAAATCCATCTCCAGAGATCTTGGGCCAGATTCAGGTAGCTTAGCATATGTTTAGGCGGGCGTAGCGTATCGAATATACTCTACGCCGCCGCAACTTAGAGAGGCAAGTGCTGTATTCTCAAAGCACTTGCTCCGTAAGTTGCGGCGGCGTAGCGTAAATTGGCCGGCGTAAGACCGGCTAATTCATAGTAGGAAGGAGGTGGGCGTCATCTATTTAAATTTAGCGTGACCCCATGTAAATGAATGGCCGGTCGAACTGGGCATGCTCAGAATCACGTCGCATAAACTCCCTAAGATACGTCCAGGGTAAATGCCTATGACGTGAACGTAATTTACGCACAGTTCTATTCACGTAGTACTACGTAAACGGCATACGCAACGTAAAATTCGACGGCGTCGTTCCCTGGCCCATACCTTTGCATTAGCTGCGTCTGCTATAGCAGGGGTAACTTTACGCCGGACGTAAGCCTTACACAAAGCGCGTATATGAAGCAACCGGGCGCATTTATGTTTGTGAATCGGCGTATCTTACTCATTTGCATATTTCTAATGGGAACGCTGAATGCTGAAGCCATGTTTTTCGGGGTATCTCGCTTTGTGAATCGGCGCAAAGATGCGACATCACACATTTGAAATTACGGCGGCGTATCTGGAGATACGACGGCGTACATCTTTGCTGAATCTGGCCCCTTATGTTTTATGTGTCCACTGTGCGCACCATTGTGAAGTAGTTAACAGCCCATGGCACTGTAGTTAATCTCTCAGGGCGTGGGCGAAAGAGAAAAATGTATCAAAGATTGCAACAAAGGATTGTTTGAATGGTGGATAAAGAATTTTGATCAACTTCCAGTCAGAGGGTACAACAGTGTCAGCTCACAGTATATGTCGCATTCTGAATAAAAAAGGGACACTATGATAGGAGACCCAGGAGGACTCCACTGCTAACACAGAAGCATAAAAAAGCCACATTGGAGTTTACCAAAACTGACCTGAGGTAGCCAAAATCCTTTTGGGAGAAAAAAGAAATTACAGCTTTTTGGTAAAGCCCATCATTCTACTGTTTTCAAAAAAATAAATCAGGTTTTCAAAGAAAATAATACAGTCCCTACATTCAAACATGGTGGAGGTTCACTGATGTTGTTTTGATGCTTTAGGCACTGGATGTCTTGACAAGGGATGAGCCAAACATCCCCCAGTTCAGTTTGCACCAGAACATGCGAACAGAAAAAAAATTGTGCTAACACCGACAAGGTCTATGGGACATGGACATGAAAAATCAAAAAGTGCCAATTTTAAAGGCTTATATGCAAGTTATTGCCATAAAATGTGTATGGGGACTTAGGTACTGCCCCAAGGGACACGTATCAATGCAAAAAAAAAAAGTTTAAAAACTACAGTTTTTTTCAGGAGCAGAGATTTTAAAAATAACGCTTAAAGTGGATGTAAACCCACTCTCATCCTTTCTAAACTACTGCCATAGTGGTTATCTATAAGGATATACATGCCTCCTTCATGTATCCCTACCTGTCAAATGTCCCCCCTCTGTCTGTTACGAGGCCCGAAAAACTGCAGATTTTGTGGATGGGACTGTTGTCTGGAGCTCAGTGGGTGGAGTCGTGATGTCAGTAGACTCCCCGCCCACCTCTACACTCCCCTTGTCAGCATGCATTTTCTCCTGTGTATTTCTTACACTGAGCTTTTCCTATGATCAGTAACATCCAGTCAAAACCCAGAATGGTCACCACATGACTTCAGCATGCTCAATCATGCTGAGGTGTGGAGCAGCCAATTCTGGGAGAGCTGGAGAAGAAAGGAGGACAGGATCGGAAGTACACAGAATGCCTCTCTCAGGCTAATGCATGAGATATGTAAATCACCTGTCACTCACAGCAAGGGGGAGAAATGAACTCCTATTTCTCTGTCTGTCTGTTTTTATCTCACTCTCAGGACCGATCTGAGTTGGATTAACACTTTGTGGGAAGACTGGACATGAAATCCTATACTATACAAGGTACAAGCCTTAATTTTCTGAATCGGCTGCAAAGGCTATGAATGTGGTTTTCAGTAGCACATGGTTGAATGCTCTAAAGAGATAGTTCATACCAAATCACCTTTCCAGATAGTTTACTCAGTCACAACTCACATGAAAGAAGATCTGGCGATGTTTATTTGTCGTATGATCCGTAGGATGCAAGTTACAACAGGTAAAAGAACGATTCTTCCATGCAGGTATAAGAGGAACATACAGGTCACATGAATGTACAGCATAAAATGACTGATACAGAAGAGAAGGGGAGGAGAAAACTCAGCAGCATGGTAACTACGGAATCCCACTAGGGACAAACTAGACAGGCATTAAAGAGACAGTACATAATAATAAAAACAATATCATGTAACATGACACTCCCCGCCTGAAATCTTTAGATTTCAAAGTCTATTACATATGTAAAGATAAGTCCCAATGTCAAGAAGTCCAACTTGAACCTGTAGGGGAAAAAACGTTAAAGGTAAAACTGGTGTGTAAACCATAGATACGAGATACCCACAAACACAAGAAGGTATGCAGTAAATGAACAACTAAACATAAAGTCCAAGAAACATATGGCTTGAGTCCTGTAGTCTATCGCTATAATCGTGGGACTTCAACAGCAGCACAGTCAATAGTGATATTCTCCCCGCCATAGCGGGTATAGCCGGTACTCCTGCATAAGTCACTCACTTGGGAGAAGAAGCGCCAATTCCGTGATTGGTCGTGAGAAAGTCCAAACGGAACCTCCTTTGGTTATCTTAATCTCAACCTTTCGAACCTTTCCGTCATCGCTGGGCGTTGCGCTTGTTACAAGACCCATAGGCCACTCATTGCGACAGACTTCTCTATCTTTCAGAAGAACAAAGTCGCCAACTTTGAGGTTAGGCTTGGGTGTTTGCCATTTGGAACGGCTTTGAAGGGTATGTAGGTACTCTTTTCTCCAGCGATGCCAAAACACGTTGGCTAGGTGTTGCACCCGTTTCCATTGATGTCTATAGATATCCTTCGGGTCAATCTCGGCAGAAGATATCACGGTAGTTCCAACCTTCTAAGTAAGGAGTGTGGCTGGGGTAAGGATCATTGGAGCATCAGTATGAGAAGATACAGGTACTAGAGGCCTTGCATTAATGATGGCGGATACTTCTGAGAGAAAGGTACTCAAAGTCTCATGAGTCAATAGTGAAGACTTGTGGTCCTGCAAAATGGAATCGAGAATTCTTCGAGCGATTCCAATCATTCGCTCCCAGGATCCTCCCATATGCGAAGAATGTGGTGAATTAAACAGCCAAGTACATCCATTTTTTGCTAAGAAATTGCCTAGTTGAAGTTCTTTACAGGCTCCGATGAAGTTGGTACCACAGTCGGATCTTAGCTGCTTGACAGGTCCTCGGATGGAGAAGAATCTTCGTAAAGCGTTGATGAAACAAGACGAATCCATCGACTCGATTACCTCAATATGTACAGCTCGTATGCTGAGACAGGTAAACAACACAGCCCACCTTTTGCTATTGGCTGCTCCACCGCGAGTCCTACGAGTTACCACAGTCCAAGGACCAAATACATCAACTCGAACATAGGTGAAGGGTGGATCTGTACTTAGGCGATCAAATGGCAGACTTGCCATTTGTTGTAGTTGGTGTCTACCTCTTAATTTGCGACACTTGACACATTTAAAAAGCAGGGAAGAAACACATCTCTTCATTCCAACAATCCACAAGCCAGCTGACCTGATAGCGCCTTCTGTAAATTGTCGGCCTTGGTGTTGTATTAGTTTGTGATGGTGCCGGATTAGAAGAGTGGCAATGTGGTGCTGACCTGGTATGATGATAGGGTTTTGTTCCTTGCTGCACAGGTCAGATTTCTCTATTCGACCTCCAACTCGTAGCAACTGATTGTCATCGACTACTGGGTTCAGATTAAATAGTGAACTACCCTTTGATAGAGGTATTCTACCTTTGAATCTGTGCAACTCTTCCATGTACACTTCTTGTTGTACACAGCGAATGATAACCCTTTCCGCACACTCAATTTCCGTTGCAGTAGGGAGGTTGGTACAGATATGCCAGCCATAACATTCTGAAGTTGAGCTCCTTTTAAAACAATGGGCAATGTGTATCAAAAAGGCAACAGCCACAAGCAGTCGAGGAGAGCGGATGAAGATATAGCTCTTGTCCCACAATCGGCAGGATTTAGATCAGTGGGAATATGATGCCATTGCTTTGGCAAGGAGAACCTTCTGATGCGTTCTACTCTATTGCTGACGTACACGTAAAATTGTTTAGTTTGGTTGTAAATGTAACCAAGCACTATCTTGCTGTCTGTGTAAAATGTGAAGGAATCAATTTTAATGTCCATTTCACGCTTTATGACTTCGGCTATTTCCACTGCTAGCACAGCTGCACAAAGTTCAAGTCTGGGTATGGTATGTGCAGGTTTTGGTGTTAGCTTTGTCTTGCCTAGAACAAAGTTGCAGTGTACGTCTCCATTAACTCCTGAGGTCTTCAAATAGGCCACTGCAGCTATAGCTTCAACTGATGCATCTGAGAAAATATGGATTTCCCTCTGGACAGCGGCTGAGATGGAGACTGGGGCATAGCAAAGTGGAATTTGGAGCTGTTCTAGTGTCTTCAGAGAACCTCTCCATTTCTCCCATCTTTGTTGTTTCTCAATAGGTAACGGAGTGTCCCAATCTATGTTATCAGTAGTAAGCTGTCTTAATAGCATCTTACCTTGGGTGATGACTGGGGCTATAAATCCCAGTGGGTCGTAGATGCTGTTCACTATGGACAAGACTCCTCTCTAGGTGAAGGGTTTGTCACAGGTTGACACTTGAAAGGTGAATGTGTCTTCTTTGATGTTCCACAGCAGACCTAGACTTCTCTGCATAGGGGGCGTGTCTGACCCAATGTCAAGGTCTTTCACACTGAGGCTGTTGTTCAAGTTGGGCCCTGTGAGGAGCATGTTGTTAAGTGAGAAGCCTTCGTGTTGGGCACTGGATTCAAAGACAACTCTGATTTGGTCTGGCTTTCGTGGGTGATACACACCGAAGGAAGGAAGGTACCAGCATTCTTCTCCTTCTTTCAATGGGGGTGCGGGTTCGGCATGACCCCTATCAAAGATATTCTGTATGAAGTCCACAAAATGTCTTTCCATCTCTGGCTTGCTACTTAAGGTACGCTTTAAGGAGTAGAATCTTTTAACTGCTTGATGTAGATTGTTCGGTAGCTTCTCTCTCGGGAGGCGAAAGGGTAGGGGTGCTACCCAGCTATTGGAATCTTCCTGAAAGAACTCATTGTCCATTACTTTAAGGAATTCTTTGTCTTCTGCCGAAGGAGCTAACATGTCACCTTTACTGCTTACATTGAAAACTGTAGAACCAAAGCTGTCATCGTAGGTGCAGGAAAGGTTTGTGTTGCAATGTTGCAACTTGCAGCTAGTTACCTTCTCCTTTACCCAGTAGTGATGTGGGCATGGCTCAAAGTGAGTATTACGACCATTTGGCAATACATTTGTCTTGAATGAAGAAATGTTAGTAGGCCTTTTCATTTTGCCTATACAGACGTTGCCTATGATGACCCAGCCTAAGTCCAGGTACTGGGCGAATGGGGCCTCTGGAGGTCCGCTGACCTGTCTGTGTACCTTGTGGATCCTTAGAATATCTCTTCCCAGCAGAAGAAGGATTTTAGCATCTTTGTCAAGTGGTGGGATTTCACTTGCTATTGACCTTAGGTGAGGGTGGTAGAAGGCAACTTCTGGTGTAGGTATTTCTTCTTTGTTGGCTGGTATCTGGTTACACTCTACAAGTGTAGGTAAGGGTAATTGTAGGTTGTTTTCTAGGGAGGACACAATAAATCCATGGGCCCTTCTTCCAAAAACCTCTGTAGTTCCACTACAAGTGCCTAAGGTGTAAGGGTGAACCTCTCCTTTTATGCAAAATAGATCGAACAGTTCTGATCGGGCAAGTGATCGATTGCTTTGATCATCTAAGATAGCATACACTCTTAAAGTCTTTTCTGGCTGATCCTTGTGATGAATATTCACTAGGCATATTTTAGCGCAAGACTTGTCACAGTGGTCTTCCCCACAGACTTTAGTGCACGAAGAAAATACCATGGTGGAATTAGGTACCTGATCTGTACTCTTCCCGCTGTGATTCTGCCCGGGAGAAAGGTTTGCAGGTTGTGAAGGATTGGACTCAAGGGGATGGAGTGCTTGCACATGGTCCTCGGAACCGCACTCTGTGCACTTGATAGGGATTTTACATTCCTTGGCAAAGTGGTCAGTGGAAGCACAGCAACTATAACATACCCCAGAGGTCTTTAGCAGTTCTTTTCGTTCTTGTAGGGGCTTCTTCCTAAAACCGATACATTTTTTGAGGGGATGAGGCTTCTTGTGGATGGGACATAATCGGTTTGGGTTTTCGATCTTGCCGCTCTTGTTTGAGGCGGGAGTGGGAATAATGTCTGTCTTCCTAACAGACACGGGACCTCTGCGGTTCCTGTAGCTAGTATGTAAGTCGTCACCTTAAGGTGAGGGAGTATTGAACTCACCGAATGCAAAACTAGGATCGTTCTTGGTGTCAGCAATGTTCCTGACGAAATCGCAGAAGTAGGAGAACGGGGAAAAGGAAACCTTGTTTTCCCGTTTGTATGATGACCCAACTTGGATCCACTTTTCTTGTAGGCCATGCGGAATCTTGCAAATGATAGGGTTAACTCCTCGAGCAGTGTCCAGGTAACTGAGGCCAGGTAGCTTAGGGTCGGTTTTGGCGAGCTGGACTTCGAGAAGAAGGTCACTGAGTCTCTGGAACTCTTTATTGTCCTTACCAGATATCCTTGGGAAATTTTCCAATCGTTTGAGCAATGCACTCTCTATGGCTTCAGGACTACCATAAGTCTGTTCTATGTGCAAGTGAAAGGAGTCTGCGCTGTGAAAATAGATTGAAAAAGGGCACAAGGCTAGGAAATGGGTGTGGGAAAGGGGCACGGTAAGTGAAAAAGTGTTAGCTAAATAACAATGATACACCTAGACAGCAATAAACATCTCCAATTGGTAAACTGATGGTAACACATAAACGGCAAAGTATAGTCCAGGAAAGACAAAATTAATTTAGGAAGTCCAGTACTGGAAAATAAAGATAAAAATAAAAATAACAGTAAATTCCTCAAGGAAGGGAACAGATGAGGAGAGACCCAGCAGCCAATTCTGTGAAAGAAGTCGAGCCGTCACCCAAGAACAACACGCACACCTCAGGTGGTCCCAGCAGCTCACCTCATGGCTACCAGATATAGCCTAGCCAGCTGCTTTCATGCGGAGTCCAAATGAAGGTAGAATGTTCTTAAAGTCCCGGGATCAGGCACCACATACGGGGAGAGGATACACAACAATATATAGTGTGATACTGATATGAAAGGGGAGCCAAAAACGCCTGCACTCTATGCACTTACATAAAGTAAAGGTACAAGGGCTTATCTCCACAAGCGGCGAGCTCGTCAGTGTCCTCCTTTTCCTCTCACTGGGAGTCCGCTTGGTCTTAGGCTGATGGTGCTCAGAGGCTTGGGTGATATCACTCACGGCTACCAGATATAGCCTAGCCAGCTGCTTTCACGCGGAGTCCAAATGAAGGTAGAAGGTTCTTAAAATCCCGGGATCAGACACCACATACGGGGAGAGGATACACAACAATATATAGTGTGATACTGATATAAAGGGGAGCCAAAACACGCCTGCACTCTATGCACTTACATAAAGTAAAGGTAAAGGGCTAATCTCCACGAGCAGCGAACTCGTCAGTGTCCTCCTTTTCCTCTCACTGGGAGTCCGCTTGGTCTTAGGCTGATGGTGCTCAGAGGCTCGGGTGATATCACAGAAAACAAAAAAGGTGGTACATCGCGTAATCCAGTAAAAAGGATTTATTTAAAACAACTTAAAAACACTCACATAGACGATGGAGGAACGAATACAGCATCCACGAGTGGCGAACTCGTCAGCCGTCCGTCAGGTGCTTCGGTTGTCCAGCGCTCCAATCCCGACGCGTATCATCACACCACGTGACTTCATCAGTCTCTGCAATATTCCGTTTAACAGCAAGGTGCTGTTCGGAAAGACCCTAGAAGAAGCTATTAGTCAAGCTACAGGGGGAAAGTCGGGTCTAATGCCACAGAGACCCAGGAAGACACAGCAGGCCACCCGGCCAGCCCAGCTAGACTGACGGAAAACAGAATAGGGCAAAGAGGAGGAGGACTGGCGGTGATCCATAAGACGCGTCTTGCGATCACAAAACCAAGCCTCCAAAACCCTCTTCCATTCATGGAAACCCTTACTCTTCAACTGCAAGTAAACGGCCAGGAGACCGTCCGGATTCTACTCTGCTACAGGCCACCTGGCCCCAAGTCGCAGCTGCTCCCATCTTTGACGGACTTTGTCTCCACCTATACCCTGAACAGCAAACACCTTTTGCTGCTCGGGGACTTCAACCTCTGGGCCAACTCCCCGCAAGACCCCATTGCCGACGCCTGCATCGACCACCTGGAAGGATTGGGGCTTCACCAGCTAGTATGTGGGCCCACACATGCTTCAGGTCATACGCTCGATCTTATTTTCAGACAAGATCTGGAAATAAAAATTCTGGAAAATGAACCACTGCCATGGACAGATCACCATGCAATTAAATTCATTATTTCCGAATTCCCCCCTTAACAAAAACATCAAATCCAGTGACAACTCACTGGACCAGATGTCAGAAGAAGCTCCATTCGGAACTCTTCAAAGCCACGTTAGGGGAAAAAATAAACACAATCCAGCCGCACCAAACAGCGGAAGAAACACTGGAGGCCATAAACACAGCACTATTGCAGTCAGCTGACTTGATAGCGCCGAAACGAAAGACCCAGATCAGAAAAAATAACTCCGGCTGGTTCAACAACCAGCTGGCGTTACTGAAGCAAGAGCACAGAAGGGCAGAAGCAGCCTGGAAAAGAAACTCTTCAGATGAGAACCTCTCGATCTACAAGGCAATAACCAGAAAATACTACAAGCAAATCTTCGAAGCCAAGAAAAACTATTTTTCTGAGGCTATCAAAGGTGCCCTAAATCGCCCCCGCGAACTCTTCAAGCTGGTCACTCAGACCATGAATCCAGGATGTCTTGAAGCCCCCAACTTGGACACACAAGAATTTTGCGATGAGTTATCGGATTGCTTCATTAACAAAATTGTGGCAATCCGGCAAAGCATTCAGCAAAACAATTGCTCTCCCAGCCCCCCCCCGTAGTCATTTACACAGCACCGGCAGCAATTCACCACAGTTTGGCGAGTTCACGCTGGAACCCATCTCCATTCAGACCACTAAAAATATCATCGGCACTCTGCGCAACAGCACTGCGCCAAATGATATTATCCCCACCAAACTGCTGAAGGAATGCGCCGACATCCTGGCACCTCCTGTCACACAGCTTATCAACCAATCCTTCAGGGAGGGCATAATGCCCTCCCAGCTGAAGGAGGGCTTCATTCAACCCATAGAGAGAAAGGAGTTCAGCTCCAGGTGGGATCACTAAATGGTTACAGGTGGTGCAGGATCCTGAGGGTGCTGGTGGTGCACTAAGCAAAATGAAGACAAAGAAAAATGGATAGCCGCACTCCAAAACCTGATGGGTGGTCTTTTATTCAATAGACAGCATGTACAAAAATAGGGTCACAGCAGTGGAAACAAGGAACAGACGACACGTTTCGCACTGGATCAGTGCTTATTCATGGCTAATGGAGCATTAAAACTGTTAGGTATATATAGAACATAGGGTGAACATGTGACCAATCTCAATTAATTGCCCGGGACGATCCTATGATATTAGGACAACCCCTGATGCCAATGAGATAGTCACATTACACCTGTGCACACCAAAGCAAGAAAAAACAAACAAATACACACAAATGTGAAACCAATAATCAAAATGTATAAATAATAGCACATTATAAACATAATGCACATATAAAATACTGTATATGTGGTACATACATAGTACTACAGTGACACAAAATGATAAAACATGAGGCAATGATGAATGAAATAAGATAAAAGCTTAAAGACGATCATTCATTCAACCCATCTTGAAGAAAGCCACCCTGGATCCTAAGGATCCACTCAACTGGCGCCCCATAACAGGCCTAAATGTTCTCTCCAAGGTAATGGAGAAAGCAGTGGTACAGCAGCTGCAACAGCATCTAGATACCCACAACTTACTCGACCCATTTCAATCAGGATTCCGTCCCGGACACGGGACAGAATCAGCATTGCTTAAGATATGGGACGACGTTCTCGAGGCCGCAGACGAAGGAGAATCTTCTCTTCTGGTTCTGCTGGACCTAAGCGCAGCCTTTGATACAGTTGATCACACGCTGTTATTGACTCGGCTAGCTAAAATAGCCAAAGTCGCAGAAAGCGATCTATCCTGGTTCTCCTCTTTTTTGGAAAACCGATCGAAAATAGTGAAGCTAGGACCCTTCACTTCTGAACAACGCACATTATCGTGCGGGGTCCCTCAAGGATCTCCCCTGTCGCCGATGTTATTCAACATCTATGTGCGTCCTCTTTTTGAAATCATCAGCAGCCAAAAACTGCTATATCACTCTTACGCAGACGACACGCAACTGTACTTCCGCATTTGCAATAAAAAGGATCACCACCTCAACCTAGAGACATGCCTCTCTTTGATAGAGGACTGGATGACAAAGAGTTATCTCAAATTTAACGGAGCGAAAACAGAACTTCTTCTGTTTCACGCCAAGCGTAGGAATCAATCGACAACAACCTGGATCCCCCGCCCATTCTGGGCAAAATCATCACCCCTAGCGCCAAAGTCAAAAGTCTTGGGGTCATCTTTGACTCCGACATGACAATGAACGCACAAATAGGGGCAGTAGTCAGCGGATCTCACTATCTGCTGCGCCTACTACGCAGACTCATGCCTTTTATTCCCAAGAAAGACATAGCGGTCGTGGTGGGAGCGATTGTAAACTCCAGACTGGACTATGCAAATGCCCTTTACCTCGGACTCCCCAAGTACCAAATCGCTCGTCTTCAAGTCGTTCAAAATACGGCCGCCAGACTTGTGACTGGGAAAAAACCCTGGGAATCAATCTCACCTTCACTGAGATCCCTTCACTGGCTACCAGTCAAAGACAGAATCACCTTTAAAGCTCTCTGTCTAACGCATAGATGTATCCATGGGAATGCTCCCCATTATCTATGCGAAAAATTAAAAGTTTACAATCCCAATCGTATTCTACGATCCACCAATCAAAATCGGCTTCAGATACCGAAAGCCAGATACAAGTCCAAAGGAGACAGGAGATTCGCTGTCCAAGGTCCCAGACTATGGAACGCCTTACCAGCCAGCATTCGACTGGAGGAGAACTACTTAGTCTTCAGGAGAAAGATTAAGACTCATCTCTTTTGATCTCAAAGGAGACAGGATCAACAAGCACCCAGAGGCGATTTACTTCGCATGTGCTGCGCTATACAAGTTCTTCATTCATTCATTCATTCATTCAGGGAAGGTATGACATGTTTGTTATTTTAAGCACTTGCTGACCACCTTATGCTGATATATGTCGGCAAAGTGGCACGTTCCCACAAGACAACGTATGGGTACATTGTCCCCTTTAATAGCCGCCGGCGGCACATGATTGCGCAGATCGTTCTTCCTAGTAAGTAAGAACAGTGTTATATCTCCTCCCCCAGTCAGTCCCATACCCTCACAGTAAGAAACACTCAGAGGGAACACATTTAACCCCTTGATCGCACACTAGTGTTAACCCCTTTCCTACCAGTGAAATTTACACATTAATCAGTGTATTTTAACCACTTAAGGACCCCCGCACGCACATTTACGGCCACAACATGGCTCGTACAGGCACAAGGGCGTAAATTTACGTCCCCGCCTTCGTGCGGTTCGGGGGTCCCATCGGGACCCCCCCTGCGGCGTGCGGGGGTCCCCCTGGCTCTGGGAGCGATCGCCGACGAGCGGGCGGATGTCCGTGTTTTCCGCCCCCCCCGCGATCGCTCCCAGCCAATGGGAGCGCTCCCCCTTCGTTTCAGTTCCTCCTCCTGTGTTTACACAGGAAGGAGGAAATGATGTCACCTCTCATCGCAGCGGTGTTTCCCACCGCTGCTGATGAGAGAAGACATCCACAGTAAGTGTGCACCAACACAACACTGACACACACTCACATAGGCACATTAACCCCTTGTGATCGCCCCCCCCCCCACCCCCCTGTCACAGTGTCACTGAATGCAGTGATCTAATCACTGCATTTAGTGTCAGTGTGACAGGCAGTGTAAAATCAGTTAGTGTTAGGTCCAGGATAGCCCCCCCACCCCCCCTAATAAAGTTTTAACCCCCTGATCACTGCCCTAGTTAACCCTTTCACTCCCTATTGCCAGCATCACTAAGCGATCATTTTTCTGATCGCTGTATCCCTGTTCCCGCTAGGTAGCTATTTTTTTTATTGCGATTTTTTTTTTTTACTAAAGACATGTGGCTGAATTAATTTTGGCCTAAATGTTTTACTAAAATTTAGTTTATTTGATTTTTTTTATAACAAAAAGTAAAAAAATAGTGATTTTTTTTCAAAATTGTCGCTCTATTTTAGTTTATAGCGCAAAAAATAAAAATTGCAGAGGCGATCAAATACCACCGAAAGAAAGCTCTATTTGTGGGAAGAAAAGGACGCAAATTTTGTTTGGGAGCCACGTCGCACGACCGCGCAATTGTCTGTTAAAGCGACGCAGCGCCGAATTGTAAAAACACCTTGGGTCATTTAGCAGCGTATGTGTCCGGGTCTTAAGTGGTTAATAGCACTGATCGCTGTATAAATGTCAATGGACACAAAAATGTGTCAAAAGTGTCCGATCTGACTGCCGCAATACCACTAAGAAATTGCAGATCATCGCCATTACCATTGGAAATAAAATATACGCTTATTGTGATTTTTTTTTATCAAAAATATATGGAAGAATATATATTGGCCTAAACTGATGAAGAAATGTGTTTTTTAAAAAGAATTTGGGGATATTTATTATAGCACAGAGTAAAAGAAAATATGTGTTTTCTAAATTGACGCTCTTTTTTTGTTTATAGCACAAAAAATAAGAACTGCAGAGGTGATCTAATACCACCAAATGAAAGCTCTATTTGTGGGGAAAAAGGACATCAATTTTGTTTTGGTGCAGCGTTGCACGACAATTGCACCAATTGCACCACTTGCAATTGTCAGTTAAAGCGGCAAAGTGCCGTTTCGCAAAAAATGGCCTGGCCATTAAGCAAGAAAATCTTCCAGTCTGTAAGTGGTTAATGTAAAAAAATCCAAAGCTTTAATATCACTTTAAGCTTGTCATTGTTCTCTGTCAGTGTGTCTATGGTATGACTTAATGACTTGTGTGAATGGCTCCATGAGCTCTACAATAAGTATTACACACACCTATCTGTATAAACACATATGATGGATTTCATGCCTTGATAAGGATCTTACTTAGTGGTTGAAATATTTATAGATGTTTCATATGAAACAATGAAATATATGCTTTAATTGTTGTGATTAAAACTGTACTGCAGGCAAAAATAAACTACTAAAGTATGTACATAAAAAGCCATTGTTTTATTTATTATTAGTGAAGTGCACAATAGTGCTATTATTTTTGTGTTGCTGTTGTCCACATTCAGTCTTATCTCCTAACATAGCAGAAGGGTAAAGTAGATCTAAACCCTATACGGACCACATTTTGCTTAGACCTATAAGTCGGCTGTCACCCTGGGGAGTCCAAAAAACGTTGTGATGTTCAGATTTCCAAGGCAGTTTGAATCTGTTTGGTGTCTTTGAGAATCGTGTTAGGCTGGCTACAAGTACACAGTAGTAGATTTTACATTTGATGACTTAATAAATGTCTTTTGAAATGTGCATTTTAACATTCAATTTTGTACTGAATGGGCTTTCCCAAACTAAAACCACATTCACTGTTAGAAGTTCGTTCATTCGACTAAAAAATTCTCTGCTACTTCTTCATATTTTCTTTCCACTGTGACAAGAACATCAATTTGACCCCAACTAACCAATGCCATTATAATTCCGAATGACCATTCTTAAAGCAGAAATTTTATGATTACAATTCTGCTAGTACATGGCCAACTTTAGCACTGCCATGTTTTTAAACCATCTCAAATATGTTTAAAGCTTCCTATAACGTACTACATTCCTAAATGTACACTTCTAAACCCAAATTGTATCTTGTACACTTTACTGGTACAGAGAGGACTTGACACATATTAAAAGTACAAAATGTTTTTTTTTACTAAATTTTAAAAACTATCCGGAATGTAATTCTGGTTGTTGCATAGATCCATATACACAATTCAACAATGATTTGCCTAATATTGCCCAAGAGGTCAACGTGTTTCACATTACCTTCTTCAGGACCTTGCTTTCTTTCTTTCTTTTTTAAGATATTTTTATTACAGTTTTACGACATACAGACATAACACAAAAGACACAAACAAACACTAAAACACCGATAACAGAATGCTCCTAATCCAGCATATCATGAAAATCCGGCCAGTGTGCAATAATAAGCAAAATGTTACATCTACCAGTCAATATAAACACCAACAGAGGAGTAAGCGATACATTTTTTAAACATTGGAAAAAAGGGTGAGGTACAGCGCAAAACCAATATATGTGAAAATTATGATGATGATATAAAAAAAATAAAATAAGTGAATGAATAGTGTTAAACCAATCATTGGGGCCAACATTTTTTAAACATCCTGGGCATACAACACTCACAAGGTGAATCCCTGTCATTATAGCGAGTCGCGGGAGTCTCCCGCAAAATATAGCTGCGGGCTCCCAGACACCTGCAAGGGTTGGGTGATCTCTTGGTTGGGCCTGTCACTCAGCCACAGACAGAAGACAGAGCAGCCGAATGGAGAACAGCCGCTCGGGCTGCTCTGTCCCTGTCTGTGTATGAGTGACAGGTGGATGCAGGGATTTTTTTCAGAAGGAGCGGTGTTACCCCACCTCCAGCGCTGATCCCTCACTCCTCTGCTCACTGCTGTCACTTATAAACAGAAAAGCTTCTCTGTTTACAAGTGACAGCACTCCTCTCCCGGTGGCACAAAGCCCTGTCTGCTCTGGTAAGCCTTCACATTTCTCCTTTCTCCACATTGATCCTCAATGTCCCCCTCTCTCCACATAGATCCCTAATGTCCCCCTCTCTCCACACTGATCCCTAATGTCCCCCTCTCTCCAACACTGATCCCAATGTCCCCCTCTCTCCACACTGATCCCAATGTACCCCTCTCTCCACATAGATCCCTAATGTCCCCCTCTCTCCACACTGATCCCTAATGTCCCCCTCTCTCCAACACTGATCCCAATGTCCCCCTCTCTCCACACTGATCCCAATGTACCCCTCTCTCCACACTGATCCCTACTGTCCCCTCTCTCCACACTGATGCCTAATGTCCCCTCTCTCCACACTAATCCCTAATGTCCCATCTCCACACAATGCTCACTAATGTCCCATCTCCACACACTGCTCACTAATGTCCCCTGCTGAACCCTGCACTCTGTACATAGCACACTCCTAAACTTTGAACTCTGTACTCAGTGCACATCTGAGCTCTATTTCAGGGGCACTGGTATAGCTGCATTTAATTGGGGGGAGGGGGGTTGTCTGTGTCAGCGGGAAGCATCACCTCGATGACATGAGTTTGCTACCTCCCTGAAACTTGCAGGTTAAGATGTCTGGGGTCAGTGAGCTAGCCAGCCATTTGCCCCATATTTTGTGGAACGCATTAGTCCTCTTACGGATGTCAAAGGTAAGTTTATATAGAGGCAGGGAATCATTGACAAGTTTCAGCCACATATTCCGCATTGGGGTCTCTGACCCATTCCATGTGAGCAGGAGGGACTTCCTTGCATAGAAATGGAGGATGCAAAGTAGTCTCTTAGCCTGAGGCTGGAGAGCGAGGTTACCAAATATGCCCATCAGACAGTGGACAAGTGGAGCAATGTAGAAAATCAGCAGTTTGTCCACAACTGTGGAAGCTGTCAACAGAGGGGGATAGTTCCATGTTATACAGCCTAGCAGGGGTGAGGTGTGAATGGTGGAAAATATTTAGTTGAATGACCCTGTCCCTCAAGGCGATAACAGAGGTTTTGAATGTATCACAGAACTCAGACCAATCCTCTTCTGTGATAGAGATATCTCTTGAGCCTTCTGAAACCTAGGGTTAGTGCCTGTCATGAGAGTGGAGTAATACATGGATATAAGTTTCGTCTTGCCCGGGTCTCTCAGAAGTATTTTTTAGGTCAGGCGTCTTAATAGGACTGAGCACAGAACCAAACTGAGTGCGTATATCATGTATGAGTTGGAAATTGTAAAATAGGTATGTCGATGGGATGTCAAAGGCTGTCTGTAGTCGAGAAAAGGATATAAAACCCCGGGGGGGGGGGGGGGTATAAGGATGACATAGGTATTTCACTCCCTTTGATATCCATCTGATGGGGTCAGGTATAGAACATAACTCCTTAAGGTTAGCGTTGAACCACAAAGGACTGTTGGGGGAGGTCTGTCATGAATCAGTGGACATTTTCACAGCTACCATTCGGAATAGGGATAGGAGGTTTGGATTATTGACATGCCCGGTCCAGGTGGTGTGCATTCCCTATAGACAATGTTGTGGAGTGTCTCAAATGAGGAAACGTTGGCTCCCTCAGTAGTGGTGCACGCATTATCAGAGTTAGAGTGGAGACAATCATGAATGTTACCCAGCTGGGATGCTAGGTAGTAAAGGTAGAAGTTAGGGAATGCCAGACCTGCCATATGTGAGGGGAGGTGCAGAGTTTCTAGTGCAACTCTAGGGGACTGCCCATTCCAAAGCAACGCAATACAGATGGAGTCAATGCTTTCAAAATTTGATTTGGGAATTTTTCAAAGTGAATTACCCATAACATACAGTATTTTAAGTAAGTAAATCATTTTAAGGACATTGGCTCTCCCCATGAGATCCAGGGGCAGATCTTTCCACTGTTTGGTCTATGTCTGTAGTTGTAGCAGTAGGGGGCATAGATTATTGGCAATATGCAAGGATAGTGGTAACTGAACTATAACCCCTAGATATCTAAAAGAGGCAGCGACTTGCAATTTAGAGTTCGAGTGAATCAGCGGAAGTACAGTTTGACCCAGTGGAAATAAGATTTACCCGAATTTCCGGAATAGTCCCCAAACGTGTTAACTTCAGAGAAGGCATTATCAAGAGATGTGTAAGGGTCAGATTAGAGTATTGTCAGCATAAAGAGATATACGCTCTTTAATGTCATTTATAGGAAGACCCTTAACAATCGGAGAGCTATTTATCCTTACAGTAAGGGGCTCCATAGCCAAAGAAAACAGGAGGGGTGATAAGGGACACCCCTGCCTGGTGCCTCTAGTAATCAGAAAGGGCTCAGTGCCTTGAGAGTAATGTCTCAACCGCGCAAGCGGTGATGTGTAGAGTAGCCATATCCACGCAATGAGTCGAGGGCCAAACCCATACAGTAGCAATAACTGAAATAAATAAGCTCATTCTACACTTTTGAAGGCTTTACACGTGTCTAGTGAAACATTTACACAGGTAGAGGTTAGGGTTGTCCCGATATCGTAACTAGTATCGGTATCGGGACCGATACTGAGCATTTGTGCGAGTACTTGTACTCGCGCAAATGCTCCCGATGCCAGACCCGATACTTTTTTTTTTTTAGGGAGGAGAGCCGAGAAGAGCAGTCCATAGTCCTCAGAGAGAAAGCCAAGCCCTCCACCCCGCCGCCGCCGTTGCAGCCGCTGCAGCCGCTGTCTAGTTGATCAGCGCGGGGAACAATACAGCTTTCATTGAATAGCTGTGTGTTCCACACACAGATATTTAAATGAAAGATGTATTGTTCCCCGCGCTGATCAACTAGACAGCAGCGGTGGCGGCGGCGCGCGGCAGCTGCGGCGGCGGAGGGGTGCTTGGCTTGGCTTTCTCTTTGGGGACATGGCTGCATCTGTGGGGGACATGGCTGCATCTGTGGGGGACATGGCTGCATCTGTGGGGGACATGGCTGCATCTGTGGGGGACATGGCTGCATATATGGGGGACATGGCTTCATTTGTGGGGGGACATGGCTGCATTTGTGGGGGGACATGGCTGCATTTGGGGACACATTTAAAAAAAAGTATCGGTATTCAGTATCGACGAGTACATGAAAAAAAGTAACTGTACTTGTACTCGGTCCTAAAAAAGTGGTATCGGGACAACCCTAGTAGAGGTACAGTCATGGGGATAAGTCAAATTGTGGAACAATCTACGAATATTCATTCTGGTTGAATGGCCTGGTATAAATCCCCCTTGATCACTCCCAACCAATTTTGCAACGCCATTCAGACGATTAGTCAGCATCTTGGCCAAAATGTTAACATCCACATTAATGAGTGAGTGAGTAACTTGTATAGCGCTACAAATGCGGACTGAATTGCCTCAAGTTGCTTTTTCCATCCCTCAGAAGAGGTGGGTCTTAAGTTTTTCCTGAAGGCCCGCTAGTTTTCTTCCATGCAGATGTTTGTGGGTAGAGCGTTCCATAGCCGTTGTCCTTGGACTGCAAATCTTCGTTCTCCCTACAATTTGTAGTGGGACTTGGTGATGTGGAGGAGGTTTTGGTTAGTTGATCGGAGAATGCGATTGGGTGAGTAGTGTTTTATTTTCTCGCAAAAATATTGAGGAGCATTTCCTTGTGTGCATTTGTAGGTGAGGCAGAGGTTCTTGAAAGTGATCCGATCCTTTATGGTTAGCCAATGAATTGTCCTCAGGGATGGGGCAATGGATTTCCAGGGTTTTTTCCCCGTTACCAGTCTGGCTGCTTGCCATGTTCTGGACTACTTGTAGGCTCAAAATCTATTTAGGTAGTCCTATGTAGAGGGAGTTTGCGTAGTCCAGTCAGGTATTAATGATTGTTCCAATTACTACTGCTATCTCCTCTTCTGGGATGAAGGGGATGAGTCTACGCAGCAGGCAGAGAAGGTGGTGAGATCCACTGACTATCTTATATGTAGGGCTATAAGAGTCATATTTGAGTGGATCTTTCCGTGATTTGAGTATCAAAATAATTGTGCATACCATTCATCTGGAAAGCCATCCAAGCCTGGCGTCTTGAGTCGGGACCTGGAAATTGCCAGGGAGAGCTCCTCAACATAGAAAGGTTCATTCAATTCAGTCTGGTCTTGGTCAGAATGTCTGGGAAGCACCGTCTGGGCATCAGAGTAGTGGGCCCTAGTAGTGTATAAATCAAGATAGAAGGCGGGGAAGGCGTCTGTTATCTCCTGAGGGACAACGCTAACCCTATCCTGAGAAGTTAGAATAGAGATGGGTGTATGGTCTTGCCTAGTTAGATATGCAATAGGCTACCCGCCTTATTGCCATGCTTGAACATCTTTTGAGTGACATAGAGCATACGTTTTTTTTGTAAGGTCCAAGAGGCGGAGCTCATATTCTCTACGACTATGTAGCCATGAAGTCCAGGTAGCCGGATCAGGATTCACAGCATATGCTGCTTCTGCAGCTACCATATTATTTTTTAGATCCTCAGTGCACTGCTAGGTGTTCTTGCGTAAAATTACAGTAATGGACATAAAGCTGCCTCGTAGCACGGCCTTAGAAGCCTCCCAGGCAGTTAAAACCCAACAGTGCTCTGATTCGTACGCCAATAATCCGCAATGTTCTTCCTGCAGTTATTCTGTACTATCTCATCCTCCAACCAATGGGAGTTCAGCTGCCAGACAAAAGTGGTCAAGTTTGGTAGGAGGAGGAGATCCACAGAAATGGGGGCATGAACAGACACCCCTCAGGAAAGGTAGGAAGCCATCTGCACAATAGAGAGTACTTCAACATTAGAGAATGCCATATCTATACGTGACATAATGTGGACATTTTTTTCGATCCTCTGGGTGCTTCGACCGCCACAGCTCAGTAAGACCATACACCTGGGTCCAGTCAATAAATGAGGGGTAGGGTCTACCCCCACCCCCCAAGCGGGCCATGGCAAGATCAACACAAACAGCATTAAAGTCCCCAATATAGAGCAGGGGGGCCAGTATTCTAGACAGCAGCATCAGGGATAAATTAGAAAGTATGTCTGAGAAAAATGGGAAGGAACATGTATGTTCACTAGTGTAAATACTATGGAGATAATTTGGATAGAAAGTATAATAAACATTCCCACTGGGTCTGTCTTAATCCACAGAATTTGAGTCGGGAGGGATTTTGCTAGTAGGATAGAAACCTCACAAGAGTAGTTGGTATGTGTAGCGTGTAGCCAGCCAAGGGCATTTATGGGACCGCAGTTTAGCATTTGTGAGATGAGGCTCTTGAAGGCAGACAATATGTGGCTTATATTTTTTAAGGAAGGAGAATACCAAGGACCTCTTAAGAGGTGACTTCAAGCCCCTGACAACCCAAGAGATCAGTTTTAGCACATTAGCCATATTCAGTCATATACAGCATACCAACATAGGGAGGATCATGGGGAGATGGAATACAACATACAAAACATTGCACGAGAGAGACATCTGAATAAATGCACCGTAGCAACAAAAATTTAACAGCAAAAGGAGCATAAAAAAGTCCAGCCAGTCCCAACAACAAAAACATGAGAGGAGCCAAAAAAAAAATTAAAAACCTTTCCCCTCTTCCCCCGCTTAACCATCCCAAACAGAGTGAGCTTTGGTCCCTAAAGAAGAAAACAAAAACCTGTGGGCTTGCCACCTACTGGAGTGGGGGAGGTAGTGGGTCCAGAGAGGCTCTCTGTATAGGTGAAGGTTTCACCCGGCAGGATATAACAGTAACATGTAAAATAAGACACAAACAGTGGTAGTCATATAAGGCTAGCAGGGATTACCTGCCGATTAGGAAAGGTGTTATAGCCTACAACGGCATCTGACAGTTCCGTCACAGGGGTAACATATAGCAGCAAAGAAGGAAAGAAGGGGGGTGCAGTCCTTAGGTCATCTGTAGAAATGTAGTTTAGGAGGTAAAAGAAGGATAGGGTGACCCACAGGTGCTCAAGCTTGCTTCAGGAGAGATGGGTAGTGAGGCAGAGAGGAAGAAAAACTACTGAGTAAAGCATCAGTTGTGGCATTGTCTAGGTTGTTTCCCAAAACAAGCATCTATCCAAGCAATAGCATCCTTTGGACAAATGCAGAAGTGAGCTTTACCCTCATGGATGATCCACAGCTTAGCAGGGAAGAGCATCGCATATAGCAGGCCCTCAGCGCGGAGGCGGTTATTCTCTGCAGCAAAGGATATGTGCTGGCATGTAACTTCCAGATATATGTTGATATAATTACCATTAAACTTGAGTGGGCCCTTTTCTCTAGTAAGGCGCAAGATGGTAACTTAAAATAAAATTAAAATGTGAGGATTTTTGCAATCAGGGATCTTGGGGGGACCCCTGAGGGAGGAGGACGTGGAGGGTGTGATGTGCATGCTTAATCACGAAGGCATGGGACAACACCTCCATCCCAAAAACATCTCGCAGTCAGAAGTGAAGGAACCTTTCAGGGCGGGCCCCCTCTGAACGCTCAGGGAACCCCAGAAAGCAGAGATTGTTCCTGCGAGAGCAGTTCTCTAAATCCTCAATTTTGGTTCGGAGGGACATCAGCTCATTATTAGCCATGTGCACGATGGCAGCTAAGGGGTGTACTCTGTTCTCCAGGGAACTTATACGTTCTCCCCCCCCCCCTTGTTCGCTCCCCCACGTTTTGCACATCTTGCTTCAATAGGGAAAAATCAATATGGATGCTTTCCATCTGAACTGTAAGGGAGGCCTTGCAGTCTTTTATAGCTAGCATGATTTCAGCCAGAGTAGGTTCCTCTGAGGAAGAGCCTGAAGAATTACAGTCTCCTGAGCATGTAGCGGAGTCTAATGAAGTTAGGAGGTCAGCCTGAGTGTGGCAGACTGGTGGCCCGTATTTATTCACCATCATGCCTGCCTCGGGAATCCCGTCATCTTTAGGAAGGACTTGGTGCTTTTTGGAAAAGGATTGGACACAGGATGTCTGCAGGATGTCTGTGTAGAGCCAAAGCTACAGATCTAAGCAGCCACACTCATGAACTCCAAGCCACGCCCCGACCTTGCTGGGAAAATATTTACAGTACAATCAATACATGCAGTTTAATGCATAATTTCACATTACTATTTTTTTTTTAACTAGTCATTCTATAAAAAAAATACAAAAAAATAAGGTACAGCGCTAAATAAATGATTGCATAATTAGTAAAAAAAGTGATATACATGATAAAACTCATAGCTGAGGTAACATGAAATAACAAATTTTGTATTTTCTGTGGATTACTTTGGTTTAAGTAATTGGTACTGGCAGCTTTTTGATTTTTTTGCACAATATTTATTTATCCATTTATTTATATCACGTTAGCGCAGTGTTTTTTCTCCTTTTTGGAGGATATATTTATTTTTGTAGTCATTCTATAAGTTGGAGGCAGCCATGTGCCTACAGTGGGTGTGTCTGAGAGTCCTCCACGGAATCAAAGCAGGATTTTCAGATCACAAGGTTACTGAAAAAATGTTAGTTGCTTGACTAGTGTACTGAACCACTAGGTTTTTCTCCCTGCATGTATCCTAAGTGTTAAAAGATAACTTTACTTTCATAACGTTATCCTTTAAATGACCCCCACCACCAGTTTTTAAATCATCTGACCAGGTCCATTGTCTGTGGTCCACGAGAAACTGTGCAATTGCAAGTTGGAAACTCTCAAGGTCAGTCCTTCATTTATATGAAAAGATGGCCAATAAGGCAACCCTGTGATAGATATCCTTTCCATAGGATTCAGTTAAAATTTAGGACCTGGTTTCTCATGGGCCACAGAATGTGGATCTGCCAGGATAATGGACAGATGACTATTTGACCTCTGGGGAGGGGGCAAGAGGAGGACGGGAGTCATTTGTATATAAGTATTTTTTTCATTTTACTTGTGTGTACCTTTAAATAAGCATGACAGTCAATATTGCATAGGCACCCATACACAAGGGTGGATTTCTGTTTAGTACGATTTTTTGGCCTGCAGAAGTAGGTAGCGGGGGCTTGGAGGTGAGGTCACTATCCAAACTTATACCTCCCCTAAAAGATCAGATGCTGCCTGACTGGATTTTTTTGTATACAGCCAGCTAGCTTAAATCTTTAATCCCCTCTTCGGTCAGCTTGTTACTAGAAAGTGCAACCTCAAGCCTCCATGTTATCGGTGCTTTCCTCCAAAAATAAATACACATTAGAATATCACTCAGCCCTAACACATTTGACATAAAGGAAAAATAATCCTAGTCATATGTATGCACGTAGAAGATGATGTAAAAATCTTTACTTGCCCTGAAGGAAGAAATGAGTTATTGGAATTGATTAGTCCATCAGAAATACAGACCAGCCTCTGTGCAACACCACACACCCTGGTGACACGTAAAAATAAATAATACGTTTGGAATGCACAGTGTGATGTTGTACGCACTCTACTTTACATGCAACAGAGGTACCTTTGACTCTTTAGAACCTTTTCTAAATGTTTTTTCAATCATTAGAATTCAATATTATCAGATTGGGGTATAGAAATTCTTCTGTAAATTTTGAGACAGCCCTGGTCATGGTCATCCACAGGCTTCTGAGATCGGTTTAACAAGACTTCAGAGGTCTTTTTTTAGACCTTTTATTTCTCACCTGCCCTCCATGACAAAGCACTCAATTCGCTTCTTTCCTGGCCTGGGAAAATTACAATGAAAACCAGAAGTGATCTAATGCATGTCGCTTCTGGGTACTTACTAGGTTTGTTTTTACAGACATTTGCTAGTCATCTTCTTACCTACCTGGTGGCACCCACCATGCTAGTCCCAGGTATGCAGTTGGGACAATAGGGGTAAATGTTCCAGGGGTGGATAATTATATATACCTGCTGAATGTACTGTAGAACTTGCCCCCAGAGGGTTTCTATGGCGGGTTCTCTGTTCTGCCACAACTCTGAACTGCTCCATCCCCTCTGACACGCCTGGTTAGTTAGTGGGATGTGGCAGACACCTATATGAGCATAAAGTGGAGTTCGACCCAAAAATTGAACTTCTGCTTTAAGGACTCCTGAACCCCTCACATGCCACATTTGCCATGTATTTTTTTTTGGGGGGAGTGGGTACCTAGTTTTGACAAATACCCAGCTCCCACTTCCGTAAATGGTGCTGCGGTGCAGAGCGGAAGTTCTCCTCTCCCCCTCCCTTCCTGCAATCTTTTGGGACACGTCACAGGTTCCAAAAGATAAATTTTTTTTTTGGGGCTTTTGTTCTTGGCTTGTTTTGTTCGGTAGGGTGGGATGGGTAGGAACGACAATGCAGAGAGTGACACTACAAGGGGCGGCCCAACTGCCCCACCCTGTAGGGGACACTCGGATCCCCTGGAGGAGGGGGGGTTTATTGAATGGATGACGGATTGCGGGTTGAGAGAGAAGTGACATGATGCGCTCTGAAAATATATATTTTCTTTATATTTTCTTTTTCTTTGTTTAAATGATGTGACTTTGTACCATGTGGGTATTTATTTTCTTAGATTTCATTGTTATATGATGTAATGATTTTATGGCCAGAGGAATCGCCCTTCATCTGTATGTCACTTTGCATGTTTAAAAACAAGAAAAGAAAATTGAAAGAAGATCGCCTGGCCATTCAGAACACACAGCACGACTCCCGCATACGCAGTGCCCACGTGGCTGTGAAGCCACAAACTGTCACAGCCGGGTGTCCACAATTGCAATGGCGGCGCCACAGAGAGGAGAAGGAGAGAAGCGAGGCTTCGGGCGGCCGCATCACTGCACCATGAGACAAGGGAGTGTCTGTTTAATAAAAGTCAGCAGCTTCACTTTTAATAAGCACATAAATGGGTGGAACTCCGTTTTAAGTGTTAATATACTACCATCATTGTATTACCATATGGAAATAGACAGCAGGCTGCTTGATTATAAGTGTAGCACCCTCTACCTAGGTGTGTTCTAAGGAGCCCTGACCATTCCCCAACCTGGATTGGCAGGGGGCAGGCCTCCTTAAATACATAGTCAGCCAGCTGGGGAGGAGTTGTTCGGGTGGAGAAGCTGGAGATGGAGTATTAGTCTGTTGGAACCTTTAGAGGAGTTGTAAAGGAATTTTTTTTTTTGCTGAAATGACTGTTTACACAGACATAATAGTTAACTGATTCCTTTTAAAAATGATTACAAAATCAATAAAAATCAATCATATAATGTATCTGCACTTTCAGAGTTGTTGAGCGTTGAGCGGGTGGGGGGGTCTTGGGAGGGGGTAATTTGCCGCGGATCAAAGTTGTTGAACGGGGGGAAATCCGGGACGGTTGGGAGGTATGATATTATTGCAATGCAAAATAATTGCCATTGCATAAAAACAATAAACAGGTAAATGAAACTGTTTGAATGCAATGAACTAATGGACATGAATAAGAGCTATAAAATGGCAGGTAATCCAGATCACAATTGTGCATAGAAAAATCAAACTAATATCAGCAGCACTGGTGAAGGGCAGAGTAAACACTGAACCAAATAAACAAATGAAGAACTTCCACAGCAAGGAACATTCTCACAGTACTTCTGCATTAAATCACTAATAACTGTGTTAGAGTGCACTCTGTATACAATATATCTCCTTAAGTGTAGTTTAGGATTACACATATTCTTTTGCTGAAAAGAGGTACTGTGAGGTAACTGTTTTGGTTTTGTATATGACGCCTGACTCGATACTTTAGCCGCCTACGGGTGGGACCCAAACTGTATGGTGATGCTCTTGTTACTGTCTCTTTAGGATGTCATACAGTGAATTACATTTGGAGCTACTAGGCAAATAGGCAGTTTCCTGTTGTGCCTAACTGCAAAACAGTGGTGGAATAAACATAGCTGCCATTCTAAAGTAGATTGTACAATGTCAGAAATGGAAAGGGCTGTCTGTTTGGATTTAGATTGAATGGGTTGTTTGGCTAGATACTAATTTTACATTAGCTTTGGTTACTCTAAAGAATGTTCTAAAGAAGATTGTACAATCAAATTGTAATGTGTTTGGTCAGCTTTACCGTTAGCCAAGCACAACATGCAACAGCTAGATTTTTTATCCCAGGGGTCTACATTAAAAAAAAAAAAAGGGTCAGTACACTGTTCTTTAGGCTTTATGGGGCCAGACTTTGGCCAGTAGGAAAATAAAAATGCCTTGGCTTCAGTGGGCAGTTGGAGGGACAAAAAAGTAAACAAAAAAGCTGGCTTGGTGGTCAGATGGAGGTAAAAAAAAAAATTGACAGGGTTGGTGGTCAGTGGGAGTGAAAAAAGGAATCTACCTAGCACCTGTGGTCTGTGCAATGAGGAATTATGCCTTATCGTTTGGGAAGTGGGTGTAATAGTGCCATAATGTTGGCGTCAGTTGGAGAAATTGTGCCCTACCAGTAGTGTGAGTGGGTGAAATACTGCCCCATCAATGATGTCAGTGGGAGGAATAGTGCCCTATCATTGTTGTTAATGGGAGGAGTAGTGCCCCATTGTTGGTGTTAATGGGAGGAATTGTGCTACATCCTTGGTGTCAGTGGGAGGAAAAGAGCCCACCATTGGTGACAGTGGAAAGAGTAGTGCCCCATTATTGCTGTAAGTGGTATGAATTGTGCCCTATCATTGGTGTCAGTTGGAGAAATTGTGCCAGGTCAGTGCTGTCAGTGGGAGGAATAATGTCTCATCATTGGTGCCAGTGGGAGTAATTGTGCACTATCATTTGTGTCTGTTAGTGAAATTGTGCCCCATAAGTGTTATCTAGGGTAGGAATTAAGCTGCCTGCTTTAAATTCACATCCACTTTTTTATTTTACGTACCACCAAAAAAGACCTTTTCATCTCTTTTTCTTTACAGTTTAGAGATGGCCAGAAGAAAAATTAAGCTTAAGATTTGAAGCTGCCCTCTCTTTGACGCTACACTTGCCTACAAATACCATGGCAGTAAATTCCTCCCTGGAAGTGGGTTCACAAGACTGCAGGTCGCTCAGGTAACATGTAGCCAGTGTTCAAGTTCAAGATTGCCACACTGAAAAGTTTGATCTGCTGCTGTTGGCTAAGTTGTAGAAACAAATGCATATTTGATCTTATTGGAAACTACCATTTTCTATCACAAGCTTAATTAAAGGGGTTGTAAAGGAAAAAAATGTTTCTCCAAAATAGCTTCCTTTACCTTACCTCATCCTTACCTCAGCCTTTAATTTTGCTTTTACATGTCCTTATTTCTTCTGAGAAATCCTCACTTCCTGTTCTTCTGTCTGTAACTCACCACCGTAATGCGTAACACAAATCCTGGTGTGGAGAAAGCCTCTTGAGGGGGCGAGCAGGCAAGTCAGGACACTCTCTACTTTTCAGATAGAGAAAGGAGCTGTGTGTTAGTGGGCATCCTGACACTCCTGCTCGCCCCCTCCCCCCTCAAGAGGCTTTCTCCACATCAGGAAGAAAGGAAGTGAGCATTTCTCTGAAGAAATAAGGACATTTAAAAGCAAAATTGAGGATGAGGTAAGTGAAGGAGGACTGCACTGAGGTAAAGGAAGCTACTTAGGGAAAAAAATAACATTTCCTTTACAACCCCTTTAATCAAGGCTTTGCGTGAAGCAGTGTTGGGCTGTTTATTATCCAAATCGGTGCACTAATACTACAAATAAGAATACTGATTTCCCACTTTCCTATTATTCTGTTTTTCACTTTTTGTTTTCATTTCTCATGACATGCTCCTAGCCCCAGGTGTATATTATTACATCTTCCAAGAACTGCCAAGTGAGGCAAGCTTACCTAAGGTTTCATCTGCAGGTTTTAACTTTTCTTGGGAAAAGAAAAAAAGACAAGAAAAAGAATAATAGACAGAAAAATAACTATCAGCCACTCAATGAACATGACATTTACCTTGGCCAACTGACTATTTTCTTTGCGGTTTCACTGAGCTTACCAGGGCATACTGGGTTAATTCTGTGCTGCCAAGCACGAGATAGAAATACATTCATCAAGCAGAGATAGAACAAGGTTTTATGAACACAAAGCTTTGCCTTCCTCCGCCTTCTAAACACACAGCTAGAGACCTGAAGTCTGAGGGTTCATATTGTTTGATAGTTCTCTTGCCTCGCTCATTAATCTCTGCCTCGTGCCTGAGACATGAGAAGGGAGCAGAGATTACCATAAAACTGTGTAAACAAGGCTCAGATGAGAGTCAGGGGGAAGAGATGGAGTTCTCAGGATGGCCAGACTGACAAAAAAAATTGAAGGAGAATAAAAAATAGGGTGGAATGTGCGTTAATGCAGAACTTCAGTCACATGTTGAAAGAAAGCCATAAGAAGTCCAGTTTGCAGTTTGCAAGAAGCCATGTGAGGAACACAGCAAACATGTGGAAGTAGGTGCTGTGGTCAGAAAAGACCAAAATTGAACTGTTTGGCCTAAAAGCAAAATCCTCTGTGTGGCAGAACACTGCTCATCACCCCGAACACACCATCCCCACCGTGAAACATGGTGGTGGCAGCATCATGTTGTGGGGATGCTTTTCTTCAGCAGGGACAGGTAAGTTGGACATAGTTGATGGGAAGATGGATGGAGCCAAATACAGGGCAATTTCAGAAGAAAACCTGTTAGGCCCTGTACACACGATCAGACATGTCTGATGAGACTTGTCTGACGGACTGTTTTCATCAGACAACTCTGAACTTGTCTGATGGTCTGATGTGCGTACACACCATTGGACCAAAATCCGATCAGACCAGAACGCGGTGACGTGGAACACAACAACGTGATGAAAAAACGAAGTTCAATGCTTCCAAGCATGCGTCGACTTGATTCTGAGCATGAGAGAAAAAGTTAACCGCTCAGAGGTCCCAAGGAGCAAAAGCTGAAAGGTAGGATCCAACCCCTGGGTGCAGGCACTGCAATAGTATGCAAAATTGTATGGAGAAAAACCAGGACGGCCGCACTCCAAAAAATGTTCCTTTATAATAAAACAGATCACAACATCAACATGTCACAGCAAATTCATAGCTATGAATAAGCACTGTATTTTGGTGTGAAACGCTTCAGCTCTTTTCTGTTTTTTGCTGCGACATGTTGATGTTGTGATCTGTTTTATTATAAAGGAAACATTTTTGGAGTGCGGCCGTCCTGGTTTTTCTCCATACAATTTTGATTCTGAGCATGCGCGGGTTTTTGGTCCGATGCTTTTGTGTACTAACCATTGAACCTGTCCGACGAACATGTTCCATCAGACAGGTTTTAAAGCATGTTTTAAAACTTTTGTCCGACGGACAACGGTCCGATAGGCCGTACACACCATCGAACTGGTCCGATGAAACTGGTCTGCAGACCAGTTTCATCGGACATGTTTGATCGTGTGTACGAGTCTGAAAAAGACTTGAGACTGGGGAAGAGGATCACCTTCTACCAGGACAACGACCCTAAACATACAGACAGAGCTACAATGGAATGCTTTAGATCAAAGCATATTCATGTGTTAGAATGGCCCAGTCAAAGTCCAGACCTAAATCCAATTGAGAATCTGTGGCAGGACTTGAAAATTGCTGTTCACAGACACTCTCCTTCCAATCGGACAAAGCTTGAGCTACTTTGCAAAGAAGAATGGGCAAAAATGTCCCTCTTTAGATGTGCAAAGCTGGTAGAGACATCCCCAAAAAGACTTGCAGCTGTAATTGCAGCGAAAGGTTCTACAAAGTATTGACTCAGGGGGCTGAATACAAATGCACGCTACAGTTTTCACATATTTATTTGTAAAAAAAATTGAAAACCATTTATCATTTTCCTTCCACTTAATTATGTGCCACTTTGTGTTGGTCTATCACATAAAATCCCAATAAAATACATTTACGTTTTTAGTTTTAACATGACAAAATGTGGAAAATTTCAAGGGGTATGAATACTTTTTCATGGCACTGTATTTATTTAAAAAAAAAATGGGTGCAAAAATGGTGAAAGTCATTGGGCACCAGACACTTCTTGGATGTAAAAGAGCTATTATTTCTTTTGACAGTCCTTTTTATATATTTCTGGGAGAAAGTGGGTTAGGACCAGGACACCCTTAGATAGTTGCAAACTCAATTGGCAAACTCAGAGATTTCAATAGGAGAACAGCCATACAGGAAAAGGCCCCAGCAAGGCGCCACTTTTGCATGTGCAGGATCTCCAATGGTAAGTCCTTTTAGGCCCTGTACACACGATCAGACATGTCTGATGAGACTTGTCTGACGGACCGTTTTCATCAGACAACTCTGAACTTGTCTGATGGTCTGATGTGCGTACACACCATCGGACCAAAATCCGATCAGACCAGAACGCGGTGACGTAGAAAACAATGACGTGATGAAAAAGCGAAGTTCAATGCTTCCAAGCATGCGTTGACTTGATTCTGAGCATGCGCGGGTTTTTGGTCCAATGCTTTTGTGTACTAACCATCGAACCTGTCCGACGGACATGTTCCATCAGACAGGTTTTAAAGCATGTTTTAAAACATTGGTCCGATGGAAAACGGTCCGATAGGCCGTACACACCATCTGCAGACCAGTTTCATCGGACATGTCCGATCATGTGTACGCGGCCTAACAGTTCCTAATTCAAACGTAACAGTTCTATCAGCTTTACTACAACTTCTACTTGAGCTCCTTGAGCTCCTAGACTCTCACTCGACCCACTGATTCACTTACACTGAATCCTGTGAGCTCCTCAAGGCTTTTGCGGTTGTATCTCCATCAAGCGTCACCTACGCTTCCCTGCTGCGTCCCTAGCTTTGCACTTTGGATACCTTCAAGCTTCACCCCTGCTGACTTACCAAAATTGACAGTTCTGCCGGCCGGAGAACCTGTTTCAGTAGACATCTCCGATCGTGTGTACGGTCTAGCGGACATGTTTTCCCAGCGGACAAATTTCAAAGCATGCTTTGAAATTTGTCCGCCGGAGACATGTACTTCGGATATGTCCGCTGGTTAGTACACTAACCAGCGGACAGAAATCTCTGCGCATGCATCGAATGGATTCGATGCATGCGTGGAAGTATTTTACTTCCTGGAGTGGTGACGTAGTGGCGTCAACATCACCGCCACGTCACCGCGTTCCCTGGCCGAGGGGATTTTCATCCGATGGTGTGTACACACTGTCGGACGAAAATCCGGAGAAGACATGTCCGCTGAAAACGGTCCGTCGGACATCTTTCAGCGGACATGTCCCTCCATGTGTACGCGGCCTCAGTGGTCCGAGGTAGAGGGGAAGCTGTCGCCCCAAAGGGACCAATCGCCTTTACCAGGGACCCCAGTATTGATCATTGTATTCTGACGACATGGAAACCTCCTGTTATCATAATACAAAAGTGCAGCAAGATGGATTTTCCCATCAACACTGAGGCCGCGTACACACGAGGGGATATGTCCGCTGAAAACGGTCCGATGGACCGTTTCAGCAGACATCTCCGCTCGTGTGTATGGGCTAGCGGACAGATTTCTCCACCCGACAGATTTCAAAGCATGCTTTGAAATCTATCCGGTGGGAATCTGTCCGCCCGACATGTCTGCTGGTTAGTACACTTACCAGCAGACATGTCGGCCCCCACCGCGGACCGTTTTCATCGGATATATCCGATCGTGTGTACGCCGCCTGACTGTTATGAAGGGGGTATCAACATAATCTATGGCCAGGCTTAGGCCTGGCTGTGATGAATGTGGCAGCAGTGAGGGAGCACTGACAAGGTGAATATAAGTTGGTTGGGGGTTCCCTTTAGAAAGACATTGTCACTTTGGGCAAGGTGACAGCATCTCTTTAAATAAAGTACTTATAAAGATAATGTTTCAAGTCTGGAGCTTGCTGTCTACTTGGGGCAGACTGCATTGAGTCAATGGCAGCTGTTTCAGCATTGCTATTTCCAATTCGAGACAGCCTGTTTGTCAGTAGCTCACAGTGAGTTTAGTCCATGACACCACAAGCTGCTAACAGAATCCAGAGCGAGTGAAACAAGTGCAATCATTGTAAAATGAAGGATTTTGTTGACAGCACCTCTTACAGCCAGCCACACAGGGTAAGGCTGGGGGGTGAGAAGGGGAATAAGCTACTGTTTGTAAGTGTGTTTTCACTCGGAAATTTTAGCTGTGGTCATTAAGATAATCATGTCATTCTGAGGACATCGCCTCTCCCAGCGCTACAACATCATTGCCAAATGCAGAAATAAATAAGGTACACACAGCGCTTTCCAAAAAATTAAGATGCTATATTTCCAACCCCCTAGAGCCTGAAATGAATATTTGTTTTATTAAAAAAAGAAACCACCATTTTTACGTTGAGGTGTCAAGGATTTTTTTTTTCTTTTTTTTTTTTTAAGCATTCGTCTATAAAGCCTTAATGGACAGCTCCACCCAAAGGTGATATTATGTGTTAATGGGGTTTACGTTATGCGGTTGTTGGCAGGTTGTAACATGCTGGCTTCTTTTATTTCAGAGACTCCACTGGTGAGTCCTCACCAGAATTCCCACAGCTGTCCTGTGCCAAGAGTTGATGTCATACCCCCCTCCCATGGATTCTCCTTAATTTAAAATAAACAAATAACCGGTGAGTCCAGCTGTGAGTGGCACATTTATTATGGCTTTGTAGGAGGGCCAGAGACAGATTATTGTAGGGAAAGATTGCCAGAGTCCCAGAGAGAGCTAAGTAATCGAGTGGTTCAACCCAACTGTTTCCGGAAGAGCTGTCGTTAAAGGAGAACTCTATGGGCCAGATTCAGGTAGATCAGAGCATCTTTGCTCTGGAGTAACGCTTCTCATTTACGTTACTCTGCCGAAATTTTAGGAGCAAGTGCTGTTATTCATGAAGCACTTGCTCCTAAAGTTGCGGCAGCGCATCGCAAATGAGCCAGCGGAATTCAAATTGGGCGGGTACGGGGCGTGTAGTATTCAAACTAAGCGTGATCCCGCGGCGAACGTACTGCGCATGCGTCGACTGTCAATGCATCCCAGTGCGCATGCTCCAAATTCTGTCAGTGAACGTCAATGACGTCACATCCCCATTCATGAATGTTTTACGCAAGCGACGCGATTTGTTTTTTTTCCGACGCGATGACGACGCCTATACTTAACATAGGATATTCCAACAGGGGGCTGCTTTATCTATACGCCGCGTATCGCTTCCGGAAACGTCGTAAAGTCACTGCGTCGCGCCCGAAAAAGATCGTGAATTGCCGATTCCCGCTCATTAACATATTTTTTGAGCGTAAATCGGCGGGAACGCCCCCGGCGCCATTTTTAAGTTGAAGTAACGATGCGATGGCGAAATTCAATTGCGCCGATCGCATCGGAACTCCAACCCGGCGTTTCTTGTTTTCTGGTTACAGAAAACAAAAACGCCGGCTTAAAGTGACAGTTAGGCTGGCGGATTCCATTGATCCGCCAGCCTAACTCTACCTGAATCTGGCCCTATTTGTGATCTTTGCTAATTCAACTTTAGCGTATGATGGAAAATTACAAAGGCAGAGATTACCTTTAGCATAGCTTCCAACTGTCCCTGATTTTGAAGGACAGTCTCTGATTTAGATCCATTTTTTCCTCCTAATTTTTCCCTCATTTTGGTCCGATCTATATAGTTGCATATAAAATGCACTATTTATCTTTTAAAAAGTGTTCCCCAGTGCTAAACCTTTCATCCAATTTCTAAATGGTTGCATTTGTAAATTTCAGAAGTCAGTACAGTAAAACCTTGGTTTGCGAGCATAATTCGTTCCAGAAACATGCTTGTAATCCAAAGCACTTGTATATCAAAGCATTTTTTTTTAACAGGATATAACAAAGAAGAGAGGCACCTCTAAGTGTAGCAATAAGTTACTTAAAGTGGAGCTCCACCCAGGAAAACAAAATTTTCCCATGTTGTTTAAAAAAATTCAATAAAAAAAACCTGGAAAAAAAAAAAATACTCACCCGAAATACCTGTTGCTATGCGGAAGTCCGTAATCTGCCTCTTCCACTCCGCGGTGCCTTTTCTTCTTGTCCTTCTCCTTGTGAATGGGGCGCGCTGCTTTCTGGGAACTGTGTGTGTTCTCAGAGAGCAGCGCGCCCATTCACAAGCCAGCGTGAGACTCACGCAGGCGCAGTAGGAAATGGGCAGTGAAGCCGTACGGCTTCACTGCCTGTTTCCCATAGTGTGAATTGCGGCGCGGGACCCGGAGCGATCGTGGGACCGGCATCGGGGGGCCCATCAGCGCGGGCAAGTAGGACAAGGTAAGTGTCCTTATTTAAAGTCAGCAGCTACACTGTTAGTAGCTGCTGACTTTAAAAAAAAAAAAAAAATCGCGGCTGGAGCTCCGCTTTAATGTTGTACCTTCATTAAATGTAACCATATTGCTACACTTAGAGGCTCCTCTCTTTTCTTTTATACTCAATTGTGACATGACGCTACTCTTATATCAAGACATCGCTTGTATATCAAGGCAAAATGTATTAAAACATTTTGCTTGTCTTGCAAAATGCTCTCAAACCAAGTTACTCTCAAACCAAGGTTTTACTGTATAGAGGAATAGTAGTGGTAAAAAAAAAAAGCACTTGAGGGTTTAGGTAATCTTTTTTTGTGTATAATTCTCCTTTAAGGGGGCGTGGCAGGGTGTGTGTCCTATGCCTACATACTTTTGCTAATTGTCACATACCTGGTGGAGATCGAGCTGGAGAGAGGGCTTCTCTTGCACCTCTTGTCCAACGCCCCTGGTAGTGATAACAAGGGAGTGAAGGACACAGAGTGGCATGAGATCCTATGCTGTTGATGGCTCTGGCTGGGCCTTGGCAGGAACCAGGTGGCTGAAGAGCGCTAGGCAGGCTGGAGCTCTGTATCGCTGGGTCAGCAGATGGATGCGTAGCTGGGACGTAAGCCAGGGGGTCATCAACAGCCGGACTAAGTAGGTACCGAGATGAGAGGCAGAGGACGGGACACAGGCCGGGTTCGGTATACAAACAGGCATCAGACAGAAGCGGAGTCAAACACAAGCCGGGATCAGGTAGGCAGGCGGAGGTCAAAGAGCAGGTTCAGATGAAGCCGGGTCAAAACACTGGAAGCTGGAACAGGTTAGGTAAACAGGCACTAGTTGAAAGACCACTCAGCAATGTTCATGTGTCAGGGTTCAGTTTAAATAGGCATGCGCCAATACAAGTCCCTCTTTGTACACACACTGGTATGCCCGTGCTTGTGCGCAGATGCGCGTCTGTTAGCAGGATTTCTCTTACACTAATAGGTGTACCTTGTTTCATCTAAAAAAAGTTGGAAGGTATGCCTTTAGTGTGCATCAAACTGATTTGTAGGTTCAGAGGTATAAGCAGCTGAAATTTTTCCAAAACACACGTTCTGTAAAATTGTCAGAGCTATATAAATACCTATAATAAAAAAAAACATATCCTTTGAATGTCACACTTTACTGCTGCGAAAAGCCGCATCATGCTTTTCTGGAAGCAGACATAGGCCCAGTCAATATCTGTCTGGTTGAGTAGGGTTACTGAAATTAATGGGTTGGAGGACTCAGTGGCCACAGAGAGGAGCCTTTAAGAAAAATCCCTCAAAGGGCCAGATTCAGGTAGATGCGCGCATCTTTTCGCCAGCGTAGCGCAACGCATATACACTGCGCTGACGCAAACTAGCGAGTGAAGTACAGCATTCACCAAGCGCATGGGCGTTATTTTGCGACGGAGTAACGAAGATGCGTTGGCGCAACCTGACGCAAGTGGAAGTGGGTGTGATCATATGTAAATGATGGGCGGAGCCCAGCGCAGAGGCTTACGTTCAGCGCATCATCCACGGAGCATGCGCAGTGAGTGAGGCTTCACTCGGCCCCCTGTGCGCATGCTCACAACTTCCGTCGGCACCACTTCATGGGAAACGCCAGCGCAATGTGTTCCGTTGCGCGTGTAAAAGCGCCAGCGGAAGCGCCATTCCGGCGCAAAAGTATTTCCGTTTCCCCCCACCCCAGGGAAGTTACTTTTGCACTGTGATGGCTGCTCTTGCTACCCCCAAAGAGAGGAGGAACCTCAATTTCAACTCCCAGGAGGTGTCTGTTATCATCTCGGCTATGGAGACTTTTAATGAGTTCCTCCACGGCACCAAAAGTCGGAAGACCAGCCGGGAGAGGAAGCAGGGCATCCTGGAGACCATTGCTGGCAGGGTGAATGTGTTGGGGTACTCCACCCGGACTGCTGGTGATATCCAGAAAAAAATTTATGACCTGCGGCGCAAGGTCCGTGGCAAGGTGGCCACCATCAGGAGGCATGAGAGGGGCACGGGTGGTGGACCCCCATGTCCGGTCAGCCTGACCACGGAGGAGGAGGTGGTCGCCCGCTGCCTGGACAGGGAGCAGTTGGAGGGGGTCCCTGGATATGACTCAGTGGAGGAAGGCTCCAGGACAGGTAAGTGATTTGTACCCCCTTTTTGGTGTGTTGCATATGGGGGGGGGAGGGTACATGTGCCAAGTGTGTGGGACCACCCAACATGTGTCTGCTTTGTGTCATCCACAGATGACGGAGCTGTTGGCGGCCAGTCCACCCCATCCCCCCAACGGCATCTTGTGCCCGAGCCCATGGGTGGTGAAGAGACCGAGGTGGAGGAGAGTGCCCACACCACACCTGCAGAGGTCGTTGAGGAGCAGCCTGTTGTGGCAGAGCAGGACATAATATTATTTTTGGAGGAGTCCTCCTCTTCTGCAGGACCCTCTCAGATCCCCTCCCCCATCATAGGAAGCCCCTCAAGGGCGACTCCACCCCCCCGGGGACAACCATCTACTGGCCCCAGGAAGGCCACCCGTAAGACCAGGGGGGTGTCTGATCTGGTCAAGGACCAGGTGGCGAGGGATCACGCCAGGCAGACGCAGCAAATGGGGGACATAGTTGGGCACCTGGACAGAGTGGCTGACAACCTGTGCTCCGTGGCCCAGATATCTTCTGCAGTGCAGGATGTCAGCTGCAACTGCGCTGCAGTGGTGACCAGTCTGGGGGAGGTGCAGGGTGATATAAGGCACCTCACTGCAGCCGTCCAGGCAAACACAGCTGCCATCCGGGACCAGGGGAGGCAGAGTCGGCGGGCCCAGCATTACCAGGTCACCCGGCAGCTCAGGATGCAGGCCCAGCAGCTCAGGGTGCAGGCCCAGACCAATTCGTACCTCGGCCGGATTGCCGTGGCCTTGGAGGGCATGCAGGCCACACCTGCCAGGAGTGGCCCACCCGGGGATCAGCCACCTCCAGATGCCCCCTCACCCCCACCCACTCCATCCAGGCAGCTGAGGAGCCAGAGAGGGGCCACCAGAAGGAGCCCCCAGCATCCCAGATGATTTTTTTTTATTTTCTTTTTTTTGAATGCTCAGGATATGAGATTTTTATTTTATTCTTTTTGAATGCTCAGAATATGAGATTTTTATTTTATTCTTTTTGAATGCTCAGGATATGAGATTTTTATTTTATTCTTAATGCTCAGGTTATGAGTTTTTTTTTTTGTGATTATGCTCTGGATATGAGATATTTTATTTTTTGATACTGCACACGTTGCAGTGTGAATGGTGTGTGAATGTGAGGGGGTGGCACTCCTGCCAGTAAGGGGTGTCACCCTCGGCCGTGGTGATGAAGTTAACCCCACGGCTGTATGAATGACGTGTGAAAGGTGTATGAATGGACAGCGACATCATTGGGGCCTTGACGCTGGCGTTGCTGCTCCCAAGTCCTGCATGTTGGACTTGGGCTAATCCAATGCGATGTGGATGTGGTGTGTGTGATCTAGGGACATCAGTGGTGTGCATGCGTGCATTGTCTGTGTGATCAATGTTTTTGTTTAGTGTCCAAAGATGCCTACGGTGAGGACCCTCCTGACTGCTCTTCCATCAGCTGAATGGGTCTCCTCTGGCAGGGGGGGGCTGTCTGGTTGGGGGGTCAGGTCATCACGTATCTCAATCTGCAGGCCTTTTCTCATGGCAAAGTTGTGCAGAATGCAACATGCACCGATGATCTGACACACGAAGGTAGGGGAATACAATAGGGCCCCCCCAGACTTATCCAGGCAGCGGAAACGGGACTTCAGGAGCCCAAATGTTTGCTCCACCACTGCACAAGTTTTGATATGTGCCGCATTGTATTTTCTCTCTCCTCTGGTTTGGGGGTTCCGGAAAGGAGTCATTAGATGGGGTCCCAGTGCATATGCAGAGTCACCTGGAAGGGAAAAGACAGGAGGATGTTAGTCATGCATGTGCCCCTTGTGATGTGTGCATCATGGGAGGGGATAGTCATGCCTGCCACCCATGTCACTCACCAACCAGCCAGCTGTCCTCATACATGTTCTGCTCGAATTCCGTTGGGATGGGGCTCTGATTGTATATGAAGCTGTCATGGCTGGATCCGGGGTGTTTGGCACGGACGTGCCATATGAGGCGTTGGGCATCGGCTATCACCTGTATGTTGATGGAGTGCCAATGCTTCCGATTGCGGTATATGTGCTCTGTGGCACTGGGGGGCTGTAGGGCCACATGTGTGCAATCAATGGCCCCCACAGTGCGTGGGAATCCTGCAATGTTGTAGAAATCTGTCATTGCCTTCAGCCGCAGCTCCTCAGTGCTTGGTCTGATGAACTGGTTGGACATGCGTCTGAGGATTGCAGGGACAACCTGGTGCACACATCTGCTCATGGAGGACTGTGACATCCCAGCCACCACTCCACTTGTACGCTGGAATGATCCACTGGCAAGGAAATGAAGTGTTGCCAGTACCTTCACCAGTGGCTGCACTGCTTGTGAGCGGTGTGTCTTGCTGGTGATGTCATCCTGCAGGGTTGTGGTTAGTTCAAGTATTGCATCTGGGCTGAATCTGAAGAGGCGATACACCTCCTCATCCCCCATGCCAAAGAGGCTCATGCGCGTGCGGTATATCCTCTCACGTGCCCGCCTCCTCCGTACCGGGGGACCCATTAGTAGTGCTAGGACCGCGACTGCCCCTGGCATGTTGGCACACAGAGGTGTTGTCCTTGTAAGTGTGGTTGTTCAGCTTGCTAGTTTCGTCGGTAACGCTGCTGCTGTAGCTGCTCTCCTGCTGACCTGTGGCCGTCTGGAGTAAAGATAAAGCAGCTATTTGTAGAAATAACTTTGCGCCGGACGGACGAGATACGCGCGGCGCATGTAGCCAGCGTATGGTGCTAATCCGTTTGCGAATCGGGAAATCTCCCTCATTTGCATATTTGCAGGGGAAATCAATAGGCGCGACTGATGCGCCAAGCGAAATTATGCGCTGACGAGACTCTGGCGTCGGAAAGTTAAGCCGATCGGAAATGGCCCGTTTTCTGTCGCATCTAGTTTGGTGGGTACGGCCACATAGAAACGACGGCGCATATTCACAGTTACGCGGCGCATATCGAAATACTCCAGCGCAACTCTACCTGAATCTGGCCCAAAGCAGCTATTTGTAGAAATAACTTTGCGCCGGACGGACGAGATATGCGCGGCGCATGTAGCCAGCGTATGGTGCTAATCCGTTCGCGAATCGGGAAATCTCCCTCATTTGCATATTTGCATGGCACATCAATAGTCGCGACGGATGCAACGAGCGAAAATATGCGCTAACGATACTCTGGCGTCGGAAAGTTAAGCCGATCGGAAATAGCCCGTTTTCTGGCGCATCTAGGTTGGTGGGTACGGCCACATAGATACTACGGCGCATCTTTACAGTTACGCGGCGCATATCGAAATACTCCAGCGCAACTCTACCTGAATCTGGCCCAAAGAGTGATTCTACTGGTGCAAATTTGCTTACTCGGAGGAGTATGTGGCCTTTCTGGGCTAAACTGCCTTTTTGGGGAGCCTGGCGGCCAAGCCACTGATTTTGCCGGTCAGGAGGGATGGAGGAGTGGCCCCCTTCTTTATTCACTCCACCCCTTCTCCACTCCCCTTTTTCTCCCCCCTTGCCTCCCTCCCCACCCTCCCCCTCTTTCTTACATAAACTCTTCCTGTCTGGAGCTTGGTTACTCTGTTAGACCTGGTGCAGCATTAAACTGTACCTAAGATGGTACATTGTCCTCTTTCACTGGGCCCCTGAATAAACATGGTGTTATTTCTGATGTTTATGTTTTATGGTCTCTGTACTACTGCCATGTGCATATAGAAAAAAATAAAGAATTGGCCCTATCCTATGGTGCTTCATAAGCTTCCCTGGAGGCTCATTGACCAAAGTGATGACCTACTCCCAATTTCGATGGGTCCGTATCCTGAGTATCTCCTGTATGCATATTAACACTGATCGGGCTACTAGACTACTTTTTATTTTACTATCCATCTCCTGTAATGGAATCTACTAAATCCCAAAATTTGTTCAAAGAAACTGATTTTCTTTTAGTTTCCCCTTGTGGCAACCAGATCATTTAAGTTAATGCTTCTCAAAAACATTTGTATGCTATGTTGCCTGTGATTTATGTTTTGCTTCCATTGATGGAACGCTGACTTCATTCTAGTCACAGGCAATTTGAATTTAAATGCCAATTTAATCTTGATCCAGACATGCTTCTGATAGCTATCACTGGAATTAAGATTTTTTCCCCTCTTCTTGAATATCTACTATAAACAATTCAGTGCGGTTTAACTTCCATAGAATACAGTAGGGTAATATGAGATGGTTTATATAATGGGGGCACTTCTGTCTCTTCTCAGCCTTCTCAGTTGGAGTGTTAGTGTAGTATTTGGTAATTATCCATGTAAGCATGCTGAGATTTTTATTTTCAAATGTATACTTACTTTTTATCTTTGAATTGCTAAAGTTGAAGTCTGCCAAAAAACTTGCTTTAGTTCTGGACAAAGTAGGTAAGGGTCACAATTATCTCACAGCTTTTTCCACTTAGTATCAAGGCTCTCCTGTCATGATCTATACTTTATATACATTTTAACCTATTTTCATAAAATATTTATTTTACAAATATATATTTAGTATAAGGTGCTTGCCTGATGTTTTGTTTGAAAACTATGCTGGGCTTTCTAATAAGAAAGCCCAGAACTACTGTACTTTGATGATTTTTGTATGACCTTGCTTTATGTATTATGGTCAGGACTTAAAAGAAATATTATTTTTTTAAGTAGGTTAGTACAAAATATTGCACAATGAGGTTTTATATTTTCTTTTACAAAAAAGTTTTATTGTCATATAAACCAACAGTACAGGTTTACGATAAGATATTATAGTATACATCATACAAAGCAAACCCGGGCCTGCAAGCCCTAACCAACATAAAGAAAGGTTTTATATTTTCACAAGCAGACAAGAGCTTAAGCTGAGTCCTTTATCAAGCAATAAATGAAAAAATAACCATCAGTTTAAAAACCGATGTAGCATCCTGGAGTTTAGGCAGGGTTTCTCCTCACAAATTTACCTGCCAGGAATAACTATGCTGGTTGATTGTTAGAGATCTATTGATTTTTCCCTAAGTTTGGCCTTGTTGCACTTTAGTCTAATAGCATTCAGGTCCGGATTACCCACAAGGCCACCAAGGCCGGGCCTCAGGGGTGGCAGGGTGCAGAGGGGCGGCATGATTTTTTTTTTAATAAAAATAATTAAATAAGAAATAATAATTAAATTATTAAAATAAAAAAGTAATTAAAAAGTAAAGAATAAGAAAAATAATATTAAAAATAATAAGAAAATTATACAAAAAAAAAAAGTAAACAACAGGCTACAAAAAAAAAGTGATAAAAAAAGTAAAAAAAAAGAAAAATAATATTTGAACTAACCAAGGCACCACTGCCATTCGGTTGCCATTCTCCGTTGATTTGGGGGGGGGGGGGTTCGGTTGGCGGTGAGGGGAGGGGAGGGGGTGCATTGCTCGGAACCTGGCCTTGGGGCGGCTGGGAGAGCAAATCCGGTCCTGATAGCACTAGGTGGCTGGGTACTTGGTGGTACTAGATATGAGGCAACGTAAGGTCAGGTATGGGTATATGGGGTATCTCAGCCAATGGGCAGAGGTTTTCTTGAATCCCTTGGCCTGCTGGGAGAGTCTATATATTCGGGTGGAGTCAGGTGGTCTATGTTCTGTGACATCTGGGTGGACATGTGTTGTATTGCCAGGGCTGCTAGGCTGTCTGAGGGCCTCTCCAGAAGCAAGAGATCAGTGCAGGGTTGGGATTGTGACTTGCAGTCCAACCAAAAGTGACAGTTCTGCCAGCCAGAGAACATGTCGTGGTTGGAGATAGAGGGGAAACTGTCGCCAGTAAGGGACTGTACGCCTAATTACCAGGGACCACAGTGAGTTACTAAAGCAAGTACCGGAGCAGCATTCTCACCAACTGGGGTCGTTGAAGAATTGGAAAACTTCAGTGGGTATTAAACCAGGGACCCAGCCAAGCTATGAACCCAGCAGAGAAGTGTGGTGCGACGCTTGAGGAAGATACTACCATAAAGATTGGAGGAGCTCAAGGGATTTAGTGACAGTAAATCAGCGGGTCTAGTGAGAGACTGGGAGCTCACTGTGCTGAAGAACTACAAGGAGTAATTGTAGTGGAAAAGAAAGGAACTTTTAAGCTTTGTGTTAGGAACTGTTAAAGACTGCCATAGGAGACAGCATTTCTGCGCATACAGACGTGGCGTCTTGCTGGATGCCTTTCCCTGCTTGGCAGTCTGCCTATCGAAAACTGCCAATTAAACTCCCAACTACCTAAGGGTGTCCTGGCCCTAACCCTCTCCCACCCAAAAGTTTGTTAAGAGAAATAATCTCTCTTTTGCATTCAAGAAGTGTCTGGCGACCAATGACTTTAATTATTTTGCACCCAATATGCCTCAAAACCCACTATACACAGAAGGATGTCAGCTACTGTATCTCTGGCCCTGGTGGTTCTTATTAGACCTGGGACCTTGCTACACCTATATTTATTTATTACAGGTAGTTTACATTTATATATATATATTATTATTATTTACATCAGTCCCTTCCCTCAAGGAGCTTACAATCTAAGGTCCCCAACTCGCACATATATTAGGGCCAATTTAGACAAAACCAATTACCCTACCAGGATGTCTTTGGAGTGTGGGAGAAAATCAGAGTACTCAGCAGAAATCTACGCAGGTACAGAGAGAACATGCAGAGTCCAGGCAGGTAGTGTTGTTTTTTGAGATTCGAACTGGCAACCATAGGTGGTAGTACTGCTAGGTGGATGTTCTAACCCCTTAACCATTGTGCTGCCCTATAAACTTAAAGTGACTAATGCCATTGCCATTGTTATCTCAGTAAATAGTACCTGCACATAGACTCTTTTTACCTACATTCACTTTGGCTTTTTTCATCCTTCAATTCCAAACCGGCTTTATGTATCATTTTTCGATTGACTAACTCCAGCTGGTAGAATAAATTAATTATTTCAGCCAATTGGGAAAGGAGAAATGATATCCTTACCCAGGTGGACCCACAGTATATGTGGGAAAGGCTGGCCGGGTGTCAACGGGCATGTGTCTATTCACACCTGCCGACTTCTGATCCGATCATGCCAAAACAGGTGGATGCAAATCTGTTCCCCGTCCATTTGGCAGATTGGATCAGATGGCAGTCTGGTGTAAACAGACAGGCAGTCCGTTTAGACCTAATGCCCATAGAGGAAAGCGGACTGTGTCTGTGTCCGCTCTGCATCAGTGGAGCAGACACAGACCAGCCATCCACCTGCTCAGCCAGGATCAGCGGACATATTCCCAGCTAAATAGCTGGATTCCAACCAGTGTTAATTTCATTGACGAAAATATTTTCATCGCCATTTTCTTTTTTTTTTCTTTTTATTATAATTCTTTTTTATTTTAAAACAAATCAGTACAACACACATATATGTATATATATATATATATATATAAAATAAAATAATACATAACAGAACATTATTACAAAACAGTCACGGTCTTATTATTATATATTCATCGCATTTTCATCAGCAGCATGTTTAGAGGAATGAAAAACGTAAAGCAAATCACTCTGAATTTTCATCAGTTGAAGAAAAAGAGAAAGAAAAACTATGATGAAAAATTATTAAAATTTTCGTCAATAAACAAAAACGGAAAAAAAATGTGAGGTAGGGACTTTACTTATAAAGATGTTATATAACGACTAAATTTGTGTCAGTGTAGTTTGTTCAATCCGTTCAATAACATAAATAATAACATGTTATTAGATTATTAATGTTTACTCCAGGAGTATATAATGAGTTTGGAAATTCCAGAGAAATGCTTAAATAATGCAATACATTGTAACCAAACGCATTCAATTTTGGTCTACTAAAAATGTGCTGGAGATTTCAGTCAAGTAAAATGTAAGATATTTTAGTCGACTAATTGTACTACAGATTTTAGTCGACTAAAATACGACTAAAACTAAATCAAAATTTGACATCAAAACGAATACCGACTCCAAAAGAGCTCATCCTGTGTGGAAGGGGACGTAGGCAGTTACAGCAAACAGTTTGTTTTTCATTTGGGATAAAAGGTTTTAAATAAATAAATGAATAAAGGCTGACTATTGTAAGCACCGCTGTCAGCGTTAAATGGTTTGTCTCAACCCTCTAACTGCTACTTTTGTTGGACAGTTTGGTCTATTTAAGATGTACAAAAATAACAAACTTGCTGGCGGGATCAGCTGGTGAAACCAAGGGCCCTTTCACACGTGTGGACAGTATGTTCGTATTTCATCCATTCGTTTTCGGATGAAATGTAACCCTACATGTAACCCTATGGGATAGCAGTCATCCACTGACACCCGATCTCATCGGTCCCCGCTATGGTCCGATTCTGCAGACAGAGGAAAATCCTATTTTTCCATCCGTCTGCGGATCGGATTGGGTGAACATGGACAGACGGTCCGTGTTCATCTGATCCCCCCATTGAGGAGAGGGGAGATCTGACAGGGCAGTCCCTGCACACTGTACAGGGACCGCCCTGTCATCTGCCGGGTTAGGGGGGGTCAACGGAGCGATCCCCGATGAGCAAGCGGATATTTAATAAACGGATCCTCGCGGGATCCGATAGTATGAAAGGGCCTTTATAGATGGTCCGTGTTCATCCGATCACCCCATAGAGGATAGCGGAGATCTGACACGGTGGTTCCTGCGCAGTGTGTGGGGACCTCCCTGTCATCTGCAGGGTCAGCGGGGATGAATGGAGCGATCCCCGCTGAACAAGCGGATATTAAGGAATGGATCCTTATGGTATTCGATGGTGTGAAAGGGCCCTAAATGAAAAAAAGTCTGAAAAAAATAAAATAAAGCAGCCACCACATCTAAGAATTGATAAACTGCAATTTAATACATTTTTTGGGGGGGTTTAATACTACTGTAACATTGCAGCATTAAGAGTAATGGTGATGACAGGCAAAGTGGAGACTACACCTTTCATCAGCTGAAAGAAGAGAGTACTAGAAGAAATGATGGTTGCCACGGGTTACTGCAATTTACTTTTTAAAGTAGGCTTGGAAGAATTGGAGCTTGACAGGAGTGATTTGGTTTATGTTCCTTCTCCTGAATTTATTTTGGTATATTTGAAGGGAAAGGGATTTGGGGTGTTGAGAGCTGCTGTTCACAGCTTTGAAAGTTTATAAGGAGATGGGAATGCGGCTCTTTGAGGCATCAGAGATTGGTATCATATGTGTATATGAGTGAACGATCACACACTGACGCATTCGGGGTCAGGTTAATTCCTCTGTTCTGACAAAGTTGACTGAATACCAGAGGATACACCAGGCGTCAGCCTGCACCTCCCCTCTTCTCTGCAATCAACACTCCTCTTTCTTCACTTTGCTCAACAACCATGTTGTCCATTTTAAGCCATCTCAAAGATTAATGGCAGTTTTTTCCTCTCTTTGATGATGCTGTGTTGGGTTGCGTTTACACATCAGTATGTGATTTTTATCTGTGATTAAATTCATTGCTGGAAATTGTGTTATTGACACGATGGAGGCACGATAAAGTCACACTGGTTCAATGATTGGGTTTGAGCAGTGCTAACACGTTTTCAAGGTACGCTCAAGTCAGTAATGAACATGTTGACCCTAACAATGAACTTTGTATACTGTAAATGTGTACTTTTTACTTACAGAACCTCACAACTTTCTGATTTGTGAAGAGGGAGACAATATAGCACAAACTACATGCAAAGGACGCACCCCTGTTACATGGAACATAAAAAAGTTATGGTGATATCATAAATATCATTATCTGCGTAGCTATTTTAGGATTGGCTACTTAGGATCTGACTTGTAAGACCCCAAGTCGCGTGACACGTGAAATCTCATATTAATCAATGAGAGCTGTCTTAAAGTGTTATGCCGCGTACACATGATCAGATTTTCCGTCTGAGAAACCTTGGATGGTTTTTATGACGGAATTCCGCTCAAGCTTATTGCATACACACGGTCACACATAAAGTTCTCTGAACTTTTGTCCGTCAAGAACACAGTGAGGTACAACACTATGCCGAGCCAGGAAAATTAAGTTCAATCCTTCCGAGCATGCGTTGAATTGTTTCTGAGCATGCGTTGGAATTTTGCTACAGACAATTGTATTTTCCGGGTTTTTTTTCCGTCAGAAAAGATTGAGAACCACCTCTCAATCTTTTGTTGGTGGAAATTCCGACAGCAAAAGTCTGCCTACACACGGTCAAATTCAAAAGCTCACATCGGACTTTTGCTGTCATAATTTTCGATCGTGTGTATGGGGCATTAGTAAACCCTCCTATCGTTTTCAGCCAAAGAAGCTGCCATCTTTGCCTCTGTTTAATCTACAACTGCCATGATGCTGCACATGTGATCAGTTATGACACCAGCCATTGTATGGTTTGAGAGTTTGGTTGAGAGCACAACCAATGGGAGTGTTACAATTCCGGCACCTGCCGGAAATTAAACAGTTTTATGGATGGGTTTATTTCCGCTTTAATTAGCACTACTGAAGTCCTTCCGACTTCAGAAAAGGTTCCTGTACTACTTCAAGGCAATTTCTATCCGACTTCTATTCTATACTTTTAAGTAGTATTCAAGTCGCCAGGAAGTTACCTGGCTTAGTCGCACTGTAAGTCACGCGACTTACAGGTTGTGGCAGTGTGAACCGAACCTTAGAGGGAGATGAGGTGATCTCAGCAGTGCTAAAGGGATGAATAGGGTAAAGTTCTGTGTGGGCAGCTCAGGCCATCAGCTAAATTAATATTTGAAGTAGGGTTGCAGCGATCCTGAAACTGGTATCGGCGCTTATACTAAGCATTTTCACGAGTATAGGTAGTACTCATGCACATGCTCCGATACCTGAAACAGATACTTTCAGGTTCGGTTCTTTCAACTGTCAGCAGGATTCCCCCCACTGACAGCTAAAATAAAAAAAAATAACAAAGGCCGAAAATTATCAGTTGTTAAGGAGCGGGGACGCCGCATCCTTAACAACCAATGATTCAGCTGTTAGTGGGGTTCCCCTGTTGACAGCTGAAGTGTAAATGAAGCCCCGGCCTACGTAGGAGGGTGCTACATACCTAAACTAACACACATAGAAAAAAAAGCAATTTTTTTTCTTTGAAGTGATATTGTCTAAAAGCCGTGCCAGCCCTGCTGACTGCTAGTTCTATTTTCTCTTTCTTTAGTGGAAGAATGTGATTGCTACAATGAAGAGCAGAACCCTCTCCCCTCAGATATATGTGAGGGAAATCTAAGCCTAAAACCAAAGCTTTTATAAATTGCAGCTTACTAGTCCATAAATGTGGTGGCTGTATTACTATTCGACTTTTAGTATATGAATATTTTGAGCAAATGCAGAAAGTCTTGCCAGTAATGCAGTTTCCTTGTTACTTCTTGTGAATCACTAACCTCCTCTTCTTTCATGTGTAAAATACTAATCCAATCATCCACAAGACAGACATGTTTCCATAGATAAATTGGAAAAGTGAGCGTTGCCATGAGGAGAACAATATTTGCAAGATTAACAGATGCAAATAAAGGGCAAAAGTCTGGAACAATGAAAACAAATGCAGCCACCTGAGGACTTTTTGTTTTGGAGTTTATAAACACTTTGCCATAATATCCTATGAAATTCAGAAAGTAACATCCTAAATTAGCTTTTTCTATATTTTATTGTATGTGTGTCCTGTATTTAAAACAATTGGTTCAAAGTAAATAAAGTTTTATTGACAGTTTTATTGACAATGTTGGCAAAAGGCAGACCCCTCTTACTTGTGTTACTGTTGGGTTGTGGTCCACTTGCCAGTTTGGATTTTATATACTAACCCCACAGACTAAAAAGACAATCATTTTTAGCAGAAGAAAATCACTTTAATCCTAGGCATAAGGTGGATTACAGGCAAGCCCTCAGGAGGAATTTCAGTAGCTGCCAGAGTCTGTTTTATTCTCTCTATGGGCTAACACATATTCCTACTATTAGAGCTAACTTATTCCTTCTCAGACACAGCTAGAAATTAGTGTTATGCCTCGTACACACGACCGGTTTTCCTGGCAGGAAAACTGCCATGAGAGCTTTTGGCCAGGAATCACGGCCGTTTGTATGCTCCATCGCAGTTTTGCCGACAGGAAAACCGCAGGGAATCCCGGCGGGAAAAAAGAGAACATGCTCTGTTTTTTCCCACTGGGATTCCCAGCGGTTTTTAAGCCAGCAGTTTCCCTATGGGGAAAACCTGCAGTGGAGCATACACGTGGCCGACCAAAGATCTCATGGCAGTTTTCTTGTCGGGAAACCCGGCCGTGTGTAGGGGGAAAAGCTACCGAGCAGGTTCTGGGTTTTCCCTCGGTTTTCGCGGCGGACTTTTTACCGCCCGGAAAACCGATCGCGTGTACAAGGCATAAGCAGAGGATGATGGCTTAATATGAAACAGAGTTATTCCAAGAAAAGAAAGGGTCAGTGTGGTTTGAGGTCCTGGACATAATATGAAGACAGTGACTGGGTCAGCCAGAAAGCCACCTGTGGTAAAAGATGACCACATGACATAGGCTGGCCATGAGATTTGGTCATCTAGAGGCAAATCATCAGATATTCACACTATTTACTCCTATCACCCTACAAAAACCTATCATCTATTATTTAATGCCTGATGGGGGGGGGGTTAGTTGATGGGGACAAGGACCTCTTCCCCACAACCCTGGCCCGGTGGTTGTAGAGATACTGGGGGGAATTGACAAAAATTACATGTGAAAAAAAGACATCAACACAAGTCCTTTGTTAACCATTTGCCACCAGAGTAACATACAGTACAAAAAAAAGCGTGGTGGTCCCCCCAAATTCAATTACCAGGGGAACCCTGCCGTCAATTAAAAAAAAAATGATGTGGCGTTCCCCCCAAATATCCATTCCAGATATGGTCTGGTGTGAATTTTAAGGGGAACTCCAACCCCAATTGTAAAAAAAAAAAATGGCATCGAGTTCCCCCAAAAATCCACACCAGCCCCCTTAACCTGTAACGTAACCTGGCCGGCCGCAGAAAAGAGGGGGACGTGGGGGTCTGCGTGCGGGGGGCTTATCATAATTTGGAAGACCCCTTTAACAAAAGCGGTGGTAATCCACTCTCGATCCCTGCTCCAACGTTGTCAGTATCCAGCGACAGATGATCTCCTCTCCGCCGGGGTCCAGCGATGAGAAGATCCATCCAGGTCCGGGATCCAGAGCGCATTCAAGGTTAATTGAACTCTATTGATGATGCGGTGCAGTCATGTCTAGCTACCAATTAAAGAATTATCCTCAGTGAGTGAATAGGGGGGTGGGGACTGCATTGTCCTGTGATGAACTGTATTATGCTGTACTGGATATATAAGCAAGCTAAGAAAACCAATAAAGTCATTCATACATTTTGGAAACTAGAGAACGGAGCGCAGTCTCGTTTATTCTGGGAAATGGAATGGATCATGTCTGCCTGGTTGTTGGTGTGTCTGATAAGCTTGTCGTGGTTGGATGGAAGGTCGTAAGCGGTGGTGACCGTTACAGGGGGAACCCCACGTAATTTTTTTTTTAAATTGACGGCGGGGTTCCGCTTAATATCCATACCAGACCTGAAGGGCCATGCTTTTTTTTTTTATGAATGAATTTTCTCTGAATTGCCGGGAGCCGACAATTCATTATAGCCGCAAGTGATTTTAAATTACTTTTTTTCCTTAAAAAATTACACTTTGTGCAGAGACAGTTCTAAGTTTGGGAAACATGAGCTGCTTCATAGGCATACTAGACACCCCCCCCCCAGGTAAGAAATTTAAAGGAATATTTCACTTTTATTGTTTCACTTTAAGCATTAATGAATTCACTGCTCCCAAAAAAAACTGCAGTTTTTAAACTTTTTTTTGCATTGATACATGTCCCCTGGGGCAGGACCCAGGTCCCCAAACACTTTTTAGGACAATAACTTGCATATTAGCCTTTAAAATTAGCACTTTAGATTTCCCCCTTAGACTTTAACAGGGTGTTCCATGGCTTTTTGAATTTGCCACGAACACCCCAAATTGTTCGCTGTTCGCCAAACAGGTGAACAGGCAATGTTCGAATCGAAAATGAGCTCTACTCGAACTCGAAACTCATCCCTATCCTCCGTTATGCAAAATCCAATGTAATAGACGTGTAGAATGAAATAATAGTTTTGTTGAATTTTGATTCATTATTTGCATAAAATCGTTTAGTTTAATTAATTCATTTAATTTTGTTTTTGGAATTTGAATTGAAGTTTTGTTTATTTGAATTTGAATTGATTCAAATTCAGAAAATTAGAATCGATTCAAATTAGAATTCTATTATAAATTGAATTTATTCTATTCAAAATTAAAATTTTGAAAGATGGAAATATTCTTTCTATTCCATTATATTGTTTTTCTATTCTATTGTTTTTTTGTATGCAATTATTTTCTTTTCTATTATATTCTATTCAAATTTATTCTATTTGAAATTTGAATTACAGAAAATGGTTATATTGTTATATTCTTTCTATTCTATTCTATTCTATCATCTATTCTATTTTTCTATTCCATTATTTTATTTTCTATTCTATTCGAATTTCAGAAGATGGTTGTATTCTTCCTATTCAATTGTTTTTTCTATTTTTTTTTCTATTCTATTCTAAATCAAATTTATTCTATTAGAATTTTGGGAAATGTGAATTTATTCTATTTGATTTTTGGATATGGTTATATTCTTTATTTTCCATTCTATTCTATTGTTTTTAGAATTGTATTCTATTATTTTATTTTCTATTTTATTATTTTCTATTCTATGCTGTTTGAATTGATTTTATTTGAAATTTGAATTTTTAAACAAAAGTTGTATTCTTTCTATTTCATTCTTTTTTTTTCTCTTTTTTTTCTATTTTATTCTATTCTAAATCAAATGTATTCTATTTACCACTTAAGACCCGGACCATTATGCAGGTAAAGGACCTGGCCAGTTTTTTGTGATTTGGCACTGTGTCGCTTTAACTGACAATTGCGTGGTCGTGCGACGTGGCTCCCAAACAAAATTCACATCCTTTTTTCCCCACAAATAGAGCTTTCTTTTGGTGGTATTTTGATCACCTCTGCGGTTTTTATTTTTTACACTATAAACAAAAATATAGCGACAATTTTGAAAAAAATTAAATATTTTTTTACTTGTTTCTATAATAAATCTCCCCAAAAAATATATATCATTTTTTTTTTCCCTCAGTGTAGGCCGATACGTATTCTACCTACTTTTGGTAAAAAAAATCGCAATAAGCGTTTATCGATTGGTTTGTGCAAAATGTATAGCGTTTACAAAATAGGAGATAGTTTTATTGCATTTTTATAAAAACATTTTTTTTACTAGTAATGGCGGCGATCAGCAAATTTTTTCGTGACTGTGACATTATGGCGGACAAATCGGACACTTTTGATACATTTTTGGGACCATTGTCATTTTCACAACGAAAAGTGCTATAAAAATGCACTGATTACTGTAAAAATGACAATGGCAGTGAAGGGGTTAACCACTAGGGGGCGCTAAGGGGTTAAGTGTGCCCTAAGGGAGTGATTCTTACTGTAGGGGGGCGTGGCTGTAGGCGTGATGTCACTGATCGTCGTTCCCTATACCAGGGAACAGACGATCAGTGTCACTGCCACACAGAAGAATGGGGAAGGTGTGTTTACACACACCTCTCCTGTTCTTCAGCTCCTGTGACCGATCACGGGACATCGGAGCACGGAGCTTTGGATCGGGTCGCGTGTGCCCGCGACCCAGGGCTGGGCTTTTAACCACTTGCCTACTGTGCACCTACACCCCCTTCCTGCCCAGACCAAATTTTAGCTTCCGGCACTGCGTCGCTTTAACTGACAATTGCGCGGTCGTGCGATGTGGTTCCCAAACAAAATTGGCGTCCTTTTTTCCCCACAAATAGAGCTTTCTATTGGTGCTATTTGATCGCCCGTGCGGTTTTTATTTTTTGCGCTATAAACAAAAAAAGAGCGACAATTTTGAAAAAAGACACAACATTTTTTGCTTTTTGCTATAATAAATATCCCATAAAAAAAAATAAAAAAAAATTGATCTCAGTTTAGGCCGATACGTATTCTTCTACATATTTTTGGTAAAAAAAAATTCAAAATAAAATCGCAATAACCATATAGTGACTGGTTTGCGCAAAAGTTATATTGCCTACAAAATAGGGGACATCATTATGATTTTTTTTTTTTTTTTACTAGGAATGGCGACGATCTGCGTTTTTTTTTTTCGGGATTGCGACATTATAGCCAACACATCGGACACTTTTGACACATTTTTGGGACCATTCACATTTATACAGTGAACAATGCTATAAATATGCATTGATAACTGTATAAATGTAACTGGCAGGGAAGGGGTTAACCACTAGGGGGCGGGGAAGGGGTTAAATGTGTATCCTAGGTGTGTTCTTACTGTAGGGGGAGGGGGGGTGACTGGGGGAGGTGACTGATTGTGTCCCTATGTACAAGGGACACAATCGATCTCCTCTCTCCCTGACAGGGACGTGCAGCTCTGTGTTTACACACAGAGCTGCACGTCCCAGCTCAGTTACACAGAAAACGCGGGTGCCCGGCGGCCATCGCGGCCGCTGGGCACGTGCACGGTGTTGTTAGTAACCCGACGGGTGCGCGCGCGGCTCCAGCGGCGCGCGCGCGCCACCTAGCGGCCTGAATTGACATCACGTCATATGACGTGATGTCAGGATAATTGAGTATCCCGCCCGCTGTCATTTCACGGTGGGCGGGTATTAAGTGGTTAAAGGCGACGTACCTGTACATGCCTGTGCCCAGCCGTGCCATTCTGCCGACGTATATCATCGGTAGGAGGTCCTTAAGTGCTTAAAATTCAAATTTCAGAAGATGGTTATACTAATTTTCTTTTCTATTCCTGTATTTTCTTTTCTATTTATTCTGTTCTTTTATTTTATATTCTATTTTGTTCTGTTTATCTCTATTCCATTTCTTTTATTTTCTATTACATTTTTTTCTATTCTTTTATTTTCTACTTTGTTCTGTTTTACTGTTGTACTGTTATATTCTAGTCTTTTAATTTCAATTCTATTATTTTATATTCTATTCCATCCTAACCTTTTATATCCTGTTTTAGTTTCTTTGATAATTAGAATTTGATTAGATTCGAAAACTATTTGAATTTGATTTGAAAAGTATTCAATTTTTTTCTGGAATTTTGTTTCGTTGTTTACTATTACTATTGTAATTACTAATGTAATTTGGAAATTCAAATACATCCAAATTTCCTAATAACGAGAAATTTGTCTGAATTTTCATTCAGAACGAAACGAACCACACGTGTCTTCAATGTAGCACTGCGAAGCAGGAAACATGAAAATGTAAAAAATATATTAGACTGCCCCAATGTACATATATCATTGTAAATTATACCTGGATAAAAAAATTTAAGGGCTTATTCACACAGGTGTCTGAAATGCAGTGCTTAGATGTGTACAGTATTGTATGCATCTAAATACAGCACTATATAAATCAATGGGGCCACACACACAGCTGTATTTACAAACAAAAATGAGTTTAGTAGCGTATAAAAAAGTAAGACACAGCTGCGTCCTGGGCTGTACATCTCTGCAATTACAGTTGCGCTCATAAATCTACACACCCTGGCAGAATTTATGATTTCTTGGCCCTGTTTCAGAGAATTTGAATGATAGCACAAAAACTTTTCTTTCACGCATGGTTAGTGTTTGGCTGAAGCCATTTACTATCAATCAACTGTGTTTACTCTTTTTAAAATATAATGGCAACAGAAACTACCCAAATGACCCTGATCAAAAGTTTTACATACCCTGGTGATTTTGGCCTGATAACATGCACACAAGTTGACACAAAGGGGTTTGAATGGCTATTAAAGGTAACCATCCTCACCTGTGATCTGTTTTCTTGTAATTTGTGTGTGTGTACAAAAGGTCAATGAGTTTCTGGACTCCTGGCAGACCATTGCATCTGATGTTTCTGGATTCTGAGTCATGGGGAAAGCAAAAGAATTGTCAAAATATCTGCGAGAAAAGGTAATTGAACTGTATAAAACAGGAAAGGAAAGGGATATAAAAAGATTTCCAAGGAATTGAGAATGCCAATCAGCAGTGTTCAAACTCTAATCAAGAAGTGGAAAATGAGGGGTTCTGTTGAAACCAAACCACGGTCAGGTAGACCAACTAAAATTTCAGCCACAACTGCTGGGAAAATTGTTCGGAATGCAAAGAAAAACCCACAAATAACTTCAGGTGAAATACAGGACTCTTTGAAAACACGTGTGGCTGTTTCAAGATGAACAATAAGGAGGTACTTAGAAAGAAAGAAAGAAAGATGGGCTGCATGGTCGAGTTGCCAGAAGCAGTGGAGGCTGGTGCTCAACATTTTTTGGGGGGCGCAAAGAAACGAAAAAAAAAAACAACCAATTGCAGCCTCACTGTGCCCATCAAACGCAGCTACTGTGCCCATCAATTGCCGCCACTGTGCCCATCAATTGCAGCCACTGTGCCCATCAAACGCAGCCACTGTGCCATCAATTGTCACCCCTGTGCCATCAATTGTCACCACTGTGCCTATCAATTGTCGCCACTGTGCCATGCCATCAATTGTCACCACTGTGCCCATCAATTGCCACCAGTTTGCCCCCTCAAAAACCGCCAGTTTGCTCTGTAAAATGCTGCCAGATTGCTCCTCAAATATCATCAGATTGCCCCCCCCCCCTCGCCCCGTCACTTACCTTTCTCGGGTCAGCCATTCCCCTCCACTGTCCCTTAATGTTTTCTCCCTCCCTCAATGTCGCTTCAGCCAATGAGGTTACCGGTAACCAGACCCGGTGAACCTGATTGAACCTGATTGGCTGAGACACTTGTCAGTGTTAACCACGGAACGCACACCCTGTGCATCCCCCATGGTTAACTATTTGGAAGCTGATTACAGCCCATAGGCTGTAATCGGGAAGCCTATCAGAGCCGCTGGCTCTGATAGACACATCCAAAGCCAACCAACTGCTGTTATTCAGATGGCTCACCAGGGGGCCGACCATCTGAATAGTGGGCGGCAGCGGCGCCGGTGACAATACATTGATTTATGCAATGCATGAATTTATGTATTGTTGACATCAGTGGCGGTGCAGGAGAGAGGGGGCGGCGCTCCTGCACCCACTATTGACCCACCACCACTAGCCAGAAGAAAGCCATTACTATGCAAATACCACAAAGTATCCCGCTTACAATATGCCAAACAGCAGAGAGACAAGCCTTAAATGTTCTAGCGCAAAGTCATTTGGAGAGATGAGACGAAAATTGAGCTTTTTGGCCATAAACACAACATTTGGAGAGGAGTCAACAAGGCCTATGATGAAAGGTACACCATTCCTACTGTGAAACACAGAGGTGGATTGCTGATGTTTCGGGGACGTGTGAGCTACAAAGGCCAAAACTGATGGCAAGATGAATGCAGTATGTTATCAAAAAATACTGGAGGAACATTTGCATTCATCAGCCAGGAAGCTGCGCAAGGGACGTACTTGGACATTCCAACATGACAATGATCCAAAACACAAGGCCAAGTCGACCTGTCATTGGCTACAGCAAAATAAAGTGAATGTTCTGGAGTGGCCATCTCAGTCTCCTGACCTCAAAATCACTGAGTCACTCTGGGGAGATCTCAGACTTGCAGTTCATGCAAAACAGCCCAAGAATTTACAGGAACTGGAGGCTTTTTGCCAAGAGGAATGGGCAACATTACCATCTGAGAAGATAAAGAGCCTCATCCACAAATATCACAAAAGACTTCAAGCTGTCATTGATGTTAAAGGGGGAAATACAAGGTATTAAGACCTGGGGTAAACTTTTGATCAGGGTCATTTGGGTAGTTTCTGTTGCGATTATAATTTAAAATGAGTAAACACAGTTTATTTATAATAAATGGTTTCAACCAAACACTAACCATGAGAGAAAGAAAAGTTTTTGTGTTATCATTCATATTCTCTGAAAAATGGCCAGAGTGTACATGTGTATGTAGAATTGTGGGCGTCTAAATCCTGTATGTATCTAAACACATTTAAATGCATCTGAATGCGAGTAATTTAGGAGCAGATTTATGCAGAATCTTCTGCTCACTTCGTCAGCAAGAACCTGTGTATGGTGCAGAAAATACACATACGCCCAATGCCATGTGAATGAGCCCTTAAACATAAACAGGCAAAGATACGTTTATTTAACCTCAATTCAATCTCTTTCGCATTAATAGCTAAAGTAGCATTTAAAAGAGTATACAATTCCTTTTAAGTAAACGTTGCGCAGGTTATTGCAGCTGGAAATTAAGTGTAGGGTACAGACAAACCCGGACCCTTATCAGACTGTAAGGAGTCAGCATAGCAAATACATATATAAAATTTCACATTTGTTACAACATGAATACTAATATGACCGTTTAAAATGAAATGCTTTCCTATAAAAACATTCCATTATTTACATTAAATAGCACATTCTGGACTATGTGTTTCCATTTTAATAACAATAACCAGACACTAAAGAGATTTAAGGTGTTCTGGAGATATTTTTTTGCTTAAATATAAAAGCTTAGATGTCATAATAAGTTTGATCTATATCCAAGTAGATGTTAACCTTACTTTGCTAGAGAAGGCAAAACATACCTATGGGTAAAGTTGGGTGAACAGTTTGAGCTAGGGTTGTCCAGATACCGATACTAGTATCGGTATCGGGACCGATACCGAGTATTTGCGGGAGTACTTGTACTCGCGCAAATCCTCCCGATGCCTAAATAGAATACTTTTTTTGTATTTATCAACATGTTCTGTGAAAATTCTTTGAGTTTTTTACTACTGCGTAACAAGCAAATACATTTTTTTTTATTCATTTTTACTCATTTTTTGTCTTGAGTTAGAGTTCTTCATAATTCTAAAGAAAATATCCTTAGTCTGTATTGTGGTTTGAAAACTGTCACATGACATTTAAAAAAGTATCGGTATTCGGTATCGGCGAGTACATGAAAAAAAGTATCGGTACTTGTACTCGGTCCTAAAAAAGTGGTATCGGGACAACCCTAGTTTGAGCTGAGCAAAAGTTCCTGAACATCGCCTATTCACTCATTTGGTGAACACCTGAATTTGTGGGGCGCTCGGCAGGATGTTCCCCCACAAGCGCCCCACAATTCACTGCGCGCAGCACATCCGGCACACCCCCTGCGTACGCCTAGGTTGCCACCTTTTCATCAAGCCAAACCCGAACACTTTAGTGGCGCACAGCAATTTTTTTTGCAGTTTACACTATAGGATTGTAAAAGACTTGGGACACCTTTGGGTGCTCCAATAAGAGTAGTATTGCAGCGCATGTAGCATCCGTGGTGAACAGTGGGTGTGGCCAAATTGTGTTATTATTGGGAGAAGCTAAAGGAGTATAGTTAAAATATAACAAGGTCAGTCTGTCCCCAGTACATCCCCTCAGATCCATCTGTCCCCAGTATAATCTCCCCCAAGTAAGTCTGTCCCCCAGTATAATCCCCCCAGGACAGTCTGCTCCCCAGTTAAACCCCCCTCCCCCCCAGGCCAGTCTGTACACCAGTTAAAGCGTCTCCCCCACCAATATAATTAAAGGACTGGAAGCTGACAGGAGGGGAGAGGTGGATAGGAGGACTGGTGCTGCAGGGCTGCCATGGATGTGTCCAGGTTTCAGATGAACTGAAACCCAGACACAGAATCTAAAAGCTGGACTAATAGAGGATACACCAGCCACTTCCATTTTCTCCATTGTATATTGACATCTGTGATGCTGTTTGAATGTTACATTTTGAAAGGCTAAAGGTTTACTGTACCAACATGGCCACCGCCACCTTCCTATTGCTGGCGTTCCGGCTTCTTTCAAAATGTAATATCCAAACAGCATTACAGATGCCAACATACTATATTTACAGTTATTTATAAATGCTCACTTTTGCTAAAATTACTGTGAATGTCAAGACGTAGCTGGGTGTATTAACCTCCCTGGCGGTATTCCCGAGTCTGACTCGGGGTTAGATTTCTGTGCTGTGAACGGTAACCCCGAGTCAGACTCGGGCTCGCCTCGCTGAATCCACAGGCATGGTTTACTTACCTTGTTCCTGGATCCAGCGATGCATCCGCACTGTGTGAGTGAGCGGGTGCTCGCTCGATTCACACAGTGTCCCCGTTTCCCGCCGATCTCCGTTCCCTGCGACGTTACGACGCACGGGGGCGGAGATCGGCGCCATATTCAAAAAACTAAACAAACACATTACATATAGTATACTGTAATCTTATAGATTACAGTACTGTATGTAAAAAATACACACACCCCTTGTCCCTAGTGGTCTGCCCAGTGCCCTACATGTACTTTTATATAATAAAAACTGTTCTTTCAGCCTGGAAACTGTAGATTGTCCATAGCAACCAAAAGTGACCCTTTATGTCAAAAATTGTTTTAGAGCAGCTAAAAAACAGCGATAATAAATTATAATCACTTGCAGAATTGAGCGATAGCGATTTGTGGGGAAATTCGGCATAAAAAATAAATAAATCATGACAGCGACAATTCTGCAACTGAGCAAATTTCATTGATTTTGATTTGATTACATTATTGAATAATTTTTATTATAATTATATTATGATTTGTTATAATTATTTATAATTATTTATTATATTATAATTTATAATTTTTTTTTTTTAAATGTCATACCCGGGATGCCTATTAGACTCTTGTTTGGTCAGATTTAAGTGAGCTATTCCTAAGAATTACAAGCCTACAGTATAAAACGCCAAATTTCCATGCAAATAATGGTACCGCTTTCAGCACCTAAAATCTGAAAGAATCATACCGCCAGGGAGGTTAAGGCCACGTACACACGATCAGACCGGTCCGATGAAACTGGTCTGAAGACCAGTTTCATCGGACCAAATTGATCGTGTGTACAGCCCATCGGACAGTTGTCCATCGGACCAAAGTTTTAAAACTTGCTTTAAAATCTGTCCGATTAACACCTGTCCGTCGGACCAAAACGATGGTTAGTACACAAAAGCATCGGACTAAAAACCTGCGCATGCTCAGAATCAAGTCGACGCATGCTTGGAAGCATTGAAGTTCGTTTTTTCAGCACGTTGTTGTGTTCTACGTCACCGCATTCTGGCCCGATGGGATTTTGGACTGATGGTGTGTACGCACATCAGACCATCAGACCACTTCAGCGTGGTCCAATGAAAACGGTCCGTCGGACCAATCTCATCGGACCAGTCTGATCGTGTGTACGTGGCCTAAGATGTCCGCTGCTGCTTCTTCTGACTGCAGGTTTTCTGTCACTAAAATCACTGCTCCTTTAAAAACAATGGCCCAGATTCACAGAGCGATTACGCCTGCGCAACAGGAGATGCGCGTGCGTAAGTCGAAATGTGCGCGTGCGTTTCGTTGCGCGGCATCCCCAGAACGAGATACGCAAAAAATCGTCTTTTTTTGTCCCTCGTAATTTCGTTAGACTGGCGCATCCTTCCGCGCAAAAGTGCGCTAGACACACCATTGATTTGCTAGTCAAATATGCTAATGAGGGACTTACGGGGATCCACAAAACAACGTTGGGGCAGCGCAGGCGACGCAGTGTGCGCAACAGCAAAATGTCCTGTCTAAAATTAGAGCTGATAAAAAGTGGTCTAAAAAAAGAAAAAAAGTCTACTTGTTAGATAAAGCAACACTGCTAGTGAGCAGCTCAGCAGGCACACGTGTTGCACAACAATCTGTATGCCAACATGCCAGGGGCATCGTCGCACATAGCTATACTACTGACTTTAGATGAACAAAGAAGGATGAGGGCACGGAGGATGGCACGGAGGAGGGCACAGGAGAGGATATACCGCACCCGCATAGACCTGTTTGGCATGAGTGATTCTGAGGTGTTTCGCATCTTCAGATTCACCCCTGAAGTCATCCTGGAATTAACCACAACCCTGCAGGAGGACATCACCAGCCCAACACACCGCTCACATGCAGTGCAGCCACTGGTGAAGGTCATGGCAACACTCCATTTCCTTGCCAGTGGCTCTTTTCAGCGTACAAGTGGAGTGGTGGCTGGGATGTCACAGTCCTCCATGAGCAGATGTGTGCACCAGGTTGTCCCTGCAATCCTCAGACGCATGGCCAACCAAATCATCAAACCCACCACTGAGGACCTGCGGCTGAAGGCAATGACAGATTTCTACAGAATTGCCAGATTCCCACGCACTGTGGGGGCCATTTATTGCACACATGTGGCACTCCAGCCCCCCCAGGAGACAGAGCACATGTACCGCAATCGGAAGCATTGGCATTCCATCAATGTACAGGTGATAGTCCATGCCCAAGGCCTCATATGGCACGTCCGTGCCAAACACCCAGGGTCCAGCCATGACAGCTACATATACAATCAATGCCACATCCGATTGGAATTCGATCAGAACGTGTATGGGGACAGCTGGCTGGTTGGTGAGTGACATGGGTGGCAGGCATGACTATCCCCTCCCATGATGCACATCACAAGGGGCACATGCATGACTAACATCCTCCTGTCTTTTCCCTTACAGGTAACTCTGCATATCCACTGGGACCCCATCTCATGACTCCTATCCGGAACCCCCAAACCCCAGGCGAGGAAAGATACAATCAAGCACATGCCCAAACATGAGCAGTGGTGGAGCGCACCTTTGGCCTCCTAAAGTCACGTTTCCGATGCCTGGATAAGTCTGGGGGTACCCTCTTGTATTCCCCAAACTTCGTGTGCCAGATCATCGGTGCATGTTGCATGCTGCACAACTTTGCAGAAAGAAAGGGCCTGCAGATTGACCTACGTCAGGGATATGCAATTAGCGGACCTCCAGCTGTTGCAGAACTACAATTCCAATGAGGCATAGCAAGACTCTGACAGCCACAAGCATGAACCCAGTGGCTGAGGCATGATGGGACTTGTAGTTTTGCAACATCTGGAGGTCCGCTAATTGCATATCCCTGACCTACGTGATGACCTGACCCCTGAACCAGACAATCCCCCCCTAACCGAGGCTACCCCGTCTTCTGAGGGAAGAGCAGCCAGGAGACAGCTCACATTGGGCATCTTTGCACGTTAAAGATACAGATTAATCATGGCACAATGAGAATGCATGCATGCACACCACTGTGGTCCCTAGCACAGACACACCACATCCACATCAAATTGGATTGGCACCAGTCCACCATGCTGGACTTGTGAGCAGCAACGCCACGCCAAGGCTCCAATTATGTCACTGAACATTCATACACCAATCACACGGACCTGGGGATCACTTCTCCCTGGTCCTGGGGAACCCTTCTCCACCAAAATAGAGGGTGACACCCCTTTTCCGGCAGGAATGTCACCCCCACATTCACACAGCATTCACAACACAAAAAAAAAAAAAAAATGACCTGCAAAAGCAAAAAATTTCCAGCACAAAAAAATAAATAAAAAAAAATGACAAAAAAAAAACATTTTGTAACAAAAAAAAAATGGTGGAAAAACAAATTACTGCCCTCTGCGTGAGCCACGCCTGGGGTGCCCCCGGCCACGGCCCCGGCTTCTCAGGGGATACTCATGGGGAAGGGGTAAAACGGGGAAGGAGGATCAGCCCCTGATCTCTGCCCACCTGGTGGCCTGCCCTCCAAGGCCACGGCAATTCTGTCCAGGGCAGCACCAAGTGTTGCCGTGTTGGCCTGGATAGCCAGGGTAAGGGCCCTCACATCCTGCCCAATGCCTGCTGATGTCGTCTGCAGTTCGTTTAGGCAGGTTGTGAAAGCCCGGGAGTGGGAGTCCAGGTTCCCCAGCGTATCCTTGATGGAGGACAGGCTCTCCTCCATCCGCACCAATGTCTGGCTGACCTGTCCCAGATGGCGGGTCTGGAGGAACTGGTCCCTTCTCAGGGTGGCGGGCAGGAGATCGGCCAACCCCCTGGTGGTCTGGGATGACATCCTGCCTCCAGCTGATGCTCGTGGCCGGGGAGAAGGGGAGGCCCTTGTGAGGGGAGCCATGTTGGGGGAGGAGGGGGGGGGGGGGCTCCCCCTTAGGGAGGCCTGCCTGCTGCCAGCCAGAGGGGAGGAGTCCTCAAAACCCAAACGTCCAGTGCCTGACATGGACTCCTCCTCCTCATGATTCTCCTCCTCCTCATGATTCTCCTCCTCCTCACGATTGTCCTGCTCCTGTTGAACCTCCTCCGCGGACTCCGGCCTTGTTGGGGGGGCCTCATTAGGCTGCTGTCCTGGGGTTGGTGCGGTCAGGCCAGATGGCCCTGCACCCTCCTGCACATCTGTGGATGACACAAAACATTCACAGGTTGGAGGATCCACACACTTGCCACATATTCCCTTTCACCCCCTCCCCCACACATGCTACACACCTGATATTAAAAAATAAAACAACTTACCTGGCACCACGGGCTGGGGACTGGAGTCAAAGCCGGGCAGGCCCTCAACTTCATGCTGATGAAAGGTCAGGGCCACCGCACGCTCCTTCGCTGTCAGGCTAATACGGCATGGTGGGCCCCCTCCTGTGCCCCTGGCATGGGCATGCATTCTGGCCAACTTCTTTTTGACCAGACGCCGGAGGTCATTGATTTTTTTGTCAATCCCAGACCTAATCAGGGCTGTTAGGGGCAGGCTCTCTTGAGCTGTAGCAACAGCCTATCAGATTAGATTTTTGTGTTTTTGTTTTATGTGGTTGTCATGAGCAACAGCAAAGTCTGTAACACATGCTACACTGTTTTTAGCAGGGTCAGGGCAGTTCTTAATATCAGCCGTGGTTAAACAACTGATAGCCCCCCACTCCTGCAAACACCTGCTGGCTTACTCCCATCACCATGGGCAACAGCAGGCATATCCTTGCATATTTTACTGTTCTCAGCAGGACATTGCAGCATACAGTAAATTTTCACAGCTTTATGCAAATCACTGGGCATTTTGTAATTTATGCCCTGAACCTTACTGAACCCTGACCCAGATTTCATGGCTCAGACTTAATTATATTTTACCTACTCTTAATTCTAAGGGCTCTTTCACACGGGGTGGATCAGTAATGATCCGCCCCGTGCACCTCCGTTTGCTCAGCGGGGATCGCTCCGTTGATCTCCGCTGAGCTGCAGGATGACAGGGCGGTCCCCGCACACTGTGCAGGGAACGCCCTGTCTTTTCTCCGCTCTCCCCTATGGGGAATCGGATGAACACCAACATCTGTCCGTGTTCATCCGATCCGATCCGCCAGACGGAAGGAAAAGTAGGTTTTTCCTCCGGCATACTTTGGCGGATCGGAGTGGATCGGATGTCAGCGGACATGTCTCCGCTGACATCCGCGATCCCATAGGGATACATGTATGTCCGTTTTCCAACGGGTGGATGAAAAACGGACATACGGAACGTCCGTGTGAAAGAGCCCTTACAGATCCTTTCTGTACTAACTTCCAGCACACACTAGAGGGTGCTACACACTGATTTCATCTGAGCTGATCAGAGCTGCAGCCTTATACCCATGCTGAAACTGCCCAGCAGTATAATTTAATGGGGGGTGGGGTATACGGGAGGGGAAATTAATCATTTGGTGGAGAGGGCAATAGGCCCCCTGTAGCAACACCACTGTGTAAATGGACACATCAGCTAACATTGAGGGGTGTTTAGAAGCAAGAAAAAAATAAAGCAAGACGACTCTAGAAACAGCATTTAAAACACCCAGTGTGCGTGTTCCACAAGTAACTGGGCAATATTAAAAATTATAAAGTTATTTATGTATTCTATTTGTTGAAGTCTGGGTTGATGCATTAATGTCAATGTTGCCAGTCATTTTTTTGTATCTACAGCATTCATAAATCAATGTTACTAGCTTTGCCACTTTCAGGGGACAGAGCTCCAGACATAGACAAAACTTCAGACACAGCTAGTTGTAGTATTAAATCTTATGGTCCAATTTTCTGTAAGTGAGCTCAGTTAGAGACAGACGGCATAATTTACTAATAGTCACTTGTCTGAGTGGGATTACGGGGGAAACTGTCACCAAAGCTGTATAACTGAACTTCATAGTTAAATATTGCTTTTAGTACGGTGTAGTTAACAGCTATTTTGTGGGTGGATAATGTTTGTACAGGCTGCCTTAATGTTACAGTTTTATCGTAATACAGTAGCTGCGTCATTTTTTCTTTTTCCCAGTTTTGTTTGGCACCATACGTGCTACATTATAAACCATCGGACATAATAGCATACAGTTCAATTACATTCTATACAAACACTACACTACCAATATAACTTGCCTGAGCCCAGAACACAGTTAAAATATAGTTCTATTACATGTCCACAAGCACAAGATAATTAACTGCCCAACATGACCGGAGCACTAGGCATTGGTCAATATCATAATACAACAATTGTATTACCTGTGTTTGGGTTCGCCGCCACCATGGGTTTGCAGCAAATCCCTGGAATTTGTGAAGATCATGGATCATGAATTTCGGGCCAAATACTTTTCAGGTTCACTGCCAGAAGTAAGAACCAAGCTATGACATAGCCTTTGAACCTGGTCAGCTGAATCACATAATCCAATAATTTGAAGGAATTGATAACCCAGTCCCCTTTCTATAAAAGGGTGGGCTCTCAGCAGTCATTATCAGTGTATGTTGGAGTTGTTAGATGTTCCCCATGGCAGTGCCAAGCTTCACATGGCTTTTGTTTGATAATAGCTTGATTATCAAATCACCAGAATAACAAGAGTTTCTGCCCGCTAAACATAGTTATTATAAAGTTATACTACACATACTGCACTGATATAGAATGCTGCATCGAAAACCACAGGTTGCAGGAAAGAAATTCACAGACAGTGTTGAAAGGGGAATCAGCAATTGTCTTCTCCGGGTAGGGGGGCAGAGTAGCTGTCCCAGCCGGGAGAAGCCAGTCATTATTGCCAGCAGCTATAGCAGCCACTAGTGATAACCAAGAGAATGCAGCAGTAGGTTGTACCCAAGTTGATCGATTATCGTGGTACATTCAGCCTGCCCATTAACGTTTCGAATCCTGGCCAGTTCCTGGTGAACCTGCGGAAACTCAAACCGTGTATGGCCGGCCTAACAGACATATGACGTTACACTTGCCAACATAATGCAAATAACACAATTGTATAACACCATTATAACCTGAGTATCACCAACATTACCTGAACACTAGACAAAAATAAAAAAAATCAATATTATACTTAATGCTGACACAGGACAATGCACTTCCTAACATACTCTAAGCACTAAACATAATGCATGTTTCCTATAATACAATTCTATAATACTCTACACAGAACACTACACTTCCAAACAAATTGGATCACTAGCCATGACCATGATACAATCCTTTCATAGTTCATAAAGACTTTGAACTTCACACCTACAACTTGACCTCATCGTTCATAAAGACACTGGATTCTATGGGGTTGATTTACTAAAGACACATAGGCTGTTCACTTTGTAAGGGAATTTTCCCCTAGTTTAGTAGAGGAGATAACACTTTTGCAAGCAAAAATATATATATATATATATATATATATATATTTTTGCCATGTGATTGGGCATTTATTAAGCTAAGGAAAAACTCCCTTGCAAAGTGAACAGCCTTTTGCTGTAAATCAACCCTTATATCGCTAATGTGAGCTTAATACTGGGCAAGACCATAAAACAATCTTGTTCCAATTCATAAAGACATTGAACCCTACACCTCAAACATTACCTGATGATTACCTGGCCATCGCTAAAATCAATAATTATACGTCAGACAGGAGGCTCATATCTTATGCATTAATCTTTCTTTATTAATGCTCATAGCAGATAGTGCAAAATCATTTTAACGTAGTAAATAAAAAGAAAAAACTGTATGAACTACATATCCCAGCAGTCCTTGGGCCTTAGCCACTCCCCTCCTAGTCTCTATATATGGACTGTCCTCCTTTGGTTCTTCCTCTTTCTTTCTGCTCATGGCATGAGATAAGTATTGTTTAATTCTCTTTAATTGCAATAACTTTACTGTATACTTTATTGTAATTTATTATACTGTAAATATTGTTTAAATGATTGTATCTCACTTTCATCTGCGACCGGAATACTGCGGTAATCCCGCTATTCCGGTCCATTTTTCCCTATACCTGTGAATATTTCAGTTATTCTCCTCACATAACAGTCTATCCTCCTCCCTCCCCCCCCCCCCTCGCACACAGCGCGATTCGCGGGCTTTTGCAAGTAGGTCGCGTTTTTCGACGCAACATCTCAAACTGAGTTTACTTTCGACGCTACATCTCAAGTTGTAATCTCATCAGGGCGGACTTCGCCCACACTACTCATCTCAGCTGCTAGCCTATAAGGGCTCTAGGGGCCGTAGTCTCGCGAGACTTCGCCTCTGGAGTGTAATTTCCTCCCAGGCTCTCCTCCCACAGCAAACCAGTCTTCCTGTTGTCGGAGGTAAGAGCCTGAGTGAGTGAGCTAGTTAGATTCCCCTTTTTCTAGTTAGTCAGCTACCGCTCCCTAGGAATTTATTCCTTCCTCTCATTTATACAGCTGGCTAGCAATCCTTTGTGGGTATACAAAATGACAGACGAGGGCTCTCTCCCCACCCTTGATGAGGAGCTGACACTAGCACCAGCTCAAACCTTTAATGCTGCTCAGCTCCAAGAGCTCATTAGCAGATCTATTCAAGCAGCATTAGCTGCAACTGCTGCCCCCTCCGGAGCTCACCAAGCCCTGGCCCCCCCTGAACCCGTAACCAAGGGTAAATCCTCTCAGAAGAGGAAACATATTGGGACGGCCTATGACTCCCCGGCAGGGGAAGTAAAAAATGTGCATAGAGCAGCTCCCCACACGGACTGCCACCCCACGCATCCTTCAGACTCCTCTCAACCCCTGGGCCTCAGGGAGTCATCTAAAAGGCATGGTTCCGCCAAACGGACCAAACCCGACTCATACATAATCGAGTCAGACGAGGACTCGTCCGCTGAGACGGATAGGTCACAAGTCTCAGAGTCTGAGTATGAAGAAGTAGAGGATGCGGGGGCATCGGCGCTCCTACAGGACGCCAACCCTGACAATCAGGGCATTGACATTGTGGATGCCCTGGGCGAACCATTGTTCAACCCGGACGCCATATCACACCCCCATTCTGGGGATTGGGCTCCTTTACCCCACGTAGCACAGTACGTGGAGCTTTGGGCCCGCAGACCATTGGACAGACCCAACCGTAATAAGTTGAGAGCGGAATGTCCTCGCCCTCAGATTCCAATGAAAACAGTCATGACACCAGAGATAGATCCCATTCTATCAAAATATTTGCAAAAGTCTGGGAAGTTCCGCAAAAAGGGGATAGACCGATCTTTTAAGTCCATACAAGATCGTGTGCTGGATCTTTTTGGACCACTGACAAAGATCCTGAATATGGCAGAACAAGCTGCAACCACTGGCCAGACGGTCGATCTAACCCAACTACGTGGGTGGGCCCAAAGGGCCATATGCCTGGCGGGCAGCGCTAATAATGCCTGCTCTGTCGAGCGCAGACGCTCTATCCTGATGCGGCTAGATCCGCAATTGGCCCACTTAGCAGAGACCGAACCAGGTCCCGCAGCAGAAGGGATGCTTTTTGGTGAATCCTTAGTAAAGGATATCAATAAGTTTGTAGGACTGTTTAACAGCCTTGACAAAGCACAAACCTCTCTCAAAAGGTCAGGTGCTGGTAGTGTTTTTCCCCGGGTCGGCAGAAATAGGGGCCGTTCTGCCGGCCGCAATAACAACGGTAGACCGTTTCAGAGAGCGATTACCCAAACTCTCTACGCTCAGGCTCCCACTCCATACGCCACCACGGCGCAACCAGCACCCTTTTTTCCACCACGTGGAAGACCGCGGAGAGGACGCGGCCACAGAGGATACCCTCGTTCTCGCCCATACACCGGTGAGTACCACATGCATTCCATTGCCCCTCACTCCTGTGGGGGGCCGACTAATGTTTTTTACCCACGCATGGTCTGCGATTACGGCAGATACATGGATACTAAACACTGTTACAGGTTTCCACATAGAGCTTCTGTCCCCACCGAACCTAGGAATAATACCACCCCCTATTCGGTTCGCGGAAAACAACGTAGCTCTGATAGACAACGAGCTCCGGGAACTGATATCCAAGCACGCAGTGATCGAGGTCGACCCTTTTTCCCCGGGGTTTATCAGCAATCTCTTCTTAGTCAAGAAGAAAGGGGGAGGCTATCGCCCCATCATAAACCTTCGGGAATTAAATCAGTATGTCACCTATCGGCATTTCAAGATGGAGGGCATCCACTGCCTTCGAGACCTCCTACAACCGGGAGATTGGTTAGTGAAGGTGGACCTGAAGGACGCCTACCTCACCGTCCCCATGCATCGGGACTCCCAACACCTACTCCGTTTCTTGTGGTGGGGACGCACTTGGCAATTCACCTGCCTTCCATTCGGTCTGTCATCCGCCCTATGGTGTTTCACAAAAATCTTGAAACCAGCCATGGCATTGCTGAGGAGCAGGGGAGTACGTCTGATCGTTTATCTAGACGACATCCTCATACTTGCTTACTCCAAGGATCAGGCGTATCGCCACTCGGCCTGGACGATCAACCTATTACAGGGTCTAGGTTTCCTGATCAACCAAGAAAAATCAGTTCTCATTCCAACTCAAGAGATAGAATTCCTCGGTTTTTTGGTGGACACCAATCAAGCTGTCCTCCGCCTACCCAGCGCGAAATTGGCCCTGATCCGCAAAGAGATCAGGGCAGTACTCCGCAAGGGGTACTTATCTCTACGCATACTAGCCCGTCTGGTAGGTCTTCTGGCGGCCTCCATTCAAGCCATATTTCCGGCCCCTCTCCATTACAGGGCCCTTCAGAGACTAAAAATTATGCACTTATGACAGGGTCTCCGCTACGCAGACGAGATACCTCTCTCTTCGGAAGCCCAAGTCGAACTACGATGGTGGCTCCGGCACGCCGTCGAGTGGAATGGCAGAACTATCTTCAATTCATACCCAGACATCATCATAGAATCGGACGCGAGCCGCCGAGGCTGGGGTGCTCGTTTAGGGGGGACCTCGACGGGAGGGACCTGGTCCAGAGAAGAATCTCTCTTACACATCAACGCACTGGAACTCTCAGCGGCACTATTCGCCATTCAGAGCTTCTGTTGCGTTTTATTGCGCATGGACAATATTGCGGCGGTGCAATACATCAACCGCCTGGGTGGCACCAGATCCAAGATCCTAGCAGACATTACCACAGAGATTTGGCACTACTGTCTGTCTCGCGACATCATCCCTACGGCGGAGTACATTCCGGGTACCTCCAACACTGTCGCAGATTGGAACTCCCGTTACCTTATCGACTCCAGCGATTGGCGTTTGACCAATCAGTCTTTACCCAACTGAACCTACTCTGGGGCCCCCTGGGAATAGACCTATTCGCCTCACGTCTCAATCACCAGCTACCCCGTTTCTTCAGCTGGAGACCAGACCCGGGGTCCTTGGCGGTAGATGCTTTCCGCCACTCTTGGACGGGGGAAACGCATTATGCATTTCCCCCATTCTCGATGATCCCCAAGGTCCTACTACAGATTGCGAATCAGGAAGCGACGGTGGTGCTGATCACCCCATGGTGGCCGACTCAACCATGGTTTCCTCTCCTGCTGGAATTAACCATGGACCGTCCCAGACTTCTGCCCCCGTTCCCACACATCCTCTCTCACCCGACCAAGGGCATTCACCCCATGGTAGAGGAAGGCACGCTGACACTCCTGGCATGGTTGGTCTCGGGGTGCCAGACGTACACGACGGACTTTCAAACTCAGCTAGAGATCTCCTCACCGTGGCCTGGGCCCCCAGGACTCGATCGGCATATCGATCAGCCTGGGGCCTCTGGGTACGTTGGTGTGAACAACGGCAAGCTGATCCCGTACGTGCCCCTATTTCCGTCATAGCGAACTACCTAGCGGACTCTTTCGGATCTGGCAAGTCGTACAGTTCTATCAATATTTATAGATCAGCCATATCAGCCTATCACTACCCCGTGGACTCTCTGCCGATCGGCAAACATCCCCTGATATGCAGATTGTTACGAGGCATCAGGTTCAAACGACCTCCTCGCCCTAAATACCAATCCACCTGGGACGTCTCCAGGGACCTCGAAATGTTCTCCAGCTGGGAGGACAACGATAATCTATCTCTCAAACTACTGTCTTTTAAACTTACGGTACTACTGTGCCTCATCTCCATCAAACGTGTCTCAGACGTTAGGGCATTAGACATTTCCAGACGTCAGTTTTCTCCTCAAGGGGTTAAGTTCTCGGTAGTCCGCAGGACAAAAACAGGCCTACAATCGGTGTTTTACCCCTATTTTCCTGCACACCCACGACTCTGCGTGGTTAGATGCCTACAGGCCTACGAAGCACGCACTACCGACCTGCGACCCCCGGGATTTTTCCAACTCCTAATATCCTACGTACGTCCACACCACCCGGTCACTCCTGCCACTTTGGCACGATGGGTTAGATCAGCCATGGCAATGGCGGGTATAGACGTCACCCTGTTTGGAGCACATTCCTCCAGAGGGGCTATGGCTACCAAGGTGGTTGTGACTGGAGGCTCTCTTACTGACCTGCTAATGGCGGCCGACTGGTCTTCTGAGACCGTTTTTCGTTTCTTCTATTTCAGACCGGAGGAACATGTCGCCATGTCTGTCTTACGATAATCAGACCTCTGAATGTCTTGGTTTTTTGGATGCAATAATATAGATGTGTTAAGCTTTGAACTTGCATAAGATATGAGCCTCCTGTCTGACGTATAATTCGAGATTTTCCTAGCTTGTGACGGAAAATATTGATTATATGAAGACAGGAGGCGAGTATCTTCCCTCCCTTCCCAACCCTCTCATGATGTTCCGTATTATTTCAGGCTATTGATACCATTCGCGACCAGAATGTGCAAACAACCTACTAATCGGGTGATGTTCCCCTACTTCTGGAGGACCTGTTGGTCAGAATTACTCAGTTGGTTATCCCACGTTGGGAACCGTTGCTGTTACCATGGAACTTCCGGACAGGAAACTGTGAGGCCGGCTGGCCGAAGAGTCCACATATAACGAAGAAGTTCAAGTTCGGATCCGGGTGTCCATACCTCAAGATCCACATAAAGAAAGAGGAAGAACCAAAGGAGGACAGTCCATATATAGAGACTAGGAGGGGAGTGGCTAAGGCCCAAGGACTGCTGGGATATGTAGTTCATACAGTTTTTTCTTTTTATTTACTACGTTAAAATGATTTTGCACTATCTGCTATGAGCATTAATAAAGAAAGATTAATGCATAAGATACTCGCCTCCTGTCTTCATATAATCAATATTTTCCGTCACAAGCTAGGAAAATCTCGAATTATTACAATACATCAATGTCTACCTAAAATCCATGAATACTTTACTGTACGATGTACTCCTGAGACTAGGGAAGACTTGCTTTTTCTGCTATTTCTCCCACTAAACTCATCAGAACCTTTGAACGGACCGAACGTTCGCTCGAACATTTAGAACCCCATTGACGCCTATGGGATTTGAACCTTTGAATTCAAAAGTGCTAATTTTAAAGCCCAATATGCAAGTTATTGTCGTAAAATGTATTTGAGAACCCGGGTCTTGCCCCAGGGAACATGTATTAATGGAAAAAAAGTTTTAAAAACTGTCGTTTTTTTCAGGACTCCTGAAAAAAACAACCGTATTTAAAACTTTTTTTCCATTGATACATGTTCCCTGGGGCAAGACCCGGTTCTCAAAGACGTTTTCACAGGCATACTATACTATAGCAGGTACAATATTTAAAGGAATTTTTCCTTTTTTTATTTTTTTTATTTAAGCATCATTAAAATCACTGCTCCTCAGGAGCAGTGATTTTAATGATGCTTAAATAAATAAAAATAAACAATTAAAAATTCCTTTAAATATTGTACCTGCTGGGTGTCTATAGTATGCCTATGAAAACGTCTTTAAATAGCACAATCACCTGCCTGCCAGTAAATTAGGAAGAACTGATCTAGCTAAACTATACAGTGTATAAATATATGTACAACACCTGGGATGTAAATATATCCTCTACACACTGTAACATTAACTGACTAGCGTGCCTGCCTGCCTGCTCTATCTACCTGCAAAAAAATGACACTCTCTCTGTCTCTCTCTGTTCTCTCTAACCACCGCCGCAACACACTACATAAGGCCGACCTGCAGGCGGCCTTTTATAGTGTTGGGCTTGTACTAAACCCCCTGAGCCATAATTGACCAAGGCCACCCTGGCTTTGGCCAATTATGGCTCTCTATACTGACGGCGCTGTGATTGGCCAAGCATGCGGGTCATAGTGCATGCTTGGCCAATCATAAGCCAGCAATGCTGCAGTGAATTATGGGCCGTGGCGTGTCACTCGAATTTGACACGAACCACCCGTTTTGTTTGTATTTTGACGAACGATCGAACATACGTTGTGCGACTCGAATACGATGCTCATCCCTAGCCATGACCATAATACATTACTACTAAAATGTATAGACACAATGGATTCTATACTTCCAACATGACCTGGCCACTGGCCATAACCATAATACAATTCTAATACAATTTATAAAGACATTGGACTACATACCTCTAACATGGCCTCACCACTGTCCATGAATGTAATATAATTATTTTACAATTTATAAGGTGATTAAACTCTATCCCTCCATTATCACCTAATCACTGGCCGTGACCATAACACAATCCTATGACAGCTTATAAAAACATCTTTATTAAGACGATCTACAACACTAACTTTACCTGACCACCAAAAATTATAATAATACAGTTTCTAAAGATAGTCTACAACACTAGCATGACCTTACCACTGGTCATGATCACAATACAGGCATACCCCACTTTTAAGTACACAATGGGACCAGAGCATGTATGTAAAACGAAAATGTACTTAAAGTGAAACAATACCTTTTTTAACTTCTAGGGTGTAGTGGGGGATCAGGGGCTGTAGTTGAGGTCTCAGGGGCTGTATTGGGAGTGTCGAGAGCACACTGGAACAGGGCGGCCTATGCTCTCTGAGCTTCAGCTCCTTCTACTGCCGCTGCAAAATGTCTGTACAGTACTTGTAAGGCACTTTACATACACTTGCGGGTATGTCCTTACTCGCGAGTGTATGTAAAGTGAATGTACGTCTGTACAATGTTATTACATTTATGATGATTTCCCACAATACCGTGACCATTGGGCATAATCATCGTACACATTTCCTTTAGCTTATTCTTTAATATTCTGCTCAGAACATTACACATTTAAAGTGACCCAATCACTGGCCATGACCATAATACGGTCCTAAAATATTTTATGAAAAGCATAAAATCAATATTTATACTTGCAAACCAGCATGTAAAAAGGCTTGTCAATTAGTCGGACAGTCCGACTAATTGACAAGCCTTTTTACATGCTGGTTTGTGAGTATAAATATTGCTTTTATGCTTTTGATAAAATATTTTACTGATGGTAATGCACAAGGTCGGTGCACCCTCCTTCTTTCCTTTTTTTCCAGTTTAAAGAATACCCATTTTTCTGAGGAGGGCTGCAAGACTATAGGCTTTGCCTTAATCTAAAGAGTGGATCACACCACCTGTGTATAGCTAAACACCCAAGCGCAGGAGATTATTATTGCATAATATAGTCCTATTCATAAAGATATTGGGCCAGATTCAGGATTCGGTTCTTTTTGCCGGCGTAACGTTTCTCATTTACGTTACGCCGCCGCAACTTTACGCGCAAGTGCAGTATTCACAAAGCACTTGCTCCTAAAGTTACGGCGGCGTAGCGTAAATGGCCCGGCGTAATTCAAATTCGGTAGGTAGGGGGCGTGTAGTATTTAAAATAGGCGCAATCCCACGCCGAATGTACTGCGCATGCGCCGGCCGTCAATGTATCCCAGTGCGCATGCTCCAAATTATGACGGTGTTATCGACGTGAACGTCAATGATGTCAATCCCCATTCACAGACGAGTTACGCAAACAACGTAAACATTTTCAAATTCGACGCGGTCACGACGTCCATACTTAACATAGGATGCGCCTGCTTTTTGGTGCTTTATCTTTAGGCCGGGAAACCCCTTACGGAAACGGCGTAAAGTCACTGCGTCGGGCGGGCGTACGTTCGGGAATTGGCGTATCTCGCTGATTTACATATTCTCGGCGTAAATTAGCGGGAACGCCCCTAGCGCCCATTTTAAAATTGCAGTTAAGATACGACGGCGTAATACAATTACGCCGCTCGTATCTTAGCTGCAACCCGGCGTATCTTGTTTTCTGAATACAGAAAACAAGATACGCCGGCGCAGATTCTGAGTTATGCCGGCGTATGACTGATACGCTGGCGTAACTGTTACTGAATCTGGCCCATTGGTCTTGACACCTCCAACATGACATGACTTCTTGCCATGAGCATAATACAATCCTAATACTTGGCCACTGGGCAGGGCATTATCATAACACAATTCTATTACTTTATAAACTTTGTCAGTAACTCCTTTTCTAGTCAATAAAACATCAAAATAATGTTTTCATTGGCCCAATGAGTGGAAAAGAGCAAATAATAATTTAGGCAAGACCAGCGCAGGACCACCCCTAATGTAGTGTCTGCCTCTTTTATTGCTCTTGCTGTGGCATTGAATACAGTCCTACCCATGACAGTGTCTAAAGAAAATCTCAGAGTTTACTGAATATTATCTCAGAAATCCGTACATAAGTGTTATGATATAGACAAGCTGAGGTAGGATGCATCATTTTGTGGCTGACTGCATTATGATGGTTTTGTGGAGACATGCATTCCAGCTCTCTAGTCTTCCAGAGCCTAGAAAAGCTTCCAATTCAAGAGGGCACACAAAGCAACATCCCCAGCCAAGCGCGGACCAGGCTTTGGCTGTGAGCAAAATTTTCCAGCCACAGTGGAGCCAGCAACATTTACATTCTTCTATCTGAAGTAAATCCCTAATCCCCTGCAAGATTTACAGCCTGGCTATGCTATCTCTCTCTCTCTCCCTCTCTCTCTCTCTCTCTCCCTCTCTCTCTCCTTCTCTCTGGCTTGCTCTCGCTGTTTGTCTAATTATTACCAAATCTTCCTCTCATCACCTACTTTGCAATCTTCTTTCACTCATCATATCCCTTAAGGTCACTTACTGATAATTAAAGAAGAACTCTGATTGCAAAAAAAAAACAACAAGAAAAACCCCATTAAAACAGAGAGTTGCAATAGCTATTATTAAATCCTTTACTTGCATTACATTAGTATTCTCATGTTGTTTATGCCTAAATTTAAAACCCAGGCAAATGGCTAAATCCACTATTGAGACAAATAGGTTTGTATTAGGGCTGCAGAAATTAACGATTAATTGTTCGATTAATCGTTAATTTCTTTGATCGACTAAAATTATTTTGATCGAGGACGATCCGCAGAGTGAGCTCCGTGGTCTCGCCCATAGGAAAGACCGCGGCTTCGGCCTAGCTCTGCGGCCATCTTAGTCCACCCGGCGTCAGCCAAATAGCGGCGCGCTGACGTCATCCTCACCCGCCTGCCTGCTCGTATCATCTTCCCTTTCGCACATGTCAGCTACTCTGCGGATGGGTCTGCCGCCTGATGTAGGTAAGAGAGGACAACCATCCATATTAAAGCATGGGGGCAGATGTGTATATAAAAGTATGGGGGCAGATGTGTATATAAAAGTATGGGGGCAGATGTGTCTATAAAAGCATGGGGGCAGATGTGTCTATAAAAGCATGGGGACAGATGTGTCTATAAAAGCATAGGGGCAGATGTGTCTATAAAAGCATGGGGGCAGATGTATCTATAAAAGCATGGGGGGAGATGTGTCTATTAAAGCATGGAGGAAGATGTCTATTAAAGCATGGGGGAAGATGTGTCTATAAAAGCATGGGGACAGATGTGTCTATAAAAGCATGGGGGCAGATGTGTCTATAAAAGCATAGGGGCAGATGTGTCTATAAAAGCATGGGGGCAGATGTGTCTATAAAAGCATGGGGGCAGATGTGTCTATAAAAGCATGGGGGCAGATGTGTCTATAAAAGCATGGGGGCATATGTGTCTATAAAAGCATGGGGGCAGATGTGTCTATAAAAGCATAGGGGCAGATGTGTCTATTAAAGCATGGGGGAAGATGTGTCTATTAAAGCATGGGGGCAGATGTGTCTATAAAAGCATGGGGGCATATGTGTCTATTAAAGCATGGAGGCAGATGTGTCCATTAAACATGAGTGCAGATGTGTCTATTAAAGCATGGGGGCAGATGTGTATATAAAAGCATGGGGGCAGATGTGTATATAAAAGCATGGGGGCAGATGTGTATATAAAAGCATGGAGACAGATGTGTCCATTAAAGCATGGGGGAAGATGTGTCTATTAAAGTATGGGGGCAGATGTGTATATAAAAGCATGGGGGCAGATGTGTCTAATAAAGCATGGGGGCAGATGTGTCTATTAAAGCATGGGGGCAGATGTGTATATTAAATCATGGGGGTTGATGCTGTAATATACACATCTGCCCCCATACTGCAAAAATATACACATCTGCCCCCACCACATTTACCACTGGCTAATGCAGAATTGCAATGCAAGGAGATCAGCTAAAAGTAGTTGTATCTGTATGTGTGTTAATTAATCAAAATTAATCGATTAATCGATTTAAAAAAAAAAACGATAATCGAACACAACATTTTTAATCAGTCACATTTTTCCACCCATTCCTAAAATTTACACCTGCCAGAAAATAAAGTTTTGTGACATTATTTTCTTGAATGCAGTTGAGCAACACAGCTAGGTAATTTCCTTGCCCCCCAGCCTGTGATTGGACAGTAAAGAAGCTAAAACAGTCTGATGATGTCCTCTCTGCTCTCTCCTCCTGTAAGCATGCCACTTGTCAGCATATGCTCATATACACTATATTACCAAAAGTATTGGGACGGCTGCCTTTACACGCACATGAACTTTAATGGCTTCCCAGTCTTAGCCTGTAGAGTTCAATATTCAGTTGGCCCACCCTTTGCATCTATAACAGCTTAAACTCTTCTGGGAAGGCTGTCCACAAGGTTTAGGAGTGTGTCTATCGGAATGTTTGACCATTCTTCCAGAGGCACATTTGGGAGGTCAGGCATTGATGTGGACAAGAAGGCCTGGCTCATTCTCCTGTCTTTATGGACCTTGCTTTGTGCACTGGTGCGCAGTCATGTTGGAACAGGAAGGGGTCATTCCCAACCCCCAAACTGTTCCCACAAAGTTGGAATCAGGAAATTGTCCAAAATGTCCAAATTTCCCTTCACTGGAACTAAGGAGGCCAAGCCCAACCCCTGAAAAACAACCCCACACCCTAAACCCCTCTCCACCAAATGTTTTGGACCAGTGCACAAAGCAAAGTCCATAAAGACATGGATGAGCGAGTTTGGGGTGGAAGAACTTGACATAGACACACTCCTAAACCTCGTGGACGGCCTTCCTAGAAGAGTTGAAGCTGTTATAGCTGCAAAGGGTGGGCCAACTCAATATTGAAGCCTATGGACTAAGTTGTGCTATTAAAGTTCATGTGCGTGTAAAGGCAAGAGTTCCAATGCTTTTGGTAATAAAGTGTTTTATAGCCTGATTGACCCCTAGTTCTGCTCTACTTTCTCCCAATTTGAGCTGTGCTAAAATCTATTCAAATACATATACTGTATGTTTCCTACTTGCACTTAAAAAGATATTTAGGCCAGGTTCACACATATGCCAATTGGATGTAGGTTTCCCTGCATCCAATGTGACCAGCTCTTAATGGAACCAATTCCCACAGAGCCGGGGGCGGCCACTGTCTGCATTTTAAAAGGGTGTTGTGCGTATTTGGTTTCCGATTCAGGTGCAAATTTAGGTAAAAATTTGGACCTGATTCGCATCTGAATTGGTGAACACGAACGCATCGAACCCCATGCTGTGAACCCTTAAAAAAAACAAAAACCTGCAAGACAAATGCATAATGAGCTAGTATCCATAGAATACAAGCTCATTATGTATTACTTACCTCAGATCAAAGCCCCTGCAGCCGTCCACGACCCCCCCTCCGGCCGCGGACATCTCTCCCGGAGCTTACTTCGCGGTAGTAACTGCACATCTAACTGAAGCAACGGCATGATGTGCCATTGCTTCAGTGCGCATGTGCCTATCACTTTGGCACATGCAGAAACAGGGGGATATCTCCCAAACCGTGCAGGTTTAGGAGATATTCAGGGTAGTTACAGGTAAGCCTTAGGCCGCGTACACACGATCGGTCCAACCCAATGAGAATGGTCCGACAAACCGTTTTCATTGGGTCACTGCTGAAGTGGCTTGATGTGCGTACACACCATTAGTTCAAAAACCGATCGTGTCAGAACGCGGTGACGTAAAACATAGCGACGTACTGAAAAAACGAAGTTCAATGCTTCCAAGCATGCGTCGACTTGATTCTGAGCATGCAGGGTTTTTTGAACCGATGCTTTTGCGTACTAACGATCGGTTTGGACCGATGGTCAGGCGTCCATCAGTCCGATTTTAAAGCAAGTTTTAAAACTTTGGTCCGTAGGACGACAGACCGATGGCCTGTACACACGGTCGGTTTGGAACGATGAAACTGGACTTCAGTCCATTTTCATCGGGTTGGACCGATCTTGTGTACGTGGCCTTAAAGGAGTTGTAAAGGAAAAAAAACGTTCACCTTAATGCAATCTATGCATTAAGGTAAAAAACATCTGATGATGCCGCCCCCCCCAGTCCCCCTTTTACTTACCTGACCCCTCAAAAGTCTCGCAACGCTGCTGTCAATCACATCCAGTGATGCGGCGCGCCAAGGGGCGGGGCGAGTGATACAGTGAGCGCCTATGGCCGAACGCTGTATCACGGGAGCGTGAGCAAGGACTTACCACCATGCGAGCTCTCTTGCATGAATGTGGTGAGTTCTTGCGGGGAGGACCAGAGACAGACGCCAAGGGACCCCAGAAGACGTGGGTCGGGGCCACTCTGTGCAAAACGAACTGCACAGTGGAGGTAAGTATAACATGTTTGTTATTTTAAAGAAAAAAAAATATTTATTAAAGTATTTTGGCAGATGAACAGGTTCAGAATGGTTAAACAGAACGTTAAAACAAAAAACACCAAATTTTCTTCATTCTTAGTAATTTTAACTACTTGTCCACCGCCCACCGTCAAATGACGGCGGGCGGAGGACTCCATTATCCTGACATTATCTTTTTAAAGCCGTGGGCGGGCTCTGCTGGGATCCCGGTGCGAGTGCCCGGCGGCAACGATCGCCGCCGGGCACACGCGATTGCCCAGTAACTGAGCTGGGACGTGCAGCTCTGTATGTAAACACAGAGCTGCACGTCCCTGTCAGGGAGAGAGGAGACAGATTGTGTTCCTTGTACATAGGGACACAATCGGTCACCTCCCCCAGTCACCCCCCCTCCCCCTAGAGTTAGAACACTCATAGGACACACATTTAACCCCTTCCCCGCCCCCTAGTGGTTAACCCCTTCACTGCCAGTCACATTTATACAGTAATCAATGCATATTTATAGCATTGTTCACTGTATAAATGTAAATGGTCCCAAAAATTTTAGAAGTGTCCGCCATAACGTCGCAGTCCCAATAAAAAAATCGCAGATCGCCGCCATTAATAGTAAAAAAAAAAAAAATGCCATAAACTATCCCCTATTTTGTAAACACTATAAATTTTGCGTAAACCAATCGATAAAAGATTTACCAAAAATATGTAGAAGAATACGTATCGGCCTAAACTGAGGAAAAATTTTTTTTTTTTATATATTTTTTGGGGATATTTATTATAGCAAAAAGTAAAAAATATTGAATTTTTTTCAAAATTGACGCTCTGTTTTTGTTTATAGCGCAAAAAATAAAAACCGCAGAGGTGATCAAATACCACCAAAAGAAAGCTCTATTTGTGGGAAAAAAAGGACGCCAATTTTGTTTGGGAGCCACGTCGCACGACCGCGCAATTGTCAGTTAAAGCGACGCAGTGCCAGAAGCTTAAATTTTGTCTGGGCAGGAAGGGGGTCTAGGTGCACAGTAGGCAAGTGGTTAATGCACTTTGGCAAAATGGGAGAATTTTGCAGTAATCAAAATTTTGGGAAAGTAACATTATTAGTTTTGCTTGCCTTGATTCAATCAAGGTAACTCAGACCAAATACCTAATGAATGTTGACCGTTCAAAGGATATCTATATCTCTAACTATTTCAACTCCTTGCACATACCTTAGATTAGCAGACAATCCGTCGGCAAGCTCTCCTGAGCTCTTTTGATGGAGCAAGGCTGCAGAGTACTGTGCATGCACAACTTTTCTCCATACACCCCAATGGAAAGTCTGATTACTTACAAGTCTTCAGGCTAGGTTTATTTAAAGTATAGCCATCCTTTATAATAGAGCTTCAAGCCACAGAACAGTTTTTGTTTTGGCTAGGGTGGGGAAAGTTTGCAACTTGTATTGCTGTTTATATCCAACTTGGATGCACCGTCCCAAAAACTTCCCGACGTGCATTGCGCAAAATGACGTCGCAAGGACGTCATTGTTTTAGACGTGTACGTAAATGGCGTCCAGCCCCATTCACGGACGTCTTACGCAAACGACGTTAAATTTTCAAATGGCGACGTGGGAATGACGGCAATACTTAACATAGGATGCGCCACCTTCGGGCTGCTTTATCTTTACGCTGCGCAAACCTTACGGAAACGACGTAAACTACGACGGGGCGACGTAAAAACGTTCAGAAATCGGCGTATTAGGCTCATTTGCATAGGCAAATGAGAAAACAACGTTATGGCCACCTAGCGGCCGGCGTTGTCATTACATCTACGATCAGACGGTGTAATTCTTTTACACCTGTCGGATTTTTAGTGTATCTATGCGTAAGTGATTCTAAGAATCACACGCATAGATACCTATTGAGATATCTGAGATACACCGTCGTATCGCCTCTGAGAATCTGGCCCCAAGTCTGCTTTCATTTCTCACCATATACCCAATAAATGATTTTTACTCGCTTCCTGTGATCAGAAAAACAGAGCCGAAATCTTTCTAAATGGGGTTCCAACAGGAGCATACTGCCATAACCCCAGTATTGGTTGTGATTTTTCAGTAATTGCATTGGAATTTTGTAAAGTGAGCATTTTAGACACCAATAGTACTTAGAAAAATACTTTATCCGATTGTTAATTAAAGCGGAACTTCGTCCCAAAAGGGAAAGTTTTGTTTTTCCGCCTCCTCCCTCCTCTATCACTTTTGCTTACATTGGGGGTTATTTACGAAAGGAAAATCCACTTTGCACTACAAATGCACTGCAAGTACGCCTGAAAGTGCACTTGAATGTGCAATTGCTGTAGATCGCTGTAGATCTGAGGGGAAGCTCTGAAATAAGGGGAAGCTCTGCTGATTTTATCATCCAATCATGTGCAAGATAAAATGCTGTTTTTTTATTTTCCTTGCATGTCCCCCTCAGATCTACAGTGACTGCACTTCCAAGTTTACTTTCAGTGCACTTGTAGTGCAAAGTGGATTTGCCTTTCATAAATAACCGTCATTGTTAATAACCCCCATCTTTTGGAGGAGTGGGTACCTGGTTTTGACAGGTATCCACTCCCACTTCCGCTCAGATAGCCTATGGTAATCCAAGCAGAAGTTCAGCCCCCTCCTTGCCCCGCAGCCTTCTGGAACATGTCACAGGTCCCAAAAGGCTGCGGGACCATTGACGAAGTGCAGCGCAGCTCGAGCATGCCCAGTGGGAAGCTGGCTGTAAACCCGCAAGAAGTCACAGCAGGCATCTCTTAGTAAGCATGCCGGTGCTGTGGACCCGAAGTCCAGTGAAGAACTGGCCTAAGTGAGGACAGTGCTGGATCCTTTGACAGGTAAGTGTCCTTTTGTTAAAAGTCAGCAGCTACAGTATTTTTTTCAGTCTGAAGATTCTCTTTGAAGTGATTGTAAAGGATCTTTAACCACTTGCCTACTGTGAACCTACACCCCCTTCCTGCCCAGACAAAATTTAAGCTTCCGGCACTGCGTCGCTTTAACTGACAATTGCGCGGTCGTGCGACGTGGCTCCCAAACAAAATTGGCGTCCTTTTTTTCCCACAAATAGAGCTTTCTTTTGGTGGTATTTGATCACCTCTGCGGTTTTTATTTTTTGCGCTATAAACAAAAATAGAGCGTCAATTTTGAAAAAAATGCAATATTTTTTACTTTTTTCTATAATAAATAGTGTTGAGCAGAATATGCCATATTCGAATTCGCGATATATCTCGAATATATAGTCGAATATTCGACAGATATTCGCTAAATACGAATATTCGTGATATATTTTCGAAATGAAATGATTGCGAATTTTCGCTATCGCGAATGCGATTGCGAATTGCGAATTGCGATTGCGAATATTCGAGAAATGCGGAATGGAGCACTCTGATTGGCACAGAATATTCGTGATATATTACAATATAAAATAATTGCGAATATTCGGCAAATGCGGAAGGAGCACTCTGATTGGCTCAGAATATTCGTGATATATTACAATACACAATAATTGCGAATATTCGGCAAATGCGGAAGGAGCACTCTGATTGGCTCAGAATATTCGTGATATATTACAATACACAATAATTGCGAATATTCGGCAAATGCGGAAGGAGCACTCTGATTGGCTCAGAATATTCGTGATATATTACAATACACAATAATTGCAAATATTCGAGAAATGCGGAAGGAGCACTCTGATTGGCTCAGAATATTCGTGATATATTACAATACACAATAATTGCGAATATTCGAGAAATGCGGAATGGAGCACTCTGATTGGCTCAGAATATTCGTGATATATTACAATACAAAATAATTTCGAAATTTCGAGAAATGCGGAATGGAGTACTCTGATTGGCTCAGAATATTCGTGATATATTACAATATAAAATAATCGCGCGATATCGCTATTTGCCGAATAATCGCATTGCGATTTTTCGGCAATATAAAATGAGCGCTGCAGCTACTCGGCCCAAGGTCTCTAATCATACCAGCAATGCTTTTAGATGTCGATGGGGATCTCTAGGATGTGATCTGTTCTAAAAAAAATTTTTAAAACATTCGAATATTCGAAATAGCGAATATTCGCCGCGATATTCGCGTTATTCGCGAATACTCGAATATGCAATATTCGTAGCGAATATTCGCAATGCGAATATTCGTGAGCAACACTAATAATAAATAACCCAAAAAATATATAAAAAAAATTTTTTTTCCTCAGTTTAGGCCGATACGTATTCTTCTACACATTTTTGGTAAAAAAAAAAATGCAATAAGCGTTTATCGATTGGTTTGCGCAAAATGTATAGTGTTTACAAAATAGGGGATAGTTTATGGCATTTTTTTTTTTTTACTATTAATTGCGGCGATCTGCGATTTTTTTATTGGGACTGCAAAGTTATGGCGGACACTTCGGACACTTTTCTGAAATTTTTGGGACCATTTACATTTATACAGTGAACAATGCTATAAATATGCATTGATTACTGTATAAATGTGACTGGCAGTGAAGGGGTTAACCACTAGGGGGCGGGGAAGGGGTTAAATGTGTGTCCTATGAGTGTTCTAACTGTAGGGGGAGGGGGGGGTGACTGGGGGAGGTGACCGATTGTGTCCCTATGTACAAGGTACAGCAACGGTCTCCTCTCCCTGACAGGACGTGGAGCTCTGTGTTTACATACAGAGCTCCACGTCCCCGCTCAGTTACTGGGCAATCGCGTGTGCCCGGCGGCGATCGTTGCCGCCGGGCACTCGCACCAGGATCCCAGCAGAGCGGCGGGTGCGCGCCGCCCGCGGCTTTAAAAAGACATCACGTCATATGACGTGATGTCAGGACAATGGAGTCCTCCACCCGCCGTCATTTGACGGTGGGCGGTGGACAAGTGTTTAAAAAAACAAACATGTTATACTTACTTGCTCTGCGCAATGGTTTTGCACACAGCAGCACCAATCCTCCACTTCTGGGGTCCCTCATAGGCGCTCCTGGTTCCTCCTGCTTTGGAGTACCCCCAGCTGCTTGCTAGGGGCAGTATGCACATGGGCTTGATCCTGAGTGTCAGGCCGCGATACACACGATCAAATCTGTCTGCTGGAAACGGTCTGCCAAATTCAATCGTGTGTACGGGCAAACTGACGGATTTGGCCAGCCGACAGATTTGAAAGCATGCTTTCAAATCTGTCGGCTGGGAACCCGTCCGCCCGACATGTCTGCTGGTTAGTACGCTAACCAGCAGACATATCTGCTCGCACACGCGTTGAATGGTTTTGACGCATGTGCGGAAGTGTTTTACTTCCTGGTGCGGTAACGTGGCGGCGTCAACGTCACCGCCACGTCAGCGCGCTCTCTGCCGGCGGGGATTTTGGTTTGATCGTGTGTACACGATCAAACCAATACGTCCCAGCAGACAGATCTGTTCAAATCGGTCTGTCCAACCAATTTGAACAGATAGATTTACTCGTGTGTACGGGGCCTCACAGTATGCATCTATTGATACACACAATACAAGTAGGCCCTGCCCCATGCCCCCTCGTCACTGTATTTGATTGACAGCACTAGTCAATGGATCCTGCTGCTCTTACTAAGTCCAGTGGGGAAGAGAAGAGAGACAGCAGTGCGGCTGGACCAAGATCAAGCTTATGTAGGTATTTAGGGGGGGGGGGGACTGGACGGAGCTGCACCCAAAAGGTTTTTTACCTAAATGCAGAGAATGGATTATGGTAAGAAGCCTTTAGCCTTTGCAACCACTTTAAATCAAGTCTTCTGTGCAGGAAAGGTATTAAATATTTGACCAAGTTAGAAAAACATGGATGTGTATTTATATTGGACTGAAGAATAATTTGATTCGTTTGAAGCCCTACCAGAAATTACAGTATGATTTTGGTATTCTGAAGAACAAAGAAACTGGCAGTTGGTGTCCTTTAATTCAAATTCATATTTCTTGCTGTTAATGCTCAATTCAACAAGTTCAATTAGTTCCAGTTCTACAACAAATCCTTTTCAATTTTCTACTTCAGTTCAAATCATGTTATTATTGTATGTAGGTCAGGGGTCTACATGTGGTTTCAGCAGTTTAAGTGGGACCATGGGCAAAATATATATACAAAAAATACATATAGGATTAGGTCTTTGGGTAATATTACTTCTTTGCTGTGCGTTAATGCACCTGATGTCATGCGGTAACACATAGTCTATTAAAGCACCCGTTCAAACAAAAGGGCTGCAAACACACTCTAACATATAAAAATACACATGCCCCCATGCATTAGAGTGCCAAATTGACTGGCACCACTATGAAACAATACATGTTATGTAAATCTGGCCTAACACAGAATTTTTGAAGTTTTTGAGTCCCCCTGTAACATAGTTTTCTTACATATGGATCCTGCCATTAGTCTGTTATTTTTGCACTTAATAGGGTTCATTGTTCACTCTGTAGTGAAATTGCACATCAGTGTTGTCACCTTGTGAATAAAGTAAATTGAATTAACATATAGTCATAAATAGATTTGAACCAATTCTGGGCTAATTTTTGATGAGCTATTTTTTTTTAAGTATTTAAAAAAAAATGTTTTTATATTGGACATGAAAAATAAGAAAGGTAATTAGGGACTAATTAGGCCTAAATAACATTTAAGCAGAAACTATTTTACTCAATGATCTTTAATAAAAGTTTAGCGATAGTACACAATTAGAGTTGGAAGGGATTGTACCGTTTTGCAGCGCAAAAATAATATTTAAATATTTTATTTTTTTTAACTATAGTTCCTTGCTGCAGCTTAACCACTTAACCCCCGGACCATATTGCTGGTCAAAGACCAGAGCACTTTTTGCGATTCAGCACTGCGTCGCTTTAACTGACAATTGCGCGGTCGTGCGACGTGGCTCCCAAACAAAATTGGCATCCTTTTTTTCCCACAAATAGAGCTTTCTTTTGGTGGTATTTGATCACCTCTGCGGTTTTTAGTTTTTGCGCTATAAACAAAAATACAGCGACAATTTTGAAAAAAAATTATATTTTTTACTTTTTGCTATAATAAATATCCACCAAAAATGTATAAATTTTTTTTTTTTTTCCTCAGTTTAGGCCGATACGTATTCTTCTACATATTTTTCGTAAAAAAATATAAGCGTTTATTGATTGGTTTGCGTAAAAGTTATAGCGTTTACAAAATAGGGGGTAGTTTTATGGAATTTTAATGAATATATTTTTTGCTAGTAATGACGGCGATCAGCAATTTTTTCCGGTACAGTGACATTATGGCGGACACATCGGATGCTTTTGACACATTTTTGGGACCATTGCCATTTTTATAGCGATAAGTGCTATAAAAATGCATTGATTACTATAAAAATGCCACTGGCAGTGAAGGGGTTAACACTAGGGGGCGGGGGAAGGGTTAAGTATGTTCCTGGGTGTGTTCTAACTGTATAGGGGGGTGGAACGACATGGGGAAATCTCTGATCTTCCGTTCATACATTGCATTTCTCTCCCTGACAGGACCGGGAGCTGTGTGTTTACACACACAGCTCCCGGTCCTTGCTCTGTAACGAGCGATCCTGTATACCTGGCGGCACACGCGCGGTAGTCGGGGCGTGCGTGTGCGCCCCTAGTGGCTGCTGGGCGAGGCAACGTTATATTACGTGCTCTCGCCCAGCAAAGCCAACCCGCCGCCGTAAAACTGTGGTGGCAGGTGTGGAAGTAGTTAATTTACAGTAAAATCATTGAACATGCCCTGTAAAACAGTTACAGCTGCTAAAAAATGTGTTACAATGTTATATTTAGGGTCTCATTTGAAAAAACGAGAACTCCTCTTGGAGACTTGAGAAAGGGGTATTCAGCCCCGAAACAAGTAGCCATGCCCATTTACGGGACATATGATGTCATCACGGCTGCCAGGTCGGCTTCTTACATTTCCTTGCTTTCCACTGTGGTTATCATCTATGTGAGATACAGATGCAGCTTGCTGCCCCCTACTCTCACTAGAGTTCACAAATCAGTGTTTGCAGTTTCGTAAGTGCTAATTAAATGATGGTATTCCAGCATGTCCTTTCTTTTTTTTTTTTCAGCATGTCCTTTCGACAGAAGCCGGTTTCTTACATGCTTTACTAGCAAGAGCCTCCCCATATCCTGCTCAGAAGAGAGACTGCTGACATTGCCATAATTTAAACTTCATGCCTATTACTTTTTAAATTAACTTGTTTTCAAGGACTGAACACATTTTCTTTTTATGTCATTTATTATTCCATGTTGATTCCCACCCTTTAGCTTTTGCACTGGAACTCCATTATTGCGCCTGGGTATACACATACATACTTGAACATGTTTTAGGGTGTTAGTGTTTTTGTGATTGTACTATTCACTCTTGTCAGCACATGAATTGATGCAAAGGGCTGATTCAGGTACTTACAATTCTTATTTCAAAATACATTTAATAGTGTAATAATGATTATAAAGCTGCATTTATTTGTGTGTTTTTTTTATATCTGCCCAGTATTTCACTTCCATGGCAAGTTCCAAAGTTAAACTTGGTTATACAGTGCCTTGTAAAAGTTTTCATACATTTTGTCATGTTACAACCAAAAATGTAAATGTAATTTATTGGGATTTTATGTGATAGACCAACACAAAGTGGCACATAATTATGAAGTGGAAGGAAAATGATAAATGGTCTTCCAAATATTTTACTAAATATCTGAAAAGTGTGACGTGCATTTGTATTTAGCCCCCTTTATTCTGATACCCCTAACTAAAATCTCAAGGAACCAATTGTCTTCAGAAGTCACCTAATAAGTAAATAGAGTCCACCTGTGTGTAATTTAATCCTAGTATAAATACAGCTGTTCTGTGAAGCCCTCATAGGTTTGTTAGAAACCCTTAGTGAACAAACGGCATCATGAAGGCCAAAAAACACACCAGACAGATCAGGGATAAAGTTGTAGAGAAGTTTAAAGCAGGGTTAGGTTAAAAAAATTATCCGAAAATGGAAAGACTGTGACACAGCTGCAAACTTACCAAGACATGGCTGTCCACCTAAACTGACAGGAGAGCATTAATCAGAGAAGCCCATGGTAACTCTGGAGGAGCTGCAGAGATCCACAGCTCAGGTAGGAGAATATGTTCACAGGACAACTATAGTCATGCAATGCACAAATTTGGCCTTTTTGGAAGAGTGGCCAGAAGAAAGCCATTGTTGAAAGAAAGCCATAAGAAGTCCCATTTGCAGTTAGCTAAAAGCTTTGCGGGAGACACAACACACATGTGGCAGAAGGTGCTCTGGTCAGATTAGACCAAAATTAAACTTTTTGCCCTAAAAGCACAACGCTATGTGTGGCAGAAAACTAACAATGAAAATCACCCTGAACACACCATCCTCACCGTGAAACATGGTGGTGGCAGCATCATGTTGTGGGATGCTTTTTTCCAGCAGGGACAGGGAAGCTGGTCAGTGTTGATGGGAAGTTGGATGGAGCCAAAAACATGTTAGAAGAAAACTTGTTAGAATCTGCAAAAGACTTGAGATTGGGGCAGAGGTTCACCTTCCAACAGGACAACGACCCTAAACATACAGCCAGAGCTACAATGGAAGGGTTTAGATCAAAGCATATTCATGTGTTTGACTGGTCCAGTCAAAGTCCAGACCTAAATCCAATTTAGAATCTGTGACAAAACTTGAAAATTGCTGCTTACAGACGCTCTCCATCCAATCTGACAGAGCTTGAGATATTGCAAAGAAGAATGGGCAAAAATGTCACTCTCTAGATGTGCAAAGCTGGTAGAGACATCCCCAAAAAGACTTGCAGCTGCAATTGCAGTGAAAGGTTCTACAAAGTATTGACTCAGGGGGCTGAATACAAATGCAAACCACACTTTTCACATATTTATTTGTAAAAAATTCTGAAAAACATTTATAATTTTCCTTTCCCTTCACGATTATGTGCCACTTTGTGCTGGTCTATCAAATAAAATCTCAATAAAATACATTTATGTTTTTGGTTGTAACATGACAAAATTTGGAACATTTCAAGCGGTATGAAAACCTTTTCAAGGCACTGTATGAAATCAAAAGTTGTAATAATTCTATCTATCATTATTAAATGGGTTGTAAAGGAAAAAAATGTTTTGCCTAAATAGCTTCCTTTACCTTAGTGCAGTCCTCCTTTACTTACCTCATCCTTCAATTTTGCTTTTAAATGTCATTATTTCTTCTGAGAAATGCTCACTTACTGTTCCTCTGTCTGTAACTCAACACCGGAATGCAAGGCTTTCTCCCTGGTGTGGAGAAAGCCTCTTAAGGGGGAGGGGGCGAGCAGGCAAGTCAGGACACTCTCTACTTTGCAGATAGAGAAAGGAGCTGTGTGTTCGTGGGCGTCCTGACACTCCTGCTCGCCCCCTCAAGAGGCTTTGTCCACACCAGGAAGAAAGCCTTGCATTACGGTGTTGAGTTACAGACAGAAGAACAGGAAGTGAGGATTTCTTAGAAGAAATAAGGACATTTAAAAGCAAAATGAAAGGATGAGGTAAGTGAAGGAGGACTGCACTAAGGTAAAGGAAGCTATTTAGGAAAACATTTTTTTCCTTTACAACCCCTTTAAGTTGTAATAATTGTATCATAAATTTTATCTCAAGCAGATTTGACTTTATCACCCTCTGTAAATAACCATAATACATCTAAAAATAAGAAAACAGATGCATTATTTAAGTCCCAAGGAGGCTTACATTTTTCCCATGAGGCATTGATTTGTAATGGGGGGGGGGTTGGAGATCTATCTGTTGAAAGATTAAGTCTTGTTTTACATAAATGAAGCCCAGAAATAATCAAGTTACTTATCGGAACCGGGCCCTATCTGTGATTTAGGGCCAAGTGAAGGAAAAGGGATTGTCATAAATATTTATAAGGTTCTTTGTGTGTAGTAACTCTAATCGCAAGGGAGCTCAGATCCATTTCTTGCCGGGAGAGAGGAAAAGTCTGTGAACGAGCAAGGAAATAAGCTGATGGATAAATCACAAGCTTTTTTGAGGCAACGTGTACTCAATCGTTTCTATCTTAATGCAGATATCAAAGAGGGGTGGTTAGCCATTAGCAGTTCAAGCCAGGAAAGCCCAAGGACCAACAATAACCCAATTTGCTATGCTTTATCACCTTTCATCAAACCCCAAGTAACCTCTCATTTAGTTAAACCTGAACTCCAGGTAAAGATCCTAATGCACAATTGAAACACATATACATATATAAACAGTCTTACCCACCAAAAGATTTGTCATTGTGATTAAAACTTTCTCTGCCATTGAATCCTGGGTGCAGCACTGTGCAAATCACTAGAATCTCATTCGCTCACAGTGCTGGTCCTCACTATTTTACTCTAGCCCTGTTGTACAAGGGATTGAGTAGCTAATATAAAGATGAAGTCAAGGATCTATACTTACTATATTTAAAAATACAGTGAATAGCTTGTAATAAATACCTAACTTAAAAGCTAAGTCCACCTGTAACGGTCACCACCGTTTACGATCTTCCATCAACCCAAGACAGCTTATCCGACACTCCACAATCCAGCAGACACGATCCATTCCATTTCCCAGAATAACGAGACTCCGTTCTCTAGTTCCAAAATTAATGAATGCTTTAATGGTTTCTTCTCAGCTTTTTATGCAGTTACAAGTATGTGACAGTAATCAAAGGGACAATGAAATCTCCACCCCCCTAATCACACACTAAGGCTAATTACTAATTAGTGTCCAGACATTTCGGCACCGACCTTGACGAGACACATTCCTTTAGATAATGACATCAAAACAAAATACTATCACACAATGATTTGACCTCAACCCACATCTTTAGACAGACGTCTGTCTCCGGCAGAAGGGTCTTAACACCTGGGCATCAATAGGCTATCACACAGTGTTATCACACAATGAAGAGGTCTTGGAGCAGACCTGAATTAACACCTTTACACAATGGACAATGAAATGTCTAGGAGTAGATGCAATTGACACCTTTCAAAAGAATGTTTTCCCACATTGAATAACCAACAACTTGTGATATCTCAAGACATCCTGCAAGCATGAATTATTATTAATGTCCCATCTCATGTAATACATGAATTATGATTCACTAGCCACCCCATGCCCAAAAGGGGCACAGGGTGAACTTAGACCCAAGAGTTCTTAGGGCCACTGGCACAGGAGTATCTCTCATCCTTCCAAAGTCTCTGGTTGTCACGGGTCATTCCGTTACAGCACCTTATTCCAAAAAATAATAAATACAGTTGAAGAAGGAATCTGCAAAGCATTGCAACTGTGATCAGTGGACCATGGGTGCAATGTTTAGACTATTTCTGCACCCATTGGCCCATAGCTAGGACCAACGTTCTGAAAAACCCTTCTGTGTTACATGTGTTCCCCCAAGTCCCCCCTCCTTATACTTACCTAAACCTAAATCCAATCCAATGAATGACAGCCATGGCCCTCCCGCTCTGTCTCACCTCATGGCACAGACTGATAGAAGCAGGTGAGTGGGAGGCGGGCCAAGCCGCCATGTCTGTGTCAATGGACACAAACAAGGCAGCTCGGGAGCGAGCCCACACAAGCGCCTTCATGGGAAGTGACTTCCTATACATAGTATATCTAAATGGGGCGGTCCATAAGTGATTAAAAATATATTATTTTTTCCGTTAACTATTCAGCATCTAGCACATCTCAAAATGTTGGATAGACTGATCCTTAAAGTGGTAGCGAACACTTTTCTGCTACTTTTGCCTTCAGGTAACCTTACCTGTAGATAGAATGAACATGTTCTTAATGTGCACCGTTTAGAAGATATTCCAGTGAGAAGCAGCTGGTGAAGTCACCGGCGCATGCACTCTGAAGGGACGGCATACTCATGCCATCCCTTCAGAGCTCTGTGCCACAGCCGGGACTGCATATGTGGGAGTGATGTCATCGCGGCTTGGCCATTCATATGGCCAAAGCCCGCAAACTCAGAATAAAGACCAGGTGAAGCTGGAAGCCCTGTTAGCTGACAGCTCGCCGTTGGAGGGCTTCGTTTCAAGGTAAGTCTCTCATAATTTGCTAGTATGCAATGCATACTAGCACAATATGATTTTATCTTGAAGTGTGAATTTTGTTTTTTTTCACTGGTTACTACTAATTTATTGCGATTAACCGATTTTATCTGATAACTGGTGAATCTAGTAAAATTTCAACCGTGGGTTTCCCTACTGGCACCACTTAGCTTGACAAAAGTTTATTATTCAAATTACTTTTGTCAGAGTAGCCAGACTTGATAAAAAAGAAAGAAAGGTGGGACTTTATATGAAGCATGCATCCCGGGAGATAACACAATATAGATTAAAATGGAAAGTGATTGGTATATTGGAACTATGAACATTACATGACGGCATTGTAAAACAACAATTGTCAGTCAATAGTTTATTAATATATATAAAATAATGGCATAGTAAGTTTGTGTTGTAAACATTATAAAGAACCGAGTTCATTAGGAGATATAAAATATGACAATGATTATGATAACATGATATACTAATAACATACTAAGTTCATAATGTAAACATTGTAAAGAACCAATTTTATTAAAGAGTGTCGCCCTGGTAAATAGCTGTGTCTCTAATACATTGGTACACTCCAATTGGTAAATAAGGTAATTAATAGTAATACAAAATAAGAGCGAGGAGGCATCTATTGGCTTGACGCGTTTTGTGGTGCCTGCCACTCCTTAGGAGAAAGTATGGGGTAGATGTCTAAGTATTGAAACACATAATTCATTTGTGAAAGAATAGAATGATAGGTCTTTATATAGGGAGAGAAGGGGGAGAAGAACCCTATTTACCAGGGCTACTTACAGAGATGCCAATGAGACTGGCTGCAGGCGTGGAGGGCCGGAGGCTGACCGGACATAACATCAGCCCCGGGAGCTGAGGTGGATAGACCCAAACGTAGTTACTAAGTACTTGCAGGACATTGCTAAGTGAGGCCTTGTCATCACTGCTCACTTACACCATCACAGAAGTGAGCTCTTTCTCTGATTCGAACCTCCCCACATACTCTTTCTTTCCTCTGATGCAGTAGCATCAGGCATTTGAGAGCTCACTCCTGGGATGGTAAAGGATGACTGGGCCTCACTTAGCAACGTCTTGGGAGTACCTAGCAATGTCCTGGGCATTGGAAGCCCATACATTTTTTTTCTATTAGAAGCACATGATTAAAACCCAAGGCTCTAATTGGCTTAAAAAAAAGTGTGAGCTCCGGCGCAGAGCACTGCATCCTGAGCCCACCCAGTTGTGTTGTCTTCCTGATTATCCTCCCAGCCAATCAGGAAGCAGGTCCTGAGACTCGATTGGCCGAGAGGAGAAGCAATCCTATTAGCCGCAGTGGAGGAGGAGTTGCAGGGTGAAGCCGCCGCCCAGAGGAAGCGCTGTCTGTGACCCAGATGTGGTAAGTGCGGGGCTTGTGACCAACTGACTGAGGGAGTTGGCACGGGTGATCTGACTGACCGACCAGGGGTGAGGGTGGCAAGCAGATTGTATACCACCAGCCGCCACTGGTCCTGGGCATATGGGAGTAATCTAGTCAGCTTTCATAAGGTATGTATATGGCCTACACCAATAGCGAGGGCTTTAGGCTGGGTTCACACTATTGCAAATTGGATGCATCCAATTCACATGTCAGAAAATTGTGACCGGCTCTCTACGGAGCCAGTTCACACATCTCCGGAGTGGCTTCAAGGCAAATTGCACAGAAGTCTTGTGTGCCTTCTGGTCCCGGACTGAATTTGGAACAGGGACGCACCGGACTCCTGCTGTGAGCCGCTCAGTGCTGTAGTGTGAACACAGTCTTATTCAACTTTAGTTTTAGTTTGCACAGTTTTGTGCCAGATTCACAGAGCGATTACGCGATGCGCCGCATCCCCAAAACGAGATACGCAAGAAATCTTCTTTTTTTTGATCCGCATAATTTCGATAGACAGGCGCATCCGTCCGCGCAAAACTGCGCTAGACACACCATTGATTTGCTATTCAAATATGCAAATGAGGGAGTTACGGGGATCCACAAAAGAACGTTGCTGCAGCGCAGGCTACGCGCTGTGCGCAACAGCTGCACGTCCTGTCTAAAATTAGACCATATAAAAGGTGGTATAAAATTAGACAATCCGTCTACATGTCAGCTAAAGCAACACTGTTAGTGAGGAGCTGAGCAGTCACACTTGCTGCCCAACAATCTGTATGCCAACAGGCCAGGGGCATCCATGCTCATAGCTATACTACTGACTTTAGATGAGCAAAGAAGGAGGAGGGCACGGAGGAGGGCACGGGAGAGGATTTTTTTTTTTTCCCAAAAAAATTTCTTTGCTTTTATAAACATTTTTACAAAAAAAATACATACATATATACATCAATACATAACATACATACAAATTACAAACACGGTCTCACTATCTTTCAATAGCCCTTTAAAACCTTGATGGATATAATATTCTAATCTGATACAAGCCCCTCACTCTTCACTTGATATATCACACACGCATAGACATCTTTGGCATGAGTGATTCTGAGGTGTCTCGCATCTTCAGATTCACCCCTCATGCCATCCTGGAATTAACCACAAACCTGCAGGAGGACATCACAAGCCCAACACATGACACCACCCATGACACCCATGACAGCTACATATACAATCCTAGCCCCATCCCCACAGATTTCGAACAGAACGTGTATGGGGACAGCTGGCTGGTTGGTGAGTGACATGGGTGGCAGGCATGACTGTCCCCCCCATGATGCTGAAATCACAAGGGGCACATGCACTACTAACATCCTCCTGTCTTATCCCTTCAGGGTGACTCTGCATATGCACTGGGACCCCATCTCATGACTCCTATACGGAACCCCCCATGGTACCCTGTTGTATTCCCCAAACTTTGTATGCCAGATCATTGGTGCATGTTGCATGCTGCACAACTTCGCAGTGAGAAAGGGCCTGGAGATTGACATACCTGATGACCTGACCCCCGAACCAGACAATCCCCCCCTAACCGAGGATACCCCGTCTTCTGAGGGTAGAGCAGCCAGGAGCCAGCTCACATTAGGCATCTTTGCACGTTAAACACACACATTAATCATGGCACAATGAGAATGCATGCATGCACACCACTGTGGTCCCTAGCACAGACACATAACATCCTCATCACATTGGATTGGCACAAGCCCACCATGCAGGACTTGTGAGCAGCAACGCCACGCCACAGCTCCAATTATGTCACTGTACACCATTCACACGGACCTGGGGATCACTTCTCCACCACAAATGAGGGTGACACCCCTTTTCCGGCAGGAATGTCACCCTCACATTCCAAAATCATTCACAAACAGAACCAAAAAAAAAATGCCCAGCAAAAAAAAAAAATGCCCAGCAAAAATCTAATGTAAAAAAAATAACAACAAAGAAAACACATAAAAGACAAAAATCACTCTGCAAAACAGTTCCCAAATATCTCAAAGACACGTCACAAACAAACAAACAAACGCTAATAAACGCTAATAAACAACAGAACAAAAGCACCTTGCTGTATAGGAAGGGATACAAAGGGATGTACTTTTGCAAAGGAAGTGCGTTTGTGTCTGTCTATTTATGCTGTCCGCGTAGTTCACTAAGTTGCCCGGGTCCACTTCCAATTTCACTGATTGCGCCATTCCTGAGTTGTGAGCATGCGCACAGAGGTGCTGACCATGGTCTGCTTCATGCGCGCATGCGCGAGCCGGCCGGCCCTTCATTTGCATGGGGTCACGGCTCATTTCAATGTAACACGCCCACGTCCTTCCCAATTTGAATTACTCCGCCTTACGCCTCTGAAATTGCGTTGCACAGGCGCTAATTTCTGTGCAAATCAAACGAGAATACGGTGATTGCGCCGCTACATTGCGGCGGTCTAACGTAAAGGAGGTGCGCTACGCCAGTCAAAAAATGCGCCGATGTACGTGAATCTGGCCCTTTGTTTTTATCTATAGATGCCCCTTATCTGCATAGGCAGTTTTGTGGTAACGGTGAACTATCCCTTTACAGTGTTACTAAACCCAGGACCCTGCATTCATGGTCTCCCACAGTACACAGAACATAGTAAATATCAACTACTAAATACCTTTTCTCATCAGCAGACTCAACAGTGCTGATTGGCCCTGTGCTGATCACATGCACCCTCCCAAGAAAAAAATAACTCTCTAGCAATACACACACCAAACTGAGCATGTGCAGAGTGACTTCAAAGGCTCTGTCTTATCAGGAGATTGATTAGGGACAGTAGAAGAAGGGGAGGATCAGAGAAGACAGAATCAAATACACAATGCGGAGGATTAACCCCTTAGGTTCCAGAGTGAGTATAATGAGCATGCGTTACTGCATATAAAGACTGATTTAAGGCCGCGTACACACGAGGGGATATGTCCGCTGAAAACGGTCCGATGGACCGTTTCAGCAGACATCTCCGCTCGTGTGTATGGGCTAGCGGACAGATTTCTCCACCCGACAGATTTCAAAGCAAGCTTTGAAATCTATCCGGTGGGAATCTGTCCGCCCGACATGTCTGCTGGTTAGTACACTTACCAGCAGACATGTCGGCTCCCACCGCCGCCGCGCCGCTGCCGAATGGATTCGGCGCATGCGCGGAAGTGTTTTACTTCCTGGTGCGGTGACGTGGCGGTGACGCGGCGGCGTCAACGTCACCGCCGCGTCATCGCCACGTCACCGCGCCGTCCGGCGGCGGGGAATTTGATCCGATGGTGTGTACACGCCATCGGATCAAACTCCCGATCGGACATATCCGATGGAAATGGTCCGCGGACCGTTTTCATCGGATATATCCGATCGTGTGTATGGGGCCTCACTGTTGTGGGTTTAGTAACACTTTAACCACTTAAAGACCGGACCAATATGCTTTAACAGACAATTGCGCGGTCGTACGACGTGGCTCCCAAACAAAATTTGTGTCCTTTTCTTCCCACAAATAGAGCTTTCTTTTGATGATTTTTATTTTTATTTTTTTGCGCTATAAACAAAAATGAGCGTCATTTTTGAAAAAAAACAATGGGCCAGATTCAGGTACATCTGCGCATTATTGGACCAGCGAAGCGCACCGCCTTTACGTTAGACTGGCGCAATGTAGCGGCGCAATCACCCTATTCTCGTCGGTTTTACGCAGAAATTTGCGCCTGCGTAATGTTATTTCAGAGGCGCAAGGCGGAGTAATACAAATTGGGAAGGACGTGGGCGTGTTACATTGAAATGAGCCGTGACCCCATGCAAATGAAGGGCCGGCCGGCTCGCGCATGCGCGCTTGAAGCAGACCATGGTCAGCACCTCTGTGCGCATGCTCACAACTCGGGAACGGCGCAAATAGTGAAATTGGAAGTGGACCAGGGCAACTTAGTGAACTACGCAGACAGCATAAATAGACAGAGACAAACGCACTTCCTTTGCAAAAGTACATCCCTTTGTATCCCTCCCTATACAGCAAGGTGCTTTTGTTCTGTTGTTTATTAGCGTTTGTTTGTTTGTTTGTGACGTGTCTTTGAGAGTGATTTTTGTCTTTTATGTGTTTTCTTTGTTGTTATTTTGTTTAAATTATATTTTTGATGGCCATTTTTTATTTTTGCTGGTCAATTTTTTTTTTTTTGGGTTCTGTTTGTGTATGATTTGGGAATGTGGGGGTGACATTCCTGCGGGAAAAGGGGTGTCACCCTCAATTTTGGTGGAGAAGGGTTCCCCAGGACCAGGGAGAAGTGATCCCCAGGTCCGTGTGAATGGTGTATGAATGTACAGTGACATAATTGGAGCCGTGGCGTGGCGTTGCAGCTCACAAGTCCTGCATGGTGGACTGGTGCCAATCCAATGTGATGAGGATGTGGTGTGTGTGTGCTAGGGACCACAGTGGTGTGCATGCATGCATTCTCATTGTGCCATGATTAATGTGTGTGTTTAACGTGCAAAGATGCATAATGTGAGCTGGCATGAGATGGGGTCATGAGATGGGGTCCCAGTGCATATGCAGAGTCACCTTGAAGGGAAAAGACAGGAGGATGTTAGTAGTGCATGTGCCCCTTGTGATGTGTGCATCATGGGGGGGGGGGGGCAGTCATGCCTGCCACCCATGTCACTCACCAACCAGCCAGCTGTCCCCATACATGTTCTGTTCGCAATCTGTGGGGATGGGGCTCTGATTGTATATGTAGCTGTCATGGGTGTCATGGGTAGTGTCATGTGTTGGGCTGGTGATGTCCTCCTGCAGGGTTGTGGGTAATTCCAGGATGGCATGAGGGGTGAATCTGAAGATGCGAGACACCTCAGAATCACTCATGCCATAGATGTCTAGGCGTGTGTGATATATCCTCTCCCGTGAAGAGTGAAGAGTGAAGAGTGAGGGGCTTGTATCAGCTAAGAATATTGTATTAGATTAGATTAAATTGAAAAGTTTATATAAGCCAATTTTTTTTTTAGAAAAAATAAATAAAAATCCTGTGCCCTCCCCACTGCCCTCCTCCTTCTTTGCTCACCTTAAGTCAGTAGTATAGCTATGAGCATGGATGCCCCTGGCATGTTGGCATACAGTTTGTTGGGCAACATGTGTGACTGCTCAGCTCCTCACTAACATTGTTGCTTTATCTGACATGTAGACGAATTTTGTAATTCTAGACCAGCTTTTATATGGTCTAATTTTAGACAGGACATTTAGCTGTTGCGCACACTGCGTAGCCTGCGCTGCACCAACGTTCTTTTGTGGATCCCCGTAACTCCCTCATTAGCATATTTGAATAGCAAATCAATGGTGTGCCTAGCGCAGTTTTGCGCGGACGGATGCGCATGTCTAACGAAATTACGCTGGACAAAAAAAAGTAGATTTCTTGCGTATCTCGTTTTGGGGATGCCGTGCATCGAAACGCACGCGCACATTTAGACTTACGCCGCGCATCTCCTGTTACGCCGGCGTAATCCCTCTTTGAATCTGGCCCAATATTTTTTACTTTTTGTTATAAGAAAAATCGAATAAACTAAATTTTAGTCAAACATTTAGGCCAAAATGTATTCAGCCACATGTCTTTAGTAAAAATAAAACGCAATAAAAAAAAAATTAGCTACCTTTTGGCCGGGAAAACTGGCCATGTGTATGCTCCATGGCAGTTTTCAGAAAACTGCTGGGGTAACCGGTGGGAAAAATTAGAACATGTTTTCTTTTTTTCTGCCGGGATTCTCGGCGGTCTTTTCCCAGGCAGTTTTCCTATGGGAAACACTGCGATGGAGGATACACACGACTGGGATTCCCAGCCAAAGCTCTCATGGCAGTTTTCCTGCTAGGAAAACCGGCTATGTGTAGGGGAAAAAGTTGCCCACCCCCCCCCCCCCAAAAAAAAAATTAAATGCCAAATGTGGCATGTCAGGGGGTCACCAGTACTTAAATCGGAAGTTAAATTTTTGGCTGAAACGCTGCTTTAGGACACCAGCAGTGGACTTCTACTGAACGGCAGGGGGCTTATTCTCCAGACTAAATCTTTGTGTCATCTCCTTATGTTCTAGGTATATGTTCAGGCTTTCTTGTCTAAGGGGGATTTGTGGAAATTCCCAAAGGAAAGTCTGAGCCAAGATCTATGGCCTGGTTGAGGTGAAGGTGTTACCACAGTGTACATTCCATATTTACACCACAATACGTTATTTCTCTGGCAGACAGTACATATGCAGGGCTCCAGTTCTGAGAAATGAGAGGCCTCCTCTCTCATCCATTCAGGTAACTGACTCGGAAGATGAGTCTGGCTGCTGGGATGAAAGACAGAGGAGGCCAGGAAGACAAACAGATTCTGCAGGGATTAACAAGAAGAATTTAATGACCCTATGATTAGGATCGCTACATTTGGAAAGAAAGAAGACTGTCTGTGTGCTTTTTTTCCTCTGTAATCTTCTGGCACGCAGCATATGAAGGCTCGCAGACGCCTCCTCTCTTTCCTCTGTCCTCCTAACTAGGTACTTTCAATAATTTCAGTTTAATGACATAATTAGGGCAGGTGAAGAAAAGGAACGTGGAATTCCCCAAGTATAAAGCACATTTCTCTTCCAAACACCCATCAATGTTATTTTCATTTCAGTGCCAGCACTCAGCAGTGTGCTCTAGGCTGTGCTTCTCTATAATCAAACGTGGAGTACTCTAGAATAAAGCTATTCAGTGATTGGATAAATTCTCAGCATCTGACTGCCAGTAAGCTTTCTCCATTTAAAAGGCTTGTTTGATGCAGAAGTCTTTCTCTGGTCTATCAGTAGAGCCATACCTTATAATGCTGTAAGGCTGGGTTCATATATACTGCGGCCTTGGTTCACAGCATGGGGTCCGGATTTACTCCCTGTGCCGGGTCCTTCAATGCCGGCACCTTCAATAAGGTGTTGCTTACAGAACTCAATTAGGTGTCCGATGTGTCCGCTGCAATGTTGCAGTACCGCTAAAAAATCAATGATTTCCGCCATTACTAGTAAAAAATATTGAAATATAAATGCCATAAATCTATCCCATAGTTTCTAGACGATTGTCAGGGACTGCAGACATGGTACAAGAGATGGTCAGAGACTGCAGACATAGTACAAGAGAAGGTCAGAGAATGCAGACATGGTACAAGAGATGGTCAGAGAATGCAGACAGGGTACAAGAGATGGTCAGAGACTGCAGACATGGTACAAGAGATGGTCAGAGAATGCAGACATGGTACAATAGATGGTCAGAGAATGCAGACATGGTGCACGAGATGGTCAGAGACTGCAGACATGGTACAAGAGATGGTCAGAGACTGCAGACATGGTACAAGAGATGGTCAGAGACTGCAGACATGGTACAAGAGATGGTCAGAGACTGCAGACGTGGTACAACGGATGGTCAGAGACTGTAGACGTGGTACAGGAGATGGTCAGAGACTGCAGATGTGGTACAAGGGATGGTCAGAGACTGCAGGCATGGTACAAGGGATGGTCAGAGACTGCAGGCATGGTACAAGGGATGGTCAGAGACTGCAGGCATGGTACAAGGGATGGTCAGAGACTGCAGGCATGGTACAAGGGATGTTTAGAGACTGAAGACATGGTACAAGAGATCAATGCAGCCTCATCAGTGCCCATCATTGCAGCCTCACTGTGCAAATCAACGCAGCCCCACCTTTGTATAAAAATTCAATCCCACTTTTGTATATGAATGCAGTCCCACCTTTGTATATGAATGCAGTCCCACCTTTGTATATGAATGCAGTCCCACCTTTGTATATGAATGCAGTGCCACACAAGGGCGGATCCAGAGTCTAGTCTCGGGGGGGGGGGGGGCACTGCCAGAAAATAAGGTGTTGCTTACAGAACTCAATTAGGTGTCCGATGTGTCCGCTGCAATGTTGCAGTACCGCTAAAAAATCAATGATTTCCGCCATTAATAGTAAAAAATATTTAAATATAAATGCCATAAATCTATCCCATAGTTTCTAGACGATTGTCAGGGACTGCAGACATGGTACAAGAGATGGTCAGAGACTGCAGACATAGTAAAAGAGAAGGTCAGAGAATGCAGACATGGTACAAGAGATGGTCAGAGAATGCAGACAGGGTACAAGAGATGGTTAGAGACTGCAGACATGGTACAAGAGATGGTCAGAGAATGCAGACATGGTACAATAGATGGTCAGAGAATGCAGACATGGTGCAAGAGATGGTCAGAGACTGCAGACATGGTACAAGAGATGGTCAGAGACTGCAGACATGGTACAAGAGATGGTCAGAGACTGCAGACATGGTACAAGAGATGGTCAGAGACTGCAGACGTGGTACAACGGATGGTCAGAGACTGTAGACGTGGTACAGGAGATGGTCAGAGACTGCAGGCATGGTACAAGGGATGGTCAGAGACTGCAGGCATGGTACAAGGGATGGTCAGAGACTGCAGGCATGGTACAAGGGATGTTTAGAGACTGAAGACATGGTACAAGAGATCAATTCAGCCTCATCAGTGCCCATCATTGCAGCCTCACTGTGCAAATGAACGCAGCCCCACCTTTGTATAAAAATTCAATCCCACTTTTGTATATGAATGCAGTCCCACCTTTGTATATGAATGCAGTCCCACCTTTGTATATGAATGCAGTCCCACCTTTGTATATGAATGCAGTCCCACCTTTGTATATGAATGCAGTTCCACTTTTGTCTATGAATCCAGTCCCACTTTTGTCTATGAATCCAGTCCCACTTTTGTATATGAATCCACTCCCACTTTTGTCTATGAATCCAGTTCCACTTTTGTCTATGAATCCAGTCCCACTTGTGTCTATTAATGCAGCCCCACTGTGCATGGCACTCACCATGGCATTACCTCGATCACACACAGCAGGTATCTCCTCTCCTGACGTGTGTCATGGAACAAACAGGAGCTGTAGGTCTGTGTTCGGCAGGGCAGTGTGCTCTAGCAAGGTCCCCCCTAGACGAGCTTGTGTGATAGACAACACTGATTCAATCAGTGTTCCATCTCCATCTACTATCACACGAGCAGGTCTAGCACAGGCAGCACAGCCGAACACAGATCCAGCTCTCACACACAGCCAGAGATGCCCAATGTCATACACGCAGGAGAGAGGGGAGCGCTGCAGTCAGCTACAGCTCAAAGCAGCCTCAGGACAGGCAGCCTACCGGCCCTGGTGATGAGAGAGAGAGAGTGAGAGACTCGGCAGCGGCAGCTGCAGGCAGGCCCGGACTGGGACAAAAAATAGGCCTGGGCATTTTAGACTGAGCAGCCTGGGGGAGAAAGAAAGATAGATAAAGATAAAAAGAAAGAAGGGAAGGGAGGAAGATGGATTGATAGATAGATAGAAAGCAATAAGGGAAGATAGATAGATAGATAGATAGATAGATAGATAGATAGATAGATAGATAGATAGATAGATAGATAGATAGATGAACAAGAAAGATAGATAAAGATAGAAAGCAAGAAGGGAAGGAAGGAAGATAGATAAAGAAAGAAATATAGATAAAGAAAGAAGGGAAGATAGATAGATAGATAGATAGATAGATAGATAGATAGATAGATAGATAGATAGATAGATAGATAGATATAAAGATAGATAAACAAGAAAGATAGATAGATAAACAAGAAAGATAGATAAAGATAGAAAGCAAGAAGGGAAGGAAGGAAGATAGATAAAGAAAGAAATATAGATAAAGAAAGAAGGGAAGATAGATAGATAGATAAGGAAGGGAAGGAAGATAGATAAAGAAAAATAGATAAAGATAGAAAGAAAGAAGAGAAGGAAGGAAGATAGATAAAGATAAATAGATAGATAGATAGATATAGATAGACAGTGGCGGTGCGTCTATAGCCCCTCTGGCTCAGCTGCGACGATGGGCACAGTGGCGACGATGGGCACAGTGGCGATGATGGGCACAGTGGCGACAATGGGCACAGTGGCGACAATGGGCACAGTGGCGACAATTAAAGGGCACAGGGGCATCAATTGGCACAGTGGCAACAATTGAAGGGCACAGTGGCTGCGTTTGATGGCATGGCACACTGGTGACACTTGATGGCACAGTGGCTGTGTTTGATGCCATGGCACAGTGGCTGTGTTTGATGGCATGACACAGTGGTGACAATTGATGGCACAGTGGCTGCGTTTGATGGCATGGCACAGTGGTGACAATTGATGGCACAGTGGCTGTGTTTGATGGCATGGCACAGTGCTGACAATTGATGGCACAGTGGCTGCGTTTGATGGCATTGCACAGTGGTGACAATTGATGCGGGCCCAGTGGCTGCGTTTGATGGGCACAGTGAGGCTGCAATTGCTTTTTTTTCATTTGCGCCCACCAAAAATTTTGAGCACCAGCCGCCACTGTAGATACATAGCTAGATAGATTAGGTGCAAACGAAAAAAAAAAGAGAGAGAGAGAGAGAGAGAGAGAGAAAGAAAAAAAGGTGAAGAGAGAGCGAGAGAGAAGGGAAAGAAGGGCACCCCATACATCAGTGTACAGTACTCTCAGTACTCACTCAGAGGCATGAGGGACTGACTGGATAGATATCAGACTCCATCTTTCCTTTCTGATTACTGGGCTTGAATCTTCCCGCCCACATCCCTTAGGCAGCAGAACAGTGTCCGTCGGGAGAGTGGGCGGGGCAGACACGGGAGGAGAAGAAGAGAGGAGGGGGAGGAGTAGAAGCAGCTCCTCTCCTCTAACTGGCCGTGGGGGCAGCAAGGGGAGGGGAGAAGTGTCAAAGCTGGCTATGATACCCCAGCTGATCTCTCTCTATCTGGCACTGTGTTGGTGATGTACACCCCTGGGGAGATGTGACATACGGCCCGCTGGCCGTCGAGGGCCGTTCGCGGGCCGCAATCGGCCCGCGGGCCGTTCGTGGGCCGCAATCGGCCCGCGGGCCGAAGCCAGCCCGTGGCCCACAGGCATTTGGTAGGTTTGCCCTATGGCCAGACCGGGCCTGGCTGCAGGCACCGCAAAGCAGTTTAAAAAAAATGGTAAAAAAAAAAAAATGTTTTTTTTTTTTTTTTTTTTTTAAAGCCAATGTCACATGATTGCCTCGGGGGGAGGGGGCAATTGCCCTGTTGCCCCCCCCCCTGGATCCGCCGTTGCCCCCACACACACACAAGGGCCAAGTGATACAGTCGGCAGCTACAGCCGCCGACTGTATCACGGGAGCGCGCCCGCAAGAACTAACCCATATGTGAGAGAGCTTGCATGAAGGGGGTTAGTTCTTGCAAGGAGGAGCCGAGACGGCCGCCGATCCCCCATCACAGATTCCGCCCATCAAAAAGCCCCCATATAAGGTCATCCATCACAAAGCCCCCCATTAAAGATCCCCCATCACAGACTCATCTATTATTACATTGTAATATAAAATGAAATAGTTCAACTCACCAAAATGCAGAATGAGTGGGAGCCCTGATATCACTGTCCCCAGCAAGCGGAGTGCTTCCTTACATCTCAGGTCTATCATAGGAGCCAGTCCAGGAGGCAGGACCTCGTATGACAGTGGCCGCCAGGTAAGTGGGAGATCCCTGCTCTGTGAAATCTGGTGGCGCTCCCCCTCCGAGGCAGTCCAATGGGCACAAACCCTGGGCTCTCTCCCGCTGCTCCATCTCGCGGTGCACCCGCTCCCAATTCGCCCTGCAAAGCAGGGACAAAACAGGGACAGACTTGGTCCAGGGACAGTGTCCTCTGGTCACCCTGGGCTAGTGGCCAGCAGGACCCATAGATCAGTGGCCAGCAGACAGAGAGGAGAGGGGGTGGGCTGACAGAGAAGGAGTGGGCTGACAGAGAGGAGCTGACAGGGGGGTGGGCTGAGAGGGGGGGTTGGCTGACAGAGGGGGGGTGGGCTGTGGGCTGACAGAGAAGGGGTGGGCTGAGAGGGGGGGTTGACTGACAGAGGGGGGGGTGGGCTGTGGGCTGACAGAGGGGGTAGGCTAGCAGAGGGGGGTGGGCTGACAGAGGGGAGTGGGCTGTGGGCTGACAGAGGAGGGGTGGGCTGTGGGCTGCCAGAGGGGGTGGGCTAACAGAGGGGGGTGGGCTGACAGAGGGGAGTGGGCTGTGGGCTGACAGAGGGGAGTGGGCTGTGGGCTGACAGAGGAGGGGTGGGCTGTGGACTGACAGAGGAGGGGTGGGCTGAGAGGGGGAGTGGGCTGACAGAGGGGGTGGGCTGAGAGGGGGAGTGGGCTGTGGGCTGACAGAGGAGGGGTGGGCTGAGAGGGGGGTGGGCTGACAGAGGGGAGTGGGCTATGGGCTGACAGAGGAGGGGTGGGCTGAGAGGGGGTGGGCTGACAGAGGGGAGTGGGCTGTGGGCTGACAGAGGGGGGTGGGCTGTGTGCTGACAGAGGAGGGGTGGGCTGAGAGGGGGGTGGGCTGACAGAGGGGAGTGGGCTGTGGGCTGACAGAGGGGGGTGGGCTGTGTGCTGACAGAGGAGGGGTGGGCTGAGAGGGGGGGTGGGCTGACAGAGGGGAGTGGGCTGTGGGCTGACAGAGGGGGGGTGCTGTGGGCTGACAGAGGGGGGGTGGGCTGTGGGCTGACAAAGGAGGGGTGGGCTAAGAGGAGGGGTGGGCTGACAGAGGGGAGTGGGCTGTGGGCTGACAGAGGGGGGGGTGGGTTGTCAGAGGAGGAATGGGCTGAGAGGGGGTGGGGGCTGAGCTGACATAGAGGAGGTTGTTTGACAGAGAAGCATGGCTGAAACGGGGAGGGGGGTAAATGAGACAGAGACCTCAGAAATACACAGCGCCCTTGGTGCATCCACACGTGACCAGCTCCGTCTGTCAATCCATTTGCAGGGCGCTCGCAACTAGTGATGAGCGGAATACGCCATATTCGATTTCGCGATATTTCGCGAATATTTCGAAGAATATTCGCGAATAATTGTTAATATCGAATATTCGTGATATTTTATAAAATATTTTATAAAATATCACGAATATCACGAAAAAAAAAAAATTGCGAAATTTCGCTAGTGCAAATGCGAAATTGATTGCGAAAAAAATACGAATATTCGAAATAGCGAATATTCGCCGCGATATTCGAGTTATTCGCGAATACTCGAATATTCAATATTCGTAGCGAATATTCGCAATGCGAATATTCGTGGGCAACACTACTCGCAACACAAATGCCCTGTGATTGGCCGAACAGGGTCATGTGCGGCCGCACGCTGTGGAATTCTGGGACATGTAGTCATGATGCGAGCCTCACATCATGACTACATGTCCCAGAATTCCACAGCGTGCAGCCGCACATGACCCTGTTCGGCCAATCACAGGTGTTCAAGTGCCAGCATCTGCCCGAATTTATCAAAGAAAAAAAACAAGGCCGCGAGTGGTGCGGCCGTTTTGCATATCAATCGGGACGACCTGGGGGGAAATAACTAGTGGTCTTCTTGAAGACCTCCAGCGGCGGCGCGGGCGGCGAAAAATAGTTATACTGCCTAAGTAGCAAGTGCCACCGCCCGTGAGGGGCTATGTTAGCGGCCGCGAAAGCCGAAAATTTGCCGCAGGAGCGGCGCCGCCCTTCACCCACTGCCGCCCCGAGGCCTGGCCTCGGTGGCCTTGTGGGAAATCCGGCCCTGGGTCCAGTGCAATCCTGTTCACAGATTCAGGTGCGAATCGGGTCTGAATTATTACCAGGATTTGCATCTGAATCTAAACCAAAGAAGCACAGGACCCTTTTTAAATGCAGCCATGAGCCTGTGTGGTACCGCTCCATTGAGTCCAAAAAGTTTTTATTACAAGGTAGAAAAATTTCATAACATTTACAATAAAATATTAATTGTGACAACCATGAATCAACTTATCATTGACGTAATACTACCAATGATGTATACAAAACACCAATAGTTGTGCAGTGTATATAAACTGTACATGGTGCATGTTTCGCGGTTACTTGATGTCCGCTTCCTCGGGCACATCATTTGTTGAAGGGTGTGTACATGAAATATGTCGCAAAACTAAAAGTAAACAAATAAATATTAATATTTTTGAATATTGTGGAAAATATATTATTACAATTCTATAAATAAGAGTACATCCATCTGCCGATATATACCCATCATTAAGGAGAATCTCACCGTGGATGCTGTATCAGGTAAGTGGTCAGGATCCTGGACCAGGGAGGCAACCCACCCCGGACACAGGAAGTCGCAGGATAGCCCAAATAAATTGGTATAACCTAGATAAAATATTTTAATTAGACATATGTCAGTATATTCATATTCTCCTCTGGCCCACAAAAGTGGCCAGGTAGTAAAATATATTAGAATATACATATTATTACATATATATATATATATATATATATATATATACAAACATATACCTTTTATAGGGAGACGTCTGTTTTATCCCAATCAATGTCACCTTGGTATATTATATATGAGTAGCCCCTCTGGGTACAGGAGGTCTGAAAATAACAATTGGTGGTAAATATAATTATTCATATTATTTATTGTTCATCGACTAAGTCCTGATGGGATCATGAGTATTATTATATAAATATATGTTTTTTTTTTTATTATTATTTTTTTATTGTTATTATAATTTTTATTTTTATTGTTATGATTTTTACCTGAATTCTTCACATATATTGTAGCCAGGAGTAGATCTGATGTATTCCTTTGGGAAATATAGGTGAACTATGTGAAAGTGCACCTGTGTATATTAAAGAAAATATATACCTTATATAACATAAGAATAGGTATATATGTGAAGTATATGAAAAATAAAATAAAGATAGGATGACCTATCATATTCATGTGACCTACATATATAAAGTAAAGTAGAGTGAAATGTTACCTTTACAAGAATTGTGTTAATGTGAAAGGTAGAGTTCTATATCCTCCAGCCAGATTTTCCATCACTTCAATCAGGTAACTGTCACAAAATAGAGTGAAGAATTTGTGGGTAATCACCATGATGTGAATTAGCTGTAATTAAACAGCCTCATCAGTTCAACAGTCAAGATGAATAAGTTTAATCTTACCATTGGTGACAGATAGGGATACACAGGCATCTCCTTACTGCAGCACACAACTGGTGTACAGTATGTCCTGCTGTGTGTGCTTCTATATTGTGTCTCCTGGAGTTCCCATCCGGAAATGCCCATGACACTCACGTCACCGGACCCGTTTCGGTGGTGCGCATTTGGGCATGTGCGTGCGCGCATGCGCCCTAGTCCCAAATCGGTAGATGTGCTCAAGGCAGTTCTGCGGGGTCCCAGTTCCAGGTGCGGCATCCACCTTCAGGGTGCGCGCATCCATAGACCCCGCCAGCGTGGCCCACCTGGCCAAACTCACGGGCTATGCTGGACCTCAACCGGAGGTCAAAGGGGACCCCAGTGCTCTACTGGCTTCCCAGTTCTTTTGAGGAGATCCCAAGCTGGGTGCCGTATGATTGGGGGAAGGCTTGAGGGGGACCCAGAGGCAGGTCGTCCAACAGGGATTGAACAAACTAATCGGGATCTGGTGACCGGGATGCTGACAGGTACACTTTGCTGTCACCTGGTGACCGATGCTAAAGGAAATCTACTGGAAGGATTAGCTTTGTTCACCCATCTAATTTACTGAAGCAATTGGCCGGTTTCAAAGGCCCTATAGCCAGATCTGAGATAGAGAGATCTGTTCCTCCCAGCGATCCCAATTGACACCTCGGCTGCCAGGTTAGTGTGGGGGACCTGCCCGTGGGCACTTTACCCACTCCATTCGGGAGTGGCGACGAGTTCAACTATTGCTATTGCAGAGGGCAGGCTTGATACCACAAGGTTCTCTTATCCTTCTTTCATCAGCTTTCCTTTCCTTAAACTGAAGATGATGTTTGCCTTGTTGGCTGCAAAAATAAAAAGGCATTGAAAGAAACTTTATTGACTGTTTGGACATTTGCTCACTGCTCCGATACTGTTTTTTCACCCATAGACATCACCAGGGTAACTTGGTGAACCAATCCCAGTATTTAACCAGCGGCTGCTCCGGGGGTAGCGCTACATATACATACACAATTAGGGATGTCCCGAATACCGATACTAGTATCCAGGGCTGCTGATAGGGGGGGACCACTAGTCCTCCTGTAGGGGGCCCGGGCACACAGGGGGGCCCAAACACCAGAGGGAAGGAGGGGCAATTACAGGATGCCCTGTGCGGCTCTCGGCTGTAGCAGAAAAACCAACCGGCAACTTTTAGCTGTTGCAGGGAGAGACACAGACAACTCCCGGCTTCCTTGTCCTGTTAAAAAATAAATCCCTTGTAAAAAAAATAAAATAAAGTTGTATAAAAATAATTTGTAAAAATTGTAAAATAAAATAATTTGTTTATTTAAAAAAAAAATATAAAATATTTGTTCAAAAATGTTGAAAACTATTTAAAAAAAGGGCTAATTCACACAGCTTCTCGGTTATCTGTGTGTCTGCTAAGAAAGATTTTAGTACATTTATTGTGATTTTTTCTATATATATATATATATATATATATATATATATATATATATATATTTGAGGGGAGGCCCTGCCAGGTAGGCTGTACGGGGCCCCATGATTTCTAACAGCAGCCCTGCTAGTACCGATACCGAGCATTTCTAAAGTACCTTTACTCGGGGGAAATGGTCCGATTCTTCACCCGATACCTGGGCAGTCAGGTATTGGGTGGTGGGGGGAGTTACCAGTCTTCTCCGTGTTGTCTTCTCCTCTGTGCCGCTCTCCCCCGCGCCGTCTTGTTCCCCCATGCCGTCTTGTTCCCCCGTGTCGCTCTCCCCCATGCAGCTCTCCCCTGTGCCGTCTTGTTCCCCCATACCGCTCTCCCCCGTGCCGTCTTGTTCCCCCGTGCCGATCTCTCATGTGTCGCTCTCCCCCGTGCAGCTCTCCCCCCGTGCCGTCTTGTTCCCTCCGTGCCGTAAAAAAATAAAATGTAAATAATAATAATAAAAAAAAAAAGCACACTGACAATCCCTTAAAAAAAAAGTTAAAAAAAAAATGTGTAAATAAAAATAAAAAATAAAAAAAAAGTCACATGACTTTTAAAAAAAAGTATCGGTATTCGGTATAGGCGGGTACTTAAAAAAAGTATCGGTACTTGTACTCGGTCTCAAAAAAGTGGTATCGGGACAGAATTCAGTTGTGCAGTGCCCTCCGAGTTAGGACAGGTACATTTAGTTTTTGCTCCTTCTGTAATCAATGGAGCAGAGATTGTTTGGCCTGGTCTGTCCAGGGTTCCAAATAGAAGAAGCTTTTACAGCTTAGGGTGGGAGAAGTCAAGTAGCAAGCCTGAATATTGATCAGGGCCTAGCCAATCCCTGGGGAGGTGCACCCATATGGTGGTTGAGAAGCTGATAAATTGCCTAGAGCCTTGGAGAGATTATCTTTCCCCAGTAAGGAAAGTTCCTGCCTCAGGGGGGCTGATGCTCCAGGGCAGCTTATGGACTGGGTTGCTGTCCTCTGTGGTCTCAGGGGTTAGGGGAAGTGACTTGGAACTCACTGCAGGACTTCTTTAAAGGAATCTGATCTAGAGAAGCACTGTTTCACTCACTGGATTGTTTCCGGAGGAAGCTGGAAGGTATGCAGCTGTCCTGAGAACTTGTGAGTAAGTACCCTAAACTAATCCCTGTGGCTGTACAGTGTTCTGGAGATTGCAGTTGTTGGGGAAATACTAAAAGTGAAGTAGATGGGTTTGCTGAAAAAAAAAAAAAAAAAACCTGATTGCGTCCTTAACTGGATGTGAAAAGCCCAGAGATATTGTAAAAAGTGACAACAATGATTCATTTGACGTCTGAGGACAAAATGTTCTGTTCTACAATTTATCATGTGACACTAAATATGCCATTTGCTTTATTACATGCAGAGAATGTATGGTTGAGTATATTGGGCATATCACAACACATCTGTAGTTTTGTCTGAAGGATATTATATGAGATGTGAATCATTATACTCACTGTGGGAGGCTTCCTCCACACTGTGCGACCATTACCCTGAAGACTCTTCTCTAAGGCCTCGTAGACACGAGCAGACAAATTTGTTCAAATCTGTCTGTCCGACAGATTTGAACAAATCTGTCTGCTGGGATTTTGGTTTGCTCGCGTGTACACACGAGCAAACCGAAATCCCCGCCAGCAGACAGCGCGCTGACGTGTCGGTGACGTGGTGGTGACGTTGACGCCGCCACGTCACCGCACTAGGAAGTAAAACACTTCTGCGCATGCGTCGAAACCATTCGGCGCGTGTGCGAGAAGACATGTCTGCTGGTTAGCATACTAACCAGCAGACATGTCGGGCAGACGGGTTACCCAGCCGACAGATTTCAAAGCATGCTTTGAAATCTGTCGGGTGGCCAAATCCGTCTGTTAGCCCGTACACACGATCAAATCTGTCTGTTGAAACGGTCTAGCAGACCGTTTCCAGCAGACAGATTTGATCGTGTGTACGAGGCCTTAGGCCTCGTACACACGATCAAATCTGTCTGCTGGAAACAGTCTGCTAGACCGTCCCAGCAGACAGATTCGATCGTGTGTACGGCCGAGCCGACGGATTTGGCCACCCGACAGATTTCAAAGCATGCTTTGAAATCTATCGGGTGGGAATCCGTCCGCCCGACATGTCTGCTGGTTAGTACACCAGCAGACATGTCGTCCCGCACCGCCACCGAATGGATTTGGCACATGCGCGGAAGTGTTTTACTTCCTGGTGTGGTGACGTGGCGGCGTCAACGTCACCGCCACGTCACCGCGCCGTCTGCTGGCGGGGATTTTGGTTTGCTCATGTGTACACGCGAGCAAACCAAAATCCTATCAGACAGATTTGTTCAAATCGGTCGGTCCGACCGATTTGAACAAATAGATTGCCTCGTGTGTACGAGGCCTAAGTGTTTTGGCCAGCAGTTGCAAACTGGCATCATCAAGTGTAAGGAAATACCAATAGCTCTGCATTGTACGTGAGGACAGCCAGGAGTTGCCCACAGCTCAATGTCAGAAAAAAGAGGTGAACAATCAAAGTATGTCAGACGAAGAAATACGGTAAGTATTGCAGCCTATTCCTCTTCCCCTAGACCTAATGAGCCTTAAACCAGGGGTGTTCAAACTTTTTTCAAAGAGGGTCAGATTTGATGAAGTGAACATGCGTGAGGGCCGACCATTTTGCCTGACATTCTTTGAACCATTAAAATTCGGTCTGAGGCCTCGTACACACGATGGAATTTTTCAGCCGAAAAATCCGCTCATCTATAGGGGCAAACGGACGGATTCGGACTGTTTTCTCCAGCGGAAAATTTCCAAAGCATGCTTTGAAACTTTTCCGCCGGACACATGTCCGTCGGATATGTCCACTGGTCAGTACACTCACCAGCGGACATATCCACCCGCACAAGTGTCGTATGGATGCGACGCATGCGTGGAAGTTGTTTGCTTCCTGGTGCGGTGACGTGGCGGCGTCAACGTCACCGCCATGTCACCGTGCTGTCTGCCGGCGGGGATTTTGATCCGATGGTGTGTACACGCCAACGGACCAAAATAGCCCGGCGGACATATCCGATGAAAACGGTCCGAGGATCGTTTGCATCGGATATGTCCGTCCGTGTGTACGAGGCCTAAGTGTGTTCCTCCGAGCACTAATACACTAACCCAACGTTTTTCAACCAGTGTGCCGTGGCACACTGGTGTGTCGCGAAGAGTCCCCAGGTGTGCCGCGGCAAAATGACCCCAAATATTGGCAGCTATGGCTGCTATCTAATGTAACACTACTGCTGGGCACTTCGTTATCATTTGACTTTACAGCGGTGTTGGTCCGCTGTGTAAAACTCATTTACCGGCACTCAGGAAGCTGTGCTGGCTGTGCGGGCCTCCTGACCGCGTCTTGCCAACCGAATACGTCATCGGTTGCTATGGGAGGGTCGGACGCACGCACTGCTTCTGTGACGTGAGAGCCACGGGTACCGTCCTGAACGCTGCCTGGCACGCTTTTCCCTGAGGGGGAAGACGAAAGAGTAGAGTCACCATGACCGACACTGCTCCCCTGCCCGCAGACATTGCCACCCGCTCAGAGGGGGAGAAGGCCCTGAAGCTGAATGAGCAGCACCAGGCCATCCTGTCTTGTATGCTGAGGGAGGAGGACAACAAGTACTGCGCTAACTGCGAGGCCAAGGGTAAGGTGGTGAGGGGGGCTCTGCTATGAATAACCAGCTGTCTCAGTCACTGACACCCCACATCCTCCATTCATGGCTACAGCACTCTTGATCTGATTGGTTGTTGTGCAGCTCTGACAGTTCTTCTTTCAGTGTATGTGTACACATGTCTGTTAGTGTGTGTGTGACAAAAGTAGTTCTGATGGTACACACACTGTGTTTGTTTGTACGTGTGTCTGTTTGTGTGCGTGTGCATCTGTCTGTATGTATGTTACTTTTAATCCGGCCCCCCCTATTCCTGTACCATGAGAACTACTTTTGTAGTGTTCGAGATAGCAAGGACTGCTGCTCCTCTGAAAAGCAATTTGTGTTCATATCGCTTTTCAGGGGCATTTGTCAGCCAGTAAAGAGGCATATCTTGCCTCCTCACCACCTGTTTTAAGCCCGTTAATGCAATGCACACAGTTGCGGGGTAGTTGCAGTGCAGCCACATTCACCCTGGGTATACCTCCAGCTGCAGCCACAGCATGTTTACACCCCCAGCTGTTGCCTCTGCAGCTAAAGGGGCAAAAGTTGGGGGTGGTAAAAACAGCTCAACCATGTGGTTTTACTGCCCCTCCAGCCTGACATGTGAACAAGCTCTTGGTTCTGTGTGGATGCGTGCTGCGTGTAGGGCAGCCCATTCATTTCCCTACCCGCAGTAATGCGGGGAAAGAAGTCCCGGACCCTTTTTTTTAATTGTGCCACAACAAAAGCAACCCATGTTTGCCAATGGATGGGGCACCATTAACAATTAATGGCACCCCTAAAGAGCAGAGCATTCGTCTGTGTCAAGAACGAGCGCGATTTTGCACGTGTTCCGCAACACACTTGGACGTGAACCAAGTCTTGGACAGGGGTGCCTCAAGACTGGAAAAAGGTTGAGAAACACTGCACTAACCAACAAGAATTCTCTTGCCTTTGTGGCTGTGTGTGGTGAAGAGATGAGCTCGGGCTTACTTATTAAAATAAGCACACCACACCTTCTGGATTAAATGGCCATCCCGCCCCTTTATTAACAAATAACAAATTTTATAAAAAAAAAAAACTCCATTTAAATATAAATATGTATATATATTTTATATATATATATATATATATATATATATATATATATATATATATATATATACATATATATATATATATATATATTTACACACATATATATATATATACAGGCCCGGACTGGGACAAAAAATAGGCCTGGGTATTTTAGACTGAGCAGCCCAAGGGGGGGGGGGCACAGCGGGGGTTAATGTGGGGTGAGATAAAGAAGGGTGGATTGAAAGATTAAGATAGAAAGAGAGGAAGATGGATAGATAGATAGATAGAAAGATAGAGAAAAAAGATAGATACAGATAGAAAGGAAGGAAGGAAGATAAAGAAAGATAAAATATAGAAAGAAATAAGGGGAGGAAGGAAGATAGATAGATATAGATAGATAAAAAGGAAGGAAGATAAAGAAAGAAAGATAGATAAAGATAGAAAGAAAGAAGGGAAGGAAGGAAGATAAATAAATAGATATAGATAGATAGAAAGGAAGGAAGATGGATAAAGAAAGAATGAATAATATAGAAATAAAGAAGGGAAGGAAGATAGATAGATAGAGAAAAAAAGATAGATAAAGATAGATAGAAAGAAAGAAGAGAAGGAAGATCGATAAAGAAATAAGAAATAAAGATAGATAAATATAGAAGGGAAGGAAGGAAGATAGATAGATAGATATAGAAAGATAGATAAAGATAGAAAGAAAGAAGAGAAGGAAGGAAGATAGATAGATAGATAGATAGATAGATAGATAGATAGATAGATAGATAGATAGATAGATAGATAGATAGATAGATAGATAGAGATAGAAAGGAAGGAAGATGGATAAAGAAAGAATGAATAATATAGAAAGAAAGAAGGAAAGGAAGATAGATAGATAGATAGATAGATAGATAGATAGATAGATAGATAGATAGATAGATAGATAGATAGATAGATAGATAGATAGATAGATAGATAGATAGATAGCAAGAAGGGAAGATAGAGATAGATAGATAGATAGATAGATAGATAGATAGATAGATAGATAGATAGATAGATAGATAGATAGATAGATAGATAGATAGATAAAGAAAGAAATATAAAGATAGAAAGAAAGAAGGGAAGGAAGGAAGGAAGATAGATAAAGAAAGAAAGAAAGATAAAGATAGAAAGAAAGAAGGTAAGGAAGGAAGATAGATACAGAAAGAAAGATAAAGATAAAAAGAAAGAAGGGAAGGAAGGGAGATAGATACAGAAAGAAAGGTAGATAAAGAAAGGAAGGAAGATAGATAGATAGATAGATAGATAGATAGATAGATAGATAGATAGATAGATAGATAGATAGATAGATAGATAGATAAAGAAATATAAAGATAGAAAGAAAGAAGGGAAGGAAGGAAGGAAGATAGATAAAGAAAGAAAGAAAGATAAAGATAGAAAGAAAGAAGGTAAGGAAGGAAGATAGATACAGAAATAAAGATACAGATAAAAAGAAAGAAGGGAAGGAAGGGAGATAGATACAGAAAGAAAGGTAGATAAAGAAAGGAAGGAAGATAGATAGATAGATAGATAGATAGATAGATAGATAGATAGATAGATAGATAGATAGATAGATAGATAAAGAAATATAAAGATAGAAAGAAAGAAGGGAAGGAAGGAAGGAAGATAGATAAAGAAAGAAAGAAAGATAAAGATAGAAAGAAAGAAGGTAAGGAAGGAAGATAGATACAGAAATAAAGATACAGATAAAAAGAAAGAAGGGAAGGAAGGGAGATAGATACAGAAAGAAAGGTAGATAAAGAAAGGAAGGAAGATAGATAGATAGATAGATAGATAGATAGATAGATAGATAGATAGATAGATAGATAGATAGATAGATAGATAAAGATAGAAGATAGTAAGGAAGGAAGATAGTTAAAAATAGAAAAAAAGAAGAGAAGGAAGATAGGTAGATAGATCTAGATAGATAGATAGATACAAATAGATAGATAGATAGATAGATAGAAAAGAAGGAAGGAAGATAGATAAAGATAGAAAGAAAGAAGATAGATAGATAGGCAGTGCATCTATAGAGGGCGCCGGAGCGCCGCTCCTTCTGGCTCAGCCGCCCCCTCTGGCTCAGCCGTGACAATGGGCACAGTGGCGACAATGGGCACAGTGGCATTAATGGGCACACTGGCATCAATGGGCACACTGGCATCAATGTGCACAGTGGCATCAATGGGAACAGTGGCGACAATGGGCACAGTGGCAACAATTAAAGGGCACAGTGGCATCAATTGGCACAGTGGCAACAATTAAATAGTGTTGCTCACGAATATTAGCATTGCGAATATTCGTTACGAATATTGCATATTCGAGTATTCGCCAATAACTCGAATATCGCGGCGAATATTCGCTATTGCGAATATTCGTATTTTTTCAAATTTATTTTTAAAACAGATCACATCCTAGTGATCTCCATCGACGTCTAAAAGCATTGCTGGTATGATTAGAGACCCTGGGCCGAGTAGCTGAGGCGATCCTTTTATGTTGCTGAATATTCGCAATGCGAATATTCGTATTACGAATATTCGCGAATACTTTCTCTGCCCTTCTTTTGCATCAGAGCCAATCGGAGTTCTCCTACCACAGTTATCATAGGTTAGCAACCTCCATAGCAACCAATAGGAACCTGCCTGCACGACCATTATATAAGATCACTCCCAGCAGTATTTCAGTGCAGATTCACAAGGTGGCTAGAGAGAGTGGAGTGTTTCTGTGCGTTTTTCCTGTGTATTGCGATCTTAGAGCTTAGCATTGTGCTTCCTATAGGAAATTATCTCCGTTTTTGCGTGTTGTTCGTGCGCATGCGCAGACGAGAATTTCGCAATCAATTTCGCATTAGCGAAAAAAATATTTTTTGATAAAATATCGCGAATATTCGATATTAACGAATATTTCACGAATATTCTTCTATATATTCGTGAAATATCGCGAAATCGAATATGGCGTATTCCGCTCAACACTACAATTAAAGGGCACAGTGGCTGCGTTTGATGGCATGGCACAGTGGCTGCGTTTGGTGGCATAGCACAGTGGTGACAATTGATGGCACAGTGGCTGTGTTTGATGGCATGACACAGTGGTGACAATTGATGGCGCAGTGGCTGCGTTTGATGGTATGGCACAGTGGCTGCATTTGATGGCATGGCACAGTGGTGACAATTGATGGCACAGTGGCTGCGTTTGATGGCATGGCACAGTGGTGACAATCGATGGAACAGTGGCTGCGTTTGTTGGCATGGCACAGTGGTGACAATTGATGGAACAGTGGCTGCGTTTGTTGGCATGGCACAGTGGTGACAATTGATGGCACTGTGGCTGTGTTTGATGGCATGGCACAGTGGTGACAATTGGTGGCACAGTAGCTGTGTTTGATGGCATGGCACAGTGGCTGCATTTGATGGCATGGCACAGTGGTGACAATTGATGGCACAGTGGCTGCGTTTGATGGCATGGCACAGTGGTGACAATTGATGGCACAGTAGCAGCATTTGATGGGCCCAGTGGCTGCATCTGATGGGCACAATGAGGCTTAATAGCCACCGGGGGGCGTTCGTGGGCCGCGGGGGGCGTTCGCGGGCCGCAATCGGCCCCGGGCCGCGAGGGCCGTTCGCGGGCCACAACCGGCCCGCGGGCCGCCGCGTCCCACCGGGCATTTGCCCGGTATGCCCTATGGCCAGTCCAGGCCTGTATATATATAACACGTATATAAACCACAACTTTTTAAACTGCTGCTCTGTCTGAGGTTCGTGAAGGAAGGTATTCTACCGCATCAGCTGCACCATTACCACCTCAGCATCCTGGCCTCTAGCCGTGATCCCACCAGCTCAGGGACGAACTATTGCCACCTTCTTGACACTGCAGCCGGATGGCGGGTAGCCCATTATCTCCAGATCGGGAGGGTATCCATACCGAGATAGGTTCAACCAGCCCCCACACCATATCCTCTTTACCTTCCATCATTCCAACCTTCAAGAACCAGAGACCCATGTCCACATAATATACACAACAATACCATACAGCCAAACAACAGGGAGGGTGGATGTGAAAAAATCCTGCCTATGTCCTCTCCTTTCCTCTGCTCCCCACGAGTGAGTTGACCCCTCCCTCTGCCGGTGTCAAAGTTAACTACAGCCACTCCTCCCCACTAATGACCATAGCTCCCCCTCCCTTTAACTTAACCCACTTCCTACAGGAACTTCCCTGTGCTCACCCCACAGCTGTCCCACCAGTCATCTTAGCCCTTCACCCAGGTTCCCTTTAGCTAAGGGCTTGTTCTGAATTGGGAGATGTCAACAGGCCAGGGTGTTAAAACTAACTCTACTCATAAGGGTAGCACACCTTTTGGGTGGAATGAGCCTTTAAAGGGATTCTTATGTTTCAACAAGTTACAAGGCAACATGTACTATCAGCCAAACGTGCAGTGTAACAAGTAAGAAAAGAAGATAATGTGCCATTTTCTCTTGAACATTGTGTTTACACACATAAGCCAAGTTGTAGTAGGCGTATTGTTCTTAAAAAGCCATTTGTAGGAGTCTCTGCTACTGAACATTCTGCAATACCCACATAACAAGTAGACTTAGTGCCAACTACAATGAGAGGCAGGGAGGGATGGCACGCTGAGGTGAGCCACTGACATCTTCATCAACACAAAGCCATATTCTCCTTATTTCCAGTGTATTGGATGACGAATATTGGCAGCCACGAGTGAGAGGAATTTAATGTGACACTAAACAATATCCATATTTCCCAAAAATAATCCATACACATCCACTACCATAGGTGTGCGCAGCCTATTGCATTAAGGCAGGGGTGCCCAACCAGTGGCCCGGGGGCCACATGTGTCCCAGGGAGCCCTCTCATGTGGCCCGCGACCTCCTGCTCTGGGATGGAATAAAATAGAATAGAATACTGTTATAAAAGTTAAGTTTATCACTAAAATCACAGGCCCGTATTCACAAAGCACTTACGCCGACGTATCTCCAGATACGCCGATGTAAGTACAAATGTGCGACATCGTATCTATGCGCCGACCCACAAACCAAGATACGTCGAAAAATAGGCTTCAGCTGCCCGACGTAACTTTCCTACGCCGGCATATAGTGGGCGCATATTTACGCTGGACGCATATGGCGCTCCCTTTGATTTTCGATTCAAATATGCAAATTAGGCAAATATGGCGATTCAAGAGCGTACTTCCGCCCGGCGCATAATATACGCGGTTTGCGTAAGTCGTACATCCGGCGTAAAGTTATTCCCCATATAGGAGGCGCAACCCATGCAATGGTATGGACCAGGGAACACACGCCGTCGAATTTTACGTAGTTTACGTTGTACGTGAATATGGCTGGGTGTAGGTTACGTTCACACCGTAGGCAGTGATTCGACGTATCTTAGGCAGTTGTTTCGACGTGATTGTGAGCATGCGCACTGGGATGCTGCCACGACACGACGCATGCGCAGTTCGTTCTAAGTACTTGCCTGGCACTCGGCACATCATTTACATGGGGTCACGCTTCATTACCATGTATCACACCCACTTCCACCTACTTCCACTTACAGTGGCTTATGCTTCCCTCTCCGCGCTGCGCCAGCGTAGCGTAAAAGACATACGCTACGGCGGCATATATATGCGTTGATGTATGTGAATCCGGGCCGTTGTGTAAATATGGGTATATATGGGCACATCTGTTCTGCAGTGGTTACTGGGCTGCTTTCAAACTGATCCACAGGTGCAGAGAGGGTTACCTGCACTGAGCCATAGACTTCTATTACCTGGGAGTTTGGTGTGCTGAGAGTAGAGTGGGCTGCCATCCACCCGCTCCGCTCATTGTGGCCCTGCTACCGGTTACCAAGTCGTTTAAGTGGCCCTTGCTCTTCAAAAGGTTGGGCACCCCTGCATTAGGTTGTGCACCCCAAAACTCAAACACATATGTGTGTGGGAATGTGTGTATGTATATATATATAATACACACACACACACGCTCTTTTAAATAAATGTAGACAAACATTTTTAATGTTTCAAGACATTTACATCTTTTGATAAAGCCAGTCAGAGGAAGAAGGTGTGGGGGCAGCGGGTGAGAGAGAGAGGGGGGGAGGTGAGAGAAAGAGGGATAGAGGGGTGAGATAGAGAGAGGGGTGAGAGAGAGAGGGGTGAGAGATAGAGAGAGAGAGGGGGTGAGGAGGGGGAGAAAGAGGGGGGAAAGCATGTTCCCCATTTCCACTGTGGTGGTTCACAGGAGAAAATGTTGTTTTTATTGTCTGCTACATGGTGATCTTTATGTAGCGCCCCCTTACTTTCAGTATGGGCACTATGCTAAAGTTGATTGGAATGGGAGAGCTACGTTGCTCCTACTCATGATTTATTTAAATTATGACCTCTGTTTCTCCAGAAAGGTCTCCTGGGTCAATCTGCATTCTAGGGATGTAGTATCATCTCCGGCCAGCAGTTGGCGCCAGCGAGTCTTCCCCAGCAGCCAATTAGAGGAGTTCCTCCCTCGCAGGGCATGCTGGGGAGGAGTATATCTGTGACAGGTGTCATGTGTTTGAAAACCTTTGCGGGGTCCCGGTGCGGGGTGCGACATCCACCTTCAGGGTGTGCACACCTATGGGCCCCGCCAGCGAGGCCCTCCTGGCCAAGCTTGCAGATCCACTGGGTTCCAGGTTCCATTGAAACGGATCTCAGGCCGAGTGCCACCCTAATCGGGGATCTGGTGACCGGGATGCTACAGGTACGCATTACTGTCTCCCGGTGACCCGGGCTGAAGTCCATTGGAAGGATTCGCCCTTATTCATCCATTACAGATCGTTGTTACTAAGGGCTGGATTGCCCATCCACATTCAGGCCTGACACTGCAAGTTCATCCTTTTACTCTCATAAACCTTTTCCTTCCTAGCTGAGGTTGATGTTGGCTGTGTTGGCCTGGAAATAGAGCCTTGGAAAACTTTATTGAATGTCTGGACCTCCGCTCACTACTTTGTTTCCTGCATCACACCCCTAGACAACAAAAGAGTCATGTAATTAACCAGCGGCTCCTCCGGGGGTAGCGCTACATTTATATTGAAGAGGACTTTTGATCAATCACTGTGGCGTCATCACTGTGGACTACATGTGGCAGGCGCAGCACTATGAAGTGCCTCATGCGCTTTGGCATTAGAAGAATTGTGATATGTCTGACTTTTCAGTCCAACAAGACTGTCTATTACTCTGAAATTCCTCTATTGCCGTTCTATGGAAGCAGTAGGTTTAAAGAGCACACCAAATGCTTAAAATAACGTCTTTATTAACTCCACCTTTCTTCATATATAATACGGCTGCTTTGCAGCAGACAGTCCATGTACAAAAAACACGTGATGAATAAAGTATAACAAAATGGTGGTTCAAATATTCTTGTATCTTGTCATTTAACATAAGATGGTGGATATATTTCTTTCTTCAGTATTTACTCCCTCTCTCTCTCTCTCTGTAAGTTATTCAAAGCATTCTCTGATTTCTCTGAAAGGTATAACTGTGGTTTGCAACTTGGTTTGTAGGGTTGCTTTTGCAGGGTTAGCTTAGTTCAGTTTGGTTTGTGAATTAGTTGGGTGACTTAGTTGTTCGGGGGTATGAAGGTATAGTATGGTATGGTGGAACTACAAGTGAACACACAACTAGATCAGTATACAGTTCTAACCACACTATTTACATTAAGAACATATATATAACTGTGTCACATACCTATTTTTAGCCCATGGCTTCCATAAAACACAACTTTGGCCTTGTGTCTGTTCTGCTCTGCTCTCTGTCTCCATGTGGCTCTCTGTCTCTGTGGTGGAATAATCTAGCAGCACATGGAGTATTAGGAACCTCCCAGCCAGAAATGGATGCAAAGGAGGCTCTGATAGGTCAAGACTCTGCTCAATGTGAGATTAGCTGTAATTGGGCCAAGGCTTCTGATGAGTCACAAAAGCTTAACTCTATGCTTTCTGGTATGAATTCAACTGTGAATAACTTTGCTTTTGTCTCTCACATATAAACATGTGCACCACACTAGGTTCCCAGCAGGCTTAGCTGTATATACATGTAGGTTATATTAGCTACCTAGGACAGGTTCTAGCTGGCCAGCTACACTACACATTTCCTATTTTCTCATTTTACTGTTTATATTTGCATTGGTTGTATTCATATTAATTTTAAGTGCTGCACTAATGTTATATTTCAGTTATGTCAACTGATGTGTTAGCAGCCTGCTATTAAGATCTCTGAGCTCAATTACCTTTTGATTATATACTGTACTATGTTATAGACACAGTTATTGCAGCTGAAAGGGGTTCAATATGACTGTTACTCACAATCATGGCCAGGGGAGTCGGGAATGGGTGGCTAGGGGGGGGGGGCTGAAGCCCAGAATGTGACCCTGAAAAGCCCAGAGTCTCATGATGACCAATCTGATTATGTGCGCCGCCAAATGTGGCCGAATGCGGCCGAGTGTGGCCGAGTCCTGCCGAGTGCCATAGCAGGTCCCACCTTCTGGAGCCTGCACAACGCCTACATCCCCACTTGGCAGTCGGGCGGGCAGCTCTCCTCCCCTCCCCTCCTTTGCTCTCCTCTCCAGGCTCTCCTCCAGGCTCCTCAGCTCTCCTCCCCTCCAGGCTCCTCGGGTCTCCTCTACTCCTCGGCTCTCTTCCTCTGATGACTGATTGAATGACTGACTGCCTGCTGTGCTGTGACACCGCTGAGGTAGGTCAGACAGTGTAATGTGTATGTAAATGTCAGGGTATGTAGATCAGTGTAGGTAGGTCAGTGTATATAGGTCACTACTGTCAGTGTAGGTAGGTCAGTGTAGGTAGGTCAGTGTATGTAGGTCAGGTTGGTCAGTGTAGGTAGGTCAGTGTATGTCAGGTAGGTCAGTGTATGTAGGTCACTACCATCAATGTATGTAGGTCAGGTAGGTCAGTGTATGTAGGTCACTACTGTCAATGTATGTTGGTCAGTGTATGTAGGTCAGGTAGGTCAGTGTATGTCAAGTAGGTCAGTGTACTGTATGTAGGTCACTACCGTCAGTGTATGTGGGTCAGGGGCCAGCCAAAAAAACAGACTGCGTCACATACACCATCCCCTTGGAGTTCAGGCTGAAGCCCCTGGTCTTTTTGCCACCTAGCAATGCCCCTGATCATGGCCCCAAGCTTGTTTCACCTAGGCTCAGGCAGCCAGGATTTACAGTTGCTGTGTGCTCTATATTAATATCTACCACCCTTTCGGGACGGTGCACCCTCTTCTAGCCTAAAGTCCTGCTAGCAGCATCTTTGGAGCGGTGAGAGGAGCGATGTGTTTACCGCTCCTCCACCGCTCCTTCCCATTGAAGGCTATACCACCGGCAATGCAGGGCTATATTGACACTGCACCTCCTGCCCCAGTGTGAAAGGGGCCTAATACTAAAATCTCTACATCTACAGACATCCATAATCTAACACTAACCTATCTAACACTGTAAAGAAGAAATCAGTATACATACCTTTTTTTGAAGCCGATCCAACCCGGTACCTTTGCTGTAGAGGCGCGTGCAGAGGACACATGATGATGTCATTTCACATTAATTTCACAGTTGTTTCCAGCTGTGTCCTCTGCAGAGCTTCTGCTGCTGGAGACCGGGCCGGCTTAAAAAAAGATATGCATACTGATTTCTTCTTTACAGGGTTAGATAGGTTAGTAGTAGATCATGGATGTCTGTAGATGTAGAGATTTTAGTGTTGGGGTGGACTTATCCTGTAATTATATATATATATATATAGTAAATAAAATGACACTAAACGTTGGTTAATTATATATATATATATATATATATATATATATATATATATATATATATATATATATATATATATATATAATTAAACAACGTTTAGTGTCATTTTATTTACTACAAGTCTTTTCTAGAACCCCAAAAAAATAAAAAATGTAACATGTTGCACCATACAGGTCCTTATACTTGCGTTAGTTCTCAGGATGTTTCCCTCATTTTCACATGTGAACCTGCCAATACCATACTTTATGTCCAACACTGCACTGTACTTATGGAGGAGCAGTGTTGTCAACAAACAATATAACTGGTAAGAGTGTAGCAAAGGCAGAGAGCAAAGTGATCAGCTCACAAGATGTCTGGCAGGATCAACATGTATTTTTGCACTGATCAGATATACAAAACATTTTTCCTGGTAATTTTAACATATTAAAGGAGAAGTATGGCCAATGTTATTTTGGCTGTACTTCTCATGTAGGTCACAGGTATGCAGTTCATTCTGCATTCCTGTGATGTGTTTTTAGCCGACAGCAGACTGACGTCACTCAGCTAGTTCAGGCTCAGGAACTGTAAATCAACAATAATTCTTTGACTCATCTTTCAAAAACAGCATATCTAGAAGTGTTATTCAGGGCTGTATTCACCATTATGGCACGTATGGGAAGCACCAAACCCAAAACTGGGTACACACTGTGGGCTGAACAAAAAAAAACACAGATTCCTCCAAAACTGCAGATACCTTCCAATATGGATGCAGGGATCTTCCCACTGTGCTATTCTGACAGTGGGTACTCCTCCTCTATCAGAATACACTGATCAGCACTGCAGCCATTGGCTGGTTTTAGATTTTCCTGTAGTTGCCTACTGTAAATTTGTTAGTCATGGCTGGCCCAGGCTGGGAAGGGATTTAAACCCGTTCCTGAAGTTCCCACATTTTCTGGGCCCTGCCTCTCTCACGCGTTGTAAATAAAAAGGGTGAAGATCACTGCACAGTAAGCAGTCTGCATGGGAAGAAGACACAGCATGTAATCTTCAGCTACTGCGGGGGATAGAGTTACTGAAGAACAAGGGGGTTGCTGGGACCCATTGTCTGCTTCAGGGGATGCTGACTTGCCAAGATACGTTATGGTGGACATTATCTTCTATTTATGGACTTAAACATTGACAACTGAGCAGGTATGATGGGGCAGCCACAGTCATGTAAAGGACAATTTTGCACTGTTATAACTGTTATGCAGGGGTGGACTGACCATTGAGGCACTCGGGCACTGCCCGAGGGCCCTATGCCACTAGGGGGCCCCATCAGGGTTGCCAGGCTCAGTAAAACCAGGGACAGTATGTAAAAATGTGTGTGTTTTTTACATCTGTCCCTGATATGTCCTAAACTGACATGCTTTTGATGTGAAAATCCCGAGATTTTAGCTGCCCGGCCTTTGCACTGCCTCCTGGCATGGTGGCCAGCTGTAAGCCCCGGGGCCCCATAATCTTCTATTGACCAGGGGCCCCATGAGTTGTCAGTCCGCCCCTGCTGTTATGCAAAGTTTGCAGTGAAGTTGTTTCAACTGCATTGAGCCTAGTCTGAAGCTATTCAAAAGGGTGCATGTTAGCGTATCCTAAATGACCCTTGGTGTGTACAGTGGGATATGCGTAACATCATTACCAAAGGTTAAAGTGTTTCTGAAATCTTGTTTTTTTTCTATTAAAAAAACAAACATGTTATGCCTATATATCAAGAATAATGTACACGTGAATGTGAGACATGACATCACTAAAAGGAGCTAGGGAGGAGGTGGAATTCTTATGCTTGGGGTTCAAAAGGGATGAAGCTAAGGGGCTTCAGTAACCAAAACTGCAGTGTATATCCTCATAACACATCACAGGAAACACCACCATGGTTAACAGAGGAAAGAATTAAAATTAGACTTGGGAAACTTAACATTAATAAATCACCGGGACCAGATAGCTTGTACCCGAGGGTACTTAGAGTAATCAAGTAATTGCCAGACCATTGTTCCTAATTTTTACTGGCAGTCTACTGTCTACTGACTGGAATGGAACCAGCTGATTGGAGAAAAGCAAATGTAGCACCAATATTTAAAAAGGGCCCAAAATACATCCCTGAGAATTACAGACCAGTTAGCCTAACAACAATAGTATGTAAGCTCTTGGAGGGGATGATAAGGGACTATATACAAGATTTTAGTAATGAGAACGGTATCATTAGCAGTAATTAGCATGGGTTCATTAAGAATCATTCTTGCCAAACCAATCTATTACGCTTCTATGAGAAGGTGAGTTGCCATCTAGATAAAGGAAGGCCCATAGATGTGGTGTATCTGGATTTTGCAAAAGCATTTCACACAGTTCCCTATAAACATTTACTGTACAAAATAAGGTCTGTTGGCATGGACCATAGGGTGAGTACATGGACTGAAAACTGGCTACAAGGGCAAGTTCAGAGGGTGGTGATAAATGGGGAGTGCTCAGAATGTTCAGGGGTGGGTAGTGGGTCCCCCAGGGTTCTGTGCTGGGACCAATCCTGTTGAAGTTGTTAATAAACGACCTGGAGGATGGGGTAAGCAGTGCAATCTGCACTTCAACACTACACACAGTAAAGCTAATTTATAAGTCGGGGAACTGCCTTAATGTTCAATTCTTCACATGACCGCAGCTCCAGCCTGCTCCCCCCGGAATTAATGAGCTTGTGCTGCGTGAGGTATTTCTCCATGTGCACTGGCGCACTAGACCCCATCCACACTCCAACAGGACTGTCAACAGAAGCTGGTCTAACAATCGGCTTCTGTCGAACAGAGAGGGCTACACACAGATTGACATACAGCAAGAACTGGCTAAAGTCCGATCCATGTTTACCCAGCTTTAATATGTACAAGTTGGGATAATTATTTTCTCTTTTTGCTTCTTTCTTCTGGCCGCCTCTGCACAAGTGTGGTTGAGTTCAGCAAGAAAATTGTATGGAAAAGGATAAGCAGGAGATGTTGAGTGGAGGACATAACAATTGTTTATAGGTGTATTCCATCTGGCTATCATTAAATCGAAAAATTCTGTTCTAAAGCCCTCAAAATTTCATCCAGACCTGTTACCTCAATGAAATTCTAGATGGACCAAACGGGTTTCTTTTGATTTCAGTAATTCCATTTAAAAAAGTGAAACTCATGTATTTTATAGATAAATTACACACAGAGTTATAGTGATATATTTTAAGCATTTCTTTCTTTTAATTTTGTGCTTTAATTTTGTGTGTAATGAACCTTTATATAATATTTGAGTTTCACTTTTTGAATTGAATTACTGAAATAAATTACTGTAACTTTTTGATGATATTCCAATTTTTTGAGATGCACCTGTATGCAAGTAAGCAGTCTAGAACGGTGGTTCTCAACCACTGGGCAAATATTACATTGGCTATATTACAAAGATGGAATATTCAAATGAAACCTGGCATTTGATGTTTTTGCCACTAAATGCCTTCCATTCTAGCCTATGTGTGCATGCACAAGCATTTAGAAAAAGAAGCGTTTCGAGGCAGAAAATAAAACCTGCTGCAAGTGCATTCAGGAACAGCAGCATTTTTACAGAAAAAAATGCCTAATGCTCTTAAATGCATGTTAAGCTCTAGGTGCATCAAGTACTTAATTTCAATAGCCAGAATAAATTTAAATGTATATTTATCAACCACTGGAAGCCTAATGGGGGTTCGCTACATAAAGTAAACTGAACTTGGCATAAAAGATGTCTTGGGTCTTTCGACACATAAACCTTGTACAGGACCCCCTCTTATGTTGTGGTGATTGCCATATTTGCAAGGGAGCAACTTTACTTTTTTTTTTACAGTTTTAGAAAAAAGAACAGCTTGGTTGAAGTTGGAAAGGTAATTTAAAATAGCATTAAAGAGTTAATGTCTTATACCTTTAATCTGTTTAAAGTCCTGTGTGTTAGAAATTATGACTATGATTATGACTGTTTTGGGGGGAAAAGTAAGGGAGTGTTAAATTCCTGCAGGTTTCTTTGCCATTGGACAGATTTTCCTTCACTTCCTGTCCCATAGCCAAAACAGGATGTGAGAGAAAAGTGAAAGCAAAGACCAAAGTGAAAGAATCTCTGGTTGTCACAAGAACTAACGTGCCCATTGGGAATATAGAACTATTGGTAAAACTTTATTTTTCATTTTGGCTTGAGTAAGGGCGAATTATTTTTTGTCAGATTTGTCTCATTGTGGAGATTTACTTTTACTTACTGTTCCATAACCAAACAGGAAGTCATAGGAAATCCCTGCAAATTACAGCAATCTCTTTAGGACCCCCCAGTCACCAGAACTAGTGTCCCCACTCAAAATTTGAAACTTTCTTTTAATTTTACTTTAAAAAATAAAGTAACTTAGGACGCAAGTTCTTTGTGAATATGGTACCTGCCTCTCTAAGTTACGTCGGTGTAGTGTATCTGAGATATGCTACGCCCGCACAAACTTAAGCCAGTCTTTCTGAATCTGGCTATGAATAGTTTAGCTAGATCAGCTATTCCTATTTGTCAGGCAGTTGATTGTGCTAGCTGCAGTGTTATAATGTGTTGTATTGCCCGTGTGCTGTATAGTTTACACCTAAACGTACTTGGTGTTTACTGCAGCTGTGCTGTATAGTTTGCACTTAAACCTACTTGGAGTTTACTGCACTTGTGCTGTATAGTTTGCACCTAAACATACTTGGTGTTTACTGCACTTGTGCTGTATAGTTTGCACCTAAACGTACTTGGGGTTTACTGCACTTGTATCTCAGCATGATACTGAGTGGCTTGTGATCGGGGGTATCCGTGAGTGTAACCAGTTACTAGCTATACCGTCAACACTCGTAACAGTACTGTGCTATGTTACCTTTCTCCTTTACATGTATTGGGGATGGAATGAGTGCTGCTGATACGCTGGCTGTTTGAATACATCTTATGCTTGTGGTGTGAGAAATTGAGATCCACGGATGTTGGTATACACCAGGCTGCTGGACACATTTTTTGCTACTGATATAGAAAGCAGTTTTCATTGTGGACATTCAGGGCCATATTCAGAAAGCTATTTACGCAGAGTATCAAGAGATACGCTGCGTAAATACTAAGAATAGCCGGCGTATCTTTTTTTGCTATTCTGAAAAGAAGATACGCCGGCTTTCTTCTAAGATACGAGCGGCGTAAGTCTGTTACACCGTCGTATCTTAGTTGCATTATTACGCTGGCCGCTAGGTGCATAATATATGCAAATGAGCTATTTACAGCGATTCCCGAACATACTTGCAGGGGCGCGGTTACGTCGTTTGCGTAAATCGTTCGGGAATGGGGCTCGACGTTAGTAACGTTCAAGTCGTTTTCATTGAGGAAAAGCGACGTGATTTCACGCATGCGCACTGGGAACGTCCACGGACGGCGCATGCGCCGTCCAAAAAAAAATGTGAATTACGCCACACATACGTTACGCCGCTGTAAATAATGGCGCAAGTTCTTTCTGAATAAAGAACTTGCGCAAATATTTACAGTGGCGTAACGTATCGGGGATACGTTACGCCAGCAGAAATGATCCACGGATCTTTCTGAATCTGGCCCTCAATCTCCTATATTGCACATATGCTTGCAGCTCGGAAGGATGGGAAGGATGCAGGGCAAGGTACAGTAGTGTTGGAGGTTGTTCCACCACCATGCCTCCAAAACACTCCTACTGGTTGTGACACACCTCTTTCCTCCACCCCCTCCTCTTCTTCTTTCTCTGTGGGCTCTTCCTGTGCTGATGTGTCCTCGGAACCAGCCGTGCTCCGTAGGCGTACGAGGGGCTACGCAGGAATGCAGTCAAAGGGATGCCAGTGCTAGAGCTGGTGTGCTTGAAAGACAGGAGCCACACTGGGGCAGAGGTTCTGTCAGCTCTGCAGGGGCAGGCTCAGAGGTGGTTGATGCCATGCCAGCTTAAGCCAGGAATGGTGGTTAGCGACAATGGCACCAACCTCCTCTCTGCCCTGCGACAGGGACAACTGATCCCATGTGCCCTGTTTTGCTCATGTCCTGAATTTGGTGGTGCAGCGGTTTTTGGGCAGGTACAAGGGGCTTACAGGATATCCTGAAGCAGGCCAGGAAAGTCTGTGTGCATTTCCGAAGGTCATATAATGCCACTGCTCAGCTGACAGACCTCCAAAGGGAATACAACCTGCCCAAGAACCGCCTAATCTGTGACATGCCCATCAGATAGAACACTACATTGACCATGCTGCAGTGGCTGCACACGCAGCAGAGGGCCATCAATGAGTTCCTGTGCCAATTTGGCAGCAGAACTGGGTCAGGGGAGCTTGGGTTTTTTTCCCCATGCCAGTGGGCCTTGATCAGGAATGCATGCACTGTCCTGTCACCATTTGAGGAGGCCACAAGGATGGGGAGCAGTGACAGTGCATGCATCAGTGAGACTGTCCCTCTTATTCACATGTTGGAGCACATGCTACATGGAATAATGGAGAGGGCCCTTGAGGCAGAACAAAGGGAGGAAGAGGGGGACTTCTTGAGGCAGAACAAAGGGAGGAGGAGGAGGAGGAGGAGGATGATTGTATCATCAGCATGGAGGTGGAGCCTAGCACTGGGCATCAGCAGCAGCAGTCTTCAAGGGATCATTTACAATCCCAAGGAACCCATGGACTTTTACGTGGCTGGGATGAGGTGGCTGCAGATCCTGTCGTCCTCCGTGACCCAGAGGACTGTGCCCCGAATGCCTCAGCAAACCTACGCTGCATAGCCTCCCTGATCCTGCAAAGCCTGCGTAAGGATCCTCGTATTTGTGGTATCAAGAAGAGGGATCATGTCAAGGATTCTAAATAGACCAGTACTGTGTGCCTACACAGAGGTGACCAACACTGTATGCAGTGAAATAAAAGGTGTTTATTTACAAGGTGAACAAAACAGGTGAAGACAGCCAGTGCACAAATAACAACAAAGCATATATAGATAAGTCAAGGGGAAATGCCGTAATCATAAACCAAAAGCCAAGCCGAGGTCATATACCAGGAGATCACAGAAGAAGCTCCAGACAGGGAATGGGCAGGAAGGGAATGTCCAGGAGAGGGATCAGGTCAGGTCGGATCAGATCAGAAGTCCAGAAAGGGGACAGCAGGCTCAGGTTCAGATATCAGGCTTAGGATCAGATTAGTAGACAGATACCAGGGCGAGGAGTGATTACACACGCCGGGTATTATAGAGGCGTGCTGATTGCATTCAGGTCACACCTGAACGCAGCAAGGGCCAGGTGCTCCACACTGCCAGGATCCATCCGCTGGTGGAGGCAAGTACTGCGTCCCAAAGGTGATATACCAGCAGGGGGAAGTTCTCCTGACAGCTCCGAACTGCCAGGAGACCCCTGCTGGTGGGAGGCAGCACTGCAAGACAGAACATAAATAGCACCAGCGGATGGAACCTTTCCTGACAGTACCCCCCTCAAAGGAGCGGCCTCCGGACGCTCCAACTATCCGTTGCCGGGGAAAGTCCGAGGTGACCAACTGGGCAATGGGAGGCTTGAGCCGAGAGGTAGATACATCCGGGTAGACAGAGGACACATCCGGACAAACAGCGGGTAGAACAGACTGGGGAACAAACACATCAGGCTGGGCAGCAGACAGAAGTTCAACCAGCTGGGCAGCAGACGGGAACACCTCCGGTTGGGCGGCAGGCTCCGGGTCGTCGAGCTGGGCAGTGGGCTCCAGAGCCTCTGTCTGCTGCCCAGCTCGATGACCGGAGCCCGCTGCCCAGGTCGTCAAGCTGGGCAGCGGGCTCCGGTCATCGAGCTGGGCAGCGGACAGAGGCTCCGGGTCATCGAGCTGTGCAGCAGACAGAGGCTCCGGGTCATTGAGCTGGGCAGCAGACAGAGGCTCTGGGTCATCGAGCTGGGCAGCAGACAGAGGCTCCGGATCATCAAGCTGGGCAGCAGACAGAGGAACAGGCTGGAAGGCAGGCACAGGAACAGACTGGAAGGCAGGCACAGGAAGAGACTGGAAGGCAGGCACAAGAACAGACTGGAAGGCAGGCACAGGAACAGACTGGAAGGCAGGCACTGGTGGGACTTCAGACTGGCAAGCTGGCACAGGAACATCAGGCTGGCAAGCTGGCACAGAAACGTCAGGCTGGGTAACTGGCACAGAAACGTCAGGCTGGGTAACTGGCACAGAAATGTCAGGCTGGGTAACTGGCACGTCAGGCTGGGCAGCTGGCACTGGCACAGGCTGGGCAGCTGGCACAAGCTGGGCAGCTGGCACTGGAACAGGCTGAACAGATGGCACTGGAACAGGCTGAACAGATGGCACTGTAACAGGCTGAACAGATGGCACTGGGACAGGCTGGGTAACTGGCACGATGGTGTGGGTTGGGAAGTACTTCCGTTTCTTTTTAGACTTAGACACTGCAGGTTTGCTAACAGAAGTGATGTATGAAGAGGATGGAATTAAGTAGGAGGAAGGATTGGAATATGGCAGAGACACAGGGATGGTGACTGGAGGAGGTTTTTGTGGAGTTGTTACTGGTGAAAAGGAAGAAACAGGTGGATTAAAGCCGGGGTAGGTACAACAAGTAGAGACTGGGTAATAATACTTGGTAGGAAGCGGAATTAACTGGGCTATAGCTGAGGTTGTCATTGGCAATGGATGGCTAGATCCTTGGGAAGGTAAGTGGTTAATGGCAGGGCTGGAATGCAGTGGCTTGGCTGGAATCAGGAGACCTGACCATGCCTGCAGCACAGGTTGAACAAAAGCAGGTTCACACGCACCTTGCCTAATCAGAGACTGCACAGAATCAATACACTCAGATAACTTTTGCTGGGCACAGGAGGAATAATGCTCATCAAAATAAGCTGGATCATCCTCCATTAACCACACCAAGGATTCGACTTGGTCACGACTGAAGGGGGGAGAGAAGTCATCACTACCATCTGGGATAACTGTCAGGGCCGGTTTAACACATAACTTGATTAATGGCTGAATATCATCATAAGACATATAACCCCCGATCCACCATGGAATGGGCTGATCGGATGGCTTCCATCAGCTGGTCACTTGTCCATCCCTCAAACACCTGGCGACAATACTCCTCAACCTCCTCTGCTAGCAGAGAAAAGTAAGTAATTTCATTGAAATCCATGTTTCAAAAAACGCACCACAACAGGATGGTTCCCTATGCAGGCACGTCTGGTCAAGTGGCCCTGGTATACTGTCAAGGATTCTAAATAGACCAGTACTGTGTGCCCACACAGAGGAGACCAACACTGTATGCAGTGAAAAAAAAGGTGTTTATTTACAAGGTGAACAAAACAGGTGAAGACAGCCAGTGCACAAATAACAACAAAGCATATATATATATAAGTCAAGGGGAAATGCCGTAATCATAAACCAAAAGCCAAGCCGAGGTCATATACCAGGAGATCACAGAAGAAGCTGCAGACAGGGAATAGGCAGGAAGGGAATGTCCAGGAGAGGGATCAGGTCAGGTCGGATCAGATCAGAAGTCCAGAAAGGGGACAGCAGGCTCAGGGTCAGATATCAGGCTTAGGATCAGGTTAGTAGACAGATACCAGGGCAAGGAGTGATTACACACACCGGGTATTATAGAGGCGTGCTGATTGCATTCAGGTCACACCTGAACGCAGCAAGGGCCAGGTGCTCCACACTGCCAGGATCCATCCGCTGCTGGAGGCCAGTACTGCGTCCCAAAGGTGATATACCAGCAGGGGGAAGTTCTCCTGCCAGGAGACCCCTGCTGGTGGGACGCAGCACTGCAAGACAGAACATAAATAGCACCAGCTTTCCTAACAGATCATTACTGGCTGGCAACTCTCCTTGATCCACGTTACAAGAGTAAGGTTGCGGACCTTATCATGCCATTGCAGAGGGAGCAGAAGATAAAACATCTTCGAGAGGCCTTGCAGAAAGGTCTGTGCAACACAATCCCAGAACCTGGGGGATTACCAAATCCTGGTCCTGGGCAACGTGTTGCTGAGGGTTTGGTGAGTCACAGAAGGAGCGGTGGAGAAGGTGGCCGTCTCACTGATGCGTTCAGACAATTTTTTAGTCCGCAGCCCCAAGGTATGACCGGTTCCAGCAACCATCGCCAGAGTCTGGTTTACATGGTGTGGGAATACCTAGGGGCAATATCAGACTTGGACACCTTCCCCACCGAAAATCCTCTGGCTTACTGGGTCTTGAGCATGGATCACGGGCCAGAGCTTGCACAGTACGCAATTGAGCTACTGGCTTGTCCTGCATCCAGCGTTCTTTCAGAACACACATTCAGTGCTGCTGGAGGCTTTTTGACTGATCACAGGGTACGCCTCTCCACCGACTCCGTCGAACGACTGACCTTCATAAAAATGAATTAGGCTTGGATCAACACCAGCTACCAAGCACCTGATGCTGATGTAACTGAATAATTTTTTGGAAGTGTCAGATCCCTTGGAGACTGCCTATGCTGATACTGAGTGACTGTCCTGTTATGCTGCTGACTGAATATCCTTTTCCGCCTCAATAATCTTGCTGATAGCTAGTAAGAACATTGTTGGTTCTGGGCACCGCCACCAGTGGCTAAGGCCCAATTTTTCTGCCCCTGTTTAACAGGGGCGTGTCATAACAAATTTTGATGCAATACTCTGCATGTGGCTCTTTGCTGCACTCCAATTACAGTATCTGTGAGGGGTTGCAGTGTTGTGGCACCAGAACCAGTGCCTAAGGCCCAATTTGTCTGCCCCTGTTCAACAGGGGCGTGTAATTACAATTCTTGATCTAATAGTTCACAGCAGGGCGTTCCAGCGCCCACCAAGACTAACTGTGAGGGCTTACAGTGTTGTAGCAACACCAACACCAAGGGCCCAAATTTCTGCAGAGTATATACATCAGGCCCTTACTTTCAAACATCCAACTTACAAACGACTCCTACTTGCAGACGGTAGGAGACAACAGGAAGTGAGAGGAAATCTACCCCTAGGAAGGGAAATTTCGCCAAAAAAAATGTCAATAAATCATTTGTCATTGGGACAGAAAGTGAAGTGCAATCTTCTGAACAGATGCACACAGACAGCAAAACAAATGTTACAGGGGTGATAACCCTTCTCTATGTTTTCAGAAAAGCTTAAAAAAAGATTCTATGGCTGAAGCTACACTTTAAAGAAGTACCAGTTGAAAATTACAAACAGATTCTACTTAACAACAAACCTACAGTCCCTGTCTTGTTTGCACCGCCTGTATAATGCCTGTAACGGAATGGCCCGTGACAGACTGAGATATTCCTATGTCTAGGGTCACCTTATGTCCACTAGGGCCATAGGGTGACAAAGAATCATAATTCATATATTACAGAAGACATTAATAAGGGACATTAATAATAATTCATGTTTGCAGGATGTCTTCAAATATCAAAAGCTGTTAGCTATGCAATCTGGGCACACATGCTTTTGAAAGGTGTTAATTCAGGTCTACAAGACCAGAATGAGTCATACCTTTGTATAATATGCTATTGAAATATCTTAAGGTGTTGGCTATTCACTGTAAAGACATTCCGTTGAAGGTGTGGATTGCACCCACTCTCACAAGACTCTGCCATTGTGTGATAAAGCTGTCTAGAGAACTTATTCAACTAGATGTCTGTGTTACTATTCAAGGTTAATTGAACCCTATTGATGATACGGTGCCGTCATGTCTAGCTACCAATTAAAGAATTATCCTCAGTGAGTGAATAGGGGGGTGGAGATTGCATTGTCCTGTGATAAACTGCATTATGCTTGAGACTGTATAAGAAGCTGAGAAAATACCAATAAATTGTCATATCTTTGGAAGCAAGAACGGAGCTCTGTCTCGTCTTATTCTGGGAAAGGATATGGATCGTGTATGTAATATTGTCGGAGTGTGTCAGATAAGCTTGTCGTGGATGGATGGAAGGTCGTAAGCGGTGGTGACCGTTACATTGGTGGCACAGCAGTGGGGTGATTCCATCTTCAGAAGGACGGCTACAAGGACACAGGACAATGGAGACGCTGTATGAACGGATGAAGCTCTCTTCCCTCATGGACTTACTGGAGAGCCGGGGCAGACCGGCCAGCAACCGTAAGAAAAGGGACATTATCGCAGAACTTGTCGAAATGAATAGAGCTAAGAGGCCCAGCGTAACAGACAGGACACCCCGAGGAAGAATTTTTTGATCGGGCTGTTAAACATGGATTGGCACAATATGGTCCTAATCCTCCGCCGGAGATCATAGACCGGGTTATAGCGGCTGTAGATGCCACCTTGCGACAGCAAAGAAGTGCTGCGGCAGCTGAAGTCACAGCAGCACCAACTAAAGAGAGAGGAGAGGTACAGATACCAGTCTCCATGGAAGAGGAATTCCAAAGAAGGTTACAAGAGATGCGGATACAGCATAGAGGACCAGTATCAGAGGAGGTCCTGTTGGGATGGTCGGATGTTATTCGGTGCCAACTCTGGAAGGAAGCGCTAGCTCTGGAGCAGCAACACCAAGGAAAGGTCCTGCCCTCCATCTATGCAAGGTACTGGCCGCAGTATGACGTACGAATGCCGTTGTTGGGGCAACAACCGAAGCAGGAGTGGATAGCGGAGTTAAGCAGGCTGATCCGGGCAGAGATGCGGTTGGACGAGAGCTACAGAGCCCTCCGGTGGTATGTAGCCCAAAAGTGCCCGTGGTCAGCGGATGACAGCCCCACAGAAGGCTATGACTATGATGGCCTGGGATTGTTGTATTGGAGGATGTGCAGTGATCCCGACTTTGGGGATGATCGGTAGTGGCGCTTGGAGGACATAATGGAGCACAGAGAGGAAAAATTAAATATCTCGGGAGGCCACTGGTCACAAGAAGATTTAGAATTTCTGGCCATTCAAGGATGGGAGTTGGAGGTTGCCTACAGACAGCTGCTAGACTCGGCTCAGCAGCAGGGTGGGGCTCCCATTGCCTGGGACTATGAGGAAAGGTCAGATAACTGTGAAATCCTGGCTGATGAATCGGCAGTGGAAAATATGGAGATTTTCATCCCTAAAGCCGAAGCGGATGGTGTGGAGTTCCAGAGAGCCGGAGCGGTTGGCCCCTCTCTCCAACAACAAGCTGAGGTGGTAAAGCTTTTACCCCCAGCTGAATCACTGGCAACAGAACAGAGGGTCACGGACCTCTGCTCTCCACTAACGGAAGAGGGGGACCCTGTGGTGGTGGATGGGACTGTGGTCTCCACTCACAGCAACCCAGCAGAAGAGCTGGCAACAGAGCAGAGTGTCATAGGCCTCTGCTCCTCACTAACAGAAGAGGGGGTTCCTGGGGTAGTGGATGGGACTTCAGTCTCCACTGGCACAACCCCAGAAAATGGTACAGGACTGGGACAGGAGGATGTCAGCTTTGCTTTGCAAGCACCGGGGGGTTTTCACCAAGCACCAGTGGATGGGACCTCAGTCTCCACTGGTACACCCCAGGAAGGGGGGGCAGTTGGCCCAGACCCCCAACAGCATGATGGACTGAGCCCAGCCACCCTGCCTTCTCCCCAGCGGCAGGCGTGTTATCTGAGAGAGGCAGAGGTTGGCGGGGTGAGTAATGCTCAGTTTGGAGCCATTTATTTGGGGTACAGTATGGAGACCAGCATTGGAGGACTGGACCTACTGACGGACTTCGGAGTCAACCAGTTTGGGGTTACCACCTGTGTCTGTCTCCCACCAAAAGGGGAGAGATGTAACAGAATGGCCCGTGACAGACTGAGATATTCCTATGTCTAGGGTCACCTTATGTCCACTAGGGCCATAGGGTGACAAAGAATCATAATTCATATATTACAGAAGACATTAATAAGGGACATTAATAATAATTCATGTTTGCAGGATGTCTTCAAATATCAAAAGCTGTTAGCTATGCAATCTGGGCACACATGCTTTTGAAAGGTGTTAATTCAGGTCTACAAGACCAGAGTGAGTCATACCTTTGTATAATATGCTATTGAAATATCTTAAGGTGTTGGCTATTCACTGTAAAGACATTCCGTTGAAGGTGTGGATTGCACCCACTCTCACAAGACTCTGCCATTGTGTGATAAAGCTGTCTAGAGAACTTATTCAACTAGATGTCTGTGTTACTATTCAAGGTTAATTGAACCCTATTGATGATACGGTGCCGTCATGTCTAGCTACCAATTAAAGAATTATCCTCAGTGAGTGAATAGGGGGGTGGAGATTGCATTGTCCTGTGATAAACTGCATTATGCTTGAGACTGTATAAGAAGCTGAGAAAATACCAATAAATTGTCATATCTTTGGAAGCAAGAACGGAGCTCTGTCTCGTCTTATTCTGGGAAAGGATATGGATCGTGTATGTAATATTGTTGGAGTGTGTCAGATAAGCTTGTCGTGGATGGATGGAAGGTCGTAAGCGGTGGTGGCCGTTACAATGCCGTTCAAAGTATATAGGGCCAAAGGGGCTTGTAATGACCTGGGGGGAGAGGGGCGGGGAAACCCATTTTATTTTTCTCAGTGATTTCCATCCATATTGCAGGGACCAAACATTACATTAAAGCCGCTAGCAGTCTTAAATTACTTTTTTCTTATAGTAATCTTATTTTGTGCAGGGACAGTTCTAAACATGTGCCACTACTATAGACACCCAGCAGGTACAATGTTTAAAGGAAATTTTCATTTTTTTTCACTTTAAGCATCATTAAAATCTCTGCTCCAGAAAAAACAACAGTTTTTAAAACTTTTTTTTCCATTGATACATGTTCCCTGTGGCAAGACCCGGGTCCCAAAACCCGTTTTTCGACAATAACTTGTATATTGGGCTTTAAAATTAGCACTTTTGAATTCGAACGTTCGAGTCCCATAGACTTCAATGGGGTTCGATACGTTTGTGCGTACGTTAGGTCCGTTCGAAGGTTCTGGTGCAAAACCGAACACAGGGGTGTTCGGCTCATCCCTAATTACTAGTAAAAAAAAAAAATGCCATAAAACGATGCCCTATTTTGTAGGCACTATGGCCCAGGTTCACAAACGTTTTATCTAGAGGTACGTCGTCGTAAGTACAAATGTGCGCCATCGTATTGTTACGCTGATTCACAAAGCTAGATTCCCCCACAAAACAAGGCTTCAGCCGCCCGACGTAACTTGCTTACGCCGGCGTATCGTGGGTGCATAGTTACGCTAGACGCATTCGGCGTACCCATGTTAAATATGCAAATTAGTAAGATACGCAGTTTACGTAAGTTGTACGTCTGGCGTAAACGTACCCCTCATAAAGCAGGGGTAAGTCATGCAAAGGTATGGGCTAGGGAACAACGTCGTCAAATTTTACGTCGCGTACGCCGTTTACGTAGTACTACGTGAATAGGGCTGTGCATAGGTTACGTTCACGTCGTAGGCAGTGTTCGACGTATCTTAGGCAGCTATTTCGACATAACGGTGAGCATGCTCACTGGGATGCGTCCAAGAGACGACACATTTGCAGTTTGTTTTTTGAAGCTGTGGCCATCATTTGCATGGGGTCATGCTTCATTATAATATATCACTTCCACCTACTTTGACTTACGTCGGCTTACACCGACAACTATACGATACGCCGGCGCAACGTTGAGCGCATATTCTTTGAGAATACCATGCTTGCCTCTCAACGTTGCGCCTGCATAGCATAAACAAGATACGATACGCCCGCACAAAGATACGCCTCTCTATGTGAATCCAGGCCTATAACCTTTGCGCAAACCAATTAATAAACGCTTATTGCGGGGTTTTTTTACGAAAAATATGTAGAAGTTTTTTTTTTAATATGTTTTTGGGGATATTTATTATAGCAAAAAGTAAAAAAAAATATTTTTTTTCAAAATTGTCGCTCTATTTTTGTTTATATCGCAAAAAATGAAAACCACAGAGGTGATCAAATACCACCAAAAGAAAGCTCTATTTGTGAAGAAAAAGGACGCCAATTTTGTCTGGGAGCCACATCTCACGACTGCCCAATTGTCAGTTAAAGCAATGTGGTGCCGAATCGCAAAGAGTGGCCCGGTCATTGACCAGCAAAATGGTGTGGGGCTGAGGCCGCGTACACACGGCAGAGAACCTCGACGGGCAGAACACATCGTTCCGCCCATCGAGGTTCTCTGCCGGCCGTCGAAATCGACGACCCGCCCGTCGGGAATGGCAACCAGCCATTCATCCAGGCGGGCCGTCGAGCAAAAAGAGAGCGTGCTCTCTTTTCGCTCAACGGGATTCCCGACGGGCGGGGCGAGCGCTCTGTGTACACACGGCCGAGGTCCTCGCTGGAATGCAGCTTCCAGCGAGGTTCTCGCTGGTTTCCAGCGAGAACCTCGGTCGTGTGTACGCCGCCTGAAGTGGTTAAGTTATAATTTCATTTTCACTCTTAGTAACACTGGTAAACAGTACAAATAGAGAGGGTGAAATTCTCTAACAGGATACAGACAGCAATAAAAACCTGACAGGTGTTTTAATTCCTCACAATCTATCCAAAACTGAAAAAAAAAAATAGCTTTGCTTTTAGTTATCCTTTACAACCGATTTCTCTTACAGTAAAAATTCTGTGAGTCCACACATAAACGCTCTCTTTTCGCTCGACGGGATTCCCGACGGGCGGGGCGAGCGCTCTGTGTACACACGGCCGAGGTCCTCGCTGGAATGCAGCTTCCAGCGAGGTTCTCGCTGGTTTCCAGCGAGAACCTCGGTCGTGTGTACGCCGCCTGAAGTGGTTAAGTTATAATTTCATTTTCACTCTTAGTAACACTGGTAAACAGTACAAATAGAGAGGGTGAAATTCTCTAACAGGATACAGACAGCAATAAAAACCTGACAGGTGTTTTAATTCCTCACAATCTATCCAAAACTGAAAAAAAAAAATAGCTTTGCTTTTAGTTATCCTTTACAACCGATTTCTCTTACAGTAAAAATTCTGTGAGTCCACACATAAACGTGTATTGAAAACGTAGATGTGGACTGCCTGACCAGGTCTGTGTAAATTATTGGGTGCACTGTGGGCCTATTTAACTGCACAGTCATATTTGACACCTTGCACAATTGCTGCAGCAGGAAAGCGGAGCTAAGAATTGGAAAATAAAGGTTCATACAGTCTGTCTGACTTTCTATATAATTCTGTACCATCAATTGGGATTTAAATTACTCATTTGTTTCTACCAATATTATAAGTGTTTTTGGAGTTACTCTTTAGGCCCATTTATAATTCCTACAGTTCTTCCGACGCGTTCTGCTTCATTAACCACTAATTATCTTAAGTGTTCGAGTTCAGGCAATTCTTAGGGTCTAACCTGAAGACAATGATTAAAATTCTTTGCTCTATGGAAAATTAAACTGCACAGTACAGGAAATGAAAATCAGGGTCTAGCTAATTCTAGTCTGATACTTTTTTCTCCCTTTTTTTTTTTGTTTGAAAAAGAAAAGAGTTTTTTAAAAATTCATTGCTCACTGACAGTCTAAAAATTCTGCAGTCTACAATACCCCTGGCAAGCGAAGGCAATAGACTCCTAGCGATTTAATGAACCCATAAATTTGTTTTTTCAACCGATGCCAGACCTTGTAATTTTACTGTAATGAATATGCTTAAGTTTTATATCTTGCATAAATTTCATGGCTATGTATTTACATCTGAGTCTTAACTCTTCACTGTTTGCCCCAAAGTCCTAAAAGTAAACAAACTCAGCTCCCCTGTTAAGGGACCCCCCCTAAAAAGGGTTCATTAATCAGATCTCGGTGGTGCCAAGCATAACACGAAAAGACCTTAGCTCTAAACACAGACTGTGTGTCACAATCAAGAGCATTCCATGGCTGCAAAAGGGTCATTTGGTGTCATTAAACTCAATATTTCTCATAATTACTGAGCAGTCCCTACAGCCAACAATAGGGGGTGCTGCAACCACTAGGTTTTATTCTGTTAAACCTGAACTTCTGTAAAAATGAAAATATCACTATATTTGAAATTCACACTACTAACCCTTTAGTTAAGTTCTGTCATCTGTATTGTTTCTACTATTATATTTGCCTCTCATTCCTCATTCTCTTATTAGAATGATTTTTTTTTACTCTTTTGCAGGCCTCATCACTTTGTTAGTACCTCTGGCCACTGTCCCTTTTTTAAAGTAATTCCTATGGGTAATCTGAACCTGTGAAAAAGAGATCTAGTACTGGGACTTACTGTGCAGTCTTTTGTTCTATGTTATCTCTAGAGGGAGGTTACATAGTGCTGAGGACTCTCCTCCCTCTGATTTGACAGTGGTAAGCCAATCTCCAATCACCAGAGGTGACGCATAGCGTTTTAAAGAGAACGTCTGATCTCTGTTCACCTGGTAAAGTGACCCCCAGGCCATAGAGAACAATCCTTAACCTCTTGACCACCGAGGACGTCCCTGGGACTTTGTGCGGTGATATCTGAATGATGCCTGCAGCCACAGGCATCATTCAGATATGCATCTCTTCAGCTGTCGATTCTCTGCGCCATAAGAACAATCAAAGCGACGCTCGATCGTTCTTATAGGCAGCGGGAGGGGACGTCCCCCCCTCCCGCCAACATCCAGTGTTTCTCCCGTGCCATCGGTGGCCCGGAGAGCGAATCGGCCGGTGCGTGCTGAAGAACCATAGAGATGACTGGTGACCAGACGTCACAGTCATCTCTATGATCGTCGGAGGACCGGGCGCGACGTTATGACATCAGGCCCGGTACCCGGAAGTAAACAAAGCCGCGTAAAAAAAGACTTTGAAAAAGCGCCTGGAAGCGCGAAACGCGTCGTCAAGACCCCCTTGATCCCCTTATTTATGGGATTTTATTACACACCTTTTAAAAGAAGATAGACTATATCCTGTCTTTTTTGCTTACAGCTTCCACCATCCTATACTAGTCACATGCCATTTTTGGATTTTCCACCAGAGGGCGTCCAGGATACTTCAGCTCCACTGGTCTGAACGTGAAGTGGCGTCTCAGACGTGTGACGTCTATGCGATCGGACGGGAAGAGCGTGTGTCCCCGCAGAGCCTACTGCGCCGCATTTCCGGCTGTAAGACCCGTCGGATGGTCCCGTCGGATGGCACCGTCCCTTTCTCTTTGTGGTGACACTCCAGCATTGTGGACTGTTTGATGTCAGGTCCTCACCCTAAGATCTGACGGCGGCTCTCTGTGTACCACTTTATACCATCTACCATCAAGGTACTGTCAGCGTGTGTTTTTGTCCTCATGATGGCCTGTGCATGGAACCGTTGAGGTTTAACCCCATGAATTGCTGGTGTCTGCTGGTGGAACTGTTTGTGCACATTGCTTACTACTCTACAGCCCTGTATATTATCCTATATGGACTGTTTTCTCCCTTGTTTTTAGAAGTGGATCTGCAATAAATGGATTCTTTTTTCTCTATATTTATATGATTATTTTCTTTTATCCCAACAACATTGGGCTTATATATTTCATATATATTTTACAAACATTTAAGAGCGCGGACTTGTTTTGTGTATATTGCTAAAAAAAATATATATAATGTTTGGGGGTTCTAATTAATTTTCTAGCAAAAAAATTGAGATTTTTACATGAAGGAGTGAAGGTGGTAAAGTGGTTAAAAGGCCTGTTGATATCTTCAGCATATCCCTAAAGTATAGTCAGGCTCTGCCATGTCTTTTTCCGCCCCTGCACTTTTCTATTGGCCAGTGAGGCCACCCATTGTTATAGGTGGGCAGCAGGAATGTACAGACAAAGGCTGTCTAAAGCAGCGTCCGCCAACCTATGCTTCATAGACCACCTATAGTCTATGACAAACTTTTGGTGGTCTTCAGGGGTTCTGGCTGATGTATACCGCCTAATGTTGTTTCCTGTATTGTTCTCAATGTACTCTGACGGTCAATACTGGCTTCTGTGAACTTCAAGGGAGGTGCCGGAAGTAGTGCAGAGAGCAGGAGGTGAAGAAGGAGGGTACTTCCAATGGCAGCGTTGATCACAGACTGGGAGCACATGGCTGGATAAGGAGGTAAAATCCAATGATGAATCTGTGTAAGGTAGCAGTGTGATACAAGGGGGGGGGGGCAGAGAGCCAGAGCATTGTGAGAATAAGGCAGCAATGTGTGATCCAGGGGGTGGGGGGTAGAGAGCCAGAACATTGTGTGTATAAGGCATGTTAGTGGCCTACAGGATTCAAAATTGTGAGTTTAGTGGTCCGTGAGTTCTGAAAGGTTGGTCTAGAGAAGTAGCTGTCAATCATTGGACCATAGCCTCCCTCCTACCAGGCCTGAGGCCAGCTGTAAATCCCCTAACCTCTCAGAGTGCCTTTCAGCTACCATAGTGCCCACCCCTCAATAGTGACCTGCAGTGCCCCTTAATCTCCCACACAACCCCTATGTCCTCATCACTCACAGTTCTTCTCCAACCTTCCACAGTGCAGGACAGACTCCCAAAGTGCTCCCCTAGTCCCCTGCATTGTCCACTAGCTTGTCACAAAGCCTCCAGGCTTCCATAGTGTCTCCAACCTTCAACAGTGTACAACAGTTTCCCTTAATCCACACCTGTCTCTCACAGTGCCTCTGCAGAGCACCCAACCTTCTGAAGAGACCCCTAAATCCTTCCAGGAGCACAGCCACGCAAGCCCTGCTCGCAATTTGGATAATAATTGCCGTACAGACCTTGGCCCACTCTATCAGCTGAGCAGAGCCCAGAGGTTTCCCTTTCATTAGTCTTTGACCTGTCTTATTGCTGAGCTTTTCACTGGTATCATCAAGTGCAATGTAGGACCAGCAGCCACCGTTGGTCCTGCATAGTACGTGATAACAAAGGCATGCCTTCCACTGGAGAGTCGAGGATCAGTGCCGAAGGACTAACCACTTCCAGCCCTTAGGCTGTACTTTTACGGCCTCAAGTTAAAGCAGTGATACTAGGTTAATATCTGCAGCTGCAGCCATGATCCTATTATCAAAATTTGCCACTGGCGATGGGCCTTCATGTAAAACTGATCAAGCAGCTCTACAGCCGCTCAATCGTTTTTACAGGGCTTGGAAGGGGGCCACCCTTTCTGCTGCTGCTCTCCAGGAGCCTAGGACCACTATACCTTGTTGGGTTAAGCTGACAAGGGCCAGGGAGGAACATCTATTCCTCCCCATTATCTATGACGAGTGAAACCAGAAGTGACAAGGATTTCATCACTTCTGGTTTTGGTTCTTTGTTTACTGGCCTTTACCGGCCAGTGAAGCAGCTGATGAAATTGATCTTGGGGTCTAATGGACCCCAGATCTCCTCATAAAGAGTACTTTTCACTGCCTCAGCTAGTGATGAGCTCGGGCGTGTTCGGATTAAACCCACCAAAAAGCCGTCACTGCACACCGCCAATCATAGGCTTCTTGTCTGGTTTGATCCGAACACGCTCAAGCCTATTCATAGCCTCAGCTATCACAAGGGATGTTGTTCATCACTTGTGATAGCAAGAGACAGTGTAAATATAAATAATAATAATAATAAAAAATGTTTAAAGCACACCGCCTGCACCCACACAAGATTGGGATCAAAGCCCAAATGCTGATTTTTTATTCAGGCCACTGACGCCAATCCTGGGGTTCATTACTTCGGACACTGACACCAATACTGTGGGTTAATATTGTGGCCACAGAAACCAGTGCTGTTTTTTTTTTATTGCAGCCACTTACATCATAGTTGGGGATTTATTTTGCTACAGCTCACCCCAATGCTGAGGGTTTTTGTGGAAGACAGTGACACCAATGATGGGGTTATTATTGCAGCCACTGACACCATAGTTTGGGGTTATTATTGCTGCCACCCACCCCAGTGCTGAGGGTTATTATGGCAGCCACCGACTGTAGCTGTAGTTTATTATTCAGACATTACACCAATGCTGGGCAGGCATAGGGCCATCGGGACTACTGGGATTTTCCCGGTGGGCTGATGGCTCAGTGGGCCAGTTTCCAGACATCCCAAGTCTTCCACGGGGTGCAGGAGTCTCCCGCATTTTGGCTGTGGCTCCCAGACACCTGCAAGACACTTGTGATATTCCGGCTACAGGGCCGATCCTGGATGGTCCCCTGGTTCACAGCGGGGAATGATCGGTACCCTGGAAGGGAACAGCTGTGAGTACCGATCTCCCTGTTTAGTTTTTTAGCTGACAGCCGCTTCTACTCCTCTCCTTCCCACAGATGTCGGCTAAAAAGCTATACAGGGAGATCAATATTCACAGCTGTCCTTCACGCTGCACGATCATTCTCAGCTGTTTCCTATGTCCTCCTCCGGCCCCCTGTCCTCCTTCCCCAGCCCCCCTCGTCCCCCGCAGCCAGCTTCTCTCCTCTCCCGCCGGCTAAGAGGGGGGAACAGTCAGGATGGAGAGCAGAGAAAGGGACCGGTAAATATGTCCCTTCCTTTTCTAATTTGGACACAGTGAGCCATAATTACTAATCACTCCTTTGTCCTGTGAAAACTGAGCAGAGTAAACTGTGTTTACTCTGCTTCAGTTTATGAATTAACAGGAGCCTCTGTCTCCTGTCCATTCATCTTCAGTGCTGAGAAAGGGACTGGGGAATCTCTGCCCTTAGTCCCTTTCTCTGTCTCAAAGGGGAGATGTCAGGGGTCTTCTTAGACCCATGATATCTCACAAAAACCCACCAACAGGGCTGATAAACATTTTACATTTTAAAATGACACACAGCCAGGCAGTGGTTAGTGTAGCAGTGGGTATGACCACCTGTGCTTTAGTTCTGAGGCACCTCCCCTGCTTCCAGGGAGAATGTTCTGAAAGGGGGCAGGGCCAAGGGCTAGAGTAACAGGCAGCTCATGTGAGGAGACCTGACCAATCCCCACTTGGTATTGGCAGGGGGCAGGACTCCATGTAAGCTGAGGTAACAGCTCACTAGGGGAAGGAGTTGTCAGTCCTGCAGACATGGAGAATGGAGTGCTAGATAGCAGCAGGAGGTCATCCACATCTGGGGGGGAGTGACAATCACGGAAGAGCATGGGAGAGCTGGGAGGGAGCCTCATCCATACACGGTCATGGAGGAGGTATCCCGGAACAGAGGGGCTTGAGAAGCTATTGTAACGGATGTCCGGTTAAAGTTCTTCATCATGGACATCAGGGCAGGTGAAGGTCGGTGCGTGTGACACAGTGGATTTCTGGAAGAGGCATGCCAGGGGAGCTGGGTGCAAAGCCAGAGGAGAGACTGTGGCAGTTGGGTCAAATTGATGCGGCCTGAGGGTGCAGGATTTGCAAGTCGGGTTAGCTGGGAAGTTCACCAACTAAAGCAAGCTGCTAAATAACTTGGCCACTGGGGAGAGGTACTGCAGACCTCTGGCCTAATAACTACACATCAAATTACAACCAAGTACAACTAATTACAGTCAGCAATCTGGGATTATTCAGAGTGATCCCTTATGTCAAGTGAAGATGATGGGACAGAAAGGCTAATGCTGCGTACACACGATCGGTCCATCCGATGAGAACGGTCTGATGGACCGTTTTCATCGGTTAACCGATGAAGCTGACTGATGGACCGTCACGCCTACACACCATCGCTTAAAAAAACGATCGTGTTAGAACGCGTTGACGTAAAACACAACGACGTGCTGAAAAAAATGAAGTTCAATGCTTCCAAGCATGCGTCCACTTGATTCTGAGCATGCGTGGATTTTTAACCGATGGTGGTGCCTACTAACAATCGTTTTTTGACTATCGGTTAGGAATCCATTTAAATTTAAAACAAGTTGGTTTTTTTTTAACCGATGGTTAAATAACCGATGGCGCCCACACACGATCGGTTTTGACCGATGAAAACGGTCCATCAGACCGTTCTCATCGGTTTAACCGAATGTGTGTATGCGGCATAACAGTTTACAGTAAATTTTAGTGCTAGAGGAGAGAAGTCCTGGGAGCAACAGTCTGCAGGAACTTTGCAGAAGAGGAGCAATAGTCTTCACAGGTTTATGCAGGGAAGTGACTGTAAGGCCCCTTTCACATGAGCGGACGAACGGTCCGCTAATTACAAGTCCGTTTACGGACTTGTAATGTGTCCCTATTGGAGCGGATCCGTTAGCGGATGATGCATCCGCTAACGTCCGCCTACGATCCGCGTCCGTCTGGATCCGTTTTGCGGACGGAAGAAAACCCTATTTTTCTTCCGTCCGGTGGATCGGATCGGATGCAAACGGACAGACGGTCCGTTTCCATCCGATTCCCCATAGGGGATAGCGGAGGAGAGACAGGGCGGTCCCTGCACAGTGTGTGGGGACCGCCCTGTCCGCCGACAGCTGAGCGGGACCCCCCGCTGAGCCGACGGACACACACGGAGCGGACCGAAAAACGTACCGCTCCGTGTGAAAGAGGCCTAAATGTTAGAGTTCATCAGTTCTTTAACCACTGAAGACCCGGACCAATACGCTGGTAAATGACCCAAGGTGTTTTTGCGATTCGGCACTGCGTCGCTTTAACAGACAATTGCGCGGTCGTGCGACGTGGCTCCCAAACAAAATTTGCGTCCTTTTCTTCCCACAAATAGAGCTTTCTTTTGGTGGTATTTGATCACCTCTGCGATTTTTATTTTTTGCGCTATATACAAAAATAGAGCGACATTTTTGAAAAAAAAACACTATTTTTTACTTTTTGTTAAAAAAAAATCAAATAAACTAAATTTTAGTCAAACATTTAGGCCAAAATTTATTTAGCCACATGTCTTTAGTAAAAAAAAAAATCGCAATAAAAAAAAATAGCTACCTAGCGGGAACAGCGACACTAATACAGCGATCAGAAAAATGATTGTTAATATGCCTATGTGAGTGTGTGTCAGTGTTGTGTTGGTGCACACTTACTTGTGATGTCTTCTCTCATCAGCAGCGCTGGGAAACAGCGCTGCGATGAGAGGTGACATCATTTCCTCCTTCCTGTGTAAACACAGGAGGAGGAACTGACAGGATGGGAGCGCGCTCCCATTGGCTGGGAGCGATCGCGGGGGGGCGGGTAAGCGCCGACATCCGCCCGCTGATCCCGGATCGCTCCCGGAGCCAGGGGGACCCCCGCACGCCGCGGAGGGGGTCCCGATGGGACCCCCGAACCGCACTTAGGCGGGGACGTAAATTTACGCCCTTGTGCCTGTACGTGCCATTCTGTGGCCGTATATGTGCGTGCGGGGGTCCTTAAGTGGTTAAGGCTCAATCTATTTGTTCAATTACTTAAATATGATGGCAAAGCAACTTGTTCTATGGGCTTCCCATATTCCCTTTTCCCCAACCAAGTTATATCCCCCAATAAACAAAAACAAAACAACGCAAATGACTGTTCATTGTCTCTGAGGTGATAGATGAAGGTCTGGCAGCAGGGTGATATGGTGGATGCTAGTAACTAGTAACACCCATCCGCTACATTATAATTTATTTATCATCGGAAGTTGGTAAGTGGCCAATTTAGTTTTCATTTGTATTTTTATACTTTACTATCACTGGGAACGGTGGATAGCACATTCAGTTGGTGGAATACTAATGAAATAATTTTTTATACACATGGACACTTGTTTATTGAACTCTTTATATATCACTAGTTGACTTGATACACTGTGTTTGCTATATTTTTTGATAAGAGTTTTGTTTTTTTTTGTTTATGAGACAGCGCAACCTTTTACACTTTAATTTTTTTTTCCATTATCTCCTTATATCCAAGGTTTTCACACACATGCCATAACAACCCTTTCCCAATCCAAGTTTAATCCCCTAACTAAAAAGACTTGTCTGCAGGAAAATGCATGTGCCTGGCTGTGCAGGGTGAGAGATAAGCATATTCACCAACGGCTCCTGCGGGGGATAGCACTACAGTCACATTCATTGCTTTGTACTGTATAGGGTCCTTCATATTTTGGCCTTTTAAATTGTTGGTTATTTCTTGACAACTTCCATAGACTTTGGAGAACGAGAAACCAGAAAGGGAGCCGAGAGAGCCGTAGAGAAGGAAGGGGGAGGGAAGGAGGTAGGGGTGTTAACAGCTACTGTCTCTTCCCTCTGTGCAGGTTAAATGCATGAATGCTCCAGCAGCGTGGTCCTGGAGCCTAGACAACTAGAATGATTCCTTAATAGGTTACAGATAAGACCTTTTGATTATTACCTGGATTGACAGCCAAAGAATGGGAGGGGAGCTTTTGGCTCCAGTCTAGTCATTCGAGCAGAAAAGACCCCTGGCTCTCGGGATAACCTGGGTCAAATGATTTGGCGCCTTGAGTGTATGAAAGCCATTTTTCAGACGTTGAGAGAGGTAAAAGGAGGGAGGAGGTTAGAAAGCTGGGAAAAAAGACAGAGAAACTTTGCTTTCCCCACTGTATTTCTGCCTGCTTATTTCATCTCCCTTCATTCTCTCATCTGTCATATTTTGAGAACCATTTATCATATTTTGTAATGACAAAAGAAAGAAGACAAAATAAATCTAGGCATGGATTTGGGCCTAGACCTGAGCTTCATTTGCTGAGTGAAATATTTTAAAATGAACTGCAATGTTAAGGTATATTCAGCTGCAAATTCATCAAACAATGAAAATAAAGATTTCTCGGCTGCTTTCACAGTTTATGTACTAAGGACTTCTGTAAATTACTCTTCTGACACTTTCCCAGGCAGGGAAGAGGGGGAGCTACTGACAGGAACAAGAGCTGCACTGTCCAAACATGGCATTGCTACAGTCTGTGACTTGGCGCAACTTGCCATAGAGTGAAGCAAACGCTTCATTGAGGTCCCATCTGTTTGGAATCACTCACCTCTATATAAATGCCAGACACTGAGTGCTTGTTGCATGTCAGGAACACCTGCTGACCAGTCTTTGGTTTGAGAAGGACAACGTAGGTTGTTGCCTGCAATGGGGACATTTTAGAGTTTGACAAATTGAAATTTTTTGAAATCTTGCTTATGTAAGTCCACAGGAAAAAACGTTAGAAAACAAACTAATAACTACACATATTATATTATTAGTCTATTTAGTGCTTTATTACGAATAAAAAAACTAAAAAAGGAGGGTTCTGATTCCCTCTATGCCTAGGAGGTCCTGTAAATTAGGCATTACTACAGTGATCAATGGAGCCTCCAGCTATTGGAGATTGTAGTAGGTATTGTATGTTACTTTAGTTACTCAGACATGTCAGTCAGGCAAGCTGTGTATTATCAACTCTAGAACATTTTGTGCCAACCGTTGGGCTGCTGATGGCGTACCCACCCACCTTATATTGAATATATAACTTACTATATTTCATTTATAAGATTAATTTTTATTCAGATTTTACAATAATGACATTATTTGGGTTTACAAAGCTAACACATTTGGGTTTACAAAGATATTGATTACAAAAAGACAGGTATTTAAAGGGAACCTTTATCTGAAAATAAAAGTTAGCCTTACAATCTTCCTCTCCAAACCTGTGACTTCATTCCTCACCTAGGTAAGCCCCCACCCCTGACAGCATGTCACATCCCAGGAGGCTACAACAGTCCATCAGCTGCCAACTGTAATGCCGCGTACACACGGTCGTTTTTTTGTCTCTCATAAAAAAAACAACGTTTTTCAAACTTTATTTTAAAAAACGACGTTGCCTACACACCATCGTTATCTGAAAATGCTCTTGCAAAGTGCGGTTACGTACAACACGTACGACGGCACTCTATTCCATTCAAGCTTGCGTCATAACTTGCTTCTGAGCATGCGCGGGTTTAAAAACGTTGTTTTAAACGTCGTTTTGCCCACACACGATCATTTTTTATGACACAAAAAACGACATTTTGAAAAACGACATAAAAAATTGAAGCATGTTCGAATTTTTTTTTGCCGTTTTCCAGAAGACATAAAACGACGTTTTGCCCACACATGATCATTTTAAATGACATTTTTTTAAAACGTTGTTTTATTTCATCACAAAAAACGACCGTTTGTATGCGGCATTAGTCATATGGAAAGATCCTGGCTATATTACGCAAATAAAAAGGTAAAACAAAATTAATTTAATTTGGTAATCCTTTTTTTTATTGATTTTGAAGTTTTGTTGCCAAATAACTTGTAAAATTATAAAATGGAGGTTATTTTCCTTCTCTGCATGAAATATAAATATAAATGCAGACTCCAGTCAGATCCAAATTTTTTGTATGGAAATATATTTTAGGGATTAGTTTTCTTAAAAACAGTACAGATTATATAGCTTTGTGAAGTCATCTGGGAACACCAAATCCCAAATCTATTATTTTATTGGCCAGGTAGTCCCAACTCTGCTGACTGAATTTAAATCCCGTGACAAACTGCATCACTTTAAGCTGCTGGAGCAGGAGCTGCTTTTGGACGACAACCATCTTGTGATGCAGTTTGTTGCAATCATGATTCTGCCCACAATCTCAAATCGCCAAATGTAAACAAGGCCTTCTTGGGCCGGAGAGCAGCAACTGTAAGCTCTCAGCCACACACTGAGAGCCAGAGCTAGCTATCAGGCAGCTGTGTGGACCCTGACAATATGGTCAGGATACCTCCAGAGCCTGGAATGGCATTGTGACATCTGATTCTGGGTCATAGAAGAGCAAAAGTAAGTGCACTGCTGTGACTCACGTGAGAAGTGTGGCCAAAAGGAGCAATAAGCTGCAAAAGATGACATTTTTGTTCTTCAGTTTAGAGTGGTTTCTGGTAAAATGGGTAGTTATTACAAGTCAGTTCATACCTATGAATGGCATGCTAGTATTGGTGTTATTGTTACTGTTGAAGGATGTTCTTTTTCAAAACCCTGTGGCCTTTCCTTTCTCAAGGTGTATGTCTGATGTCAGGGGATTTCTCAAATCTGACTCTCAGCTATGAGAATTATCTTCAGGCAAAGTAAGTAAAGCTCAGTAAGGGGTCAAATACAAATCTCTCAAGTAAGCTTTCATAATTGTAACAGACATCATACATAACTGCATTAACAGAGAAGACTGGGGTGGAATAAATATAGTTTGTTCATAATATTTCTGTGATTATTTCTTAATGCAAATGTCACTATTAAGATAATTTTACTGCAATGGGCAAACAAAGACATCATCAATCTAGTTGTGCTGACATCACTGTACATTTTCTCAAAGGCACTGCACTAGACCTCACACAAAAGTAGTGATGGGCAATAAGTGTTGCAACTCAAGCTGTACTGGGCCCTTGAACTTTCCAACAGCCAGACTGATAAAATCTTTACCCCTGGTTGGGAATACAGCCTCTTGCAAGTAACGTTATGCCACATATCCTACCGTATAACCTGCGTAGTGTTATTAGGAGCTGGCAATAGAAGCTGACCAGGGGTATGAAAAGTTTGGGAATAAATATGGACATGTGTAATTAAAAAAAGACGGTCCTGGAGAAGTGTCTGAACCGAGATTCAGTCAGCAGAGTTGGGACGACCTGGTTAATAAAAACATAAACTCAGGATTTTGTATTCCCAGTTGATTTCACAAAGCTATATAATCTGTACTGTTTAAAAAAAAATGGAAAGCTAATCCCTGGAATATATTTCCATACAAACATTTTGGATCTGACTGGAGTCCACATTTACATTTCACGCAGAAAAGGAAAATAAGCACTGTGCAATATGTTAGCATTTTACAAGGTATTCAGCGGCAAAACTTCCAAATCAATAAAACAGGGACTATAAGCTCCAAATAGTTTTATACTGCATATTACATTGTGCAATAAGGATGGTGTTCTTAAGTCCATCTATTTTTTGGGCCATCTAGTCTGGAAGCTTTTTAAACAGTCATGAAATTGAGCTTGTCCCAAGAAAAGCAGTGCCAAGCAAAGTGCTAGAAAAATGGCTCCCTGCAAACAGCTAAAATACGGCCTTTATTTAAAAGCATAAATTAAACCATAAATTAGAAGTATGTCATGCCAAATTCCACCTTATACAATATAGAGAATGTGCCACATCCAGGAATTCCTAAACTAATTGTGTACTGTAGACTTACAGGGTGCAAACACTTAAGTCATAGTTCCACTCAAAGAACTTCATGTGCTGGCTGATACATCTTGCCAGTAATAAGCAACAAAAAACATCTCTACTAAAAAACACCTCTGTTCTTATATTCATATGGGTCTCTTTGGCTTTTTTTGTACTCTGAGGCCAAGACTGGCATTCAAAACAGCTTCACCTTTCTGACAAATTCCATATAGCAAAGCAGAATAACGTGTTCCTTGAATATCTGTTGTGCCCAAAGAGAAGCCCCATACTTTACAAATGCTCTAAATCTGTAGACTCAATTGTAAGTGTTTGTAAGTAAGATGTAACTGTAAGTAATATGGTAAGCATCAAGTATTTAAAAGTAAAGTCAATTGATTTCCTGCTCATTTGTCAGTTTAAACTTTACAATTGTGTCAAGGGCAGCATAATGACTAAATACAGCCCTGACTTACATGTACAGCTCAAAGATCATGGAACAGATGAGAAAGCATTATTTTATTGCTAGTAAATAATCATGAATTGCAGTAATACTTGCATACAGTATCTAGAAGTCCTGGGCTCTGTAGCAATTAGCAGGAAGGCTTGTATCACAAAGTATGTAGGAAAAATACCCCCTCCAGGGCTTTTGTCCCCACTACTTTTCCTATATACTGTATTTTCAGATATTGCATGAAAGTTTTAGTGTAGTATCACACTTTTGGAAATTGGCAGTATATAAAATGATACTTAAAATGGTGTATCTTTTTAGGCATACTTTAAAAGGAGACTGAATATATAGCTATTTCTATGCTACCCAGTCCCACTCTATTCAATTGAAATACCAAGCTAAAGTCTTCTGGTAAACCGACACTTCCTAGAGTGTCAGTTTCCTGGGTCGCCCACCCTGGCACTTAACGGTCCCTCTAACCGATCTCCTTGACACTAATGGTTCCACTTTATTGTATTGGTCTAACATAACAAAGTAGTGTGTAGAGAGGCAGTCACCAGTAAAGGTCAATCTCTTTTTTTAACCTTTTCAGGCATACTATACTGGCAGGGTTGCTTTAAATCATGGGTCCTCAAACTACGGCCCTCCAGCTGTTCAGGAACTACAATTCCCATCATGCCCTAGTCATGTCTGTGAATGTCAGAGTTTTACAATGCCTCATGGGACTTGTAGTTCCGCAACAGCTGGAGGGCCGTAGTTTGAGGATCCCTGCTTTAAATAGTGCATTTTATAGATGCCTAACATCAGATCATAACAGCAGTCATTTAATTGGGTGTTTAAACCTTAGCGGCAAGAAAAAAATTCTAATCACATGACCATTGTCATTGGCTGTCACAGTGGCCACATGATTAAGAGGTGTCCTTCCGGTTCTTGATAATGAGTAGAGCCTGAAATTTGTCTATGATTTCTTTGTCGCTGTGTTGGGGAGCAAGCTCTTTGCTGCAGTATATATGTGTTACATAGGTGGTAAGAGGTTGAAGAGGGATTTTTCAGAATCAAGTTTTCTAATTACAGAAAAAGTGGCTGCATGGCCACACCTTGATCACCTACATTGTCACCTGCAATAACTAGGTGAAAACTATAGGCTGTGGTATGATCCTGTATACTCGTTTCACAGATTTGGACATCTGTGGGTCCTCCCGATAGCAACCCATGACTGCAGTCCTCTCCTAAAGAAGCCTTTTTATAGCACTAGAAAGAAAGAGTTACTTTTACGTCTGCTGAGGGGCCTCACTCCCCATTAAGCATGCAAAATGTTCCTGTTTAGTTAGCTGTGAAAGGTATTGCATTTAATCCTGCTTGTTATTTTTCCAATACAAAAATTGTTTTACCTTCCAGCGTACACGACTAATAACTGGCAAATATTATCAGCAGGTCATTACCGGTTGATATTCTTGGTCTTTTATTAGAAACCTAAGAAAAACATATGCGTGTGTGGCACGATTTGTTAAAATGCAGCCAGTGTCTTGCGAAGTGGGAATCATTAGACCCCCCTCAGATTGTTATAGCAGCCACTGTGCCTGTAATGTCTCTGTTTTGGTGCAATCCTAATTTCAGTTTTGTCATTCACTGCCCTGTAAGAGTCTCTCTTGCTTTCCTGGAAGCAGGCCAAAGCTGTCATTCAGCCACAGACAGTCTCCCTGTCAGCGCGCTCTCCCGAGAGCCGTCACAACACTGTCAGACCTGGCGCCTGGAGAGCGCTGAGAGGATGCAGCAGACAAGGCTTAGTCAGTCTGGCTCTGCAAGGGTGCACAGACTCACACACAGGAGACATTAAAGAAGCAAGCAGACCTAGAGGACTGGACCATGCTCTGAGCTCAATTTCCAAAGTTGAAACTTTGCAATTAATTAACCTGTACGGAGATGGACTATAGTGAATATTTAGGTCCTTATACTGTTATATCATTTGATTTCAATACAAAACATATGACACAGTGGAAACTCTAGCACTGTTTAAAATGCACACAGCTATTCTGATTAAAAAAACCTGATTACAAGTCCACATGAACTAACAAAACAGCAACGGAATCATTAAAAAAGCCCCATATTTTAAAAATAGTGCTTAAAGCTGAACTACAGACATAAGTTTCATTTAAATATATTCCTGAATTAAAATCCACTTTGTATGCACAAAATACACTTGCAACCCTGCATAATGTCATCACTGTGCTGTACATATTCTGCGCAGAGAGCAGAGCTGTGGGAGAGACTCAGCAGACCATCCACTACAGGATGCCTATAGAAAAACAGAAACGGACACAAGACCAATCACCGGGCTCAAGGTGAGAGAACAGCAGTAGACCAGTCTCTATTACAAGAAACTCCTGCAAAAAAGACAATAGTAGTTGATTTACTAGGGACTTCAGTCAAGTGATCCAGAGGGCTGCAGCCCTCCAGGCTGGGTCTTCTCCACCAGGACAAGGACCCTGCTGTTCCAGGTCCCAGCCTATTTATACACACCTCAGCCCCCTACTAGCCATTCTCCTTACCTGAAGCTGTATGGATATACAAGTCCAGGGTCTGCTTCTTGCAACCCACTAAATTCTTAACCACTTCCGGTCGCCCACTGTATATATACGTCGGCACTTTATAGCTGCTGCCATAACCCAGGTATCCATCTTTTCAGCGTGCGGTTCCGGTTTACAATAATGGTGGTCTCTGTGGTGGATTCGCCGCAAGATCACCGTTATCTGTGGCAAGAGAGGGGCCCCCCTCCCACCGTTCTCTCGCACCCTCCGCCGCATACGGGAGCCATTGGCAGTGGCAAAGGCGATCGGGTCCTGTCTCCTGCTTGGTATGGATACAAATGAGGGCAAGATGGCCCCCACCCGTCTCCATACCATAGCAGGGCGGAAGCGACCTCAAAACGTCACTTCCGCCCCCATAGCTCTTAAAGGGCCATTTTTTTTCATTTTTTCATTGCATTTAAGTCCAGATATGAGATCTGAGGTCTTTTTAACCCCAGATCTCATATTTAAGAGGACCTGTCATGCTTTTTTCTATTACAACAGATGTTTACATTCCTGCCATTGCGCGAGAGACCTCGGTTCTGGCATGAAGCTCTGAAGGTCCGGCAAGGTACCGGCTACATCCAGGTGTGTATAAATAGACTGGAACCTAGAACAGCAGTGTCCTTTTCCTGGCAAGGAAGACCCAGCCTGGAGGGCTCTAGCCCGCTGGGTCAATTAACTGAAGTCTGCAGATGACCAACAAGGTCCCAGGTCAGGGACAGCTGGTATTCTTAAAGTTGCTGAGAGCAGTTTGAGGGTCCACTGAGGATCTGGCCTGGAGGCTCACAGAACAGAATCTGGCTGGTACTGAAGGAAGTCATTCAAGTACAAAGGGTCCAGTGGGTAAAGGTCAGAGAAAGAGAGACCCTAGTGACCGTTCTTGCTTAACCATTGAAAAGATTGTTCTGGAGTTTCTGATTTATGATTGCTTATGCATTAGAGCTTCCTGAGCTGTATGTTCACTTACCACTAGTCACAAGGGGGGGGGGGGGGCTTCACCCTGAAGAGTTCAGTCATGATCAGATTGTGTCCTCTGTACTTTGCACTTACTTTGGAATATCCCAAAGCTCACTCTAATTGTGGAGCTTCTGTGTGCCTGGCTGTACCTCATAGGGGAATAGAACCAGAGACAAAGCTGCAAGACTGGTCTGGGGTCTGTGCTACAAGTATGACTAACTAATCTCCTCCACAGTACAAAGATTTCTACAACTACTGTACTCAAAATTGTATATACTATCTGGCCCAAACCATGTAAAGCCCACTTAGCAGCCAAAGCAGTAAACCCCAGTCACTGGTGGACATCTATTCCTCCACCACTGATTGAATGGGTGGGTAGATAAGATGCAGCATCTTAAGCTAATGGAAGAGTGGAATGCCTCGTACACACAACCAGTCTTCCCGTCGGGAATACTACTGTGACAGCTTTTGTCTGGGAAAACTGGCCGTGTGTATGCTCCATAGCAGTTTTCCCAAAAGGAAAACAGCCGGCAAACCCGGTGGGAAAAATAAGGACATGTTCTCTTTTTTCCTGCTGCGATTCCCGGCTGTCTTTTTCCGAGCAGTTTTTCTATGGGAAACACTGCGGTAGAGCATACTCATGGCTGGGTTTCCCAGCCAAAGCTCTCATGGAAGTTTTCCTGCCAGGAAAACCGGCCGTGTGTACGAGGTAGAAGAGTTAATAGCTTCTACAATATATTTGGTTCTCCCAATCTTTCCTCAAATTGTTTCCCTTTCCTACCTTTTACCTCCTGTTTTCTCTCTCTCTCTTCCACAGCAAGGCATCTGGACCTTAACTTCCATGATATGGGACTTATTCTTTTCAGGACCCACATTCTTGACAGCTACAGGTGCACATTACTGCTAAATGATTAGTTTATGGACTGTGTACACATTTATTGTATACATCTTGAATAAATAAAAATAATTTAAAAACCTGATTTGACATGAGCCCCAGAACAACAACACTTAAACGTTCAGGTGGACAGAACTCTGAGCTAGTATGGGCTGTTTAGCTTTGCACAGTGCTCTTAGTCAAAATGTGAACATGCTAACATGAGGGGACAGCGTCTTCAGTGTGTTTCTGTTCTTTCATCTTACAGTCACAGGCTTGGTGGATCCTAGATCAGACTGCATGGCTTATTGTGGTCTGCAGAGAGGTGCATGCAGGCAGTTGTAAAATAAGGTTCATACTGTAGTTGCTGTGCCACTGTGCAAGTGGAAGCTGGAAGTAACTTCTGCAGACTCTGTACATGTCATCAGGGGAGCTGGAGTTCAATTGAACACTGGGGCTCTGAGTGACCATTTGGTTAACATCTTTAGTATGGGCAGTGCTTATAAATATCAGTGCCCTGCTCCAGTTGGTGTGCATTCTGCGAGTGTCTAGAGTAGGGAGAGTAACCAAGCTTGACAAGGACAGTGATTTACCCTCAGGGGAAGGTGTATGGGTATATGGGTTCACTCCAAACATTGGTTTTTCCTATAAGGACTCCCTATAGTGGCATATTTGCCCCATAACAATAGATTAGACTGTTTAGTAATGTTGTCATATAGGTGGTGAATGTATGTTGTATTTGGTCAAATGGTGAAATTTGTGGAATATCATTATGCGAGTAAAGTAAAAAAGGAAAAGTGCATAAAGAGGCTGCCCAAATGGGGCAGTCTATGAGATAAAAAGGTTTAAGGTGAGGAAAAATTAAATGCTATGAAAACTGAGATTTTTAATGTATCTCTTTAGAGCAAACTATCCCCCAGAAGAAGACCATAAATGCACAGGTCGAAATGCGTCGGGGTTGCCACACAGTTAAACATTATGTAATGGACTGCTGTGTATATCTATGTTTGCATTGCTGTATTATGGATAATGTATTGTACCTTATAGGCAGAATTTATATATTTTAATTGTAATATGACATTGAAACTTTTCATTAAAGAATTGTTCTACATATTTTACTTCTGATTCTGTTACATTACAGCAAAAAAAAAAAAACCTTGGGGGAATTTTCCCATATTGTTTGTATTTGGGGTGTACAGCCTTTACATCTCTCTTACATGTGTCTTTCCCATATTGTCCTCAGTACACTCTGACCATTACACCCCCCACGAGTAAGTAACTACTAGTAATGACAACAAGCTGGAGTTCAATGGCTGAAGCAGCCTTTTATTAACAAAATTATTAAATAACATATAAAAGTGACAATGTAAACACAGTATAACTTGAGCCTCAATGTTCTAGTAGGCATCAAGAAAGTACCTGCATCCTACAAAAAAAAAAGCCCTCTAGCCCCAACACAACCGATTCGGAGACAACCAACTGCAGATACCTCCATTAGAAGAAAATTGGAACCATACCTCAGACTGGGCCCCTATAAAGTACCTTTGTGTCCACAGTAACCTACAAGGACCTTGCACCCTGTTGGCTAATTTCTCCTGGCTAATTATCCTTTCAACTGAAGACCCCCTGCCACACTCAATCTGACCACCCGCTGCAACTCCACCTGCTCCCACCTATAAACACCAATCACGTAGATTATGTCAAACTTATTTTCCTTCAAAGGAACAGAACACCTAGCTCAAAACCCCTTTAACCTGTGTCATGCTCGCCTTTCGTTCCTGTTTTCTTCTTTTTACTCCGGGATTCCCTTGACACTCATAGGAAGCTGGTTACATGATGCTAGGCGTGGTGTTAAGGAGAAGTACTGCAGTCAAGTGGACACTCTTTATTTTTACAATTCATAGACTAGTATCTTCATGACATGATATCTATCTATCTATCTATCTTTGGGCCAGATTCAGGTAGAGTTGCGCTGGAGTATTTCGAGATGCGCCGTTGTATCTCCGCGGCCGTACCCACCAAACTAGATGCGACAGAAAACGGGCTTTCCCCGACTGGCTTAACTTTCCGACGCCAGAGTATCGTCAGCGCATAGTTTCGCTTGGCACATCAGTCGCGCCAATTGATTTCCCCTGCAAATATGCAAATGAGGGAGATTTCCCGATTTGCGAACGGATTAGCATCATACGCTGGGCTACATGTGCCGCGCATATGTCGTCCGTCCGTCGCAAAGTTATTTCTACAAATAGCTGCTTTATCTTTACTCCAGACGGCCACAGGTCAGCAGGAGAGCAGCTACAGCAGCGTTACCGACGATAAGAGCTAGCTGAGCACCCCCACTTGCAGGACAACACCTCTGTCCCTGCTTGTCTGTCAACTTTTACAGCCATGGAGGAAGACATCATAGTTCTCCATAGCCGAGATGACGGCTGACAGCTCCTGGCCTTTAAAGTTCAGCTTTCTCCTGTGTTTGCGGGGAACGGGAGCAGCCATCTCAGAACAAAAGTAACTTCACTGCGGGGAGGGGGAACAGGATATACTTTAGTGCCGAAATGGCGCATCTACGGGCGCATTTAAACGCCCAACGGAACACATTGCGCTGTCGTTTCCAAGGAAGTGGTGACGACGGAAGTTGTGAGCATGCGCACTGGGATGCATTGACAGTCGACGCATGCGCAGTACGTTCGCCGCGGGATCGCGCCTAGTTTAAATAATACACGCCCCGTACCCGCCCAATTTGAATTCCGCCGGCTCATTTTCGATACGCTGCTGCAACTTTAGGAGCAAGTGCTTCATGAATAACAGCACTTGCTCCTAAAATTTCGCCAGAGTAACGTAAATGAGAAAATGAGAAACGTTACTCCAGATTAAAGATGCCCCCATCTACCTGAATCTGGCCCTATCTATCTATCTATCTATCTATCTATCTATCTATCTATCTATCTATCTATCTATCTATCTATCTATCTATGGGCCAGATTCAGGTAGATGAGAGTATCTTTCCTCTGGAGTAACGCTTCTCATTTACGTTACTCTGAAGACCCTTTCAGCGCAAGTACTGTAATTCACATAGCAGTTGCGCGTAAACTTGCGCCAGAGTAACGATAATGCGCTGGCGTAACCCGACGCAAGTGGAAGTGGGTGTGATCATATGTAAATGATGGGCGGAGCCCGGCGCAGAGGCTTACGTTCAGCGCATCATCCACGGAGCATGCGCAGTGAGTGCGGCTCCACTCGCCCCCTTGTGCGCATGCTCACAACTTCCGTCGGCACCACTTCCTGGGAAACGTCAGCGCAATGCGTTCCGCTGGGCGCTTAAAAGCGCTGGCGGAAACGCCATTCCGGCGCAAAAGTAGTTCCGTTTCCCCCCACCCCAGGGAAGATACTTTTGCTCTGTAATGGCTGCTCCCGCTACCCCCAGAGAGAGGAGGAACCTCAATTTTAATACCCAGGAGGTCTCTGTCATTATCTCGGCTATGGAGACGGAGAATGAATTTCTCCATGGCAAAAAAAGCCGCAAGACCAGCCGGGAGAGGAAGCAGGGCATCCTGGAGTCGATTGCTGCCAGGGTCAATGTCCTGGGCTACTCCACCCGGACTGCTGGGGACATACAAAAGAAAATAAATGACCTGCGGCGCAAGGTGAGGGACAAGGTGGCCTCCATCAGGAGGTATGAGAGGGGCACAGGTGGTGGTCCCCCATGTCCTGTCACCCTGACCGCAGAGGAGGAGGTGGTTGCTCGGTGCCTGGAGAGGGAGCAGGTGGAGGGGGTCGCAGGCTATGACTCCGTGGAGGAAGGCACAAGGACAGGTAAGTGTTTTTTAATCCCCTATTTGATGTTTTGCATTTGGGGGGGGGGGGGTACATGTGCCAAGTGTGTGGGACCACCAACATGTGTCTGCTTTGTGTCATCCACAGATGACGGAGCTGGGCCATCATCTGTCAGCCTGCATTCCACCCCATCCCCCCCACGCCATCATGTGCCCGAGCCACTGGGTGGTGAAGAGGTTGTGGAGGAGGAGAGTGGCCACACCACACCTGCCGAGGTGGTTGTGGAAGATCCTGCTGTGGCAGAGCAGGACTTTTCTTTGGTTTTGTCTGTCTCCTCCCCTTCTCCTGGCCCGTCTGTCGTCCCCTCCCCCATCCTTGGAAGCCCCTCAAGGGCGACTCCTTCCACCCGAGGACATCCATCTTCGGGCCCCAGGAAGGCGACCCAGAAGACCAGGGGGGTGTCTGATGGTGTCCAGGACCAGTTGGCGAGGGATCACGCCAGACAGACGGAACAGATGGGGGCCATAGCTGGGCACTTGCAGAAAGTGTCTGACAGCCTGGGCTCCGTTGCCAACCTCAGCAACGCAGTGCAGGATGTCAGCTCTAATTGCGCTGCAGTGGTCACCACTTTGGGGGAGGTGCAGGGGGATATCCAGCACCTCACTGCAGCCGTCCAGGCCAACAGTGCTGCCATCCGGGAGCAGGGGAGGCTGAGTCGGCGGGCCCAGCATTACCAGGTGACCCGTCAGCTCCGGATGCAGGCCCAGACGAACAATTACCTTGGACGGATAGCCAGGGCCTTGGAGGGCACGCAGGCCACACCTGCCAGGAGTGGCCCACCTGGGGATCAGCCACCTCCAGATGCCCCCCCACCCCCACCCACTCCATCCAGGCAGCTGCGGAGCCAGAGAGGGGCCCCCAGAAGAAGCCCCCGGCATCCCCGATGAGGCCTTTTTTTTGTTGCTGGTTTTATATTATTATTTTTCACATACTCAGGTCATGAGTTTATTTTTTATTTTTCTCAGGTTATGAGATTATTTTTCTTTTATTGATCAGGATATGATCTTTCTAATTTATTTTTGTACTGCACACGGTCAGGAGTGCAGGGGACAGTGTGAATGGTGTGTGAATGTGAGAGGGTGGCACTCCTGAAAGTAAGGGGTGTCACCCTCGGCCGTGGTGGTGAAGTGAACCCCACGGCTGAATGAATGACGTGTGAAAGGTGTGTGAATGGACAGTGACATCATTGGGGCCTTGACGCTGGCGTTACTGCTCCCAACTCCTACATGCTGGACTTGGGCTAATCCAATGCGATGTGCATGTGGTGTGTGTGATCTAGGGACATCAGTGGTGTACACGCGTGCACTGTCTGTGTAATTAATGTTTTGGGTTAGTGTCCAAAGATGCCTACGGCGAGGACCCTCCTGACTGCTCTTCCATCAGCAGACTGGGTGTCCTCTGGCAGGGGGGGACTGTGTGGGTCGGGGGTCAGGTCATCACGTATGTCAATATGCAGGCCTTTTTTCATAGCAAAGTTATGTAGTATGCAACATGCACCGATGATCTGACACACAAAGGTAGGGGAATACAATAGGGCCCCCCCAGACTTATCCAAGCATCGGAAACGGGACTTCAGGAGCCCAAATGTTTGCTCAACCACTGCACGGGTTTTGATGTGTGCTTCATTGTATTTTCTCTCTCCTCTGGTTTGGGGGTTCCGGAAAGGAGTCATTAGATGGGGTCCCAATGCATATGCAGAGTCACCTGTAAGGTAAAAGACAGGAGAATGTTAGTCATGCATGTGCGATTTCTGTTGTGCATGACGGGAGGGGATAGTCATGCCTGACTCCCATGTCACTCACCAACCAGCCAGCTGTCCCCATACATGTTCTGGTTAAATTCTGCTGGGATGGGACTCTGACGGTATATGAAACTGTCATGGCTGGACCCGGGGTGTTTGGCACGGACGTGCCATATGAGGCGTTGGGCATCAGCTATCACCTGTACGTTGATGGAGTGCCAATGCTTCCGATTGCGGTATATGTGCTCTGTGGCACTGGGGGGCTGTAGGGCCACATGTGTGCAATCAATGGCCCCCACAGTGCGTGGGAATCTGGCAATGTTGTAGAAATCTGTCATTGCCTTCTGCCGCAGCTCCTCAGTGGTGGGTCTGATGAACTGGTTGGACATGCGTCTGAGGATTGCAGGGACAACCTGGTGCACACATCTGCTTATGGAGGACTGTGACATCCCAGCCACCACTCCTGCTTGTGGAGGACTGGAATGATGACTGGCAAGGAAATGGATCCACTGGCAAGGAAATGGAGTGTTGCCAGGACCTTCACCAGTGGCTGCACTGCTTGTGAGCGGTGTGTTGGGCTGGTGATGTCATCCTGCAGGGTTGTGGTTAGTTCAAGTATTGCATCAGGGCTGAATCTGAAGAGGCGATACACCTCCTCATCCCCCATGCCAAAGAGGTTCATACGAGTGCGGTATATCCTCTCACGTGCCCGCCTTCTTGGTTCCAGGGGACCCATCAGTAGTTCTAGGACCACGAGTGCCCCTGGCATGTTGGCACACAGAGGTGTTGTCCTTGCAAGTGGGGGTGCTCAGCAAGCTCCTATCGTCGGTAACGCTGCTGTAGCTGCTCTCCTGCTGACCTGTGACCGTCTGGAGTAAAGATAAAGCAGCCTTTTGTAGAAATAACTTTGCGCCGGACGGATCAGATACGCGCGGCGCATGTAGCCAGCGTATGGTGCTAATCCGTTCGTGAATTGAGAAAAATCCCTCATTTGCATATTTGCAGGGGAAATCAATGGGCGCGACTGATGCGCCCAGCGAAAATAAACGCTGACGATACTCTGGCGTCGGAACGTTCCGCCGGTCGCAAATGAGCCGTTATTGGGCGCATCTAGTTTGGTGGGTACGGGCACATAGAAACGTCGGCACATCAGCACAGTTACGCGGCGCATATCCAAATACTCCAGCGCAAGTGTTCCTGAATCTGGCCCTATCTATCTATCTATCTATCTATCTATCTATCTATCTAGTTCTCCTTCTTTTAGTTAGAACTATTACTACAAACTGTTTTCTTTTAGGATTTCACTAGTGCATATATCGATTCTCCAGTATTTAAAATAATATTTGTCTTGTATAACATTCCCTGGCCAGATTAGGGATGATGGTAGCAGGATAGTGTTTTCACAGTCGTTTAGCATGGCATGACATTACAGACACTGAATGGACTTGTTGTGAACTGAACGTTTTGTAAGATTGCCTCCAGTGTTGTGGCTGCTAAAACACCCAAAGCGCTGATTTTACGAGTTTGGAGCCTGTGCCACTCTTTTGGGATTTCAGTAACAATTGTTCATTTTTACAACAAAAACACATTAGTTGAGATTGAAATCAACCACATAAATCTGTGAGCTGATGCAATTCTGGAAAAATATATTTCCACTTTTCCAGCAGGACAATATTTAAAATGCTTTTAGAACAATTTAATGTAATTAAATATGAATAACAATCTTATTGTTTCATAAAAGTGTTTCCAGAATTGGCACTGGCTTAATGTTTACATATTACCAATACAGATAACTGAAGATATATTGTATTAATAGTAATTTAATTCATTTATTGCTTCATTAATTTACCAAAAGAAAACACACATAATTGCAGGTGCTGCATTAAATGAGTTACAAAACTGTTCCCATACCTATGCTGAGAAGAGGGGGGTGAAGACTTAAAATTACTTCATATGACCAGTCACAGCCAGGAGCCTAGGAGAGCTTCCCTGGCTGTACACTGCTATTAGACGTCTGACAGTTCACTGTACCTACATGTAGGTGCTCCCGATGGCCCCTCGGAGTGGTGGGTCTAAAGATGCTGCCCTGCTTGCCCCTATTGCTAAGGTGGCCCTGTCCCCTTTTTTTCTTGTGAACAATTAAAATAATATTACCTAGAATAAAGTAAGGCCCGGAGCGAGAGAAATATAATGAAAAGGTAGTGAAGGGCCGGCATTACAGGGTGAGAAGGGTAGGCAACTATAGGGCTAAGGAAACGTAAGGTGGATAGAACAGGGGAGAGGTAGGATTGGCTGGGAGCAGCAGAATAGGAACGGGTTTTTGTTTATTTAAGGGGAGGCAGGGTCTCCCAGGCATCATTGGAGAGACAGAGGTGACAAAGCAGGCAGTTTCCATGCTGCTGCGGGTCACAGCAACAAAAATGGCAGATGTGGATAGGATCCTGGCCCAGTTGTGGGCTGCTGCAGGCTCCAAGAGTCTTGAGTTGCCAGGTGTCAGCCCTGCTAGAGGACCAGGCATCCGGGTCGGCAGTGGGAGGCAGGACATCCAACGTGCTCGGCAGTCTCGGCCACCAGAGCATTTTTCCTGTGGATCCTCCCTCCGAGCTTTGCGCCAATGTAGGAGCCCCACCTGGAACCAATCATGCCCACCAGCAACTCGACCACTGGCTTCCACGGGTGGCGGACCTGGACAGAATCATCGCTGTAGGTGGAGCTCCGCAGGTGGGACAGCAGGACGCATGCGCACACCTCCCGGTGGCACTGTCCGCAGCTTGCGGAATCCTCACCTTCTGAAGCCTCGGGGAGGGGGGAGTCTCAATGTGGGGGAGCACTGTCGTGGCAGGAGGCTTCTGTGGAACGGCAGGGACCCCTACTAGGAGAGAGGGGTATGGAAAATGCGGCAGAAAATCAGAGACGGTAGCCCGGGGTCCTTGACGTGTTGGCGGTCAGAGCAACCACTCGTGGGCAGATCTGGTGCTGGAAGGAGGAGCCAAAAGCAACACAGATCCCCCTCATCCAGGCCCTCCTCGCCTGGAATGCTTCAGTTGGCAGACCAACAGTTACTGAAAGTGTGGTCAGAGGGTGAGCTGTCTTGCTCAGAAGAGGAGGAGTCGCAGAGCCTTCATGCACTGGGGGATTCTGGAGCAGCGGCTGTTGGGGTGCCCCTGGTCAACCTGATAAGTCTTCTGATTTATTTACCAGTTCTGTTAGTGATGTATTCGGTATATTGTTTGGGGTAGCGGATGGGAACTCTTTAGTCACTAACGTCACTAACAACGTGGGTAGCGGCAGGCTAGGCATCTGGCCCGCAAGTGGTGGGTGTTCCACCTGCCACGTCCGGTATGGACGCGCAGCTGTGAGATTTGCTGGGGGGCCTGCGGGATTAGTTATAATGGTTTGCAGGGGGGAAACAGGGTACAAACCTTTACAGTCTGGGTTACCCCATTATGGAGCCAGGTGTTCCACTGTCACTCCTTGCTCCGAAGTCCCCAAGGTCACCAGGACTTCCCAAATGTAATTGCTAGCAAATTATTATAAATAAGCATGATACCCTGCACAGACTGTGAATGGAGAGTTATATACTGTGATCAAAACGCATTCTTTTGGCACAATGATTTCAATCGTTGAGGCATTGTTGGCTGAACAATAAGGTGTTTAGGAACTAGAAAAGCACAGAAATATCTGTTGTATGTTGATGCTTTCATTGTTCAGTGAGCAGGCAACCACAACTTAATTTTACTAGTAGTGAAGGGTTAGAACCCCTGTGAAGCTGGTATTGCTATGTGAGGCTCTTCTGGGAAGATTTGCTCTGTCAATTTTTCTTGGTGAACAGTGTCATCAAAATTTAAAGTGAGAAGCATTCCTAAATTCTGAGTTATCAACAGAACTGAAATAAAGAGAAAAATCTTTAAATGGACCAGTGGCGGCTGGTGCTCAATATTTTTGGGGAGGCGCAACCAAAAAAATAAAGAAAAAAATTGCAGCCTCACTGTGCCCATCAAATGCAGTCACTATGCCATCAATTCGCACCACTGTGCCATGCCATCAAACACAGCCACTGTGCCATCAATTGTCACCACTATGCCATGCCTTTAAATGCAGTCACTATGCCATCAATTCGCACCACTGTGCCATGCCATCAAACGCAGCCACTGTGCCATCAATTGTCACCACTGTACCATGCCATCAATTTGCAGCCACTGTGCTACTGTATGCCATCAAATGCAGCCGCTGTGCCATGCCATCAAACGCAGCTGCTGTGTCATGCCATCAAACGCAGCCGCTATGCCATTGTCGCCACTGTGCATGCCACTGTGCCCTTGTTGCCTATTGTCGCCACTGTGCCCTTGTTACCACTGTGCCCTTGTTGCCCATTGTCGCCACTGTGCATGCCAATGTGCCTTTGTTGCCACTGTGCCCTTGTTGCCACTGTGCCCTTGTTGCCACTGTGCCCTTGTTGCTTATTGTCGCCACTGTGCCCTTGTTGCCCATTGTCGCCACTGTGCATGCCAATGTGCCCTTGTCACCACTGTGCCCTTGTTGCCACTGTGCCCTTGTTGCCTATAGTCGCCACTGTGCCCTTGTTGCCACTGTGCCCTTGTTGCCCATTGTCGCCACTGTGCATGCCAATGTGCCCTTGTCGCCACTGTGCCCTTTTTGCCACTGTGCCCTTGTTGCCACTGTGCCCCGTAATATGCACTTACCTTAATGCTTCCACGTCCCCGATGTCTTCTCCCGCCTTGGTGACCCTTCAGCCAATCAGGTTACCGATAACCAGAATCCGGGAACCTGATTGGCTGAAACGGCCATCAGTCTTATCCAAGGAACGCACCCCCCGCTGGCTCTAATAGACACTTCTGTACAGCCAACCAGCTGCCACTATTCAGGTAATCGGCGCCCAAATGTCCGGTTTTCTGAATAGACCAGCGGCAGCTGGTAACAATAATAACATACATTCATGCAATGCAATGAATGTATGTTATTTGGGAGAGGGGGTGGCGCTGCAGCGCCCTCTATTGACGGCCGCCATTGCTGCAGGCATTAAAAAGTAAAAATGACATTTTAAGTGAATAAAATGTCTTAAAAAGCCTGTTTTTTTTTTGTTTGTTTTTTACTACAGGAGGACACATTTTTCTTCTGGTGACCACCGTTCACTTTGGGTAGATTTTCTCTCACTTCCTGTTGTGCCTACAAGATAGGAAGTGAAGGGATATCTCCCCAGTGGGACACAAATGCCAGAAAAAAAATAATTGAGTTTAACCATTCCTAAATATATCTAAATTAGAAAATAGTTTTGGTTTTAGATATACAGTACATTTATAGTAGAGGCAAAGAAAAATGTCTAAAGTGCAGTAACCTATTTCAGCCCATCAACAATCATCTGTACACATGACCCAGTGGTTCTTGCCAAGTCCTCACTCCTGAAAAGAGAGACTCACCTCACAAGAGTGGAAAGAGAGCTGGCATGGGTCAGTTAAGGTTTGGGTTATCTCCGGCAAACATGTTCCCAACAAAGACCTAGGACGGCGCTAATACCCATGCTAGGAAGGAAATGAGACAGAGAATGACACCCATGAGGAGCAGGACTCTGGACTTTGAGTCGTCAGAACCTGGGGTTTGCCCTGAAGACACTAGCCCTGGTATAATGCCTCTTATGGACTTTGTATTACACAAAAACTACCTTTACAGGTATGCCGGGGCAGCACACGGCCTGTAGTTAGAGTTAGGGAAGAATTATGTCTGCAAATGTTGGATTCTGTAATTAGCACTTTTCTAAGTAAAGCATTAGAAATATTGCCCTTGTCGTATCTGTAGTTACTGAAAGGGGTGTAATGCAAGTAATCAGCACCAACCCATGGTTCAGGTCACTAAGGTACTTGGAGTATGAAGACACAAGTGGTTACCCAGGGCAAAGGAGGTCTAATAAAGCAGCCTGTGAGGGAGATGATGTCGGCCCTTTTTCCGCCAGCGGTCTGTCTCCCAGAGCAGAGGGAGCAGACTTGGGCCCTAATGGTCCTCATCCTGTATAGAAGTATGTAAGCTCACAAGTTAAAGTCAAGTGCATGTGTGGAGCCTGTGCAGTGTACATGGCGGGGACCATTCTGCTACTGGGGAATTGTAGTGGAAAATGCTTGGCATGTTAATGTGGACTTCCTAAATGCAAGTTACAAAGAAGGTGTACATTGTCACAGAGACCCGAGAGTTACCTGGAGAACAATCATGGTGCACGTGTACATGGTGTACATTCATCTCTGAGAGTAAAGGCCTGCCTTAAGGTTGAGTACTCCCCCACGGCAGCCTAGCCTTGTCCCGGGGCATTGATTAAAAGAGCACATAGCAAAGGTCCCCTATGTGTAGTAAAAGTGACCCTGTACAAGGTGCTTAGCATAGCTAGAAGAACCCACTATGGGGGTAGGCCTCTCATGTGACCCATGCTTGGCACCCAATGAGAAGGGAAACATGGAGAACGTGACCACCACCCTATTAACCCCGCCCTTATATGAGGAAACTAACAACAGCAGTCTGCATGCAAATGCTGCTTCTTAAGAATGCCCACTCCTCTAGGTTGATAGACACTCATCAACACCTTTTGATATTTGCATAACTTAACTCAAAAAGAGAGTATTGGGGCAGGTGCTGTGATGTTACCAGTACTCTGCTACCTGCATCACTGGCTCTAAAATAAGCTTTTTTAGATTTTGTTTAAATATTTCATTAGCTACCTTTTCCCTTGATATTTGTATCTGTACTTTGTGATCCTTTTTTTACCTGCTGTTTTTGTTTTAATTTGTATGTCTGTAAAATATATAAAAATATATATAAAAAAAGTGCTTTCAATAAAAATTATCTGATTTTAATATTTCAATACAATGTTAATGAGGAGGTAAGGAGTGACCAGGTAAGGCAAAATATAAGCAGATTAAATTTCAGCTTTTAATTATCCCATAAAGCAGGGGTCTCCAAACTTTCTAAACAAAGGGCCAGCTTACTGTTCTTCAGACTGTAGGGGGGCCGGATGTGTTGGTGGGAGGAATAGTACCCCATTGTTGGTATCAGTGGGAGGAATAGTGTCCCGTCATTGTCGTGGGAGGGATAGTGTCCCGTCATTGTCGTGGGAGGGATAGTGTCCTGTCATTGTCGTGGGAGGGATAGTGTCCCGTCATTGTCGTGGGAGGGATAGTGTCCCGTCATTGTCGTGGGAGGGATAGTGTCCCGTCATTGTCGTGGGAGGGATAGTGTCTTGTATCAGTGAGAGGAACACTGCCCTGAGGGCCAGATAAAAGCAAGCAAAGGGCCACATATGGCCCCCGGGCCGCAGTTTGGAGACCCCTGCCATAAAGGGTTTCAGTGAAACATCAAACATTCTACAAATGATTTGATTAAATGAACTAAAGCATTATGAGAAAATTTGATGGGTGCTTTAGAGAAAACTTACTAAAATATGCAATTTCCCTGAATGAAACTAAATTAAAAATGTCAGTCCAGCTTTAATACTGGTCTTACTTTTTGTCTTTTTACACAAAGAAGGAGTAAGAAAAAAAGGCATTGCCGTCCCAAGTCCTTGTATCAAGGATTTGTAAAATGTAATTCTATTCTATAGTCACAGTCTTTATTATCTTGCCAGTAGTAAAGTAGCATATTTTGAAGTTTTCTGGTTTTTTTATGAGCAACATATCAATCTAGAGAAGTATTGTATTTCATAAACACTGAAATCAGTGGCACTTTCTGAATGTTTCATAAGGTTGTGTGAAGAAAGATTAGAGAGTTGTGTTTCAGCATTACAAAGCTCTGAATTTTAGGCCCTATCACAGGAACATTCATACTGATGACATACATAGCTTTTTTAAAGATAGCTACGGTATGTTCCAGCATCATGTTAACAAGATTGCAGGATTATGGCAATCGGGTAAGTAACACAACAAGGTTACAAGATGTTACTTGCCAAACATCCAAATGACATGGCCTAAACATAAATCTTGCACTCCCAAAATGAAAAAAGAACACCAAGGACCTTTAGTACAGTTAAAAGTCTGGGGGATAAAACTTCAGGAACTTAATATGTACAGTCTGGAAGAATGAAGGGAAAGGGGAGACATGATTGAAACCAGTGGTGGCCCGTCCATACAGGGGAGCAAGGGCGCTGCCCCCCGATCCATGCATCCAGCTCCTTAATCTACATGTGGAGCACCGGACAGATGGATTCCAATCAGGGTTTTTTTTTTAAGCATGTCATTAGAGCCAGAGGCTCTTATAGGCTTCAAAAAAATTGTGGACTCGGGGTGCAGTTTCCCGATTGGCAGAAAGGAGAAGCATTCCAATTGGCCTAGGAGGAGGAGGGAAAAGACGCTGTGATGCCAAGATGGAGAAACAAGTGGAAGCTGCCGCCCATCATCTGCGCCATAAATAGGGTAAGTGCCGTGCTGGGGACCGTCCAATCGTCCGGAAATAAAGGTGAACAGTGGGCGCCATGCTGGGTGTTCGCAGCTCACTCAGTGTTGTGTTATGAAAGCGAATGAATATCTCAGCCAATCAGGTGCCCAGGTCTGTTTCCTGTCACCTGATTGGCTGAAACGACAGGTGCTGTGATTGGACGCCTATCAGTCGTCCAATCATAGCAGAGAACGGGAGAAGACATTGAGGAGTGCAGAGGACACAGCCGCCGTTACCCGCTGCTCCACCGAGACAGGTAAGTGCCGGGCGGGCGGGGGATGCACACTGCCAGCATTTGATGAATACAGTAGTGGCAATTTTTGGGCACACTGGCAGCAACTGATGGGCACAGTGTCAGCAATTGATGGACACATTAGCAGCAATTGATGGGCACAGTACCTGCAATTGATGAGCACACTGGCAGAAATTGATTGGCACACTGGCAGCAATTGATGGGCACAGTAGCGGCAATTGATGGGCACAGTGGCAGCTATTGATAAGCACACTGGCAGCAATTAATGGGCACAGTAGCGTCAATTGATGGGTACAATGGCAGCAATTGATATGTACAGTGTCAGCAATTAATGGGTACAGTAGCTGCGTTTGATGGCACAGTGGCAGCAATTTATAGGTACAGTGGCTGCGTTTGATGGCACAGTGGCAGCAATTGATGGGGTTTTTTTCAGTTTGTTTGTGCCCCCTCCCCCAAAAAAAAGTTATGCACCAGCCACCACTGTCTATACTCAGACAATAAACTTAAAGAGGAGTTCCACCCAAAAAAACTACCTTTGCTTAATCCACTCCTCACCCCCATACATGCCACATTTGGCATGTAATTTTTTTGGGGGGGGAGTGGGGGCTTCAGTAGGAGTGGGACTTCCTGTCCCACTTCCTGCTTCCGCCGAGGGGCTGGTTAGGCGATTAAGCCTTAATCGCCTACACCAGCCCCTCCCTGTAGGCGATCACATGGGACACTGACAGGTCCCATGCGATCGCCTCTCCAATCAGCGGCGAGCCGCGCCGCGCGCGCATGCGCAGTACGGCTCGCGCATGCGCAGTGGGTGCCCGGCCGTGAAGCCGAAGGCTGTCACGGCTGGGTGCCCACAGTCAGGATGGAGACGCCGGCCGGGGAGGGGGGGAGAGGAGCGGAGCCCCGGTCGGCGCGTCGCTGGAACGCAGGAGCAGGTAAGTGAGTGTTTATTAAAAGCCAGCAGCTACACTTTTTGTAGCTGCTGACTTTTAATAAACACAATTTAGGGCTGGAACACCCCTTTAATGAAATAAACAAACAAAAACAGAAATGAGCAGACTTGCTGGACTACTCTATGTTTCTATGTTTAAATACCTACCCCCCCCCCCCCCCTTGAGTGCCTGCCTGATAAAATACCTTCCTCCTCATTTGAACGATCTTTACTGTGGCCCTGCATATCCTTTGAAAGGAAATCGTCCCAGCCGTCTCCTCTACGCCCATGTGGCAGGGCCCCAGGGCCGATCCTAGGCAGGGTGCACAGGGTGCTTTGCACCCAGGCTCCCCTCCCTCCTTCTCTCCTTGTTTGTGTCTGTCTGTGTTCTGAGCATAGGTGTGTGTCTGTCCAGAACTGATGTGTGACCATAGGGCAGCCCGTCCAGCCTGGCAGTGCTCAGGGGGAGGGGCCGCTCCTTTTCCTGACACAAGGGTTCTAGTTTTCAGTGGCTGCTGAGTGCTCATGTGCAGGAATGAATTCCTCACACTGGGAGTCTTGGATCCTGCACTGTCTCCACCAAATCCAGTTGGAATGTTTCCCCCTCTCATCTCTATTTTGGGCCACACAGAGGGAGAACCGAGGTGAGTTACAGTGTTCAGTGTGCTGTGTGCTGGGGGATGGCATCCCCAGCATCCCTTTACACATGCTCTGGGCTGCCCCTGCTCTAGATGTTTTATGGCATGATAGATTGCATAGGATACACAGCCCCTGTCCCTTCCTGCACCTCAGTAGTCCATTTACAGATGTGATGTAGAATGAGATGTACAAAGAGCCCTTTCACACTGACAGTGCGGGGGTGTCGGCGGTAAAGCGCCGCTAGTTTTAGCGGTGCTTTACAGTCATTTTAGATGTACATTTAACCCCCACTAGTGGCCAAATAAAGGGTTCAAAGGTGCCAGTGCCTAATCGCTTTACAGGCACTGCCCATTGATTTAAATGGGCAGGGGTGCTTTAGGAGTGGTGTATACACCGCTCCTAAAGCACCTCAAAGAAGCTACTTGCAGGATTTTTTTGACGTCCTGCCAGCGCACTGCCCCAGTGTGAAAGCACTTGGGCTCTCACACTAGGATTGCAGATGAGGCTTTTTTCAGGCGCTATTTTTAACGCTAAAGCACCTGAAAAATGATCCAGTGTGAAAGGGGTCTAATGGACCATCTTCTGTACTATATCTGCGGTCTCTGGCCGTCTCCTATATCATGTCTGCAGTCTCTGGCCGTTTCCTATATCAAGTCTGCAGTCTCTGATCTTCTCCTGTACTATGTCTGCGGTCTCTGGCTGTCTCCTATATTATGTCTACAGTCTCTGATGATCTCCTGTACTATGCCTGCAGTCTCTGGCCATCTCCTGTATCATGTCTGTAGTATGTCTGGGGGTTCTTTCTAACAGACTCTCTAACAGAAGCCCCCTCTGTGTCTATCAGAGAGGCCCCCCTCCAGGTCCCAATAAAGTACTCTTATTCTCTTCCTGTATTTTGTTTATTGTTAAGAGATCATGTAAGGATCCCAGCATCTCTGTGGTTGAGTCATTGCCAAAGAAACACTTATAAAGGGTAGGGGTTAGTAAATTGACCACGTCCATGTGGGGACGCCAGAAATATTTCTGCACCCAGGCGCCTGTGACCCTAGGATCGGCCCTGCAGGGCCCTATTCATTCCTAAGAACGAGTCGTACTCATGGTGTCCTCCAAGCATTGAGCATAGTACAGCAGATATTTTAGCATCATTAGTTTTAGAATGTTTGTATTATTAGTCAATCCTGTTTTCATTCAGGGATACTGTACATTATTTAAACTTTCAAAAAGATCATAGATTTGCACATAATGTTTCAGATACTGAAGGAAATATGAGCAGGCATTAGTTATGGTGGTTCCATAACAGATATCACAACAAACACTCAAGATGTATGTACCATAGCTTCCCTTTAAATGATTAATCCACCTAATATTTCAATTCCTATTAAGTGCTGGATAGTCAAACTACTTTTCAGGTTCTTATATATCCTGGGGACTCTATTAGTGATATCTCTGCAAAAAGTTGCGCCTGCTATAGCCATTCGAGGACTTCCCACTCCCTCTGTTGGATATAGTTAATATTTAATATTATAGAGCATGAACAGGTGGAGCACATGGGTGGGAAAATACAATGCTCCCAGATGGACAAAAACATAGAGAGTAATGATGGTAGGCAGCTCTCAAGCACAGGTCCTGACTGTACAAGTACAGCAGTGGGAGTTATTGCGTATAGGGCTTTATCAGCAAAGACTGCCTGTATTGTTTGCGTCAAGTCCCCCTTTCCAACGCAATCCCCCCTTGTTGGTTGCTAGGATTCCCAACAACGACCTGGATGGCAGATAAGGTAAAGTTCTCCCCAGCATAAAATTTGATACATTTCTTACTGCAGCAAGACTTCTAGCTCATCCTTGATAGTTGATGTCTGACTGAATCCTGCTTGGATGACTGTGTAGTCGAGTTCAGCATTGAAGTGACAGAAAGACTGCTCAGAGCTTCAGAATGTTTTTAGTGAGATGGGCTTCTTCCACTGACCAAGTCCCTTGCACTGTCATGTTGTCTAGGACTCCCCCTAACGATCAGGCTTCTAGAACAACAGAACAAATGTCTTCCCCAACTTCAGGGCTGGGTTGGTGAATCAGCAGGCCAGAGACAACTATGCTCTGCGTGACAGGCCTTCGGGTAGGTCCAATGACTGAAACACTTTATCCCACGCAACCAGACTGATTAGTTGCAATGGTTCAGAGTAAAATTAAGTGAACAAAAATGCCTCAGAAGGAAGTTATTATCAGACCCAGAATTCTCATGCCAAAGCAGAGATTTGGATGGCTCCTGGCTGTAGGGTCTGTAAGCAATACGTTAAGAGTTAATTTTGCCAAAGAAAAACTCTTGACTGTGCAGTGTCTAGGATTAGACCCAGATACTGCAAATGATGTTGTAACGGCATGATCCGTGACACCCAGAGACTTTTGAAGGGAGCGGTATACTCCTGTGCCAGCTTCCCCAATAACTCTTGGGTCTAGGGTCACCCTATGTCCAATAGGGGCATAGGGTGACTGAAAAATGATATCTCGGATTACATAAGATGGGACATTAATGATAAATCATATTTGCAGGATATCTTGGAATATTACAGTTTGGTTAATGATGTCCACAACCGGTCAATAGTGACTCATTCCTCTGTGTAACAGGCTGTTAAAATGCTAATTAAGCCTACCTGATTGAATGTCTAACTGTGAGGTGTTAATTAAGTCTGCTCTACAGACCTTTCATTGTGTATGCTAATAACACTGTTTAAAGCCTATTGATGATCAGGTGTGAATAGCTTATTGTCGGCGACAGAACGTCTGACATAGGAATGTGTATTCTGCAGGTGAATCACTTATTGGATTCCCAGGACGTCTGGGGGGATAATCAGCCCATCTGAAGTTGTAAGCCCCATTGTGTGATGTTAGAGGGGTGGAGAGTTCCTTTGTTCCTTTGATTACTGTAACATGCCTGTAACTGCATAAAAAGCTGAGAGTGTACCATTAAAGTTCATTTATACATTTGACTCAGAGAACGGAGCTTGTCTCGTCTTAATTCTGGGGAATGGAATGGATCGTGTCTACATGGATTGTCGGAGTGTCGTATAAGCTGTCTTGAGTTGATGGAAGATCGTAAACGGTGGTGACCGTTACAGTGGTGACAGCAGTGGGATGATTCCATCGCCAGAAGGATGGCTACAAAGACACAGGACAATGGAGACACAGTATGATTAGCTGAAGCTCTCTTCCCTCATGGACTTACTGAAGAACCGGGGCAGACCTGCCAGCAACCGTAAGAAAAGGGACATTATCGCAGAATTTGTCAAAATGGATAAAGCCTGGCGTAACAGACAGGACACCCGAGGAAGAACGTTTTGATTGTGCTGTTAAACGTGGACTGACACAGTATGGTCCTAATCCTCCCCTGGAGATCATAGACCTGGTTATAGCGGCTGTGGATGCCACTCAAAGAGGTGCTGCAGCAGCAGAAGTCACAGCAGCACCAACTGAAGAGAGAGGAGAGGTACAGATACCAGTCTCCATGGAAGAGGAATTCAAAAGGAGGTTACAAGAGATGCGGATATAGCACAGTGAACCAGTATCAGAGGAGGCCCTGCTGGGATGGTCGGATGTGATTCGTTGCGAACTCTGGGAGGAAGCGCTAGCTCTGGAGCAGCAACACCAAGGCAAGGTCCTGCCTTCCATCCATGTAAGGTACTGGCCGCAGTATGACGTACGAATGCCATTGTTGGGGGAACAACCGAAGCAGGAGTGGACAGCAGGGTTAAGCAGACTGATTCGGGCAGAGATGCGGTTGGACGAGAGCTACAGAGCCCTCTAGTGGTATGTAGCCCAAGAGTGCCCATGGTCAGCGGATGACAGCCCCACGGAAGGCTATGACTATGATGACCCGGGATTGTTGTATTGGAGGATGTCCAGTGATCCAGACTTCGGGGATGATCGGGAGTGGCGTTTGGAGGAAATAATGGAGCACAGAGAGGAAAAATTGAATGTCTCGGAAGGGCACTGGCTACAGGAAGATTTGGAGATTCTGGCCATTCAGGAATGGGAGCTGGAGATCGCCTAAAGACAGCTGCTAGACTCGACTCAGCAGCAGGGTGGGGCTCCCGTTGACAGATGACAACACTGAAATTCTGGCTGATGAATCGGCAGTGGAAAATATGGAGATTGCCACCCCTAAAGCCGAAGCGGATGATGTGGAGTTCCAGGGAGCTGGGCAGTTGGCCCCTCTCTCCAGCAACAAGCTGAGGTGGTAAAGCTTTTACTCCCAGCTGAATCATTGGCGGCAGGGCAGGATACTGCTGGCCGCTGCAGCTTGAGCTGACATCTGGGAATGGGACTGTGGTCTCCCCTCACAGCAACCCAGCAGAAGAGCTGGCAACAGAGCAGAGTGCCACAAGCCTCTGCTCTCAACTAGCAGGAGAGGTAGTTCATGTGGTAGTGGATGGGACTGTGGTCTCCACTCACAGCAACCCAGCAGAAGAGCTGGCAACAGAGCAGAATGCCACAAGCCTCTGCTCTCAACTAACGGAAGAGGGAGTTCCTGGGGTAGTGGATGGGACTTCAGTCTTCACTGACACAACCCCAGAAAATGGTGCGGCACTGAGACAGGAGAATGTCAGCTTTGCTTTGCAAGCACCGGTTGATTTTCACCTACCCCCAGTGGATGGGACTTCAGTCTCAACTGGTATACCCTAGGGATGGGGGGCAGTTGGCCCAGATCCCCAACAGCATGATGGACTGAGCCCAGTCACCCTGTCTTCTCTCCAGTGGCTGAAATGACTCCAGGGAGAAGGGCCAGTGCAGGCCTCTCCCCAGCGGCAGGCATGTTCTCTGAGAGAGGCAGAGGTTGGCTGGGTGAGTAATGCTCTGTTTGGAGCAATTTATTTGGGGTATGGTATGGATACCAGCATTGGAGGACTGGAACTACTGACTAACTTCGGAGTCAACCGTTTGGAGTTCTCTCCTGTGTTCGTCTCCCACCGAAAGGGGAGAGATGTAACGGAATTACCCGTGACACCCAGAGACTTTTGAAGGGTGCGGTGTACGCCTGTTCCAGCTTCAACAATGACTCTTGGGTCTAGGGTCACCCTATGTCCAATAGGGGCATAGGGTGACTGAGAAATGATATCTCGGATTACATAAGTTGGGACATTAATGATAAATCATATTTGCAGGATATCTTGGAATATAACAGTTTGGTTAGGCCAGACATCCAATATGGCACATATTGAGGTGCAAATGTGCTCAATTAGTGGGTGTGTAAGTTGAAGGGGGCCAATGCTGGACCCAGAGGGGCATCAATGTAGTGATGCTAGACTATAGTGCCTATAGAGGAAAGGTAAAATTGGAAGTGAGTTAAAGGAAAAAAAAGAAGAAGCAAGGTGGGCTGAAAGGTATGGGCATAAGATGGATAGGAATTGGGAGAAAAAATTACTCACGGTGGGCTGGGTAGAGCCACAGCAGTCCCGGAATTCGGCTCTTCCCGTTCTTCAGCTCCGGGGACCGATCGCCGCACTCCAGCAGCGATCGTGTCCGCGAGTCCCACGGTCCCGGAGCTTCGGACGTACCTGTACGTACATCTACCCAGCCGTGCCATTCTGCTGACGTATATATGCAGGAGGCGGTCCTTAAGTGGTGAAAGTCCCACTCCTGTTTTTTGTTTTCATATTGATAGGGATGAAGGCATATGACCCCACCAGGTCATTGCTTCATTTGAAGTCCCAAGCCTTTTTGCTTTTTGTTTCTTTGCTTCTTCTTCATAGATACAGTGGCCCGGATTCACAAACATTTTACGCCGCCGTATCTATAGATATGTTGCCGTAAGTACAAATGTGCGCCGTCGTATTGTTACACCGATTTGCGAAGCTAGATACGCCGTAAAACAAGGCTTTAGCCGCCCGACGTAACTTGCCTACGCCGGCGTATCGTGAGCGCATAGTTACGCTGGACGCATATGCAAATGAGTAAGATACGCCGATTCGCGAACGTAGATGCGCCCGGCCGCTTCATATACGCAATTTGCGTAAGGCTTACGTCCGGTGTAAAGTTACCCCTGCTATAGCAGGTGCAGCTAATGCAAAGGTATGGGCCAGGGAATGATGCCGTCAAATTTTATGTCGCGTACGCCGTTTACATAGTACTACGTGAATAGGGCTGTGCGTAAGTGATGATCACGTCGTAGACATTGCGCCGACGTCTCTTAGGGAGTATATGCGACGTGATTCTGAGCATGCACGCGCATGCCCGGTTTGACCGGCCATTCATTAGCATGGGGTCACGCTTAATTTAAATAGATGACGCCCACCTCCTTCCTACTTTGAATTACGCAGGCTTACGTCGGCCAATTTACGCTACGCCGCCGCAACTTACGGAGCAAGTGCTTTGTGAATACTGTACTTGCCTCTCTAAGTTGCGGCGGCGTTGTCATGGTCTTACCTCCTTGCTGGCTTCTTATCTCTGACGTGCTAGCAGCCATCTTGCTTCATGGGGTTCTTATAACCTACCACACCCTGCGGCTCCTCCTTCCCACTGGGAGGAGCTGGATGCTCAGCATATATATATGACGGCAGCTGCAGCATTTCCTTGCTTGGGCCTCTTGTCTGACACCCTTCTGTGATCGTGCTGCTTGTTCTTGGTTACCGATCCGGCTCCTACGGACTATCCTTCTGGCTCCTGATCCTCGGCTTCGTTTCACCATCTCTCTGGCTACAGACTCCAGCTTGGCTGACTCCCATTCCTGGCTATGGATCCTGGCTCCGGTTGAAGACTCTGCTGGCTGTTTGATCATCCGTTTGGACTTTTACCTTGCTGTTTGGTTTTCAATAAAAGCTTTCTTATTCATTTATATGTTGTTGTACGTCTGATTCATGCTTTCGTGACAGGCGTAGCGTAAAGAAGATACGCTACGCCCGCACAAAGATACGCCTCTCTACGTGAGTCCAGGCCAGTAAGTCAAAAAGTGCTGTCTCACTAGGAGAGAAAATGTGTTACTGTCATGTTCGCAAGGTGAAAATATAGGAAAAAAATTTGAACACCACCTCTAAAGACTAGATAGCTGCAATGTATTAGAGGAAGAACAATAACTACAGGTAGATATTGATGGTCGAACTTTGAGGCCAAGGAAGTATGTTAAAAATCAAGTTTTAATATCATCAATATAATACAAAAATAAACATAATTATAAAATACATATACAGGAAATGACCACTGTGTACAAAATCCTTAGAAGTCGTTCTTCCTCTAATACTAAATATACGGATGCGGCCCATGTGAGTGCTATCCCTTTGTATCTTCACCCCCCCTTTCCCTCTTCCTTCTTTTTCCCTCTGCCCATCCTTCTTCCCTTTCCCATTCCCAATCCTTTCTTATTTTATAGATAGCTGCAAAATATAAAACCACTAATGCTCTGTAGCCCATCAGCAGTTCTCTGACCTCATACACTAGCCCTATACTGAATGGAAAATAAACAAATTTCATTGAAAAAGCCCAAATACATATTCACTAATTAGACCTTCATCTCATATCCAAGAAAAACATTAAGCAGTGGTATTTTGTGCAGATTAATTAAAACATTCTTCTGGTGTTACATCAGATTCAGGCACTGGGAGCATCTCCTGGTACTGGTAGCCACGGTTACACTTTAATTATTGAATATCCACATTTAGTTTTATCAAAAATGAGTAGGAATCTTGTTTTTCGCTCTGATGCTAGAGAGGCCAAGGGACTTATTACAGAGTAAAACTTTCAATGTTTTGCCTGTCAACACATTCATCATTGCAGCTGCCAGCTCCAGCTGAGAACCAGTTCCCGGGCCTTTTGTTCCTGACACATCCGTACTTGGCTAGGATATCTAGACATTGTGCTATAGTGTGTGCTGCACGCAGATTATCACAGGTACCCTTTTTACAAATCCCATTATTGTTCACATAGTACAGAAGTGACATCACCACATCCCATGCCTGCTGCTGACTAATAGTTAGGGCCAGAAAGCTTTCAAAAATATTTCGTCCGTATCCAATGGAAATAAATGAGCTTGTGATGTGGATCAGGCAGTCAAGGCTACAAGAAGCTTTAGGTGAACAGCAGCCCTGGGCATGGTCCCAACCCCATGATGTCTTAGATTTTTTTCCACTATGGGCCACTTAAACTAGTGTCTATAAATTTCAAGGTTTTAAAAGGACATGATTATCAAAATAAAAAAGCTGTTGGACAATATTATTATTGCTTTAATATATTTACATGTTTTTTATTTTTTATTTGGATTATTGGTATACTGTATATAAAACGTAACACATAAGCTCCCATTTATTGTAGGCACATTGCACAATTTACGTGCCTTACCTTTTGATCACACATTTTGTTGGAGACTTCATCATAGATATAGCGATCAGGACATTTCTAAAGAGCATACCCACAATGCACATAAAATATACATATAATTAAGATGGAAAAACCCTCTGACGGGACTTTAAAGGGCAATAGCTCAAAAAATTTGTGTATGCAGACCATTAATTATAGTTTAATCAAAATCTAAAAAACATCAATACATGAAGATTTTTATCAAAACTACATCATCATACTCCTGATGAAGAGGAATCACGTAAAAAAAACTTGAAGCGCATAGAGCTTCACGTGTACATTTGTACAAGAGTGTTCTAAATAAGTGGTTTAATTATGTTCTCATATCCATGACATCAATTGAATATGTCGTTTTGACAAAAAATATTCCTGTATTGATGTTTTTTAGATTGTATATTAAACTAATATTTTTTTTATAATTAATGGTTTTTGGAGCTATTGCCCTTTAAAGTCCCGTTAGAGGGTTTTTCTGTTTTTTTATGATGTTTTATTGGGGATGTGGGCAATCTCTACTATACCCCACTAGAGTTGAACCATTTCTTGTATATATAAACATGATGTTATACCCGAAAGTGGCTTCCTAGATCCCATCTAAATTTTCATTGTATCTTTATATCAAGAATTTTTTTCAGGGCAGTGGTAAAACAATGACAATAAAAATATTCTCCCATTTACTTCTATGAATTAAAGGGATTACTAGTTTTTAAAAAAATACAGCTGATGATGAACCGTGGAGAAATATTTTTCCACCACAATTTTTTTTTTTTTTGGCTATATAAATTTACAACTTCCATAATAAAGAAATTAAATAAAAGGTTTTATTGTAGTATGTCACTTCTGGTGACAAAAAAAAGTTTGTTGTACATTATTTTCTTAGACGTTTATTTCTATACATAAGACCAACAAGAGAAACAACTGATGTGGGGAGTGGACTGGGGGGTTTGGTCCCAAAAGAAGGACAGTCCTTTCAAACATGGGACAGTTGGGACTCGGGAGCTCAACATTCACAGAAGCACTGAAGTCATTCAGGTAGTTTTCTCTGTAGCTCAGCTCCTCTTGACGTTAAGCTCCTTCACCTAGTTTTAGAAAAAAACAAACATATTTATACCTATATTCTGAAGTATCCTATTTATACCTATATTGTGAAGAACCCTGAATGTGAGCCAGTGATAATTTTGGCCATCATGATCTTGGCTTCAGCACTGCCCTTTTCCCGATTTTGTAGCAGCTGTGCCAATAAAATGGAAAAAAATATGCAAGTTGTACAACAAAGACTGAAATTCTGCACTCAAGCATTGTGAAAAATGTCCATAAGGACATATTTTTTATTTGACTTTTTAGTTGTGGGGGTGGTAGGTGGTGGTAGGTCCCCATCAAACACACACACACACACACACACACACAGGTTGAAAGTTACTGTACATCAACAATTTATGAAAGTTAACAGAAGCCATTAGTTGGCTACAGCCAAGACTACAAGGCAGTTCATTGTAGGCTGATTACTATTTTGAACACTGGTAGACAAACAGGGGCCAAATTATCTTGGAGGCTAGGCAGTGATTGGACAAGGACTATAAAACCCATTAAACCAATCATTAATCCAAAGAGTGGTTAGCCAGCATTAGTCCGCTGCTGCCCCATGCACATTAAGCTCAGAGTCAAATTGAAGTTTCAGCTAAATTGATTTATTTCTGTTCAGGCTGCATAAAAACTATGATTTATGCCCTACTCTTATCTAATGTGTTAGTGGTTAGGTTCAAATTAGAGTGACCCGTTTGCTTTTATAAAAATGGAGGAAAAATCATCCCTGCAATTCATTCTTACCTGTCCCATTGCCCAGACCGGCAAGATCCACTGTGTCAAATGTATAAGCTTATCTAAGCTTGGTGAAAGATCTTCAGCATCTGCCACAATTCTGTATGTGTCAGATGCTAGACCCCTTTCACACCTGCACTCTGTGATTCCTTCCTTCCACTGGTCCCTACATTACTACTGTAAAATAGGGGTCAGTGGGGGGAAACCACAGAGCACATTGGGAGATGCCAGCATCTGACAACTTGAAAGTGTCAAATTCTGAACAGCATTCATCCCCTTTGCAGGGATGTCCTCTTTGTTTGTTTTTTTTGTTTTGTTTTTAACATAGTGACACTCACTATGAGAGTTACATTTAAAGGTTAGGCTCATGGTTAGAGTTAAGGGTCACGTATAGGGGTTATGGGTCAGGTATACATGTTTTAATTTTTTTTAATGAATTTGAACGTACTGAAATATCTACTAACAAAATGTCCACACTAAAAACAGTGAAGGCAGCCTATAGAAACTCAAAATAAACATAACTTTACGACATTAATAATGTTAAAGTGATTGTAAACCTAATTTTTTTTATTTTTTTTTTAAATAGCAAACATATCATACTAACCTCCACTGTGCAGTTTGTTTTGCACAGTGTGGCCCTGAACATCATCTTCTGGGGTCCCAAGGCAACGATCGCGGCTCTTTCTCGCATCGGTAAACTCCTTGGTTGGAGTGCTCTCCGTGGAGGTTACCTTACGGGTGCGGTTCAACATTTGTGTGCATATACACAGAATGCAGGACTTGGCCCCGCCCCCCTGTGCCAGTGTCATTGGATTTGATTGACAGCAGTGGGAGCCGATGGCTGCACTGCTATCAATCTATCCAATCAAGAGCCAAGAACCTCCGGGCAGAGAGGAAGAATGCTTCTCCACTGAGGGAACGAACGGGCTCAGGTGAGTAAAATGGGGGGCTGGGGGGCTGGTCAGTGTCAGAAGTTATTTCACTTGATGCATTAAGGTGAAAAAACACGAGAATTTACAACTCCTTTAATAATTCATATGACTACATATCCTGTGACACAGGGGGAAATAATACAGGCACATAGTAAAAGATTTAAACAAGTATACCCACAGCTGCATAGCAAAACCTCTACATCTAAAACAAGATGTGGTTGCAGAACTCTGCCCATACAAATGTACAATACAGAACTGAGAATCTGGCCTTGTGACTTAAATGCCATCATAATGTATATTACACATCTTAAAACAAAAGAGCAAGACAAGTTGTTTGACATCCTACACCATGCCAAGTAAGAGTGTAGACATCCAGTGCCTACGTGCCCTCGGTCGCTTGATAAAGCACCTGCTCCTTCGGTGCCAGACAGAGATGGTATCAGGTGAGTCCTGGCAGTGGAGCCGGCATTCCAACGAGGAGACAATTTACATTCCGTGCTGTTGCTTAGTGGAGCCAAAGAAAATAAGCATGGGATCCAATTCATTGCTTCTGGCTCCTGCTCGCCTGACCCAAGCCTGCTGCTCTCTGTGCTCTTACCCTCTTGGCTGCCCCTTCCTATGTTTTTAAAACTTTGATCAATTTGAGCTCGGGTCCACTCGCTGTGAACTCACTGGATATAATTCATTAGTGAAGGTAATCTCAATTACATTGAGCCTACAGGCCAATTGCCATAATTAGAACAAGTCAACTTTATTACAGAAACTTAATGATACCTTCAGTAAAGTCAAGTTTAAACAAGGCCTGTAGAAAATGAAAGGTTTTGGTAAAATCAATGATGTTATCATCATCAAGGTCAGGATTTCAAAGACTTAGAAAATCAAAATATAGCGCTGGTTTACTTAAAATATTCAGTGCTTAAAATGTATAAGTTTGGATAGAGTGGGAAATTATTTAACCCCCAGTGGGGTCCCTTTCTTGCTGTCTGTCCCACTTCCTGTCCCAGAGACACAATAGGAAGTAAGAGTAAACCTCTCCAAAGTATGGGTAATCCTGTAGAAATATGGATTGACAATAGTTACATGACAAAAGACAGAGAGCAATGAAAACTGAAAAAATAAGTTTTTAAAATTTTCCACACTCCATCCAGAACTTACATAGTTGCATATTTACATAGTAGGTGAGGTTAAAATAAAATCCAACCTGTGAGTGTGCTTTTATGTCAGTATTACATTGTATATCCCTGTATGTTGGGGTCATTCAGGTGCTAATAGTTTTTTTAAATTGTCGATGCTCCCCGCTGAAACCACTGCCTGTGTAAAATAATTCACATCCTTTTTTTTTTTCACAATCCAAGGTTTATTAAAAGCTAATGAAAAATAACAAACAGATAACAAGGCATACATCAAATGCACAATGAGCCAAATTAACACAGTTGTGGTTACACATTGACAAATCATCGTACGAGTCTTTTTGACAGCCAAAAGATATCGTGCTATCCTACACAGAGAAATGCATGCAACGGGCAAGGAATCATGAAGACGAGAAAGGAATGGGTGGGACGGGATGTGGAGGAGGGGGGGGAGCGGGGAGGTAAGGGGTAAGGGGGAGAAGACGTAAGAGGAGAAACCACGCCTGAGATCACACTCGTGGGGAGGAACTATTAGGCTAAGGGCCAGATTCTCAGAGGCGCTACGCCTGCGTAAATGTATATGCGCGGCGTAATAGTAAATGTTCGCCTGCTTATCGATACGCGGTAAACACAGAACCACATACGCGCGAAAAAAATTTCCGTCTCTGCGGCGAAAATGCATTAAGCTAGCGCGGCGTAGGCGCATAGTTACGCATGAAAAATATTCAGTTCCCATTGAATTAGCATGCAAATATGCAAATGAGGGAGATGCGCGTATTCCCGAAACTACGCGCGTCCGGCGTTGGCTACTCGTGGTGCGCGTAACTCGAAAGCCTTGAGTAAACATACCCCTCATAAAAGCACGGGTAACTTTGCTCAAGGCCGTGTGCAAGTCAGCTGGAGAGCAACTACAGCAGCACCGTAACGGACTAGCTGAGCAATCACACTTACTGGACAACACATTCGTATGCCAATGATGCCAGGGCCAGCCATGGTCTTATCATTACTAAGGTATGCAGAGGAAGAGGCACATAGAAGGAGGAGTAGGAGGAGGGGGGCACGTGAGAGGATCTACCGAGCGCGCATGAGGCTCTTTGGCATGGGTGATGAGGAGGTGTATCGCATCTTCAGATTCAGCCCTGCTGCCATCCTGGAAATAACCACAGCCCTGCAGGATGACATCACCAGCCAGACATACCGCTCACGTGCACTGCAGCCACTGGTGAAGGTACTGGCAACACTGCATTTCCTGGCCAGTGGATCATTCCAGCGTACAAGTGGAGTGGTGGCTGGGATGTCACAAACCAGCATAAGCAGATGTCTGCACCAGGTTGTCCCCGCAATCCTCAGACGCATGTCCAACCAGTTCATCAGACCCACCACTGTGCACCTGCGGCAGAAGGCAATGACAGATTTCTACAGAATTGACGGATTCCCACGCACCATCGGGGCCATTGATTGCACACATGTGGCACTCCAGCCCCCCAGTGCCACAGAGCACATATACCGCAATCGGAAGCATTGGCATTCCATCAACGTACAGGTGATAGCCGATGCCAAATACCTCATATGGCACGTCCGTGCCAAAGACCCCGGGTCCAGCCATGACAGCTACATCTACCGTCAAAGCAACATCCCAGAAGATTTTGAGCAGGACATGTATGGGGACAGCTGGCTGGTTGGTGAGTGACATGGGTGGCAGCCATGACTATCCCCTCCCATGATGCACAACAGAAGTGGCACATGCATGACTACCATCCTCCTGTCTTTTCCCTTACAGGTGACTCTGCATATACACTGGGACCCCATCTCATGACTCCTTTCCGGAACCCCCAAACCAGAGGAGAGAGAAGATACAATGAAGCACACATCAAAACCCGTGGAGTGGTGGAGCGCACATTTGGCCTCCTGAAGTCCCGTTTCCGATGCCTGGATAAGTCTGGGGGGGCCCTATTGTATTCCCCCAACTTTGTGGGTCAGATCATTGGTGCATGTTGTATTCTGCACAACTTTGCCATGCGAAAGGGCCTGCACATTGCCCTACGTGATGACCTGACCCCCCAACCACACAGCCCCCCCCCGCCAGAGGAGACCCCGTCAGCTGATGGAAGAGCAGTCAGGAGGGTCCTCGTGTTACGAATCTTTGACCGTTAAACACACACATACAGCATGGCACACAGACAATGCACGCGTGTACACCACTGATGTCCCTAGATCACACACACCACATGCACATCGCATTGGATTAGCCCAAGTCCAGCATGTAGGAGTTGGGAGCAGCAACGCCACGTCAAGGCCCCAATGATGTTGCTGTCCATTCATACACCTTTCACACATCATTCATACAGCCGTGGGGTTAACTTCACCTCCACGGCCGAGGGTGACACCCCTTACTGTCAGGAGTGCCACCCTCTCACATTCACACACCATTCACACTGCACCGTGTGCAGTATTAAAAAATAAATAAAAAAAGCTCTTATCCAAAGCACAAAAATAAATAAAAAAAGCTCTTATCCAGAGCATAACAAATAACAAAAAAAGCTCTTATCCAGAGCATAACAAATAACAAAAAAAGCTCTTATCCAGAGCATAACAAATAACAAAAAAAGCTCTTATCCAGAGCATAACAAATAACAAAAAAAGCTCTTATCCAGAGCATAACAAATAACAAAAAAAGCTCTTATCCAGAGCATAATAATAAAGAAAAATAAAATTAATGGGCCTGGCGGGGGCTCTGCCTGGTGCCACGGGTCCTGCCCCTCACTTGCCTGGGGGCAGCCACAGATGGGGGGGGGGGCAGCAGGTTGAGGAGGAGCATCCCCACGTCCCTCCCTGGCTGCCTGCATGCCCTCCAGGGCAACCGCTATGCGGGTCTGCACAGCAGTCTGCGCCTCGACAGCAAGGCGCAGGGCACGAACCTCCCCCACAAGTTCCGAGGTGTTTTCCTGCAGCTCCCCCAAGCTGGTCAGCGTTGCTGCGCTGTTAACAGCAACATCCTGGATGGCATCAGTAATATTGTCCGAGGATGCCAGGCTGTCGGCCAGGCGCCTCATCTCCTCCACGACCTCGGCCAGGTGCTGATTCTGCTGGTCCTGCTGTCTGACCAGCTCTTCCGGCAGGACCTTATGAACACCCCTGGTCTTGCACGTCGCCTTGCGGGGAGTGGCAGGGGTCCGGGCATAAGGGGAGGATGTTGAGGGGCCGGAGATGAGGGGGGGGGAAAGAGAGGGACTGGAGAGGTTGGAGGGGGACGCTACAGGTAGAGGAATAGCCTGGGCTGGTCCGGCCAACCCACCATCCTCCTCCACAACAACATAGAGGGCCTGGTCATGGACTACCACACCCTCCTCAACCACCTCCTCCGTTGAGGTGTGCCCACTTCCCTCCAAGTCCTGTTCCAGGGGGGCAGCCAGAGGGACTGAATCTTCAGGGGATGGATCCTGATGGGCCCTGGCATCAACAGATGGCCCCGCTCCCTCCTGCACATCTGTGGATGACACAAAAGATGCCCATGTTGGTGGAGCCACACACTTGGCACATGCTCCCTTCCACCCCCATACATGTACACAACAGATAGAATATAAAACACACTTACCTGTCCTCACGGCTGGCTTCTGGGACTCATAGCCCCCAACTCCCTCTACCTGCTCTGTCTGTAGGCAGCGGGCAACCACCTTCTCCTCCTCAGTCAGGCGGACAGGGCAGGGTGGGCCCCCTCCAGTGCCCTTGGCATGCCGAGCTATGGCAGCCAGCTTGCCCTTCACATGACGCCGCAGGTCATTCATTTTCTTCTGAATGTCCTGCGGTGTCCGGACCTCATGAGAGAGGGCATTGACCTGGCACGCGACCCTCATTAAAATCTGATCCCTCCGGGACTTGCTGGTCCGGGCACTGTCAGCACCATGGAGCCGCAAATCAAACTTCTCCATGGCCCTGACGACAAGGGCCCTCTCCTCTGGGGAGAAATTCTTCTTCCTCCTCTCCTTAACCACGGTTGTCATCCTGTCCAGCACAAACTTTGGCCGTCACTATCCAAAAAATGGGAGACGTTTGCGCTGCACGGGCGCATGTGTGGGCGCATTATATACCCTGCGCCGGCGCATCGTAGGGAGGCTTTGCGCATGCGCAGAAGGCATCCACGTCACGGCGCGGGTCAACCACGTCATGGCGCGGGTCATCCATGTCACGGCGCATGCTCCGTTCGTCCCGGCCTGCATTTGCATGGGGTCACGCTTCATTATAATGCAACACGCCCACTTCCCTCCTACTTTGGAGTTGCGCCGGATTACGCCCATGATTTTACGCGACGCAGGCGCATCTTGGAGCGCATTTACTTAGGGAATACGGTACTTGCCACTCCGTGTTACGTCGGCGTAGTGCATCTGAGATGCGCAACGCCTGCATAATTAGGCGCGCATCTACGAGAATCTGGCCCTTAGGGTGCTTTGATGTGGATCATTGCAGGGTGGAGGTGTGCACTTAGGGCCAGATTCTCGTAGATGCGCGCCTAATTATGCAGGCGTTGCGCATCTCAGATGCACTACGCCGACGTAACACGGAGTGGCAAGTACCGTATTCCCTAAGTAAATGCGCTCCAAGATGCGCCTGCGTCGCGTAAAATCATGGGCGTAATCCGGCGCAACTCCAAAGTAGGAGGGAAGTGGGCGTGTTGCATTATAATGAAGCGTGACCCCATGCAAATGCAGGCCGGGACGAACGGAGCATGCGCCGTGACATGGATGACCCGCGCCATGACGTGGTTGACCCGCGCCGTGACGTGGATGCCTTCTGCGCATGCGCAAAGCCTCCCTACGATGCGCCGGCGCAGGGTATATAATGCGCCCACACATGCACCCGTGCAGCGCAAACGTCTCCCATTTTTTGGATAGTGACGGCCAAAATTTGTGCTGGACAGGATGACAACCGTGGTTAAGGAGAGGAGGAAGAAGAATTTCTCCCCAGAGGAGAGGGCCCTTGTCGTCAGGGCCATGGAGAAGTTTGATTCGCGGCTCCATGGTGCTGACAGTGCCCGGACCAGCAAGTCCCGGAGGGATCAGATTTTAATGAGGGTCGCGTGCCAGGTCAATGCCCTCTCTCATGAGGTCCGGACACCGCAGGACATTCAGAAGAAAATGAATGACCTGCGGCGTCATGTGAAGGGCAAGCTGGCTGCCATAGCTCGGCATGCCAAGGGCACTGGAGGGGGCCCACCCTGCCCTGTCCGCCTGACTGAGGAGGAGAAGGTGGTTGCCCGCTGCCTACAGACGGAGCAGGTAGAGGGAGTTGGGGGCTATGAGTCCCAGAAGCCAGCCGTGAGGACAGGTAAGTGTGTTTTATATTCTATCTGTTGTGTACATGTATGGGGGTGGAAGGGAACATGTGCCAAGTGTGTGGCTCCACCAACATGGGCATCTTTTGTGTCATCCACAGATGTGCAGGAGGGAGCGGGGCCATCTGTTGATGCCAGGGCCCATCAGGATCCATCCCCTGAAGATTCAGTCCCTCTGGCTGCCCCCCTGGAACAGGACTTGGAGGGAAGTGGGCACACCTCAACGGAGGAGGTGGTTGAGGAGGGTGCGGTAGTCCATGACCAGGCCCTCTATGTTGTTGTGGAGGAGGATGGTGGGTTGGCCGGACCAGCCCAGGCTATTCCTCTACCTGTAGCGTCCCCCTCCAACCTCTCCAGTCCCTCTCTTTCCCCCCCCCTCATCTCCGGCCCCTCAACATCCTCCCCTTATGCCCGGACCCCTGCCACTCCCCGCAAGGCGACGTGCAAGACCAGGGGTGTTCATAAGGTCCTGCCGGAAGAGCTGGTCAGACAGCAGGACCAGCAGAATCAGCACCTGGCCGAGGTCGTGGAGGAGATGAGGCGCCTGGCCGACAGCCTGGCATCCTCGGACAATATTACTGATGCCATCCAGGATGTTGCTGTTAACAGCGCAGCAACGCTGACCAGCTTGGGGGAGCTGCAGGAAAACACCTCGGAACTTGTGGGGGAGGTTCGTGCCCTGCGCCTTGCTGTCGAGGCGCAGACTGCTGTGCAGACCCGCATAGCGGTTGCCCTGGAGGGCATGCAGGCAGCCAGGGAGGGACGTGGGGATGCTCCTCCTCAACCTGCTGCCCCCCCCCATCTGTGGCTGCCCCCAGGCAAGTGAGGGGCAGGACCCGTGGCACCAGGCAGAGCCCCCGCCAGGCCCATTAATTTTATTTTTCTTTATTATTATGCTCTGGATAAGAGCTTTTTTTGTTATTTGTTATGCTCTGGATAAGAGCTTTTTTTGTTATTTGTTATGCTCTGGATAAGAGCTTTTTTTGTTATTTGTTATGCTCTGGATAAGAGCTTTTTTTGTTATTTGTTATGCTCTGGATAAGAGCTTTTTTTGTTATTTGTTATGCTCTGGATAAGAGCTTTTTTTATTTATTTTTTGTGCTTTGGATAAGAGCTTTTTTTATTTATTTTTTAATACTGCACACGGTGCAGTGTGAATGGTGTGTGAATGTGAGAGGGTGGCACTCCTGACAGTAAGGGGTGTCACCCTCGGCCGTGGAGGTGAAGTTAACCCCACGGCTGTATGAATGATGTGTGAAAGGTGTATGAATGGACAGCAACATCATTGGGGCCTTGACGTGGCGTTGCTGCTCCCAACTCCTACATGCTGGACTTGGGCTAATCCAATGCGATGTGCATGTGGTGTGTGTGATCTAGGGACATCAGTGGTGTACACGCGTGCATTGTCTGTGTGCCATGCTGTATGTGTGTGTTTAACGGTCAAAGATTCGTAACACGAGGACCCTCCTGACTGCTCTTCCATCAGCTGACGGGGTCTCCTCTGGCGGGGGGGGGCTGTGTGGTTGGGGGGTCAGGTCATCACGTAGGGCAATGTGCAGGCCCTTTCGCATGGCAAAGTTGTGCAGAATACAACATGCACCAATGATCTGACCCACAAAGTTGGGGGAATACAATAGGGCCCCCCCAGACTTATCCAGGCATCGGAAACGGGACTTCAGGAGGCCAAATGTGCGCTCCACCACTCCACGGGTTTTGATGTGTGCTTCATTGTATCTTCTCTCTCCTCTGGTTTGGGGGTTCCGGAAAGGAGTCATGAGATGGGGTCCCAGTGTATATGCAGAGTCACCTGTAAGGGAAAAGACACTAGGATGGTAGTCATGCATGTGCCACTTCTGTTGTGCATCATGGGAGGGGATAGTCATGGCTGCCACCCATGTCACTCACCAACCAGCCAGCTGTCCCCATACATGTCCTGCTCAAAATCTTCTGGGATGTTGCTTTGACGGTAGATGTAGCTGTCATGGCTGGACCCGGGGTCTTTGGCACGGACGTGCCATATGAGGTATTTGGCATCGGCTATCACCTGTACGTTGATGGAATGCCAATGCTTCCGATTGCGGTATATGTGCTCTGTGGCACTGGGGGGCTGGAGTGCCACATGTGTGCAATCAATGGCCCCGATGGTGCGTGGGAATCCGTCAATTCTGTAGAAATCTGTCATTGCCTTCTGCCGCAGGTGCACAGTGGTGGGTCTGATGAACTGGTTGGACATGCGTCTGAGGATTGCGGGGACAACCTGGTGCAGACATCTGCTTATGCTGGTTTGTGACATCCCAGCCACCACTCCACTTGTACGCTGGAATGATCCACTGGCCAGGAAATGCAGTGTTGCCAGTACCTTCACCAGTGGCTGCAGTGCACGTGAGCGGTATGTCTGGCTGGTGATGTCATCCTGCAGGGCTGTGGTTATTTCCAGGATGGCAGCAGGGCTGAATCTGAAGATGCGATACACCTCCTCATCACCCATGCCAAAGAGCCTCATGCGCGCTCGGTAGATCCTCTCACGTGCCCCCCTCCTCCTACTCCTCCTTCTATGTGCCTCTTCCTCTGCATACCTTAGTAATGATAAGACCATGGCTGGCCCTGGCATCATTGGCATACGAATGTGTTGTCCAGTAAGTGTGATTGCTCAGCTAGTCCGTTACGGTGCTGCTGTAGTTGCTCTCCAGCTGACTTGCACACGGCCTTGAGCAAAGTTACCCGTGCTTTTATGAGGGGTATGTTTACTCAAGGCTTTCGAGTTACGCGCACCACGAGTAGCCAACGCCGGACGCGCGTAGTTTCGGGAATACGCGCATCTCCCTCATTTGCATATTTGCATGCTAATTCAATGGGAACTGAATATTTTTCATGCGTAACTATGCGCCTACGCCGCGCTAGCTTAATGCATTTTCGCCGCAGAGACGGAAATTTTTTTCGCGCGTATGTGGTTCTGTGTTTACCGCGTATCGATACGCAGGCGAACATTTACTATTACGCCGCGCATATACATTTACGCAGGCGTAGCGCCTCTGAGAATCTGGCCCTAAGTGTGGAGAGGCAACAGGGTGAAGGGCGGTACAAGTACACATCCTTACCGCTCTTACAGTAAAGAACCCTCTACGCAGTTTAAGGTTAAACCTCTTCTCTTCTAATTTTAGTGAATGGCCGTGTGTCTTTTTAAACTCCCTTTCCTGGAATAGTTTTATTCCTATTGTGGGGTCACTAGTTTGGTATTTGTACATTGAAATCAAATTCCCTCTAAAGCCTCTCTTCTCCAGAGAGAATAAGTTCAGTGCTTGTAATCTTTCCTCATAACTAATAAAACAACAAAAAAAAGTTTGAGCTTTAGACATACTTTAACCCTTTGCATAGTTACATAGTTACATAGTTAGTCAGGTTGAAAAAAGACACAAGTCCATCCAGTTCAACCATAAAAAAATAAAAATAAACAAACAAAATAAAACACAGTACATCCCATACACCCAACTCCATACCCACAGTTGATCCAGAGGAAGGCAAAAAAAAAACAGCAGAGCGATGATCCAATTTGCTACCGGAGGGGAAAAAATTCCTTCCTGATCCCCCAAGAGGCAATCGGATTTACCCCGGATCAACTTTACCTATAGAACTTAGTACTCGGTTATATTATGTGTATTTAGGAAAGAACCCAGGCCCTTCTTAAAGCAATCTACTGAGCTGGCCAGAACCACCTCTGGAGGGAGTCTGTTCCACATTTTCACAGCTCTTACTGTGAAGAAACCTTTCCGTATTTGGAGGTGAAATCTCTTTTCCTCCAGACGTAAAGAGTGCCCCCTTGTCCTCAGCGTTGACCTTAAAGTGAATAACTCAACACCAAGTTCACTATATGGACCTCTTATATATTTGTACATGTTGATCATATCCCCCTTATTCTCCTCTTCTCAAGAGTGAATAAATTCAGTTTTTCTAATCTTTCCTCATAGCTGAGCTCCTCCATGCCTCTTATCAGTTTAGTTGCCCTTCTCTGCACTTTCTCCAGTTCTCCGATATCCTTTTTGAGAACTGGTGCCCAAAACTGGACTGCATATCCCAGATGAGGTCTTACTAATGATTTGTACAGGGGCAAAATTATATCTCTCTCTGGAGTCCATACCTCTCTTAATACAAGAAAGGACTTTGCTTGCTTTGGAAACCGCAGCTTGGCATTGCATGCCATTATTGAGCTTATGATCAACTAAAACCCCCAGATCCTTCTCCACTACAGATCCCCCCAGTTGAACTCCCCCTAGCATGTATGATGCATGCATATTCTTAGCCCCCAAGTGCATAACTTTACATTTATCAACATTAAACCTCATCTGCCACATAGTCGCCCAATTAGACAGAGCATTGAGGTCGGCTTGTAAATTGGAGACATCCTGTAAGGACGTTATTCCGCTGCATAGCTTGGTGTCATCTGCAAAAACAGAAATGTTACTTTGGATCTCAGACCCAATATCATTTATAAATATATTGAAAAGTAAGGGACCCAACACTGAACCTTGGGGTACACCGCTGATAACCTTGGACCATTCAGAGTAAGAATCATTAACCACAACTCTCTGAATTCTGTCTTTCAGCCAGTTTTCTATCCATTTACAAACTGATATATCCAATCCTGTAGACCTTACCTTACACATGAGCCGTGTGTGGGGAACTGTATCGAACAAAACTTAAAAAAATAATGCTGGCTTCATATACTGATTTAGTTCTATGAGCTCACTGAAGACCTTTATTGAATGCTATAAACCAGAATATGACCCTTCAAGATTCTGATCAAGAATTAAACAACGAAGACCGAGGATTGGCTACCAATTAGGAGCTAAATAGGCTTAGCCACACTTTTGCCAAGTATTTGGGCTGTGGCTAACACATTCTCTCAATTTTCACTACATGTTGTGTTTGTGTTCCACAGAGATATAAGTATAAGGCCGCGTACACTCGACCGGTTTCCTCGGCAGAATTCAGCAAGAAACTCGATAGGAGACATATTCTGCCGAGGAAACCAGTCGTGTGTACACTTTTCGCCGAGAAACCCGTCGAGGAACTCGTCGAGCCAAAAAGAGAGCATGTTCTTTATTTCCTCGATGGGCAATGGGAAAATTTGGCTCGACAAGTTTTTTGACTGCCGAACAAGGAACTCGACGGGGAAAACGATGTGTTTCGCCCGTCGAGTTTCTCGGTCGTGTGTACGCGGCCTATTAGTTCCTAATTACTTGGTGAGCTAGTCAGTGGTTTGGTCACTATGTTACTGTTATTGTCTAAAGGCAATAGTAGGTGCAAAGGACTGCATGTCAATATACTGTTTATACATCTTTTATTGGATATTCTACTGGAGAGATCATGAGCTCATCTTGGCAAGGTGAAAATAATGACTTCTCGCTCTGCTTTCAAGCACAAGGGTCAAAGTAAAAACGAAGAGAAGATTGGTGGTGGGATTTCTACAGGAAATTAAGCCATATAATGTTTCATTCTCTTTAACTAATTAAATTCTCACTAGCCTCTTCACAGCCACCCATTCAGTTAACGGCATGGTTGGGGGGCAGAGACTAGAGGTCAGCTGACTGGTGAGGAATGTGAAGTGGGAGGGGCTGGTGGAGACCCTATCACCTAAATTTGGCATAGGTGTCACATTTGCGAGACACCACAGAGCTGGAGATACATTGAAGCCAGAAACACAGTGAGTAACACTACCTGCGATTTGAGTTGCCATTAAAAGTCCCCACTACAGTTCTCAGATTAGCAGAGCTACTTGATCAAGAGCACCTAAGTAGGCTGATCAGAGCTCCCCACAGCACTGCCACTCATCCCATTACCCCTCCCCATCAAGGAGTAAGAGAAGGAATAAAAATACAGAATACATGGAAGGGAGAGGAAAAGAGGGGGAGGAACAAAGAAAAGGGAGAGAAAGAATAAGAGAAAGAACAAGAAAGATGGCTAGAGAGAGGGATGGGGAAGAAAAAAAGAAATTAGGATAGAGAGAGATAAAAGGGAAAGAAAGGAGAACAAAGAGAGAGTGGTACATCCCAAAATGTACCATAATGGCTTTTAATACTGTACGAGTGGAAGGGACTCAGGGAGCGCTAAATGTCCATGGGTTAGGGGCACAAGTTACTTGTCTTGCCTTGGGTGCTGACAACCCACGCCATGAAAATAATTTTACTGTTAGGGGTCCCCACAACTTGGGAAATGTTATCAAGGGGTCACGACACTAGAAAGGTTGAGAACCACTGCTTTAAAGCTCCTGTGTCTTTTGTTTTGTTTTTTTTCTATATCAGGACTGATTTATGAGCATTTGGTCTCTGAAGACAAACCTGGTCTGTACAAATGGTCAGAAAAGCACTAGGTTCATTTTAATGGTGGCCTCCTCAGTGCATTAAATACCCCTTATCATCCAGTTTATGGGAATGAAGAAAGTTATCCCAGTGTTCATAATGAGTCAAGGCTTGAAACATACACAAGGCTGGAACACTCTCTCCCTACCCCCATGTGACATGGCTGGGCAATCACCAACTTTGTCACATGGAAGAAAAGGAAGTGGGTGAAGTGGTCTCCATTCCTAGAAATACAGATTTTTTTTTCATTTGCTCTGATGGTCAGTGGGCCAAAGGGAGGGTAAGTATCATCAGCTGGGGAAGCTGCACTAAAGCAAACCTGTTACTTTATCCTGCATTGGCAAAGTACAGGTTCACTTTAAGGTCCGTATTCCAAGGATCTGTAAATCAGAAATATACAGTATAACGCTTTCGTGAAAATACAAAGCTTTGTGGAGCTAATCTTTTGCAAATCCCAGGCTTAACACTGCTTCAGGTGTCAAAACTGGGATAATACTTTGGAACAAATTTGTTCCTGGACAGAGCTGAAGCCTCTAAAAAGATTCAGTGTTCATCAACCTTAAAAATATTTAATAAAGTTCTATGCAGGCTGTTAGTAAGGATCCTTTTATTCTGTCTGTTCCATTAAAACAGTTCTATATAGCCCTAATATAATGCATGCATGTACTGTAAATACAGTACTCCTAATTAAAAAAGAAATCATCCCGGACACAACCTGGGTTGATTTGTAAATATTTTATTTAGTATTTATAATTTTTGTGCAGTAAATGAAGCTTGCGCCCTATAGGCACAATTGGGCTGGGTTTGGGCCATGTTTACAGTATATCAGGGCCTAAAGGGAAGCACACAGTGCCTTGAAAACATATTCATACCCCTTGAAATTTTCCACATTTTGTCATGTTACAACCAAAAACATGTATTTTATTGCGATTTTATGTGATAGACCAACACAAAGTGGTACATACTGTAATTGTGAAGTGGAAGGAAAATGATACCTGGTTCTCCAATTTTTTTCCAAATAAATATCTGAAAAGTGTAACGTGCATTTGTATTCAGGCCTATTTACTCTGATACCCCTAACTAAAATCTAGTGGAACCAATTGCTTTCAGAAGTCACCTTCAAGTAAAAGTAGTAAATAGAGCCAACCTGTGAGTAATCTAATCTCAGTATAAATACAGCTGTTCTGTGAAGCCCTCAGAGGTTTATTAGAGAACCTTAGTGATCAAACAGCATCACGAAGGCCAAGGAACACACCAGACAGGTCAGGGATACAGTTGAGGAAAAGTTTAAAGCAGCGTCCACCTGCCCCTATCTATCCATTAGAATGCATGTGCCTCCATTGTGGGGACACTCACTGTTTAGTGTTAGGACCACAGAATTATGGGGTGCCTTGGCGCGGCTCTGTGGCTTACGCATGCGTTTGCAAATGCGTGCGGACAAAACCCCTGTGTTTAACGCATACTGTTAGACAGGTTAATTGGTTGTCTGCGAGTTGGTCGGTAAGTAGGCTTGGTTATTCCCTGGGCATTCCCCAGGTTTTTTTTGTTATCTGCTTTAGCCTTCCAATGCTACTTACTGCTATGGCCAGCTATAGATGGGGCGGTGGATACGTTTATGTTTCACCTGTGGTGCTTGCATTGGTCCAGCAACACACTAGACACCTTTGCAGCCATTGTGCTATATGCTGGGTGTTTGGTGTGCTACTGCACCTTTAAGGAGGGGTGGCTCCCCTTCAGTCCACCTGCCCCTATCTATCCATTAGAATGCATGTGCCTTCATTGTGGGGACACTCACTGTTTAGTGTTAGGACCACAGAATTATGGGGTGCCTTGGCACGGCTCTGTGGCTCATGCATGCGTTTGCAAATGCGTGCAGACAAAACCCCTGTTTTTAACGCATACTGTTAGACAGGTTAATTGGTTGTCTGCGAGTTGGTCGGTAAGTAGGCTTGGTTATTCCCTGGGCATTCCCCAGGTTTTTTGTGTTATAAAAAATATCACAAGCTTTGAACATCTCATGGAGCACTGCTCAATCCATCATCCGAAAATGGAAAGAGTATGGCACAACTGCAAACCTAACAAGACATGGCTGGCAACCTAAACTGGCAGGCCGGACAAGGAAAGCACTAATCAGAGAAGCAGCCAAGAGGTAACTCTGGAGGAGCTGCAGAGAGCCACAGCTCAGGTGGGAGAATCTGTCCACAGGACAACTATTAGTCATGCACTCCACAAATCTGGCCTTTATGGAAGAGTGGCAAGAAGAAAGCTATTGTTGAAAAAAATCCATAAGAAGTCCCTTTACAATTTGTGAGAAGTCATGTGGGAGACACAGCAAACATGTGGAAGAATGTGCTCTTTTCAGATGAGACCAAAATTGTACTTTTGGCCTAAAAGCAAAACACTTTGGCCCGTATTCACAAAGCAGATACGCTGCGTAAGTGCAAATATGCGCCGTTGTATCTATGCGCCAGAATCAGAAACCAAGATACGCCAGAAAATAGGCTTCATCCGACCGACGTAACTTGCCTACATCGGTGTATCGTGGGCGCATATTTACGCTTGATGTATTTGGCGCTCCCATTGATTTTCTATTCAAATATGCAAATGAGGGAGATACGGCAATTCACAAACGTACGTGCGCCTGAAGCTGGCTACGCGCCACGCGCGTAAGTATATGCCCGGCGCAAAGTTATTCCTCATAAAGCAGGTGTAACTCAGCAACAGACGTGCACATGTCAGCTGGAGAGCAGCTGCAGCAGCACCGTTACGGACGAGCTGAGCATCCACACTTGCAGGACAACACATCTGTATGCCAACATGCCAGGGGCAGCCATGGTCATAGCACTACTGTGTCCACAGTATTGCTGGATTCCCACGCACCGTCGGGGCCATTGATTGCACACATGTGGCACTACGGCCCCCCCATGCCACAGAGCACATATACCGCAATCTTATATGACACGCTCGGACCATCATTTGCATGGGGTCACACCCACTTCCACTTACGCTGGCTTACGCCTACGAAATTACATGACGCCGGCACAACGTTGGGAGCATTTTCTTTGTGAATTCCATGCTTGCCTCTCTGCGTTGCGCCAGCATAGCGTAAAGAAGATACGCTACGGTGGCATAAATATGCGCCGATGTATGTGAATCCGGGCCATTGTGTGGCGGAAAACTGACACTGCACATTACCCTGAACACACCATCCCCACCGTGAAACATGGTGGTAGCAGCATCATGTTGTCTGGATGCTTTTCTTCAGAAGGAACAGAGAAGCTGGTCAGAGTTGATGGGAAGATATATGGAGCCAAATACAGGGCAAACTAAGAAGAAAACCTGTTAGAATCTGCAAAAGACTTGAGACTGGGGCGGAGGTTCACCTTCCAGCAGGACAACGACCCTAAATATACAGCCAGAGCTACAATGGAATGGTTTGGATGAAAGCATATTCATGTGTTAGAATGGCCCAGTCAAAGTATTTTGCAAAGAAGAATGGGCCAACATTTTACTCTCTAGATGTGCAAAGCTGCTAGATACATCCCCAAAAAGACTTGCAACTGTAATTGCTGCAAAAGGTGGTTCTACAAAGTATTGACTCAGGGGGGGATAAATACAAATACACACCGCACTTTTCACATATTTATGTGTAAAAAAAAATTAAAACTATTTATCATTTTTCTTCCACTTCACAATTATGTGCCACTTTGTGTTGGTCTATCACATAAAATCCCAATAAAATATATTTATGTTTTTGGTTAGTATGACAAAATGTGAAAAATTTCAAGGAGTATGAATACTTTTTCAAGGCACTGTATATAAACAGTATTGTATCTTTGAATACTTGACATAAAATGAAAAAAAAAAAGAAAACTTTTTCTCTTTGATTTAAGGTGAGTAGTTTTAAGCTTGAGTAATGAGGACTGAAGTCTAAAAATGGTTAGTTGAAATGTCAAATGTTTTAGTCACAGACACTTTTCAATTGGCTTCAAATCATTCTAAGTGGAATTTATAACCTACCTGGACATTGCTCAAATGCTAAAACCACCTTGACGGCGTTTTAAAACAATAATTAAGGACATATGATATTTTAGCTTCAGGCAGATTCTGATGGGTTGTATCACCTGCTGGAATCTATTATCTCTCAGAGACTCCAGTGGTAAGATTGTTCCTCAATACCTTATGTATCCTCTCTCTTTTACAACACTATATAAAAAATGTCCAGCTGTCCACTGTTTTAATATACCAAGAGGAACAACCAGAGGAAGCCATCAAGAGGTATGCTATGCATGGGCATCCGCTGAAATTTTTTCAGAAGGGGGCGCTTTGGCAACGGCGATACACAGTCGCATTTTACCCTTTCTTCGACCGCTAGCGGGGGTTAAAAACACCCCTCCCCCTACGTTAAAATGTAAAAACACCCCATTGTGCCCCCTGCATCTTTCAATATCTCTTTGTCTCTACTGTGTACCCCCTCTCAACAACTGCACCGCTGGACCCCTTTACATTACACAGCACCTCGATCACAGCTCTGGACCCCTTTACATTACACAGCCCCCTGCACCACTGGCCCCCTTTACATTACACTGCACCTCTTTCCCTTGACTGAAACACTACACTATATTGACAGTATATTTATTTCAGGTCTAAAATTGGAACCTTTTGGAATGAGGGAGAATGGATTTGATTCCAGAAGAGGGACGGGCACTCTAAATAAGGGACAACTAGAGGGGAGGGGAGCGCTGCAGTCACCGCCTAAATCGGCCCCAGGGCCAGTTCGGCCCTGCTCCTGGCTCTCCCTGGCAAATCCAGGGGGGCAAACGACCCCCCTTGCCCTATGGAGCGGACGCCCATGTCCCTGGTCAAATTTACATTTGTTGAGATCCTTGGCGTAAAAGATCAGACAACATGTTATATACCCTCAAAATCTGTCCTGGTCCCATAGAGACTTCCGACAGAAGGACTAATGAGTACATTGTCTCCTCAAACAAAGGAATTATGCACATACCATCGCTGATGCCAACATTAAATTAATGTGACCAGGTACCAATCAACATAGAAAAGATTCCTATTCTGTAAGCTGCATGTTATCATTCCCACTTAAAGGAGAAGTTTGGGGTACATAAAAAAAAATAATCTAATGGCTCTAAGGCCCCGTACACACGAGCAAATAGATTTGTTCAAATCGGTCGGACCGACCGATTTGAACAAATCTGTCTGCTGGCCGTTTTGGTTTGATCGCTGTCTGATCGCAGACGATCAAACCAAAATCTCCGCCAGCAGACAGCGCGGTGACGTGGCGGTGACGTTGACGCCGCCACGTCACCGCACCAGGAAGTAAATTACTTTCGCGCATGCGTCAAATCCATTCGACGCATGTGCGAGAAGATATGTCTGCTGGTTAGCGTACTAACCAGCAGACATATCGGGCGGACGGATTCCCAGCCGGCAGATTTTAAAGCATGCTTTAAAATCTGTCGGCTGGCCAAATCCGTCGGCTCGACCGTACACACGATCGAATCTGTCTGCTGGGACGGTCGGGCCGACCGTTTCCAGCAGATAGATTTGATCGTGTGTACGCGGCCTAAGACTGAAAACTGAGCAGTCACCAGACCACTGATTTCTCAGTTCTCAGTCTGCTCAAAGTGGAGAACAGTGACTGTCAGTGCATCCTCTTCATTCTGCCCCTTCAGCAATTACTGGGAAGGAGATGGGGCAGGTATCTTTTTTTGTCTCCAGGCTGAAGTGCTTAGAGCCAAAGCCAACTGTCAATCAGGCAGCTTGGTAGACAATGTGGTCAGGATTGTTCATGAGCCTGGCGTGGCTCTGTGATGTCCGCTGATAGTGGGCAATAGCACAGGAAAGCAAAATTAAGTGTACTCCTGTGACCCACGAGAGAAGTGCTGTATGGCCAAAAAGATTTCCTCTCACGTCCTGTTGTCTCTCTCCATTTGTAAGTAGTTGTTAGAGTCGTTTGTAAATCGGATGTCTGTAACCCAGGGACTGCCTGTAATCCTAATTCCTGCTGTTTATTTGCTTGTACATAACTTTTGTTGTGTCTTATCAATATAGTGGTGTATGACGAAACCAGATCAAGAGTGTGCTGCCTCGAGCAACTATGTGGACAATGTAATTGCATTTGTGTATACTTCCAACAACTTCCATTAAAGAAGAATTGCCTTTTTTTCTTCTACTGTATTTATTAGTTTGTTTTGCATTATTCAGTTCCTGATGGAACAAAGTACATGTAGTTCTTTGTCCCATCCTCTTAGGTGTCCTGTAACAGTAGCCTCACCCTCGGTGCCTAACACTGCAGCTAGAATAGAGACAGCTGATTTGCTAGCGAGTTCCTGTCTCCCGCTCCCCGCAAAGCACACACTGGCAGAAGGAATGCAGAGAGATCGGAGGGCGATATTTAACATTTGAAGGCCATCATTTAACCATATTAATTTAGCTACCCCTTTTGTTTGATCCTATTTTCCCCTTACTAAATGCCAACATTCAAGCTGGCTCAGGTTAATGACCACACAAGTACAGAAGCACAGTGTCTCCCCGCAGGGATGTAGTCCTAAGGGAGGGAGTGAGCACACTGACTAACCCCCAGCCAGAACGTCTCAGATGATGGGGGCAAGCTTACTGAGGAGAAGCAGTAAGAGAGAAATTCAGACAAAGAAAAAAAACATTTAGAAGGGAAATTGAAGGAAAAGGTTAGTGAACCAACAATGCATTAGCTTAAAGGAACCTATTTAGAAAATAAAAAACTAACCTTTACAACCCCTTTAACACACATGCACTGCAAAAAAACAGGAAAATATAACATGTCTTTGAAAACCTTTAAAAATTGAAACCAATTTTTTTTATAAATATACAGGTATCATCCTAATTTTAACACCTTCAGCTTAGAATATCTGTACTATCTGTTTAAAATATTTTAGAAATTATAAACATGCCACATAAAAATCATGTAGTAGAAAAGGTTAAAGGTTCCTATGTGTCATGTAGTTTAAAACTGAGAATCCTACAAAAACTTGTCTGCCTTAACTTGTCAATGCTATCGTTATCTGGAGTGAAAAAATAACAAAGGATCCCAATGTTCTTCAACTGGAACCTTTCACCTCCAGCACAGGAATGATACGAAGATCTGCTCAGTGACAACCAGAGACCACACCCAAGGATTTACATGTGCGTCCCACTCAGGTAAAAATAAGGAGAAATAAGTCAATGCAGTCACACTCGTTTTATGGTATTAAATATCTTATAAATTTATAAAAAGGTTGGCTTTTTACTGTTATTTAGAAAAAGGCTATTAAATATACTAGTCAGGTTTACTTATTAGGCCCCTTTCACATGTGCGGACCGTATGTCTGCATTTTCATCCATCCGTTGCGGATGAAAACGGACATACATTGGTCCCTATGTGACTGCGGGTGTCAGCGGATGAACATCCGCTGACACCCATAATCATCCGCCTCCGCAAAGATCCGCTTTTGCGGATGGAAGAAAACCCTATTTTTTCTTTCGTCTGCAGAGCGGATCAGATGAACACGGAGAAAAAACGGAGAAAAAACAGGGAGGTCCCTGCACAGTGTGCGGGGACCGCCCTGTCAGCCGACAGCTCAGCGGGGATTTACGGAGGATCACCGCTGAGCAGACGGACACACACGGGGCGGATCAATACTGATCCGCCCCGTGTGAAAAGGCCCTTATTTTATGTTGGCTATTGTATGTTATTTCTTATGGGCAGGAAAAAAAAAAAAAAAAAAAAAAATCTTTCTCATTTTGGTCAGGTAATGTAAAATACTGCAAATTAATAGTTTGTATTCTCACTTTCATCCAACAAGTAGAGTTTTAACCTCCTTTTCACATTTACCTTGTTATCCTTATCTGATTTGCTAATTACAAGCCTGTTGTTGACACAGCTCAGTAGCTCATGCTGAATTTACATACATGAGTAAATGCATTAGAGCAGTGACTGCACCCCCTTCCTCCCATTGTGAACAGCTGGCTCCATGCATTTGGAGTGAGCAAATGTATAATGTGCATCGAATGTCATAGTTACATAGTTAGTCAGGTTGAAAAAAGACACAAGTCCATCCAGTTCAACCATAAAAAATAAATAAAAATAAAACAAAGTAAAACACAGTACATCCTCCCATACACCCGACTCCATACCCACAGTTGATCCAGAGGAAGGCAAAAAAAACCAGCAGAGCGATGATCCAATTTGCTACCGGAGGGGAAAAAATTCCTTCCTGATCCCCCGAAAGGCAATCGGATTTACCCCGGATCAACTTTACCTACAAAACTTAGTACTCAGTTATATTATGTGCATTTAGGAAATAATCCAGGCCTCTCTTAAAGCAATCTACTGAGCTGGCCAGAACCACCTCTGGAGGGAGTCTGTTCCACATTTTCACAGCTCTTACTGTGAAGAAACCTTTCCGTATTTGGAGGTGAAATCTCTTTTCCTCCAGACGTAAAGAGTGCCCCCTTGTCCTCAGTGTTGACCTTAAAGTGAATAACTCAACACCAAGTTCACTATATGGACCTCTTATGTATTTGTACATGTTGATCATATCCCCCCTTATTCTCCTCTTCTCAAGAGTGAATAAATTCAGTTCCTCTAATCTTTCCTCATAGCTGAGCTCCTCCATGCCTCTTATCAGTTTGGTTGCCCTTCTCTGCACTTTCTCCAGTTCTCCGATATCCTTTTTGAGAACTGGTGCCCAAAACTGGACTGCATATTCCAGATGAGGTCTTACTAATGATTTGTACAGGGGCAAAATGATATCTCTATCTCTGGAGTCCATACCTCTCTTAATACAAGAAAGGACTTTGCTCGCTTTGGAAACCGCAGCTTGGCATTGCATGCCATTATTGAGCTTATGATTAACTAAAACACCCAGATCCTTCTCCACTACAGATTCCCCCAGTTGTACTCCCCCTAGCAGGGCCGGCCTTTGCGGTGTGCGGGTTGTGCGATCGCACAAGGCGCCTTGGACAATACAGACGCCGTGCGGCTGTCACATCTCGCAGTCAGTTCACTAAAAAAATGTGTTGAATGTGGCAGGAGCAGGGGCGGCCGCCGCCCGTGTCACTGCTCAGCAAGAGCTCGGCACCCCAGCGCTGTGAAGGGGGGGGGGGCGCGTCGCGCCCGCTGACACTAATGCACTGGTCCCCTTGACCCTCCCTCCTCCTCCTCGCCTCTCCACGCGGCGCCGCTGCGTAAAGCGTGCATGCGTGATGCATGCCGCTCAGCTTCAAATTCGAATGGCGCCAGGAGCAGCAGAGCACCGAGTCTGACCGACTGAAGCCAGGACCTGCCTGCCTGACAGACAGCCGCCGTAAGTCTGAAGAAAAGTAACGGTAAGGCAGCCCGTCCCCTCCCCCTTATCTAGCAGGCTGACAGCTTCACACATGTGATTCCCTCCTCCCCCCTCACCTGTACACCAGATGTGAGCCTGTAAAATTTTTTTTATATGTTATAGCAAAAAAAAAAAAAACACAGAGGTGATTAAATACCACTGCGCAGTTGTCAGCTTAAGTTAAAGTGGAGGTTCACCTAAAAAAAAAAAATTATTGCATTATGGCTATTTAGTAGAACGAAAATCTGCGTTTGTTTTTTAAAAATGCTAGCGGGACATACCTTTTTCTATATAGATGATCAACGCGGCTTCCGGGTATGGTCGTCGGGGTTGGGCATTCCTAATTGATTGACAGGCATCCTGACCAGCGCATACAGCGCGTCACGAGTAGCAGAAAGAAGCCGAACGTCGGTGCGCAGGCGCCGTATAGAGCCGCACCGCCGGTCAGGATGCCTGTCAATCAATTAGGAATGCCCAACCCCGACGACCATACCCGGAAGCCGCGTTGATCATCTATATAGAAAAAGGTATGTCCCGCTAGCATTTTTAAAAAACAAATGCCGATTTTCGTTCTACTAAATAGCCATAATGCAATAATTTTTTTTTTTAGGTGAACCTCCACTTTAAGCAGCGCACATAGCAAAACATGGCCTATCATGAAAGGGGGGGGGGGGGGGGGGTAAATCTTACAGAGGTCCAATTTTTTGCCCAGAGTTTATTTATACTTCAGGCAGTCTGTAATTGGCCTGTACTGGTACCATGTACCCCCAGCTATGTCTGCACCTCTGTCATATGGAAAACTCCTACAGAGGATCACTTCATGTTTGTGGCACCTCAGGTTTATTGCCTGAAGTATAAAAAACTCTGGGCAAAAAAAATTCACGGTTTAACCACGTGACCTCTGGAAGATTTACCCCCCCCCCCCCCCTCCATGACAGGCCATTTTTTGCTATGTGCACTGCATAACTTAAGCTGACAACTGCGTGGTCATGCGACGCTGTACACAAATAAAATTAGTATTTTTTTTCCTCTGTGGTATTTGATCACCTCTGTGTTATTTTTTTTTTCTGTGTTATTTTTTTTTTTGTTTTCACAAAAGACCAAATTTGAAAAAAATAATAAAAAATGTTACTTTCTGCTATATAACATATCCAATTTTTTAATTTTTTTTTTCATAAACTTAGGCCAGGGGTCTCCAAGCTTTCTAAACAAAGGGCTGGTTTACTGTGCTTCGGGCTTCAGGAGGGCCAGACTGTGGCCATTTGGAGTACAAAAGGTCCTGATGTCAGTGGGGAAAAAAACAATGCTCCATTTTTGGTGTCAATGGGAGAAATTGTGCCCCATAATTGGTGTCAATGGGAGTAATGGTTGCCCCATAATCGATGTTGTCAGGAGAAATTGTGTCCCATCATTGGTGTCATTGAGAGAAATTGTGTCCCATCATTGGTGTCATTGAGAGAAATTGTGTCCCATCATTGGAGTCATTGGGAGAAATTGTGCCCCATCATTGGTGGCAGTAGGAGGAATTGTACCCAAGGGCCGGAATAAAAGCAAGCAAAGGGCCACATCTGGCCCCCTGGCCGCAGTTTGGAGACCTCTGATTTAGGTCAATGTTGTTGGTACAAAATATCCTAATAAGTGTCTACAAACTATGGAATATATTTATGGATTTTTTTTTTTCTAGTAATGGCGGAGATCATATAGACTTATAGCAGGGCTGCGATATTGTGACTGACAATCTGATACTTTGTGGGAACCAGTGACACTAATACAGTGATCACTGTACTAATGACACTGGCTGGCAAGGGGTTAATCATCTAGGGCAAGGGTCTCCAAACTTATTAAGCGAAGGGCCAGTTTACTGTCCTTCAGACTTTAGGGGGCCGGACTGTGGCCACTGGAAATAGCAAAAATGTTCCGGTATCAACAGGAGTAAACAATGCCACGTTTTTTGGTGTCAGTAAGAGGAGGAATTGTGCCCCCTTTTTGGTGTCATTAGGAGGAAATTGTGTCCCTTTTTTGGTGTCATTAGGAGGTATTGTGCCCCATTGGCGTCATTAGGTGGAATTGTGACCCATTTTTTATGTCAGAAGATAAAATATTGCCCCAAGGGCCAGATTAAAGCAAGTAAAGGGCCACATCTGGCCCCTGGGCCGCAGTTTGGAGACCCCCTGATCTAGGGCAATTAAAGGCTTAACTGTTATTTGAGCGTTATTGAGGCGTTATTCAAGCGAAGCCTCACCTGCAATCCCAATGTGCTGGTAAAGCACCGCTAAGACCCTAATGTTTTAGGGCGTTTTTGCAGTGTCTCAGTGTGAAAGGGTAAGGCGTTCTTACAGCGCTTTCAATTCATTTCAATGGAGAGGGGCGTTTTTGGAGCGTTTTTTCAGTGCCCAAAAGCTGCTCCAAAGATGCTGCTTGCAGGACTCAGTGTGAAAGGGTCCATTGAGACGCACTTAAATTGTCTGTTTATTAAAACAAATTATTAGTTACAAATATTTTTTTCCTCTTTGTGTATGTTTAGGTGACCAGGGGGCAAGGGGGTGAAGATGGGGGGGGGGGGGCGCCACAAGATTAGCTCGCACAGGGCGCCTGAACACCTAAGGCCGGCCCTGCCCCCTAGCATGTATGATGCATGAATATTCTTATCCCCCAAGTGCATAACTTTACATTTATCAACATTAAACCTCATCTGCCACATAGTCGCCCAATTAGACAGAGCATTGAGGTCGACTTGTAAATTGGAGACATCCTGTAAGGACATTATTCCACTGCATAGCTTGGTGTCATCTGCAAAAACAGAAATGTTACTTTTGATCTCAGACCCAATATCATTTATAAATATATTGAAAAGTAAGGGACCCAACACCGAACCTTGGGGTACACCGCTGATAACCTTGGACCATTCAGAGTAAGAATCATTAACCACAACTCTCTGAATTCTGTCTTTCAGCCAGTTTTCTATCCATTTACAAACTGATATATATCCAATCCTGTAGACCTTACCTTACACATGAGCCGTGTGTGGGGAACTGTATCGAACGCTTTTGCAAAATCCAAGTATACCACGTCCACTGCTACGCCTCTGTCCAGGGTTTTACTTACCTCTTCATAAAAAGAAATCAGGTTTGTCTGACAACTTCTGTCTTTCATGAATCCATGCTGTCTGCTGCTTAAATAGTTTGTTTCCAGCAAGAACTCATCCACGTGGTCTTTTATTAAACGTTCCAGTATCTTCCCAACTATAGAAGTTAAACTAACAGGTCTATAGTTACTAGGTAAAGACTTTGTTCCCTTTTTAAATATGGGCACCACATTGGCTTTATGCCAATCCAGTGGTACTATTCCAGTCATTAATGAGTCCCTAAATATTAGATACAGTGGCTTTGAAATTTCAGAGCTCAATTCTTTTAGGATCCGTGGGTGTATGCCATCTGGTCCAGGTGCTTTATCCACCTTTATTCTGTCTAAATATTTCTGGACCATATCACTTTTGAGCCATTGTGGATTTGGGGCTGTGTCACTCCCACCCCCTATATCGACATGAGCTCCCCCATTCTCCATTGTATACACAGAGCTGAAGAAAGCATTTAATAAATTTGCCTTTAAAAGTTAATTTGTAAAACAGAGATTTTATATACATAAATGTAAAAAAAACAACTGATATAAACCAAATAGATGTATACAAATGAAAATAAAATTGCCGGTAGACATGCTGGCATATTTTAATGATTTTGGGCCAGATTCACGTATTCCAGAGCATCTTTGCTCTGGAGTAACGCTTCTGATTTGCGTTGCGCTGCCGAAATTTTAGGAGCAAGTGCTGTCATTCACGAAGCACTTGCTCCTAAAGTTGCGGCAGCGCATCACAAATGAGCCGGCGGAATTCAAATGTCGCGGGTACGGGGCGTGTAGTATGCTAACTACGCGCGATCCCGCCGCCAACGTACTGCGCATGCGTCGAGTGTCAAAACATCCCCGTGCGCATGCTCCAAAATCTGTGAATGAACGTCAATGACGTCACATTCCCATTCATGACCGTTTTACGCAAGCGACGTTTTTTTTTTTTTTTTCGACGCGATGACGACGCCTATACCTAACATAGGATACTCCAGCCCCATGTAGGTATATGTATGCGCCGCGTATCCCGTCCGGAAACGTCGTATCGTCATTGCGTCGCGCCGGATTTCGATCGTGAATTGCCGATTTCCGCTCATTAACATATTTTTTGAGCGTAAATCGGCGGGAACGCCCCCGGCGCCATTTTTAAGTTGAAGTAACGATGCGATGGCGAAACTCAGTTACGCTGCTCGCATCGGAACTTCAACCCGGCGTTTCTTGTTTTCTGGTTACAGAAAACAGAAACGCCGGCTCAAAGCCACAGTTAGGCTGGCGGATCACTCGATCCGCCAGCGTAACCTTTGCTGAATCTGGCCCATAGAAGTCAAATAGATAACACATATCTAGGCAGATATAAAAATAAAACACCAACTAATGCCTTGTTTATTAAACTAATTCCTTTTTAAATGTAACTAATGTAAGTTTCTGAATTTTGCTTTATTGCATCCCCTTTTACAGCAGTACAGCGCTGAAAAAAAACGCTCTAAAAATGCCCCTCTCCGTTGAAATGAATTGAAAGCGCTGTAAAAACACCTTACCCTTTCACACTGAGGCACTGCAAAAACGCCCTAAAACGTTAGGGTCTTAGCGGTGCTTTACCAGCACATTGGGATTGCAGATGAAGCTTTGCTCGAATAACGCTTGAATAACGCTCGAAAAACGCTCGAATAACGCTCGAATAACACTCGAATAACGCCCCAGTGTGAAAGGGCGGTATTTAGGCGCTATTTTTAGCGGTGTACCGCCTGAAAAACTCCTTAGTGTGAAAGGGGTCTAAGCTAACACACCTGACAGCACTGGTGTTTGTCATGCTAATTCGGGAGGCAATAGTGACTCTTAGAGCCATTACCAGTTTCTGGCACTTGCAATCCAAAACTCTGGCTTGCAAGATTTTTTTATTCCAGTTATAAAGTTAGGAAAAATAGCGAGAAGAGTTTGCTATCTATAAGGAGGAGGCACAATTACAAAATGTGAGATTTGGCAGCAGTATTTGTATTGTAAATTCACAGGTTAGGTAAATTTCTCTTCCACTAGATTAGACATCCCTCTGTTTTTCTTGTCATAGTGATGGAATCCTTCCAGGGAGGTTTCTTTTTTTTCCCAAATATCTATTTTATTTTCAAATAAAAAAAAGGCAGTTCCATGTCAAATCAACAATAATAATATAACAATAGTGTACCGATAAACATAATATGTATACATCACATCAATAAGTATCCACAAAGTCCAAAGTAAAGCATTATACCTATGGAAAGTAACCAACCCTCTCCTATCTTGATCTCCTATGAGATTGGGAGTCATCATAACACTGGATACACTAACCTCATGGATGACCTGCCTTATGCAATTATTTCCTTATACCCTGTTTCCCCAAAAATAAGCCCTACCCTGAAAATAAAACCTAGCATTATTTTCGGGGATGGCTGCAATATAAGCCCTACCCCGAAAATAAGCCCTAGTTAAAGTTGTCGTAAAAATCAGCTTTGTAAAAAGATTATATAATGTGCAGTGCGTCTCCTTTTCTAACTTTGTTTTGGAAAATACCTTACTTACAGTGCCGCTGGGTGCTCACGTGACCAACTGGAGATCCTCTCCTTTCCGATGTCAGCAGCCCCTTCCTCTGCAGTGCTCAGAGTGGAGAAGAAGAGCTACAGCGGGTCACTGTGCTGGCTGTCATGCGTTAAAGGATCAGGATATATTTTTTTCTTTTTGTGGTTACAACCACTCTTAGATCGTCATGATGACATGACTGTATTTGAATAAATGTAAATTATTGTACATACAGTAAATAAATAAGACATCCCCTGAAAATAAGCCCTAGTGTGATTTTTGTAGCCAAAATTAATATAAGACCCGGTCATATTTTCGGGGAAACACGGTATATCCCCCAAAAACCAAAAAACGAAACAAAAAAAGATATATCTAATTCTGTCCGCCTTTTTTGATGCAATTTAGTATATTTTTACATTTTATATACCCACTTTCTTTATTTGATGTTTTACTATGTTTGCCATTATTATCATTTAACATTTTAATTTGAATGTCAATTTTTTGTTATATGTTCTAGAATTTGTGGTATACAGTATATTCATATGCATGCATATTTTGATATAATTTTTCATCATTCATCTATGTTTTATGTTTGTTCTTGTAACCCTAATGAAGAGGGAGCCTTGTTGCCCCAAAACGCAATGGATGTTTTCATATGACTTTATTGTTAATATTTAACAACATTTTTAATGATCTTGGATTCTTTCACTCTATTTTTATCTGGTGCTTCATTCTGTATTTCTATGATTCATAGTAATGAGTTCCTGCTTTCCTGCCACAGTAGATGATAAAGGTAGATTTGCTTTTACAGAATTTTTAATGCAGACAATAAAGTGATTTTAAACCAAGACAAGTGCCGGTTTACACAGGGGCAACCCGACTTACAGCTTGACTTTGCAAGGCGACTTTAGCGCGACTTCAGCGCGACTTGGATCAACTTACAATGCGACAGAAACCCAGGGAGGGAGGTGCTGGGGGGAAAAATGGCAATGTTAACTATCATGAGCAAGCTTAGCCATCTGTAATCATACTTTGGATAAATGGAAAAAAAAAAAAAGAATCAACATATTAGCATTAACAATAAAAAAAAAAAAAAAGAAACGAACATACAGAGAACACTCCACAAATGATGCTAACTGAGGTGGAAATATGATGGGCGAAAAACCAAAAAGATGAACACCTCTAACACCTCTTAACCCTGGGTTAAGCCTGATGTGGAAAAAAAAAAAAAAAAAGAAAAAAAAAAAAAAAAAACTTACAATGCGACTTAAAGTTGCCTACAGGACAGACGACTTTGGTTGTGGCCAATCACAGAATAATCAGCTCTGTGGGAGGGAGGGGTTTGCCTGAGGAAAAAAGGATTTTTAATAACAGCTTACCTGTAAAATCCTTTTCTTGAAGTACATCACGGGACACAGAGCGCATAGTCATTACATATGGGTTATATGGGTACCTTCAGGTGTGGACACTGGTGTAATCAACTTCACAGGAAGTTCCTCCCTATATAACCCCCTCCCACTGAGAGTGCTTCAGTTTTGTAGCAAGCAATTTCTCCGAGGTTACACAATGTTCCCCAAAAGAGGGGTGGGAGCTCTGTGTCCCGTGATGTACTTCAAGAAAAGGATTTTACAGGTAAGCTGTTATTAAAAATCCTTTTTTCTTTATCGTACATCACGGGACACAGAGCGCATAGTCATTACATATGGGATGTCCCAAAGCAATGCTCCATGAAGGGAGGGAGACCGTAAGGCCAAAAATAGCCAAACAAAAAACATTATCAGGAGGTAAAATAGCTCCACCAACAGAAAAAAGGGGGCGTGAACCGGGCCAGAGGATTCTATACTGCTGCCCGTAGGACCGCCTGCCCAAATGCTGCGTCCGTAGCCTTTGCGACGTCCAACTTATAAAATTTAGTAAACGTATGTACGGAAGACCAGGTTGCCGCTTTGCAAACCTGTGCCATAGAGATCTGATGGTGTGCCGCCCAAGAGGCACTCATGGCCCTCGTAGAATGGGCTTTAACTGATAAGGGAGGTGGAACGCGCTTCAGACCATAGGCCTGACAAATCAGCTGCTTAATCCACCTAGCCCAGGAAGACTTGGCAGCCGGCTGACCCTTCTTGGGGCCATCCGGAAGAACGAAAAGCACATCTGTTTTCCGAATCTTCTCTGTAGCCTTGAGATAAACCCTCATGGCTCGGACCATGTCCAAAGTATGAAGCAGTCTTTCCTCTCTGGACTGGGGAGTAGGAAAGAAGGATGGTCGGACTAGGTCCTGATTCAAGTGAAAACTGGATATGACCTTAGGAAGGAAAGAAGGTTGAGGCCGCAGAACCACTCTGTCCTTATGCAGAATCAGGTACGGTTCCCTGCAAGACAAGGCTGCCAGCTCGGAGACCCTTCTGGCCGAAGCCATAGCCACCAAGAAAACCAACTTTCGGGTTAGCAGCACAAGAGGGATTTCTGTCAGAGGTTCAAACGGCTGCTTTTGTAAAGCTGACAAGACCAGATTTAAATTCCAGGGGCAGAGGGGAGCTCTAATAGGGGGATTCACATGCAAAACCCCCTGCAAGAAGGTTTTCACAAGCGAATGCGTGGCCAAAGGCCTTTGAAACCATATCGATAAGGCAGACACCTGCCCCTTTAGAGTACTAAGAGCCAACCCCTTGTCAACGCCAACCTGGAGGAATCGCAAGATCCTGTCAATAAAAAAACTTGCGAGGATGCCCTCCTTGAGACTCGCACCACTCCACATAGGTCCTCTAGACTCTGTAAAAGATATTTCTAGAGACTGGCCTTCTAGCCTGAATTAACGTAGATATGACTTGGGCTGAGAGGCCTCTGCCCTTAAGAATTAGGGATTCAGCCGCCAAGCCATCAAATTTAGCTGCTGTGAAGCAGGGTGGTAGATCGGGCCCTGAGACAGCAGATCTGGGCGCAGGGGGAGTGGCCACGGTGCCCCTACTGACATCCTCACGATGAGTGCGTACCAAGCCCTTCTGGGCCAGGCTGGGGCCACCAGGATCACCGGCCTGCGCTCCACCCTGATCCTTCGTAGAAGGCGGGGAATCATCTGTAGTGGAGAGAACGCATACAGGAGAGAAAACTGGTGCCAGGGGCAAACCAACGCATCGGTCCCGTAGGCCGAGGGGTCCCTGGCTCGGGATACGAATTTGCCCAATTTCTTGTTGAATCTTGTTGCCATGATGTCCACATCGGGAACTCCGAATCTTTGGCAAATCTCTTGGAATACCTGGGGGTGAAGAGACCACTCTCCCGGGAGTAACTGTTGACGACTCAAAAAATCTGCTTGAGAATTGTCTATCCCTGGGATGAACACTGCTGAGATGCAGGGTACATGGGCTTCGGCCCATGAGAAAATCAGGTTTACTTCCCTTTGAGCCGCTAGGCTCCTTGTGCCCCCCTGGTGGTTTATGTATGCCACCGCCGTGGCATTGTCGGACTGTATCCTTACTGGCAGACCCTGCAGGGGGAGAGTCCAGGCGACCAGGGCCAACCGAGCAGCTCTGATCTCTAGGACATTGATGGGAAGCAGACCTTCTGCCTCTGACCACTGTCCCTGCTGGGTCCGTTTCCCTAAGATTGCCCCCCAACCTGTTAGGCTGGCATCTGTGGTTACTATTTTCCACGTGATGGGGCAAAAGGTCTTCCCTTTTGACAATTTTTGAGGGACCAGCCACCAGTACAGGCTGCGCCTGACTCCTGGGGAAAGACCTAATGGACGGTCTAATGCCTGTATGGACCTGTTCCAAGCAGAGAGAATAGCTGCCTGGAGAACTCTGGTATGGATCTGGGCATAGGGCACTGCTTCGAAGGCGGCTACCATCTTTCCCAGCAGTCGCATGCATAGGCGAATAGTCGGCCTCTTTTTGCCTAGGACTATTTGAATTGTTTGAGTCAATGACCTGATCTTTTCTTGAGGTAAAAATATCCTCTGGCATTCTGTATCTAACCGAAGGCCTAGATATTCCAACTGTCTTGTGGGTTGCAACCTCGATTTTCCTTGGTTCACAACCCACCCGAATTCTTGTAGATGCCGAACTGTGCGGACTACTGCATGATTGAGGTTGGAAGCTGATCTGTCGATAACCAGGAGATCGTCCAGTTATGCCAGGACCAAAATGCCTTCTGTCCTTAGGACGGCTAGCACCGGGGCTAACACCTTTGTGAATACCCGCGGAGCTGTTGCCAACCCGAAAGGGAGGGCTACGAACTGGAAATGACTTTGATCTATCATAAAACGAAGAAACTTGTGATGTGCTGGTTAGATCGGCACATGCAGATATGCATCCTTTATGTCTATAGATGCTAGAAAGTCGCCTTGATGCAGGCTGGCTGTCACTGAACGTATGGAATCCATACGAAAGGTCTGAATCTTTAGAAAGCGATTTAGGCGTTTGAGGTCTAGGATAGGCCTGACGTCGCCACTGGGTTTTGGTATAATAAAAAGGTTGGAGTAGAATCCCAGACCCCTTTCTTGGGTTGGTACTACAATTACTCCTTGGAGCAAGAGGCGATCCAACGCCTTTACGAGAGAGGCCCTCTTTAACGGGTCGCTTGGAAGACTTGACCCCTGAAAATGAGGAGGGGGGATTTCTCGAAACTCTAGTTTGTAGCCTGTGGCTACCACGGATCGAACCCAAGAGTCGGGAATTCTGGCCTTCCAGACTTCGGAGAAAAACTGAAGTCTTCCCCCCACCCAAGAGAGTGGGGGCGCCCCTTCATGAATCTGACTTGATGACTGGTTTAGCCGGCTTGCGAGACCAGGGCCTCTTGTTTGCCGCGGCTTGTCCCTGTGGGCGGCTATTAACTGCTGAACGCCCGGGAGGCCGTCGATACTGACGGGAAGTCGAAGGGGCCGAGCCTGCAAAGGCCTGTCGTTTAAACGCGGGCCCACGCGGTCTTTTCTTGACCGGTAAGGAAGAACTTTTACCACTTGATATGGTTTGGATATATTTATCTAGGTCTTCACCGAATAGTCTTCCCCCATGAAAGGGAAACCCTGCTAAAAGCTTTTTGCAGGGTGCCTCTGCTGACCAGTTCTTTAGCCACGAAAGACGACGCATGTGAACCACCAGCAGAGATAACCGGGATGCCTGTTGGATGGAGTCCTTAATAGCATCTACTGCAAAGCAGAGAGCCCTAGGGAAATCTGCTAATTCACGAGTTTGCTGAGCCGGCATGTCCTTTAATATCTGTTTTGCCTGATCCTTTAAGGCCTGACAAACGCCAATGGCTGCCACCACTGGCTGAACCATGGCACCTACTGTGGTGAAAGAAGCCTTCAGTAGGGTCTCTAATTTTTTGTCGACCGGATCCTTGAACATCTGGACATTTTCAACCGGACAGGTCAGGGATTTATTCACGCAGGAAATGGCCGCGTCCACTGTGGGGAGTGCCCATTTCTTTAAAAATTCCTCTTCCATAGGATAGAGAATAGAGAACCTCTTAGGAGGGATAAAGATCCTATCAGGTCGAGCCCAATCCTGGTAAATCACGCTCCGCAGAAGGGGGTGAATCGGAAAAGACACACAAGTTAATGGAGCTTTTAAAGAACCCAATGAGGATACCACAGGGGCTACTAGTTCTGGCACTGGAAGTTTAAAAGCAGTGCGAACTATATCGGTCAAAGACTGGATCCACAGGCTCTCCGCTTGAGAGGCCGAAAATATTCATCTACAGTGGAACCCTCCATGTCTGAACCTTTGGGACTTGGGTCTGCTTGATCCCCTTGTGGGTCCCGTTCCTCCGAAGAGGAGACCTCCGCATCTGAAAACACCAAACTAGGTGAGGGGGATCTAGCCCGTTTGCTGCTTGGCAAAGGGCGGGCAAACAAAGCAGTTAACCTTTTCTCTAGCCCACCCAGGGTGGTCGCTAGCATTTCTTCCGTTACGTAAATGGGAATGGGTGGATCGGGGGCCGCCTCTGCCCCCAGCATCCCCAATGGCTCTTGTACTATGCTACTCGGTGGTCTAACTGGTGAGGGTGGGGCCGTTGAAGCCTGGCCTAAATCCTCTGACCCCGATGGAGACCCCTTTTGTTTCTTGGCACCTTTTGCAGCCTTGGCTGGTCCTGATGCCTTTGGAGCCATTGCACAACCTTGAGTCACCCCTCTAGCCAACACCTGACTGTTGTAGCTAGGAGTAATTAATATGAGAACAGGCTGAGGAAAAATGAAAAAATTTTGTATATATATATTTTTTTTTTTTTTACCCGCCTGGGAGGTGGCAATACTGAGGAAAACCTGTGAGTATTGCAACACCAATGCCCGTTAGCCGGAGTCCAAGGTTGACTCAGATACTGCTGGATCTAAGGCTGAGTCCCTTTAAGCAAAAAAACTTTTATTTTTTTATTTTTTCTGGTCAATAGTGGAACTAAGTCCTAGACCTGAAGATCCACAAACCGCCACTGGGTGTCACTGTGGCCAAAAGACCCAGCTGCGCGCTCTGTGTCCTTCTTCCTCTGCCTCCAGGAGGGAAAGACCAGCCAGAGAAAAAGTTTTACTTTTAAAACAGACCCTGACGCTGCTGGCCCGCCCCCCCAACGCGCGCACCCCCCCACGCTGAAAACAACATGGAGGAAGCAGAGCAGAGGAAAAACATGGACCAGCGCCATGCAGCACCAACAGACACCAGGTAAGCACTAATCTTATTGTAGTGCACAGAGAGAGGAAGCTGTCCCCATGGGCTTCCTAAGAAACAGGAGTTTTCACCAGCAATTTCCTCTTTAAAACATTTGGGGTTGCAGTATCAATGCTAACAGGCAGACCTGGGGTGAGTAGCAAATATATATCTTACACAAGTATACATATATCTACATGTTATCTGGGTAAACATTAGTATCCCATCCTGCCCACACAGACATAGTGGAGATAGTGGCTGATGCACAAGCATACCATTAGCCAACCCAGAACCCCCAGGGGGATACCTACTGTCGAACCAAGTCCCGCAGGTTCCCTCTTACCTGCTCCACGCCGCAGGGTATTACAAACTGCAAGAGGCCCAATCTTCCCCCATCTCCGTGGGTATTGTCTCGGACCTTCAGGGACCGGGGTCCTGTGTTAAGGAACCCACACCCCTGGACCTATATAGCATCCTGGCATCAGTAGCGTTTAGTCCTGGGAGAGACCAAGGCACTGGAGCCCAGAATCCAGCCCTCCAAGGAGAGGCATTATAGGCAACACCCCACGCAGGCAGGGCCCGGGTACCGTACACCTTGGCTTTGAAGCACTTCGGACGGATCCGGCTAGCTATCCTGGGTCCCGAGACCTCCGAGGGACAGCTAGACGTGACCAACACCTAAGACACTGGCGAAAAAACTGAAGCACTCTCAGTGGGAGGGGGTTATATAGGGAGGAACTTCCTGTGAAGTTGATTACACCAGTGTCCACACCTGAAGGTACCCATATAACCCATATGTAATGACTATGCGCTCTGTGTCCCGTGATGTACGATAAAGAAATTATTTCCTCTTCCTGTAAAGTTGCTTTAGTTAAGACAGAGATCTGACTTGGAGGCAACGTCCATTGAAATCTATGGGTACAAGTTACTTAGAAGTCGCCTTGAAGTAGTACAGGAACCTTTTCTGAAGTCAGAGCTACTTCAGTAGTGTACGTTAAGACAGCTCTCATTCACTTCAATTGAATTTCTCATGTCGCACGACTTGGGGTGCCACAAGTCGGATCCCAAGTCACGGTAGTATGAACTGGCACTAAGTTGATAGGGCACACAAACAACCATATGTGTATGGAAAAATAAAAACAAGGAGGTGCATTACACGGATTGAACGTTTTTTGACAAACAAAATGTGCCAAAAACATACTGTACTCACAAACAGCCAGAAGACTAAAAGTGTGGAAAAGAACAAAATCCAAATCTAGAAGTAGATAGGTATCACCGAGACCACTCTGACATACATTTGATGCACTTTGATGAAGAGGACTTGCTGCTTGTGGACTGTTCTGGACCTCCATGTAATTTGGGTTTTGTTCTTTTCCAGCCTTTTAGCCTTTTGGCTGGGTGTATGTTTTTGGCACATTTTGTTCTTCCTCAATACGTTTTTCATCAGGTATTGCGGACCTTCGTCCCTTTTATATTTTCATTCAGTTGAAACAAGTAGATGATAAGGAACATAGTGATTCTCTTGTATAGATCAAAATCTCGGTCTCAGCACTACCTTAGCACTATTGTGTCAATATCTTAGAACCACATGTGTATACATACACAGCAGCGGTAAAAATAATGTTCTCTCCACTTTTTTCTTCTTTTTCCGCCTAGGTCATGTGATACTTGTCTTTATTTTGATCTTAGCATGGCCTGGAAAGGGGGTGGAGCTGCACAACAGCAAGTCACATGTCCTGTGACATCATTTTCGCTAATCCACACCCTCCCTTCCAGGCCATTAGGAATGGAGTGCACTGTCAGACAGATATGTGCTCCGCCCCCTCAGTGGATCAGTTGCTTGACTGACAGTGGACTCCACTTTGAATGGTATAGAACAGGAAGGGAGTGTAATAGCTAGGACAGCAGCACGATCAAAAGAACAGTTGGACAACACATACCTGTATATTAAATATCTGTGAGTACTCATAGGCCTTGTACACACAAGGGGATATTTCCGCTGAACATGGTCCGACGGACCATTTCAGCCGAAAAATCCCCTCGTCTGTAGGGGCAAACGGACGCTTCTTGCCGGATTCATCCGGCGGAAAAATTTCAAAGCATGCTTTGAAATAATTCCGCCGGATAGCTGGCCGTCAGATATGTCCGCTGGTTAGTACGGCAAACCAGCGGACATATCTTGCCGCACAAGCGTCGTATCCTGTGAATGGATCCGACGCATGCGCGCGGAAGTGTTTACTTCCTGGTGCGGTGACGTGGCGGTCACGTGGCGGCGTCAACGTCACCGCCGCGTCACCGCGCTGTCCGCCGGCGGGGAATTTGATCCGATGGTGTGTACAGCCATCGGATCAAAACATCCCGGCGCAAATATACGCTGTAAACGGTCCGGGGACCGTTTACAGCGGATATTTCCCGTCGTGTGTACAAGGCCATAGGATACATTATTCTTTAGCTACTACACTACCTCCCCTTCCATATCATTGAAAGCAGGGCCCACTGTCAGTCAAGCAACTGATTGGCCAAGGGGACGGAGCACATGTCTGACTTATGTCTGTTCTGAATGGCCTGGAAGAGAGGGCGTGGATTAGCTAAAGTGATGTCATGTGACATATGATGTGCTGCTGTTTAGCTCTGCCACAACCCAGGCCGTGCCGTGGGTGATGAGTGCAGAGATCACGTAACCTTGTAAGTAAGCTGAGTATAGGATCATGCGAACCGTGATGGCAACTATCAGCAGGCTGTATAAGCATGTTGATTGTTGCCACCATCAAGGAGGAAAGATTAATAATGGTAGAATAAAACCATCCTTATTGATACGGGAAACATGTATATTAGGTCACAGATAGTTAACAAATATAATCAGGGATGTTTACACATTTTTTTGTTGGGGGGTGGGAGGGTATTAAAGTAATTTTTAATGATCTGACATGGGGTGGCTTTGGGCAGGTATGCCAACTTCTGCAAAAGATTTTTCTTATCCACAGGTAAGTCTTGAAAAATTAGATAACGGTCCAGGGTGCAACGAACCCCAGTGAGATCAGAGTTTTCTAAACAGGCAGCAAATTGTTTTTCCACGAGGAACAAAGGTCTCCTTGGCCACGTCCTGCCTTTTCTTTCCCCCATTGCCTAGGAAGGACTTTAATAGCCAGGACAGGTGACAGCCTTCTCTCATTCCAGCTCTAATGAGCACTATTGGGGACAACATTTTTATTTCTTCCTCTAGAAGAAACTAGTCTGCATGACTGATTAATTGACCATGGAATCAGATAAAATACTGTGTGGTGCATGGTATCTTTAAATAACTAAGTATCCAAGTGAAATTGTGTTTGCTGTCCCTGAGAGTAAAGTGTGTAATATACTTAAGAAAATTTGTACAAAGAAGGACACCTCGAACTTGTTTAGTCACACTTTTTAATTGCATTCCAGTTATATACATAGACTCAGCAGACTTTTGAAAACAGATCAACAGAAAACAGAGCAGCAATGAACACAGAGAGCCAGTAACGCATGTTTAAGAGCTTCTAGTCAAGTATGTAACAGTTTCAACTGTGGAACAGCCATGAAACAGCATATTATTTTAAAATTAGGATATATTAAAACTGCTACACATAGGCAATTAATAATCATTTCTGTTTCCTTGCAACAGGGTAAGCAACGAATGCGCAAGGCCAATACCCAACACTCTCAAAGGTCTGTCCAAATCCAGCTTCCATGGGACGGAAGAGGTGAAGCTCCATCTGTGTAATGGATGGTGAGCAGGGTTTATAAGTTGTGTTTTTTTGGTCAGAAGTCCAGTTTTTCCTCAGCACTGATGCTGCTTCTGGAGCCAGTAGTGGACTTCAGGTATGTGAAGGATCAGCACAGAGCATCATACTGACAGCTGTGCGTTGGTTATCCACTGTCATATCCTGCGTAGATGGCAGCACCCAACATAAAGCATTCTGGCCAACTTGTACCAGGTTCGACTTTCAAGTGAAAGTAATTACATATGGTATGGTAAGTAACTTAATATGGGAAAGATGATGGAATGATGTGAGGAGTAGGATGTGGTTCTGTTAAGGAGACTACCTACAGAAATAAGATAAACTACCCACTATGTTTGTTTACAGTGGTATCATTCAACAATTGTAGAACTATATACATTCGCTGACCTTGGCAGTCATCCTGTGTGGGGGTTCTTGGGGGGGAAATTAATTGATGGGCAATTGGTATTTCTTTCCTCTGATATATTTATGAAATAAATAAATCTCTTCCAATTACTACTCTCGCTCTGTTGATATGCAGATGCTATCAATAAAGTATATAAATATTCAAAAAATGTGGCTACAAACAAATCGAGAAATTAATAACTAAAAAATTCACTGTGTTCAATAAATATGAAAAAAATATATATGTAAATAAATATCAATTCATCAATATATCAACTGATTAAAATTCATGTGCATATAAAATTCAAACATCACAATTCTAATAAATGTCAGTTCATATTATAATAAATTAATGTCCTTTCAAAAAATCTTAAAATTGTGTGTGAAAAAAATCAATTCATCTCTATGTGCAAAATTATAATAAAGTCCAGTGCTTTCAAAAAATCATAATGTCATAATTATTGAATATAGAAGATTGGTTGGATAATTGAAGACACAGGCACATTGTTTGATATTCGGAACATTCTTGTATGAACGTTAATTAATACACCTTTGACTACGGGGCACTTTACTTGTGTTATGATTTTTTGAAAGTACCAGATTTTATTATAATTTTTGCACATAGAAATTACATTTGATTTTTACATAGAATTCTAAGTTACAATTTTTTGAAAACACATACATTTATTATGAGATGGACTGACATTTATTTACATGGTGATCTATGAATTTTATACTCACATGATTTTTACGTTGATATATTGATGATTTAAAAAAAAAAAAACTATGGCCTAGATTCACAGAGCGATTATGCCTGCGCAACAGGAGATGTGCGTGCGTAAGTCGAAATGTGCGCGTGCGTTTCGCTGCACGGCACCCCCAGAACGAGATACGCAAAAAATCTACTTTTTTTTGTCCCGCGTAATTTCGTTAGACTGGCGCATCTGTCCACGCAAAAGTGCGCTAGACAGACCATTGATTTGCTAGTCAAATATGCTAATGAGGGACTTACGGGGATCCACAAAAGAACGTTAGAGCAGCGCAGGCTACGCAGTGTGCGCAACAGCAAAATGTCCTGTCTAAAATTAGAGCATATAAAAGCTGGTCTAAAAAGAGAAAAAAAAGTCTACTTGTTAGATAAAGCAACACTGTTAGTGAGGAGCTCAGCAGTCACACGTGTTGCACAACAATCTGTATGCCAACATGCCAGGGGCATCGTCGCGCATAGCTATACTACTGACTTTAGATGAACAAAGAAGGATGAGGGCACTGAGGAGGGCACTAAGGAGGGCACGGGAGATGTTTTTTTATTTTTTTTATTTGCTTATATAAACTTTACAATTTAATCTAATCTAATACAATATTCTTATCTGATACAAGCCCCTCACTCTTCACTTGATATATCACACATGCATAGACATCTTTGGAATGAGTGATTCTGAGGTGTCTCGCATCTTCAGATTCACCCCTCATGCCATCATGGAATTACCACAACCTTGCAGGAGGACATCAGCAGCCCAACACATGGCACTACCCATGACACCCATGACAGCTACATATACAATCAGAGCCCCATCCCCACAGATTTCGAACAGAACATGTATGGGGACAGCTGGCTGGTTGGTGAGTGACATGGGTGGCAGGCATGACTGTCCCCCCCCATGATGCACACATCACAAGGGACACATGCACTACTAACATCCTCCTGTCTTTTCCCTTCAAGGTGACTCTGCATATGCACTGGGACCCCATCTCATGACCCCATCTCATGCCAGCTCACATTATGCATCTTTGCACGTTAAACACACACATTAATCATGGCACAATGAGAATGCATGCATGCACACCACTGTGGTCCCTAGCACACACACCCCACATCCTCATCACATTGGATTGGCACAAGCCCACCATGCAGGACTTGTGAGCTGCAACGCCATGCCACGGCTCCAATTATGTCACTGTACATTCATACACCATTCACACGGACCTGGGGATCACTTCTCCACCACAAATGAGGGTGACACCCCTTTTCCCGCAGGAATATCACCCCCACATTCCAAAATCATACACAAACAGAACCAAAAAAATTAAATAAATGACGAGCAAAAATAAAAAATGCCCCAGCAAAAATATAATTTAAACAAAATAACAACAAAGAAAACACATAAAAGACAAAAATCACTCTGCAAAACAGTCCCCAAATATCTCAAAGACACGTCACAAACAAATAAACAAACGCTAATAAACAAAAGCACCTTGCTGTATAGGAAGGGAAACAAAGGGATGTACTTTTGCAAAGGAATTGCGTTTGTGTCTGTCTATTTATGCTGTTTGCGTAGTTCACAAAGTTGCCCTAGTCCATTTCCAATTTCACTGATTGCGCCGCTCCCGAGTTGTGAGCATGCGCACAGCGGAGCTGACCATGGTCTCCTTCAAGCGCGCATGCGCGAGCCGGCCGGCCCTTCATTTGCATGGGGTCACGGCTCATTTCAATGTAACACGCCCACGTCCTTCCCAATTTGTATTACTCCGCCTTACGCCTCTGAAATAACGTTACGCATGCGCAATTTTCTGCGCAAAAGCTACGAGAATAGGGTGATTACGCGGCAAAATTGCGCAAGTCTAACGTAAAGGCGGTGTGCTACGCCGGTCCAATAATGCGCAGATGTACCTGAATCTGGGCCTATATGTATTGAGCACAGTACATTTTCAGTTGTTTATTTCTGATTTGTTTGTAGCCCAGTATATACAGTATATGGTAGCATTGTCACATTTTTACTTTCCTTCTGACATAAGCTGATTTTGGTGGTATCTAACAACACTCTGCAACCTCCACAGAAGTAAAATACCTGTTGGGGAACATGCATGTTTGTGGGTAGATCTTTTGTACAATAACTTTATACAGAGTTGGCTGTTTTAATTAGGGTGACACCTGACCCATACCTAGTACATAAGCAAAGCTGGTAAATGCTTTTAGTCCATCTTTTGACTGTACTTTTTCCAGCATTCTTCAAACATTTACAATATTTAAAATACATTTAAAATATTTAAAATGCCCTCTTAAAATGCCACCAAATGCCTAGCCAATATCATAAATACGGTAACATGCAAGTGCACCTTTATCTCCACCTGCCTTGAGCTCTCCATAGTTCTGAAACCGTGTTTTTACGCTACAAGGGTTAAAGTGTATCTAAAGGCAAAACAATTTAGTTAGTTGTGGATGATATTGGGAAGGGTTGAAACTCCTGCCTGGTTTTACCGCAGTCTGCGTCCCAGGTAGGGAGATTTACTCTCCCTAGTCGCCTTGTTGACTTCTGCCACTGAGACTAAAAGTAATGGAAATCTAGATTTCTAAGTTGTCACTAGCCCTGTTTTATCTGCAGGACAGAAAGATAAGGTACATTTCTTGAATGGGGTACATATGTGTAGCACCCTCTAGCTTAGGTAGGTAGGTGCTAGTGTAGGTTTTTGTGTAAGCTGCCAACGCAGGTAAATTTATGCATGCCTTTGCTGTGAGTTAGGCCTGTTTGTTTTGATCTGGGGGCAGGGGAGTGGTTTTAGTGTAGCAGCTGATGACTGACATGTACTTCGGGCTGGGGGAAAAAATTTGTAACTTTGTATGAAGTATGCGGCCAAGTTGGCCATGTGATTGTGGAGTGGCTGGCAAATAAAAAAAACATCTAATAACATTGTGTCATCTTGTATACATAATGGCATAACATAGACACATTATATCAATTGTAATAAGTTAAAAAATTACACAATTTTTTAACTAATTGCTATCCATGCTATGTGCTGTTATTCTATTTTATGATGTTTATATATTAAGCTCATTTACAATTGATATAATGTGTTTATGTTATGCCATTATGTATACAAGATGACCCAAATCTTTTCCCCAAGCTACTAGCTATCAGGGAAGGAGGCACTTGACGTTTTTTTGTCTTGGTCTCGTTTAAAGTCTCAAATTTCCTTTCTTTGTGACATGTACTTCAGTTCTTGGGCGCCTCCTATGTTTCCAGGGAGAAAGTTCTGGAAAAGGGGCAGGGCAGAGAGCTGGAGTGACATGGGGTGCATGTGGGAGCCCTGACCAATCCCCAACTAAGATTGGCAGGGGGCAGGCCTCCTACATATACCCATGGTGAGCCTGCTGTGGGAGTAGTTGTCGGGTGGATGAATTGAGTGATGGAGTATTAGACTGTCTTGGTCTGAGGGAACCCCCTTTCTTGGGGGGTGTACCTAAGGCCGGGAGCTCAGGAGCTAGGAGGGAGCCTCTCATTAGATGGTCATTGAGAGGTGTACTGGAACAGGAGCAGGAAAGAGGACAGTTGAGAAGCACGTCCAGAGTAAGTCTTTTCAGGAGGGATCAATGCCAGGGTCGGTGAGTGAAAAGCACAGTGTAAAGCTCTGGAAGAGACATGCCAGGTGTTGGATGTGGAGCCAGAGGGAGAGACTGTGGGGTTGTAGTGAAGTAAAGTCACCGCAGCCAGGAGGGCTGGCAGGATTTGCATCGGACTTGATGGGATCAGTAGTCCATCAAGTATCAATTAGCACATTTATCCTTCTCTTGTAAAATGGTTTCTTCCTAAACAGGGACTGCAGACCCTTCCCTGTAATGGGCTATCAGGAAAACACTAGGACTTATTGAAAGTGAGGCCTAGCCATGTGCTAATGTGACGGAAATCTAGATTTGGACAGTGAAGTTAAAACAAGTGATCTCAAGTATTGTGCTGGAGGAGATGTGCAGAGGGAGAGACTGACAGATTAAGCCGCAACTACTTTTATTCTACCAAGAAGCATAGATGCAACTACTTTTATTCTACTAAGAAGTGTTCATTATCTGGGCAGCCCATGTCCTTTCCCCATCCAAGTTAATCCCCTAGTAAAAATAACAAAAACAAGCAAGAAACTATTCATTGTCTGGGAAAGTGTGACAAAATGGATGTCTGATCAGCATGGTGAAATGTGTGGATGTTGAAATACTCAGCAACCCCACTGGGCCATTGCTACATATGTAAAAAAAAATGTCTGGCATGGGGTTAACCATTTTCAAATTCTCCAAAATGAAAAAAGCTTTAGCTTTATTTCATGCTTTAAAGGATCACTAAAGGAATCTTTTTTTTTAGCTAAATAGCTTCCTTTACCTTACTGCAGTACTGGTTTCATGTCCTTATTGTTCGTTTTTGCTTTGAAGTTGCTGTAATCCTGCTCTGATCTCCACACTTCCTGCTTGTCTGTTTCCTTAAAACCACAGTACTGGGAGCTTTCTCACGGTGGTCTGAGCTGTCATTACTGTGTGTTTAAAACTTCGCAGAACCATCAGATTCATTTTAAAAACAAAACACTGCCCTGGATTTGTTTGTTTTTGTTCTGTGTGTCTATTTCTACTTTGCAGAAACATGAAGCCAGTTCAAAAGTGAAACTAACCTGCAGGCACATTATATGATTGATTTTTATCTATTTTTAATCATTTTTGATGTCTCTATACCCTGTAAACAGTCATTTCAGCAAAACATTTTTTTTCCTTTAGTGACTCTTTAATTATACCTATGGAAAAGGGGTCCACAAGTGTTTAATCCCAACCATATTGACCCCTTTAAAGATCAGGGGATGGGAGGGGGGGGTTATGAAGTTAATTCAGTAATGTTATTGAGAAGTGCGTCGTTTTCATAGAAAGGGTTCCGTTTTGATTAACTTATTTAAATGTATATTAACCCTTATGGAGTTAATTTAGTAATGTTATTGAGAACTCATGGGGGGGACACCTTTGTACAGTAAGTTGTGACAATAAAAAAGGTTACAGCTTCAAAATCCACCTCACTGCTCAGCTAAAGGAATGCGTTGCCAGGGAAAGTGGCTATGTAGTCAGTTTGGATTAACTTATTTAAATTTATATTTACCTTTTAAATGTATTTTTCTATGTTCTAGTCTTAGAATGCTTATTTGGCTATGAATTTAATATTTGTACAAGTTAGTGATGAAAATTATGTCATTAAGTTCTAATGACCATTTAAAGAAGAGGCATAATAGGTCCCATGCAGATTCCATCATAGGGCTCAGCAACTGATAGTTATGTATCTTGATGCAAGGGTTAAACATTTCTCCACGTTCTCTGTTATTACTGATAAAAAAAAAAAATCTTACATCTCAGGTACAGGAATGCAATCTTACTGGATTTGCCTTGGGTGTTGCAATGTGATAAAATTCCCTATTCATTAACTAATCCCATTAGTCGCAGTTTTTGTTTTCTTTGTTTTAATTAGGCTAAAAAACATACAAGAACGTGGCAAGCCTGAACCAGCCACATCCCAGAAACCAAAAGAGCATGGGTGTAAAGCATTGCCAAGTCATTGCACAGGCAGGAGAGGAAACTGGGATGGGCAAAGCACAGCACTTGATCTACAGGGCTTTAAAACTTTCAGGATGGTCAGTGTTGCCCATTGCAAACCATTCAAAATAAAACAAGGGAATGTGTCTGATTAGTATAAGGAAACTACTTATTGTTTTCAGAAGTTTTTATACAGGAGGACTGATAATTGCTGTTGATTGGCATTGTGGGTAGAGGTAGATCAGAAGCCATTGACTATAACCATTCTAAAACAATCAAACAAACATAATGCTGACAACTGGTCATATCTGAATTGCATTTCACAAAGTAGGATTGCCATTGACAGCTTTCCTAACTATGTTTAATTATGCAAAGCTCATCTGCAGGCAAGCGCTTAGCTCTGTTATAGCCAAGTCACTATTTCTACAACAACAAATTCCACAAAAGTTGGGATACTGTATAAAATCTACACATAAACAGAATGCAATGATTTGTAAATGTCATAAACCCCTATTTCATTCACAATAGAAAATAGAAAACATATAAAATGTTTAAGAAAAATATAAGGTAATTTTGAAATTGATAGCAGCAAGACATTTAAAAAAAATTAGAACAAAAATCTGGCAAAATAAGCGACACTAACAAATAATAGTTGGAAGAACGGAACAATCTGCAACTAATTAGGTTGATAGCAACAGGTCAGTAACATAATTGGGTATAAAAAGGACATCTTAGAGCAGTCCTCAAATTTTCCACTCGCCTACTCGCATTTTACGAGTGGAAAATGAGGGCTGGCGAGCGTGGGCTGCCTAGGAGTGGGGGGGCGAGCACTGCTGGCATGCTTGGTTGAATGGGAGACGTTCTTCCAGCGATCGCCAGATTATCAGAAAGCGGGGACATCAGAGGGACCTATCAGTGCATCCTCAACTGTGCCCAACAATGCGGCCTACCTGTATCCATCAATGCCGGTTCACCTGTGCCCAACAATTTAGCCTACCTGTGCCCAACAATGCCACCTTCCTGTGCCCAACAATGCAGTCTACCTGTGCCTAAAAATGCCACCTACTTGTGCCCAACAAGGCTACCTACCTGTGCCCAACAATGCCACCTACTTGTGCACCTATGCCACCTACTAGAGAGCTGGGACATCAGCTTAAATTGCAATTGCTGAGTGTTCTGGCTGCCACATACAGCCCCACCTCCTGGCCCCAGTACTTTGACAGACAGATCACCCATCCAAACCCAGGACATGTGACATGTATAAAAGTCCCCGGGCCAGGAGGTGGGGCTGTATGTGACAGTGAGTGGTGCGTATGGAATAGGCAGCTTGTGCATCTGGAAAGACACCATCAATGCTGAAAGATATATACAGGTTTTAGAGAAGCATATGCTCCCATCCAGACATAGGTTTTTCCAGTAGGACAAAGTTAACCTGCATACTGCATCTATGACTTCATAGTAGAGGAGTCCAGGTTCTTAACTGGCTTGCCTGCAGTCCAGACCTTTCACCAATTGAAAATATTTAGCGCCTCGTAAAACCAAAAATATAACAAAGAAGACCCGGCACTGTGAGCTTATACTAGGCACAAATGGGAGAACATTTCTCTCCCACAACTCCAGCAACTGGTCTCCTCAGTTCCCAGATGTTTAACATACAGGGCACTTTTACCCCCTTCCTGCCTAAGCCATTTTTCAGCTTTCAGCGCTGTCACTATTTGAATGACAATTGCGCGGTCATGCAGCACTGTACCTAAATGACATTTTTATTATTTTTTCCCCACAAATAGAGCTTTCTTTTTGTGGTATTTGATCACCTCTGCGTTTTTTTTGTTTTTTTTGCGCTATAAACAAAAGAAGAGCGACAATTTAAAAAAAAAAGCAATATTTTTTACTTTTTGCTAAAATAAATATCACGCTGACCCCCTAACTATATGGTGTAAATAATAAAAATTTAAAAAGGGGAATCACAAAAAATATATATATATACCCCAAACCAGGCTAGTAATAAAATAATAAATAACAGCAACTTATATCAGTTGACATAAAAAAATTAATTGCCTTAATTGAAATGTAAATAATCCCATGAGAAATAAACAGATTAAGAATAATAAAATTGATAATGACCAATAAATATGATTCAAACATTAATAATAAAAAAATTAAAATGAAAAAAATTCCCTAAAAAATAACGTCCATAAGTTGATAACTATTGTGTCCAAAAACATGATGAATCCTCCACCAATCAGCAGACATTACTTCTTACCAGCTTGCTATGACAGAGGATCACTAAGTGCATGTAATCAAGATTCTCACTCCAGAAAAACAGCCAAAACAAATCCGATTCTTAAGCAGTAACTCTCATCCAATGGCGGATCATCAGCAGATGTACCCGATATATGAAAAATAATAGATGCTCCACATTAAACGTATAGAAAATGTATTAAAAAGGTTTGGTAATACATTTACAATGTTGCAGATCAAATAGGCCTTAAAGTCTGGTGTGCCGGCCGGTACACAAACACAGACACCTGTCCTACTGGGGAATCGTATGGAGCTCGAGGTGACGTCAGTACTTCATCCAGGGGCACTAGTGTTCATTATTTGGTGTTCATTAATATCAATTATATATCAGACAGGAGGCTCATATCTTATGCATTAAACTTTCTTTATTAAAGCGGAATTTCACCCTAAATATAAGATCTCCCATGTGATCCAGCATACTGGCGTCAGCGCCAGTATGCTGTTTTTTTTTTTTTAATCCCACACTTACTGTATTATCCTGTAATTTCATTTTTTCCCCCGCGGTGGACGGCGCCAGTACAGCGCGTCACATCTTCCGAAAATACCCAATATGGACTCGGGTAATCTCGGCGAAAATGCGGCGCCTGCTCACAGACCTAGGAGCTGACTGCGCAGGCGCCGTATTTCTCCGAGTCCTACGGCTATGGCGCGTCACGCCCTCCGAAATAGGACTCGGAGAAATACGGCGCCTGCGCAGTCAGCGAGATTACCCGAGTCCATATTGGGTATTTTCGGAAGATGTGACGCGCTGTACTGGCGCCGTCCACCGCGGGGGAAAAAAATGAAATTACAGGATAATACAGTAAGTGTGGGATTAAAAAAAAAAAAAAACAGCATACTGGCGCTGACGCCAGTATGCTGGATCACATGGGAGATCTTATATTTAGGGTGAAATGCCGCTTTAATGCCCATAGCAGACATATTTATATCTTTCTTTTAATAAATTTTCAATGTAAAAAAAGAAAAAAAAAAATTTTTTTTCTCAAATAAACTACCACTCCCAGCAGCCCCTATAATCTATAGCCACACCCCTGTCAGTGGCCTATATAATGGACTTCCTCCAAACGTTCCTCCTCTTTCTTTCTGCTCATGGCAAGATAAGTACACCATATTTTTTCTCTAGTGTTTTCTCAATTTACTTATTATTTATTTATTTATTATCTATGTTCATTGCGGGGACATTCCCCGCTGATACCCCCTCCAGGTTCCCTATCGTGATTTCTGTTTCCCTCTGTGTTTCTATACTCCCTCACTTACCTGCGCAGTTTTTTCCTCAGCTCCCTGTTCTCTTCCCCCCCAAGTCCCGTTTCGGCCTCTGTTCGGCGCGCATATGTGCTGATGCGCCCTGGCCGGTCCGCCTTGTCGCGCCCTCACCCTTAGGTCGGTGCCATTTTCACTCTTGGCGCCACCTTTCTTCTTTATCGCCTCTCCGCGCGCCCTGTCCTCAGAGCGGCGCGTCACTAGGGGGGCGGGACGGAACGTCCCTGTGTCCAGAAGCCCGCAATCTCGCGAGACTACGGCCTAATGACCTGGTTCTCGCTCTCTCCTCGCTGACTCGACAGGAGTGCCCTCCCAGAGGCTACAACTGCAGCCTATCGGCGCTGGGGATCTCAGTTCCCTCAGAGCCGAGACTTGTGAGCTTCCTCCTCCCACCGCATCGCCAGTTCCAGCGCTGTCGGTGGTGAGGAGGGAGCCTGTGCAGTACTGGTACCGTTCTCCTAGTTTAATCCTAATTAACCATAGACGCCCAGAAGATTCTTTCATACCAGAGTCTTTTTGCATACACTACTACTGTATGCAATGTCTGAGCCATCCGCTCCAGTAATCCCCAGAGGGGAGAACTCCTCTCTGGACTCTGCCCCAACCCTGAGTGCATCTCAGATACAGGATCTGATAAACTTATCGATCCAAGCTGCTCTGGCCTCTGCCACCTCATCCTCCAGGGTTCAGCAGTCTATGGCCCAAGCATTACTGCCGCCTCAGTGCGGCAAACCGCCTGTAAAAAAGGGGAAAGCCTCCCATAAGAGAAAACATACCCTGGCGGTACATGACTTCCCGGCAGGGGAAGAAAATAATCTGCTCCAGGTAGCCCCTAACACGTGCTACCAACCCCAGCATCTGACAGACAATACTCGACCCCTGGACCCCAGGGAGGTACAACACACGGGGCATAGGGCCTTGAGAAGGGCCAAGCCAGACTCCTACGTAGTCTCCTCAGAGGAGGACTCAGCCGATCCCTCTGACGGGTCGGACGTATCGGAATCCGAATCATACATTAGTGATGCTGGGGATATGGCGCTTGATACAACCGCCACCCCTGTCACACAGGGCGAGGTTCTCCTAGACGCCCTTGGAGAACCTTTCTTCCATCCCAACGCAATTAGCCACCCGCGTTCTGGGAAATGGACCCCATTACCTCATGTCTCCCAATATGTGGAGTTATGGGCTAGGAAATCCCTAGATAGAACTAGTCGGAATAAGCTGAGGGCAGAATGCCCCAGACTCTTCATCCCCAAGAAGGTTGTAGCTACCCCAGAGGTGGACCCCCGTATTGACAAAATACCTGTTGAAATCAGGGAAATTTCAGAAAAAGGGCATAGAACGCTCCTTCCGGGCCATCCGAGACCGCATCCTGGACCTTATCGGTCCCTTGACCAAGATACTTAATCTATCTGAACAAGCTGCGGCATCTAAACAGCCAGTGGACCTCCAACAATTAAGAGGTTGGGCACAAGGGGCGATATGCCTAGCAGGCACCGCTAACACTGCGTGTTCGGTAGAACGGCGCCGTTCTATACTTATGCGCCTAGACCCTCAGCTGTCACACTTGGCAGAGTCTGAACCGGGACCATCGGCCGACGGCATGTTGTTCGGCGACACATTGATCAAAGACATCAATAAATTCGTGGGCCTTTTTACTAGTCTGGATAAAGCCCAAAATTCATTAAGAAAATCTGGGGCTAGTAAGGTTTTTATCAGGGCCGGCAGAAATAAGGGCAGTTCTGCCGGCCATACCCCCTTCTTCAGGCATCAGGGCAGACCTCCGGCCCAGTACCAGTATCATCAGGCTCCATCCTATTCAGTTCCAGTGGCGCAGCCTGCGCCTTTCTTCCCTCCCCGAGGCAGACCCTGGCGCGGCCGCGGCGGACACGGTTACACACGATCCCGACCTCCTACCGGTGAGTATACCTTACACTCCACTCAATCACATGCCTGTGGGGGGACGCCTGAGGTATTTTACTCACACCTGGTCTGCGATTACGACAGACGCGTGAATTCTACACACAGTTGCAGGGTTCGCTATAGAAATACAATCTCTACCGACACTCAATATAATTCCTCCTCCTATTCGATTCGCAAACCAAAACATGGTCCTCATAGACAACGAACTACGAGACCTATTGACCAAACAGGCAGTTATAGAGGTAGACCCCTCTTCCCCAGGTTTCATAAGCAACCTGTTTCTGGTCCACAAGAAAGGTGGGGGTTATCGCCCAGTGATAAATCTCAGAGACCTGAACCAGTATGTCGAATATCGACACTTCAAAATGGAGGGAATTCACTTCCTCCGAGACCTTCTCCACCCAGGGGACTGGCTCGTGAAGGTGGATTTAAAGGACGCCTACCTCACGGTCCCGATACATCCGGAGTCCCAACACCTCCTTCGATTCCTGTGGAAGGGCAGGATGTGGCACTTTACCTGCCTCCCATTCGGACTATCATCCGCCCCATGGTGTTTCACCAAACTCATGAAACCAGTGGTGGCGGCACTAAGAAGCAGAGGGGTACGTCTGATCATATATCTGGACGACATCCTCATCATGGCCTATTCCAAAAATCAAGCCCAGCTCCACATGTCGTGGACGATATCTTTACTACAAAGACTGGGCTTCATAATCAACCGAGAGAAATCCATTTTGGTCCCCTCTCAACAGATGGAATTTTTGGGCTTTACGGTGAACACCGTTCAATCCTCCCTCAGCCTCCCCAAATCCAAACTTGCCCTGATCCGCAAGGAGATCCGGGCAGCATTACGAAAAGGTTGTCTGTCACTTCGTACACTAGCACGACTAGTGGGACTCCTAGCAGCTTCCATTCAGGCCATCTTCCCAGCTCCGCTGCATTACAGAGCCCTCCAGAGGCTCAAGATCATGCAGCTGAGACAGGGACTCAAATATGCAGACGAAGTTCCCCTCTGCCAAGAATCTACCGAGGAGCTGAAGTGGTGGCTCCACAACGCCGTCGAATGGAACGGCAAAACCATCTTCAACCCCAGTCCGGACGTCGTCATAGAATCGGACGCCAGTCGCCAGGGCTGGGGCGCCCGGTGCGGCACGTCCTCTCTGATCTCTTAGTGGCGGTGGATTGGTCTTCAGAGACCACCTTCCGCCACTTCTACTTCAGACCACAAGATCATATATCCATGTCGGTCCTATCTTAGTTTTAAGACTGTATTATGTCTAGTTATATTTGCATACTTAAAATGCTAAGCTTTGAATTTGCATAAGATATGAGCCTCCTTGTCAGAGAACCAAACGTGGAAGAACTAACAGACCTGTCATGCACGGACCAACAAGCACGATACGCATGCGCACACGCACGCAAGTACGCACACGCACGCAAGTACGCACACGCGCGCGCGCACACGAGCAACAACGCTGTGAATTCAGTATTCTTCACCACGCATGCGCGCGCACCAGTACGCACGCAATGCGGGCGGGACTCCTGGCGTCAGTGCCCTATTTAAGGCTTGCTGCAGCAGTGACCAACTGCTGCATGATCTTCAGCCTTTGGTGTGATCCTAAGTTCCTTGTTCCTGTTTCTTGGTGTTCCTGTTGACGACTCGGCTTGCCTGACCAGACTTCTCCGTGCATGACCCCTGGCTTGTCTCTCGGCTTATCCTTTTGTCTTGTCCCGGTCTGCTTGTTCCAGTAGATAACCTCAGCTAACCTTCGGACCTTTTTCCGGTCTCCTCCTGCTCCCTGTGCATGACTACCGGCTTGGCTCCTGACTCCGCCCCTGGGTTTTTCCTGCCAGTCTACTTCATCTGGTACTTCCGTGGTACCCGCTGTCTGACTACGTATCCTGGTGTACAGCTGATCCTCAACATCACTCAGCAAGTCTCAGCTGGCAACCCTTGCATCTTTGGGCCGAGCACCCCCTGCGTTACCTCCAGGGGGCGCTCTGCACTTGGTCGTACGGGAAGCCCTCTCAGCACTTCGGCCTCTGGTAAGGTACGTGACACTCCTGTCTGATATATAATTCTAGATTTTCCTAGCTTGTGATGGAAAATATTGATTATATGATGACAGGAGGCGAGTATCTTCCCTCCCGACCCACCCTATTATGTGTATTTTGGATCTTCCGCAGGTTACTGAATGCTGACATCGGTACTGATGCTGGTCGATCCGCTTCATAAGACTGTTGTGTTCCTGTTCCCCGTTGGGATGAAGTTCACTGAAGAATCCTCGTTGGGATGCAGTTTTTTTCTGAGACCCCCGTTGGGGCACAATTATCGGTCAAGTCCCTTCCTGGAGCTGTCGGATGTTGGCCGGCCGGCCCGAGGTCCAAAGAAACGCTGCGACTCTCCGTTATTGTAGTGTTACAGTATCGGGTGTTATCGCATCAAGAAAGAGGAGGAACGTTTGGAGGCAGTCCATTATATAGGCCACTGACAGGGGTGTGGCTATAGATTATAGGGGCTGCTGGGAGTGGTAGTTTATTTGAGAAAAAAATTTTTTTTTCCTTTTTACATTGAAAATTTATTAAAAGAAAGATATAAATATGTCTGCTATGGGCATTAATAAAGAAAGATTAATGCATAAGATACTCGCCTCCTGTCATCATATAATCAATATTTTCCGTCACAAGCTAGGAAAATCTAGAATTATTTATGGACGTTATTTTTTAGGGATTTTTTATTATTATTATTATTATTAATGTTTTATTGGTCATTATCAATTTTATTATTCTTAATCTGTTTATTTCTCACGGGATTGTTCAAGTTTGGATTAAAGCAATTAATTTAGTTATGTCAACTGATACAAGTTGGTGTTATTTATTGTTTTTTTACTAGCTGCCCCCGTCTCTAGCTGTGTATACGGTTGGCGGTGCAGGCTTGGGCAGGCTCACACTGCATACACTATGGGCCATATTCAGAAAGCTATTTACGCAGCGTATCTATAGATACGCTGCGTAAATACTAAGAATAGCCGCCGTATATTTTTTTGCTATTCTGAAAAGAAGATACGCCGGCTTTCTTCTAAGATACAAGCGGCGTAATTCGCCTACACCGTCGTATCTTAGTTGCATTATTACGCTGGCCGCTAGGTGGCGTTTACTTTGATTTCTCATTTGCCTATGCAAATGAGAAAGATATGACGATTCACGAGCGGACTTGCGACGGCGCGTCGTTTTTTACGTTGTTTACGTAAGCGTTAGACGGCGTAGGGTTACCCCTGCTATAGCAGGCGCAGCCAATGTTAAGTATGGACGTCGGGACCGCGTTGAATTTTCCGTCGGCTACGTCGTTTGCGTAACTCGTTCGGGAATGGGGCTCGACGTTCACGTTGTTTACATTGATAAAAATCTACGTGATTTTGCGCATGCGCACTGGGAACGTCCATGGAGGGCGCATGCGCCGTCCAAAGAAAACGTGAATGACGTGGGGTCATGATTAATTTACATGAATCACGCCCCCACTCCATTCATTTGAATTGCGCGGCCTTACGCCGTGCAGTTTACACTACGCTGCCGCATAGTATGGAGCAAGTGCTTTCTGAATAAGGCACTTGCCCATAATATTTGCGGCGGCGTAGTGTAAACACCATATGCTACGCTGCCGGACAGATACGCAAAAGGTATCTGAATCGGGGCCCTATAAGTCTGCCTTACAGCCGCAGCCTGTCTCGCTGCCTCACACACACATGACAGTTCGTATTTGCGCGCTGTTTTGCTCTGGCCTGACATCACGCCAACGTCGCCCAATGGCCGTCGGCCGCTGGTCAAGACAATGGAGGCGAGCCGGCCAATGGTGTAGGGGGACTAGTTGGCGGCGGCCAATGGGCAGCGCCATGAGCTGAGAGTAATGTTATAGATTGGGAGAAGTGAAGAGGCTGCATATAGATCCCGCTCACTCTCACAGCCATGGCAGTACATTAAGCTCCATAGACACAGCATTGGGTGAGTAACACGGCGCCTCCGCTTACATTGACTGGCTATGGCTAGTCGGCTGGAACAAGCCGGGTAACACCGGCGCCCCCCCTTAGCTCAGCGCCCGGGCAGACACACCGGCGTCCCCCCGCGGTTGTTACGCCACTGCTAGAGTAACTGTAATAAACTCTTTATTCTAGGGCCTTTTAGGAAGACAAACAGTCACAGTTTGAGATTGGATACAAGGTTAAATCTAAAATTGTGTAAGGGGTTCTTTACTGTTAGAGCAGTGAAAACACGGAACTCCATCCCCCAGGTAGTGGTGTTTGCTGGGAGTTTTAATAAATTAAAAAAAAATTCAGGTGTTTTCCTCAATGAGCATAATATACAAGATTTTCGGAATTCTTAGGGACTCAAATTCACACGCATAGATTGACCTTCATTGACCTGTGTCTTTTTTTCAACCTGATCGATGTAACGTATAAAGTATGTACAGTAAAACTTTGGTTTGAGAGCATAATTCGTTTCAGAAACATGCTTGTAATCCAAAGCACTTCTATATCAAAGTATTTTTTTTTTACAGGGTATAAAAGAGAAGAGTGGCACCGTTTCAGCAAACAAATTTGATCGTGTGTACGGGCGGACAGACAGGTTTTTCCAGTGCTTCCAGCATGCTTTAAAATCTGTCTGCTGGGAACCCATCCGTCAGACATGTCTGCTGGTTAATACACTAACCAGCAGACATATCTGTCCGCACAGGAATCGACGCATGCGCGGAACTGTTTTACTTCCTGGAACAGTGACGTGGCGGCGTCAACGTCACCGCGCTGTCTGCCGGCGGGGATTTTGGTTTGATCGTGTGTACACGATCAAACCAATATATCCCAGCAGACAAATCCGATCAAATCTGTCTGTCAGACTGATTTGATCGGATTTATTTGGTCGTGTGTACGCGGCCTAAGTGTAGCAATAAGTTGCTAAATGTTGTACCTTCATTAAATGTAACCATATTGCTACACTTAGAGGCTCCTCTCTTCTTTTTTATACTCAGTTGTGACATGGCGCTACTCTTATATCAAGACATCGCTTGTATATCAGGGCAAAATTTGTTAAAACATTTTTTTTTTTTAATTTTTTATTTATCAGCAGAAAAGGAAACCGGTCCTCACGGACCTACCACATACAGTCATGATAAATTGCATATAGACATTCCATTTAGGACTCATGGCAGTAACGAGAGCAGGCAGTGACACAACTATGGATATTCTACAACATGTATATCTCCTGAAACAATTCTTCATTGCCCAACTGTCATTCATCTATCGGTCTCGAGCGAGCCGGTTCCCCATCCCATTTTCCATATTCTAAAACAGAATAGAATAAGAGTAGGTAAAGATAAAGAATAGAGCAAAGAAGGAGGGGGGAAGAGCAGAGCGGGTGGGAAGGGTATAGGGGGGGGGGGGGGGGGGAGGATTGCACGAGCATGGCAAGCTCAAATTCGAAAGCACCCCTGAGGGCGTGTTCTATGTTTTTGGTTCCTATCTAAATCTTATTCCGTTAAAATGCTTCACCGGAGTCTGACTCAACTACGGAGGAGGTGGTGGCTGCAGTCTGTCTCCCTGAGTCTCTGGCCTTCTTGAGAGTATCTGAAGACGTTAAATAGTTGCCATGTTTCCGAGTATGTCTCCTCTCTCTGCTGGCCAGACAGGACTAGGTTCTCCATACGACTGATCTCATCTACTTTATGCAGCCACATAGCAATAGTCGGTGGCTGGGGGGACTTCCAAAGGAGGGGTACGCAGGCCTTGGCTGCGTCCAGGAGGTGGCGCACCACTGATTTTTTGTACACCTTAGGAGACATGTCATTTGCGTGTAGGAGAAAGTAGGCCGGGTCGTCCGGTACCGTACTTCCCGTAAATTGTTGTGTGATCCGGCGCACCTCTCCCCAGAAGCCCCTGATCCGCGGGCAGGACCAAAATATGTGTAACATGGTGCCCCTATCCTGTTGGCATCTCCAACAGGTGGCTGCGGTGTCAGGGAACAGTTTGTTTAACCGGTCTGGGGTCCTATACCAGCGTGTGAGTACTTTATAATTTGTTTCTTGTGTTTTCGCACAGACAGATGATTTATGCGTGAAGCGGACTATATTTAGTTTTTTGTTGGCTGTAAATGGCGTACCTAGTTCTCTCTCCCACTTAGCTAGGGCTGGGATCTGGTATTCTCCTGGGGGAGTATTGAGTAGCTCGTATGTCAGGGACAGAGCGTGGGGGAGTACCCCCTGCTCACTACATAGTTCTTCCAGGGTCGTCAATGGGACCTGAACTGTCGGGGGGGTCGGAAGACTGCTCAAAAAGTGTTTTAGTTGTTGCGCTCTCAAGAAGTCCAGGCGATATTCACCATCTGGGTCCATCAGTTCTGCAGTCGATCTCCACCCCTCCCCCGAGCTGAAGTGCGAGGCCTGAAAAAGGCCCCTGTTCGCCAGGTCGAGAAATTTCCCGTCTTGCAGGCCCGGTTCAAACAGGGGGTGGCCAACAACAGGTCTGAGAGGAGAGGTCCGAGACAAAAGGGAGAACTTCTCAAAAAGGTCCGCACATATCTTCACCGTAGTCCCCACCAGGGGGTGTCTCAAAGCAGGCATGGGGGGCGTCGTAAGGCACCAGGGGGCTCGACGGAGTGGGATCGGGCACTGGCTCTGCTCCACTTGTGTCCAGAGTTTAGTGTGCGAATGTCGGCACCAATCAAGCAGTCTCACCAGGTGTGCAGCTTGGTAGTATGTACGAACGTCCGGCAGTGCCAGACCGCCGCACAGTTTAGGGAGGGATAAGATTCCCCTGTGTATCCTTGACTTCTTCCCAGCCCACAAGAACTGGGAGAAGGCAGAGTGAATTTGTCTAAAGTATGTCCCTGGGATCCGGATCGGGAGGGCCTGTAGGAGATAAAGGAATTTGGGCAAAATCGTCATCTTCAGTATATTGACCCTACCCAGCCATGAGTGAAGGCCTCCCGTCCACTGCAACAGGAGTTTCTTGACTTCTGTCAAGAGGGGCGGGAAGTTCAGTCTATATAGCTGTGACAGCGAGGGGGGTATCTGCGTTCCTAAATATTTCAACGCAACCTCCGTCCACTTCAGGCTGAATTTAGCCTTCAGCCGGGCGAGCTGCTGTTGTGGGATCCCCACTCCCATGGCCTCTGACTTTGTCATGTTTATTTTCAAGTTAGAGAGTGTGCCATAAACCTCAAAACCCTGCATGAGAGCCGGGAGGGATGTGTCCGGGTCTGTAAGGGTGAACAGAAGGTCGTCCGCATAGGCGGAGACCTTGTATTGTGTACATGAGACGTTTATACCCTTAATTGCAGGATTCCGCCGCACATGGCACAGGAAGGGCTCAAGGGAGAGGGCAAACAACAGGGGCGACAGAGGGCACCCCTGTCTTGTCCCGTTGGTGATAGGGAATGTCTCTGACAGTGTCCTATTAACCCGAACCCTCGCCGTCGGGCCTCTATAAATCGCTGATATCCAGTTCCTCATCTTCTCCCCCAAACCTATGTGCTCCAATGTGGACATCATGAACTGCCAGTTTACCCGGTCAAATGCCTTTTCGGCATCAGTTCCTAAAAACAGGCACGGGATCTTACCCGAGGAGGCTATGTGTAAGAGGTTAAGTACTTTAACCGTATTATCACGGGCTTCTCTAGTAGGTACAAAGCCCACTTGATCTAGGTCTATCAGTTGTGGGAGGTGGTTCTGGAGTCTGGAAGCCAAGATTTTGGTATACAATTTGAGGTCGGTATTGAGAAGGGATATGGGGCGGTAGCTGCCACAGTTAGCTGGGTCCCTGCCTTCTTTTGGAATAACGGAGATTTGGGCCTGGAGTGTGGTGATGTGAAGGGATTTCCCCGAGCCTAGATCGTTAAATAGGCGTACCATGTGGTGGCCTATGGAAGGGAGCAGGGATCTATAGTATGCCACCGTTAGGCCGTCCGGGCCTGGGGCTTTCCCCGGCTTGGCGCTTTTTAGCGCACTTTGGAGTTCAGCGAGTGTGATAGGTTCTTCCAGGGTTTGCTGGGTATCCGAGGGTAGGGTGGGCATTAAAGATGTGGTAATATAGTCTCTTATCCTTTCCCGTGTAGGGGGAGGTTTGTCCAAGTTGTATAGGGATTCATAGTATCGACGGAATTCTTGTGTAATTTGTTGGGGCGTGGACTGTTTAAGTCCCCTCGACGAGACGACATGGGGAACATATAAGGCCAGGCGCCGGGTGCGTATCGTGTTAGCCAGCAGTTTACCACATTTATTGCCCGATTCATATATAACGCGTCGGCATGTTTGCAGCGCCGCCTTGGCCTTAAAATGCAAAAGATCAGTCACCTGTGCGCGGATCACGTCTAGCTCCGCTCCCGTCTGTCTACTCGGTGCAGTCTTGTGTGTTGCCTCCAATAGACGGAGTCTGGCAAGGAGTGAGTCTAGCTGCGCCGTGCGTTCTTTCTTTAGACGTGCGCCGTGCTTAATCAGTATTCCTCGGATCACCGCTTTATGGGCCTCCCAAATCACCCCCACATCACCATCAGGTACTAGATTGGCAGAGAAATAGTGACCCAGTTCCCCCACTATCTCCGTCATAACGTCGGTGTTCTGCAAGAGGCTTTCATTAAGCCGCCACGGTGGCCTCTGGCCTCCAGTGTTGTCTAAGATGGAATATTTCAGGGTGATCGGGGCGTGGTCTGACCACGTGATCGAACCAATCGTGACCTCCCGAATCGCGTCCAGTTGCCTGTGTGGCAAGAGGAAGTAGTCGAGTCTGGAGTACGTCTGATGGGGTTTTGAAAAAAAGGTGTAATCCCTGTCTCCAGGGTGTGTAAGGCGCCAGGCATCTATCAGTTGCATAGTGTGGAGAGCTTCGCCAATGCGTTTAAGGGTGTCTCGCGTCAGGGAAGACTTCCCAGTGGACGTGTCCTCTGTCGGGATTAGGGGGACATTCAGGTCACCTCCCACTATAAGGTGGCCCTCCGAGAAGCGCCCGAGTTGGCCCAGTCGCCTCTTAAGGAATGTGTCCTGTTGGGAATTTGGTGCATAGAAGTTAGCAAACGTCACTGTCCTGTCTCCTATCTGGCCTTTTAGAAAGAGGTAGCGCCCATCACTATCCGTCTGGGCATCCATAAGTTTCCATGGCACCTTTGCCGAGACTAAGATGGACACCCCCCTGGACTTGGCCTCCGAATACTGAGAGTGGTATGCCGTGGGATAAAATTTATTTTTCAGGAGAGGTAGATTACATTCCTTAAAATGTGTCTCCTGCAAGAACACCACGTCCGCACCCAGACGTCGCATATCCTGCAGCAGCATGCGCCTTTTTTCGGGCGTGTTAAGGCCCTTTACGTTAAATGAAATCACAGTGAGCTCAGCCATATTCGCGCAATGGGGGGGGGGCCTGTGTGACAGGGGGGGGGTGGAGGGGGGAGGAGAATCCAAGTAGTCGGTGGAGAGGAGAGAAGAGGGGGGGTAGGGGACAGGTAGAGGAAAGTAAAGAATTCTAGTGGTAGGCACCAGATGGAGCCTCCAGGAATTAATAACTAAAGTAGCCAAAAACGGCTATAGGCACTCTCCGGTACAGGCCCGGTGATCGAGTGCAGTCCTAATTGGGGGAGATGAGCTAGACAGGGATCGACAGCAAGCTCCCAACCCTCTCCGCTCCATCCCGGCCAAAACATACATCATAATACATAACTAGAGCATGAACTGGTAACATATCAGACAGTCAGTAACAATAACAGTAATAGTAATAGTAATAGAGCTAGCAGCAAATAAGTCTGGCAAAACAAGTTAACTAACAGTAAAATAGACCACATAAATCTGTGTTATAAGTGCAAATAGTGCTCCCAGAGTGTCATAGGATCCAGAGCCCTGAACCCAACTCCCTGGGAGTCCAAACGTTCACCCATCCACCCTGCCAACACCGCCCCCTCCCCAATCGCATATTTCCCTCCCCCCCCCAAACATCCCGGTGGTAAGTAAAAAACAACGTCTCAGAGAGGACCCAATAACAGGACAATGCAGTAGGTCAGGACAAATGGCTCCGGGGCCGTACGAGTGACTGGAGTGGGGTGAAGTGTCTCCATATTTCTGAGGAGCGGTGGTCCCCAGCCGGGGTGCTTCACCCCAAACTTCTCCTGCTGCAGCTCCCCTCCTCCCTCAAGACCCACTCCATCCGTCATAGCCGTTCCCCCAATCCAGAGTCCCCCCACCGTGCACAAAGCCAGGCCAGCAGACGTCCCGGGAGACCTAGTCAACAGCAAAGGCCAGGGGACCAGGAAGGGTCTCTGTACGCAGCCGGGGCGGGGGGGGTGGGGGGGGCATCGCGATCAGGGTCAAAGGATATGTATCCAGGTCATGTCTGCAGTACATGGGGCCTCTGATAAAGGTGCCATAAGGGAAGGGGGGGGTCAGTCCCGCAACGCTCCCGAATATGGTCAAGGGCCAAGGACCCATCCCTGAGGCACCAGGCAAACGGGGGGGGGGGGCCCGCGTGGAGGTCCGTAAGAGTCTCCATGGAAGGGGCAGTGCACCGGCAAAGGTGGGGAATTTAGAAGGTGGCCCAGGGCCTACTCACGTCCCGCTCCTCCTCGGGCTGAATTACGTCGCCGTCTGCCTCTCTGTGGACGTTGCAGCAAGGGTCCCCGATAAGCTGCTGCTCCCGATCGGCCGACCTGGCGGGGGATGAGCTGGAGCCAGTCCGGTATCTGAATCGGGTCTGATCCCATGAATCGGAAGAGTGCCGGGAGGTCCGTAGTGCTCCTCAAAGTGAAGGCTTCGGCGTCCTTGCGGAAGGTAACAGCCAGCGGGTAGCCCCAGCGATACGTGTGGCCCGTCTGTCTAGCGAGCTCCAGGACGGGTCGCAGCATAGCCCTGCGTCGCAGTGTCGCCCTGGAGAGGTCTGGTAAGATCCGCACCTGCGCATCTTCCACCTCGACATCTCCGTGGTCCCAGGCCCGGCGCAGGATGTCTTCTTTCTGCCCGTAGCGGTGTAGGCGGCAGATCACGTCACGTGGTCTCTCCTGGTCCGTCGGCTTAGGCCCAAGCGCCCTGTGCGCCCTGTCAATTATGATCGCTGCCTCCGGGTCGTCCAGGATCCTACGGAAGATGCCGATCACCCTGGCTTTCACATCCTCAGCTCCTGCGGACTCGGGGATACCGCGGACGCGCAGATTATTGCGGCGGCTCCTATCTTCCACCTCCTCCAGGTGGAGTTGCAGCGCGACCGCCGTCTCATGGTGCTGGTCCCGAGACTGCTCCAGGGCCGCCACCCGATCCGCCAGCGAGGACACCGTTTCCTCTCCCGAGGCCACCCGATCTGTAAGTGTAGATACTTCTCCCCTCACCTCCTGTATATCGCGTCGGTGGGTCTCCTCCAATTTTAGAATTAGGGCCTCTATGTCCGTCCTGGTGGGTAGCGCCTGCAGTAGGGCCTTAATGTCAGGATCCATGCCAGCGGGCTCCGGTGACTGTGACGAGGGCATCTCCTCTAGGGGTATAGCCTCAGGTGGGTCCCGAAACAGAGCCGGCCAATCCTCCGATTCCCCGGGGTCTGGTATCTGTCCCTGTGGATCTCCGCTTGCTCCACGTGCAGGGCCTCTCGGGTCGGATAGGCCGGGATCCGGAGATGCGTCCTGTAGGGCCTTGAAATATTTTTGGATCTCTCCAGAAATCTTGCCCGCAGGGGTCCCCTTCGTTGCTGCTCTAGTCCCGTAGCGTTTGGCAGCGTTCATGCCGGTATAAATATGAGTTTTGGCCAGAAATCGAGGGATCAGGCCGGGAGCTCAGATGGAGAGCAGCTTCACACAGCCATGTCCAGGCCACGCCCCCTTGTTAAAACATTTTGCTTGTCTTTCGAAATGCTCTCAAACCAAGTTACTCTCAAACCAAGGTTTTACTGTAACTATATTCTTTTTTAAGGTATCCGCTCTTCTGCGGCCCACTTTTTTTTCCCCAATCTTTCTTCTATTTGTAAAAAAACTTTAAAATCCTGATAATGTTATCTCTCAGCATGCCAATCCTCGACTTTTAGTCGCAGAGGGGGGGATTCTGCAGGTGATGTCGCGCACCCTGAAGAGCGAGATTGGGCATTGTGGGCACTCGTCACCAAGTGCAGAAATAGCTGGCTCATGTGACTAGTCTATTCAATAGGATGTGCTGACACTACAACAGACAGGATTTTGCTATTAATTATACGGAAAGGAGTCAGTGGCAGGAAGTCAACAATAAGATTTCAGCCCTTTTTTTTTTTACCTCTTGTGTTGCACGTCAGTGCTGCTAAACTCCTGCAGCTTATTTGCAGCCAATTCCTGCAGCAGAAGCCCACATGACAGGGTAACAACACATGTGTGCAATTGGCAGACAGAAAGAGATTGTGGTCACCCAATAAGAGGAATGCCTGGACAAGGACGTTTATGGCAGGATCATCAGGTATAAAATTGATGGAAGCTGCAGATCTATTATAATCATAATGACTTAATAATCCTGGGCCAGATTCTCAAAAGAGATACGCTGGCGTTTCGTAGAAAACACCAGCGTATCTTGTTTTTTTTACTGGGTATCTATTACGCATAGATACAGTGAAGATCCGACATGTGTAAAACAATTACACTGTCGGATCGTAGATGTAATGACATCGCTGGCCGCTAGGTGGCCTTTACGATGATTTCTCATTTGCCTATGCAAATGAGCCTAATCCGATGATTCCCGAACGTTTTTACGCTGCCCCGTCGTCGTTTACGTCGTTTACGTACGCGTAAGGTTACCCCTGCTATATGAGGGGTAACCTTACGAAGTTCCGTCGTTGCCATGTTAAGTATGGCGTCGGGTCAGCGTCGTCTTTTTCCGTCGGTTACGTTGTTTTACTAAGTCGTTTGCGAATAGGGATTTACGTAAACGACGCTCACGTCGGTTTCATTCACTTTTTCCGACGTAAGCTGGAGCATGCGCACTGGGCCATTTTTGAGGCCGGCGCATGGGCAGTTCGATAGACACGGGGGCGCGCTTAATTTAAATACAAGCCGCCCCCTTTGAATTACGCGGGGATACGCAGAGCCATTTACACTACGCCGACGCAACTTACTGAGCAAGTGCTTTGGGAATACGGCACTTGCTCTGTTAAATTGCGGTGGCGTAGTGTAAATGGCTTACGCTACGCCAGCGGCAATTCTACAGGAATCTGGCCCAATAACTTTATATATAATAATAATAATATTATGGAAAGAAGGTGGTAAAATTGGCAGCTGTTTCAAAGGGATTGTGACAGCTTGAATTTCATGGAAGAAGCTCTTTTGAACCTCATTAACTGTGTTAAATGGCCTTGCAAAATATGTCATGGAAAGGCTTACAATTTAAGGGCCAATTCATACCACAAAGTTCAGGTGGTCACGTTGCAGGTTCTATAGGTAAGCCAGGTTGCACTTTTTGTGGTTCTTTAACTCAGCTGTCGTATTCTTACAATCCCTACTTTATTATGTTAGCAATTTTCAAATGACTCTTTATGATGTCTGGAGGTTATAATTTCATACAACGGATGTACTTGGCGTTCGTATTGTAGAATGAGTAAAAAATAACATTTCAGTCCCTTGGTAACAGGGGTCTTACAGTACAATGACAGCATTATTGGATAATACGACCATATCCTCAGGTTGAATTTAATGTTTGCAGGTCAATGCAAGCCCAGCCCCAGGATTTTTTAGATGTTTCCTCCTATGTAGATGGGCCCCTTCCTCCTGTCTGCCAATCATAAGATGTACATAACTTTGCATGTGCAATTACAGAGTTGGAAGACAAAATACGAGACTCGGGCAGCAGCAATATCATTTATTATTTTAAAGTTGAATTCCAGCCTAAAGAGAACCATTAAAAGTAATAAAGAAGAAAACAAGAGTGTGGATGCAGTAAAACAAATAAGCCTTGCCAAGTGCTACCATTCATATACACAATGAAAAAATATGGTAAAAGAGGACATAGGACTTTAAATGCAGCATTGGAGAGGTTAACACTAAAGACAAAATGATTCTCGATTTTGATTAAGTAGATACTTTTTAAGTATATACATCACTTAAAAAAATGTACAATGTTTGAAGCAGTACTAAACCCTCAACCACAAAATTGAAATAATTGCAGCTTACCAATCGTTAGATTGTCTGCCTCAACCCCCCCTCCCCCGCTGCCACATTTGACAACTTTTCGGGGGAGAGGGGGGCAGATACCTTTTTGAACTCAGCCGGAAGATTGCCCCCCACCCCCACCCTCCTTCCAATGGCTTCTACTGCTGCCAAAAGTAAATGAATGCCTCGTACACACGGCCAGACTTTCCAAGAAAAAAAGTCAGACGGGCGTGTGTAGCCTCCATCAGACTTTTTTTCTCAGAAGTCCGATGGACCTTAGATAGAGAACCTGTTCTCTTTCTTTCCGTCGGAATTCCGATGGACTCACGGCGGACTTTTGCGCTGTCAAAAGTCTAAACGTGTGTACAAAGCATCAGATTTCAAGTCACCTGAGAGGCAAGACTCTCTTAGGCGGCGTACACACGATCGGACATATCCGATGAAAACGGTCCGCGGACCATTTCCATCGGATATGTCCGATCGGGAGTTTGATCCGATGGCGTGTACACACCATCGGATCAAATTCCCCGCCGCCGGACGGCGCGGTGACGTGGCGGTGACGCGGCGGTGACGTTGACGCCGCCGCGTCACCGCCACGTCACCGCACCAGGAAGTAAAACACTTCCGCGCATGCGCCGAATCCATTCGGCAGCGGCGCGGCGGCGGTGGGGGCCGACATGTCTGCTGGTAAGTGTACTAACCAGCAGACATGTCGGGCGGACAGATTCCCACCGGATAGATTTCAAAGCTTGCTTTGAAATCTGTCGGGTGGACAAATCTGTCCGCTAGCCCATACACACGAGCGGAGATGTCTGCTGAAACGGTCCATCGGACCGTTTTCAGCGGACATATCCCCTCGTGTGTACGCCGCCTCAGGCATCACTGGATTGAGAGGGGAGAAGGTAAGTGTATTAGAGGGGGCTGGGGGGGGGGTGGGAACTGCTGCACACAGAAGAGTGGAAGCAGCCTGGAAAAGAAGCTCTTTAGAGGAAAACCACATCATCTATAAGGTAATAACAAAAAAATACCACAAAGAAATCTTTAAAGCCAAAAAAATATATATTTTTCCAATGTCATCACAAATGCCCTTAACCGCCCCCGCGAACTCTTCAATTTAGTCACCCAGACCATGAATCCAGTCTGTCTTGAAGCCCCCAATTCTGATACCCAAGAATTGCAATGAATTATTGGATCATTTCGTTAACAAAATTGAAAAAATCTGTGAAAGCATTCACCAAAACAGTATCCGCAATTAATGAAGTTCACTCTAAAACCCATCTCTATCGATGCCACTAAAAATATCATCAGTACCCTGTAAAATAGTACAGTACCTAATGATATCATCCCCACCAAAGTGCTGAAGGAATGTGCCGATATTCTGGCACCGCCTATCATGCAGCTTATAAACCAGTCATTCAAGTAAGGCATAGTGCCCACCCGGTTGAAACAAGGCATAATCAAACCTATTTTAAAGAATTCCACCCTCGACCCCAAAGACCCAAAACACCATCGTCCCATAACAGGCCTAAACGTCTTCTCCAAGATGAGTGGTACAACAGCTACAACAGCATTTAGACACCCATAATCTGCTCGATCCATTTCAATCGGGTTTCCGTCCCGGGCACGGGACAGAAACAGCACTGCTCAAAATATGGGATGACACCCTCGAGGCCGCAGACGAAGGAGAATCTTGTCTTCTAGTACTGTTGGACCTAAGCGCAGCTTTTGACATGGTAGACCACAAACTATTACTGACTCAGCTAGCTGAAGTAGCCAGAGTCGCAGAATGTGATCTATCCTGGTTCTCCTCCTTTTTGGAAAACCGATCACAAATAGTGAAATTGGGACCTTTCACTTTTGAAAAACGCACGGTGTCATGCGGAGTCCCTCAAGGATCCCCTCTGTCGCCAGTGTTGTTCAATATCTATCTCCGCCCTCTCTTTGAAATCATCAGTAGCCAAAAGTTACTTTACCACTCTTATGCAGATGATACACAACTGTACTTTCGCATTTGCAACAAAAAGTATCATCATCTCGGTCTAGAGAAATGCCTCTCTTTGATAGAAAACTGGATGACAAAGAGTTATCTTAAACTCAATGGTTCGAAAACAGAACTTCTCCTGTTTCACGCCAATTGAAAGAATCTACCTGCAGCAACATGGACACCCCCGCCCATTCTGGGCAAAATCATCACCCCTAGCACCAAAGTCAAAAGTCTCGGAGTCATCTTTGACACCTACATGACAATGTATACACAAATAGGGTCAGTAGTCAGCGGATCACACCATCTGCTGCGCCTACTACGCAGACTTATTCCATTTATACCTAAAGAAGACATAGCAGTCGTGGTGGGAACAATTGTCAACTCCAGACTTGACTATGCAAATGCCCTCTATCTTGGACTCCCAAAGTACCAAATCACTCGGCTGCAAGTCGTTCAAAACACGGCCGCTAGACTTGTGACTTTTGAAAAAAACCCTGGGAATCAATCTCACCTTCACTGAGAAGTCTTCATTGATTGCCAGTAAAAGACAGAATTACTTTCAAAGCACTCTGTCTGACGCATAAGTGTATTCAAGGAAATGCCCCCCAATATCTATGCGAAAAACTAAAAGCCCACAACCCCAATCGCGTTCTGCGATCCACCAACCAAAATCTACTCCAGATACCTAAAGCCAGATACAAGTCCAAAGGAGAAAAAAGATTTGCGGTCCAAGGCCCCAGACTATGGAACGTTTTACCAACCAGCATTCGGTTGGAGGAGAATCACTTGGCCTTTAGGAGAAAAATCAAAACCCATCTCTTTTGAGGACAAAGGAGAAATGGGCAACGAGCGCCCAGAGGTGATTCAGTTTGCATATGTTGCGCTATATACGTTTTTCATTCATTCATTTCATTTATTCATTCATTCAGAAGATTTGCATTCATGCATAGAATGCATGGAGGTAAAAAAAACCTTGTGCCTTTACAACCATTTTAATATATTGGCAACTAGGCCATCATAAAATGGATTAACCATGGTAATAGCACAATTTATTATAGAAAGTGATTAACAATAGGGACAGGCATAAGATGACATATGGCGTCTAGATCAGCATAAACAGTAGCAAGGCCACCTCAAGTGCAGCAGTGAGCAGTAGTAAAGTAAAATCTACCAATAAAGTTAAGTCTACCAAGTGCTGGAACTATGCTGCCATAGCGCATTTATGCTCATTCTAGACCAACTGGGTGTGCACTTATCAGGGGAAAAAGGGGGGTTTGCAGAATAAATATTACAGGCAATTTTACAATGAAATGTCCTGCCTCCAGCTATCGTTGGGGCCCTTTAAGTGTGTTGGTGCAGTCCCAGTTAACCTGCATGCAGTTTAGGTATGATATAGTTTTGGTACAGGTACAAGGCAAATGTGGTTCAGATGCGGTAAAGGTTTGTTTAATGTGGTATAGCAGGGGTGCCCAACCAGTGGCTCAGGGGCCTCCTGCTCTGGGATGGAATAAAATAGAATAGAAGAGAATACTGTAATTAAAGGTAAGTTTATTACTAAAATCAGAGTGTATATATGGGCATATCTGTTCTGCAGTGGTTACTGGGCTGCTTTAAAACTGATCCACAGGTGCAGAGAAGTGCAATTGTGGGTTACCTGCGAGTTTGGTGTGCTGAGAGTAGAGTAGGCTCTATAGAGCTGAAGTGGCTGCCATCCACCCGCTCCGCTCACTGTGGCCCACGACCGGTTATCAAGTCGCTTAAGTGGCCCTTGCTCTTCAAAAGGTTGGGCACCCCTGCGGTATAGGGTTGGTATAGATAAAGTCTAGGTTTGGAATAAGTGTGATGTGATCAGCAGTGGGAAGCAGAGCTTGAGTGGATTGTCCAGTCGTCCTGTAGACTGCTCCCGGGGGTCCTTACCTCCTGTCCCAGGCTCGTATCTCTGCTGGTATGATCTCCCATTGGAAGTCGAATATTCAGACAGAGGTGCTCTCTCTCACTCCTTGTGTCAAGAGAAAGAACTTTCCTGGGCAGTTTATAGAGTATCATCTCACCATTACATGGCTGCCGTGTCAAATTAGCTTGGGTTTAGCTCTCCCCTGCTGGCTGGCTAACATCACTGTCTCAGTAGAGGGAGAGAAGAATAAAGGGCAATGTCTCCTTCTTCATGTTGCTGTTTCCCAGCCCCTGGCCACAGGAAGAACAATAGAACGACAAGCTCTCCATATTAGGCATTATAACAATTTCTCTTTCACACCACTTTCCAACCACACCACTTTGTACAACCAAAGGAAGAGGACCAAGATTTGCTTCGGGTAAGTCCTAACTACTGACCAGGGCCAGGCAGAGTGGTTGCATGACTTTTTCTGAATCATACTTACCTAGGTGGATGCCGCATCTGTCCCCCGTTGTCCGTAACACTGAGAACTGAGCAATCTAACACTGCAGATCGCTCGGTTCTCACAGCTCCCAGAGCAGAGAGCTGGTGATTGTCAGTCACCGCTCTCTGCTCTGCCCTTTCCTCAGTAACTGGAACGCTAGGCTGTGGAGGGGACGGGAACACCTGGCTCAGGCTCTCAGGGGCTCTGGGTGGCCTGCTGAAAATGGGTCACAGGAGTGCAAGACAAATGAGCTTTGGCTGTACTTTTCCCTTAAGGAACAATGAATTTGACATAAAACTACAGATAATTAGAATTGCATTCATTTATTCAACTGCTTACTTTTAAATTAATTATAATTCTTATATAATTAAGGTCATTAGGACATCACAATATTATACCCACTAGGGCATTATGGCACTTTAATTCAGCAAAGTATTTCATATATTAGTTTGTAATTAAATGTGGTCATTCATTTATAAATTCATTAACTGCATGTGGTTCATCCTATTAATATATTTACTAGGGTTGTCCCGATACCACTTTTTTAGGACAGAGTACAAGTACCGATACTTTTTTTCATGTACTCGCCGATACCGAATACCGATACTTTTTTTAAATGTCATGTGACAGTTTTCAAACCACAATACAGACTAAGGATATTTTCTTTAGAATTATGAAGAACTCTAACTCAAGACATTATAAAAGAATAAAAATTAGTAAAAATGAATAAAAATGTTTTATTTTCTTGTCACGCAGTAGTAAAAAACTCAAAGAATTTTCACAGAACATGTTGATAAATACAAAAAAAGTATTCTATTTAGGTATCGGGAGCATTTGCGCGAGTACAAGTACTCCCACAAATACTCGGTATCGGTATCTGGACAACCCCAATATTTACCTCTGGTGAATTTTTTAACTTATCTAAAATTATGCAATATTTAAAATTGAAAATTAACAACTAGAAAAAAAAATCCCTACAGCTTTAGTTACATCAGCTTCCTTTAATGAAGGATGTCTCACATGCAGGCAGCAGGATTTTGAGGAAATCTTCTGTGCAGAGATGCCTGTCCTCTTCAGGTGTCTGAATTTCCAGCACGGCAATGGTTAACAGATTCATGTCTACAGGCAAAAGAACAATACAGATGGCCTGATGGGGACACACCCCCTATTTCCTCCTCCTCAGTGGCGTTGCGTCCATAAGGAGCGCACGGGCGCCGCCCCCTCTCTGCTGCCACCCCTCTATCACCATAGATAGATTCACGCATTGCATGAATCTATCTATGGTCACCGCTGCCACCCGCTATTCAGGATGCCCGGCCCCTGGGTGCGTCGGCGCTTTACTGTAATTTTTGCCGTGATTTTCTGCCGCTAGCGTTGCGGGTTTAACCCCCGCTAGCAGCCGAAAAAGGTTTAAACCCGGCGGCATAAATACTGCTTTGCGGGTATTTTGAAGGCGCTGCCCTATTAATTTCAATGGGCAGGGGCGCTGTAGGAGCAGTATATTCATCGCCCCCTCTCTGCTGCCACCCCTCTATCACCATAGATAGATTCACGCATTGCATGAATCTATTTACGGTCACCGCTGCCACCCCCTATTCAGGATGCCCGGCCCCTGGGTGCGTCAGTGCTTTACTGTCGTTTTTGCCGTGATTTTCTGCCGCTAGCGTTGCGGGTCTAACCCCCGCTAGCAGCCAAAAAAGGTTTAAACCCGGCGGCAAAAATACTGCTTTGCGGGTGTTTTGAAGGCACTGCCCTATTAATTTCAATGAGCAGAGGCGTTGTAGGAGCCGTATATTCACTGCTCCTACAGCGCCTCAAAGATGCGGCTGGCGGGAACTTTTTTTACCGTCCTGCCAGCACAATGCTCCAGTGTGAAAGCCAACAGGCTTTCACACTGGATATAAAGGAGCGGCTCTTTCAGGGCATTTTTCAGATGCTACCTGCAAAGCGCCTGAGTGTGAAAGTAGCCTTAGAGCTACAAACTTCAAGCAGAAAATCGCTCAGGTATGAACAGGGCCTCAAAGCAAGCAGTGAAGTAGTGATACAACGCCTTCTCTCTACCATTCAAATGTTCTATGAACACAGATTGCTCATCAGATACCATTGCTAGTGTGAACAAGTCCCTACACTTTTACTTGTGGCACAGTCATTAAGACAAAATTAATTTGTAAAATGGCACTGGCATGTGTGTACTGAGTATAGGGGGAGTAGATTTATGTTTTATTCAACTATGTTACTTTAAGCTCCTCCCACTGTTTAGCCACACCCACAGTTCAGCCTGGCACACCATCTTTATTTCTCCATACCATTTTTAGGGGGGTGGGGTTAAAATAAAATGATGGGACCCAAGTGCCAGATATGTGATATATACTCCACTGCACCATTCCTCGCCTTAAAAAATCAATGCAATTCTATTCATCCAATAATGAAATCACATAATATTTTTACCTTTCATCTTTCAGTGTCGTTATCCCGCTGACTAATTAGGTTACTGGAAAACACAGTCAACCGCACCTACTGCTTTGGCTCTCATCTTCACAAGCCAGTGCTTTTATGGAACAGATGTAGCCAAGACCAGTTAAGTAAGTTCTCATACGCGATATATAGCTAGAAACATCTATTTCTTATGATTCACTCTGTTTTAAGGAATTGCTCCTTTATCTAAGAGGTGCACCACAGCCTAAGTGATCGAGCAGAAACATTAACTAAGTATACCCAGCTGGTCCACATCCTGAGACATGATGGGAACGACTTATAAAAAAATCTATAGTCTTGTTATTTTGGGCCTGCCTACCAAAAATACCAGGGTTCTTCGTGGCCTGATAGAGATGTCAGGGTCTATGAGAAGTCTGTATTAGTGTAGAATATTATCCTTTCAGCAGAGATGTTGGACCACAAAGGATGTTTTACACTTTCATTGCTAGTGCATTGTAGATGATAATTATTGTTTTATAAGATGTACAGTAGGTGACTGCGATATTGTGTCAATCTCGCTCCCTTTCTCGGTGGGATTCACGACCTGCGAGCCCCATCGCGGGAGCCAGCGCCGAGCTGGCTTGCCACGATGGAGACAAAGCCATCATAGAAGTGACGGGAATCCGACTTGGATTCCTGCCAATTCTACACGTGGGCGGCGTTTAGTATGAATCCTGAAGGGGAACTCCCCGCCGGATTTTAAATAAAAATCCGGCATGGGTTCCCCCCTCAGGAGCATACCGGGCCCTTAGGTCTGGTATGGGTTGTAAGGAGACCCCCCTACGCCGAAAAAACGGAGTGGGGTCCCCCCACAATCCATACCAGACCCGTATCCAAAGCAAGCCAGCCGGCCGGTCAGGAAGGGAGTGGGGGCGAGCGAGCGCCCCCCCTCCTGAGCTGTACCAGGCATCATGCCCTCAACATGGGGGGGTCAGGTGCTCTGGGCCAGGGGGGTGCACTGCGGCCCCCCCACCCCAGAGCTCCCTGTCCCCATGTTGATGAGGACAGGGCCCCTTCCCGACAACCCTGGCTGTTGGTTGTCAGGGTATGCGGGCGGGAGGCTTATCGGAATCTGGGAGCCCCCTTTAATAAGGGGGCCCCCAGATACCAGCCCCCCACCCTAAGTGAATGAGTATGGGGTACCCCTACCCATTCACCTGCAAGAAAAGTGTAAACACAAATAAACCACACAGGGTATTAAAATATTTTATTAGTTGGCCGCCAGGGGGGGGGGGTGTGGTCGCTCTCCGGGGGTCTTCTCCGCTCTCCGGGGGGTCTTCTTCGCTCTCCGAGGTCTTCTCCCGCTCTCCGGGGGTCTTCTCCGCTCTCCCGGGGTCTTCTCCTGCTCTCCGGAGTCTTCTCCCGCTCTCCGCTCTTGATTCGGCGCTCTCCGGTGCCTTTTTCTTCTTCAGGACTGGCCGCCGCTTCTGTCACGTCTTCTTCTTCTCTTCTCTTCTCCAGATGTTGACTCGACGCTTCCTCCCGCTGTTATGCTGGGCGTGCGGCTCCCAGCGACTTATATAGGCCTATCTTGTGACGTCGCAGTCCCATCATGCTCCGGTAGGTACCACGTGGGTAGGTATCACGTGGGTAGGTACCACGTGATACCTACCGGAGCATGATGGGACTGCGACATCACAAGATAGGCCTATATAAGTTGCTGGGAGCCGCGTGCCCGGCATAACAGCGGGAGGAAGCGTTGAGTCAACATCTGGAGAAGAGAAGAGAAGAGAAGAGAAGAAGAAGACGTGACAGAAGCGGTGGCCAGTCCTGAAGAAGAAGAAGGCACCTGAGAGCGCGGAATCAAGAGCGGAGAGCGGGAGAAGACCCCGGAGAGTGGGAGAAGACCCCGGAGAGCGGGAGAAGACCCCGGAGAGCGGAGAAGACCCCCGAAGAGCGGGAGAAGACCCCAGGGAGCTGAGAAGACCCACCCCCCGCTGAAGATGTCGGAAGAAGCCCGCCGGGGGGGTGTGTGTGGTCGCTTTTATAAAAACGCCCCCACAGCGGGCTTCTTCCGACATCTTCAGCGGGGCGGGTGGGTCTTCTCCACTCTCCGGGGTCTTCTCCCGCTCTCCGGGGGTCTTCTCCGCTCTCCGGGGTCTTCTCCCGGCGGCCAACTAATAAAATATTTTAATACCCTGTGTGGTTTATTTGTGTTTACACTTTTCTTGCAGGTGAATGGGTAGGGTTACGATGTACCCCATACTCATTCACTTAGTGTGGGGGGCTGGTGTCCTGGGCCCCCTTATTAAAGGGGGCTCCCAGATTCCGATAAGCCTCCCGCCCGCATACCCCGACAACCAACGGCCAGGGTTTTTGGAAAGGGGCCCTGTCCTCATCAACATGGGGACAGGGTGCTCTGGGGTGGGGGGGCCGCAGTGCGCCCCCCTGCCCCAGAGCACCTGACCCCCCCATGTTGAGGGCATGCTGCCCGGTACGGCTCAGGAGGGGGGGGGGGCGCTCGCTTGCCCCCACTCTCTCCCTGACCGGCCGGCGTGCTTTGGATACGGATCTGGTATGGATTGTGGGGGGATCCCCCACGCCGTTTTTTCGGCGTAGGGGGGGTCTCCTTACAACCCATAACAGACCTAAGGGCCCGGTATGCTCCTGAGGGGGGAACCCATGCCGGATTTTTTTTTATAATCCGGCGGGGAGTTCCCCCTCAGGATTCATATCAAACGCCGCCCACGTGTAGAATTGGCGGGAATCCACGTCGGATCCCCGTCGCTTCTATGACGTGCTCGCTGGAATGTGCTTTTACTATTCCAGCGAGTGCGAGATGTCGGCACCCTGTCGCGGAGAATCAGCGTGGTGCTGTCGTGCTAAAAACACATTCTCGGCGGCAGGTACTGTATGTGCAGTAATGGATTATTGGGGCTTGAGCTGATTTCAAGATATGGTCCTGGCATCGGTTTAAAGCGACTCTGTCATTTGCATACCTCCCAACTTTTTGAGATGGGAATGAGGGAAACCTATTAGCATAAGTATGTAGGCATAAGATACACCTCCTGACACGCCCCCTTAAAGGATAATTATACAAAAATATATTAGGTAAACCCACAAGTGCTTTTTTTTTTCCCACCACTTATCCTTTATATTGGCTTTTCACATTTACAAATGCAGCAATTTAGAAATTGGATGAAAGGTTTAGCACTGGGAAACACTTTTTGAAAGATAAATGGTGCATTTTGTATACAAATTTATAGATCAGACCAAAATGAGGAACAAATAAGGAGAAAAGAGGGACTTTGTTTCACATCAGGGACAGTCCCTCGAAATCAGGGACAGTTGGGAGATATGCATTTGAAAAAATAATTCTATAAAAGCATGTGGGTATGTGCAGCTTGATGCGGTGGACAGGTCCAAGTGCAGTAATGAGAATATATTGTTAAAGAAGTCCAGCGATACACAGCAGACCTGGTGGGAAGGCAACCCACGAGTTGTAACAGCAGAATGGAGACTCAGAGATGCCCACAGCGTCTGTCTCAAGAAGTAAAATGCAGCCTGGCCGGTTTGTACCCAAAGGGAAAGGCTTCCAGGAAAAATGGTGCGTTTCACTTTCCCTACTTCTCCAGAAGTTCGGCATGAAAAAAAAGCCGTTTTTAAAAACGTCACTTAAAATGATGGCGTGTGGGCTTCACATTGTTTTTCATCTTCTAAAAAACAACAAAAAAAGCATGCTGCATTTTTTAACGCCGTTTTAAAAAAAAAAAATTTTTGGGTTGTAAAAAATGCTAAAACGACATTAAAAACAACGTTTTAAACCCACACATGCTCAAAAGCAAGTTATGAGACGGGGATCTTAAATGGAACTTCCCCTTTAGAGTGCCGTCGTACGTGTTGTACGTCACCGCTCTTTGCTCATAATTTTTTTTAAAGGATGGTGTGTTGGCAACATCGTTTTTAATGATGAAGTTGGAAAAACTTTGTTTTTTCTACATGCTAAAAACGTATTTTTTTCCCATGCCGAAAAGTGATCGTGTGTACGCAGCATAAGCACTGTCCCTGACAGACATGTGACCTGTTCCTACTCTAGCCACTCGCAAAATTGTTGTCAAACCCGGACCCAGGTTCTTTTTCTTTCAATGATTTTTATTGAGAACATTTTTAGGTAAAAAAATTACCAAAACTCAGTATTGAAACGTCCAATCAGTCGATCAGATTATTAATACTGAACCCAGCGCACAAATGGAAAATAAAATTAGACGATATTATGCCTGCATGAATATCGTATAGATAAAACTTTATATTATTTGTGGTACATTAGTATTATAATTTTCTATTTCTTTACAAACATTTTTAGGTAGTGAAAAAAAATGAAACATTATGACAATCAGTGACATTACAATACAGAGTGAACAATCGGAGAAGGATAGTAACATTACTTGGCCTGCAGAACCAGAACCTAAAGTTGCCCCAAAGCGAATACCTAGAACCAGGCAAGATTGAGAGCAAAAAATTGAAACACCCCTAGGAGGTCGCCATGCCCCCCAAAAACACTTACAGAGGAGCCAAGGACCCTCCCCTCACCCACCCCCCCCCCCCCCCGATGGAGAGGAAGGGAGGGGAGACATCCCACGTGGCGCCACCCCCAATTCAGCACGTGCTGTAACGTGCTCAATATATAAAAACAAACTAAACAATCTGGAGGAGGACCCAGGTACTTAAATATACTTTGCCTATCCAAGATGGCCACCAAAGTCACCTGGGGTGCCACCATCCTGTTGGAAAGCTGTCCCCCTGTGACCGAGAAAACCACAGAGGAACCAGGTTACTCTCAACTTCCTCCCCTATCTGCATTGCCGCTGCAGACAGCACCACCTGCAGTGGAGAAAACAGAATGGGCCTGCCTACAAGCAGCCTGCTAAAACAAAAAAAGGTTACAGTGAAACTGAACTAAAAAAATAATGATTTGCTATACTATAGGGAACATCTTGAAATTTTAACTGTGCCTAAGCTGTAACCTAAAAAATATGCTTTGTTTGGAATTCCTTCTGAGAAACAACAGTGCTCTTCCTGGTACTGTATGTGAGTGTGCCTAGGCACTTCTGTGTCTACAGCCTCATGGCTGTATATCTGCAATGGGAGACCTAAAGCACTGCTGCCTCTGACTGCTAGTCTGACTGTGCCACAGGATATACTGATAACCAGTTATTTGTCCTTTACCTGCCTTTGCGAGGGCAAAACTTTCAGATTTCTGGTCCTCTTTAACCACTTTTGTAGCCCCCGTACCTCTGGACTCCTTTACATAAGACAACCCCCGCTCCTCTGGACCCCTTTACATTACACAGCCCCACACCACTGGACTACTTTACATCACACAGCCCCACACCACTGGACCCCTTTACATTACACAGCACTCCCTGCATAATACACAGCTCTCTCCCCCCCCCCCCCCTCCCCAGCTGTGTAAGCATAAAGGAACGGGGCACTTAAAAATGTTTATATATTTTTTTCCTATTTATTTTATGATTTTTTTAAAACATTTTACACTGTCCCTTTGAAAGAACATTTTCTGATCACTCGTATTGCTGTGACAAGGAATGTATACATCTCATGTGACAGTAATAGTTAGTGACAGGTACTTTTCGTGGAGCTGCAGGCACAACCCCTTCAAGCTGAAGGCCACATATTTTCGTACCGTTTGGTGTGAAGGGGTTAAAATGTCTGCGGGCCGGGTGCATGTGAATTCATCAAGTGCATTGACGGGCCGGACATTTAGCGGTGGCAGGCCGGGTGCGGGCACTTTACATTTTTTATTTACTTTATTCCTATTTCTTTTATTTTATTTTTTTACGCTGTGCCTTTGAAAGGAATTTTTCTGATCACTCTTATTGCTGTCACAAGGAATGTAAACATCAATTGTGACAGTAATAGTTAGTGAAGGGTACTGTTTATGGAGCTGCAGGCATCATTCCAGTATAACCCCTTCAAGCTGAAGGCCACATATTTGCATACGGTCGGTGTCAAAGTGTTAAACCGTCCGCGGTCCGGGTGCACATGAATTTATCATTAATCATAGCTAAAAACCTTTCAATTAAAGGACCTCATGTTCATGGGCAGTTTAGTCCACCTGCTGCCAAAAACCTGAGAATATCAATGACAGGTTTAAATACACAGTGCTTGTACATTGTTCTGAGCAGCATTTTTGTTTAGGGCTGTATGTGTTCAGGGACTCGTGTCACAAATGTGGAATTCTTACATTCAAGGCATATATCCCTGTACACATATGGCCTGTATGCAAGTGCTGTACTCTGCTCCGATGACTTTGGGGCAGCCAAAAAAAAAAAAAAATGTATAGCAGAGTTCCATCCACATTTATAACTTTGCACCATCCAGTGCATTGTTTCATGTTAAATACGCATTTAAAATTATTATATATGTAGCGCCCCCTTACTTTCTGTAGGGGCGTTACGCTAAAGTTAGTGAGGAATGGGAGAGTTACGTGGCTCCCATTCACAATTTGTCAAATTTAGGCTGCTGTCATTCCCAGAACTGTCCTGTGGGTCGGTCTGCGTTCCTGGGGTGTGTTTCCACCACTGGGCGGGAGCTGGTGCTAGAGGGGTTCTGGCGGACTCGTTTTTCTCAGCAGCCAATCAGAGGGGTTGGTTCCCTCGCTAAGGCATGCTGAGGGAGGCTATATCTGGGGCAGCCGCCTTGGCCGGAGAGCCGTTTTTGCTTTCTGCGGGGTCCGAGTTCCAGGTGCGGCACCCACCTTCAGGGTGCGCATATGTATGGACCCGCAAACGTGGCCTACCTGGCCGAATTTGCACACCATGCGGAGCTCTACTCTGACATAGAGAGGGATCCCAGTAGCTGCTGGGTCCCAAACCTTTTCTGAAAGGATCCCAGGCTGGGAGCTGTACGGTGGGGGATCGGCTTGAGGAGAACCCAAAGGCAAGTGATCCAATAGGGCTTGAATGAACCATCGGGGATCCAGTGACTCTAAATCTATTGGGAGAACTCGCTCATTTCAAATCACGCTCATTCAAGTAATTGGCCTGTGGCAGAGGCCCGAGCCAGACCTGTGTCAGAGGCCTGGTCCTCCCAGTGCATGCAAGTGACGCTCTGGCTGCCAGGCCTGTGGCAGGGGACTGTCCGGGGGCACTTTACCCATTCCAACTGGAGTGGCGACGAACTGAGTACATCATTGCGGAGAGCAAGACAGCTCCCTTTCTTCTTCATATCCAAGGCCTGATACTCAAGCTCTCTCTCTCTATTCATCAACCTTTCCTGTCCTGTACCATGTTGATGAAGGCCATGTTGGGCCTTGGAATAAAGCATTGAATAAAACCCAACTAAAGACTGGACATTCGCTCTCTGTTTCAATTCACAAGAATCACCCCTAGACATCTGCCAGGTAACACAACACGCCGATCCCGCTTATACTTAGCGGCTCCTGAATGGGGTAGCGCTACATATATTTTTTGTAAATGTACCGGGTTTCAAATGGGTAATTGCTCCTCTTCCTGTATACCTTACCGTGGCGAGGTACATAATTTCCGACCATGCATTGACTCCTGGGAGATAAGTGTCATCAATCCCAGGAGTCAATAGGCATCGCCTGCTGGTAGCATCGCTTTGGCAACTCAATCAACAATGCGTGTGCCGCGTTTTGTTGTTCATGTGCATGCGCAAGATCGGGAGGTGCATGCTGGGTAACCAGCAATGCCTTATCCCAGACGAAGATACTAGTGGGCTTCACATGCCTATAATGAAAATTGGAGCGTGATCAGAAAGGAAAAGTTTGTTTAAACCAAAAAGCATATTAAAATCGGCATTGCATATAGTAACCTTTTTTATTGATTTAGGTACTAACATCATGGGGGTGTGTATAAAAAAAGAGGCTGCTTTAAGCTGTATGGACTAAAACTCCTGTGTACATGAGGATGAATACACTTAGCACAGGCTTATAGCACAGGAAGTTGTCAGTTCACAATTCTGTCACAATCAACAGGTATTTTTTGTACACACGACCTGTTTTCCCATCAGAAAAGGTCAGAGGAGAGCTTTTAGCCGGGAATTATGTTCCATCTGACTTTTTCCAACAGGAAAACTGCCAGGGAAAAAAAGAGAGCAGGATCTCTTTTTTCCCGTCAGGAAAAAATCCTAGAGGGAAAAACGTAGTGTTGTACGTCACCGTGTTCTTGGCAGTCAAAAGTTCACCAAACCTTTGTGTGACTGTGTGTATGCAAGGCAGGCTTGAGAGGAATTCCGTCTGAAAAACCATTGTTTTTTTTTTTTCCGACTGGAAAACCGCTCGTGTGTACGGGGCATAAGAATCTATATTGGGATTTGCCCATGGGAAATAATGGAACACTGTACCCAGACTAAACATTATTCTCCTATAACCAGACTGCATCTGCAGCTTGACACAGACGCTGAATTCTACTGCACACAAGGATCTGGTAAAATGGGTAGTATATAGAATGGTTAAATTACACAAAAATTTGCTGCAGAACTTTTGGCTGTATAATTTTGTAAAGAGGATTTTATATTTTGTATTGAAATGTGAAAACTTTAACTGTAAGGTGTATCAACGTTTATCCTTTAAATATGAAATCTACAGAATTGGCATAAAAACTTCCTATTTTGTTTGTACATATAATTTGGTGTATATACAAGATAGCTCTTATTTCAGTGACAAGTCATTCATCAGGTCACAAAATGGCTGCCCCAGTCGTAGGTAGCAGGTTCTTCATGGCAGCAGACTCCTGGGTACGGCCTTTCCTTAGTTACACATCTGGTAGTAGTTGGCAGAACCCCTAAGTACACTTGCTGCTTGCATGACTTCACTACCTGGCCAGCTTAGGGAGTCACTATGCTCTGCAATCCTTTGGCAGATGATAAGTTAAATACATTTCACTACTAAGAAGCCTAATCCTGGTTAAATCTCAGTGAGGAAAGCAGGCTGATGCTGGATTAGAACAGGCTTTGATGGGTCAGAGAATACCTCACAGTATCCACAGCAGAACCAAAGCTGCACACAGAAATCAGCAAGGAACAATGGTGAAGGATCACCACATCACTGGATAACAGGCAGCCTGCCATTCAGTGATTTGGTGATGCTTCATTATTGTTTTATTTTTTTGGTTGTCCGGAGAAATGAACCATACCTAGCGCCTTGAAGTGTAGACTGCATTGAGCCACCTAGCAAGGGCATTCCTAGGGCCCTCAAAGAGCTGTGGCATTCTTGGGCCCCTGAACTCAGCCCCAGGCCAAAAAAATGTGGCACTAAGGACAACCCAAAGAAACATGCAATGATAGTACGGTATGATACTGATTTTCACCATGCCTTATACTGTTTATTTTTCTAGTTTAGCCATAAAAGAATAGCTTCGTACTTTGGAATGCCTTTCAGTGGTATTAATAAAGGTCCTCTTTGGGTCAGATCGGTAATTTCATAAATTGTATTATTTAATAAATATAATGATTTGACTGAAATCAACAACAATTGGTTAGAATAAATAGGTAATGAACAGTAAATTAATTATACAATGGTTCAAAAGTGAAGTATGCATAGAATGTAAAATCTCATTGTTCATCAGTTGAAAAAGAAATGTAAATTGCAATGTGCAGGTAAAATGTAGGAATCAAGAAATGCAATACCAATGCCAGATTCTTAAATTCAAAAACTCTCTACACTTATAATGCATTGTGAGTTAAAAGCAGTTACTGGTGGAGATGTTGGAAGGGATATATAGCATACCTCCCAACTTGTTGAGATGGGAATGAGGGACACCTATCAGAAAAAGTATGCAGGCATAGGACAGACCCCTTGCCACGCCCCCTTAAAGGAGAATTGTACAAAAAAATAAGATTGTTAAACCACAAGTGTTTTTTTTATCATTTATATTGGCTTTCGGAATTTACAAATGCAGCAATTTAGAAATTGATGACTGGGAAACACTTTTTGATAGATAAAAAGTGCATTTTATATACATCTATATAGATCAGACCAAAATGAGGGACAAATGAGGAGGAATGAGGGAGATTGCTCCAAATCAGGGACAGTCCCTCGAAATCAGGGACAGTTGGGAGCTATGATACAGTACATGATAACTAATCTACACATAAACAAAGACTTACAAAGATTAATCCATAGGTTTACTTTGCATGTGCCCCGCCATATAAGTTTTCATTCATTCATTCATTATTTTTGGGATGACCACAACAATTGCTGCAAAGAAGACCTGGATCAAAAAGAGCAGGGGTTGGGGGAAGGGGAAAGGCGCAAGTTAGCCATTAAATAGTAGAAAGTGAAATTTGAATTTCTACAGCAGATCACGCATCAAGTGATGGGTTTGTTACTGTAACCATATATTCATAAGTAAAAAATGAAAAGAGGTGAACGAAGAAAGGGGAAATGGGAAAATGGCCTCAGAGGAGGTCAAGAAAAAAGGGGGTTACTAGTGGCAACAAATTGATGATCTAGGTCAGTGTTTCCCAATTCCAGTCCTCAAGGCACACCAACAGATCATGTTTTCAGGATTTCCATTATTTTGCACAGGTGATTTGATCAGTTTCACTGCCTTAGTAATTACCACAGCCGTTTCATCTGAGGGAAATCCTGAAAATATGACCTGTTGGTGTGCCTTGAGGACTGGAGTTGGGAAACACTGATCTAGGTGCTATTTTGATACAAAGAATCATTTATTATAGTATCAAAAACGGTTAATACAAAAAAGTTTAGCCTATATAAAAAATATACATGAAGTTGCTTGAAGTAGATAACCTACCATGAACATTTATTACAAACGGGACTCACAATAGACAACATAAAGTCACGACACTGGTCCGGACATGGGGAGTTCAGTCACTAGTTATTATGCACTGCAGTTATTCAATGGAGAATTGTGCAATTTATTTATAAAGAGGAGGAAGTAGGTATAAGGGAAATGTATATCAGGGAGAACAATATATCACCTGATGTCCAACCTAGTTCGGCCAATTAGTGCAATTACTGGTGACTGGACCCGGACCCTTATACCTACTTCCTCCTCTTTATAAATAAATTTCACAATTCTCCATTGAATAACTGCAGTGCATAATAACTAATGACTGAACTCCCCATGTCCGGACCAGTGTCGTGACTTTATGTTGTCCATTGTGAGTCCTGTTTGTAATAAATGTTCATGGTAGGTTATCTACTTCAAGCAACGTCATGTATATTTTTTATATAGGCTAAACTTTTTTGTATTAACCTTTTTTGATACTATAATAAATGATTCTTTGTATCAAAATAGCACCTAGATCATCAATTTGTTGCCACTAGTAACCCCCTTTTTTCTTGACCTCCTCTGAGGCCATTTTCCCATTTCCCCTTTCTTCGTTCCCCTCTTTTAATTTTTTACTAAAGAAGACCTGGAGCATGTGCCCTGGGTGCCAGGGTTTAGCAGTGCCCCTGCCGTCTAGAGCAGCATGAACTGTTATACACAGTAAGCAGAATCCTAACCTACCTCAGTCTGTCTTTCGTGCATCCTGGCATTACCGAAAATGCCAAAATGATGGAGCTAAAAAATCCACTGTGAAATAATAATACAGTTTCTTTATCTTAAAGACAATCCCCAATCAATTAACAGGCAAACGCCTCATCAGTAAATCTAATTAGACTAACTAGATGCTTTGATTTTTTCACCTTTGTTTTACTATATCTCAGTGTTGCTGTTCTTCACACTTTTGGACGGCACTTCCTTTCTGCATACACTCCCTCCAGTGATGACTGCACATTATTATTTATGGCTAGCTTCCTGATAGTGGCAACAGCAGAAAATGCCTATAATGGTTATAATCTCTATTACCATTTGTCTTATAACAACAACAGGTAATAAGAGGAAATCCCTCCAGTGTGAGCAAAGTCCATGGTAGTCAACAGGGTCACCAAAAAACTACTGTACTTATTGGAAGACTTTCCTTATATTCCTGTTCTGCTGACTATTTAAAATTTGGGATTTTCTTTCACTTTTAATGATAACCGTCATAAGGACAAAGAGAGGGTAAATCTACCCAACGGGGACCCAGGAAACAATACAAACTAGACAGGTGTTCCAATTTTCCTCTAGTCTATCAAAAACAAAAAAAGCAAAGTGACCGGGTGCCAAAGAACAAGCACAACTTGTAATCTGATGACTCAACTTCGGTAGCATTGCCACAAAACAGGGCCCCCCCCAAACAGGTGATGCTCCCCATAATTGATAAAACCAAATGAGATCAACAAGAAGAGCACCAAGGTGTCATCTTTTTTTTACTGCTGGTGACCATATCAAAACAGGAAGATAAAAGGCATTTTTGGGGCAAAAAGTCTGCATTTATTAGGACTCCAATATACAGTAAAAAAAAGGCTTGTTATGGCTTTTAGCCAGGAAAAAGGGAAATAATAATCACAGTGGATGTGCTCTGAATAGATTTGTCTCATAACCACAACAAGTAATGAGAGGAAATCCCTCCAGTGTGAGCAAAGTCCAAGATAGTCAACAGGGTCACCAAAACTACTGTCCTTATTGGAAGACTTTCCTTCTATTCCTGTTCTGATGACTATTCAAAATTTGGGATTTTCTTTCACTTTTAATGATAACCGTTATAAGGACAAAGAGAAGGTAAATCTACCCAACCGTGACCCAGGAAACAATACAAACTAGACAGGTGTTCCAATTCTCCTCTAGTCTATCAAAAACTAAAAAAGGCTTTGACTTCAGTTACATTTTAGGGGGCCATGAGATATCGAAACATCCAGTACTTAATGCCACCAGCAGGGGCGGACTTACAACTCATGGGGCCACCAGGCAATAGAAGATTACGGGGCCCCCGGGCTTACAGATGGCCACCACACCAGGAGGCATTGCAGAGGTAGGGCAGCTAAAATCTTGGGATTTTCACATCAAAAGCATGTCGGTATCGGACATATTGGGGAAGGATGTAAAAAAACACAGATTTTTACATACTGTCCCTGGTTTTACTGAGCCTGGCAACCCTGATGGGGCCCCCTAGTGGCATGGGGCACTCGAGCAGTGCTCGAGTGCTCGAATGGTCAGTCCGCCCCTGGCCATCAGGATGCTGTCCATATTTGGAACCTCTTGTGGAGGATTTTGCACTATGCTGAAGGGCAGACTGCATGGTAGGGACAAAGCAGGGTCCACTTACTTTTGGATGCCTCACTGTTTGTTTTATAAGAAAAGAGTAATGGAAAGAGTAATGGATTGATATGTTTTTCTCGCATCAAGCAATCTTGCATGCTTGTGCACATGGAGGAAGGAGTGTCCCTGGGAAGACAATGCTCTCCTAAGCAGTCTTGATCAGGCAGTATTGACCATCATTGGTCATGGTTGTGGATAAAAACTTGTATATATTGGGCAAACTCTCTCTAATGTCCATACGCACCTTAGGTCTGAACATTTAATGCAACAATGTGAAAATCTTTACTGGACCTTCTCTACAATATCTTGCACTTTCGCTCACATGACATTACTGTATCCCGATCCTCGTGAGTTATTTGTTTTATGCTTTCTTGAAAATAAAACATTTGACTTCTATACATACTTCTTCAATGATCTCATCAGTGGTCAACACCTTTCTTTGTTTTAAATATCCCAGTGCTGATTTTGAAAACTGTGGGCTCCAAACATAAGCTGCAAATGCGTTAGTGATGTTTAAACTTCTGTCGTTAGTTTCTAGGTTGCCCTTTGACCTCAAGCTTCAGTCTCTTGATTAATGGACTTTCCTATTTATAAAAGAAGCTTAGTAGAAGACAGACAGAGAGCTGTGAGTGCCAGAAAAGATCCGAGGCAACAGGCAAGTCGTCTGATACAAATACCTACACAAGCTGTCTGCACAGGCGTCACAGTCACTTACTGAACCTGAAACTCGAGCCCAGGGTCAGAGGAGGCAAGCTGTGCATGGTGCCAGCTCTTAGGGTGGTCCTCTGAATGAAGGTACAGGCCTGGTGAGGACAGCAAACTTTAAGAAGGACTCCAATCTAACACAAAAGCAAGATATTGTTTTATAATGGGGAGCTTTTGAAAAACATTTCAAGCTGAACTCCAAACAGTTAAATATGCAAATGAAATACATACTGGGGGCTGTTTTACCTGGCAAAGGTATTTCTGTCTATTAAGTCCTAAAATTTACATAGCTCTGCTACGTAGTACAGCCAGGCAGGGGACACTGCTTACACTTTGAAAATACAATGCCCATCCTTTCTTCAGTTCAAGTCTGCCTATTAGTGAGTGAAAAAGCAGCAGCAGAAAAATTAGGTCATCACTCTGCTCATTCTAACTTCTCCCCCTATTAGCACATTCTTAGTCTATACGTCTGCAAGTAGCACACCTGGTTGACTTCTACCCCTCCTTCTCCTGGTGTGAGTGCCGCTAAAGAGAGATTTTACTAGGCTTATACTCATACTAAAAGCAAGGTTGAAATCACACAATTTCATACCCGCATGTCAGTCCAACTTCGGGAGCGATTTCAGAGACATCTGTGTGGGTTCCTGCACAGATGTCAATACAAATCGCACCCCAAAGTTGCCAAAAGTAGCAATTCAGAGGGTGCCATTACCGGCAATAGCAAGTCAAATCGCAGAAGAAGTGAGAAGGACGAAACGTCAGGGCCTGATCTTGCGATATTTTGATACATGTACGCCTGACGCTGTGGTTCAGCTGTGCTCCAGTTAGGAGAGTGATCTAGTGTGCTAGTGGCAAACGCTCGCATCCACAAACTATCTATCACCCTCTGTGAGCTGATGACCGGCTGAAAGGCATTACACCTTGTATCAGTTACTGCTCTGTGGAGCTTTTTTTGTTGTTGCTGTTTGTATGCATGATTTTTAACAGCATGTTAAAATAAAAGTTTTTTAAATGGTATCACACCATATCGAGCTTTTTTTATGTGCCCTGACACCGGATGGTCATTAGGAGTACTGCATGCTGCTGGAATATCATCTCCATGAGGAAGAGGGAATCCGATGACATTACTGTTCAAAGCCTGTTATAACATCAATCTGGTGAGTAGACATCCTTGAGGGGACATTGTCACAGGATCTTCGCATGCTTTGTTCGGCACACGAGTGATGTCACCAATCATGGACAGTTGAAATTGTCTTGAAGAGCACCCCCTTTTTTGTCACGGAATATTTGTGCACCCTCTGAGCTCTGGAGAACTTTATTACTTTAATTTATCTCTTTGAATGTGAATGAGTGATCAGATTTGAACTGTGCCCTGATCACTAGCGCTGCTGTATTTTATTGATAAAGACTTTTGATGATTTTTATCATTATTTTACTATGTGTATAAGTCAAATCGCATGCTCAATCGCATCATTGTAAACCTACTCTAAAGGTCTGCTGGTGCCTGCTGAACCAATTGAATTCCTATCTGTGTATGTTCAGCTAAAGAACAGTCTAAAGAAAATATTAACCCAAGGGGACAAAGTTTCTCTCTAAAGGAGATCTGTGGTCACAGTATTCACTTTTATTTCATATCAGCATTGTAAAAACAATATTGTAGTTATATTTGACAATCCAATCAGGGGCGTAGATAAGGGGTGTTCAAACCCCCCCAGGGCCAAAATGAAATGCATGGTGTTCCTGCTCTGCAGCCGCACATGTCATCAGCGACAGGCAGTAGCACACAGAGTGAAATACATCATTAGGCAAACCCGCACACATGTTGTAGTACACTGCCAGGCTGGTCTATCGGGCTCGGGTTGAAGGCTGACAGATCTATCACCAGGCAACACAGTGGGAGCCACATTACCGCTTTACTTACTGACAGTACTTGTCCTGGCCGGGAATGCCCGGAGGAGCACAGTCCCCGCCCCCTTGCCTGTGATTGGAGAAATCATAAATCCTGCCTCTTGTTTATGTTTCAATGTTTTTATTGGAAAAGGCATAAACAGACAAAAGTGTATCTAGTCATTGTACAGTCACAACGGTATTTGGGATTTAAATACCAAGGGATTCGATACCCAGAACTCTGTTAGGATAACATAAAAACATCACCAAAAGAAATAATAAATCAAATCAAGAGTACATAAACAGGCAAAAACCAAATGTTTCCCTCAGCTTCAAATGATTGACCGACAATGATCTTACAGTACGAGCCAGCCAGAAAAAATGATACCATAGTCGAACAAACCCGACAGGAGTTTAATCCGGTCAAACTGATAAAGAGGAAGAAATAGGAAAAAGGAGAAAGAAAGAGAAAAAGAAGAAGGGGGGGAGCAGAAGGAGGGGGGGAAGGGGGAGCCACGGATCGGCACTTCCACGCCACAGAGCTGGAAATTAGAACTAGGCCACGCGCATTCTGGTGTCATTTGTAAGGTAGCAAAGCCAAGGATCCCACACTTGGTGAAAAAATGTCATTTTATCTTGCGTCAGGGCTGATAGCCTCTCATTCAGCATCAGCCAAGACAATTTGCCCTTAAGCTGTTCAAATAGGAGAGCAGCTGACTTCCAGTTTCTGGCAATTGTGATCTTTGAAGAGATAAATATAAATGTCAGTAGTCGTCTGCTGGATTTAGAGACTTCAGCCACCCTACTCCCCAGGAGTGCTTGCTTCGCTAACTTTGGCAGGTTTATCTGGGTGAGGGAATAGATGAAGTTATACACCCTGATCCAGAACCTCCTAACCCTGGGGCATGTCCACCAAATATGATAAATGGTACCTACTTGGCCACAGCCCCTGAAGCAATACGGAGTAGCTCCTGGTACAAAGGTTGCCAGTCTAGCTGGCACCATGTACCAGCGCAGCAAAACCTTATAATTGGCTTCTATTATAGAAGTATTAATGAGGGAGCGGGACGCTGCCTCCGCCATCTCACACCAGTCTTCCAGGTCAATGGTTTCCTGCAAATCGGTTTCCCACTGGACCATATAACTCAATTTAGCCGTTACACATGACAATATGGAATATACAACAGATATGTGGCCTTTAATCTTGTCATACTGCCTACACATTTGTTCCATGGGTGTAAGGGTAAATAGATCACTCTTACGGGCTAAAGTCCGTATGTAATGTGTAAGCTGAGTGAATCTATAATATTCTGTTGGAGGCATATGGTATTTGTCTATCATGGTCCTCTCGGATAGCACACCCCTATGATCACACAGGTCAGCTATCCGCAGAAGACCCTTATTAGTCCACCAATTAAACGTTTGGGGAGTGAGACCCTGGGTGAAGGCTTTGTTCTGCAACAAAGGTGCCAACGGGGTATGGGGAGATTTAAATTTATGAGTTCTAGAGAGTCTGTCCCAAATGTCCAGAGACAATGACAAAGTAGCGCACAGGATAGCCGGCCTCTCCCTAATTGGGAGCCACATAATATGGGAAATTGGACTAGAGCGACGTGAGCGAGCTTCCATAATCATCCAGATGGCCTGTGTCCTCTGGGAATGGAATCTCGACAATTGTGCCACCTGTGCGGCATAAAAATATTTCAACAGGTTCGGTAGCCCGAGTCCCCCTTTTCGCCTCGGTGTATGCAGAGTGCACCTGTTCACCCTAGGTCTCTTGTCCCCCCAGATGAACTGTAAGATTTTACGTTGGAACTGCTTAAGATCGTTATGAGGTAATGATATAGGTAACGTGCGGAAAAAGTACAATAATCGAGGTAAAACATTCATCTTTATGGAGTGTAGTCTGCCAAGCCATGATGGGGGGTGTATCTGCCACCTTGCCAAATCATCTGCCAATCGTTTAAAGAGGCCCGGGTAGTTCCTTTTGTATAGCTGACTAATGGAGGAAGTCAAATGTACTCCCAAATAGGGAAGAGCGTCCGGCTCCCACCGAAATTGGAAACATTGTTCAAGAGTTGCCTGGACACTACTAGGTAGCGATAGGTTCAGGGCCCTAGATTTACCGCGGTTAATTTCTAATCCTGAAAATTTAGAAAATGGCTGTAAAATAGCTAACAAATTGGGGAGGGAGGTGATCGGTGGGGACAAGGTCAGCCATAAGTCGTCCGCGAAAAGCAAACACTTATGTTCGTAATCGCAACAATTTATGCCCGAACGTCCTTACTAGCACGTATTTTGATCGCTAACGGTTCGATCGCCAACGCGAACAATAACGGCGATAACGGACAACCCTGTCTCGTTCCTCGCCTGATCATCAAAGGTTGGGAAGAGTATCCCTTAAGCCTTAGCGAAGCACTCGGGGAATCATATAATGTACGGAGGAGATCCAAAAAGCGCTGTCCAAAACCAAAACGTTCTAGAACATTAAACAAATAATCCCAGGAGATGGAATCAAACGCTTTCCGGATATCTAATGAAAGCAACATCCCTCTCCTAACTCCCCCATTGTCCCAGTCAGATTGGATCACTGAAATAAGATTAATTAACCGACGGGTTTGGTTAGATGCTTGTCTATTAGGGATAAAACCTGCCTGGTCGGGGTGGATATAGTCCTGAATAAATGTATTTAGTCTTTGGGCCAAAATTTTAGTAAGGATCTTTAAGTCCGTATTGATCAGGGAAATTGGGCGGTAATTGGCACAGTCTCCATGATCCTTCCCTGGCTTTGGAATCATATGTATGTATGCAGCATTCTCATGGCAGGGGAGCTCATTACCATTTCTCAAGGCATTAAAATAAGAGCAAAGGTGGGGTACTAAGATATCCAAATATTTCCTATAATAGTGACCCGGGAAGCCATCTGGTCCCGGTGCCTTAGTTGGGTGTGTAGATTCTACGCTGTTCATCCAGTAGGTCCTCTAAATGGGCTTCCAGCTGCTTAATCGTTTGTTCCCTGTCCCGTTTCGCCCTGGCCGCCACTTGAATGAGTTTCCCCCGTATTGCAGCCTTATGGGCAACCCAAGTAATCGTAGGGGACGTGTCTGACGCCTTATTAATCCTGAAATACTCTTCTATTTCTTTTTGGATTTCCGCGTAGATCATAGGATCGTTCAAAAGGCTCACATTAAGTCGCCACGGGGAGGGTTTAGACTTAGCCCATAACCCAGTGGTGAAGATCTGGAGCGGAGAATGATCCGACCAGGGGGTGGACAAAATTTTAACTGATTTAACGTAGGGGAGCAAGGGGGTGCGTATCAGGAGATGATCGATCCTGGAGTACGTGCGATGGGCCTGAGAAAAGTGTGTAAAGTCTCTGGCCGTGGGGTTGAATTCCCGCCAAGCGTCAATCAGGCCATGCAAATTAAATAATCGTGCCACCTTGCCGCTCACTATCGGTGGACGTTTTAAAATGGGCCTGAAAGAATCGGATTTGTCCATAATCCTGTCCAAGGGAACATTACTATCTCCTCCCAGTATAACTTGACCCCGAGCCTTGGGCAGCAATATTCTAAACATTTTACCAAAAAACTCAAGCTGTCCAGTGTTAGGAGCATAATATGAAATAAAGGAGACCTCCTGATCGTGGAACCGTCCCACCGCCATAATGTACCTACCACCCTTATCTTTAATTATAGAGATGGGAGTAAAAGGTGTCCGCTTCGAAAAACAGATGGCTACGCCCCCCTTTTTTTCCGGACCCCCTGCTAAATAAAATTGTGGGTATTTCACGTTTAAATAGCGGGGTGCCGAGGTTTTAGAGAAATGGGTCTCCTGTAATAAAAGGACTTCAGCTTTCTTTGCATGGTAGTACTGGAAGGCCTTAGTCCTCTTAACTGGGGAATTGAACCCGTGCACATTGTGGCTGATGATAGAATAGTCAGTAGTCAAGGCAGTGGCCATCGTGGCAGGGCAGAGCACTCTTACCTCGTGTAGATGAGAACAGAGCTGGGTTGCTGGGTCGGAGACTGTCCACCTCCAAAATTCTCAAGACCAGGATGGGTGGGGAAAGCGTGCCGATCCGGGGCTCATGTAGAGAATGGGGAGGGCAAGAGGGAATCGGAAAATAATAGAAAGAAAACAAGAAAACATTAGTAGGCCATAAGCCTAAATAACCTAACTGAAACTGTTGTAGTATACACATATAATATAAGAGAACCCGGGGGATAACCCCCACCGGAGACAACGTCCGGTACATTAGGTGCAAGGGTACCATTCTCGTCCGAGAATAAGTAGTTTCGCAATCAAGTGGCATGTATGACCACCCCAACCCAAACACGTAAAATAAAAAATTACCGAAGCAGGACAATCGGGGGTAACAAAAAAAAGAAAAAAAAACAACACTCGCCCCTGGTGCAACACCGCGGACTACCCGCAGCGGCACAAATCTCCAAGGGAGGCGACACAGGGGCGGGAAGAGTCCCCATCGGTTGTTCCCGCCCCCGTGACACCTAGCCAATAGAGGAACAACTAGTCATCCTGGCCATGAACTCCTATCCCCTATTTGGTTAACACCGTTCTGATAGCGCTATTGGAATCCGGAGGGACAATAAACTAACAGTTGAACAAATCCTCCGAAGAACGTGCAACTTGGTGAAGCCGCCATCTAATATAAAGCAATAGCGTCCTTGCAAGGTCGAACATTCAGCCCAAATACGGATCAGGCCTTTATGACCCAACTGCAGAAAGTCCCAGGGGGGGACAGAAAATAGTGAAAGTGTTCAAGTGTTCCGTTGAGCACTCTTGGCCTGCGTGCGCTTGCGGTCCTTCCATAGTGGCGAAAGAGGGCGGTCGTCCGGGCGTGAAGGAGAAGATGCCAGGGGTTCTTGCGAGATGATGCCAAGTTCAAGCAGTAGATTTTCGCCCGCTTGAAATGTAGAAAAAGAGTGGGATCGTCCTTTATATGTGAACGACAATTTAAACGGGAACGACCACCTATATTTGATCTGTCTGTCCATCAGTTGCTGAAGGAGTGGTCGGAAGGTTCTACGTTTCTGTACTGTAGACGGGGCCAGATCTGTAAAAAGCTGTATGGAAGCACCGAAAAGTGACAAGTCTTGCCTATTACGGGCCGCAAACATCATTCATCTTCTCCTTAACACGATAGTAATGCGGTTTAGCAATAACGTCTCGTGGCAATCCATCCATCCTTGGGGCTGTCAACGCTCGGTGGATACGATCGATTTCCATATGATGGGTGGAGATGTCAGGGATAAGTTCTTTCATCAACTCTCTCATAGCCCCCTCAAGGTCGGTATGGGTCTCCGGGAGACCGCGAATGCGTAAATTATCTCTACGTGAGCGATTTTCCAGGTCCTCTATTTTTATATATGCCTCCTCTAACCGGTCCAGTAGAATGGCATCAGGGGAGTAGTGGGCAAGCTGGGGAGGAGGAGACCCCTGACTAGGCTGACTGAATCAGCCATGTTCCTGTCCATTGAGGAAGCTGGAGAGTGAGCTGACTCGTGTCCCTCTGCATACAGCGCTGGGGATGGGGGCTGTGAATGTAACTCACCCCTCTGAGCAGACTCCACATCTCCCGAGGATTGAGAGGAAAAAGGATCCCTGGATGGCTCCAAGTCACTCTGCCTGCCTCCCCTCTGTGTTGCGCCGTCGGATTTCACCGCTGTGCTGCCGCGTGTGTCTGGGCGGCCGGGCGCCATATTGGATTGCGGCCAATGCTTAGGGGAAGACCCCGCTCCTCCCTTGGCTCCGGGCTGTTTGTGCTGACCCTTTCTCGGCTGGCCTCGTGCCCGCCGGTTCATCACCGTTCAGGGCTTCAATTCCGGCACTCAGATCCCGCTGCCTGCGCTGATAATCGCTTTGTTGGGTCGGGGCGCCGGGAGCTCAGCTAGATCGCGTCCTTCCCGGAAGTCCCGCACATGCGCACTCCTGCCTCTTGTTTAATGACCACTCAGGGTTCCTTCCTCAAGGCAACACAGTCATGCCACTATGCTTTGGGGAAGGAACCCTGCGAACAGGGACTTGGCTACATAAATATATATCTTCTTTTTTTACATGTATGCTAAATATGTATATTTCTACTCAATACCGACAATAGGCAGTTCTCTTAGGCCCCTCTTTTCTGGTGCAGCAATGTGACTCTGATAAGCAGAGACATCCGTGTCGCAATCCTAGGTAGAATAAACATTTCAGGACTTCTGGGAGTATTAGATAAGGAGTCTTTCCAGTTGTCGTTGTTTACTACGCAGTGTGGCTTAAAGTGTTGATTACATAAGACTTTTTCTCAAGTACCTTTCCAAGGCCAAGATGCTGAGGGAGGCTCCCCTTGCGGCTAAGCGAAATATACCCCTGAAGGTGGTACAGAGGATGTAGGGCACAAAGAAGCATGACTTAGCAGCAGGATATGAAGGTCTTGAGTGATGATCACTTGGGACCACTTGAAGGAGAAGAAGGAGGTAAGTCCTGAGAGAGTTGTAGCTCTGCACAAAGGTTAGTGCTTATGCAATTCTCAGGAAGAAGCCTGGCTGAGGATCCAATCCGGATGATCAAGCTGGTAACTGCTGCAGGAGAGTCTGTGGGACAATCCAGAGTCATGTACAGGTAATCAGGCAGGAATAGTAATAATAAGTGCTTAAAGCTATCCGGGGTCATGCACAGGTAATCAGGCAGATGAAGCAATAGGAAGGTCCTTAATACAAGCCAGGGGTCATACACTGGTGAGCAGGCAATGTAGGCAGTAACGGAGTCCTTTAAGCAAGCCAGGGTCAAAGTACAGGAGAAGAGATCAGAACAGGTCAAGGTCAATCTGGGTCACAACACGGAACACTGGTACAGGATGCAGATACAGGAACACAGGGGAGCTGAAAGACAATCCACTAATTTGGCATGAACATGAGCAGCCTTTTATAGGCCAGCAGAGGGATTCCTTAATTCATGCTTTGCGCGCACCATCGTGCATGCGCCCGCACCATCCCATTCCACTGAGCATGAGTCAGAGCGCCATTCTACTGTGCATGCGCGCCAGAAAGATGACGATAATGGCTGTTGAGATTCCTGCCAGTGTTCACACTGGCATTTCCCTGACACTGTTTCTTCATGCAGCAGACTGTACTGTTACTACTTCTAATATAGATTCCCTGTTCGCAGGGTTCCTTCCCAAAGCATAGTGTCATTACTGTGTTGCCTTGAGGAAGGAACCCTGAGTGGTCATGAAACGCTGGCTTTGTTTGACACCTATGTCAAATTATAGGTATAAATACATTCTAAGATTTAATCTACAATAGAGTGCTGACGACCTTCTTCCCTTTATTGTGGTTTTGCATGGCACGGTACCATCACCTGGTGTCACGACAAACACCGTTTAGCTAAACAGTCAAAATACTGTAAGGAACTCAGTTTTACAGCCCAACTCTTGCAAATCTGAAAATTCTCTCTTGCAGTGGGGCCACAATTGCCCTCAATACAATATTGATGTCATTCGATATCAAACTTTGATAGCAAATCATATAAAACTTTCAAAGTATAGTAAAAACTTGCTTTGAGAGTAACTTGGTTTGAGAGGGTTTTGCAAGACATGCAAAATTTATAAATACATTTTGACTTGATATACAAGCGATGTCTTGATATACAAGTAGCATCATGTCACAACTGCATATAAAAGAGAAGAGAGGCACCTCTAAGTGTAGCAATATGAGTACATTTAATGAATGTACAACATTTAGAATCTTACACGGTTGATGATTAAAACAGGTACATCTAAATACGCAGGCATCTGGGGTAAAGATGTCCACACAGACCGTCCTCCTCACCGTCATTGATGTCATCCCTTCCACGCTCCGCTCTAAGCCTCGCTTTCAGATCATTCTACTGCAAATTAGTCTTGATTGCAGACAACTTTACCCCAGATGCCTGCATACTTAGATGTGCCTGTTTTAATCATCAACTATGTGAATTGCTAAATGTTGTACCTTCATTAAATGTAACTATATTGCTATACTTAGGCCACGTACACACGAGGGAATAAATCCGCTAAACATGGTCCGACGGACCATTTCAGCCGAAAAATCCGCTCGTGTGTAGGGGCAAACGGACCGTTTTGGCCGGATTTCTCCATCGGAAAAGTTTCAAAGCATGCTTTGGAACTTTTCCGCTGGAGAGCTGCCCGTCGGATATGTCCGCTGGTTAGTACGGCAAACCAGCGGACATATCTGCCCGCACATGCGTCGTATCCTGTGAATGGATCTGACGCATGCGCGCGGAAGTGTTTACTTCCTGGTGCGGTGACGTGGCGGCGTCAACGTCACCGCCGCATCACCGCGCTGTCCGCCGGCGGGGAATTTGATCCGATAGTGTGTACAGCCATCGGATCAAAACATCCCACCGTAAATATGCGCTGTAAACGGTCCGGGGACCGTTTACAGCGGATAAATCCCATCGTGTGTACAAGGCCTTAGAGGCGCCTCTCTTCTCTTTTATACTCTGTAGCTCCTGCTGGATTTTGCTTCTAATCCCCTTGTGGAGGCTGCCATTTGTGGATGGACAGTTTATGGTTACACAACCTATCACATTGCTATAATCTTTTTATATAGACTAAACTGAAGGACTTATGAATAAATGGTTGTGGAACAAATCATTTGAGTTTTCATTATTTTTAATGGGGAAATCTGCTTTGATATACAAGTGCTTTGGATTACAAGCATTCTTCCGGAAAGAAATATGCACGCAATCAACCAAACTACCAAATTATGCTTGCAATCAACCAAACAGGTTTAACTGTATATGTGTAGGAGTATGGTATGTGACACCAATCATGTTGAAAGGTGGCTGTTAAAAGGCTAGAAGGGAGATACTCCCCAAAAACATTCACAGTCATTTACTTATCTAAGCATTATGTTACATCACTGGGTATTGTTTTGTCTTTTTTTGTATATGGATTACAATACAATTGTATGATTTTAGTCTCAGACTCATATGTGGCACCTTCGAAATCCCAACTCCTTTTCTTTTTTGGGGGTAGATATTTTGGAGTATGATAATAAAGTGATGTGGTATCTTGGTTACCTCTCATGCAACAATAATTTGTATTATTGTAGGGGAGAGTAAAAACACTTTTACTTACTTGATTCTCCATTCCTTCAGCAGCTGGCGCTCCCCAATGTTCTGGCAGTGGATTGTCCCTCAGTGTCATCACATTCAATGCAGGGCTATGGACCCTCAAGGCATGTCTTGGTGACATCAGGACCTTGGATCACTGGAGCCTTGGGGGAGCAGTCTTGCACCATGGAGGAAAGGTGGATCAGGTAGATAATCTCTTTTTCTATGCCCCCTATACTTATGCAAGCAGTTAACCCATGCAGTGTAGGCACAACCCCATTGCAAGGGAGAATTTTAAGTTTCTTGGGGTTCAGCTCTAAAGTGACCAGATTGTTCCTATTGGGCCAAAGTTATAGGCTGCTGCTGTGACTACCTGCTTCATTGGATTTCCGTACACCCTGCAGGTGATGCAGGACACACAGCACTTATCCGTACTTTGGCAGGAAAGCACTGGCACCCATCCAGGCACTAACATTCTCCTTCACTTATAAAGTAACAATAACGAAATAGTGAAAAGCCTAAACCACAGTCTGGCAATGTGGGGAGAAAGATGTTGATTTATAGTATGCTACTCTCAATGTCAAACATATTTTGAAAGCTTTTCAAGCTGAAAATAAAATAAAAGCCAAGCTACTTTAGTTTGTCCGTCAAAGTCTCTTGCTGAAGTACCTTCTAAACTCTTGTCATATGGTATATGCAAACACATAAAGTGCATTGCAGGCAGAAGAAGCCTATAACCTGGACACCCATTATATCACCATTATGCCGCAAACTGAATATGTCTAAATCTTGGCTTAGCTGAAAGAGTCAATTCATTGATGCAATTACTACTATTCAATATTAAAAAAGAAATAGAATTTTGGAAACAGCCCAAAAAAAGTCAGGCAGGGGACAAAGAACGAGTCAAAGTAATGCTTGTGGCTTCCACATGTAGTGCTTATCCCCCGTAGAAGCTGCTGATGATGATGGGTTATCTGTTCTACCATTCTATAATAGTGCACAGAAAGTAGGCCACAGACAACTGGATAGTGGATAAATTAGTATATTATAATAAGGCAAGGCACGGTAACACAAAAAATAAAGCAATAAAAGGTCAAATATAATGTTAAAATGCGTAAGGCTAACTGATAGAGTTGGGCGAATGGTTTGGTCCGAGCGTGAGTTCGGGCCGAACATTGACCGTTCTTTGTTCGACTAACATCTGAATTATGGGGTGTTCGACTGTTTACTCACCGAACGACCACAATGCACACACTTTATCGCCGCACAGTGCATTGGAAGCCCTAAATGGCTGAAGCAATGAAAACTTTGCCAATCAGGGCACAGAGCACTGTCAGAGCCATAATTGGATAAAGTAATGATGATATCCAATCATGGCACATTGCTCTTAGTCCCGCCCCACACTATAAAAACATTCCCCCCATAGCCATCATTTAAATTGTGATATTGGTGTGGAAAGAGAAAGAACAGGGCTCTGTTCAGTGCTAATAGCGAGTAGGGATGAGCCAAACACCCCCCCGGTTCGGTTCACACCAGAGCTTGCGAGCAGGCAAAACATTGTAAACAAACATGAAAAATCAAAAGTGCTCATTTTAAAGGCTTATATGCATGTTATTGCCATAAAAAGTGTTTGTGGACCTGGGTCCTGCCCCTGCAAAAAAAAGTTTTAAAAAATGGCAGTTTTTCAGGAGCAGTGATTTTAATGATGCTTAAAGCGGAGTTCCAACCACAATTAACATTTTTTAAATGTATGTCCTTTCATCCTGCGTTTTTATAATATAAATCCGGTCACTTACAGTCTACTATCCCCCGCCGCTCTGCATAGTTATTAAAAAAAGATTATAAGTTTAGAAAACTATGTCTACATCGTTGTCATTTTGCTTGTGGGCATTGTAGTCTTGAAGTCTTGGATGGGGAGTGATAATTGGACAGAGCACGGCATCCTGGGAAATGATGACACACATTTCCCAGGAGCATTAGAGGGAGATGATGTCAGAATCCTAGGTGATTTCAAAGGCAGATTTTGTGAGACTGCATAGCAATAGGCATTTCCAGATGAGTAAAAACAATTTTTTTTTCTTTTTTAGGTCTAATGAGCACAATAATGAAAACATTTTGGGATGGAAACTCCACTTTAAAGTGAAACAATAAAAATGAAATATTCCTTTAAATATAGTGTCTGGGGGTGTCCTTAGTATGCCTGTAAAGTAGAGCATCTTTCTGTGCTTAAAACAGTACCACAGTACCACAGCAAAAAGACATTTCTAAAGAAAGAAAATGTAATTTAAAACTGCTTGTGGCTGTAATACATTGTCGGATCCCAGCAAAATTAATTGAAAAAAAAAGGCATGGCTTCTAGTCCATTACCAGGCCCTTTGAGTCTGGGGTCTGGCATGAATATTAAGGGGAAACCTGCACCAAAATAAAAAAAATGGCATGGGAGTAACCCCCAAAATCCATACCAGACTCTTATCCAAGCAGGCAACCTGGCAGGCTGCAGGAAAAGAGATGGGACGAGAGAGCACCCCCTGCCTCCTGAACCATACCAGGCCACATGTCCTCAACATAGGAAGGGTGTTTTGGCACCCCCACAAAACACATTGTCCCCATGTTGATGGAGACAATGGCCTCTTCCCCACAATCCTTGACCGGTTTTAAAAAAAAAAAGTGTGCCCGCGATGTAACTTCATCTTTCGATGACAGCACCGACAATCCAAAAAAATGGAAAAAGCGAGCTAAAGGAGTCTGCCCATAAATCGCCTGGTGGAACTTGACTTTGGCAATGCTTCAGCGGCTGCACATGCAGCAATGGGCTGTCAACGAGTACCTGTGTGCCTATGGCACAACGACAGGCTCAGGTCGGCTTGGATTTTTCCCCCCATGCCAATGGCTGCTGATAAAGGATGCATGCACTATTCTGTCACAATTTGAGGAGGCCACAAGGAAGGTGAGCTGTGACAATGCATGCATCAGTGACACTATCCCTGTTGTGTTCCTTCTGGACTCTGCATGGCATTATGGACAGGGCACTTGTGACAGAACAGTGGGAGTAAGAGGAGAACTTCCTTTCCTCTCAGGGAATGCTTTATGGAGATACGATTCTTGCCACGCCACAGAATACACAAGAGGAGAGGACAGTTTTGGAGACATTGAAGCAGAGCAAGACATACATCAGGCCTTATCAAATGGTTTTCCATTCCCAGAACCCTTGGCTTGGAGGAGGCAGTTACGTGGCTGGGAGGAGGCAGTTCCAGATACTGTAATTCTCAGTGACTCGAGGAGTCTGCTTCTCATGCCTCTGCAAACTTGTGGTGCATGGACTCCCTCATTCTTTAAAGTCTGCAAAAAGAACCCAGAGAATATGTGGCATCAAGAAGAAGGATCAATATTGGTTGGCAATCTTCCTTAACCACAGTTATAAGGGGAAAGTCTCGGAACTCATCCTGCCCCCACAGAGGGAGCAGAAGATGACTTTTCTTGAGGACGCCTTAAAGAGGAGTTTATGTAACGCTTTTCCCGATTCTGTTAGGTTACAGTCTGGTGGAAAACATTTTTTTATCTTTCTGTTGGAGAGGAGCAGGAGAGCAGGGGGCTGCCTTGTGATGTCTTTCAAAAAATGTAGTCTTCAGCGCCCAGAGCTGTTAGCTTCCACATCCCATAGTCCCAAGCCTAGAGTCTTCATTATATGATGGGAGATTTTCTGGGGGTGTGTTGGAAGGCAACATGAGTTAATATAATATTTCTGGAGGTTCTACATATCTGTTTCCTATTCCCAAGATCCTTTAGGCTGATACTTGCAGTTCCATGGTTTTAAAAGGTACAGAGGAATTTGGCCCTAAGCAGAATCTGCATAGCAGGGGGGCCTGGCTCATATGTGTCTAAAACAATAAGATGAGAATCAGTGATTACCACTCTACAAGAAAGCTTGAGGAAGACTGCCCTATGAACACTCTGATACATCCAAAACCAAGTGGGGCTGGCAATGGGGGGTATTTGTATTTGTGATGTTTCATTGTCATCATATGCTCTATAGATATCTGCTGTTTAGTGTGTGATATTCCTATTTTTTTGGCAAATAAATGAGATATTGTTTAATAAGTAGATGTGTCTGTCTTAATAGCTAGCGTTATATCACTAGGCCTAACATACTCTCGATAGTCTAGAAATTAGTAGATGTACAGTGCCTTGCGAAAGTATTCGGACCCCTTGAACTTTGTGACCTTTTGCCACATTTCAGGCTTCAAACATAAAGATATAAAACTGTATTTTTTTGTGAAGAATCAACAACAAGTAGGACACAATCATGAAGTGGAACGAAATTTATTAGATAGTTCAAACTTTTTTAACAAATAAAAAACTGCAAAATTGGGCGTGCAAAATTATTCAGCCCCCTTAAGTTAAGACTTTGTAGCGCCACCTTTTGCTGCGATTACAGCTGTAAGTCGCTTGGGGTATGTCTCTATCAGTTTTGCACATCGAGAGACTGACATTTTTGCCCATTCCTCCTTGCAAAACAGCTGGAGCTCAGTGAGGTTGGATGGAGAGCGTTTGTGAACAGCAGTTTTCAGTTCTTTTCACAGATTCTCAATTGGATTCAGGTCTGGACTTTGACTTGGCCATTCTAACACCTGGATATGTTTATTTGTGAACCATTCCATTGTAGATTTTGCTTTATGTTTTGGATCATTGTCTTGTTGGAAGACAAATCTCCGTCCCAGTCTCAGGTCTTTTGCAGACTCCATCAGGTTTTCTTCCAGAATGGTCCTGTATTTGGCTCCATCTATCTTCCCATCAATTTTAACCATCTTCCCTGTCCCTGATGAAGAAAAGCAGGCCCAAACCATGATGCTGCCACCACCATGTTTGACAGTGGGGATGGTGTGTTCAGGGTGATGAGCTGTGTTGCTTTTACACCAAACATAACGTTTTGCATTGTTGCCAAAAAGTTCGATTTTGATTTTATCTGACCAGAGCACCTTCTTCCACATGTTTGGTGTGTCTCCCAGGTGGCTTGTGGCAAATTTTAAATGACACTTTTTATGGATATCTTTAAGAAATGGCTTTCTTCTTGCCACTCTTCCATAAAGGCCAGATTTGTGCAGTATACAGTATACAATTATTATCCTATGGACAGAGTCTCCAACCTCAGCTGTAGATCTCTGCAGTTCATCCAGAGTGATCATGGGCCTCTTGGCTGCATCTCTGATCAGTCTTCTCCTTGTATGAGCTGAAAGTTTAGAGGGACGGCCAGGTCTTCGTAGATTTGCAGTGGTCTGATACTCCTTCCATTTCAGTATTATCGCTTGCACAGTGCTTCTTGGGATGTTTAAAGCTTGGGAAATCTTTTTGTATCCAAATCCGGCTTTAAACTTCTCCACAACAGTATCTCGGACCTGCCTGGTGTGTTCCTTGTTATTCATGATGCTCTCTGCGCTTTAAACAGACCTCTGAGACTATCACAGTGCAGGTGAATTTATTTATCATCATTAGTCATTTAGGTCAACATTGGATCATTCAGAGAGACTCACTGAACTTCTGGAGGGAGTTTGCTGCACTGAAAGTAAAGGGGCTGAATAATTTTGAACGCCCAATTTTTCAGTTTTTTATTTGTTAACAAAGTTTGAAATATCCAATAAATTTTGTTCCACTTCATGATTGTGTCCCACTTGTTGTTGATTCTTCACAAAAAATTACAGTTTTATATCTTTATGTTTGAAGCCTTAAATGTGGCAAAAGGTCGCAAAGTTCAAGGGGACCGAATACTTTCGCAAGGCACTGTATATAATTAGAATATGCACTGTTTGTTTGCCCTTTTCCAATATGGTTGCTATGCTCTCTCTTCCCAAGGATGAGGTCATCAAGACGAGCAGAGGATAGCAAGAGGTTGTGTGGATAAGTGGATGGAGAGACAGAGATGTGAAGAAAGAAAGAACCATGAATTCCTGCTAAGAGAACACAGGCTGTGTAAGTGCTGCTGCTGCAGATTCATCTCACTGAGACATACGTAGAGACTATTAGGCCGGAATCACACTTGTGCAGTGCGAATTTCAGCTCTCTTATCTCTGCAGAGAGATTACAGAAGTGTTCAGCAGATTAGCTCAATTTTAGCTGCAAATTTGGAGACCTGGGAGAAGTTACAGGGGAGAGGAGAGTGGGGGGAAGTGTATTGAGCTGAATGAGAGAAATTCCTGAAGAGAAATGAACACATCTGCGAATCAGCTGCGTACCCATAGAAGATAATGGGCCTAAATTCGCACCTGAGCCGCACCACAAGGCATAAAATACGCACACGTTTTTTCTGCAATGCGCAGTGCGAATGCATCGCACATATGTGAACCAGCCTCATTGAAAACAATGGGCCAGATTCAGACACATCTGCTTATTTTTAGGCAGGCGTAGTGTATCTCAGATACACTATGCCGCCGTAACTATCAGCGTCAGGTTCCTTATTCAGAAACTAATTACGCTGTAAGTTACGGCGGCGTAGTGTATCTGTGGCGGCGCAAGGCCGTGCAATTCAAATTTGGAAGATGGGGGCGTGATTCATGCAAATGAATCATGACCCCACGTAAGTGAAGTTTTTTTTGGACGGCGCATGCGCCGTCCGTGGGCGTTCCCAGTGCGCATGTGCAAAATCACGTCGCTTTTTCTCAATGTAAACGACGTGAACGTAACTTACGTCGAGCCCCATTCTCGAACGATTTACGCAAACAACGTAAACGACTTACAATTCGACGCGGTCCCGACGTCAATACTTAATATTGGCTGCGCCTGCTATAGCAGGGGTAACCTTACGCCGCTCGAACGCTTACGCAAACAACGTAAAATACGACGCGCCACCGCAAGTACGTTTCTGAATCGGCGTAAATAGCTCATTTGCATATTTTACACGAAAAACGACGAAAGCGCCACCTAGTAAATATGCAACTAAGATACGACGGTGTAAGCAAATTACGCCGCTTGTATCTTAGAAGAAAGCCGGCGTATCTTCTTTTATGAATAGCAAAAAAAGATACGCCGACTATTCTTAGTATTTACGCAGCGGGGGGTAGATTCATATATCTCTGAGATCCGACGGTTGGATCCATGCGGCTGATTCATCGAATCAGGTTCCGCAAAGATCTCCCTTAGATTCGACAGGTGTAAGTGACTTACACCGTCGGATCTTAGGCTGCAATCTCCCGCTGGCCGCTAGGTGGCGCTTCCGTTTGTATACGCGACGAATATGCAAATGAGGAGAACCGCCAATTCAGAAACGAACGCTCGGCCGTCGTTTTTTTTTTACGTCGTTTGCGACGTCATTTGGAGCAATGCACGCTGGAAAATTTAGCCCGCAGCGCATGCGCAGTTAAATCGGCGCAGGGACGCGCCTGATTTAAATAATACACTCCCCCTAGCCACAAAATTTGAATTCCGCCGGGGGATTTACGAGCCGCCGGTGCCACTTTAGAGGCAAGTGCTTTGTGAATACAGCACTTGCCTCAAAAACTGGCGCTGGCGGATCGTAAATAAGATAGATTACGCGGATCTAAAGATCCGCTGATCTATGTGAATCTACCCCCGTATCTATAGATACGCTGGCGTAAATGCTTTCTGAATCTGGCCCAATGTATTTAGAAATGTTCTGCGTATTGGATGCGGTTTAAGCCACAACCAATTTGCATAGGTGTGCATCCGGCCTTAATGATTTCATATTCCTGTTTGGAAAATACTTTATGTTGGATGGTTCACTTAATGTTATTTCTTCAATACATGGACTTTTTAAATACAATGCTGTGTAGATTACTGTCTATGTGGAGATATATTTCTCAATTGGGATGTCACTTGCTATTCACAAGCCCCGATTGAGTGGAGGCACTGTGCTTGTTAAAGTGCCTGTCCTGATCACACAGATTATAAAGACTCTGCTCCTAAATACTATACAGGTGACGCCATCATACCTCAGTAGCTGCAGAAAGAGAGAAAAATAGCGCTACACTGACACCCAAAGACCAATTTTTCCGCACCTGTCAGACAGGTGCATATCATTTCAATTTTTGACAGCAAGGCCAGTTCTTGCTTTCATCAATAGTACTTCTATAGGTTTACGGTGTGAAGGCACCAGCAACACCTGAAGCCCTGTTACTTCTACCCAAAGTCTGTGAAAAAAACACCAGAATGTATCTAAAAAATCTCTAATCTTGTTCCCAGTGCACAAAATGATGCCCTTATTTTACAGATTAGCTCCCCAAGCCGTTGTTTATAAAATAAAGCTTGAATAGAAAATGATTTTTTTTTTGGCTTTATAAATGTCATTATTGTTGCAGCATGCTCTATACACGGCAGACTGAGGTCTGGTTCACACCTATGCAGGTTGCAGTATTCCAGGTGCATTTTGTGTTTTTCAATACACATTTTTGATTCATTGAAGCTTAGAGAAAGTGCACCAAACCTGCAGGTAATACCTCAGGTCTATGGCTCAGTGTAGGTAACCCGCATGTGCACTGCACCTGTGGATCAGTTTTAAAGTAGCATGCTACCAACTGTAGAACATATATTCCCATATATAAAATGTGATTTTAGAATATATACTGACCTTTAATAATAATCTTCCATTCAGTAATCTCCTTTGCTACGGGTTTTGCGAGCTGTTGCTGTCCCAGGCAGAGAGCAATTGGTATAGCAATTGTCTGTGACAAGAGCTGGCACTATACAAGATTAATCGGTTTTATGCGGCTCTGCTCCCTCCACAGCCATGCTTCCTCTAGCACTGGCTCCATTCAGAACACTGATGCTCTGGGATGGTGGGTCGGGAACCCGTGGTCTCGGCTTGCCAACCCGCCATCCCAGAGCTGAAGATTGCGGGCCAAGTCAGAGGGCTCTGTGGGTCACATGTTGGGCACCCCTGGTATGAACAGTGAGATATAAATATACCAATAGTAGAGGAAAAGCCAAAAAAAAACTAATAGCCAATCAAAGAAGGTGTCCTGGAGTGCACTCTATACCGATACCCCAGTCGGTGAGTATGCATAAGTGTTCATGAACGGGGTACCCCTAGAAGGTGTGCGAGTGATACCTGCCGCCTAATCTGTAATGTTAAGCCGGCTATCATTGGGCTGCTAGTAAGAAGCAGTCTCTTTTAGTCCAAACTGTGGGCAATAAGGCACTACAGTAAGCACAGCTACTCTATTTATCACTTCTGGTACTCAATGGATTCGGTCCTCATGATCGGGGCCCCCATGGTAAGGTTCTCATGATTAGGTCCCCATGGTAAGTTTCTAGTGGTCAGACTCTCACCGGTACTTCCTGCCTGTAGGAAAACACGTGACAGGTCCCTCCAGCTCTGGTCCCAGGGCAAGAAACAACCTTGCTGGTGCTCAGTCCTCAGGCTCTATGGACACACGAATCACTACAATGGCACCCTGGTCTCTGCAAAGGCCCAGTCTCTTGGCACTCTTATGTGGGTGCAGACATCTCAGTAACGGGTCTGCACTCCCAGGTCTCCTCTCTGACACCTCTATCTCTATCAGAAAACATATCCCAGCATCCCATTCGGCCTGCTGTATCTTCTCTCTGTCGCTGATTAGCTCAGGTCTGTGGCTACCAGGAGGAAGGGCGAAGGAGTGAGTGGAGGATAATACACAGAGCCACTCCTGTCGGCAGCAATAAAGAGAGGGAAAAATAGCTGGCTGGAGAACATACAGCCCCGGGTTCCTCCAGTCTGCTACACATTGGAGGGGGTGAAGGAGAATAGCGGCTGTTCTGTGTTCTGTACTGTGCCAATTTTTGGATATGGCCATCTTGGTTAAAGCAGGGTTTTGCTTCTGCATGTCAGAGCCTCCAGGAAGGAGAACAGCGAGCAGCACAGTAGTGACACGTACAAGTTTTACTCCACATCTTCTGATACTAGCAATTAAAGACAGCAGTGCCTTACATCTCACACTGCAGATATATAAATTTGACACTCATTTCCCAAGAGGCCACTTGGCTTAGGAAGGGCAGAAAACCCACCGCGGTCCAGGAACTAGGCAGATAAGCAAATCTGCCTAGTAACAACAATTTACAGGCAAGAATTTTTTTTTAACATAATATTTTATTTTACATTACAGGGAAGCTATTGTGATCAAGTTTCATTTTAGGATGGACCTTCGCTTTAAGTTGGCTCACCATTTCTGGTGTCAGGCAATGAGCTCTTAATGATAGCCTCTGGCCTATCCTTGGCCACTCTGTGTCCCTGGTCCTGCAGCTTCCTGAGAGATGTGACATAAGTATCCCAAAAGGCTGCAGAACCAGATCATTCTGACCTAAGCAATAATGGCTTTGGGGGCAGGGCCAGAAGAAAAATATTAGAAATATATCAACAGAAAAAACACTCACACGCATTTACCATTTTTTGAGTTAAGGATGAATTCAAGTAAAGTTTCTTAGTGTTCCCCTTACCATAGCAAAATGTTACTACATCTGTCAAGCTGCACAGTAACCAAATTCCTATATAGTTTTAGGCCATCTGCCAGTAAAACCTCTTTGCAGCTCCTCCTTTATATTACAGCCAAACTAGATGGGCTATCATCTCTCCTCCCTGTATGGCCCCACCCCAGGCCATCACAGGAAGTCTATATTAACTGTTGCACTGCAGGTCTGCTTTGCTGTTCAACTTTGTTTCGTAGCTTGCTCCTGTCTGCCGTGTGCTACGTTTACCTTTCTGTGTACCGATTTTGGCTCGTCTCTGACTACTCCTGTTTGCCTGACCTTTTGGCCTGTCCTTTGGTTACCCTTGTCTGCCTGTTGCTCCAACCTCGGCTTACCCATCACCATCCTATGTGTCCTCAGTGACTGCTTCCCCTCTCTCCCTACGGAGCGTGACCTGGGGGACCCCAGGGGCCGCGACTGGGTTCAGTTGCAGAGAAGGCCATCCTTACCACTTGAGGCTCTGGTGAACACCTGCTGGACCTTAGACTCTGCTCCCTGGGGAATCTTGGGTTCACATTTCCTGTCCATCTGCAGCAGTCTGCTATTGGGTTCACTACCTTGTGGTGCACCCCTGTCTCCATCAGGGTGCATTTGTCACCTGGCCACAGGTGACCTGACAAGAGGAACAAAAAAGCAGAGAGAAATTACAGTTTGTGCATTGGAGAGAGACAAGTACACACTATAGAAATATGTGCTTTGTTTAAATTTCAACTCTGAGGTTTACAACCACTTTAAAGCCCAACTCATCACAAACCTTTATCTAGTGTTAGAAGAGTAGGGAATGGTTACAAACGTTGTCAGGTTTTTACTGTTGTCTGGGAGAAGGCTTCTTACTTCCTGCTGCCTAACAGGACAGGAGTTGAAGGAAGACCTACCCACTTTCTAATTGATGGGAGTCAGACAGCACAGCAAATGAGGGACAATCTCTCCCAAAGCAAACTAGACAGCAATAAAACACATTTCAGTAGAAGGACAAATGCTTAGAACCTCTGTCAGGATTGTATTGCTGTGATTCCATTATGGGGATTTTCCCTCACTTCCTGTCCAGGTGACCATACCTTTCAGAAATGATAAAGAGGGACACCTTTTATCACATAGTTGGTAGGCAAAGGACATGCCACATCCTGCCACATCCCAGGTTACATGGACCACAAAGATCCAATTTACAGAAAATGATTGGCTAAACCAAGTGCTTTTTGACTGATTTTCAACATAACAAATGCCGCAACATGACCTTGGATAAAATGTTTAATGCAGCACAACACTTGATAGTAAAATAGTACATTTTGTATAGAGATATACACATCAGACCAAAAAGAGGGGCAACTGAGGTTGCACAAGGGACAGTGGGATTTGATCTCAAAGGAGGGGCAGTCCTTCCAATTGAGGGACAGTTGGGAGCCACATAACTGATATACAGATGTGCTCATAAGTTTACATACCCTGGCAGAATTTATGTTTTTTTGGGCCATTTTAAGAGAATATGAATGATAACACAAAATCATTTATTTCACTCATGGTTAGTGTTTGGCTGAAGCCATTTATTATAGGGCTGTTACTGATTAAAATGTTCCTGTTCGATTAATCAATTTTTTTTTTTAATCGATTAATCGACTAATCCTACTATTTTTAGCTGATCTCCTTGCATTGCAACTCTGCATTAGTCAGTGGTAAATGTGGTATACACTATATACAATCACAAGACACTAGTTAGTTTCCACAATCCATGACTTAACTTCACCGTTCACACAAATACGTTTTAAATTAAAATTGTAGCGCTGACTTAAGTAATTTTTTCTTATTAAACTTTAAGAAAAACATAGAAAGTTCATTTAACTTTAATTATAAAACGTATCTGGTATATTGACTGTCAGTCACTTTATAGTAGGAAAGTAGGCATCACTTTAGCCAGTCGCGCAGACATACCCGATTGTTTACATTTTCTGGAAGCAGACTTGATCGCATTTTATTGACAAAATACCCTGAAATACTGAACAGTAGATATGTGCATTCCCGTTCGTACGAATGTTATTTTCGTACGAAAGTGTTCATTTTCGTACCCGCAGCATAATGTGTACATACGAAAAAATTAAAGCACCAAAATACGAAAATTACGAGATTACGAATGAGCCGCATAACGAACAACCGCAAATATGAACGAATGATCCGACGAAAAAAAACGACAAAACGAAAACGGCAAAAGAACAAAAATTACATCTATAACAAAAGATTTACATTCTGTATTTTGTTTGAATCCTTTTTCTGTTTGTTTTCAGTCGTATGTTCATTGTTCATATGACATCTATAACAAAAGATTTGCATGCTGTATTTTGTTTCAATCCTTTTTCTGTTTGTTTTCAGTCCTATGTTCATTGTTCATATGACATCTATAACAAAAGATTTGCATTTTGTATTTTGTTTCAATCTTTTTTCTGTTTGTTTTCAGTCCTATGTTCATTGTTCATATGACATCTATAACAAAAGATTAGCATGCTGTATTTTGAATCCAAAATACGAACAGAAAAAAGGAATTTAAAATACAGAATGCAAATCTTTTGTTATAGACGTCATATGAACATACGACTGAAAATAGCAAAAGAAAAGGGTTTCAAGATACTGCAAATCATTGACGAAAATTCACGAAAATTATTGTCTAACAAGTAACGAACATGAATTAAACAGAATAACGAACCATCCCGCATGTACGAAAATAAAACAGTAACGAAAATACAAAACGATCGGAATACGAAAAAATCGCGTCATACGAAAAACGAACGGGAACAAACAGGAAAACGTGCGTCTTACGAAAAACGAACGAAAACGAAAAAACGGAACGATACGAAACAGAACTAGTCAATGTGCACATGTCTACTGAACAGTCTTTTGCACAGAACAGATGTTGCCGATACACAAAGAATTGTCTGCACAAAACTGCTTAGGACAGGAAAACGATGGTTATTTTTTGTATACTCTTTTTAAATCATAATGGCAACAGAAACTACCCAAATGACCCTGATCAAAAGTTTACATACCCTGGTAATTTTGGCCTGATAACATGCACGCGAATTAAAGGAACACTTTTTTTTGTAAAATAACAAACATGTTATACTTACCTCCACTGTGCAGCTCGTTTTTCACAGAGTGTCCCTGAACCCTGTGTTCTGGTGTCCCTCGGCAGCTGTCTTGGCTCTTCCTTGCAAGAGCTTTCCACCTTCATGCGAGCTAGCTCGCATGGTAGAAAGCATTTGCGGGTGCGCTCCGGTGATACAGTGGAGGGCATAGCCGCCAACTGTATCCAATCAACGGCCAGGCTGGGATTAAAGAGGATAGCGGGACGAGCGCAGGACTTTCAAGGGGTGAGGTAAGTAAAACGGAGGTTCGGGGGGGGGGGGCGGTATCATCGGATGTTTTTTCACCTTAATGCATAGGATGCATTAAGGTGAAAAAACAGTTACCTTTACAACCCCTTTAAGGGTTTGAATGGCTATTAAAGGCAACCATCCACACCTGTGATCTGTTTGCTTGTAATTAGTGTGTGTATAAAAATGTCAATGCGTTTCTAAACTCCTGACAGACCCTTTCATATTTCATCCAGTGCTGCACTGACGTCTTGGGATTCTGAATCATGGGGAAAGCAAAATAATTGTCAAAGGATGTGCAGCAAAAGGTAGTTGAACTGTATAAAACAGGAAATTGATATAAAGATATCCAAGGAAATGAGAATGCCAATCAGTAGTGTTCAAAACTCTAATCAAGTATTGTAAAATTAGGGTTTATGTTAAAACTAAACCACGGTCAGGTAGACCAATTACGATTTCCACAACTGCCAGGAAAATTCTTTGGGATGCAAAAAAAAAAACACAAATAACTTCAGGAAAAAAAAGAACTTTCTGAAAACATGTGGTGGAAAACATGTGGTGTGGCTCTCTCAAGATGCACAATAAGGAGGCATTTAAAGAAAGATGGGCTTCATGGTCGAGTCACCAGAAGAAAGCCATTACTACGCAAATGACACAAAGTATCCCACTTACAATATGCCAAACAGCACATAGACAAGCCTCAAACCTTCTGCCACAAAGTCATTTGGAGTGATGAAACCAAAATGTTGCTTTTTGGCCACAACCATAAACGCTACATTTGGAGAGGAGTCAACAAGGCCTATGATAAAAGGTACGGAGGTGGATCGCTGATGTTTTGGGGATGTAGGAGCTACAAAGGCAAAGGAAATTTGGTCAAAATTGTTGGCAAGATGAATGCAGTATGTTATCAAAAAATACTGGAGGAACATTTGCATTTATCATCCAGGAAGCTGTGCATTGGGTGTACTTGGACATTGCAACATGACAATGATCCAAAACACGACTTGTCATTGGCTACAGCAGAAAAAAGTGAAGGTTCTGGAGTGGCTACCTCAGTCTCCTGACCTCAATATCATTGAGCCACTCTGGGGAGATCTCAAATGTGCAGTTCATGCAAAACGCCCCAAGAATTTACAGGAACTGGAGGCTTTTTGCCAAGAAGAATGGGCAGCTTTACCATCTGAGAAGATAAAGAGCCTCATCCACAGATACCACAAAATACTTCAAGCTGTCACTGATGTTAAAGGGGGCAATACACAGTATTAAGAACTGTGGTATGTAAACTTTTGATCAGGGTCCTTTGGCTAGTTTTTGATAATAACAAAGACAGTTGATTGGTAATAAATGGTAATATTAAATGATAATAAATGGCTTCAGCCAAACACTAACCATGAGTGAAAGAAAATTCTTTGTGTTATTCATATTCTCTGAAAAATGGTCAAGAAATCATAAATTCTGCCAGGGTATGTAAACTTATGAGCACAACTGTATGTATGATAGGACAGGAGAAGAAATCCCCTCTAGGCTGGACACAGACAGCATTTAAAACTGTATGCACAAATCTATTGGATAAGGAAACATACAGCAATTAAAACGTTACATTTTTTTTAACTTCCCCACTATATCGAAAAATCCCAAACTTTTTAGTCTGAGTCAGGCTTTAACTCCTTTTGCCAAAACAAAAACTGTTCTGTTTATTTTTTTAACCTCTTCCATGTTTTTAGGGCCGCAATGCGGCTCTGAATTGCCGGGAGGCCGTCTATGCCAATGCCTGGCGGCTGCGATGTCCTCCCTTTTCTTTTTGTTGCTTTACACGATCTGTGGATGTGGCACTTTTACCAGAGCCTACACACAATTTCTACTAAACTAAGGAATAATTCACTTGGAAAGTGACAATCACAATTCCCTTGCAAGGTGAACTGACTATTTGCCTTTAGTAAATCAACCCCAAAGTGTGCAAAACACACAATAAATGTGAGACACTATAAATGTATTATGTAGAATCTGGATACCAGTACAAAATTCATATCTTTTAAAACTAACCTATAATATCTTTACTCTTCACATTTATAGAAATCAGACATTTCCATAGCACCATCTTTGTCCTATTTGCAACAAAAAAAAGAAGTAATTATCTCAATACTGGATCTTGTGTAGCACCCCCTAGCATTGCTTGAGTAGAATGTTTTGTGTTAGTGTAGGTACATTTTTGGGCTTGGCTGGCAGCCTGTGTGTTAAATCAGAGTTCTACCCAAGAATGGAACTACCGCTTTAAGTGTTGGTGACCCCCTGACATGCTACATTTAGCATGTCATTTTTTTTGGGGGGGGGGGGGGAGTGGGTACCCTGTTTTTACAGACACCCAGCTCCCAACATCTCCCCTGACGCTGCGGCTCTAGAAGGAAGATCACCTCTTCCCCCCTCCCTGACATGTGATGTGTCCCAGAAGATTGCCTGGCCATTCTCAGCATGCAGCATGCTCGCGCTCATCTATGAAGCCATAGCTGGGCGCCCACAGTTAGAATGCTGGCGGCGTGGAGAGGAGGGGCAGAGGAGCTGGGCTGGCTGCGCCCTCATCGCTGGACCGTGGTACAAGTGAGTGTCTGATTATTAAAAGTCAGCAGTTACACTTTTTGTAGCTGCTGACATTTAAATGGGTGGAACTCCACTTTAATCTGGGTTGGGGGAGCGACTCAGGCTGGATGACTTATCAGCAGTTTCTCTGGTGACTCCCCCTGCTATCTGTAAACTTGGAGAAGCAGTTGGGAGGAGTCTAGGAGGAGATAGCTGAAGTGTTCTGAGGGCCCTGACCAATCCCCAACAGAAGGGCTGGCAGGGGGCAGGTCCCCTCAAATACTTAGAGTCAGCCCAGCAGGGGCAGTGTGGAGTTTGGTTGGAAGTTGAAGAAGGAGTGTTAGGCTGTCAGGGTCTTTGGGAGTACCTACCCAGTCTGGGGGGGGGGGTGAATTTAGGCCTGGGCTCGGGTGCTGAAGGGACACACAGAGGGATGCCTGGAAAGTCTCCAGGGAGGAAGACAGCCACGTGGACTGGTGAGTGTTGCAGTCAGAGGACTGAGAGGCACGCCTGAAGGGACTGGGTGCAAGCAGTCTGGGATGGATGCAAATTCAGTCTGGGAAGAGAAGTAGTCAGGAGGGCTAGTGAAAGGGGCAGCTGCAGCCATGCGGGCTGGCAGTGCCTGAATAGGTGGTAGTGGGAGCAGTAGCCACAGGAGAGGACAGCTAGCACAAAAAAATGTATTTTTGTTAAGTCAAACCAACTGTGCTAGCTGGTCCTGGGAGTTAAAATGAAATCCGGGTACATATTTTATTTTTTTACTAGTAATGGTGGCAATCAGCGACTCTCTGCCCGTCGCTGTCCGCCTCACACCCTGTCAAGTCTTACTCTCCAGGTCCAGGCTACTACTGGGTGGGGAGCGGTGGAAGCTCACTCCGCCAGGCAAGGCAGGGAGATAAGCAGTCAGGCGGCTTGCCGGGACTTGAGCCAAGGCAGAAGAAAATGTGAGCGGAGCTGAATGGGCATGCTCCCGAAACTGCAGATATATTCCCTCTGCGGAAAAAAATACACCACCTAAGCTAGTAGGAGTGGCGGAGCGGGGGAGGGGGTGTAGTGAGGAGGGGTTTGGGTGGTATTCAGATTTTTTTTTTATTCTGCACCGACTGTCTTTGAAATTGCCCCTGTTCAAATCCAATCTGGGGACAGACTTGGTCCGGGGACAATGTCTTCAATCCCTGAAACCGGGGATGTCTGGTCACCCTATGACACAGAGGAAGAACAAACGGCATGTACAGTAGCATGGTGGTGGCTGCATGCTGACTGGTATACTGTGAGCCAATTACAGGAAGCCCTATACTAAATTATGCACCACTATGGATTTTAATGCCTTCACCCTACTTACATTTGTGAGCGTTCTATTTTATTCTCTAAAAAATTATGTTAACTAAAGGTTTTGACCTAGAGCCTGTGCGCTCTTCTTTCCTTTGTATTTTTACAGTATGCAGTTCTCGCTGTTTGTGAAGAGCAGCAAACGTGGTGCAAAGACCCACAGACTTAATCCCTCAAATTATGAATTGAATTATTGGATTGTTTCTGGATTTCTGCCTACAGGTCATTCTAAACCTAAGCGCAAGTAGTGCATATATTGTCGTTTCAAAATAAATAAAGACAGGAGGCAGTTTTTGACAATTTCTGGTATAGATCACCTATTCCTGTTGTCGCAAACATTTTTTTTTCCCATTCAGCTGTCAGTGGGGAAACCTGTTGACAGCTGATGAATTATGCAACGTACACACGATTGGATTTTCGATGGAATAAAATCCGATGGAATTTTCCGTCGGAATTCCGATGAAGCTGACTTTTAACTGACCGATGGGGCCTACACATGATCAGTTTGGACCGATGAAACTGAACTTCAGTCCGTTTTCATCGGTTTTGACTGATCGTGTGTACGCGGCCTTAAAGACGCGGCGGCCAGCTTCCCGGATTGCTCCTTAACAACCAGCTATTCACTGTGCCCTGATTTGGTAAACTGTAGCCCGCAGTGCATTGTGGAGTGTTTGCCAAATGAGAAAATAGGCGATGTTAAGGCTGAACTTTTGCTCTGCTTGAACTATTCACCCAACTTTAATTCTAACTAGACAAATTTAGTTTTTGGCTTCTTTGGAGTGTAGTAGTGTTCAATTGCTTTTGGCTGTTTTGGGTTCTGCTGGTGCTGTCTCAACTGCTTTCCCCTGATTTCTGGAAGGTTCCAGAATTTAGTGAGTGAAAGAGGTGGACCCACACTTGCATATTCATACTGCCTCAGACAATCCCTGGCAGGAAGAGTGGCCAGTATGAAGCTGAGGTGGGTATAAATTGGCTGAGGCCTGTTACATTAGCGTCCTTGTTCCTATGGGAGAAGACCCAGCCTGAGGGGGGTCTTCTGCCCATAGGCACCTTAGAAGAGGCCATTTGGGTCCCAGCTCCAACTAAAAGCTAGGGGACCCACGTCATGAATTCCTGAAGAGCAGTGCAGGAAATCCACAGAGGATCTAATCTGAGGCATCCAGTAGAGAGGCTGGCTGATACTGCAAGAAAGCATGGAAGTACATAGAGCACAGTGTGTAGGCTCTTAAAAGATCCCAGAGTCTGACTCAGGCCTTACCTAAACAAAAAGGGCCTCTGAGTTTTAGCTCGCTAGACACTGAATACAAGAGGGTGGCTTAAACCTGAAGAGGCAGCGCAGTTAGAAGTGTCCCCTGTTATCTTTCTGCTATTTTGGAGTATCCCAAGGCTTACCCGCACCCTACTCAAGTTATACCAGAAATTTAACTACAAAAAAACTGACTGATTTTTCAGTTAAGTGGCTGTAAACTGCTGTGTGCCTGTCTGACATATGCCTCGCAGGGAATGGAACCTTGGATAACATAGCTCCCTACTGTCCCTGAATTTGGGGGACTGTCCCTGATTTGCAACAATGTTCCTCTGTCTCTCATTACTCCTCATTTGTCCCTCATTTTGGTCTGATCTATATAGATGTATATAAAATGCAATTTGTATCAATCAAAAAGTGTTTTCCAGGGCTAAACCTTTCATCTGATTTCTAAATTGCTGCATTTATAAATTCCAAGAGCCAAAATAAAGGAATAGTAGTGGTAAAAAAAAGCACTTGTGGGTTAAACCAATCTTGTTTTTTTTTTTGTACAATTCTCCTTTAAGGTGGCGTGGCAAGGGGTGTGTCCTATACCTGCATACTTTTGCTGATAGTTGTCCCTCATTCCCAACTCAAAAAGTTGGGAGGTATGGGATAATATATGCCTAGTTGGGGGTTTGTGCTACATATGTATAATTCAGAAACTATTCAGTCTAAAGTCTTTGGATAATAGCCTCCCAATCTTTTTTTCAGTTTCAGATGAACTGAGCAAAGACAGTCAGTGTCTTGGCTTCATAAAGATCTCACTGTAAGCCACGTCTGCAAAGAGGAAGTGGCCAGGAAGAAGCAAACCACTTGTCACCATAGGGACCTGAACTTGGTTATATGTAAATATTTCAGCACTTTTATTATAGTCTTTACCCAGCCAGCAGCAAGGGGAAGGAATCAAGGCCTACTGTAAAGTTAGACTTTAGAACTACTTTTATATATATGTAAATGCATATATGTGAATGTATATGTATATATATATATATATATATATATATATATATATATATATATATATATTAGGGCTGTTACTGGTCAAAATGTTTGTGTTTGATTAATCGTTTTTTTTTTTTAATCGATTAATCAACTAATTTCGATTAATTATAACGCACATACAGATCCAACTACTTTTAGCTGATCTCCTTGCAGGCTGATTCCCAGTGCAGCTACCAACAACTGGAAAAATGGATAGCAGGATACAAAAAACACACAAAGGCAGCACTCGATGGGAATCGCATTAAAACTTTTATAGTCTTCAAGTAGGTAACAAAATAAATATTGCACTGGAGATAAAACCGGTGTAGCTACATAAACTGTAAAAATGGTGCGAGTAATACCAAACTGTAGCAAAAGCAGTCATAAAAACATGTAGCTAAGTATGATACTGGTATAAAAATGTGTACAATGATACCACTGCCGAATCCAGATGAGGAGGGGTTAACATCAGTCCGTCGGCATGTAGATGTCCCGTGAAGGGAACTATCACAACTCCCAGTGGATGGCTGTAGAATCCCAGGTTGATAGAGGGAAGTGAGAGAGGGAAGTGTAACAGCCCTTGCGTGTGGCAGATAGTAAGGTCCCGCCGGCATGCAGATATGAAGGCACAGCCCTTCAGATGGACATGGCATCTGACGTTACTGGATCTCCGACGGAACTCCCTGAAGGTCCAGAAGCCGGCGGAGAGGTGAGTACCAATCAAAAGAATTTTAATCGATCAAAAAGATTTTGATCGATCAAAAAAATTATTTTGATGTGCCTTGAGGACTGGAGTTGAAAAACACTGCTCTAGGATATGTGTTGTATTTCCTATCCATAGTGATCTACTTGTTGGTTTCTTTTTCCTGCCTGGTTGTCTGTGTGTGTGTTCTCCTTACCATGATCAGAGACATCTTTGTCTGTGTGATGATGTTCCAATAAAGAAGCCAGTTCCTGTTACTACACACCGTCTGATCTCAATTGACTCCGCTGCATCTATCAATCATACTTTGCAACAGGTTATGGGCCCAATGTCCGGATAAAGTCTTATGACCAGGTGCGGCCTAAGGAGAAGAAAGCCTCGAACGGAAGATTCGTGGCTGATGCGGAGATCAACATAAGAAAGCTTTCCAGTGACATCTCCTATAGACAAGTAAGACTGTTTATATAAAAAGGAGGGAAAAAATGGCCGGGAACTCAGAGCTTAACCACTTAAGACCCGGACCAATATGCTGCCAAATGACCAAAGGGGTTTTTGCGATACGGCACTGCGTCGCTTTAACAGACAATTGCGCGGTCGTGCGACGTGGCTCCCAAACAAAATTTGCGTCCTTTTCTTCCCACAAATAGAGCTTTCTTTTGGTGGTATTTGATCGCCTCTGCGATTTTTATTTTTTGCGCTATATACAAAAATAGAGCGACATTTTTGAAAAAAAATCAATATTTTTTACTTTTTGTTATAAGAAAAATCAATAAACTAAATTTTAGTCAAACATTTAGGCCAAAATGTATTTAGCCACATGTCTTTAGTAAAAAAAAAATTGCAATAAAAAAAAAAATTTGCTACCTAGCGGGAACAGCGACACTAATACAGCGATCAGAAAAATGATCGCTTAGTGACGCTGGCAATAGGGAGTGAAAGGGTTAACTAGGGCAGTGATCAAGGGGTTAAAACTTTATTAGGGGGGGTACAGGGCTACCCTGAACCTAACACTAACTGACTTTTACACTGGCTGTCACACTGACACTAAATACAGTAATCATACATGTATGATTACTGCATTCAGTGACACTGTGACAGGGGGAGGGGGGGGGCGATCGGGGGGGGGTTAAATGTGTCTGTGTGTAGTGTAGTGTTAGTGCAGACTTACTGTGTGGTGATCTCTCCTCAGCGGTGGTTGAAAAAACTGCCGAGGGAGAGATCACGTCGCTTCCTCCTTCCTGTGTTTACACAGGGGGAGGAAGTGACAGGGCGGGCGGGCGCGCGCATTGGCTGAGAGCGATCCGGAGGGGGCGGACAAAAACGAATAGCCGCCCCCTCTTGTCGGATCGCTCCTGCAGCCACGCGGACCGCCGCATGTACGGGGGGGTCCGATCGGACCCCCGATCCCCCCCAAGTCACCAATGTATATATACGTTGATGTGCCTGTAGGTGCCATTCTGCCGACGTAAATGTACATGCGGTGGTCCTTAAGTGGTTAAACTCTCAGTGGCCAAGCTGAACAATGACAATTATCAGCTATGGAAGTTTAAAGTGGAAATGCTATTATACAGAGATGACTTGTGGGAGGTTACCACCACAGAGAGGCCACAGGATAATAATCAGGACTGGGACAAGAAAAACAGACAAGCACTTGCCACAATAAGCTTACTAGTAGAAGATGATCAGCTCATTCATATACGCAATGAGGACACAGCGAAAGGCATGTGGGATGTACTGAAAAGACTGCATGAAAGATCCAGTTTAAACAACAAGCTATTTATGCTGCGGAAACCTTACAAAATGAGACTTGGCAGAGAACAGGACATGCAGGAGCATATAAACGCAATGCTGAAAGTAATTGCGCAACTCAGATCAAGTGGGGAGAATATAACAGACAGTCACATTGCAGCCATGTTGTTATGCAGTTTGCCCGATACATACACTGTACTAATCAATGCACTGGAGACACGGCCTAAAACAGATCTGATGGTAGCATTTGTAAAAACCAGGCTCATAGATGAGTATCAGAGAAGAAAGGAATTAATGCGTGACTCCACAGAATCCGACACCAGCACCGCTCTTAAAGCTACAGACGCAAGATTACACAGGAAAGAAACCAGAGTGTGTTTCAGATGCCACAAACAGGGACACATAAAGAAAGACTGTACTATATGGAAAGAAGAGCAAATGAGACTATGTCCCTCTTATGCTAAACAAAAGGTCAAAACCACAATCAATGACCCAAGGGAAGGCAACTGGAATACCACATTTAAAGCGACAGGCAACAATACATGCCAAGACTGGTGCATCGATTCAGGGGCAACCAGTCACATGACGAGTGATAGAAGTTTCTTCACAGAACTTGATCAGAACAACAAAGAAACTATTTACCTTGCAGATGGAAGCACAATACATGCAGAAGGATGTGGGCATGGAACCCTTGTATGCCCTGATGATACAGGACACAATTTAACCATACCAGTGAAAGATGTGCTTTATGTTCCTAATCTAGAAGGAGGACTCTTATCTGTGAAGCGTCTAACAGCCAGAGGACTCACTGTGAAATTCCAAGGTGACAAGTGTTCCATTCTAAACGGCAAACAGACAATAGCAAGTGCCAAGCTGGATGATCATCTATATCACCTCAACACAGTGAAGGAAAAGGTGAGACTATGTACACACAAGCACAATGACTGTATACATATATGGCACAGACGTCTAGGTCACAGACACCCAGAATGCATACAGGAACTACAGAGGAGGAATCTGACAAGGGATCTAATAGTATCCCCTTGTCCAGTCACTGCTAAATGGGAATGTTGCATTAAATCCAAAGCTACAAGAGCAACACTTCCCAAAGTTAGCCAGAAGAGAGCCTCAAGACCACTTGACTTAGTTCACAGTGATGTGTGTGGTCCCCTAAACCCACCAACACCTGGAGGCAACAGGTACATAGTGACTTTCATAGATGACTACTCAAGATATACAGTCACCTACCTAATGCAACACACGAGTTAAGTTTTTGACAAATTACAAGACTATATAACAAAGACAAGTAACACATTTCAGAGGAAGCCCAGAAGGTGAATTCACAGGAGGTAAGATACAAGAGTACTTAAAAAGGCATATAGAACATCAAAAGACAGTCCCGTATACACCAGAACAAAATAGAGTAGCTGAAAGAAAGAACAGAACTCTGACTGAAATGATCAGATGTATGCTGACAGACTCCGGACTACCACAAAAATACTGGGGTGAGGCAGCCATGACAGCTACATATTTGCAGAACAGACTTCTTTCCAGAACAGTGGAGAAAACCCCATATGAACTATGGCACAATGAGAAGCCATGTGTAAAACACCAAAGGCGGCGTACACACGACCGAGAAACTCGTCGGGCGAAATTCATCGTTCTGCCCGTCGAGTTCCTAGTTCGGCAGTCAAAAAGCTTGTCGAGCCAAATTTTCCCATTGAACAACGACGAAATAGAGAACCTGCTCTCTTTTTGGCTCGACGAGTTCCTCGACGGGTTGCTCGGTGAAAAGTGTACACACGACCGGTTTCCTCGGCAGAATACATCTCCCATCGAGCTTCTTGCTGAATTCTGCCGAGAAAACCGGTCGTATGTACGGCACCTATGAGTTTTTGGTTCAAAGCATTCATCTACATACCTGAAGAAAAACGCACCAAACTCCAAAACAGAGCGTTTGAAGGTATCTTTGTTGGATACAGTGAAAATGTCAAGGGTTACAGAATCCTAAATCCCAAAACAGCCAAGGTTACCATTAGCAACAGCGTAACTTTTGTTGAAGATTTAAGAGACAATGTAATGACAACAGGAGAAGCAAGAATAGAAGAGAAAACTGACATTGACCAGCCCATCTCTGTAACTTCCGAACAAACAGTTGAAGTGAGTGTAGACTCAACCAGTACTGAAGAGCAGATTCAAAAAGGCTCAGACACAAAACCGAGACGTTCAACAAGAGAAAACAAAGGTAAACCACCTATACGTCTCTCATACAAAGCAAGTACTGCCAGTATCAACGAACCTGTAAACTGGGAAGACATATCTCAACTTTCAGAACAAGTAGCAACTAAATGGATAAAGGCTGCTGAGGAAGAGATAAAATCCATCCATGACACTAAAACATGGACACTTACAGAACTACCACCCGGAAGGAAAGCCATAGGCTGTAAATGGATTTTTAAAGTGAAATACAATGCAGATGGCACAATTGAACGATACAAAGCAAGACTAGTGGCCAAAGGCTATTCTCAAAAATACGGAGAGGACTATGATGAGACATTTGCACCAGTTGTCAAGCACACTACAATACGGACTTTGCTGACAATAGCCGTCACCAGGAAAATGCAAGTGAAACATTTTGATGTGAAAACCGCGTTTCTACATGGCGATTTAACAGAAGAAATCTACATGGAACAGCCGCCAGGATTCAAAGATGAACAAAGGTCAGACCTAGTATGCAAACTTCGCAGGAGTATAATTGGCCTTACACATCAAAACTTTCAAAGGAGCAAAGCAGACCCCTGCTTATACACAAAGAGATTGGCAAACAGATGGGTCTATATGCTTATTTATGTGGATGATATCCTGATTTGCTTTGAGCAAGGAGGGGATGAAGCAGAAATACTGGAAAAATACTGGAAAAACTAAATCAGCACTTTGACACCAAAGCAACATAAAGAATTACCTCGGCATCCAGATCGAGAGAGAGGAAGATGGCAGCTTCCTTCTGAATCAAAGACACAAAATACAAGAAATAATTGAAACTTTTGGAATGGAAGACTCCAAACCAGTGAAATCTCCCATGAAAACCAACTACCTAAAGGAGATGAATTGTCAAGATAACCCATTACCTACTAATACTCAATACAGGAAAGCAATAGGGAAATTGCTGTACCTTACCACTGCTACAAGGCCGGACATTGCAGCAACAGTTGGAATCCTATGCAGAAAGGTTTCAATGCCAAATCAAAAGGACTGGAATGCTGTAAAACAAATCATTTGCTATCTTAAAGGGACTTCGCACTACAAGCTCAAGTTACCAGCAAGCGATGAAAGCACCTTAACAGGATATGTGGATGCTGACTGGGCAGGAGACACCAGTGACAGAAAATCTACCAGTGGCTACTTATTTTTCCTGTCAGGAGGTGTCTCTCTGTTTCACTGTCGTCTACTGGAGCAGAATACATTGCTGCAGTGCAGGCAAGCAAATAAGTTATATGGCTGAGACAGCTATTAACAGATTTAGGTCAACCAGAGTTGGGACCAACAGAAAGAGTTAATTCAGAAACCAAGCACCTTGATGTGAAGTTTCACTTTATTAGGGATCTTCAAGAGCAAGGCCTTCTTGAGTTAATTTATTCCTCGACCGAGGATATGACAGCAGACAACCAGACAGCCTCTGATCGCTGAAAGACATTCAAGGCTCACAAAGAAGATAGGTTTAACAGACTAAGCCTTAGTTGTTGAGAAGGGGTGTTGGCGATACATTATATTGGATGCAGTTTACAAAAAGGACACAAGATGTCGCTAATGCTTAATGATATGCTATGCTATGTATGCTCTATGATATGTGTTGTATTTCCTATCCATAGTGATCTACTTGTTGGTTTATTTTTCCTGCCTGGTTGTCTGTGTGTGTGTTCTCCTTACCATGATCAGAGACATCTTTGTCTGTGTGATGATGTTCCAATAATGAAGCCAGTTCCTGTTACTACACAACGTCTGATCTCAATTGACTCCGCTGCATCTATCAATCGTACTTTGCAACATTGTAAGGGTCTGTAATGTACAGCTAATGCGTCATCTTCTGGATCTTTTACTAAGCCCATGCCCTTTGCTGAACCAGACACCCCATTGATGGTACTGTTAGTCCATGTCTCTCCTGGTTCTGTGTGCAGTTATGTGTTGTTTTTAAAATAGCAACAGACTGGGAGTCTACTTCCCTCATCGTTTATTTTTTTTTTCACCATAGCAATTTTGGCCTCGCTACATCTTGTAATATAATTCTTTCCTCCACACTTAACAAATAGTTCTAAAAGCTAGACACTGCTTCGGTTTGTGCATTTTCTCATTATTTCCATATAATGACTTGTGAATAAACTGTCCACAAGCCGAGTAGGTGCCTCGGAATGCTCTCTACTTGGTATATTTATATATGGAGTTCAGCAATTGGCTGGTTTTGATCTCCTATTTCCCACAAGCTACAGTATAGTTGTAGATATATGCGATTTTTGTTCCTAGCTCTTTCAGTTCTTAACAAAGCTAAGACTTGGAGATAAACAAGGCTTTATGCCTATGAGGAATACTTTATCATGCGATTGCCATTTTTAGTCAAGAGTATGGTATTTTTGGGGCTACTCACAGTTGTATTGTCCTCTGCTTGCAGACTTTACCACTTCTGACATAATGGGGTTGATTTACTAAGGGTAATGGGGCTGTTCACTTTGCAAGTAACGTTGCACGTTGCAAGGGAATTTTCCCCAGAGCTTAGTGAATTAAGTAAAATTTCAATTTGCAAAGACTACCCAATCACATGCATGGAAAATAAAAACATCATTTTTGTTTGCACATGATGGGCTAATGGAAGTCAGCATAGCTTCATCTTATTCACTAATATCTGGGGCATTTTTTGGGCATTTTTCAGGCACTTTGGAATTAAAAGCCTGTAAAGCGCCTGAAAGAGGCCTCATCTGCAATCCCAATGTGAAAGCCAGAGTGCTTTCAGAGCCCTTTCACACTGCCAGCACCCGGACAAAACTCCAAAGTACAAACACGCATGCTCAGAAGCAATGCTCCCCAGAACACAACATTAACAGAAGTTGCCCAAAGCGTGGCGCTAAAGAGATGAGAAAACACGTCGTTTTGTGTTTGTTGGGCGACAATTCTTTGCCGTTTGTATGCAAGACAAGTTCATGGCCAACGACCTTTATACAAAAGTCCTACACTTTGTCCGCAAAAAAAAAACGATTGTGTGTACGAGGCTATACTCACAGTTCCAAAAGTGTGTAGAGAGCACGATTCAGCCGAGCTGGCAGCACCTGTAGAGAGTAGTAGAATGCCACCTGACCGTCTTGTGCCCTGAGCAGGGAGAAATTGCAAGCACTACGCTTTCCCCTCTCTGTCAGGAACCTTTTTCTGTCGCTAGGTCTGTCCACACCAGGCGGGGTACCGGTCCCCACTCCTATCAACTCACAACATGCACACCAATTCTGGGAACCAGGGCCTTAAAAAAGCTCTACCAAGAGTCACATGGGGCAGCAGCATCCAATGGGATAGCTTTCAAAGTGACCCAGGAAACCATAGAGGAACCATATTCCTCATGACTTCCTCTCCAAGTGCAATGCCACTGAAGAAGAGCACTACCTGCAGTTTAAAAAAGTAGGCTGCACTTGCCTACTATGTGAACAGCCTATTTGTCTTTAGTAAATCAACCTCAATGTCCCTTAATATTCTGGGGAAAAAAACTTTTTTTACTAAAGACCTCATGTAATATCTAAGGTGAACAAGGAGGTGGGGGTCGTGGCGCTGTTGCTAGTGAGTTGTATTGATGAGCAGAATTGCTCTGTTGGGGCAACTACCCCAGATGAAAATATAAAAGATATAGAGGTGGCCACCCTGGGCAAGGTAGATCTAAATGTGCAAAGATAGTGTTAATACCTTCTAGAACCTCTAGATACGGTAGTGCTCCTAATAGTAGCTCTTAATAATGATCTACAATAAGTCAAGTCCACTAGACATAAAGCACATACCGCAGTGTATATAACAGGAATGAACCTAATACACCAACTATAAGGTACATAAAAACAGCATATTATTCAGGTCGAGAGTCTAAATTATATATATATATACAATAAATTAACATGCAGGAGTCCATAAGAAAAATGCAGGCTGATCGGTGAAAGTGATGTGAGGGTCAGGGTGCACCTAACTGGGTAGGTGGTCTTAGTACTGTACAACAGGTGTTGCTCGCTGTGGTCCCGGTGCTCCCCCTTAAGGGTCCCCACTCACCAGAGGCAATCACCCCTGCTGGGGTAGAATGCGTATCAATCAGACAGCTGCTCCTTCGTACCGAGGCCTTTTCTCCTGGTGTGTCTCCTGGGTTCCTGAGGTATATCCTTATTGCTGATGATTTTGGGGTTCAATTATTTCTAAGTTCCTCCAAAGCAAACAAAAAAGGGAGCTCCCATAGAGTAGTACGTTTAAAATAAAAAGGTTTTATTGGCACTACCAACAGGTGTGCACCAGAGCATAAGCAGAAATACAAAAATACAAAAAATAAATAAAAATAGAACATAAAAATCTTTTTAAAATATGACAGCAGGCTGTGATGCTAGGCTCGCACAGCTGACAGTCAGAACAACAAGTTACAATTGAATAGGTAGCGGCCTATATAGAAAAATATAGGTCCTGCATAAACACTGCACTGTGGTCCCGATATCTGATCGAACCAGCGTGGGAACGGCGTGCGTTCCAGCTAAGATCAGCTGGTGATCCAGAAGTGCGTGTGGATGTGCGTGTGTCCGCTTTACGCACGTTTCGTTGTATTACGTCTTCTGAAGCGTAATACAACGAAACGTGCAAAATCATCAGCAATAAGGATATACCTCAGGAACCCAGGAGACACACCAGGAGAAAAGGCCTCGGTACGAAGGAGCAGCTGTCTGATTGATACGCATTCTACCCCAGCAGGGGTGATTGCCTCTGGTGAGTGGGGACCCTTAAGGGGGAGCACCGGGACCACAGCGAGCAACACCTGTTGTACAGTACTAAGACCACCTACCCAGTTAGGTGCACCCTGACCCTCACATCACTTTCACCGATCAGCCTGCATTTTTCTTATGGACTCCTGCATGTTAATTTATTGTATATATATATAATTTAGACTCTCGACCTGAATAATATGCTGTTTTTATGTACCTTATAGTTGGTGTATTAGGTTCATTCCTGTTATATACACTGCGGTATGTGCTTTATGTCTAGTGGACTTGACTTATTGTAGATCATTATTAAGAGCTACTATTAGGAGCACTACCGTATCTAGAGGTTCTAGAAGGTATTAACACTATCTTTGCACATTTAGATCTACCTTGCCCAGGGTGGCCACCTCTATATCTTTTATATTTTCATCTGGGGTAGTTGCCCCAACAGAGCAATTCTGCTCATCAATACAACTCACTAGCAACAGCGCCACGACCCCCACCTCCTTGTTCACCTTAATCATTATACTCTCTTAGGGGAGCTATATTTAGGGGGGGCTGCAGTTGCATACTCTCATTACCCATAGTGTCCGTCCTAAGCGCAGGTCTTCTCCTCTATTTCTCATGTAATATCTTACTGCAGGATCTCGGGTGTAATCAGATTTTGTTGAACTGAGGACCTATACTTTCCAGATGACGGAATGTCACAGTCAGTGTTGATGGAAGAATCCTACCTGCATTACTATTGTGTTCTGCTGGAAGGGAGTGTGGGGAGCATTCCCCTCCGGCACAATGCAATCATCTCTGCTGACAGGTATAGCTCCCAGCAGTGATAGGGCAAAAAATAAAACAAACAGGCTGGTTATACTGAAGTCAATTGATGGATCGACTTCAGTACAACCAGCCTGCCCACATATGGATCTAAATTTGTCCAGGTCCTGCTGAACTGGACAAACTGTATGATTCCACTATGACCAGCTTAAAACCTAGGGTGGCCTTGATGTTTTTAGAGAGCTTCTGCCATTCCATTGTAAGCAGCTGCCTCCAATCTTTGTGGTGTCCTCTGCCATTTGTCCAATGTGGCTATTAAATAAAATAAAAAAATAGTGCTGTTAATTTTTTCCACAGTCCTCTGGTCAGGCCCCTTTCACACTGACACATTTTTTAGGCAGTTTAGCGCTAATATAGCACTGCTGTACCACCTGAAAAAATCGTGCTCTGCAGTCTTCAGTGTTAAAGCCGAAAGCTTTCACACTGAAGCGGTGCACTAGCAGGATCGCTCCAAAAGTCCTGCTGGCCGCATCTTTGGAGCGGTATAGGAGCGGGGTGTTTACCGCTCCTCCGTATTGAAATCAATGGGAAACCGTGGTATTAACCTTTTTCGGACGCTAGTGGGGGGTTAAAACCGCACCACTAGCGGCCGAATATCACCTTAACTACGACGGTATACAGGCGCTAAAAATCGCGCTTCTATACCGCCAGCACACCTCCCCTGCCCCGTGTGAAAATAGGCCTTACAGTCCTCCTACTGCAGTTTTGGTCTTTGTTTTGGCCACCTTCCTCTAGGCTTAGATAGTAAAAATTTCTTAGTAACATCATTTTCATCCAGTCATATTACATAACCCGTCCATCTAAACATGTTTCATTTTAAATTCAAAACATCAAAGTCACCAAACATTTGATAGAACTTTCATCTGGTTCTGTTGGGAGTGTCCTCTCTTTTGAAATGTCTATAAATGTCTATAAATGTAATTTTGTGATTAATAATGTTATATCATTTATTGTTGCATTTTTTTTCTTTTGTTGGAAACAACTATTTTCAGAGCTTCTTGTTCATCAGAAACATTTAACCCAAGGTCTGAAACTTGACTATGGATTCCATTTTAGAGCATTTTATGTACAAATCATTCTTATCATCTTTTTCTGGTACAGTAAAACTGTGGTTTCTGAGCATAATTAGTTCCAGAAACATGCTTGTAATCCAAAGCACTTGTATATCTAAGCTACACTTAAAGGCTCCTCTCTTCTTTTTTATATTCAGTTGTGACATGACGCTACTCTTATATCAAGACATCGCTTGTATATCAAGACAAAATGTATTAAAACATTTTACTTGTCTTGCAAAACGCTCACAAACTAAGTTACTCTCAAACCAAGGTTTTACGGTATATGGAATACATTGGCATCAGGCAGAGAAAGAGGGAACTGATGCTTAAAAATAACATTTTAAAAACTATTACAAATATAGGCAATTCAAGCTGAAAATACAGTCCTGATCAAAAGTTTAAGACCACTTGAAAAATGGCAAAAAAATCATATTTTACATTGTTGGATCTTAACAAGGTTACAAGTAGAGCTTCAACATGCAACAAGAAGAAATGAGAGTGAGACAAAACATTTTTTGAGCATTCAATTTAATGATCCAACAATGTAAAATATGATTTTTTGCCATTTTTCAAGTGGTCTTAAACTTTTGATCAGAACTGTACAGTATGATGTCAAAACACATAAGACTCATAGGCTGCCTTCATTAAAAAATAATGGCCCGGATTCAGAAACGATTTACGCCGGCGTATCTCCAGATACGCCACCGTAATTTCAAATGTGCGCCGTCGCATCTTTGTGCCGATTTAAAAAGCGAGATACGTTGAAAAACATGGCTTCAGCCGTCCGATGTAACTTGCCTACGCCGGCGTATCGTGGCTGCATAATTACGCTGGATGCATTCAGCGTTCCCACTATAAATATGCAAATGAGTAAGATACGCCGATTCACAAACGTAGATGCGCCCGGCCGCTTCATATACGCGATTTGCGTAAGGCTTATGTCTGGCGTAAAGTTACCCCTCATATAGCAGGCGCAGCTAATGCAAAGGTATGGGCCAGGGAAAGACGTCGTCAAATTTTACGCCACTTACGCCGTTTACGTAGTACTACGTGAATAGGGCAGTGCGTAGGTTACGTTCACGTCGTAGGCATTGCACCGACGTACCTTAGTGAGTATATGCAACGTGATTCTGAGCATGCGCGCGCAATGCCCAGTTCGACTGCCATTCATTTGCATGGGGTCACGCTTAATTTAAATAGATGACGCCCACCTCCTTCTTACTTTGAATAAGGCGGGCTTACGCCGGCCAATTTACGCTACGCCGCCGCAACTTACGGAGCAAGTGCTTTGTGAATACTGCACTTGCCTCTCTAAGTTGCGGCGGTGTAGCGTAAAGAAGATACGCTACGCCCGCGCAAAGATACGCCAATGTATCTGAATCGCGGCCTATGAGTCAAACAATGAGTATGTCTAAAAGTAAAGGCTGCTAAACAACATACAAATCTTGACTATTTCTGTGAAACCTCCTGCCTCCAAATTTATTCAATAGGATATGTATATCACTTCAAAAGATTAAAAGAGGGAGTATGGCACAGACTATGCCCAGGGAACACAGATTAGGGAGGGAGAAAAGAAAATAAGGATAGGTGACAGGACAAACTCTGCTGCCAGGGAGACACAAAAGAGTTAAACTTACAAGGTGAGTGTCTTTTCTTCCTGATATCCGCTTCTTTCTCCCTCAGCAGCTATGAGAATCAGCACAGTAAAGCTTTCTGCCTTCTGCTCTAGCTGAGCCAAGACATACAATAATTTTAATTGAAAAAAAGTGATATCTCATTATTGAGACCAAGGAGAGAGGAAGAGTTTCCCTTAACCTTCCTGGCGGTATGATTCTTTCTGATTTTTGGTGCTGAATGCGGTACCATTATTTTGCATGAAAATTTCAAGGACAAGGTAAGTAACTTCCCCTATATTCTGCAATGCGATCCCGAGTCTGGCTCGGGGTTACCGCTTTTGGTATGTAAAATTCACCCTGAGCCAGACTCGGGAATACCGCTAGGCAGGTTAAGGAAGTGACTGCACTGGGCTTCAAAATTGCAGCCTCCATTTAGGGTTGCCACCTCATCCCTTTAAAACTGAACACATATTAATTACACAGGCTATGAGGCTAATTTATTGCAGATAAGACACTAAGTGAATTTAATTACCACCTTAATCAGCCACAGAATCTGTGTAAATAATGTGTTCGGTTTTAAAAGGGATGAGGTGCTAACCCTACTTCCAGCAAGAAGAAACAGGAGCAATGCTAGAGGCAATTTACAGCACACACTAATTTTAGTAGCATAATTATTAATGCGGAATGCATGTTCTTTTGTTAAAGAACATTATTTGTTATCAAACTATTATGGGTAAAGTTCCCCTTTAAAGGGTTACTACCCTGCATTTACTATATCTGGTCTCCCACAGTACACAGAACATGGAAATGCAATTATTTTAGTAAATATAAACAGCTAAATACCCTTTCTCATCTGCAGTATATAGCAGTCTTGTGGTCTCTATCAGTGTCCAGCCAAGCACTGGTTTAAGCTTGTAGGAGGAGTTTTCTGACTGTCCTATGAGACTGCAAGACCCCTGAACTTCTGTCTGGACAGTGCTGATCACATGCATCCTCCCAAGAAAGGAAAAACCTCTGTAGCAATACACACCAAACTGAGCATGTGCAGCCTGACTCCATAGACTCTGGGCCAGATTCTCAGAGGCGCTACGACGGAGTATCTCAGATACCCCGTCGTATCGCCGTTTTTTTTGTCGGGCATCTATGCGAGTGATTCCTAGAATCACTTTGGCATAGATACGCCTGAACATCCGACAAGTGTAATACCATTACACTTGCGGATCGTAGTTGTAATGACAACGCAGATTCCCGAACGCTTTTAAGCCGCCCCGTCATCGCGTACGTCGTTTTCGTCCGCGTAAGGTTACCCCTGCTAATATGAGGGGTAACCTTATGCAGTACCGTTGGATGCCGTCGGGTGCCGTCGGATGCCATGTTAAGTATGGCGTCGGGTCAGCGTCGGCTTTTTCCGTCGATTACGTAGTTTTACTAACTCGTTCGCGAATAGGGCATTGCGTAGTGACGATCACGTAGTTTTGACGTCGGTTTCAACGACGCTTTCCGACGTGAGCTGGAGCATGCGCACTGGGCATGCGCAGTTCGATCGACGCGGGGGCGCGCTTAATTTAAATACAAGCCGCCCCCTTTGAATTACGCGGCCTTACGCTTGGCCATTTACACTACGCCTCCGCAAACTACGGAGCAAGTGCATGGAAAATACGGCACTTGCTCTGTTACGTTGTGGCGGTGTAGTGTAAATGACTTAAGCTACGCCAGCGAAATTATATGAGAATCTGGCCCTCTGTGTTATCAGGAAATTATTAGGGGATAGTGGAAGGAGGGCAGAATCAGAGAAGCTGGGTTCAAACAGCCCTTTTACACAATGTGGAGGATTAACCCCTTGATTTTTCTGTAGTGGGTTTAGTAACACTTTAAGCTCGACTTGGGAAGAAGCCAAGGTCCCATGCATATACTGGGTTAAAAAAAAGAAGGCATCAGGGACACAGGGGTTGATATGAAGACAAATACATGTACTTTCATGTCCTGAATAATTCTGCTCTTCATCAATGTTGCAATTTATGGCCAATTTGTTTAACTTTAAGAAATTTATGGCCAATTTGTTTAACATTTATAAATGTATCTATCTACCCCTTTTACCCATCATTTTGTAATCCTTGCTATTAATAAAATCAAATTAATATTTTTTTCATTATAGATGAACGTGAAATGTTTATTAAATTACAGCCATTTTATGCAATACTTTATAAGATAAAATTCAATACAAAGATCAATGCTTATAATATCAAAAACAAACATGTAATGGACACCTCTTGCTTGCACCATGTGACATTATGGACGCCATGATGTCCATGAACATGGTTCGCTCTCATTCCATTTTAATTTGATAATTAAAGTGTTCTCAAAGTCCTGTGCTTCTTTTCAGCAGAGTCCATGTGTAATGGGGCCAATGATGTGCTGCTGGAAAAAAATTGTTGACCTTTCTGAAGTTCATGTTCCACAATTCCCCATATTTATGACACACATCGTACAACAAACAACGAGCAGGACAGGATCCTCTAAATATTAAAATTTTATTCATAGAGTCCGACATGTAAATACTGACCCATTCAATGTTAATGGGGCCTGCAATGGTATGCATAAGAGAGCCATTGAATCCACTGAAGACTTACATGGCATTGCAAGGCTCAGAAGCAGCAGCAACAGGCATTGGGCCTACATGAATTTCCTTCTCGTCCTGCGAGTGCCAAGCAGTTACGCAGGAGAAAGTCCTAGGTAACGGATATGGTGAAAGCTTCTTCCATTGCAGGTAAGTGAATGTGTAAGCTTGATATTGCTTCAGTCTAGGTTCTTCCCAAAGTCTTGTTTACAGTCCCATAAAGATACCCATAAAATCAGACCCATTTTGGACTGTGATGGGTGCCCCTGCACCGTTGTCGACAAATATTGATGTGTACTGGCCACTCTGGAAGTCAAAAAACAAGGAGATTACATGAGATACACAATATACGCATATACTAAATCATTATAAAAAATACACATTATGACAAACTACCAGATCATATATGTGGAGATTGTGTTTTCACTCAGTTGATTTGGCATTAGTCTTTAAGTGGGTTTAAACACAAAAAGTGAAGATTTCCTTTGTTATGGGGAACATCTGAAATATTGAATTGTGCCTAAAAAGTATTTGACAAATGTCTGCAATTCCTCCTGATAGCAGTGCACTTCCTGGAATGTGTCTATCTGCAGTGTGGCATCTAAGGCACTGCTGCCTCTGATTGCTTTAGAGATTTGGAATGAGATTTGATGATGTCACTACTAAGTTTTTTACTGTTCTCTTGCCCGGAGGCTTTAAAACGAGGAAGCAAAGCCCTGTCTCTACCAAGATACCTGCCTCCATGCAGAGACACATACTAAGGCAAGGTAAGTAATGGGGAAATGTAATCTGCAAGGGGAATACAGGTGGCAATATTGGCGATTAGGCATTTTTCCTCCGCCTGCCCATTTTTGTCACAGCTTTCAGAGTGCAATTCCTCTTTAAAGCTGGCACACTTCAAAGACTATATACATATACAGTATAGGAGCTGTTTTGCCTATCAAAGGCTTTGTTTTTCTACCCAGCCAGTCCTGAGATTTACACAGTTCTGCCATGTAATACAGTTACTGGCAAAACAGGAGGCTTGATTTTGTTCCAGCTGTAGTAGGGTTACACTTATAGGTTTACTCCCTCCTCCTGCCTGTGACTGGACAGTGAAAGGAGAAGCAGCAAACTGAGGAGCTCATCTCTCCTTAACACAGCTCTTTCTTCCTATCAGCATAGTCCTTGTTATATATGTGTAATGCAGCACAACATGAACCTTGTGCTGCTACTTATTCTCAGAGACTAAGCTCTGAACTGATGTTTTTTTTCTGAATTTTTCAGTTTGTGCCCCCCCCCCCCCCCCCCCCCAAAAAAAATTGAGCACCAGCCGCCACATGGGGTATCCTATCCACAGTCCTATGCTGCTCTGCTCATATACTCACGCTCTCTCTCTCTCTCTCTCTCACTTACTCACCTCTCTCTCTCTCTCACACACACTCACCTTTCTCTCACCTCATCTTACTCTCTCTCACCTACTCTCTCTCTCTCTCACCTCACTCTCTCACCTCACTTCACTCTCTCACCTCACTTCACCTCATTTCACTCTCTCTCACCTCTCTCTCTCTCCTCTCACCTCTCTCTCTCTCTCTCTCTCACCTCTCTCTCTCACCCTCACCCTCACCCTCACCTCTCACCCTCACCTCACTCTCTCACCTCACTCTCTCACCTCACTCTCTCACCTCACTCTCTCACCTCACTCTCTCACCTCTCTCTCACCTCTCTCTCTCACCTCTCTCTCTCACCTCTCTCTCTCACCTCTCTCTCTCACCTCTCTCTCTCACCTCTCTCTCTCACCTCACCTCTTTCTCTCACCTCTTTCTCTCACCTCACCTCTTTCTCTCACCTCACCTCTTTCTCTCACCTCTCTCTCTCACTGAGTAGGCTTAACTGATGGGCACTGAGCAGGCTGAGCTGATGGGCACTGAACGGGCTGATCTGATTGGCACTGAACGGGCTGCATTAATGGGCACTGGTGAGTATAATACACTCTTCAACTGTGCTTTAAAATGTTTGGTTTTCCCTTTTGTGAACCAAAAAATAATGTTATGCGGTTGGGCTGGTATAATAATGCTATGGGGCGGGTATGAAATGATTTCCAGAAATAACGTATATATATCATACAATCATTCCTTAACCCCTTCCTTACCGGGCCATAGGGTTTGACTTCTGTAGCAACCCCTCGCTGATGAGAGTGGACGTCACACAACGTCCTTTGTTCTCAGTGTTCTAGGGTGCGCACACGCACCCGCGGCACCAAACACGATCCCGCGTGCGTGCCCGACGGCCGCAATTGCCGCCGGGCACCCGCGATTACCGCTGATCACGGCAGGAGTGTGGATCTTTTGCTTTTAAATGTCCTTATTTCTTCTGAGAAATACTCACTTCCTGTTCTTCTGTCTGTAACTCCACACAGTAATGCAAGGCTTTCTCCCTGGTGTGGAGTGTTGTGTTCACCCCCTCCCTTAAACTACAGGAGAGTCAGGACGCCCACTAACACACAGCTCCTTTCTCTATCTGCAACGTAGGGAGCGTCCTGACTCTCCTGTAGTCCAAGGGAGGGGGAGAGCACGACACTCCACACCAGGAGAAAGCCTTGCATCACTGTGTGGAGTTACAGACAGAAGAACAGGAAGTGAGGATTTCTTAGAAGAAAAAAGGACATTTAAAAGAAAAATCGAGGGATGAGGTAAGTGAAGGAGAACTGCAGTAAGGTAAAGGAAGCTATTTAGGAAAAAAATGTACCTTTACAACCCCTTTAAACAAGAGGCTTTATAAATGAATCTTACTAAAAACACTGGGGTTGATTTGCTAAAGGTGAATACACTGTGCACTCTGCAAAGTGCAGTTGCACTCTGCAACCCTATTGTCTGCATAGTCTACAGCAGAGCTTTCTGTAGGTCACAGACAGCATAAGGAGCCCTCCAGAAAGTATTTAACAATCACAAGCAGCCACATTCCAGGATTACCAACAAAAATGATTGGGGTGGGATGGTTCACCCCATGGAATTTATCTGAAGCACTGAACAGATATGCTGGGCCCTGTATGCATTTCAAGGTGTACTTTTAAATGTTGACCAGAATAAAACAGACCTGCTGCTTGACCCCAATAAATAAGGGCACTGTGTCATCTAGGCCAAAACCAGGTCAACAAAATGCTGTATGTAAATTGTTTGAAATATATGGCTTGAATAACTGCAAGTGGTAGAAATTAACATTTATATGCTATAGAGAAAATACCTTTTTTGCATATAATCTGAAATGCAATCTAAATAGCTTCTTTTTTTCTCTTAAAGGCTTGGTCCAACCAGAATTAAAATTTGGTCTTTGGTGGATTTTGACTTGTTACAGTATATGCCAGCTGCATATTACTTAGCTGTTTTAGTGACAACTTCAAATGTCCTGTCTACTCCTATGGACCCCACAGCATATAGTGGACGTGATGCGCTGTGCTGCCACTGTAGTGGTCTCTAAACTGTACACCGCAAAACACAACCCCAGAGTGAGTGTTCATTATAATGCTTGCAATGGCAAGCGCTCATTGGTCAGTGCAGCCATGTGTCCATTCTGATTAATGAGAAGTGCATCTGAGGCTTTTTCATTCCGGTAAAGCAGTGGTTCTCAAACCTTCTAGTGTCGTGACCACTTGATTAAATTTCCCAAGTTGTGGGGACCCCTAACAGTAAAATTATTTTCGTTGCGTGCGTTGTCAGCACCCAAGGCAAGACAAGTAATTTGCGCCCCTAATCCACAGACATTCAGTACTCCCTTCCACTCGTATGGTATTAAAAACCCTTATGGTACATTTTAGGATGTACCACTCTTTCTCTTTGTTCTCCTTTCCTTTCCTTTTATCTCCCTTTATGCTTAGTTCTTGTTTTTCCCCATCCCTCTCTCTAGCCATCTTTCCTATTACTTCTCTCCCTTGTTTTTTGTTCCTATCTCTCTTTTTCTCTCCATTGCATGTATTCTCTATTTTTATTCCTTCTCTTACTCCTTGGGGGGAGGGGCCTTGAGCAATGGGACGAGTGGCAGTGCTGGCAGGGAGTTGGGATCAGTGGCAGTGCTGGGGGGGGGGGGGGGTTTATCAGCCAACTTAGGTGTTCTTGATTAAGGTCATCTGCTGATGTGAGAACTGTAGTGGGGACTTTTAATGGCAACTATAACCACAGGTAGTGTCACTCACTGTGTCTCCGACTTTGTGGTGCCTCGTAGCAGTGACACCTATGCCTAGATCAGGAGATAGGGTCTCCTCCAGCCCCTCCCACTTGACATTTCTCACCAGTCAGCTGACCTCTAGTCTCTGCCCCCCAGCCATGCTGTGAATTGAATGGGTGGCTGCGAAGAGGCTGAGTGGGCGGCTGCGGGCTCCAGGAACAGCCCAGCCAGGCGACCACAAGCTCCAGGGACAGCCTTTCTGGGTGGCCGCAAAAAGACAGGGAGAGCAGATCGGGCTTCAGGAACAGCCCAGGATTCTGTGACCCCTGGAAAATCGTTATTTGACCCCCAGGTTGAGAACCACTGTGGTAAAGTTACATATATAGTTAAGCCACTTGACCACTGGGCACTTAAACCCCCTTCCTAACCAGACCAATTTTTAGCTTTCGGTGCTCTCACAATTTGAATGACAATTACTCAGTCATACAACATTGTACCCATTTGAAATGTTTGTCCTTTTTTTCACACAAATAGAGCTTTCTTTTGGTGGTATTTGATCACCTCTGGGTTTTTTATTTTTTGCGCTATAAAAGAAAAACAACTGAAAATTCTGTAAAAAAAAAAAAAAACTTGTTTCTGTCATATTAGCGGGTTATTTCTCACACACAGCATATGCATACCACAAATTACACCCCAAAACACATTCTGCTATTCCTCCCGAGTATGGCGATACCCCATGTGTGAGTCTTTTACACAGCGTGGCCACATACAGAGGCCCAACATGCGGGGAGCACCATCAGGCGTTCTGGAACACCCAGACCAATTCTGACATTTCTCTCCTACATGTAAAAATCATCATTTATTTGCTAGAAAATTACATAGAATCCCAAAACATTATATACTGTATGCTTTTTTAGCAAAGACCCTAGAGAATACAATGGCGGCCGTTACAACTTTTTATCCCGCACGGTATTTTCGCAGACATTTATTGAACGCGTGTTTTTAAAAAAAAAACTGTTTTGTGCTTAAAACAAAACAAAACAGTAAAGTTAGCCCAATTTTTTTCACAATGTGAAAGATGAAGTTACGCCGAGTAAATAGATAACCAACATGTCACACTTCAAAATTGCGCACACTCGTGGAATGGCGCCAAACTTCGCTACTTAAAAATCCCCATAGGCGGTATTGCAGAGTATTGGGGTATTGCAAAGTATCATGCAGGGTATTGGGGTATTGCAGAGTATCGCGCGGGGTATTGCAGAGTATTGGGGTATTGCAGAGTATCGCGCGGGGTATTGCAGAGTATCGCGCGGGGTATTGCAGAGTATCGGGGTATTGCAGAGTATCAGGGTATTGCAGAGTATCGGGGTATTGCAGAGTATCGGGGTATTGCAGAGTATTGGGCAGGGTATTGCAGAGTATAGGGGTATTGCTGAGTATTGGGGTATTGCCGAGTACTGGGGTATTGATGAGTATTGGGGTATTGCCGAGTACTGGGGTATTGCCGAGTACTGGGGTATTGCCGAGTACTGGGATATTGCCGAGTACTGGGGTATTGTTGAGTATGTAGGTATTGTTGAGTATTGGGGTATTGTGGAGTATTGGGGTATTGTGGAGTATTGGGGTATTGTTGGGTACTGGGTTATTGTTGGGTACTGGGGTATTGCTGGGTACTGGGGTATTGTTGGGTACTGGGGTATTGCTGGGTACTGGGGTATTGCTGGGTACTGGGGTATTGCAGAGCTGGGATGGATTGAGGGATGGCTGGATCTGTGACTGCATTTGTCACAGATCCAGCCACAGCACTGCTGCTGACACCCCGCTCCCCCCCCTCTCCTCGCACACTGTACGGAACGTACAGAGAGGAGAGGGAGGAGAGGGAGGAACCGGCATCATTAAATGACACCGGTTTGTTTACAAGTGATCGGGCCTCATTCGACGGCGCGATCACGTGGTAAACGGCCGATATCAGTGGCAATTTACTGTGATCCGTGATGCGCCGGGTCTTCTAGACCCGGCGAGCACGGACACTTCCGCGAGCGTGTCCCAGGTGACGCGCAATCGCGGAAGTGAAGGACGACGTCCCAGGGACGTCGTGTCACTGTAGCTCGACCGCGCTGTAGCAGTATTTTTGCTATAGCGCGGTCGGCAAGTGGTTAAGAGTTTCAATTTGTATGCAATCAGGCAGGCCCTTGTACTACATGGTTTTGGTAAATCTGAAGACAGAAATCTGCAGATAATCTAGTGGTGTGTATGGGGCTTTAGTCTGGTTGAGAAAAGATACAAGTCCGTTCAGTTCAACCAATAGAAGGGAAACTATTTTTATACAATTCTATACCCACAGTTGATGCAGAGGAAGGCAAAAAAAAAAGCATGATCCAATTTGCTCCTGATCCCCCAAAAGGCAAACAGCTATTCCCTGGATTAACTTTACTTTATAGATATTAGTATCCAGTTATATTATGTGTATCTAGGAAAGAATGCATGCCTTTTTCAAACAATCTACTGAGCTAGCCATAACCAGCTCTTGAGGGAGTCTATGCCTCATTTTCACAGCTCTTACTGTAAGGAAGGCTTTCTATATGTGGAGGTTACATTTCTTTTCCTCCAGATGTAAAGAGTGTCCCCTTGTCCTCTGTGATGACCTTAAAGTGAATAACTCAACACCAAGTTCACTATATGGACCACTTATGTATTTATACATCTTGATCATATCCCCCTTAATCTCCTCTTCTTAAGAGTGAATAAATTCTGTTCCTCTAATCTTTCCTTATAGCTGAGCTCCTCCATGCCGCTTATCAGTTTGGTTGCCCTTCTCTGTACTTTCTCCAGTTCCTTTTTGAGAACTGGTGGCCAAAACTGAACTTCATATTCCAGAGGAGGCCTTACTAATGATTTGTATAGAGGCAAAATTATATCTCTCTCTCCGCAGTCCATACCTCTCTTAAAGGTGTGCGAGAAGAAAGAAGTGCTTCCCACTGGTCAGCACAGTTACGTGGTCGTGTTGACCAATCAGTGCTTGCTACTGGGACCATTATGATGAATACTTAAAGGGGTGTTCCAGCCAAATGTTATGTTTATTAAAAGTCAGCAGCTACAAAAAGTGTAGCTGCTGGCTTTTAATAAACATTCACTTACCTGCTCCAGCGTTCCAGCGACGCGCCGGCCGGGGCTCCGCTCCTCTCCCCCCTCCCGGCCGGCGTCTTCATTCAAACTGTGGGCACCCGGCCGTGACAGCCTTCGGCTTCACGGCCGGGCACCCACTGCGCATGTGCGAGCGGCACTGCGCATGCGCGCGCGGCCCGCCGCTGATTGGACAGGCGATCGTATAGGATCTGTCAGCGTCCTAGGCGGTCACCTACAGGGAGGGGCTGCTGTAGGCGATTAAGCTTAATCGCCTAACCAGCCCCTCGGCGGATGGAGGAAGTGGGACAGGAAGTCCCACTCCTCCTGAAGCCCCCACTCCCCCCCAAAAAAAAATTACATGCCAAATGTGGCATGTAAGGGGGTGAGGAGTGGATTACGCGAAAGTTCCATTTTTGGGTGGAACTCCGCTTTAATCCTGAGCTGCATTTTTTGGTGTACGGCATAAGGACTGCTATTCTGGCAACAAGCGGCATCACAGTCGCCATGTGCAGCAGCATCCTTCGGGGTGGTCAGGATATCTGGAGTTAGTTTACCTTTTTATTTTATGTGTGTAGCGCCTCCTTTCTTTCAGAAAAGGCGCTACGCTAAAGTTAGTGGGAGAGTGGGAGAGCTATGTTGCTCCCACTTCTAATTTTGCTAAATTGAGCTGTTGTCAGCCCTGAATTATCCTGAGGGTCATTCTGTGCTCCAGAGACGTAGTTCTGCTGATGCTGAAAGGGGCCCTAGCGACTTGCTGGGGCTCCACTTCTACTGAAGAGATCCTAAGCTGTGTGCTGTTCGGTGGGGGAACGGCTTGAGGAGAACCCGGAGGCAGGTGATCCAAAAGGGCTTGAACGAACCATCAGGCATCTGGTTGCCAGGAACTGACAGATAACCATAGACTGTCAGCTGGTGACCCTTACTAAAAGAGAACTTTCTGGGAGGATTTGCTCTACAGTCCAACATTGGGCCCGTGGCAGAGGTCTTCATCTTGAAACGCTAAATTCAACTAGAGCCAAGTCAGTGAGAGAGACTTGTTCCTCCCAGCAACCATAAGTGACGTTCCGGCTGCAGAAGTCTGTCCGGAGGCACTCTACCCACTCTGCCTAGAGTGGTGACGAACTGTTCTACTACAGAAAGCAGGACTGCTTTCTTTTCATCCAAAGCCTGATACCGCTACATTCTCTCCTTTCATCAACCTTTTCTTTCTACCTCATGTTGATGTTGGTCGTGTTGGACCAGGAAATAAAGCATTCAGAAAACTCCAGTGGCAGGTTTGGCAGGTTTAGACATTCTCGTATTGCTCTGCTCACTACAATCACCCCTAGACAACATACAGAGGTAACTTAATACGCCGATCCCAAATCAATCAGCGGCTCCTGAGGGTGTATTGCTACATGAAAAGCTGAACTTACCAGGTCAGGTTCACGTTAACCTGTTGGCAACGATGGCACACAAATATGTGGACTCTCGGCGAGTGGACCTTGGTGCAGAGTGGCCGCATATTTGTGTACTACGTTGCAAACACAGCTGTGCCGAGAGCGCACAGTTACTGGCGGCTAATGGAAAGCTCCTTATCACTGCTTGCAAGTTTTCTGATCATGTGACTGCCATGACAGCCAATCATGACAATCATACCACGCCTCCCAGCTTCTGAAATCCCTTAATGGTCCGGCGCCAAGAAGTTAAGATCATATAAAGACATGCACTTAGTAGAGAATTCCTCTTTCTTCCTGTTGTGTCTCTGGGACAGGTAGCGAGGGAAAATTCTCCCAAATGGAAGCAGCAAGCAAAAAAATAAACTGACAGGAGTTTTAACCCTACCCTACTCAACCCAATTTAAAAAAATAAGTTTTAACAATTTAAAGTTTAATATTCCTTCCTTTGTATTGCATATGCCTTTGCAACTGACCCCTGTTCCGAGCCCTTGCAATCTCACTGGTCCAGTAAACTTGGGTGGCATAGTCTGTAACCACAGAACACAAAAAAATAGTAGATAACTCAATCACAAGATTTCCTTCCAATGTTTATTTAAAGATCCCAGAGCTTCATAAGCTAAGTTTGTTTGGAGACCAAAATGTCAACTCTCTAAGTAAACATTTTCCTTGTGAGTGAGTCTTCTGCACCCTGGCTGGTACATATACATATAAGCTTGTTTAGTCAAATCTCTCTTTGCTTACACACCTCAGACTGTTGAGTGAACACGTTTGAGAAGGTATTTGCATACGGCACAAACAAACGGTTCATTGCTTTTATAAACTCTTGCTAGGAAAAGACTTTTCAGAGCAAAGTTCTTGGAAGCGAAGCAGAGCAGCAAATCAAACTATTTTAAAGATGTTCATCCACAAGAAAAACAAATGCAGCCGTGGATATCTAAAGACTCTCTAGATGATGTCTGGGGCTTCCAAAAACAATAATAGTCATTTCTAGCTGTCTCACGCAGACAACTGCTAATGTTCCAGAAAAATAACTGAAGAAAGGACTGTTTTACGGAATTTTATGATTCCAAGACTTTCAATGAAAAAAAAAAGGTTCAAATAAACAAAGGCTGGAGGATTCCTCTTTATAGATCAGCCTTGAGGGCCACTTGCAAAAACAAAATACCATGATGAACGGCATCCTGGGAAAAATTACACGACTCCTTGAAGTGCATTATAAAAAAAATATAAACATTAAGGGAGATATTTTGTTATCCCAAAGCAGCTGTAATTGAATGGACAGTTAGAGATCATAAATGGGACATTTATCAAGTTTCATGATCTGTTTAGGTGTCTGTTGTGGTTAGAATTTCATTGGAGAGTCAACTAGAGCTACGGCTGATTTAACAATAATTCAGTTTAATGTATGGCAGTCTGACAGCCTGAATAAAGAAAAGAAAGATTTAAACTGTGAGTAGAGTACTTTCTACTCTTCTGTATGGGTAAACAGTCTGTCTCTAGTCCTCAGTAGGAGACTACTATGCTCACAGCCAGAGGCATCTAGTCCTTCATGAGAACAATGACCCTCATGATCAAAGTGTCTAATGGAAAATGTTCTTGCTACATACAGCTAACCAATCAGATTCTTTCTTTTATATTATTAGTACATAATTGGGGTTATGAAAGGGGGAATATGACTTGAATCTACAGACAACTATTTCTCATTTTAAATAAAGTTGATTTTGAAGACTATAGACTATATGACCAACAGACCGTTTAGCTGCCTGAATAAGGAGCGTATATTGGCCTGCGGGTAGTGGATAGCAAAACCCTGTGGGGCACAATAATCAGAACTTCCAGTACTGAGTGCACATGTTTCAGTCATGAATGTATCAATGGCAAGCAGTGAAAATACATTTGGTACTGCAGATGTTAAAGTAATAGGACCATGAAGGCTTGTGTGTGGGAGCCATGGTGGTAATTCCACCCATGATTCCAGCAATAAAAGCTTTCAATCCAAATTTGTGGTATGAGGAAGAAGATGAGGGTTGCAATTAAACAAAGCTATGTGGAACCAGCAGAGATTGGTTTATACCCTAATATAAGCTGGCCATACATTTGAAAATGTGTGAATATTTAATAAAAAAAAAAAAATTAAAACCGCAAAGCAATTGAAGCCATAAAATGGGTTTTTGATTGACTATAAGGGGATAGGATTACAATTGGTATGATAAAATACAAATAAAAATATGAATGTTTTCATTGCAATTGCCATATTTTTCCAAATTCAATCTTTACAGAATCTGTATTGAAGATGTCAAGTTAATGTCAAGTTTAAACTTCACAATTGACAAAAACCCAGATAGTAGCTTCTGGCAATTACTTTCAATCACATTTGTGATTCACAGCACCTTGAAAGTGGTCAAAATTAACTAACAATTGCCACATGTAGTGAAGGGTATGGTACAGATGAGGGCTATAAAAGGGGACCACTTTGTGAACCAATATTGCACTGGAATGATGGCTCAGTAAAGACATGTTGAAGGGTTTGTAGCATGTGTGGCTGCAATGCATTGTAATGAATGGGGACCATTTCTTAGGGTGCAGTGTCCACTGGGAAGGGCATTGGAACATTGGAAGAACAATGTGTTGAATGTGGCTGCACATGCTGAAAGATGTGCAAAATGCAGTAAACTATAAGAGCCAATCAAATTTTACATGATTGGAAATAGCTAATACTATACATAACTGGTCCATTTGGGCTACCTTCGGCTACACAGGCTGGCTTACTAAATCATGCCCTTGTACTTCTTCCATTCTGATTTGGGAAAACTAGCAGTTTTAGCAGAAAATGCCCAAGGCTTGCTACTAGTTATTATATTCTATAGGGTTGCTAGTAACATTAGAAGTTAACATGAGCATTTCTGGAACAACAAGTCTAACAAATGTCTAATCTATACCAGGAACCATTGTAAAAGTATGCAAGTTTCACATGATACTCGGCCCACAATTTTACCACACTGGATTTGCTTGTGTACAGGTGGCAAACAAATAAAATACCAAAAAGGCAGATACATGGGTCATGTGAAAACAATTTGTCAGGTAGGTACAGGTACAGATGAGGACACTGGGACCAGAGCTATCCAAAATGTAAAATTGCTATACCACTGTAGAGCCAAGCAGCTGGTGATTGTAAAACCCCCCCTAACACAAGCACAACTTAGCTGCACATACTTTCCTTGTAAGCTCTGAAACACTCCAGATGGAGCATATGCTAGGCTGAGGACTGTCTGACCATTGTAACAGCACTGATCATATGCTTCAGCCTAAGTGGAGGTCCTGGGAATTTTCTTTAGCCCTTGTGGTTGAATGAAGTGTCAGGGGACTAAAGGAAAAGAAAGTATGTACTGCTGGGCAGGGGGCAATAACCTGCTACTTTTTCCAGCATAGGCAAAGCACAGGTTTGTTTTAAGAGAAAACATGGCTGTTTGCAAGAGGTAAGCAAGACCCACCTGTCCATTACACCTCTAGAATTATATATGACTAACCTGTAACTGTAGCAATCCCTGAATATGCACAGTGAATATTTTACTGTTACTTTCCAATCCAGCAATTACTTCCAGGGACCTGAAAAACATAATTGGAGAGAACAATTTAGGATACAGCCTAAGTAATGGTCATACCAGCTTTGGTACTCCACTATATTTTAAATGTGAAACTCTATATAGAGTATAAATGATTGCCTTCAAACACATATAAAACACTTAAAGAGGAATTTCAGTCCTGTTTAAAACATAAAAGATAAATTGAGATTAGTATGTAAATGTTTTACTGCTATACCTGATCGTTATATACCAGAACCAGTAGGTTTTAATTTTTCTGTTATTTGTATGGAAATTTCAATAAAAATTATTGAATGATAAAAAAATAAAAATAAATTAAAAGTCAGCAGCTACTACTTTAGGTACTGACTTTTAATAATCAGGTATTTACCAGCCCAGGGTTCCAGCGCTGTCATTGCAGTCGATTCTTTGCGCTGTTTCGGATCCCCAGCACCATCATCTTGGATATAGGACTGTGACCTCCTGACAGACTGGTCATACAGTCTCTTGGGATGAGTGATGTGTCTCAGGAAGCTGTGGATGTGGGAAGGTGGGCCAAGCTGTTGTAATTCCTGCCTAAGCAAGAATTGCAGAAATAGGAGCTGGTACCTGTCAAAAAAAGATAGCCATTCCCAGAAAAAAAACATTCATTTTTTTAGAGGGTGGGCAGTGGTCCGCTTTGAAGAGAGTTTTTACCCCTTCATTTTTTAGGCTGCTAAGGAATTGCATATATGCTTTGTCTGGATCCCATCAAAAGAGCTGTTTTCTATCATTAAAAATTATCTCTTAAAGGGAGTCTTTCAGAATAGAAATATGGGTATTGACTCGCCTGACAGACTGGTCATTATACAGTCTTGAGTTTTCAGAATTTGGGATGAGTGTTCATATCAATGTGTCTCAGGAAGCTGTACTACTTTGGATGATTTGGGAAGGCACTACATAATCACACTAATATATGACTCCTGGCCTGGAAGGTGGCTGGGGTTGTAACTCTGTTCCTGCCTGGAAGCAAGAAGGTGGGTTTAGGACAACATGATAACCAACATAAGAAATATGGAGAATAAACACTAAGGGGATAACCAATAAATACAAAAATTATTACAATAATTATTACAATGAAAAACCCAACACACTCAAAAAAAGTGAAAAACAATCCTAAATCCAAACTATAAGACCAGAGAAAATTCCATTCCCAGAAAAAAAACATGAAAAAACCCAAGAGTCATTCCAAATTGAAATTTAGAAAGGGTGACAGGAAAGCAGTGGTCCGCTTTGAAGAGAGTTGGAGGACAGTGATCCCTCGGCAGGGCAAGCAGCAGAGGCACTCCTCAGCGGTAAAGGTAAAGCAAAAAGAAGAAAGCGAGTGAGTGACAATAAAAGACGTTGGTAGGCAACTAGGTCACTCGTACATCCACTACCCCGGGGTGATGGGATGGGCCTATTCCCACGAACAGCAGTTCGTACTTCTATGGCAGATATCCTCTTCTAAGCTGGCCAGATGGTCACTCACAACAAGGGATCTCTCAGATGGCATCATGATAAAAGAAAAGACCATAGCGCAATCCCGCAAGGTAAAAAAACATTTAATAAAAAAATAAAACTCACATTTAAAACTCCAAAAGGCACAAAACAAACAGACGTCAGGAACACATGCGTAGGCGTGTGGACTCTGTGGCTCCTAATCCCTATTCACACCTCGTGACTCTTAGGGGAAATGCTGGGAGACTTCCTAATCTTTCAGTTGTCTGCTTTCCTGGAATAGAAATATGGGTATGCTAAAATGATCGCCGTCTCTGTAGGCGATCGTTTTGCATACTTACCATCCAATCACGAGTGCGGGCTACGGGAAAATGGCCGCTATGCTCCAGAAAGCAGACAACTGAGCAGTGTATTTAAGATTGAAGCTCACCAGCATTATCCCCTAAGGAAGTCACGAGGTGTGACGAGACGCGTAGGGATCCTAGGAGCCACAGAGTCCACACGCCTGACGCAGTGTGTTCCTGCGTCTGTTTGTTTTGGCCTTTTGGATCTTTTACCTTGCATGCGCTAGTCTGTTTCTTTTATCATGTATGATTGAGAGATCCCTTGTTGTGATGACCATCTGGCCACTTGATCTGCCATTAGAAGTACGAACTCGCTGTTCGTGGGAGATAGCCCATCATCCATCAATTGCGATGACAAGGTCTTTTATTGTCACTCAGCTTTACCTTTACCGCTGAGGAGTGCCTCTGCTGCTTGCCCTGCCGAGGGATCACTGTCCTCCACCGGAGGTGCTGTGCAGGCTATCCGAGCTATAGCCTTGAGGTGAGGAGCTGGGACCACCAGGTGCTTTCTGCTGTCACCCTTTCCTGTGACTTATCTGGACTCTTGGGTTTTTTCACTAGAGACTTTATTTATTTCATATTTTTTCCATCCAGAGGCATTTCCTCATGGAATTTTGGTCTTATAGTTTGGATTTAGATTGTTTTTCACTGGTTTCACATTACACTGTAGTGTGTTGTTTTCCTTATTGTAATAATTATTGTAATAATTTTTGTATTTATTGGTTATCACTTTGGTTTATTCATTCACATCATTGTTTGATTATGTTGGTTTCATGTTGTCCTAAACCCACCTGCATCCATCCATCCAGCCACCCGATCCAACCCCCCCCCTCCTCCCCCCCTGTTCACTTTCAGCGCAGACAACACCCCCTTCTTTTACATAATCACACTAAAAGTCAGATCAAGATTGTATTGCAGCAGTATGAACCTAGCCTTATTTGGATAAGGATATTCTTCCTTCACTTCGTCACTGACTTAAAAGCAAGCATGCTAATTTTTCTATCACTATTGCTTTCTACTTGGGAAGATTTTCTCAGAAATTCTGTTTTGCCCAATTTCTTAATATTATCACCAGGACCGAAGATAAAAATAAATTCAAGAGAAAATTTGCCTAATGGAAAACCGAACAGCAATAAGAACCTGAGGGTCTCACCACCCCCTACTGGTGCTTACTCATAGCTTGAGTAAGCACCAGTAGTTACGGTGTGAAACATGTTAGCAAGTGATTCCATCTTTTGCTGTATGGATTTTTAACTAATAAAGGAATTTTTGTTGTAGTGTGGCCATCCGGATCCCAATTTTTCATATGCTATTTTCATACTGAGCCAGCACCTGCACCTGACAGAGGAGAAGATTTTGTGACTCAGACACCTGGAGCGGGTTCCTTTCTTGCTTGTTTGTTATCTGGATTGTATGCTTACATACGATCAGATTGTTGGCCAACTGAGCGTCTGATTTTTGTCTTCAGGCCGGGTGCCTGGATCTTGTCTTGCATACTAACGGTACACAATTGTCGGTCAACAAACACAAACGTAGTGACGTACTACGAGGAATTACAGCTCTTGAGCGCCACCCTTTAGGCTCCTTCTGCTAATTTAGTGTTTGGTGAGCATAGATTCCGAGAATGCGTGTTTGTACTTTCAACTTTTGTGTGACGGACTTGTGTACTGACCATCAGAAAATTTGACAACAGACCGTTGTCAACGGAATTACTAGCCTGTCATCCAACATTTGTTGGCAGAAAGTTGGACAATTGTCTGAAGGAGCGTACTAACGGTCAGATTTTAGGCCAACAGTCTACAGACAATCCCGTGCCAACAATCTGATCATGTGTACAAAGCTTAAGCCTGTTGTGTTGTCTCTTATACATCGGCAGCCCAGGACAGTCATATCTACATGTTCACTGAGTGACTATCACAGGCATACCTCCCAACATTTTGATATAGGAATGAGGGACACCTGCTAACAAACTTATGTAGGCATGGGACACACCCCTTGCCAAACCCAAATTTAGTGGGTGTCTGAGCTGGTAGTTAGCTCAGACTCTGATGATTAAGGCTAAATCAGCCTCTGTTCCGGCTATGGCTGTGCTTGGAGGGTTTTCCCATTGTTTGCCTGTAGGTGGCCTTACCACCACAGGCCAATGTTGGCACACAGACAGGCCAGAGTGTATTGGGTGTATTTCCCGAGGAACAGCCCAGTGGGAGTGGTCTCCCCGCTGGGCATGCTGGGGAAGCATACTTAAGGGGCAGATGGCATTTTCTTGGGTCCTTTTGCCTTGTTTCCCTCCTGGTTCGAGGTATGTGATGGCCCATTTTCAGCCCCGGGACCACGTTGGCCTGAGGCTGCAATACTGCCAGGTAGGCCCAGTCGTCTTGACTGGGGCCTGCACTTTAAAGGTGATCCTGTGCTGTCTGTCCTGCGGGAGGAAGCCACTCAATGGAGGAAACTAGGGGAGGATGTGTCCTGGGGAGGACCAAGCGTAAGGCTGGTATCTCGGGAGAGGCCTGGTGACTTCAATGGAGGATGCACCGTATTCTATGATGCCTTACAGTGTTGCAGGGTCGGCTTAAAGGCTCTTAACTGTACGGCTGGAGATCCGGTTACTAAATCCTGTGGCAGAGGATTCTGGAACACTTTATTTCTACTTCCAAAGAAAGGTCTGTGGCAGATACTGTATTCTTTTTGTCTGTGCGTCATCCCGGCTGCTAGGCCGGTGAGAGAGGCCTATCCGGGTGAGCAATACCCACTTAGAGGAAAGTGGTGAGTTGGCTTTTGAAACCATAGAAGTTCCCAGGTGATCTGCATTGTGTGCCTGAACCTTCCCCTTGACCCTCCATCCCTCTACCTATACAAGTTTGTGTGAAAATAAAAACCTGATAGAAAAGGGATTTGTGGACATTGAAGTTTAGATAACGTGCAAGGCCCAAAATTAAACCAGCAGCTCCTACGGGGGTAGTGCTACACTGGGAAACACTGTTTTAAAGATAAAAAGTGAATTTTCATATACAACTATATGGATCAGACCAAAATGAGGGACAGATGAAGAAGAAAGATGGACAGAGGGACATTGCTCCAAATCAGGGACAGTCCCTCAAAATCAGAGACAGTTTGGAGCTATGACACAGGTAGAGATTTATTTGAGTAACAGGCTACTATTAACAGCCTGGCTTTATACTGCTTAGGAGGAAAGATGGGGCCCCTTAATAAGGAAATATCTAGGTCTCTGGGGACAGGTGGAAGCAGAGTTTGTGTACACTAATATGTAGCAGAGAGCTGTTTATAAGCTCAATAGTTCATATCTGGCAATGATTTTTGTAAACAGAAAAGGAAAGGGTTACAGAACAGTGGCTTAGTGGTTTGCACTGGAGTCCTCGGTTAGAGTCCTGGTCTGGACACGATGCAGAGAGTTTGTATGTTCTCCCTGTGCTGTTCTTTGGATTACACTGGTTTCCTCCCTCACTCCAACAACATGCCAGTATGTTAATCGGCTCCAGTCCAAAATTGCCCTAGTATGATATTCTACTAAATGTGCCCAGGATGGTTGCCTCACAATCAGCCCCAACAGCAGAAAACGCATTTCAAGTTCTCAGGAAGAAAGGTACTATAGAAATATAAATCAATTCAATGCTGCTGAGGTGAGGCTGGCTTATAAATGTGCACTCCTCCTGTAGTCTGGATCGTAAGCCAAAATGCGTATTAAATTGCAAATAAACCTCAATATTGAATTTAAAACTCATTGTTTTTTAGGTTTGTTCTGCTAAATACACTGTTGAAATAGTGTTGTTTTACCTGCTTTATAAGTGCAAAAAATACTGTTGATCTTGTGAGAAATTCAGAGCTGCCCTTGCGTTCTCTCCACACTTCCTGTGTTATATTGAGTCTATATAGGCCTCCTAGTTCTTTTTTTTTTTTTTTAAAGTGTATTTTTGTGCGTGAACTCGAGAGAGAGGAGCCGGACTGCAGGAGTTGGGAGTAGGCAGACCCTCCCCCCGGAGGCAATCGCCATCCTTCTCCATGCCCCTGGTGGCAATGGCGGGTGTGAAGGGGGGCCTCCCACTCACCCCGCCCTACCTGCTCCTCTTGGGAGCCCAACTGGGGCCCAACGGGACCCCAATGGGGCAGAGGGACTCCCCCTATGAGGGAGTGAGGGGGCCTAGCCCACCCAGCCAGCCCCGTAGGTCCTTCGCCTCTCTTTATTTTAGGAGACCGCATGGCCAAAGTGCATGTGTTTTAAACCAATTTCGTGTGCGTGCAAGTGTGGTGGTTTTTGTTGGGGGGGGCGTACTAAGCACAGTCGTACCTTGCATAGCACACCCACCGGGAGCCGGGCTGAGACCACCAAACTCAATTCACATGTAGCCGAGACCGGGATCCGAACCCTCCTAGTTCTTATACTTAAGACTATATGTTGATTTGTGTCTATACTTTGGAGATAAAGACAGTAGAATGGTTGAGTAGTTTAGCAAACCATAACTGGTAGAGCTGACACCACAAAAATGCTGTGTATTTTCAGCTAGCAATAGGAAATTAAGAGCCTTTTTCCCCAAGCAGAGAGGCGAGCACGATGGGCTACCAGCATCTGCACTAGAGTCACCCGAGGAAGTTCAACCATGGATCCGCTCCTGCCTCATGTGTTTAAACAGACATGGACTGATCTGCAAATATGGACTGAACATGTGCTACCAGTGCTTCAGGCATTGGCTTTATCAAGCTAGACTAAACGGATACTTATTTGAATATTTGGACAAGATCTATGGACATAAATGAATACTTCAAATGAGATTTACAGTTTGTATCTAAGACTTTAAAGAAAATACACATGTGAATTATGTTGGTTTGCATCTTGCAGTCGGTACCCAGGACTTTCTTTGAAGAACATACACATGTAAATAAAATTTGTTTCTACCCTTAAAAAAAGAAATTAGGAGCCATATCCACTTCTGGAATATCAACAGGTTCTTTCAGTATGAGAAAGGTCTTTAGAGGGATAAACCATGGGAAAAAGTGCAAGTTATGCAGAGATGGACAGCATATTTTTTTTGCTTTATTACACACTTTAAGGCGGCGTACACACGATCGGATATATCCGATGAAAACGGTCCGCGGACCATTTCCATCGGATATGTCCGATCGGGAGTTTGATCCGATGGCGTGTACACACCATCGGATCAAATTCCCCGCCGCCGGAAGGCGCGGTGACGTGGCGGTGACGCGGCGGTGACGTTGACGCCGCCGCGTCACCGCAACGTCACCGCACCAGGAAGTAAAACACTTCCGCGCTTGCGCCGAATCCATTCGGCAGCGGCGCGGCGGCGGTGGGGGCCGACATGTCTGCTGGTAAGTGTACTAACCAGCAGACATGTCGGGCGGACAGATCCCCACCGGATAGATTTCAAAGCATGCTTTGAAATCTGTCGGGTGGAGAAATCTGTCCGCTAGCCCATACACACGAGCGGAGATGTCTGCTGAAACGGTCCATCGGACCGTTTTCAGCGGACATATCCCCTCGTGTGTACGCGGCCTAAGTGTTGGATGACGTAGGGAAAAGTTATAATCCATATAAGTTTTAGTTGCTATCTGTAACAACTAATTTTTGTTTGTTAGGAATGACCAGTGCACAATATCTGTGGTCACGAGCACTCTATAAATCCCATAGTCCATAATCCCACTTTTGGAGCGAGCAAGAGTGCATGACTAGGCTGCTACATACTGTACAGTGGGGCCATGAAGACTAAACACAGTCAACCTCTAATGCCGCGTATACACAATCAGAATTTCCGATAAGAAAAGTTCGATGTGAGTTTTGGTCGAAAATTCCGACTGTGTGTATGCCTCATCTGACTTTTTTTGTCAGAATTTCCGACAGCAAAAATTGGAGAGCTGGTTCTCAAATTTTCTGACTATAGGTAATGAACCACAGAGAAGTGATTAAAAAAACTATATGAAGTTGTTATCCTTTAGGTGTTACCACCATCCCAAATTGATAGGAATAAACCCTAAAAGGGCATAAGTACCACCCGGTACAGCAGGATTTTAAGGGCAAATGAGAACCAAAAATTTATAAAAATATAGTATTTATTAGAAAAGATTTATTTTTATTTTTTAATAAAGGTTATCTGGATGCAAACAAAAGAATATGTCAAACACATTGATAGTCTGCACAGTGTACATTTGATTAATATGAAACATAAATTGAATACGTTTTATACAAATTTTCAATCAGGGGTATTGCTCCTTGAGCCTAACATGCGCATCCGCCGCTCGGCGGGCAGCAATATGCTAGCTCATCGAGCGGTACAGTTGTCAAGGAACGAGTAGAAAATCCAGAGCCCAGAGTGCTATGGCGTGGGTATTTTACCATCAGCAGTCTGTTTGGGCTCTGGATTATCTGCTCGTTCCTTGACAACTGTACCGCTCGATGAGATAGCATATTGCTGCCTGCCGAGCAGCGGATGCGCATGCCCAGACACACACTATCGCGCTGTTTGTTTTGTGATTTGATTACCCGACAAAGAGTATTGCGTATGCGCGGGCATCTTTTAAAGCCTGCACATGGTGCAATGTTACAGCACAGAAGCTGCTCCTACAGCCATCATACTTTAAGCCATACTTCCTTGTTTTTTGGTAAGTGGACTCCTCTACCCCCTATTTTCTCCTAATTGCTATTTATTTCTTTTAAATACATCTATCAAGCACCTTATCTAAAGTGATTCCCTTTTGGAATACTCATTTAATGTTTAAATACATCTCTTAAAATGGATCTTCGTACACTCCCCTTATATGTCAGAGTTTCACCTCTCAGCATTGTTCAATTATCGATCTTCCTTTTACATTTATCTGTTACAATGCCCAGTATGATATATCATATTGGTGGGTTTACAACTTATATTTAGTGCAAATCAGTTTGTATTGTGCAACCTATGGGTATCAAAAAACAAATTCCTTATTTGTTTTTTTTCTTTGTCAGGATTTAAATACATCTCTGGGACCTCTGTGTGGGCTGTTTCGAGCTGGGATAGGGATGGGGATCATTATCTCCCCCATAATTGGCAATGGCAGTGCTGCGACAAATCTTTTCTAGGGCTTTATTGTCATTGATCTTTTAAACAATATGAAACATCTTTAACCACTTCCATACTGGGCACTTAAACACCCTCCTGACCAGACCAATTTTCAGCTTTCAGCGCTCTCACACTTTGAATGACAATTAAGCGACACAGATGGCACTGAGGCAGCACAGATGGCACTGAGGTGGCACAGATGGCACTGAGGCGGCACAGGTGGCACTGAGATGGGTACTGATGTGCTCTGATGGGGCCTGTGTACTGGTGGACACAGGTGGGCACTAATGAGGCGGCACAGATGACACTAATGAGGCGGCACAGATGGCACTAATGAGGCGGCACAGATGGCACTGAGATGGGTACTGATGAGATGGGTACTGATGTGCACTGATTGACTGCGGCACAGGTGGGCACTGATGAGGTGGGCACTGATGAGGTGGCACAGGCGGGCACTGATGAGGTGGCACAGGTGGGCACTGATGGGCATGGTAATACTGGTGGTACTGATGGGCGCGGTGGTACTGGTGGGCGCATGGTGGCACAGGTGGGCACGGTGGGCACGGTGGTACTGGTGGGCACGGTGGTACTGGTGAGTACTGGTGGGCACGGGTGGGCACGGTGGTACTGGTGGGCACACGGTGGTACTGGTGGGTACTGGTGGGCACAGTGGTACTGGTGGGCACAGTGGTACTTGTGGGTACTGGTGGGCACAGTGGTACTGGTGGGCACAGTGATACTGGTGGGCACACGGTGGTACTGGTGGGTACTGGTGGGCACAGTGGTACTGGTGGGCACTGGTGGTACTGGGGGGCACAGGGGGTCCTGGGGGGCACAGGGGGTCCTGGGGGGCACTGTGGTACTGGGGAGCACTGTGGTACTGGGGGGCACAGATGGTCCTGGGGGCACAGATGGTACTGGGGGCATTGATTGTTCACTCCCCCCCCCCCCCAAAGCGCTGTAGCTCCGTTCGCTCTCCCTCCTCACACGCGCTGTCTGTGTGAGGAGGGACAGTCGGCAATGAGAGATGATCTCATATGTTTACATATGAGATCATCTCTCATTGGCCGCACAGATCGCGCTGTAAATAGCCGCTGTGATTGGCTATTTACCACGATCTGTGTTTGGCTGTGTCCGAGGGACACGGCCAGCACAGGAGTTCCCCGCTGCGCGCTCGGGAGCATGCGCGGGGAACGCCAAAAGGGGCGGTTGTAAAAACATGGCCAGTTAGGGATTCAGGGCTGCGCTGCGGCCGTACAAAGTCGTACGGCCGTCAGCAAGTGGTTAAAATCTACAAATTCAGTGCTCGGTATGTACAATGAATGTGTATGCGACTTCAATGAGGTTGACCTATAGAATCTCTTTCTAAATGTTTGTCTTTCTGTTTCGTTCCAGAGTGTATATGTATTTTCTCCTACCAAGAGCTTCCGAAGAAGGAATTGGTATTTCCGAAGGATGTTAGGCTCAAGGAGCAATACCCTTCATTGAAAATTTGTATAAAACGTGTTCAATTTATGTTTCATATTAATCAAATGTACACTGTGAAGACTATCAATGTGCTTGACATATTCTTTTGTTTGCATCCAGATAACATTTTTTTTTTTAAATAATATTTTTTTAATAAATACTATTATTTTATACAATTTTTGTTTCTCGTTTGCCCTTAAAATCAAATTTTTTAAAGGGGAAAGTTCTGATCGTCTGTATGCAATTCCAATGCGCAAAAAAAAAAACACACATGCTCGGAATCATTGAACTTAATTTTTCTCAGCTTGTTGTAGTGTTGTAATTCAACTCGTTCTTGTCAGAATTTTGTGTGACCGTGTGTATGCAATAGAGGTCGACCGATATGGGTTTTTCTCTGGCCGATGCCGATATTCAGAAATCGCGGCGGCCGATAGCCGATTTATGGTGCCGATTTTTGTTTTTAGGGCCGATATGTTAAGCCGATTTCCCCCCCCCCCATCTCATAAAATTTAACAGTTAGACCCCTTTCACACTGGAGCGTTTTTAGCCCGAGTGCTTTCACATTGAGGCGGTGCGCTGGCAGGACATTAAAGAGAAGTCCTGCAAGCAGCATCTTTGGAGCGGCTCCTCCACCACTCCTGCCCATTGAGATGAACACCTGTAAAGCGCTTCTGCAGTGGTGCTACATGGGAGCATTTAACCCCTTAATCAGCCGCTAGCTGGGATATAAGTACCCCGCTAGCAGCCAAATAGCGCTGCTAGAATGATGGTCCAGTGTTTATAGGCAGCGGAGTTCTGCGGAAAAAATAAATAAAAGTCAGCAGCTACAAATACTGCAGCTGTTGACTTCTAATATATGGACACTTACCTGTCGTGGGTGGCCACAATGCTGGCACCCGAAGCCGATCTCTCCCTCGGGTGCTTCGGCCACCATCTTCCGTAAGGGAATCAGGAAGTGAAGCCTTGCGGCTTCACTTCCTGGTTCCCTACTGTGCATGCGCAAGACGCGCTGTGCAATCCCACTGGTCCCTGCTGTCTTCTGGGACCTGTGCATCTCCCAGAAGAAAGCTGGGGGCGGATTAAGCACCAGATGTGGTGTAGGTCACGACAGTCACCGCAGTGATCTATGCCCGGAAGAGGGAGCAAATACCTGGGATTACGCAGGTATCTGCCCCCCCCCCCCCCTTCCCCCTGAAAGGTACCAAATGTGACACCAGGGGGGGGGGGGATTCGGAAAAGCGGAAGTTCCATTATTGCCTTGCTAAGTAATACAAAACATTTCTTACATTTAAACACAACAAGCCTCCAATCAGTGCACTTGTAGGTGTAATTTAGATATAAAAAAATATATATATTATTTAATATATATATATATATATATATCCAATACGCAAAAACAGGTAATGAAAAGTTTTGGACGGAAAAAAATAGGCTAACTTTACTGTTTAGTTTTTTTATTTGTTAAAGCATATTTTTTCCCCAAAAAATGTGTTTGAAAGACTGCTGCGCAAATACCGTGTAACATTAAATATTGCACCAATCGCCATTTTATTTCTTAGGGTCTCTGCTAAAAAAAAAATATATAATGTTTGGGGGTTCCAAGTGATTTTCCAGCAGAAAATACAGGATTTTTACTTGTAAGCACCAAGTGTCAAAAAAGATTTAGGGCCAGATTCTCAGAGGCGTTACGACGGAGTATCTCAGATACCCCGTCGTATCGCCTTTTTTTTGTCCTCGTATCTATGCGAGTGATGCTTAGCATCACTTTTGCATAGATACGCTTCTACATCCGACAAGTGTAAAAGCATTACACTTTCGGATCGTAGGTGTAATGACAACTCCGGCCACTAGGTGGCCGTCACGTTGTTTTTTCATTTGCATATGCAAATGAGGCTAGTACGGCGATTCCCGAACGATTTTACGCCGCCCCGTCGTCGCGTACGTCGTTTTCGTCCGCGTAAGGTTACCCCAGCTTCGATGTGGAGTAACCTTACGAAGTACCGTCGGGTGCCGTCGGATGCCATGTTAAGTATGGCCTCGGGACCGCGTTGTGTTGTGCGTCGTTTACGTCGTTTGCGTACGTCGATTCTCAATGGGGCTGGCGTACGCTGCGATTACGTCGTTTACATAGAGAAAATGTGACGTCCTTTGGAGCATGCGCACTGGGCTTTTTCCCCGGCCGGCGCATGCGCAGTTCGTTCGACGCGGGGGCGCGCTTAATTTAAATACAAGCCGCCCCATTTGAATTGCGCGGGTTTACGCTTGGCGATTTACGAGACGCCGGCGAAAACTACGGAGCAAGTGCTTTGAGAATAAAGCACTTGCTCTAGTACGCAGCGGCGGCGTAGTGTAAATGGCTTACGCTACGCCGCCGAAAATATATGAGAATCTGGCCCTTAGCCTTTAAATGGTTAAACTGAGAACTCTCCTTCACGGAGTTCAGTTAATTGATAAGTAGCAACATTGTAACTTTTCTCAAAACTTGGCAGGCTGCCCAGAGTCTCCTCCACGGGAAACTTCAGGCAACTTGCATTGACGTCTATTATAGAAGCTTTTTGCAAGTCGCGCTGCTGAAGTTAAAAAAAAAAAAAATCGGCTTTCTTACAGCACAAATCGGCCGATGCCGATTAATTAGAAAACGCAAAATATCGGCCGATATATCGGCCAGCCGATATATCGGTCGACCTCTAGTATGCAACACAAGTTTGAGCCAAAATTCCATTGGAAAAAAATCCACGGTTTTCTTGTCAAAATTTCCGATTGTGTCTACACGGCCTAACAGGAAACCAGATCACACCAGAAAACAAAGGAATTTGGAGATTTTAAGGAGTCTGAAAGCAATTTATGAAACTTTCCTAAGTTAAGAATGCATACTTGAATAGAATTTCCTTTTTGTTTGTTTTTTAAACCAGAGTTAATGTAACTTTAAAGCAATCATATATTTGTATTTTTTCCAGGAAGGGTTAAATATAATCATTTTTCAATCACTGCCTCCTAGTTCCCTGAGGCTTAGTGAGAAGTGAGTGACTGGTGTATAAGCCTGACATAGCCAGCACATTCACAGTACACAGTGCTTGATGCCAGGCGAGAGCCGGCCCTGACATGTACATCTTTGCTCAAGATTCTTCCAGAATGATGACACTGTGTCCACTCACCCTTCTCATTATCAACTGTGAAATTCAAAGTCACGCTGGAGTGGAGAGTCACTAGGAACTTATATCTCATTACAGAAGCATTAGAAAGTGACAACTCTAAGGGCTCCATTCACACTTTATAATTTGGAATCGCAGGCAGAGTTTCCGCGATTCTGCCTGTGGTTCCAAATCATGTGGCTATCGCTGCACAAACCAGATGTATTAAGTCAGCACTAAAGATGTATAAGGCAGCTGGCCTGAAAAGGAGAAGAAGTTTATTTTTGTTGTGACAAAAACAGCCCATTCAAGCTGGCAATAACAACATGCAAAATTGCGTGCAAATCACTCAACCAAAATCGTGAACAAAAGCGCTTGTTCCCACTACATGAACGTGTAAAAGTTACTAATATTTCAAATTTACAGTGTTGTAGTACATTATCTCTCTGGGATTTCCCTACAAGAACTTTTAGTCCTACCATTGGTAAGATTTTTCCGAAGCACAGTCTCTTAGTTTTGCTTACTGAGCTGCCAATCGCTAGACCCAACCACGTTCCCATGAAAAAAGGAGGTGACATTACTACTGAGTTCAAATTTTAGCCGACATTGAGTATTTTGATGACAGCTACAATAGGCGAAAGAGTGTTGGGGGAGCTCTGAAGGGGTAAGTATAAAGTGCCAGAGGTGGGCTTTACTGAGATTTCAACCTGGGAGAACAGTTTATAGGGCGATAAGATAGCAATCTGCCATGTGGCAAAATGGATCTGTGTAAGGGGTGTAAATTAAAAAGCAGTACTGTGTCACATTTACAAATGTAGCTAGGTTCTGGGCTATAGAAACATGAAGATGAATACATAGGCCCGGATTCACAAAGCACTTACGCCGAAGTAAATCAATTTACGCCGACGTAGTGCAAATGTGCGCCCGGCATATGTGTGCGCCAGACCCACAAAACCAACATGCGTCTAAAAACAGGCAATCCTACCCCGATGTATCTTACATACGTCGGCGTAGTGTGGGTGCAAATATGGTTTGGACGCATGTTGCTTCTCCCATTGATTAGGCATTCAAATATGCAAATTAGGAAAATACGGCGATTCACGAACGTACGTGCGCCCGACGCATGCTATGCAATGTTTGCGTAAGTTGTACGTCCGGCGTATTCCCTATAGATGAGGCGTAACCCAGCAATAGACATGCTAAGGTCTGCACCAGGGAACACAAGCCGGCGTATTTTACGTTGGACGTGTGTCTGTATGGGCGTAGGTTACGTTAACGGCGTACACAGTGATCCAGCGTATCTTAGGCAGTTGTTCCGAGGTGGTTGTAAGCATTCACGGTGCATGCACAGTTCGTTATACGCACTTGTCTGTCGCTCGGCACATCATTTGCATGGGGTCACGCCTCATTTGGATGGATCATGCCCACTTCCACTTACGCTGGCCTGCGCCTTTGAAAATACGCTACGCTGGCACATCTTGGTGAGTAATGGCTTGCTGAATGCAGGTTTCAAGATAGCCAGCTAAAAAACGTTGTATACTGTATGCTTGCTTATACATGGGGAAGCAACAATGCCACATCAAGGCACCTGTGATCAGAGTGGGGCCAGGGCTGGCGCCGTCATAAGGCAACTCAGGCTCCAGTCTCTTTCAGGTGGGGGGGGGGGCGGCTAGTGTGCGCACCAGTTTCACATACCCCGTAGCTTGTGTAGGATGTTTAGTGTCCCACACGGCGCCATCCACGCTCTGCATTCTGCAAGGCACCTGACATTTCTCCCCAATCTCTGCCCACCAGCCGCCTTTCATACTATTAAGCAGACTGAACCCGCCCCCCTTCTCCTTGATCTATTCCTGTACACATACAAGAGGAGCCCGGGAGGAGAGACATCGCTGGGCATGCTCCGTTCTGCTTTGAGGTCTGTGATTATACACAACTAATCAATGTAGGCGATACTTACAGGACAGGGTGGGGGTGGATTTGGAGAGACAACACATGGAATGAGGGTGACAAGCTGAAACTAAGTAATGGGGGGGATAAAGGATACTGTATGTCCTAGGGGGTGTTTTGGGAGGAGAGAAGACTTGCGCTAGGAGGGGGAATAGATATAAAAACTGCAGCACAAGTCCACTCTTCTCCCAAAACACCCCTTGGGACATTCAGTATGCTTTTATTCACCCATCCACAAATCAAAGAGATGCTGGCTTCTTCTTAGAGAACAAATTGGCATTTAGGATGCTGGGCAACCCACTAGAGATGCTGGGCAATCGCCCCAGATGCCTACATTAGTGTCCCCCAGCCGGGCAAGTTTGGTAGAGCCAAGTGGCAGAAGTTTTTTTGGCACTGGCCTCCAGGACTCATGACTCAGGGCCACTTCACACCATAAATCACTGTGTGTTCCTGTGTGATTCACATGCGTTGCAGGTGCAGCACAATTTCAGCCTATTCATTTGAATGGGCTGAAATCAAGTCAGACTGCACCAGTACAGCAGTTATAAAATTCACAGGAACCAGATCACATGTTACTACCGTACCATATAATCTGCTCTAGGCAAACACATTACATTTGGAAGCACTTCCTGATGACGTATGAATACGAAACGTTGGTCGAGGCGCCTTTTGGTCACATCATTTCTGGGTCCCAGCTTCCAGTTTGTCTCTCAGCATTGGTGGAATGCACGCCGACAATCCAGCACGAGCTGAGCAGTAGAGCTTCTATAAAACTTTTACTGCTGGTATTCCTAGTGCCAGGGAGGCACCACCTAATGTAAGAAAGTTATTGTTACTTGTTGGCTTGTTTTAATCGATTCCCGACTGGCTCACTCAGATATACTGTGGCAGAATGGCTCTCCTGGGCGAAATCCTGTATATATACGGCTTCGCCCAGGAGAGCCACCAAAGAGTGCGCGAGCGCCACCGGAGGCACAAGAACATGCGCACTGCACGACGGGGGAACCTGATGCGCTTGGCTGGCAGGCGCGATCGCCACTGGCCACGTGTGATTGCATGCACGAGCGGCAGCACGGGGGTTGGTCTGTGTAAACAAGACAGAGACAAGACAAGACTGATCGTGCGTTTCTACAAAGTAGAAAACACGATCTGTCATCTCCTATACTGAGTCCCCTTCCCCCCACAGTTAGAACACATAATAGGGAACACAGTTAACCCCTTGATCGCCCCCTAGTGTTAGCCCCTTCCCTGCCAGTGACATTTACATAGTAATCAGTGCATATTTATAACACTGATCGCTCTATAAATGTGAACGGTCCCAGAAATGTGTTAAAAGTGTCCGACCCGTCATCGCCATTATTAGTAAAAAAAAATAAAAATGCCATGAATCTTTCCCATAGTTTATAGACGCTATAACTTTTGCACAAAACAATTAATATACGCTTATTGCAATTTTTTTTACCAAAAATATGTAGAAGAATACATATCGGCCTAAACTGAGGAAAAAAAAAGTAAGAAAAAAAAAAGAGATATTTACTATAGCAAAAAGGTAAAGATTGGGGGTTATTTACTAAAGTCGCTGTAGATCCGAGGGGGACATGCAAGGAAAATAATAATAATAAAATCAGCAGAGCTTTCCCCCATTTCAGATCTACTCCTCAGATTTGCAGCAAGAGTACTTCCAAGTGCACTTTCATTGCAGTTTCACTTGCAGTGCAAAGTGGACTTGCCTTTGGTAAATAAACCCCAATGTGTTTTTTTCAAAATTGTCGATCTTTTTTTGTTAAAAATAAAAACCACAGGAGGTGATCAAATACCACCAAAAGAAAGCTCTATTTGTGGGGGAAAAAAGGACGTAAATTTTATTTGTGTATAATGTCGCACGACCACGCAATTGTCAGTTAAATCGACGCAGTGCCGTATCGCAAAAAATTGCCGGTCATTGGGCAGCCAAATCTTCCGGGGCTCAAGTGGTTAATAAAGCAAAATTAGGCTATTGGTCCGCATTTGTCTTCTATCCCCCATGGTTAACCGTGTTGGAGAGGAAAGCTAAACATAGGAGATGACGGACATGTCTGCAGACTACCTGTTTCCAGCATATTGACTTAGTGATCCCAGACCTTCCTTTTAGTTAAAGAGGCCATGGAAATCTGGTGAGCAGGCTTTATATTAGAGAACATTGTGTGATCTGGTTTGTTGTCAAGTGGTGAAGGACTGTAATCTCCTTACCACTACATTCTGTGTTACACACTCCTGTTCCCTGCATTCTGTGGCATTCCGCCTCTGTCCCCTGCATTCTGTGCATAAAACTCCTATCCCCTGCATTCTGTGAAAAAAAACTTTCCCCTGCATTCTGTGCATAACACGTATGTCCCCTGCATTCTGTGCATAACATTTCTATCCCTTGCATTCTGTGCATAACACTCCTTTCCCCTGCATTCTGTACATTACACTTCTGTCTCCAGCATTCTGTGCATAACACTCCTGTCCCCTGCATTCTGTGCATAACATTCTTGTCCCCTGCATTCTGTGCATAACATTCTTGTCCCCTGCATTCTATGCATAACCTTTCCCCTGCATTCTGTGCATGCCACTTCCGTCCCCTGCATTCTGTGCATGCCACTTCCGTCCCCTGCATTCTGTGCATGCCACTTCCGTCCCCTGCATTCTGTGCATAACACTTCTGTCCCCTGCATTCTGTGCATTACACTCCTGTCCCCTGCATTTTATGCATAACACTCCTTTCCCCAACATTCTGTGCATGCCACTTCCGTTCCCTGCATTCTGTGCATAACACTTCTGTCCCCTGCATTCTGTGTTGGGAGGTATGCATTCCCTAAAGGAAGTGCCCTCTCTACTACTGGGCACAACATGGAAGTTTTAGTTTGCCTCACCTGCCAGCTGCCCACTAGCCAGTGAGGGGAAGCGGGGAATGCATAACTCTACCCCCTCATTACACCCCCACGCTGCACTCCATCACATTACCAGCACAAAATAAAGGAGGTACCAGTGAGGCTGTAGACAGTGAGGGAGGGGGACACCAAAATGTATTATTATTATTATCATTATACATGATTTATATAGTGCCAACAGTTTTCCGCTCGCTTAACAAAATGTTTACAATACAATTTGGTACAAGAGGAATCGGAGGGCCCTGCTCATTAGAGCTTACAATCTAAAAAGGGAGGGTCATTTGATACAAAATGTAATAGCTGTGGGGGATGAGCTGATGGAGGAAGTAAAACAGTGTATTATTTAGAAGCAAGATAGACTTCTTTCAGAGAAGGGTTTTCGGGGATCGTCTAAAGATGGATAGATTAGTGGCCAGTCAGACCGATTGGGCTAGGGAGTTCGAAAGGATGGAAGAAGTTCTGGAGAAATCCTGGAGGTGAGCATGGGAGGGGGTGACAAGGGAGCTAGAGAGTAGGAAGTGTAGGGAGGACCAAATAGAGCATCTTGGTTGGCATTTTGGGACTACGTTAGTGATGTAGCTGGAAGCAGAGTTATGGATGGCTTTGTAAATTATTGTTAGTACTTTGAATTTTATTTGTTGGGTTAGTGGAAGCTGGATAAGTCTTGCAGAGGCATTTATTATGGACTGAAGGGGGATAGTCTATGTAAAGGTAATCCAATGAGGAGGGATTTGCAGTAGTCAAGGCGAGAGATAACCAGGGAGTGAATTAGAAGCTTGGTGGTGTCATTAGTTAAAAAGGGGTGTATTCTGGAAATGTTGTGGAGGATAAGGCAGCATGATTTGGACAGGGATTGGATGTGGGCCTGAAAAGACAGTTCAGAGTTTAAGGGTACCCCTAGCACCCTGGCATGTAGGGACTGACTGATATATGTGCCATTGATCTTGACAGAGAAGTCAGGGGAAGGGGCACAAAGATCCTTGCACTGACCCTGCATGGTGGCCTATTTCTAAGCTGAGTTTCCCAGTTTGCCAATTATAGGACATTTTTACTAGTTTCAAACAGATCAGAGTGACTGGCTTTCTTGCTTTTGTTTAAAAAGAAATAGATTATAGTTTCCATTTTGGAATCAATACTACAAGCAAAATTGCTTAAGATTTATGGTGGTTACAGCAAGAATTATCAATACTCTTCAATGTATTACAGCTCAAGCTCTCTGTCATCGTTATATAAGTGTAGAATATTTTACTGTAAAATACTGCTAAGCCTAGTGATCACTATTGTTGTTTATGTGAACTTCTGGAAAAAGCATTTATCTTTGCTGCATCTGGTCTCTGCTGGATGCTCCTCTTGTTTTTCTCTACTTGTCGATATCACCTACTTATGCTTTTATCTATCATGCTACATGAGTATAAATTCATGCCAAGATCCTACACTTCCGTGAAGCAGGAACGTATCGAATGTCACAGAATTTCAGTGGTTACACTATCGGCTATGTGTTACAGTCACAGTGGCACATTCCATCAGCATGACTACATCTTATTATTCCAACACATGGGATGCCATAGAGGAGTACAACTGGAGTGTCTGGTATTGTTTTGTTTCCTGATTCCTCATTACTGGTTGTGATGTCCAAGTGGTTACCGTATTCTACAATACATTTGCTTTCAGTGCCAGGAGCTCAGATCTGGTGTTTTTTTGGCATTGTGCTCCCGATTCTGAAAATGATGTTGTACCCTGAGCTCCCCTCATGCTAACCCTCCCTGTACAATTAACAATCACACAAATCCTCCCTGTACAACTAACAATCACACTTAAGTCAGCCATATACATCAATTTGCACGATTCCCCCATCAACACAGGCAGTGTTGACAGGGCAATCTCTCCTGCCGAGCAATTGTCTGATCCCAAAGGGGGCAGGAAGCCATCCCCACCAGGAGAAGATAGTGATTATCGCTAGAGGCTATAGAAGCAATTTACAATAATCGCAAGTGAAACCGGCAAGCTGGTTGTACCCAAGTTGATTGAAGAACTTGGTACATTTAGTGTGCCCATTAATGGTTCGGAACTTGGCCGGTTGCTGCTGAACCGGACCAGATTCGAACCATGTATGGCTAAGCTATGGCTAAGCTAAACATCCCTGTAAATCTAACATATATTAATCCCCCCTATATTTTTTTATATTAGCCGACACTGCAATCCTTACCCTTATCCTTCCTGTAACACAAACCTTCACACAAGCCCTGGTAATCAAGAACCTCTACACTACAACTGTAACTCTGACTCTAACTCTTACTCTGTTACCCCAACACAAACCCTAGCACTGAATGCGCTGGAGTGGGCTGGAGTTATGTGACCCTGGGCCAGCAGCCAATCAAGATGGCCAAATGAGCCAAAACCAGAAGAAGACTACGTAAAGATGTCTGTGTCAGCTAGGGCACGCTCGCAGACATCACATCACTGGAGCAGAGGTGAATATAATGGGCAGTTTAGTTACAACTTAAAATGATATGGCTGTCCTTATACATAACAATACAGATAGGATTGGTTATAAAATAGATCATTTTAATTGATCTTTTGCTTAAAGACAATTGTTAGAAATGACAAAGGAAAATTCTACCTGTTCTAAAGATTTATTTTCCAGAAGCAGAACTGTTTAATGCTCAAATCAATACAAAATGTAAAATGAAACATAAAGTTAAAAAATCTATTCAACGTGCAGTCATAATCCTGAGCCAGAGGGGGTGAGCAGAGCGGAGGGGGGCAAAGGGCACAGAGGGGGAGAGCAGCATCACGTAGGAGGACACAGAGCGTGGAGGAGGACAGCAGCAGCACGGAGGGGGATACAGGGACAGTCAGCGGAGATCCGTGCGGCTTTGTGGGGAGTTACAAGCACCGATCACCGCTGTATAAATTTCACTAAAGCAGTTGAAAAGGGGGAGGTCCAAGGAAAAGCTGTCTGGCTTTATAGAAATATATACAGGCAGATCAGTCCATGTAACTCCCCCCACCTTATCATCATCCCTGACTGCCCAGGTATCGGGTGAAGCATAAGAGCATTTCTCTGAGCACAAGTACTCGGGAAATGCTCGGTATTGCTACCGATACTAGTATCGGTATCGGGACAACCCTAGTTTTTACCCTAAGCCTGCTCCACCAGGGCCTATCTAAAGGTAACTAGGACTAAATGTCATCTCATATCAAAATGCTAAAAACTTCTTGAGTGTGAAGGATGATCACGGCCTAGCAATGTCCAAGACTGTACATTAAAAAGCAAGAGGCACCACTAACCAAACACTGCCATGAAGACCAAGGAACTCTCCAAACAAGTAAGGGACAATGTTGTTAAGAAGTACAAGTCAGGGTTAGGTTTTAAAAAAATGCAAATCTTTGATGATCCCTAGGAGCACCATCAAATCTATCATAACCGAATGGAAAGAACATGGCACAACAGCAAACCTGCCAAGAGACCGCAAAGACTGGAGTATCTGTATATAGGATGAGAATAAGCTGTACGCTCCATAGAGTTGGGCTTTATAGCAGAGTGGCCAGAAGAAAGCCATTATTTTTAGCAAAAAACAAAATGGCATGTTTTGGTGTGCAAAAAGGCATGTGGGAGACTCCCAAAATGTATGGAGGAAGGTGCTCTGGTCTGATGAGACTAAAATGTTACTTTTTGGCAATCAAAATACACGCTATGTCTGGCGCAAACCCAACACATCACATCACCCAAAGAATACCATCTTCAACATGGTGGTGGCAGCATCATACTGTGGGGATGTTTTTCAGCAGTCGAGACCGAGAAACTGGTCAGAGTTGAGGGAAAGATGGATATTTTTGAGAAAAACCTGTACCAATCTGTGTGTGATTTGAGGCTAGGATGGAAGTTCACCTTCCAGCAGGACAATGACCCCAAACACATTGCTAAAGCAACACTTGAGTGGTTTAAGTTAAAACATGTAAATGTGTTGGAATGGCCTATTCAAATCCCAGATCTCAATCCAATAGAAAATCTGTGGTCAGACTTAAAGATTGCTGTTCACAAGCGCAAACCATCCAACTTGAAGGAGCTGGAGCAGTTTTGTAAGGAGGAATGGGCAAAAATCCCAGTGGTAAGATGTGGCAAGCTCATAGAGACCTATTCAAAGTGACTTGGAACTGTGATAGCCGCAAAGGGTGGCTCTACACATTATTGACGTTAGGGGGTAAATAGTTATGCACATTGACTTTTTCTGTTATTTTGTTCTATTTGTTGTTTGCTTCACAATTAAAAAAAAAAACCCTTAAAGTTATAGGCATGTTCTGTGAATTAAATGATACAAATCATCAAACAATCCATGTTAATTCCAGGTTGTGAAGCAACAAAACACAAAAATGCGGGGGGTGAATACTTTTGCAAGGCACTGTAAATGTCACTATTATTGACATGCATTATACACTCATGAGCAGAAGTTCGTCATCTTTGTTCTGAACTGGCTACAGCATATTGACTTTACTATTTCTTAGAAGACCTGTCCAATTCATTACTTTTTAGTGCGCTCGTTACATAGCTCAAGAAGCCGCTGGCACCCAGCAAGGGATGTTTTGTGAAGGTGTAAGGCACTATTCCAGTTCTTTGACAATAGCGTTCCCTCTTGAGACACAATATCACTTAGACTCTTCACAACAATAAAAAGACAGCTTACTGGAAAAATGATGCAGGGGAACAAATTCTGCTGGGAAATAACGAGTGCCAGGCTTGGTGGGCAGAATGAGAGATGTGAATGGAACATTGCTTGGGCATGAGATCAGACTGACGACAGCAGGTCTGTAAGTGCTACAAGTGCAAAACCTGATTCTGTCTTGGCATCACCTGCCAAGGAACAGGAGGAGGGGCAGGGCCTGAGGGGGTGATTTGGGCAAGGTAATTTCAGTGATGCGTTGAAAAGACGTTTGGCATTTAGTCACTTGCTTGTGTGTTTTTTACTCCTTCCTGTAACTTCACTTTTCTATAATTGTCCTGAACTTTTATGATACGTTAAGATTGCATGAATCTGAAGAGTAACATTTGCTTGCTGTAAGGCGCATTAACACGTTCGGTGCCGGGGGAACCCAAAGGGCTTAAGCAGATGTCAATGACGACGTAGAGCAAGGCTGAAATCCCTGAACTGATCGGTGTTCCAAAATTTCTGTAAAAACACTTTTGTAATAAAAAGTAACAAAAGCAAAGTTCCAACAACAGCAAAAACCTCCAAAATGTCCAAGTCACACTCTTTGGATCATTGCAGGCTGACATTTCCTGCCCACAAGCGACTATGGCAGTATATAAATAATGATGGAGTGCAATCAAATATTTTCTACACAGGAAGGCCAGAGGGTCAGAGCAAGTTTGCCTTTACTAAGAACAAAAAATTGAGGGCATTTAAACCCCCCCCCCCCCCCATGACTGGTCTCTAGATGTGTTAGCTGCATTTGTTTCTTTTGTCACACTTTATTTTAACCTAGTAATCATACCATTAACACACTTCCTGTCCAAGGGTGACAACCTTGGAGCACTACCTAGAGCACTTCATGCTTCCCTCTGCTGACCAGCTTTATGGCTGATTTTTATTTTTCAGCAAGACTTGGCACCTGCCCACACTGCTAAAAGTACCAACACCTGGTTTAATAAACATGGTATAACTGTGCTTGATTGGCCAGCAAATTTCCCTGACCTAAACCCCATAGAGAATCGGTGGGGTATTGTCATGAGGAAGATGAGAGACACCAGACCCAACAATGCAGACAAGGTGAAGGCCGCTATCAAAGCAACCTGGGCTTCCATAACACTTCAGCATTGTCACAGGCTGATCGCCTCCCTGCCACAACGCATTGATGCAGTCATTCATGCAAAAGGAGCCCCGACCAAGTATTGAGTGCCAACATTTCTGTATTAAAAACAGAATATATTAATGGTCTTATGTAATATTCAAATTTTCGGAGATACTGAATTTTGGGTTTTCGCTAGCTGTAACCCATAATCATCAACATTAAAAGAAAGAAATGCTTGAAATATATAATTCTGTGTGTAACGCATCTATATAAAATATATGAGTTTCACTTTTTGAATTGATATACTGAAATAATTGTTTTTATGATCATTTTCAAATTTTATGAGATGCGTCTGTAAGTGCCATTCTTGCATAGATTTTTTTTTTAAACATTTTAACTAAACTTAGGCTTTAAAATTATTATTATTATTATTACAGCTACTTATATAATGATGTCAATTTACGCAACGCTGTAACATATATAGTCCCTTATTCACACTCATAAGACACATAATAGGGCCACTTTAGACAGGAGGCAATTAACCTACAGCATGTCTTTGCAGTGTAGGAGGAAACCAGAGTACCCCGGAGAAAACCCACACAGGCTCAAGGAGAACATTCAAACACTGTGCAGGCAGTGCCGTGGTTGAGATTTGAAAAATGTAAATTAACTCTGAAAGCTATGTCCAAAAAAAGCAGGCCGGTGGCAAATGACTAGTTAAAGTATTGCTTGTATCTCAATATAACTGATTCTACCCCTATTTCTGACTTACCATGCCTTGTTCTGCACTCTATCACTGTGCGGAGGCAGCCAACTTGGTAGAGGCAAGGTTTTGTGTCCTCATATCAGAGTTTCTAACTAGGATAACAATGAGCAGCATAGTGGTGGCATCACCAAATCTTATTCCAAAGACCTTAGATCTCACACTGCAGATATACAGCTATGAGGCTGTAGGCACAGGAGTGCCTTTTTAGAGTGAAGGCTGGTGTCTGTTCTGTACAGGCGGTGGGGGGCATTTTTACAAAACACAAGGCACTGTTTACCCTTTTTTTGGTGACATTTCATTGATTTCAATACAGTTGAGCCATGGTGCAGAGATGGACAGAGACTTCAGGTGAGCTCTGGTGCCTGCAGAAAAATGCAGGCATGTTGCTTTTCGCCCACCTTTCTGTCTTGTGGTGTGAACAGGGGGAACGAAGAAACAATGTTTTCTATATGGTTTTGCAGATACCTGCATTGATCAGCTACAGTAAAAAAAAAAAAAAAAAGTCACCTTATATAATAAGAATGAGCCCTAAAACTTCACTCTGTTGTTCGAATAGTCAGCCCCCCCATGTTGACCGCTGTGGTTTCTTCTGCTGTCCCCTAACCTGCAGGACACAATAGTGTAGAGTGACCAGACAGCCCTGGTTTTCAGGGAGTCCCCAGATTGAGGACACTGTCCCCAGAGCCAGTCTGTCCCCAGATCTGTCCCCGGATTGCAGTGGCATCTGGTACTCTCACCCTGAGTGCAACATTTGGGTGGGCACAAAATCATTACTGCACCCCCCCCAAGTGTGCCGTTTTGCCCCCCTCCCCCAACCAAGGGACTCCTGTGGTCCAGCCTGTCCTCCATGATCCCTCTGGTGCGGGTGGCCCATGTGTGTGGCGGAGAGGAGGGGCGGTGCAGAATGTATAGCCGCTATTGTAGAAGCTCTTGGCAGGGGATACTGAGGAGCTGCTGGGTGTCAGGAACAGTACCTGGTGCTAGGGAGAGCCCCTCTCTGATGGATTATCATGGAGAGGTGAGCAAAATCAACTGACCTACATTGTTCATATGGGGCGGTGTGTGAGTAGTGCAGGAATCAGGTAGGTGGTCAGTATAGAACTCAGGTACGTCAGTGTAGTGGTCAGTATAGGAATCAGGTAGATCAGTGTAGGAATCAAGTAGGTTAGTGTAGTGGTCAGTGTAGGAATCAGGTAGGTTAGTATAGTGGTTGTAATGTTGGTGGTGTTCCTCTGTACCCGGGTTGGACTATTGGGTGTGTGGAAGAACCTTTGATGCGCATCAGATAATCAAGAGCCACACAGGGTTGTGGTGGTGAATCTTGACTATCATGGTTTATTGGTTACACAGCATATTTATACATTCATCATTAGGAAACACCCCCTCGGGTCAGCCAATTACAGCAGGACACTATATTTACACAATGCAATAGTATGTTATGGCCAAGCAACAGGTAGTATTCTGCCTGAAGATAATTATATGTACACAATGACATACCATAAAAAAGCTAGTTGTTACATCCAATGGGCGATTACGCCGACGTTACAGGAGATGCGCGGCGTAAGTCTAAATTTGCGCATGCGTTTCGATGCGCTGCATCCCCAAAACGAGATACGCAAGAAATCTACTTTTTTTTGACCCGCGTAATTTCGATAGACAGGCGCATCTTTCCGCGCAAAACTGCGCTAGACACACCATTGATTTGCTATTCAAATATGCAAATGAGGGAGTTACGGGGATCCACAAAAGAACGTTGGTGCAGCGCAGGCTACGCGCTGTGCGCAACAGCTGCGCGTCCTGTCTAAAATTAGACCATATAAAAGGTGGTATAAAATTAGACAATCCGTCTACATGTCAGATAAAGCAACACTGTTAGTGAGGAGCTGAGCAGTCACACTTGCTGCCCAACAAACTGTATGCCAACATGCCAGTGGCATCCATGCTCATATCTATACTACTGACTTTAGATGAGCAAAGAAGGTGGAGGGCACAGAGGAGGGCACGGAGGAGGGCACGGGAGAATTTTTTTTTTTTTCCAAAAAAAAATTCTTTGCTTTTATAAACATTTTTACAAAAAAAAAATACATACATATATACATCAATACATAGCATACATACAAATTACAAACACGGTCTCACTATCTTTCAATAGCCCTTTAACCTCCCTGGCTGTATGATTCTTTCAGATTTTAGGTGCTGAAAGCGGTACCATTATTTGCAAGGGAATTTGGCGTTTTATACTGTAGGCTTGTAATTCTTAGGAATAACTCAGTTAAATCTATCCAAACAGTCTAATAGGCATCCCGGGTATGATTTTTTTAATTTTTTTTTTTATTAAAAATTACAATATAATAAATAATTATAAAAAATTATAACAAATAGTAAAAATTATTCAATAATGTAATCAAATCAAAATCACTGAAATTTGCTCAGTTGCAGAATTTTTGCTGGCATTATTTTTTTTTTTTTATGACGAATTTCCCCACAAATCGCTATCGCTAAATTCTGCAAGTGATTCTGATTTATTATCGCTGTTTTTTAGCTGCTCTAAAACAATTTTTGCCATAAAGGGACACTTTTGGTTGCTATGGGCAATCTACAGTTTGCAGGGAGAAAGAACAGTTTTTATTATATAAAAGGACATGTAGTTCACAGGGCAGACCACTAGGGACATGGGGGGTGTGTATTTTTTACATACAGTACTGTAATCTATAAGATTACAGTGTACTGTATGTATAGTGTTTGTTTACATTTTTGAATTTGGCGCCGTTCCCCGTCCCCGTGCGTTGTAACGTCGCAGGGAACGGAGATCGGCGGCGCGCGGGGACGCTGTGTGAATCGAGCGAGCACACAGCGCGGATGCATCGCTGGATCCACAGAGAAGGTAAGTAAACAGTCTCTGTGGATGCTGCGAGGCGAGCCAGAGTCTGATTCGGGGTTACCGATCGTAGCACAGAAATCTAACCCCGAGTCAGACTCGGGAACACCGCCAGGGGGGTTAAAACCTTGATGGATATAATAATCTAATCTGATGCAAGCCCCTCACTCTTCACTTGATATATCACACACGCATAGACATCTTTGGCATGAGTGATTCTGAGGTGTCTCGCATCTTCAGATTCACCCCTCATGCCATCCTGGAATTAACCACAAACCTGCAGGAGGACATCACCAGCCCAACACATGACACCACCCATGACACCCATGACAGCTACATATACAATCCTAGCCCCATCCCCACAGATTTCCAACAGAACATGTATGGGGACAGCTGGCTGGTTGGTGAGTGACATGGGTGGCAGGCATGACTGTCCCCCCCATGATGCTGAAATCACAAGGGGCACATGCACTACTAACATCCTCCTGTCTTATCCCTTCAGGGTGACTCTGCATATGCACTGGGACCCCATCTCATGACTCCTATACGGAACCCCCCATGGTACCCTGTTGTATTCCCCAAACTTTGTATGCCAGATCATTGGTGCATGTTGCATGCTGCACAACTTCGCGGTGAGAAAGGGCCTGGAGATTGACATAAGTGATGACCTGACCCCCGAACCAGACAATCCCCCCCTAACCGAGGCTACCCCGTCTTCTGAGGGAAGAGCAGCCAGGAGCCAGCTCACATTAGGCATCTTTGCACGTTAAACACACACATTAATCATGGCACAATGAGAATGCATGCATGCACACCACTGTGGTCCCTAGATCACACACACCACATCCTCATCACATTGGATTGGCACCAGTCCACCATGCAGGACTTGTGAGCAGCAACGCCATGCTACGGCTCCAATTATGTCACTGTACATTCATACACCATTCACACGGACTGGGGATCACTTCTCCACCACAAATGAGGGTGACACCCCTTTTCCGGCAGGAATGTCACCCCCACATTCCAAAATCATTCACAAACAGAACCAAAAAAAAACAAATATTGACCAGCGAAAATAAAAAATGCCCAGCAAAAATCTAATTTAAAAAAAAAACAACAAAGAAAACACAACACAACAAATAAAAGACAAAAATCTCTCTGCAAAACAGTCCCCAAATATCTCAAAGACACGTCACAAACAAACAAACGCTAATAAACAACAGAACAAAAGCACCTTGCTGTATAGGAAGGGATACAAAGGGATGTACTTTTGCAAAGAAAGTGCTTTTGTGTCTGTCTATTTATGCTGTCTGCGTAGTTCACTAAGTTGCCCGGGTCCACTTCCAATTTCACTGATTGCGCCGTTCCCGAGTTGTGAGCATGCGCACAGAGGTGCTGACCATGGTCTGCTTCATGCGCGCATGCGTGATCCGGCCGGCCCTTCATTTGCATGGGGTCACGGCTCATTTCAATGTAACACGCCCGCGTCCTTCCCAATTTGAATTACTCCGCCTTACGCCTCTGAAATTACATTGCACAGGCGCTAATTTCTGCGCAAATCAAAAGAGAATACGGTGATTGCGCTGCTACATTGCGGCGGTCTAACGTAAAGGAGGTGCGCTACGCCAGTCAAAAAATGCGCCGATGTACGTGAATCTGGCCCAATGTTCTTGTTTTTCCTGTCAACGAAGACATTCTTGTTATGTTTATGTTTGTGCTAATCGCAGGCTACAATCTTATCAAACTAAGTTAAATGCCATCTACGCATTCTTCTGTTCCCTTTTTCACGTAGGCATACAGGATATGTTATTTCTAATTTATCCTAGTTAAAACATAAAGGGGTACTCTTTCAGAACCTTACAGTGGTCAGTGTAGGAATCAGGAAGGTTATTGCAGTGGTCAGGTAGGTCAGTGTAGGAATCAAGTTGGTCAGTACCACTGTACTAGTGGAAGGGACTGCTAAAAGTGTGGCGGGGGGTGCAAATTTCTTGCATTGTCCCGGGCGCTGACAACCCACGCTACATGACTGACTGTATATATATATATATATATATAATTTAAGGAAAATATGCGTATAAAATAGTTTACCATTCACCAATAAAAAAATATGTCCCCGGATTTCATTTTAAAAATCTGGTATCCTTACAATAGTGAAATAGGGGTCGTTTACCAGAACTATGGTGGCAAACGGGGGACATGCTCTTCTACACACCAAGATGTTTGGAATTGGATCAGAGACAAGAGCTCTGCTTCACAGCAACATTTAAGCAAACAGACCGACAGACATGTACAGGGGTTGGACAAAAAATGGAAACACTACATGATTTGCAGGTGTGAAAGTGATGACATTTTTTGTATTGAAAGCAGAAGTGATGCAACTCTAAACATACAAAGATCACTAAACACACTGAACTTGTTTATTGGTTTTCACAAATATAAACAACTAACAATTCACCATAAGGCCACATTCACACTTGTGCGACTTTTCCTGGGACTTTGGACATCAGAGTCACATTACAAGTCGTACCCAATGATACCCATTCATATCTGTGCGACTTGAAGTCTCAAACGGACTTCAAAGTAGTCCCTGTACTATTTTGGTCTGACTTTGATGCGAGCTGAGGTCCATAGACCTCAAGTTTATACAGGTTTTCCCTGAAATTGGCAAAATCATGGTAAAATCACGCAACATACAAGTCGTAGCAGTGTAAAAGGGGCCTAACTCTTTTGATCAAAAAATACATTAAAATACATTAAAAAAGTAAACAAAATCAGCCAAAATCAGTGGGGCGCCCCAAGCCTCCTGCTTAAATTTCTGGAATGTTCGTGGGGGTCAGGTGACCCCAAATGACCTATATTAGAGGACCCCCTAAAACTTCCAGAACATTCCCAATCAGCTGACCTTTTTTGACCTGAAAATTCTACCACCACTATCCCATGGGGGAAAGGGGGGCCTTAAAACAGGCTATCCCCCCTTTCCTCACATTCTTTTGCTTCTGCTGCGAGCTTGTGTCCACAAAAACTGTGCGGAGGTGGGCTGCAATTGCCAAACCACTAGTGATTTGATATTAATGCTCAGAAGAGGAGAGAGTGGTGCAACACCCATAAATCATGGACTATCGACCAATGGAAAGAATGTAATATGGTCAAATGAATCAAGCTTTACACAGTTCCTGACCAAACATGTTTATGTATGGCAAACACTGTCCGAAGCTTACGACCAGGACTGTCTTGTGCCATTGGTAAAGCATAGTGGCGTTGCAATCATGGTTTGGGCAGCCATATTTTGGTATTCTGCAGGCCCCATCACCATGAAAGTTAGAGTTACTGCCAGCCACTATGTACAACTTTTTGGCCAACCATGTGCACCCCATGGTGCAGACATTGTTTCTCGAAGACAACACCATTTATCAAGATGATAATGCTTCAAACACAGTTAGTGTTGACAAATCGTGGTTTTGGCAGAACATTGCACCTTCCCTGAGCACCATGGTCGCCGGACCGCAATATAATAGAGCCACTATAGTCAATTTTGGAAAACAAGGTTTGGACTCGTTTTCCAGCATCGCTACGAGAAATGGAAATATTTTTGCATGAAGAGTAGTATCAGATTATATTATCCGCCATCCAAGACTTATATTTGTCTTTTGACTTATAGGTGAATAGTATCTACTCCATTAAAAGATAAACTATTTATGTCACAAAGTTGTTCCAATCTCTTAGGCGGCGTACAGACGATCGGACATATCCGATGAAAACGGTCCGCGGACCATTTCCATCGGATATGTCCGATCGGGAGTTTGATCCGATGGCGTGTACACACCATCGGATCAAATTCCCCGCCGCCGGACGGCGCGGTGACGTAGTGGTGACGCGGCGGTGACGTTGACGCCGCCGCGTCACCGCCACGTCACCGCACCAGGAAGTAAAACACTTCCGCGCATGCGCCGAATCCATTCGGCAGCGGCGCGGCGGCGGTGGGGGCCGACATGTCTGCTGGTAAGTGTACTAACCAGCAGACATGTCGGGCGGACAGATTCCCACCGGATAGATTTCAAAGCATGCTTTGAAATCTGTCGGGTGGAGAAATCTGTCCGCTAGCCCATGCACACGAGCAGAGATGTCTGCTGAAACGGTCCATCGGACCGTTTTCAGCGGACATATCCCCTCGTGTGTACGCGGCCTAACAGAAAACAGTAGATGGTTCTACTTATATGAAGAGTTCTGCAATGGTTCTGATATACCTGATCCTAGGAGTTCAAAATAAAATCTAAGTACAGTATTGCGATCATTTTTAACTGCAGAACTTACAATTTAATTTGGAAAACTTTTGCAGATGTAATTTCTGAAGTATTTTAAGACACCCATCACCTCATTATAACACGTGTCAAATTCTTCTGCCATTGCGCATGTGACTCACCAAATACAGTCTGAGGATATATGTATTTTTTGTGACTGCAAATATTCTAGTGCTCTTTTATGTTGTATACGGGGCTCCGAAACCTTGGAATCAGCATGTTATTCTTTCATTGCTTATAATTATATATATATATTATATATATTATAGCTTCGAATTTATTAGCAATAGCATTGTTTTTAGGGATAAATAAACCCTAATTGCTAGTAATTCTTATCTTCATTAAAACTTTTCATGTACTATTAATAGCATTGTAGCAACTTGTAGATGTTTATTATGTAACTTGTTGGCTTATTGGTTAGCATTGTAGTTATCCTTTGGTAGTACATCAGGTTAATTTTCTACTAGTAGCTACAATAAATCAGTCTGGGACGCAGTCAACTTTATTTTTTCTAACCGCAATCCCATATAACTAAACCATTGCTAAAGGCCCCTTTCACACAGGCGGATAGAATTTAGGTTTTTGCTGTGGATAGATCAAATTTTCTACCGCATCTAAACTCACACAATGCTTTCCTATGGCCTCATTCACACACTGCATTTAGCAAGTGTTTTGTTACATGGGGCTTGGTGCGGTTAGAAAAAATAAAGTTGCCTGCGTCCAGGACCGATTTATTGGAGCTATCTGCACATAACTGCAGGTAATCGCAGTGTACTATTTCACCTGCAGAAATCAGTGGCAACACGGAAAGAAAAACAACAGAAAGCACACCAGAAATGTGCTTTTAACAGTGGCAGACCAGCTGCCCGTGTGAAAGGGGCCTAGATGCAGTGTATGAATGGGGCCATAGGAAAGTATTGTGCGAGTTTAGCTGCGGTAGATAACTTGATTAATCCGCAGCTAAAAGCTGAATTCTATCCGCCCAGTGTGAAAGGGGCATTAAGCAAATACAAGAACATATAATATAATGTTATAGTTTTAATAAAATAAAATAATTTGAGTAGTTTTCCAACTATGTGTGATTAGCCTATTGGCCTAAAATCTGTGCTGATATCGCTGTTTTACTAACGCGAGAGATTATTATTCTAAATAGGAAACCTTCATTTTGTTTGCAAATAAAGGGATTTTTAAATACAGCTTACCTGTAAAATCCTTTTCTTGGAGTACATCACGGGACACAGAGCGGCATATTCATTACTATGTGGGTTATATGGAGTACCTTCAGGTGTGGACACTGGCAATCTCAAACAGGAAGTCCCCTCCCTATATAACCCTCTCCCCTAGAGGGAGTCCCTCAGTTTTGTAGCAAGCAGTATGCCTCCCAAAATGGTCACCCAAAAGAGGGGTGGGAGCTCTGTGTCCCGTGATGTACTCCAAGAAAAGGATTTTACAGGTAAGCTGTATTTAAAAATCCCTTTTTCTTTCTCGTACATCACGGGACACAGAGCGGCATATTCATTACTATGTGGGATGTCCGAAAGCAATGCTTTAATGAGGGGAGGGAGACATCTTCCAAAGAAGGATTCAATTTAGAGATAAACTCAAATCATAATAATAATTCTAACTTAGTCAAGAAAAAAACTTTTTTTTTTTTTTTTTTTTATAACCAAGGGTGTTTCTGATCCCGAGGATTTCAAACTGCAGCCTGTAGTACTGCCTGACCAAAGGCAGCATCCGCATTTCTTCTCACGTCTAGTTGATAAAACCTTGTAAACGTGTGGACTGATGACCACGTTGCCGCCTTGCATATCTGAGCCATAGAGATCTGATGGTGTGCTGCCCAAGAGGCGCCCATGGCCCTGGTAGAATGGGCCTTTACCGACAACGGAGGAGGCAACCTCTTCAACCCGTAGGCTTGAATGATTAATTGTCTAATCCATCTCGAGATGGTGGATTTTGCAGCTGCCTGCCCCTTCTTGGGGCCATCTGGTAGAACGAATAACACATCTGTTTTCCGGATCTTTTCTGTAGCTTTAAGATAGGCCTTCATGGCCCGGACAATATCCAAGGTATGCAGCAACCCCTCCTTTCTAGATGTAGGTTTTGGAAAGAAGGATGGAAGTACCAAATCCTGGTTTAAGTGAAATTTGGATATAACCTTTGGTAGAAAGGAAGGATGGGGCCGGAGAACTGCCCTGTCCTTATGCAGAACGAGATATGGTTCCTTACACGATAAGGCTGCTAATTCTGACACTCTCCTGGCCGAAACTATGGCGACCAAGAAAACCAACTTTCTTGTCAGTAAGACTAAAGGAATCTCAGCCAACGGCTCAAAAGGCTGTTTCTGTAGAGTGGACAGGACAAGATTTAAGTCCCATGGACAAATTGGTGACTTGACAGGAGGATTAATACGCAAGACCCCCTGTATGAAGGTCTTTACCAGCGAGTGGGTGGCCAGCGGCCTCTGAAACCACACTGACAGAGCTGAGATCTGTCCCTTGATTGTGCTTAGTGCCAGGCCTTTATCCACTCCTAGCTGGAGAAAACTTAACACCCTATCAATAGTATATTTGCGGGAATTCCATCTTTTGGATTCACACCAGCCTACGTAGTTCCTCCACACCCTGTAATAAATCACCCTGGAGACCGGCTTTCTAGCCCTAATCAGGGTAGGGATTACCTGCCTAGACAGGCCTCTATCCCTGAGAATCAGGGATTCAGCCTCCAGGCCGTCAAATTTAGACGCTGTAATGTAGGGTGGAGGATCGGGCCTTGTGAGAGTAGGTCTGGTTGTAGAGGAAGAGTCCAAGGGTCTCCCACTGCCATCTTCAGGACTAGTGAGTACCAAGTCCTCCGGGGCCAAGCCGGAGCTTCTAGAATGACTGGCTTGTGCTCCACTCTGATCTTGCGCAACAGGCGCGGGAGTAACTGTAGTGGAGGGAATGCATATGGAAGTTTGAATTGATGCCAAGGGCAAACCAACGCATCGGTTCCGCAGGCCATAGGATCCCTCGCTCGCGACACGAACCTGTCTAGTTTCTTGTTGAACCTGGATGCCATTATATCTACGTCCGGCATTCCCCACCTCTGGCAGATTGTCTGAAAGACCTGGGGATGCAGAGACCACTCCCCTGGCAACAGACTCTGGCGACTTAAGAAGTCTGCCTGCAGGTTGTCCACTCCGGGAATGAATATCGCTGAAATGCAGGGTACATGAACCTCTGCCCATTGAAAAATCAAGTTCACCTCCCTCTGAGCGGCCTGGCTCCTGGTTCCCCCTTGGTGGTTTATGTATGCCACCGCCGTGGCATTGTCTGAGTGGATTCTCACCGGGAACCCCTTTAATCTGGAGGTCCAAGCCAGAAGGGCTAGGCGGGCAGCTCTGATTTCCAAGATATTGATGGGGAGCTGCCTCTCTGCTTTCACCCAAGTTCCCTGGCGGGAGAACCCCTCGAAGACCGCCCCCCAGCCTGCCAGGCTGGCGTCTGTGGTAACTACCTTCCAGACAACAGGGCTGAAGGATTTTCCCTTTAGAAGATTCTGAGGGTTCAACCACCAGGCCAGGCTTTGTCGGACCCTTGATGATAGCGTCAAAGGGGACTCTAAGGCATGTGCCCTCTTGCCCCAGGCTGCTAGAATGGCTGCCTGTAGGACGCGAGTGTGGATCTGAGCGTATGGTACTGCCTCGAATGTGGCCACTAGCTTGCCTAGTAATCGCATACACAGGCGAATAGTTGGTTTTTTCTTGTTTAGAACCAACTGAACCAACCCCTTGATAGCTTCGATCTTTACAAGGGGCAGGAACACCTTTTGATGTTCTGTGTCTAACCTCATGCCGAGGTATTCCAACTGCTTTGTAGGCTGGAACGCTGACTTTCCCCGGTTCAGGACCCAGCCGAATTCTTCGAGGTACCGAACCGTGAGGTTTACTGCCTTTTGCAGACCCGGCCGTGAGTGATCTATGATTAAAAGGTCGTCCAAGTATGCTAGGACTGTGACCCCTTGGATCCTTAAATTGGCCAGAATTGGGGCTAGGATCTTCGTGAATACCCGGGGGGCCGTGGCCAGCCCGAAGGGGAGCGCCCTGAATTGGAAGTGTCGCTGCCCCACCGCGAAGCGTAAAAACCTTTGATGCGACTGAAAGATTGGTACATGAAGGTAAGCATCCTTTATGTCTATGGAGGCCAGAAAATCGTCCTTCTGAAGCGCGGCGGCTGCTGACCGGATGGATTCCATCCGGAAGGAACGAACCCTTAGGTAACCGTTTAACCTCTTTAGGTCCAGGATTGGCCTGACATCGCCGTTGGGCTTTGGTATGACAAAGAGATTGGAATAGAAACCTAGGCCTTGCTCTTGGGCTGGCACTTCTATAATTACGTCCTGGCCAAGCAGGTGATCCAAAGCTGCCAGCATTGAGGCCTTCCTCGCTGGATCCCTTGGTAGCCTTGATTCTTGAAAATGAGGCGGAGGATACCTTAGAAACTCCAGTCTGTAACCTGTGGTTACAGATGCCCGGACCCATTTGTCGGGGATCTTGGCTTTCCAAACTTCTGAGAAGAAACGAAGCCTTCCCCCCACCCGCAAGAGTGGGGGCGCCCCTTCATAAGGCAGACTTAGGGGCTGTCTTTGACGGCTTGCGATACCAAGGCCTCTTACCCCCAGGGGTCTGTCCCTGCGATCTACTGTTAACGTTGGATCGTGCAGGCGGCCGTCGATACTGCCTGGAATTTGAGGGCCCCGAGACAGGAAAGAGCTGCCTTTTAAATGTAGGAGCCCGGAATGTCTTTTTGACCGGTAAAAGGGTACTCTTGCCATTTGAAATAGTCTGAATATATTTATCCAGATCCTCTCCGAAGAGTCGTCCTCCATGGAAGGGAAACCCTGCCAGAAGCTTTTTGCATGGGGGCTCCGCCGCCCAGTTCTTCAACCATAAGAGCCTTCTCATGTGCACCAAACATAGTGATAAACGAGAGGCCTGCTGGATGGAATCTTTTATAGCATCTACCGCAAAACACAGAGCTCTGGGAATGTCAGAAAACTCTTCTGCTTGTTGGGTAGGCATGTCCCTTAACATTTCCTTTGTCTGGTCTTTTAATGCCTGACAAACTCCAATTGCAGCCACCGCTGGCTGCACCACTGCTCCTGCCGTAGCAAAGGATGCTTTTAAAAGTGTCTCTAATCTTTTATCAACCGGATCTTTAAACATATGTATGTTTTCCACCGGGCAAGTTAGTGATTTATTCACACATGAGATGGCTGCATCCACTACTGGGAGCCTCCACCTCTTGGAGAACTTTTCCTCCATGGGGTAAATGACCGCAAATCTTTTCGGTGGCAGAAAAATCCTGTCCGGCCGTACCCAATCCCGAAAGATCAATTCCTCCAAGAGAGGATGGACCGGAAAAACTGCGTTGTTTAACGGAGCTTTCAAAGAGCCCAGAGAGGATACCGGAGGAACCTGAGGCTCTGGCAATGGTAAACTAAATGCCGAGCGGACCATGTCCGTCAAAGACTGTACCCATAGTCTTTCTGTCTGGGAGTCTGAAAATGGTTCCTCAGAGGCAGATCCCTCAATCCCTGAACCCTCTTGGTTCAGGTCTAGTTGATCCTCCTGTGATTCCAATTCCTCTGGAGAGAGAATCTCAGCATCTGAGGATACACCTCCTGGTGATGGGGATCTAACCCGTTTCTTACCAGGAATAGCTCTAGCGATCAATGCTGCTATTCTCTCTTCTAGCCCCCCTAGGGATACGGCTAGCATCTCCTCTGTGATAAACACAGGGCTGGGCTGATCTGGGCCAGCCTCCGCACCAGATCCCCCTAATGGCTCATCCAAGGCGCTTCTTATGTTAATAAGTTGCGGGGAAAGTATCGGCATATCAGAATCAGAAAGGGAACCCTTTTGTTTTTTGGTCTTTTTTGTACCCTTTGACCCCGAACCCTTGGAAGCCATAATACAAAATCGAGGGACTCCGCCCACACAACAGACTGTAGTGGGCAGGAGTACAAAAATCAGAGTTTAGGGGACAATAGATCACTAATGCCCAAAAACTGATGGGATCCCGTATGTTCTTTTTTTTTTTTTTTTTTTTTTAAATATATTATATATTTTCTTTTGACAACATACCGTGACCCCAAACTAAGTTTGCCAGCCTCCAAACCTGCTGCAAAAAAGGGGGATTTCTTGGCTTAACAAAAAGGTATTGGAACAAAGTCCACATGTACTACCCCTCTTCCGCCACCGGGAGCCACTGTTCTGCCGCTCTGCGTCCTCTCCTCTGAAAATCAGCCTCAGACTGAGCACTGACAATGCCTGCTGTCTATAACAGCACAAAGGCGCGCCCCTGTATGACGCCGCAGGCACGCCCCCCCCCCCGCCCTCCTGTCTGAACGGCGCGAAAAACGTCAATAAGACGTGCGCGCCCACGCGCGCGCGCGCGTATGCCGGAAACAGGAGGAACATGGAGGAGCCGCGCTGCTGGAGATCCAGGAACGCAGAAACAGGCGGCAGATTCAAACCCCCGGCCAGGTAGGACTCTCCAAAGGCCCCTAGGGATCCTTACTAGCCCTAGGAAGAAACAGCAGGTTTAGCTAGCACACATATTTAGACAGGGGGACCTAGTGATGGGGGAGAAAAGGTGTCATCCTGTCTCTCTTTAGACATAGTGAACAAGATTGCCCATGCAGAGCATACTTAGGCTATCCCCCCTTTTAGGTTCCCCCGGAGAGCCTGCTGTCGAACCAAGTCCCGCAGGCTCCCCCTTACCTGCTCCATGCTGCAGGATGTTTGTCCAGCAAACTGATCCAATCTTCTCCCATCTCCGTGGGTAGCGTAGTAGACCTTCAGGCCCTGGGGTCCTATGAAGGTACCCACTGTCCTGGACCTATATAGCACCCTGGCAAACAGGAACTTATGGTTTTTACAAACTCCAAGTCCTGGGCCCAGGGTCCAGCCCTCCAAAGAGGAGCATTATAGGCAAAACCCCACGGCTTGGGGCCCGGGTACTGTCCACTTTGGCACTGAGGCTCCTTGGACAGATCCGGTTAGCCCGCCCTTAATCCCAAGGATGTGGAGCAAAGCTATTCCGTGACCAACACCTAAGACACTGGCGAAAAAACTGAGGGACTCCCTCTAGGGGAGGGGGTTATATAGGGAGGGGACTTCCTGTTTGAGATTGCCAGTGTCCACACCTGAAGGTACTCCATATAACCCACATAGTAATGAATATGCCGCTCTGTGTCCCGTGATGTACGAGAAAGAAAATACAGATTACAACTACAAGCAAGAACAAGTCCTAATTTTTTAAAGACCACCTGTCATTTTAGATCCAGCATGGTAGTACCTGTTAGCTGGCATCCACTCTACTGCTGCCGCCACATCCCTCACCTTGATGTGTCACTGCCGCATCACCAGCCATCCCATTAGGTCTAATTAAACACTTGCTTCAAAACATTGCTTCGAACAGGCTTTGTTAACCAGTTGAGGACCGCCTAACGCCGCTATACGTCGGCAGAATGGCACGGCTGGGCACAAGCACGTACAGGTACGTTGCCCTTTAAGTGCCCTGCCGCGGGTTGCGCGCGTGCCGCTGGTGTAAAATATTAATAAAAATGCCATAAAAACTATCCCCTATTTTGTAAACGCTATAACTTTTGCGCAAACCAATCAATAAATGCTTTTTGTGATTTTATTTTACCAAAAATATGTAGAAGAATACGTATCGGCCTAAACTGAGGAAAAAAAAAGTTGTTTTATATATTTTTGGGGGATATTTATTATGGCTAAAATAAAAACGCAGAGGTGATCAAATACCACCAAAAGAAAGCTCTATTTGTGGGAAAAAAAGGAGGGCCAATTTTGTTTGGGAGCCACGTCGCATGACCGCGCAATTGTCAGTTAAATCGATGCAGTGCCGAATCGCAAAAAGAGGCCAGGTCCTTTACCTGCATAATGGTCCAGGTCTTAAGTGTTTAAAGCTCTCTGATGCTAGTCAAAGCTTCTGTCACTAAATAAAATGGTTAGCTTACAGTCCTGTTTACACCTTGCTTTTGCTTGCTGCTTTGATGAGGCTTCGGTGGGGCTTTGATGAGACTTCGATGAGGCTTTGGTGGAGCTTCAATGAAGCTTCGATGAGCCTTTGGTGGGGCTTCAGTGAGGCTTCGATGAGGCTTCAGTGGGGCTTCAAGCGAGCTTTGTCATAGACTCTTACGGAGGCTTTGAAGATGCTTTGAAGCACCACTAAAGCTACATGGGGTATTATTTTAGAAGCGAATCTGAAGCGAAGCAAAGTGAAAGCAAGGTGTAAACAGCACTGTAAGCTAACCATTTTTTTTAGTGACAGGAGCTTTGACTGGCATTCAGAGAGCTTTAACAAAGCCTGTCCGAAGCCTTATTTTAAAGCAAGTGTAAACTAGCCATTTATGTGTGTAGAAGCTGAAGCAAGTGTAAATGAGCCCCTTAAAGTAAATAGGGTTGTCGGTGACTCAACAGCAGGTCAGAGGAGAAGCCACTGTGGGACAGAGATGGCAACTGCTCTTTAAAAATGATGATTTAAAAAAATCTCCAGTGCATTTAGGAGAGAAGCTTTTTAACAGAAAAAAACGATTGACACATGTAAACGTATGTGCAATATACAGCTTTATGCGCCTTTTTAAGAAGCTTTTTGCTGCCAGGAGTAAAGGGCATTTTAGAGGAGAAAATCTAACACACTGCATTTTTGTGGCCTTAGAATGCATTTAAAAGGGTATTTACACAAGAAATAATAATATTACCACTTTAAAAAAAACTCTGGTTAGGCCACATCTTGAGTATTGCATCCACTTTTGGTCACCCATCCTCAGGAAGAATGTCTTTAAACTGGGCAGTTCAGAGAAGGGCAACAAAGCTAAGAAGGGGGCGGAGGACCTCAGTCATGAGGAATAACTAGAAACATTGGGCCAGATTCACGTACATCGGCGCATTTTTTGACTGGCGTAGCGCACCTCCTTTACGTTAGACTGCCGCAATGTAGCGGCGCAATCACCGTATTCTCGATTGATTTGCGCAGAAATTAGCGCCTGTGCAACGTAATTTCAGAGGCGTAAGGCGGAGTAATTCAAATTGGGAAGGACGTGGGCGTGTTACATTGAAATGAGCCGTGACCCCATGCAAATGAAGGGCTGGCCGGCTCGCGCATGCGCGCATGAAGCAGACCATGGTCAGCACCTCTGTGCGCATGCTCACAACTCGGGAACGGCGCAATCAGTGAAATTGGAAGTGGACCCGGGCAACTTTGTGAACTACGCAGACAGCATAGATAGACGCACTTCCTTTGCAAAAGTACATCCCTTTGTATCCCTCCCTATACAGCAAGGTGCTTTTGTTCTGTTGTTTGTTGCGTTGTGATTTGTCTTTGTTATATTTGTGGACTGTTTGATCTTGTGTTTGGTAGAATATATTTGAAAGTGTTTTTTGGTGACTGCTTGTGAGACTTTTTGGTTGATAGATTTTTGTTTGTTTGTTTTGTTGCTTGATTTTTCCTGCTTGTTTTTCTGAGTGATTTTTGCTGATTGTTTGGGAGAGAGTTTTTGTATGAGTATGACTGAGAGGAAGAGGAAGTAAAATTTTACTTTGGGGGAGAAACAAATAATTGCCCGGGCCATTACCCAATATGGGCGTTTCCTCCACGGCCCGGAGAGTGCCAACACCACCCCGGCCAGGAGGCGTGAGATCTTGCAGCACATTACTGACCAGGTGAATGCAGCGGGGGGGGGGGGAGACCCGGACACGGCCGGGGATTGAAAAGAAGATCAATGACCTCCGGCGTCTGGTCAAAAAGAAGCTGGCCAAAATGGCAGCCCATGCCAGGGGCACAGGAGGGGGCCCACCATGCCCTGTTAGGCTGACAGCGGAGGAGCGTGCGGTGGCCCACACCTTTCATAGACAACAGGTGGAGGGCCTGCCTGGCTATGACTCCATTCATGAAGGCGTGATGCCAGGTAAGGTTTTTTTGCCCTATCAGGTGTGTAGCATGTGGGGGGGGGGCTGAAAGGGAATATGTGGCAAGTGTGTGGATCCTCCAACCTGTGAATGTTTTGTGTCATCCACAGATGTGCAGGAGGGTGTTGGGCCATCTGGGCTGACCGCACCATCCCAGGGACAACAGCCTGATGAGGACCCCCCTACAAGGCCGGAGTCCTCTGAGGAGGTTGAGGTTGAGGAGGAGGAGTTTGAGGAGGAGGAGGTCATGTCAGCCAGTGGATTGCTGTTTTTGGAGGAGTCTTCCTCTCTGGCTGGCAGCAGCCAGCCCTCCATAAGGGCTAGCCCCTCCCACTCCTCCCCCAACAGGACTCCTCTCCCAAGGGCCTCCCCTTCTCCCCAGCCACAAGCCTCAGATGGAGGCAGGAAGTCATCCCAGAAGACCAGGGGGGTGGCCGAGGTTCTGCCCACCAATCTGAGAAGGGACCAGGCCCTTCAGACCCGCCATCTGGGATAGGTCAGCCAGACTTTGGGGTGGATGGAGAAGAGCCTGTCCTCCATAAAGGATACGCTTGGGGACCTGGACTCCCACTCCCTGGCTCTTACAAACTGCCTAAACGTACTGCAGACTACAACAGCAGACGTTGGGCAGGATGTGAGGGCCCTCACCCAGGCTATCCAGGCCAACACGGCAACACTAGGTGCTGGCCTGAACAGAATTGCCGTGGCCTTGGAGGGCAGGCCGCCAGGTGGGCAGAGACCAGGGGTTGCTCCTCCTTCCCCAGATTACCCCCCCTCCCCATGAGTCTCCCCTGAGGAGCCGGGGTCGTGGCCGTGGGCGCCCCAGGCATGGCTCACGCCAGCGGCATTAATTTGTTATCCCACTTTTTTTTCATGTTTTTTTTTTTCTGGAATTTTTTTTTTTTGCTGGACATTTTTTTTTTGTGTTGTGAATGTTTTTGGAATGTGGGGGTGATATTCCTGCCGGAAAAGGGGTGTCACCCTCAGTTTTGGTGGAGAAGGGTTCCCCAGGACCAGGGAGAAGTGATTCCCAGGTCCTTGTGAATGGTGTATGAATCTACAGTGAAATAATTGGAGCCGTGGCATGGCGTTGCTGTTCACACGTCCAGCATGGTGGGCTTGTGCTAATCCAATTAGATGAGGATGTGATGTGTCTGTGCTAGGGACCACAGTGGTGTGCATGCATGCATTCTCATTGTGCCATGATTATTGTGTGTGTTTAACGTGCAAAGATGCCTAATGTGAGCTGTCTCCTGGCTGCTCTTCCCTCAGAAGACGGGGTAATCTCGGTTAGGGGGGGATTGTCTGGTTCAGGGGTCAGGTCATCACGTGGGTCAATCTGCAGGCCCTTTCTCACTGCGAAGTTGTGCAGCAGGCAACATGCACCGATGATCTGGCACACGAAGTTTGGGGAATACAACAGGGTCCCCCCAGACTTATCCAGGCATCGGAAACGTGACTTCAGGAGGCCAAAGATATGCTCCACCACTGCACGTGTTTGGGCGTGGGCTTCATTGTATCTTTCCTCTCCTGGTGTTTGGGGGTTCCGGATAGGAGTCATGCGATGGGGTCCCAGTGCATATGCAGAGTCACCTGTAAGAGAAAAGACAGGAGGATGTTAGTCATGCATGTGCCCCTTGTGATGTGCGCATCATGGGGGGGGACAGTCATGCCTGCCACCCATGTCACTCACCAACCAGCCAGGTGTCCCCATACATGTTCTGTTCGAATTCCATTCAGATGGGGCTCTGATTGTAGATGTAGCTGTCATGGCTGGATCCGGGGTGTTTGGCACGGACGTGCCATATGAGGCCTTGGGCATCGACTATCACCTGTACGTTGATGGAATGCCAATGCTTCCGATTGCGGTATATGTGCTCTGTCTCATGGGGGGGCTGGAGTGCCACACGTGTGAAATCAATGGCCCCCACGGTGCGTGGGAATCTGGAAATTCTGTAGAAATCTGTCATTGCCTTCAGCCGCAGGTCCTCAGTGGTGGGTTTGATAATTTGGTTGGCCATGCGTCTGAGGATTGCAGGGACAACCTGGTGCACACATCTGCTCATGGAGGATTGTGACATCCCAGCCACCACTCCACTTGTTCTTTGAAAAGAGCCACTGGCAAGGAAATGGAGTGTTGCCATGACCTTGACCAGTGGCTGCACTGCATGTGAGCGGTGTGTTGGGCTGGTGATGTCCTCCTGCAAGGTTGTGGTTAATTCCAGGATGGCATGAGGGGTGAATCTGAAGATGCGATACACCTCAGAATCACTCAGGAAAAAGAGGTCTATGCGGGTGCGGTATATCCTCTCCCGTGCCCTCCTCCGTGCCCTCCTCCTTCTTTGCTCCTCTAAAGTCAGCAGTATAGCTATGAGCAAGGATGTCCCTGGCATGTTGGCATACAGATTGTTGTGCAACACGTGTGACTGCTCTGCTCCTCACTAACAGTGTTGCTTTCTCTGACATGTAGACGAATTGTCTAATTTTATACCACCTTTTATATGGTCTAATTTTAGACAGGCCGTGCAGCTGTTGCGCACAGCGCGTAGCCTGCGCTGCAACAATGTTCTTTTGTGGATCCCCGTAACTCCCTCATTAGCATATTTGAATAGCAAAACAATGGTGTGTCTAGCGCAGTTTTGCGCGGATGGATGTGCCTGTTTATCGAAATTACGCCGGACAAAAAAAAGTGGATTTCTTGCGTATCTCGTTTTGGGGATGCGGCGCATCGAATTGCATGAGCAAATTTAGACTTACGCCGCGCATCTCCTGTAACGCCGGCGTAATCGCTCTGTGAATCTGGCCCATTAAACGTATTCTGTCTGGAGATTTGCCGTTAAAAGCCTCTTGCACACTGCAGCTTGAAAAAGCTCCGTACAGTTACTGATCTAAAATGCACACACAGGCAATGTACAATGTGTACAATGTACACACAGGCGCTTAAAGAAAGGCAAAAAAATCTGCATTTCCAGTCAGTATTTTGCATTGGTATGTACAGATGCGCACAAATGCATGCAGATACGCTCATATGAGCATAAATAATAATGGATTTTGTCTATATAAGTGTATTGGACGTGTAAGTACGCATACACTTATATAGAAAATCACTAAAGAAAAAGTGAAAATGAAATTGTTAAATGCAAAAAAGGTATGTTAACACCATTGTGATAAATTAAGAAAGATACAAAAGTGATAGTTCAAAATGTCAAAAAAACATCTACTAGATCTTGATATGTGTAAGAATGTCAATCCTTGACCTAAAACTGACTCAGTGATCCACCACTTTTTGAAAAGCGGGCACGGTTACCAGAACATGTGGACTCTTATACCATGAGTATAGGGTCAGATAGGCTTTTGTGATTCACCCTTTGGTAGACTGGGCCCATCTCACTTCTTCCCGTGATCGCACTGCCCATATGCCACCTGCGGCGCGCATCAGCAGGGATCTGTGATCATTGTGTCCTTAGGGCACAACTGTTCACAGATCGGGGTAAAGAGCCAATCACAACAGCTCTTTACCATGTGACCAGATGTGTCAAATCACAGCTGATCACAGTGTAAACAGGATTTGCCAGTTATTGGCAACCCTCTCGGACAGAAGACACGTTCTCAATCCATCACGATCTTAATCCAGAATTTCAATGATTCAAGTAACATGTGCAGAGGCGTTCTCCTGATCACAGCTGTAATTGAAAAAAAAGCAGCTGCTGAAAGAGAGATAAAAAGAAACATTGTGTCCTTCTATTATTTTAGAAATCAAAGGGATCACCTTCATTCTGTAAATGAGGTCAGTTTAACCACTTTAAAAATAATCCTTTTTCTGACACTTGTTGCTTACAAGTTAAAATCAGTATTTTTTGCTGGAAAATTACTTAGAACCCCCATGCATTATGTATCGATTTTTTAGCAGAGACCCTAGAGAATAAAATGGCAGTCATTGCAATATTTTATGTCACACTGTATTTGCGCAGTGGTCTTTTAAACACGATTTTTGGGGGAAAAAATACACTTCAGTGGATTAAAAAATAAATAAAACGGTAAAGTTAGCCCAATTTCTTTGTATAATGTGAAAGATGATATTATGCCGAGAATCATGAGAGAATTGTGATCTTTATTGTAAGCAAAAAAATTGTGATTCTCACTTTATCCATAATCGTGCTGCTCTAAGTTACACACATATCATTTTACTCGTTTTTTTATACCTCTAATCCCATTAAGTCAATCTTTTTACCAAGAATGTATAGCTTTAACAATAGTGATTTTGATTAATGTTGTCGTTAGTACCATCATTATTATTATTATTATAGTATGCTATTAGTATGCTACTGTTATTTTTATAATAGTATATTAGAGGCGATTCAGTTCGCATGTGCTGCGCTATATAAGTTTTCATTCATTCATTCATAATAGTATGCTATTGTTATTTTTTTTTACTTATTTAAAAAATATATATATATTGTTTTATGATTCTACAATTAGATTGTATGATGGTTCAATGTATACGTATACCAGTTTCAAGAGTTTTACATATTTTTATTTATTTTTCTCATTCTCATTAGGTTACCATATCACCCTCAATGTATCATTTCAATAATAGCAATCATTATTATTATTATTGTTATATATATATATTTTTTTTTTATGCACTCATTTTTGTTCAGCACTCATGTTCTCATTTTTGTGTAATCATTATGACACTCTTACTACTATTGACTGTTTGGTTTTAATTATGACCCCATGGAGGGGATATTGAATTGATATCAGAATAATCAGATTGATATGAAAATCTTCTTATGTTATTTCTAGCCCTGATGAAGGGGGTATTTGGACCCCCGTAACAAGTTGGCTAATTTTTAACTTGTACTCCTGACCTTTAATAAAATAAAGTTGTACCTGGACCTCTTAGGAGTGGTGTGGCACTTAAACTTCAACTCTTTATTATGCAGAGTCTCCATGATTGGGAAAAATGGGCCGGCCAGAGACAGTAGGGCTGTGGTGGGAAGTACTAGATGATGATGGGTTTCCTCAAGCCAGGCAATAAAAAGGCTTCTATCTGACTTGCTGAGGCTTCTAATGCACACTGTGACAACCTTATAGTGCACAGAGAAGTTAGAATAAGTCATTTTAGTAGATGACAGGAGCTTGCACAGCTAAGCAAGACTAAAGGTAAGGCTGGAGTTTGGATTTAAAGCTGTGATATAACTCAGTGTAACCACAGAAGTGCATAAAAGCAGTGCATGCGCTAATGATGAAGGGAAACATTTAGTAAACTATAACAACTGGTAATCCATAACAGCCCCTCCCTTTATGTTGCAACTACAAGAGAATCTGTTTCTAATGCCGCGTACACACGATCACTTTTTGTGATGAAAAAAAACGACGTTTCAAGTGATGAAACAAAACAACGTTTTTCAAACTTCATTTTCCAAAACGACGTTGCATACACACCATCGTTTTTCCAAAATGCTCTAGCAAAGCGTGGTGACGTACACCACATTCAAAGCTCCGTCTCATAACTTGCCTCTGAGCATGCGCGGCTTTAAAAACGTTGTTTTCAACATTGTTTTGCCCACACACCATCACTTTTTATGACACAAAAAACAACGTTTTGAAAAACGACACAAAAAATTCAAGCATGTTCGAATTTTTTTTTGGTCGTTTTTTTGAAGACATAAAACGATGTTTTGCCCACACACGGTGATTTTAAATTACGTTTTTGAAAACGTTGTTTTTTCCCATCACAAAAAATGATCGTGTGTACGCGGCATAAGAAAATGTATTTTATAACTAATGAAGAACAACTAACAGGAGATATTGTGGTTATAAATCAACACTTTGCCACAGCATTTCAAAACCTTGTAGTGTCTGTTTATTAGGGTACAGATAAGATGTGAGTTTTGATGATGGGGGACCCCTAGAACATTTCTGGGTGTCAAAGCTATCTATTCATTCATTAATACTTCTATAATGCTTTTCACATGGGGACTCAAAGCACTTTATCCTCTGTTGGGATAGATATGAAGACAGCCATCATGGGCTTGGTCATTAGAATATCATACTAGGGCCAATTTAGACAGGAACCAATTAACCTACCAACATGTCTCTGGAGTGTGGGAGGAAATTAGGGCATCCAGAGGAAACTCATGCCAGCATAGGGAAAGCTTTCAAACTCCATGAAGATTAAATTCTGTCCAAGACCAAGGGAGAAGTGCTAACCACTAAGCCACTTGCTACAGATTATATTAACCATTTTTGCATTAAAAGTAATTGTCCTAGAGTTTAAAGTTACACTAAATGCTAAATCTATTGAAGCATGTATTCTTAACTCAGAAAAGTCCCCTCTATTGCTCGTAGTCTCCCCCAAATCTTTAAATTCCTTTTTTTCCTGCTGCGATCCAACTTCCTGTTAAAGGGTGGTTTTGTTCGTTCTACATGGTCCCACTGTATGTAGGAACCCAACCAGGGCTGCTGTTAGAAATCACGGGGCCCCGTACAGCCTACCTGGCAGGGCCCCCCCAATATATCAAGACCATATTTTCTCAAAAAATACACTAAAATCATTATTGGCAGACACAAACAAAACAGAAAACCTGTGTGAATTGACTGATGCCCTGTGTCACTCCCTGCAGCAGCTGAAAGCCGGAAGAAGGGGGAAAACTGTCTTTCAGCTGCTGCAGAGGGCCACACAGGGCATCCTTCTGTAACTGCACTAATTCCCCCTGCTGTTTGGGCCCCCCTGTGTGCCTGGGCCCTCTACAGGAAGGCTGGTGGTCCCCCCCTATCAGCGGCCCTGAACCCAACTACCCTCTCTTTCTCACTCCCAAGATAGAGTACAAATGACTACAATGAATGTGCAATGCTCATTCCAAACACATGGAAGTGAGGGGGGAAAGGTAGAGGTTCGGGAACTCACAGAGGATGTTACAAAGGCAGGAAAACACATCAAGAAACAATTTTATGAAAAATAGATCACAGTGGTGGATTTGTATAGATCTCTCCCGACTATCTGTATAGATCTCTCCCCACTATCCCACTATCATTTTACAAATCTACTTTTCTGATAATCTCTTAAAAACCTTTCTTTCTTATACATTCACATGATCAATTCCCTTTTTATACAGTAAATCACTTTGTTAAAATGTTATTTATGCGCAGTGCTCGATTACCATGTTACATATCTTTACTACATCACATTTTATGATGACAAAGCATTCAGCAGAAATACTCACGTATATCCATGACACAGAGACTCAATGCATATTAGGACCCGGACGCTGTCACGTGGGCGCAACTGTCCCTTACTCTTTACCTCACTGTGATCTATAAAACAAAATAAAAAGTTTCCTAAGTTTTGGTTGTTTATCCTAGAGCCTTTTGAGTATAAAGCCTCATACACACAATCGAACTTCCAACGGACTTTAACGTGTATTTTTCTCCGAAGGGCGTTGTCCGTGAACTTGGTATGCATACACATGGCAGGACTTTTTCAGCCAACAAACACGGACATAGTGACGTAATAGAATTACTACGTGTTTTTTCTGCTCTTTACTGCCACACTTTGGGCAACATCTGCTATTGTGTCTGATCTTTAGCATTGGTTCTGAGTATAGTTCGGATTAGCCGACGTAGGACATTTGTTGGCGGAAACTTTGTCTGTTCTCACAGCGAACATTTGTCCGATAAAAAAGTGAAAAAGTTTGTCAGATGGAGCGTAGTACACAAGGTCGGATTGTCTGCAAAAACAGGTCTGTCAAAGAGTCAGATCGTGTGTACGGGCCTTTACTCTGTATCAGGACCAAAATAACATGTGTTGTATGGTAGTTACATAGTTAGTCTGTTTGAAAAACTACACAAGGCCATCTAGTTTAACCAATAACTTATGTATTTTTGTAGCACAAATACTCAGGTATTTAAAGCGGAAGTAAACCGATGTGTGCAAGGTAAAGCCATAATGTGCTAGTGTGCATCGCATACTAGCAGATTTTGTGAAACCTACCTGAAAACGAAGCACTCCAGTGGCACGCTGTCTTTCTTTTGGGTTCACGGACTCCAGCTGCATAAGTGGCTGGAGCCGTGATGACATCACTCCCTCATATGCGTGCGGAAGACGCCGCTAACGGCATGGGACTCTGAAGGAACAGCATGTACAGTAAATATCTCCTAAACGTTGCAAGTTTAAGAGATATTTCCAGTACCTATAGGTAAGCCTTTTTATAGGCTTACCCATAAGTAAAAGTTAGAGATTGGAGTTTACTCGCACTTTAGAGGACACGTATAGCCAAATCTATTATATTTAGCTTTAGATAGAGTATGAAAGGGTTGAAACCCCACCATGTTATTTTTTGCTGTCTGTGTCCTGTTGGGGAGATTATTTTCACTCGCTGTTCAGGTGACGCCATAGAAAATTATAGGTAATTTCACAAAATAAGGGCAATTCCCATCTAATACACTGAAACATGTATCAACATTGAATGATTTACTCTCTCCACTTACTCTGGTGACAACTCTAGATGTTAGATTCCCCCTCACTTTTTATTTGAGTGTCAATGGTCACCAGGGCAGCTAAAGGGACGAATCTTCCTAGCGAGCACACAGGCCACAGTAAAAACTTGACAGGCGTTCTAACCATCCCTTACTTTATACAAAACGAGAAAAATATCTTTACATACACTGATAAAAACTTGCAAACTCAAGATATACATAATACCCAGGTGCATTTATTCTACTATGAATGAATGGCTTAACCCTCTCATGTAAAACTACAGTCAAAATATATATTTTAGAACCTTCATTAGATTTGTATTGCTGTTTGTTTCACTGTTATAGAGATATCTCCACACTATTTTTAGCAGACAGAAATAAAAAAGAAAACATAATGATATTTGGTAATTGAAGCATTAAATATGCTGTGTTGAAAATTAGCTCTAACCTTGGTGGATTGTGCACACTGGGCATTTAGTCCCAGTGCATGGGGCTCTGGCATTTTGCCGCAGGTGCAGGATACAGGTGCATCATCCAGCCCTGCTTCCGGCAGCCTGATAAATTCTTTTAGAATCTGACAGCTGGACAGGGCTAGGCAGTGCACCTAGCAGTACTAGACATGTGCGTTCCCGTTCGTAACAAATGGATTTTCGTACGAATTTGTTAGTATTCGTACATTCGGATCAGTTCGAACATCCGAAAAGCTGAAAGAACCAATATACGAAAATGACGGAATTACGAATAAGCTAAATAACGAACAAGCGAAAATATGAACGTATGATTGCACAATCTTACCACAATACGAAACACTGGAACAGCAAAAGAACGAAAATGACATCTATAACGAACGATTTGCATTCCGTATTTTAAATCCTTTGTCGGTTCGTATTTTCATTCGTATGTTCGTATTTTCATTTGTGTGTTTTGTAAATCCGTTTCTTTGTCTGTTCGTAAATTTGTGTACTTGTATCGTTTTTTCGAATGGGCACTGGGCAGTGTAGTTAGTGAGTAATGTATCTTACTTAATATCTTAGCCAATCAGCTTATCTATTTTGTGCTGAGTCACATTGGACAGTGTAAAGCCTCGTACACACGATCGGACTTTAAACAAACTTTTCCGTGGATTTTTGTTCGAAGGGAGTAGGTCAGACTTTTGAAACTGAAAAAGTTTGTCCGATGGAGCGTACACACGGTCGCAAAACGCTCATTTTGAAGTTTTTTGGCAAAAAGTCTGACCGTGTGTACAGGGCTTAAGAGAAAGTCTACCTTAATATGGATTAGCCGCTTGTTGCGATGTATTTACGAAAGTACTAAATTACGAATCCATTAAACGAAAATTATTATGTAACAAAATTACGAATTTCGAATCAACGAAAATAAATTAGACAGAATTACGAATCATTCAGTATAAACGAAAATAAAACTGTTACGAAAATACGAACGGGTCCGAATAGGAAAACTTGCGTCTTACGAAATACAAACGGGTCTGAATAGGAAAACTTGCGTCTTACGAAATTACGAATCTTTACGAATCTACGGAAAAAAGGCGAAACAAAACAAAAAAAAAAAAATTTTGTTGTGCACATGTCTAAGCAGTACCTTCATCCGGCACAGTATGTACCCAGGGATGAAAGCCTAAATGTACATACTGCTGAGTGCACCATCCTGCCCCATCCAGACACTGCACCTTTCAGATTCTCATAGTATTTACAACCTGCCAGGGGTGCATATGCGCCCTGCACCCCAAGGACCGGGGCTTAAGGCAAAGTGTTAATGAGGCCTAAAGCTTAGAGTTTTAGAAATTATTGACTTTACATCCAGAAGTTTTTACTTATTTGAATACAAGTGGCAAATGTAGGTACCATGAAAAATAAAACTATATATATATATATATTATACCAGGTTACACTTTGGGACTACGGACCTTTGGACCTTTGCTCTTTATAGTGGAGTGGATGATTTGCTGCCTTTGTGGAGATTATAGCCACATTACTTCTTTGTTTATAAGCAGAAAACCAAGGGGGATTTGAATATTAATAAATACTTTGAATTGTATAAAATCGTATAAAACAGCGCTTTTTAAATATGATGCTTATTACACCTGATGGTCCCTTCTCTTTTTGAGGAGTTCCATGTATATATTTTTTAGTAATTTATGAGGCTACAATAAAGATTTGTCTGATTTTATCTACAGACCATACTCAAATAAAATGTTTTTATTTAATCACTTTACTTGGAAATAATAAGTGTTGTTCTAAAAAGGGTTTTCCTGTTAACCAAGTAGGTGGACACCTGCCTACCAACAGTTTAATTGCAATTAAGAGGTTCTAACCGTTTTCACACTATTAAAAAGTACATTTGTTGCAGTCGCTATCCCCACTGAAGACTTTCTAATTTCCTCTCCCAGTGACTAACAGGAAGCGAGGGAAGATCACCCCAAGAGGCTGTAACATACAGCCCTTTTCTCTGTTCTTGACATATGGCAAAGATTTGAACAAGATATGATTTTATCAATGCTGGAGAAAGAAAAATTCTGTTGACCAACCTATGTGAATATGGGCTGAAAACTGGTAAATCCCCGGAACAGTAGCTGTAAAACGACCCAGTGACAAGTTCATTCCCGAACCCCGGAGAAAGGCGCCTTTAGCTGTCGGCTGAAGTCAAATAAAACAGAAAAGAACAAATACAGTATTACAAAGGTTTGGATTGTCAGTTCAGTAGGTGATTCATCCAATGTTCCCAAGTCCAAACAAGCCAAAATTAGATGTGTAAGATCTGTTTTATAACAAGAAATAAAAGTGAGAATTCCTCAGCAAAGTATAAGTCATAAATGTAGATCTACCTATTTTTTATAGATGGTGTATGGGTCTCCAACCACCAGTATATCTAAAGCCACGATCAACTATCAAGTTTTGGATAGAATACAGAATGGTCAAAACCAAGAGCATAACTACAATTTATTTGACCCTACAGTATACAGTTAATCAAATTACTGGATAACTAGGAGGATGCAATAAAAATATGTAACAAAAGCATAACCCCAAGGCTTGATCCTGTCCATCTCATCTCCTCAGGAATGGAGACATCAGACAACCTCTTTAGTGGGGCCCTGTTCCCATCCTCAGGCCCCATAGTAGTTGTGCGGGCTGCTTTTAGTTACAGTTACACCTTTGGCAGGGATATCTGTAGGTTGTCATTTCTCTGTCCCATCAGTGTGATCTCCTTTCGCTTCCTGCTCCAGAGACACATTAGGAATTAACAGAAAATCTATCTAAAGTGATCTTCCCACTTACACTAGACTTCACACCATCACTTTCTGTCCTGACAATGTTGAGGCAAATTTACACATTTTCTAAATATCTTTTATTTCCAATACATTTTTAGGAAAACTCTTTTACTGTTGGTAGCATAAAGGCTAGCTGAACCCCATTAATAAGGCTCCACCACCCAACACTTGCTAATTCCTGAAAATATATATACATGTTTGGTAGCAATGCAGTTGATTTATTAAATGCAAACAAATCATTCACTTTGCAAGCGACATTGTAATTTTCCACAGAGCTTAGTGTATGAGGTGAAATTTAATTTGCAAAAAAACGCAAACAAGTGTCACCTCATTCACTAAACTCAGGGGAAAAATCCCTTGCAAAGTAAATATTTTATTTGCCTTTGTTAAATCAACCCAAATGGGGTCTGTCAAATAAGAGTGAATTTATCTGCATCTGGGCATGTCCTGTTTTTAAGTCGGTCAGAACACCTTGTTGGAAGTAAAATTTCAATGGGAAGTACCGTTCACTAATCTGTTCTTCATACACCCATAGTCCTTCAGTATCACATGTGACTCCTAATACATTTTAATATTACTTCCCTTTTTTATTATATCTTACCGTCTGAAAGTTCTGAAGTTCTGCCAATGTTCTCTTGTCCACAATGACAGACCCTTTAAGCCGACAGTGGAAAGCTTCATCTATCCTTCTGTATGGATAGAGATCCTTGATAGGGAGCAGTAAAGGTGGAGGCTCACTGGTGTGTTCTGAGGTATCACCAGACACTGTCCGACGATCTGTGGAGTCTTTTAGGAGCAAGAAGATACTAATTTATTATGGCTATACAATGCTGGAGGAAACATAGTATGGATCTATACAATATAACCACTCCCATTTGAGCCAAATAGTTACTACAGGAAGGAGGAATCACAGGAGAAACACCTAAGCGGTTTCACATTAACTACAGGCTTTTTAAAAAGCCCTTAAAGTGGTTGTAAACCCTTACAGACCACTTATACCTGCAGGTAAGCCTAGATTAAGGCTTACCTGTAGGTGCAACAAATATCTCCTAAACGGTTTAGGAGATATTTGCAAAAAAGACAGCACCAATGTCACACTGTATTTATACACTGTAAGTCATATGAAAATCAGTAAAAACATTTCATAATAAGAATACAATTATAACAAACCATTTTTAACTAATGTACAAATTAACACCAAAGAAAGACTTGATCAGTGTACATAATAATCAGTTACATAATAAAATTCCATAAATATTAATGGTGCAGAAATATCCATTTTCTGAATGCAGCAAGCCAAGTGTAAGCAACCACCAATTTCAATATCCTCCACCACTTATGGTAAAATGCCTCTTAGGCCGCGTACACACGATCAAATCTGTCTGCTGGAAACGGTCTGCTAGACCGTCCCAGCAGACAGATTCGATCGTGTGTACGGGCGAGCCGACGGATTTGGCCACCCGACAGATTTCAAAGCATGCTTTGAAATCTATCGGGTGGGAACCCGTCCACCCGACATGTTTGCTGGTTAGTACACTTACCAGCAGACATGTCGTCTCGCACCGGCGCCGAATGGATTCGGCGCATGCGCGGAAGTGTTTTACTTCCTGGTGCGGTGACGTGGCGGCGTCAACGTCACCGCCACGTCACCGACACGTCAGCGCGCCGTCTGCTGGCGGGGATTTTGGTTTGCTCGTGTGTACACGCGAGTAAACCAAAATCCAAACAGACAGATTTGTTCAAATCGGTCGGACAGACCGTTTTGAACAAATCTATTGCCTCGTGTGTACGAGGCCTTATGCTCTATCTCGAACACTGGGTAACAACAAGTGGAAAAGTCTGCATCAGATCACCAGCAGTTAAACTCACAATATCCAATAATGAATGATACCAATTCAGAAAAAACATCTATTTAGTTTTTTTAGGGATCTCACCTTTAGGATGGATTCACACCAATGTGAATTGGATGCGGGTTTATCTATGAAGCCGGTTCACACATCTCCGAACCGACTCCATTGCAAATTGCATAGGAGCCGTGTGTCTTTTGGTTTATTTTAGGTCCGAATTTACCCCAAAATTCAGGCTCAAATCGGTCCTGAAACAGTGAATGGAGATGCACCGGATTCTTGCTGTGAGCCGCATTTGGATTAGATGTGAACCCAGCCTGAAAAATCTCTCAGGACAGTCGATGTTAAGCTCAATATTCAATACCCAATACTTTAACTATTATCTTCAATATGATGCCAACTGATCTTCATCATTCAAATTATACCATTTATTATGCGTTTTATAATATAAAATTGTATAATAAAAAATAAAATTGTCATTAGATGAACGTGTATCTAAAGCCAAAAAAGGGATTTTTAAATACAGCTTACCTGTAAAATCCTTTTCTTGGAGTACATCACGGGACACAGAGCGGCATATTCATTACTATATGGGTTATATGGAGTACCTTCAGGTGTGGACACTGGCAATCTCAAACAAACAGGAAGTCCCTCCCTATATAACCCCCTCCCCTAGAGGGAGTCCCTCAGTTTTGTAGCAAGCAGTATGCCTCCCAAAATGTTCCCAAAAAGAGGGGTGGGAGCTCTGTGTCCCATGATGTACTCCAAGAAAAGGATTTTACAGGTAAGCTGTATTTAAAAATCCCTTTTTCCTTTCTCGTACATCACGGGACACAGAGCGGCATATTCATTACTATATGGGATGTCCGAAAGCAATGCTTTAATGAGGGGAGGGAGACATCTTCCAAAGAAGGATTTAATTTAGAGGTATACTCAAATACTAGTAAATCCAACTTAAACGAGAAATGTAAATCTTAAATCAAATCAAGGGAGCCCCCTCAGATCCTGAGGAGCTTGAATCGCGGCCTGTAGTACTGACTGCCCAAAGGCTGTATCCGCATTCCTTCTTACGTCCATTTGATAAAATTTTGTAAACATGTGGACTGACGACCACGTTGCTGCCTTGCATATTCGAGCCATAGAGATCTGATGATGATGTGCTGCCCAGGAGGTGCCCATGGCCCTGGTAGAATGGGCCTTTGCCGACAAAGGAGGAGGCAACCTCTTCAAACCGCAGGCCTGAACGATTAATTGTTTAATCCATCTTGCGATGGTGGATCAAGCAGCTGCCTGACCCATCTTGGGCCCTTCCGGTAAAACGAACACCACATCTGTTTTCCGAACCTTCTCTGTAGCTTTAAGATAGGCCTTTATGGCCCTGACAATATCCAACGTATGCAGCAACCCCTCCTTTCTAGAGGTGGGTTTTGGAAGAAGGATGGAAGTACCACATCCTGGTTCAGGTGGAAACTGGATATAACCTTTGGTAGAAAGGAAGAATGAGGACGGAACCCCGCCCTATCCTTATGTAAAATGAGATATGGTTCCTTATAAGATAAGGCTGCCAATTCCGATACTCTCCTGGCCGAAACTATGGTGATCAGAAATACCGACTTTCTAGTCAGTAAAACCAAGGTACCTCAGCCAACTGCTCAAGGGGTTGTTTCTGTAGAGTTGACAGAACAAGATTTAAGTCCCATGGACAAAGTGGTGATTTGACCGGAGGATTAACACGTAAGACTCCCTGTACGAAGATCTTAACCAGCGAGTGGGCGGCCAGCGGCCTCTGAAATCACACTGATAAGGCCGAAATCTGTCCCTAGATCGTGCTTAATGCCAGGCCTTTATCCACTCCTAGCTGGAGGAAACGTAATACCCTATCAATGGTATACTTGCGGGAAACCCATCTCTTAGCCTCACACCAGCCTACGTAGGCCCTCCAAACCCTGTAACAAAATTACCCTGGAGGCCGGCTTTCTAGCCTCAATGAGGGTAGGGATTACCTGCCTAGACAGACCTCTACCCCTGAGAATCAGGGATTCAGCCGCCAGGCCGTCAAATTTAGACGCCGTAATGCAGGGTGGAGGATCGGCCTTGTGAGAGTAAGTCTGGCCCTAGAGGAAGAGTCCAAGGGCCTCCCACTGCCAATTTCAGGACTAGTGAGTACCATGCCCTCCGGTACCAAGCTGGGGCTACCAGGATAACCAGCCTGTGGTATGATCCTGCGCCGCAGGCGGGGTAGTAACTGCAGTGGGGGAAATGCATATAGAAGTTATGATTGATGCCAAGGGCAAACCAACACATCGGTTCCGCAGGCCATAGGGTCCCTCGTTCGAGACATGAACCTGTCTAGCTTCTTGTTGAATCCTGATGCCATGACCTCCACGTCTGGCACTCCCCACTTCTGGCAGATTGTCTGAAAAAACTTGTGGATGCAGAGACCACTCCCCCGGCGACAGGGTTTGGCGACTTAAGAAGTACGCCTGCAGGTTGTCCACCTCGGGAATGAATGTCGCCGATATGCAGGGTACATAAACCTCTGCCCACCGAAAAACCAAGTTCCTCTCACTCTGAGTGGCTTGACTCTTGGTTCCCCCTTGGTGGTTCACCTATATGCCACCGCTGTGGCCTTGTCTAAATGACTTCTCACCGAGGACCCCTGTAATCTGGATGTCTATGCCAGGAGGGCTAGCTGAGCCGCTCAGAACTCCCAGACCTTGATGGGCAGCTGCCTCTCCGCCTCTGCCCAAGTTCCTTGGCGAGTGAACTTGATCAAGACCGCTCTCCAGCCTTCCAGACCACTGGGCAGAACCAAGCTGCTAGAATTGCTGCCTGTAGGACACGAGCGTGGAAGCGTGTGGTATTGCCTCGAACATGGCCATCGCATACATAGGTGAATAGTTGGCTCTTTTTTGCTTAGAACCAACTGAATCAATCTCTTGATAGCCTCGACCTTTACCAGGGGCAGGAACATCCATCTTCTGTTCTGTGTCTAATCTCGTCCCGAGATATTCCAACTGCTTTGTAGGTTGAAATGCTGATCTTTCCCCGGTTTAGGACTCAGCCGAACCTCTCGAGGTACTGAACCATGAGGGCTACTACGCATTCCACCAAGGAAGCGAGTGATCTTATGATTAAGAGGTCGTCCAGGTATGCTAGGACCGAGATCCCTTGGATCCTTTGGACTGACTAGAATAGGAGCTAGGACCTTCGTGAATACCCGGGGGCCGTAGCCGGCCCGAAGGGGGGCGCCACAAATTGGAAGTGACGCTGTATCACTGCGAAGCGTAAAACCAAAAATATTTGATGTGGCTGAAAGACCTGGTACATGAAGGTAACCCTCCTTTATGTCTATAGAAGCCCGATCCTTCTGGAGTGTGGAGGCTGCTGGCCAAACGGATTCTATCCGGAAAGAGCGAACCCTTAGGTAAGCATTTAAACCTTTTAGGTCCAAAATTGGTCTGACATTGCCGATGAGCCTTGGTATGACAAACAGATTGGAATAGAAACCTAGCCCCTGTTCTTGGGCTGGTACCTCTACCCTTATGCCCTGGTAAAGCAGGTGATCCAATGCTGCCCGCATTGAGGCCTTCCTTGTGGAGGAAATTTTAGAAATTCTAATCTGTAGCCTGCGGCCACAGATGATCGGACCCCCTCTGTCGGGGACCGATCCCCAGAGGCCTGTCCTTGCGATCCATTGTTAAAAGTTTGATCGCGCAGGAGGACCGTACTGCCTGAAATTTGAGGGCCCTGGAACCGGGGGGAGCTGCCCTTTTAAACGCAGGACCCCGGAACTTCCTTTGACTGGTAAAAGGGTACTTTTGCCACTTGAAACAGTCTGAATGTATTTATCTAGATCTTTCCATGGAAGGGCAAACCTGCCAGCAGTCTTTTACATGGGGCTCGGCCGCCCAGTTCTTCAACCAAAAGAGCCTTCTCATATGCACTAAAAATAGTGACAACGAGACGCCTGCTGGATGGAGTCTTTTTATAGCCTCTACCGCAAAGCACAGAGCTCTGGAAATATCCAATAACTCCTCTGCCTATCGGGCAGGGATGTCTAAGCATCTGTTTTGTCTGGTTCCTTAATGCCTGAAAAAAAAAAAAAAACTCCAATTGTAGCCACTGCTGGCTGTAGCCAGGGATGCTGGAAAAAGTGTCTCTAAACGTTTATCGACCGGGACCTTAAACATTTGTATGTTTCCCCTTAGGCCAGTTAATGATTTATTCACCCATGAGATGGCTGCGTCCACCGTTGGGAGCGCCCCCTTTCTTTAGAAAAATGTCTTTTCCATAGGGTAAATAACAGAAAACCTTCCAGGTGGTCTCCCATCCAGGCACTAACCAGGCCCTACCCTGCTTAGCCTCCGAGATCAGACGAGATCGGGCGCTTTCCGGGAGATGCGGCCTCAAGGACCTCACGGGTAGTTGAAAAGCAGTGCCCGAACCGGGACCTGAACCCTGGACCCTCAGATCAAAAGTCCGATGCTCTACCAACTGAGCCATCCGGGCCCCTTTTAAAGAGCACTTGGTCAGGGGAAAGAGTGCCTGCAAGCACAAATATTTCCTGGCAGACGTGCATAAAGACTACCCTCTCGTCAGCTTTAGGCGGCAGAAAAAATTCTGTCCGGTCGTCCCAATCCTGGAAAAACCAATTCCTCTAACAGAGGATGGGCCAGAAAAGCTGCGTTGCTTAAAGGCGCTTTTAAAAGAACCCAAAGAGGATACCGCAGGAACCTGAGGCTCTGGAAATGGCAAATTGAATGCCAAGCGGGCCATGTCTGTCAAAGACTGGACCCACAGACTCTCCGCCTGGGAGGCTGAAAATGATTCTACAGTGGTAGATCCTCTAGGTTCTGTCCCTTTTGGCGATGGGGATCTAGTCCGCTTCTTGCCAGAAAAAGAGCCAGCGATCATAGCTGTTAACCTCTTTTCTCTAGCCCCCCTAGGGTGACGGCTAGCATCTCCTCTGTGATAACACAGGGTTGGGCCGACCTGGGCCAGCCTCAGCACCAGACCCCCTTAATGGCTTATCCAGGGTGACCCCTATAGGAATAACCTGTGGGGAAAGTATTGGCATATTATCAGAACCAGAGGAGGAACCCCTTTGTCTTTGCCTTTTCTCTTTATTTTTTTTTTTTTTTTTGTTTTGATCCTGAACCCTTGGAAGCCATAATACAAAACCGAAGGACTCCGCTTACAACAACAGACTGTTATAGCCAGGAGTACAAAAAAATAAGGTTTAGGGGACAATAGGATCACTAATGCCCCAAAACCGGTGGGGCTCAGTATGTTTTCTTTTATATACTATTCACCACATACAGCCCCACCCCCAACATGTTTGCCAGCATTCAACCTGTTGCCAAGGGGATTTTGGCTTAACAAAAAGTATTGGAGCTGACTCCAGTATGTAGTACCCCTTCTCGCCACCGGGAGTCACTGCGCTGCCAGCTCTACGTCCTCTCTCTCTCCAGCTCAGCTCTGAACTGAGCTAAGAACGCGCCTGCTGTGTATAACAGCAATTAAAGGCACGCCCACTCTACACTGCAGTCACACTCCCCCCCCCCCCCCCCTCCCGAACGGCGCGAAAATTTTCTATATGCATGCGCACGTGCACGCGCGCGCGACTGTCGGGGGAGGAGAGCCCAGGAGGAGACGCACTCTGGAGCCCAGGAATGCAGGTTGGAGGACGCATCAGGCGGCAGATTTGAATCCCGGCAAGGTAAGGCTAACACAGGCCCCTAAGGAGTCCCTTTAGCCTAGAGACAGATCTTTTTTTTTTTTTTTCTTTTTTTTTTTTTTTTTTTAAAGATCTTCCACCAGCGAGCAGCAGGTAGCTAGCAAACATACATAGATAGGTAGGGGGATCAAGTTATGGGGGGGAAACATTTCAGGGCATCCTGTCTATCAGACATAGTGACCATGGTGCCAATGCAGAGCATACTCAGGCTACCCCCCTTAAGATCTCCCCTGGAGAGCCTGCTGTCGAACCAAGTCCCGCAGGCTCCCCTCTTACCTGCTCCATGCCGCAGGACGTTTTGCAAAACGGTCCAATCTTCTCCCATCTCCGTGGGTAGCGTAGTAGACCTTCAGGCCCTGGGGTCCTATGAAGGTACCCACTGTCCTGGACCTATATAGCACCCTGGCAAACAGGAACTTTATGGTCTTTACAAACTCCAAGTCCTGGGCCCAGGGTCCAGCCCTCCAAAGAGGAGCATTATAGGCAAAACCCCACGGTTTGGGGCCCGGGTACTGTCCACTTTGGCACTGAGGCTCCTTGGACAGATCCGGTTAGCCCGCCCTTAATCCCAAGGATGTGGAGCAAAGCTATTCCGTGACCAACACCTAAGACACTGGCGAAAAAACTGAGGGACTCCCTCTAGGGGAGGGGGTTATATAGGGAGGGACTTCCTGTTTGTTTGAGATTGCCAGTGTCCACACCTGAAGGTACTCCATATAACCCATATAGTAATGAATATGCCGCTCTGTGTCCCGTGATGTACGAGAAAGTAATGTTTTTTTTTCAATTTGTCTGGATAGAGCAGGGGGATAGATAATAGTCCAGCATAATGTTTTTTTTACATCTGTTTCTCATTGGGGAAATTTCTCTTTACTTCTTGTTCTTTAGGCACAACAGGAAATGAGAGATAATCTCTCCAAAGTGAAACAAATACTGTTTTGGAAAGTTGTCACTAGAAGAACATTTCTCCTCTATTTCTGTTTTAGTAATGTTGGTGATGTTCTGTTATCAAAATGTTGGACTTTTCCTCACTATCAGTCCTGGTGACAAGGGTCTCCAGTACAAATTGAGAGGGCAAACCTCTGTTCCTTGTGCAAGGATACACTTGCACGGAGAACCAAAGACCTATAGGGCTAGTGTTCATGAGCTTTTGGGATCATTTAAGGTCAGCTTGAAATGTTTGCGTTTTTAGTCCTCTGTTCAGCTAATGCAAATGCATGACAGATGCACGGCTAACACATAACAAAACCATCTCAGCCACTTGTGTACACTTGCCCATAGGTTATTGACATTATCATTTTGATTGGTGCTGCTTCACCTCACCTCTTCAATCACAGCAAAACTCCGGATTGCAATTTAAAAAAAAATAAAGCTCTATTGAATGGTTTCTCACAGACCTGTAACAAGCATAAACAATGACAGAGTTGCCATTATCTATGTGGTCCATGCTATCCATTAGCCTTTATGCAGGGCAATCGCAAACAAAGAAATAGTCCCTTTGTCATGATCACACTTAAGCCCTGTACACACGATCGGTTCGTCTGATGGAATCTAATCCGATGAATTTTTTCATCAGATATCCGATGAAGCTGACTTTCATCAGTCTTGCCTACACACCATCGGTTAAAAATCCGATCGTGTCCAATGCGATGACGTAAAACATTACGACGCTGAGAAAAATAAAGTTCAATGCTTCCGAGCATGCGTCGAGTTGATTCTGAGCATGCATGGATTTTTGACCGATGGATTTCTCCACAGACGATCATTTTTTTTCTATCGGTTTTTTAACCATAAGAAAAATTTAAAACAGGTTCTATTTTTTTTCACCGATTGATAAAAAACCATCAGACGAACCGATTGTGTGTACAGGGCTTTAGAGTAGAAAACTTAAAGCTAAAGTTTAGGTATGTTCATTTTTACATAGTATTTATAGTGCCTTGAAAAATTCATACCCCTTAAAATTTCCCACATTTTGTCATGCTACAAACAAAAATGCAAATGTATTTAATTGGGACGTTATATGATAGACCAACACACAGTGGCACATAATTGTGAAGTGGAAGAAAAAAGATAAATGGTTTTCAATTTTTTTTTTTTTTTACAAATAAATATCTGAAAAATGTGGAACCAATTGCCTTGAGAAGTCACCTAATTAGTAAATAGAGTCCACCTGTGTATAATTTAATCTCAGTATAAATACAGCTGTTTTGTGAAGCCCTCTGGGGTTTGTAGTGAACCTTAGTGAACAAACAGCATCATGAAGGCCAAGGAATACACCAGATCAGGGATAAAGTTGTGGAGAAGTATAAAGCAGGGTTTGGTTATTAAAAAAATATCCCAACCTTTGAACATCTCATGGAGCACTGTTCAATCCATCATCCAAAAATGGAAAGAGTATGGCACAACTGCAAACCTAAACTGACAGGCCGGGCAAGAAGAACATTTATCAGAGAGGCAATCAAGAGGCCCATGGTAACCCTAGAGGAGCTGTGGAGATCCACAGCTCAGGTGGGATAATCTGTCTACAGGACAACTATTAGTCCTACACTCCACAAATCTGGCCTTTATGGAAGAGTGGCAAGAAGTCATTGTTGAAAGAAAGCCATAAGAAGTCCCGTTTACAGTTTGCGAGAAGCCATGTGGGGACAGAGCAAACAAGAAGGTGCTCTGGTCAAATGGGACCAAAATGTATCTATTTGGCCTAAAAGCAAAATGTGTGTCGGAAAACTAACACTGCACATCAACCTGAACACACTATACCCACCGTGAAGCGTTGTGGTGGCAGCATCATGTTGTGGGGATGCTTCAGCAGGAACAGGGAAGCTGGTCAGAGTTGATGGGAAGATGGATGGAGCCAAATACAGGGCAATCTTAGAAGAAAAGTCTGCAAAAGACTTGAGACTGAGGCGGAGATTCACCTTCCAGGAGGACAATGACCCTAAACATACAGCTATAGCTACAATGGAATGGTTTAGATAAAAGCACATTCATGTGTTAGAAAGTCCAGATATACAATTAAGTGAGAATCTTTGGCAAGACTAGAAAATTGCTGTTCACAGACGCTCTCCATCCAATCTGACAGAGCTGCAGCTATTTTGCAAAGAAGAGTGGCCATAAATATCACTCTCTAGATGTGCAAAGCTGGTAGAGACATCCCCAAAAAGACTTGCAGCTGTAATTGCAGCAGATGGTGGTTCTACAAAGTATTGAGTGAATACAAATGTACACTTTTCAGATATTTATTTGTAAAATATTTTGAAAACCATTTATAATTTTTCTTCCACTTCACAATTATGTGCCACTTTCTGTTGGTCTATCACATAAAATACATTTATGTTTTTGGTTGTAACAATTTCAAAAGGCATGAATACTTTTTCAAGGCACTGTACACTGGTCCAGCTTGTGTCATACCTGTGGGATCCTTTTGGAGGCTGGAAATTACTGTAGTAAGGCACCTACTACACAGATCTCCACTAGCACCCAGTCCTAGTCTGGAAACACATTGTATTATCTCATTTTCAAAGTGTTTTCTGATTGGATGAGGTGGAGACCATAGCATTTCCTCCCCGCTTGTCCAGCAAAGTGTTTACTGAACGGAACCCAAAAACCAGTGGAGATTACTGTAGTAGTAATGCATATTACAGTGGTTTCCATCTTCCATATGAATCCCACAGGTATGGCACATAATGTATAAACTTACACAGGTCCAAGCTGGAGAAATGTAACTACAGTATATAAACAATACCATAGCTAAACTTCAGCTTTAATTCGGAGCTAAAGAACATCCTTATTTTAAGAAGGGTTGATAGTCAATCGACTAGTTGGAAATGATTTATGAAACTAAAAACCACATATATATAAGGTTGTAAAGGCCACACTATGGCAAGATAGTTCTAATTACCTCGGAGCATTTGCTTAAACTCTTGCAACAATACTTCATGGGTGACCTCAGCTCCTGGCATTCCTGGAGGTCCAGGGGGGCCTTGTGGTCCAGGGGGGCCTGGTGGCCCTGAAAGTCTCTGATGAAGAAACACAATAAATTTATAAGTACATATAGTTATGCAGAACAGCCTGAAGACCTTTAAACCTTAATCAATGAAATACAAACCCAGTATTTATTACAGTCATTCTTAAAGCATGTTTGTCATTTTTAAAGTAAATCAGTGAGTAACTTTAAAATTCTGTAGAAATAAAGTGTTGATATGTGACAATACATAGGAACAGTACTATTTTTCTATACTGTAATCTAAATCAATGTATTTTAAACTAAAAAACGTTACCTTTTTAAAACGCCATCCTTAAAAGTAATTTTTCCTAAGCTAATATGATGTAATGAGTCTGCTGCAGGCTGGAGGAAGCATTTCCTTGGTCTTCAACCCTAAACTGGTGAACTTTTTACATTGTAACTGTATAGCAAGTCACAAGTGAGGTTGAAGAAAGGAACTGATCTGTGTGTACATAAAGCCAAGAACTGCACAGACAGAGGTGTTTTCATGATAAGTGTATGCACTTAAAATAAATGATATATCTGATGCTAGGTCTGCTTTAATATTTATTATAGATTGATTTTAACAAAAAGTTTGATCAAGGTCATTGCAAGCCTTAATAATATGATTGATAGCACAAGACTAAATTAAACAGAAGTTCCAAGAAATCAACAAAATCAATCAGTAAATTATTAATTCTGTACAGGACAACACCAGAAAATCAAACCTATGCAGAGGGCTAATACCCTTAAAATGATCTATTTGCCTAAAATGCTGTATGTCCTGTCCAGCGCACCGTGTAGGGTGCCCAAATCCATCTTTAAAAAAATATATTCGATCTGTACAGTGTTTCTGTGGAATGGCAGGTCCCCCAGGGTGGCTTTGGAGACTTTGCGGTTGCCGGAACACCTGGCGGGCTTGGCCTCTCCCAACTTTTACTTGTACTATTTGGCCTCTCAGCTAGTCCATATCCATGACTGGCTACACCCAGTTGCGGCGAATGCCTGCACTTCCACTGAGGGTGCCATTGCCTCCTCAACGGAGACCCTCCATAATATTGTATACAGGGGTCAAACTCTGACCCGCCCGGGCACATCTATGCTGAACACCTCACTCTCCTTGTTTAAAACTAGGGTTGTCCCGATACCGATACTAGTATCGGGACCGATACCGAGAATTTGTGTGAGTACTTGTACTTGCGGAGCGGAGATCGATCTGGTGGCAGTGTCAGTGGTGCAGAGCGCCAGGACAGGGGGGTGCAGAGCGCCGCCGCATATTCCGGTGACCGGAGCTGTCACATTCAGTACAGGAAGTGACGTTCCTTGTCATCGGCCATCTTGGTACACCCTGCACTCAGCTGCATTAAGCCAGCAGCGGACATCTTCTTACACCCAGCCCATATAGTTTAGGCTGGGTGTAAGAAGATGTCTGCTGCTGGTTTACTGCAGCCAAGTGCAAGGTGTACCAATATGGGCGTCGCAGCACATACTTACTAGAAGTTAAATGACATGAATGGATTTTGCAATGCTATATGCCAAATACCATTGCAAAATCCTTCCTCTCCTCATTCATGTCATTTATTATGCAAGTGCCCATCAGCGCCTGCCCATAAGTGCCTATAAGTGACATCAGTTCCATTTATCAGTGCCGCCTATTAGTGCCATCCATCCGTCAGTGCCCCCTGTCAGTGCCCATTATTCAAATTGTCACATGACATTAAAAAAAAGTATCGGCGAGTACTTGAAAAAAAAATATCGGTACTTCTACTCGGTCTTAAAAAAGTGGTATCGGTACAACCTTATTTAAAACAATTGTTTCCAAAGTCACAAAGGAATTATGGTTAGTGTCCCCTAATAACCTTAAATAACTAAACTCCATACCTGATCTACAGCGATGGTACTCCAGGGGATTAAATACTTATGTCACCTATATGATGCACTGGGATTTAAGTCCTTTCGGCAATTGCGAGAAGACTTTGATTTAACGCAATTATATATTTTCTTTTACTACCAACTCCTTCACGTCATTCATGCCTAGTTTGGCTCTCTAGATGACCCCACAGTGGTACCACAACTAGAGAAAATATTGCGACACCCTGACCCAACAAAACTTATATCCACATACTATGCTGCTCTTCTGACAGACTGTAACCCTAGATTCCGGGTGTCACAGGCAAAATGGGTATCTATGGACTCTACAATTACGGATGAGGACTGGTCAGAATTTAGCGACACATAAAACTTTGGTAATATCTTCCAAAAAAAAAATCTTTTACCTATTTCACTTAACCCCTACCAGACTATGCAAGATTGGCCTAACACCCGCTGCTGACTGTTTGAGGGTGTGGCCAGGAGGCAGATTTTCTACATTGTTTCTGGGCCTGCCCACTAGTGCAGACCTTCTGGGAAGAAGTAGGGTCCTTTATTTCACAGGCACTGGGCCTTCCAAATGTTCTTCACCCCAAGAACTGCCTTTTGGGCATTTTTGGGCATCTCCATATCTTCACCTATGCAAAGAGACTACTCTGCATCCTTAATTTTTATGCCAGAAAATCTATATTATTGACCTGGAAAGGCTCTCAGGTACCTTTAAAATCTCTTTGGATATCACTGGTTAATGACTCGATACCTCTGTATAAACTCACATTTGAGATTCGGAAATGAACCAAAGCCTTTCAGAAGATATGGGGCAGATGGCTGGCCAGCCCCCTAACCCTTACATCAGGCATGTTGGATAATGAGTCCTTTTGATGCACTGGACCTATGTCACGTACACCCTCCTGGTGACTTTATATTAGTGCAGGTGTATTATCTAGTACAGGCATACCGCGCTTTAAGTACACTCACTTTACATACACTCGCGAGTAAGGACATACCAGTAAGTATATGTAAAGTGTCTTACAAGTACTGTACAGACATTTGCAGCCACAATAGAAGGAGCTGAAGCTCCGAGAGCATAGCCCGCCCTGTTTCAGTGTGCCCCTGACATTCCCACTACAGCCCCTGGGACCTCAACTACAGCTTTTGACACCCCACTACAGCCCCTGACCCCCCCACTACACCCTAGAAGTGAAAAAATGTATTGTTTCACTTTAAGTACATTTTCGTTTTACATACATGCTCTGGTCCCATTGTGTACTTAAAAGTGGGGTATGCCTGTACTGTAATTCTCATGCTTAATAACTACAGAAGACACCTGACATGAACACTGTTTAATGTATGTTCCAATGCATGTATGTAATGCTCGGGTGCAGTGAATAACCAAAGTCTATTTTTTTATTTTTTATTTTGTGTTGTTGAACAAATTCAATAAAAATATCTTTAAAAAAAAGTCAAACCTGTGTTCTATCATTGGCCTGAGTTTTATGTATGGAGGGCTCCACTGGTTAGGCCTCTGGTACCTCCTCCTGGTTCTAGAATCTACTGGAAGTTTCTAGAAGCTAGTGGGTAGAGGAGATGAGGCTATCATCTGCATATTTATGGGAATCTGACCAATTCGCAGGCTGGTGGCCTGACAGGGTAGCTGGGTCAGCCCATAATTATTGTGAAGCCTAGCCAGCAGGGTTGGTTGTTGAGGGTTGCAATTAATGAGGATGTGTTGTGGAGCCTGGGAGGTGACTCTGGGGATGAGGGGGCTCTGCATCCAAGCTGGAACTGAGGAAGGAAGGAAGAAAGACAGAGGGATCTCCACTACCCTACAGTCTCTTCTGGGGGACACCCTAGCTAGCATGGGAAGACCTGGACAGTGGGAGGCTTAAACAACAGTCTTCTCAAAAGCAACAGGATTCCAGGGACAGTGTGAGTACCTCTACTCCTCCAGGGCCTAAAAGGGAAAAAGCTGCCATATGTAATATCCAGCAAGCTTTTATGGGACTGTGCCAACAAGCTAAACCCAATCCATTGTTCTGGGACACTTTACCAAGCAGCCAGGTGGGCTGGCATTTTCAAGAGAGGGGTCATAGTGCTCCTGTAAGTTTGGAATATTGAAAAATTCCACTAAGGGGACACAGAGCTTCCAGAGGAAATACAGTCCAGGAAGTTGTCAAGTTTTCCATCCCACATTCCCTTTTCCCCAACTAAGTTGTTTCCCCTAATAAAACAACAAAAATAAACCCATGGTCTCAGAATGAAACCTAAAAAATGTGTTGCCTGGCTGTGTACGGATAGGGGGACCCAAAATCCAGATGCCCTCTAGGGGGACATGCTACTTATTTATGGTACACAGGAGGTCTTCTGTGCAACCCTCATGTTTCCTTCTGACCCACATGGTTCTGCAACTTCTCAGTGCTCTGTCAGATTTAGTTTGAATGTCAAAAAGTCACCTCCGGTGAGTGGAATTAAAATAACTAGCATATACAGTATATGCTCATGGCTCTGGAATAGGTGTTGCCAGGATATTACTTTTTTGTTTTTTTAGCATAGATGTTTTGAGGAAATTAGATAGGAGCACTATAGCTATGCCTTTAGGCTGCATTCACACCTAGGCGTATTTACGCCGTACGCCTGATGCCGTAGCAGCCTGAAATACGCTGGAGGGGCGAATTAACATTGTCGGCTATGGAGATGGTTCACATCTCCACGCCGAACACCGAAACGCTGTACGCCTGAAGCTCTAAACAAGTGCCGGACCCTTTTTTTCAGGCGTCTTCGGCGTTCGGCAATAGCTGACAATGTAAAATCACCCCTCACCAGGCTAAAAACGACGCGATTTGTAGCGGCAAATCACGGCACAAAACGCCGCAATTTGTCGCGGCAAATCATGTTACAATACGCCACGTACAAGTGTGAATGCAGCCTTAGAAAAGCAACTGCCATATTCAGGTAGGCTATGCTCACTTTTAATTTTCTGTTTTGACTTGAATGTGCCTTTCACAGTTGTGCTACTATTCTCTCTTTTCTGTTGGGTTGGGGCATTTTCATTCATTAGCCCTGAAAGGCATATACAGTATCTCACAAAAGTGAGTACACACTTCACATTTTTGTAAATATTTTATTATATCTTTTCATGTGACAACACTGAAGAAATTACGCTTTGCTACAATGTAAAGTAGTGAGTGTACAGTTTGTATAACCGTGTAAATTTGCTGTTCCCTCAAAATAACTCAACACACAGCCATTAATGTCTAAACCGGTGGCAACAAAAGTTAGTACAAGTGTCCAAATTGGGCCCAAAGTGCCATTATTTTTCAGCACTCCCTTAACCCACTTCGGCATAAAGTTCACCAGAGATTTAAAGGTTGCCACTGGAGTCCTCTTCCACTCCTCCATAATGACATCACAGAGCTGGTGAATGTTAGAGACCTTGCGCTACTCCATCTTCCGTTTGAGGATGCCCAACAGATGCTCAATAGGGTTTAGGTCTTGAGACATGCTTGGACAGTCCCTCGCCTTTACCCTAAGCTTCTTTAGCAAGGCAGTGGTCAGCTTGGAGGTGTGTTTGGGGTTGTTATCATGTTGGAATACTGCCCTACAGCCCAGTCTCCGAAGGGAGGGGATCATGCTCTGCTTTAGTGTGTCACAGTACATGTTGGCATTCATGGTTCCCTCAATGAACTGTAGCTCCACAGTGTGGTCAGCACTCATTTAGCCCCAGACCATGACACTCCCACCAACCATGCTTGACTGTAGGCAAGACACACTTGTCTTTGTACTCCTCACCTGGTTGCCGTCACACACACTTGACATCATCTGAACCAAATAAGTTTATCTTGGTCTCAACTGCTGTATGGTCTTGGCCACTGTGCTGTAGCTCAGTTTCAGGGTCTTGGCAAACTTTTTATAGCCTAGTTCATCTTTATATAGAGCAACAATTCCTTTTTTTCAGATCCTCAGAGAGTTCTTTGCCACGTTGAATTTCCAGTGACCAGTATGAGACTGAGAGCGATAACACCAAATTTAACACACCTGCTCCCCATTCACACCTGAGACCTTGTAACACTAATGTTACACTACATGACACCAGGGAGGGAAAATGGCTAATTGGTCCCAATTTGGACATTTTCACCTAGGGGTGTACTCACTTTAGTTGCCAGTAGTTTAGACATTAATGGCTGTGTGTTAAGTTATTTTGAGGGGACAGCAAATGTACACTGTTATACAAGCTGTACACTCACTACTTTATATTGCAGGAAAATGTAATTTCTTCAGTGTTATCACATGAAAACATATAATAACATATTTACAGATGGGGGGGGGTGTACTCACTTTTGTGCGATACTGTATATTTATGGTTTGTGGGAAAAAAAGGTACATAAATTTTGCTTGGGTATAACGTCGCACGCCACGCAATTGTCAGTTAAAGCGACGCAGTGCCTTATCGCAAAAAAATGGCCTGGTCAGGAAGTGGATAAATCCTTCCGGGGCTAAATTGGTTAAAGTTAGGCTGATGTCCACAGCACGATAATATTAGGATACTTACAGAGTTCTTGTTACATTTACATTTCTTTTTCAAAGGCGTTCCATTATCAACTCGGTCTCTAAACTCGACCCATGTTGTGGCAGGATCTGGTTTTTCAGGACCTTGAGACTCAGGCAGCTGCATTGGAAAAGTAGGAAAATATTATCTACAAAATCCAATAGTTTCTAGAACATTAACTACATTTATATACATACATCAGTATTGTATAATGCCAGCTGGATGACCACCAATTCATTTTCTAGACTTTTAGGAATAAACGCTTTGTAACACTGAGCTGCAAAAAGACAGGGGCTGGTTTATGTCACATGTGTCCTTCTTCAATAAAGAGCTCTTATTCTTAAACCTGAAGTAAAAAATAACACTACCAATATTTGTACAATAGCAGCTAGACTGCACAAGTACTTATCTATCTCCCATAGTCTGACCAACAAACCTTTCATTAGTTTAAACAGTCCATAGTGGGCGCAGGAGCGCCATCGCCTCTCTCTACTGCGCTGTCACTCAAGTGTACAATACATAGAGATTCATGCATTGCATGGATCTCTATGTATCGTCGCCGCTGCCACCCACTATTCAGATGGCTGGCCCCCTGGTGAGCGCCGGTCAACTAAATAACATTAGTTGGTTGGTGTTTGGAAGTGTTGGCTGTAATTGGCTTCCAAATAGTTAACCAGGGGATGCACGGAGTGTGCATTCCCTGGTTTACACTGACACTCGTCTCAGCCAATCAGCCAATTCTGGTCTGGTTACCGGTAACCTGATTGGCTGAAGTGACATCGAGGGCAGGACTCGGGAGAAGACATTGAGGAAGGATGGCTGACACGAGAAAGGTAAGTCCTGGGGGACGGGGGGCAGCAATAATTTTTTGAGGGTGAAAACTGGAGGCAATTGATGGGTGCAGTGGTGACAATTGATGGGCACAGTGGCGACAATTGATGGGCACAGTGGTAACAATTGATGGCACAGTGGCTGCATTTGATGGCATGGCACAGTGGCTGCGTTTGATGGCATGGCACAGTGGCGACAATTGATGGGCACAGTGGTGACAATTGATGGCACAGTGGCTGCGTTTGATGGCATGGTACAGTGGCTGCGTTTGATGGCACAGTGGCGACAATTGATGGCACAGTGGTGACAATTGATGGCACAGGGTCGACAATTGCTGTGCACAGTGGTGACAATTGATGGCACAGTGGGTTCTTTTGATGGTATGGCACAGTGACTGCATTTGATGGCATGGCACAGTGGCTGCGATTGATGGCACTGTGGCGACAATTTATGGCATGGCACAGTGGCGACAATTGCTGGGCACAGTGGCTGCGTTTGATGGCACAGTGGTGACAATTAATGAACACAGTGGCTGCGCTTGATGGTCACAGTGGCTGCGTTTGATGGGCACAGTGGTGGCAATTGATGGGCACAGTAGCTACTTTTGATGGACCCACAGCAAGAGTCATAGGTGTGCGCAGCCTATTGCATTAGGGTGTGCACCCAAAGCTCAGACACACATGCCTTTCTCTGCAGCCTCAGCTGCACTGGACAATGAATGAATGGGAAGTGCAATGATTTCCTCGCACTTCCTGCTTTGGCTATTGGACAAGAAGCGAAGAGAAGACACTCAATTCTCGCCGAGAAGGGGGGAGGAAAACGGAAGTCGGCACCACTGAAGAGACACGTGGAGAGCAGGAGAGCGGGTGGTATACTGTTTGCCGTCCACCCCCAAAAAAAAAATTAAACTGTTCACCACTGGTTATAACTCTCCTTTATTCTATTAAAAAAAAGAAAATAAGAGGTTTCTATAGTTCAACTTTAAAACCTTTGCATGAGGTACACTATATTGCCAAACGTATTGGGACATCTGTCTTTACACGCACATGAACTCTAATTGCATCCTGGTTTTAGTCCATAGGTTTCACTCTTGAGTTGGTCCACCCTTTGCAGCTATAACAGCTTAAATTCTTCTGGGAAGGCTGTCCACAAGGTTTAGGAGCGTGTCTATGGGAATGTTTGACCATTCTTCCAGAAATGCATATGTGAGCTCAGGAATTGATTGTGGGCGAGAAGGCCTTGCTCACAGTCTTTGCTCTAATTCATCCCAAAGCGGCTCTATCGGGTTGAGGTCAGGACTCTGTGCAGGCCAATCAAGTTCTTCCACCCCAAACTTGCTCATCTATGTCTTTTTGGACCTTGCTTTGTGCACTGGTCCAAATCATTTGGTAGAGGGGGGATTATGGTGTGGGGTTGTTTTTTAGGGGTTGGACTTGGCACCTTAGTTCCAGTGAAGGGACCCTTATATGGCGTCAGCATACCAAGACATTTTGGACAATTTCATGCCCCTAACTTTGTGGCAGTTTGGGCATGGCCCCTTACTGTTCCAACATGACTGCGCACAAGTGCACAAAGAAAGGTCCATAAAGACATGGATGAGCAAGTTTGGGGTGGAGGAATTTGACTGGCCGGCATAGAGTCCTGACCTAAACCCGACAGAACACCTTTGGGTTGAATTAGAGCGGAGACTGCGAGCCAGGCCTGACCTAACAAATGCGCTTCTGGAAGAATGGTCAAACATTCTTATAGGCAAACTGCTAAAACTTATGGACAACCTTCCCAGAATAATTGAAGCTGTTATAGCTGCAAAGTGTGGGCCAACTCAATATTGAACTCTACGGACTAAGACTGGGCTGCCATTAAATTTAATGTGCGTTTAAAGGTTGGCGTACCAATACTTTTGGTAATATAGTGTATCTTGTTATAGAATTTTATCTTTACATTTAGAGCTCGTGCAAATGGGAGCATTCGCCGGTACACTGTAGGGGCTGGGGAATTCCCGATGCTGCATACAGCTACCCATAGACATGAATGGGTAAAGGCGGCTGTATACAGCTATGGTCCACTACTTATGTAAAGAGCACAAGCCTAATGTTACTAAATCTCTCAAATTGAAAGGAAATGCATTTGTCCCTGTCATTGAAAAATGTCTCCTCACATTCCGATCTGGTGACAACCATACCTCACCAATAGGGACTCAAACAGCAATTAACCCTTCCCTACTCTATACGAAAAAAATAAAGTGCTGTTACTGGTGGTCTAAAGCTGGCCATACATGGATATAATTTAGCTGGTTCAGCAGGGACCGGCCAAATTGCGAACCATGTATGGGCACTCCGATTTAACAGAAGTACCGATAAGCTTCTGTACACAGCTTCTGTACAACTGCCTTGTTGGATTTCAGCCACTTGATCAGTGCTGTAGACTATATCCTGCAGTGCTGATCAGTGTATTCTGATGGCAGGGAAGTCTCTCCGCAGTCAGAATCAAATATCTCAGCAAGGATTATTCCCCCATTTACAGAACAACATGTGTGGATGGGGGAATCTGGTCAGTTTTTTTCGTTTAACCCCCTGGTTGAAAGAATAAAACTGACTCACCTATGGGCAGCCTAGCTCCTCAGTTAAGAAACTTTGAAACTGATTAAAAAAAATAAGAACAATGTAGACAGGCAGGCAAAATACTAAAATGTAGATCTAGGCTTTGCATACATTTCAATAGTAAGCTTTGTGGGCCTATCACATAGTAAGCACGGAAAGCTGCATACGTTGGTAACATAACACAAAAAACTGCAATCAAAAATTATGTTTTTTCTCTGATTTTTTTTTTCTTAGATTGGGTAAACAAAACACCCTTTCGACAACCTGGTGAAGCCACTTCATGTTAGCACACTGGGTAAACAAGCAGCCAATAGAAACACAGTTACTAATGCTTTTGCTATTGAACAATTACATTTACTGGAACTCACACCCGTTAAGGGCATGGCATTTTTGTGCCAAAGGTGCCTAGAATGCCATTCACGCCCTAACGATCTGGCATAGAGCTTTGGTATAAACAGTCAATAGAAATGTCTGACCCGCTAGAGATGACATCACACCGAGCCACGTCTCTAAATCAGCTGGTGATGGGTACAGTTTAATGAATAATATATTACATCTCTGCTGCTCAAGCACCTTTAAATCCTGCAATATGTATTAGTTCCTCCCCTTTCAGTTCTGCTCCCGCTCCAGTAACCCCCTCTTAGGCTCCCGAATAATCAGTCCCAGGGTTAGGCATCAGAGTCTGGCCTGGGAGAGGTTAAAGAGCTCGGCAGAGGCTCGTTATTACAGAAGTGTGCTTTCCCCATTAGCGAAATGAGGGTGTGGTAAGCTATGCGCCAGCCACACTTCAAACAGGATGTAATAAAACACAGCAATGAGAATAATAGCCATCGGGCAAGACCACTGTGCTTGTAAAAATGTCCGTTTTATTTCTAATAATAAAGAAGTGAAAAGTGATTTCTATAGTGAGGCAAGGAACGGTGGCCAGACCAAGAATCAGCTTGTGCAATGAGCGTAATAAGGAAGGCAGACTAGACTGTAATTATAGCAGGCGGATAGGGTGCCACTGCTTCTAGGTCCTTAAGTCAGGATGTCCAATCTTAACTTCTCCTTATTCAAAAGCTGTACACTTATGTTGGATTCAGTATAGAATAAAGAATTTATGTTCCCCTCACATCCCTCTTATATTTGCTGTTTGGGACTCGAATAGTGATATTAGGATTAAAATTTGACAAAATTATGCCCAATGTTCTTACACAGTAGTAGCCCATTGGCCAAACAGGACGGTCAAAGGTTTTTGTCTGAGAACTGCTTGTATGTGGATGTCCTCTAATCAGACCTGTTATATTAGACAGCGATTGACTGATCCTTTTAAAAAAACAAGCTACTTAGCTGCCAAGCTGATCTCCCCTTGGTGTACATTTGTTGGGTTACTGATCCCAAGAAATATGTAGATAAGGACTTGTAACTCTCCTCTGACTTTCTGTATTTCAGGTCAGTAACCCCCAACACCTATGCTAAATAAACAGTAGAAGAAAGACGTACATACTTACCTATTTTTAGGCTGCTCCGATACGGTCATGTGATCTGGCTCCCCCTGTATCAGCACAGCTGTTTGGGAGAGGCAGGAGTGACGTTAACCAGTGTTAATTGCGTCGACAACATTTTTTTTGTAAATTTTCATCAGTGGGATATTTCCAGTGATGAAAACTAAATGGAAATTACCCCACATTTTCATAAATTAACGAAAACTATGATGAAAAGGGACATTAACCCAAGTGAACTTATGTTTTCCTTGGAGCGTTTCCCCTCCCAGTAAGCAAGGTAACGACTGTGGCATGCTTAGTGGTGTGGCATGTTTAGCACTGTGCAGCATTAAAGGGGTTGTAAAGGTAAAAAAAAAATTCCCTAAATAGCTTCCTTTACCTTAGTGCAGTCCTCCTTCACTTACCTCGTCCTTCGATTTTGCTTTTAAATGTCCTTATTTCTTCTGAGAAATCCTCACATCCTGTTCTTCTATCTCCACACAGTAATGCAAGGCTTTCTCCCTGGTGTGGAGTGTCGTGCTCGCCCCCTCCCTTGAGGGGGGAGGGGGCGAGCAGGAGAGTCAGGACGCCCACTAACACACAGCTTCTATCTGCAACGTAGAGAGCGTCCTGACTCTCCTGCTCGCACCCTTTTACCTTTACAACCCCTATAATTCATTCTTGGCTCAGGATGCCAATCCACACTTTCTAGATAAGAAAAGTCCTTTCATAGGAGTCCATATCTGACCTCCAGGTACTCCGACTGGGTACCCCAAATAGAAGGCTGCGCATTTAGCACAGCTTCACATGATGCAGCTTTCCTTCCTGTACTATTCCTTGCAGGAGGCCCAAAATACCTAGATAGGCTGCATCACCTTGTAGTTAAAGTCCTCTACAAGGGGGCAGAGATATGAACACCCAAGAGTGAGCTTCCCCGGGCAGCTTATTAAACCGAGACTTACTAACATCGAATTTTTACAACAAAGTGCAAACTAGTAACAACAGTAGACACTTGTCTACACAAGCACCTGGAAGATTTCTCTGCAGTGATTGTTTAGTGAACATTCAATTTACTGCTTAAAAAATATGTCCCTTATGTGTACTTGAAGTTTCATAACGACGCCGATTAAAAATGTATCAATCCAATATCAATACCGTGAGTCCAGTTGTCATGAGATATATGTTTAAATCAGTATTCCATCAACAAAGCAGTACAATTAAGTTGCATAGTGTGCTGTAAAGAAATGTACATGCTACGGTATTAGTAGATGCAGCCATCAGTCAGTGATGTAAATTAAATTATACTAAAAAAAAAAAAATGTATGCTATACATAGGTCAAGTCGTGTGTAAAAAACATCTGCTCATATAATTACATAAGAAATGCAGCCTAAGGCTACTGATTCTACTGCTCTAAATATGAATCTATTAATTAGCCAATATGTACATATTTATGTAGGTCTGTAAAAGAAAGTGGAAAGTATGACATATGCTTGCCGTTAAGTCAGCTACAATGCCTGATAGTTAGTGTAAAAATACGTTCAGTGGTCCAATGTATTATTTTTCAGTGACAATTACAGAATAGTTATTTAAAGGGGAACTATAGATAAAAAGACATATTCTTGCAAAACATCAGTATATGTCCAATATTATTTTCAAGCTGCAAAGTTTTTTTAGCTGTGGATTAGGAGCATTAGGAAGGGTTCGTTTATTTTTTGCTGCCTGTGTCCTGAGGAGATTTACCTTTGCGTTTTGTCCTAGAGACACAACAAAAGAGAAAATCCCCTCTTAGTTATTAGGCCTCGTATACACGATAGGTTAACCAGAGGACAACGGTCTGATGGACCGTTTTTAATCGGTCAAAACCGATCGTGTGTGGGCCCCATAGGTTATTTAACCTTCGGTTAAAAAAAAGCCAACTTGCTTTAAATTTAACCGATGGATTCCTAACCGATAGGTCAAAACAGATCGTTAGTAGGTACCACCATTGGTTAAAAATCCATGCATGCTCAGAATCAAGTCGACGCATGCTTGGAAGCATTGAACTTCATTTTTTTCATCACGTCGTGTTTTACGTCACCGTGTTCTCACACGATCGGTTATTCAACCGATGGTGTGTGGGCGCGACGGACCATCAGTCAGCTTCATCGGTTAACCGATGACAACGGTCCTACAGACCGTTCTCATCAGAGGGACTGTTTGTGTGTACGAGGCTTTACCCGAACAAGTGTTCCAATTGCAAAATTGTCCCTTTATTTCTGTTATGGGGACTCGAATTTTTGGATTTTTGGATTTCCTATCACCTAACACAAACTAAAAAAAAAAATGAAAAAAAAAAAAAAACATTGGCTGAGAGGCGGGTCAGTGTTAGGGAAGCGATGTATTTGGTTCCCAAACACATCACTGAGTAATCAGCGAATGCACAGCATTGTATGTATCTATCTATGGTGAGAGAGAGTGACAGGAGTGGGGGGGGGGGCGCGGCGCTCCTGCGCCCTTTATGGATGTACCGCTACTGGTGCTGTCTGATCTGCAGCTCTACCTGAGTATGATCCTGTATCTGATTACCTGTGTTTTACCAGGCTTCCTTGACTTTGCTTGCTTCGCTTCAGTCCTGACCCCGGCTTGCCTTAACCTTGCTATACCTGCTATTCTGCCTGATATCCTACTGTCAACCTCTGCCTGTCTACTGACCAATTTCTGCCTACCACTGATGCCATATCTAATTATCTGTGTTTGACCCAGCTTGTCTGACCCTGCTCCAGTCTTGCTCCATCCAGTACCTGGTGACACTGTCCTGCATCCGCTGTGCATCTGCCTCTGCTGCCAACTGCAGCTCACCACCCAGCCTGGTCTGGCAGCTCATCAGCTGCACTCCTACCTGTCGCAACTCCAGTGTCCCCTGAGCCAGGGCTGTGAGAGAGGTCTCCTTCTATACGTCAGGCTCTGTTACAAGACTTGTTTTGACTTGTTTATTGACTATGCTTCTGCTTATTCCTTTTCTGTTTCATCCATTACATGACCCCTGCTTGCTCTTCCCTGCTGAGCAATTCAGAGGACATGCAATAAAACCCACCTCTGCCATCAGGAGCTCTGGTTAAAGCCGGCTAGTGCTTAGACCATGTGCCTCAGGTGATCCTGCATCATCCTCTTGGGGGAATCTGCTTGTATATTTCCGGATAATTACTTGTGAACCTCACTACTGCTACAGCCACTGGCCCCTGAGTCTGATGCCAGACCACAACATCCATACTTAAATTTTCAGAGCAGTAGCATTTAATCTGGTAGTATTAGAATTTATTCATATCCAAGAATATGGACAACTGTAGAGGGACATAAAGAGTTAGATCCAAAATAGGACCATTGAATAATCAGCCTACCAGCTCTCTGTTAGAGTATCCAAAGGTAAGAAGATATGTTCTCAAGGATAAAAGTTGAGAAGGTATCTGGCCTCCTTGAACAAGTCCCACGACTCCTGGGACCTCTACTGACAGTGTCAGAGGCACAAAGATGATATTTTGATGGTATTTTGATTATTAGACATTGGGGGAAACAAATGGGTCAACTTGCAGGGCTGAAAAGTGTATCAGTGCAATGATAAGCAGTGTCAACTGCCCAAGAGCTGGAGTAGACAGCCACTTAAACAAATATGGTGTTAAATGCAGTGCAAGAGATTACAAGGGTTGAATGAAGCCTTTAAGCTACTAGTGGGGAGGGGGCACTTTAGCTTTCTTGAGCACAAGTTAATGTGCATGGAGCTTAGACAGCCTCTTTAACCTTCATCTATGTTAACCTTTCTCAACCTTGAAGAATCGGAACGTGCTGACAAGTCAAGGAACCCCTACCAAACTCTGCAGAAACCCCAGGGTTCCACAAAACCGTGGTTAAGAAAAAATAGATCTACACCTTTCTTAAAGTCACACAATCCAGGAAATCAGACGCAGCTCAATGATTACAAATGATGCTCAAAATCAGAATCCTTGCTTGAAGTCACAATATTAGGCTGTCTATAGCCACTCTAGACTTAGTGCTAGCTGTTTTTATAGTTTATAGAAGGATATAAGATTGTGACTAAAACTGGCCATACACCAGTAGAATTTTGTTCAAAAATTTGTATGGAAATTATGAAAAATCATTAATCTTCTTCTTTCTAGGGTCAAAAACGATTGTTGATTAACCCCTTCCCGACCAGCCACCGCAGTTGTACTGCGGCAGGTTGGTTCCCCTGGGAAAACCGATGTAGCTGTACGTGAGTTTGCCTTTTGACCACTAGGGGGCACGCGCCGCCAAAGGTTCCCTATTTTGTGCAGAAAATTTGTATAAAAGCGATTTCTTTTGGTGGTATTTTATCACCTCTGCTGTTTTTATTTTTTGCGCTATAAACAAAAGAACAGCGACAATTTTGGGGAAAAAAAATCAATATCCTTTACTTTTTGCTATAATTAAAATCCCAATTTTTTTTTTAAAACAACATTTTTCCTCAGTTTAGGCCGAAAAAAAATCTCATTAAGCGTATATATTAATTGGTTTGCGCAAATGTTAGCTATAACATTTGCGCAAACCAATTAATATATGCTTAATGAGATTTTGTCAGTTAAAGAGATGCAGTGCCATATCACAAAAAATAGCCAGGTTGTTGAGCAGCCAAATCTTCTGGGGCTAAAGTGGTTAAAATCCACAAACTATTACAAAATGTATTGTTCTAAAAATGCAAATTTTGGCCAGTTTTTTAGAGCAGCTGCTTATCTGATCTAAGGTAATTCTTGGGAGTTTGCCAGAGAGACTGCCAACAGGGCAGGCCATGTAGAAGAGGAGGATCAGGCTTCTCTGTGCAAAACTTTAGCAAAGAGCAATGGTGGAACAAAACCATTGCACAGAGCAGGTAAGTATGTTTATTATTTAAAAACAAGACAAAAAACTTGAACCTTTTTTTATCACTTTAACCTAGCATGGTGGCCAAAGGGGGTGATACACATGCAGTGTCCATGGTTCTTTGGTTCAAGGTTCTGGAATAAATGTTACCACATGTGCAAGGATTGATAGTGTTAATTGCAGTGTATTTTATGGGAGTTTTTATCTGTAAAGCCCTGTACACATGATCGGATATCTGATGGATTTTTTCGTCAGATATCCGATGAAGCCAACTTTCATCAGTCTTGCCTACACACCATCAGTCAAAAATCAGACCGTGTCCAAACGCGGTGACATAAAACACTATGACATGCTGAGAAAAAAAAAATTCAATGCTCCCAAGCATGCGTCGACTTGATTCTGAGCATGCGTGGATTTTTGACCGATGGATTTCCACACAGACGATCGTTTTTTTATCCATAGGAAAAATTTTAAATGTTTTTTTTTTTTTCACCGATGGAAAACAAACCGATGGGGCCCACACACGATCGGTTTGACCGTTGAAAACAGTCCATCGGTCTGTTTTTATCCGACAAACCGGTCGTGTGTACAGGACTTTATAGTGTGCCTCTATACCTTCCATGTATAAGGTTTGGTTCACATCGCAGTGATTTGTCCCACGATTTGAGAGATCATGACAAGTAGGAACCTATTGGAGGCAATAGCACTGTTCCAATCGGCGCGACACCGACATTGCAGCGCCGCATTGATTTGCAAAAGTAGTTCCTGCACTACTTTTGCAGATTTCAGGTGCTACTTCAATACAGTGCATGAAGCCACACAGATGTCTATCAAATAGCACCTGAAATCACGCTGACCTTGCTACTTTGAAATCGCGCTACTTCAAGTGAACCAGGGCTAAAGTATGTGTTATATACTGTATGCGTGTTTTTATGTGTAGCATTGACTGCAGCTTTATAAATTATTTTTATTGTAGAATGACAAATACATTGCTTGATTCTTGAAAAAGAAAAAGCCGCCACACATAACTTTACATTTTTCTAAATTCAGAGTGAATTCTTGAATTTTACCTGAATGCTGCATTGTGTTCACCCGGAATCTGAAACTTTAATACAGCAGAGATACAACTCAAACCTAATTTTTCTACTTGTTGGATATACAGCACAGATAGCTACCGGTAATTGAACGCAGTGCTTGTACTAATGGCAGAAGAGAAGTCATTCACTCTCCACCCAGACACCGCTGTGAAGACTGAATGGCTGCTGGAAAGAGCTCCATTGCAGTGATTATTTAATTACTACGGCATGCAGAAGCTGTCCCGGCTCGAGCTGGCTGGGATCTTCTTTTTTTTGGCAGCTTCATGTTGAGGCAATGAGGCAAGGCTGCCAATTCAGGTGTTGCCAGAGCTCTCTCCTACTGGACATGTAGAATAATACCCAGCAGCTTAAGAGGCGAGAGGTGGCACAATGTGTGCACACAGTCACATCATTAATAGTGACACTGTAGCTGATTTATAAATACAGGGCTAAGAGGCTTCTATTCTTCTCTGCAATGCTGGGGGCCGTGACTCCTTCTACGGCTAGACAGGATGACACAGGAGCACATTTAAAGGAGAACTACACTACACAATAAAAAAAATTACTGTATACCTAAAGTGTATCTCCATTTTTGTTGAGAAAAAAAACAATCCCCTCTGGGTGATCTGTGTTGATTGCAGGGAGTTTAACCAATTTTGTAGCAGGTTCCTTCTTTTTCTCCTCTGACCAAATAGCTGTTTGTTTACCTATGTCCTTTTCAGAATGATTCTAAATGGGAGGGCCTGCTTCATTATAATCACCTGGTGCATTCTCATTGTTCTAATGAGTATTTAAACCCTGGCGAATATCTCACCAAACTATAATTCCTATTGCAGAGGGGTGCCCTAAAATTTAAACCATATTTTAGTGCAGACTTATGATAAAATCAGTGAGCCAATCACACAAGCAGTAAATTAAATTTCTGAGGTGTTTCATCCACCAATGATGTGCGGAACACATCCATGTTGCCTTTTCTGCATTCAATTTTAGATTAAATTATAGCAGCTGCAGGTTGAAAAGAAAAGGTAATTTTTAATAACATTAAATTATAATTATATATGCTACATTTTTTTTTCTACAAAAGTGCAGTTACCCTAAGTGGTTGTTAAGCCACTAACTGATCAGTATATCAACCCCGTCTGTCACATAAAAACCTGTATCCTAGTGCCTGTGCTTTATTAAAAAAAAAAAATTCTACCTGTTTTAAACGTGTCTTCCACTAATCACATGACTCCAGGCTCTCAGGTCTCCATGTCTGATATCTCCAGCGAGTAGGAGTAGAGTAGCGCTAGTGAGAACTGACAGGCAGGGAGGGGGAGGAGGACAGAGGGAGACAGAGGAAATCTGCAGATAGCAGGGTGTGACTGAGGCCTCGTACACACGACCTAGAAACTCGTCTGAAAGAAACATCGTTTTCCTCATTGAGTTCCTTGTCAGGCTTGTCGAGAATCTTGTCAAGCTTTCTTTGCGTACACACTGTCAAGACAAAATCTCGTCATTCTCAAACGCGGTGACGTACAATGGCACTATAAAGGGGAAGTTCGATTCCACTGGCGCCACCCTTGGGGCTGCTTTTACTAATCTCATGTTACTGCGTGTTAAGTAAAAGTTTGGTAAGAGACGATTTGCACTTTTCAGTCTGTTAAAGCGTGACGAATGTGCCATCTCCATTAGGAACGCTACTTTTACCGAAGGTGCGCTCCCTTCTCATACTTTATTCTGAGCATGCGCGGGTTTCTAAGCATACACACGAACGTATTTCTCATCGTAAATGAGAAACACAACAACAACAACAACGAGAAACATGATGAGGAAATTGAGACGAACGACGACAAAAAAGAGAACTTGTTCTCTTTTTTTCTCGTCGAGATCCATGACAGTTTTCTCGACGGGAAAACATACACACGACCACTTTCCTCGGCAAAAAAAGCTCTGCCCCCAAGTTTCTTGATGGATTTTGTCGAGGAAAACAGTCGTGTGTATGAGGCCTGAGACACATACTCTGACCACGGTGTCAGGGCTCAGCAGCACTGATATATTGTGGTCAGCGTACATAGGGGAGGGTAGAAATAGGATCAGCCAGATATTTCAGGTAATATAGAGGGACAAAATGCACAGCACAAGCACTGTGCTGTAATTCATGCTTTAAGGAAAAAGGATAAAAAAAAAATTTGAGGGGGTTAACAAACACTTTAAAGTGTTACTAAACCTAGAACCATGCATTCAGTACATCTGGTCTCCCACAGTACACAGAACAAGGACATGCAAGGTTTTAGTAAATATAAACTACTACATACCTTTTCTTATAAGCAGTACATAGCAGTCAGGTGACACCTATTAGTGTCTGATTAAAGCTTGTAAGAGGAGTTTTTATTCTCCCCTGAATGTCCTATGCGAATGCAGAACCCATGAACCTCTGTATAAACAGTGAAAATAAAGAACACGCTTTTGTCCCAGTGCCAGGCAGGCACCAGCCAGAGTAAGAGGCCATTTGGCTGTTTATGTGCAAATTTTATTGTTTTTAATAAACGGTATTGCACCATGATTTTTTCCATTTATTTTTCTATCCACACATGAGTATACTCAGTACTACTGGGGTTCTAGCGTGATCCAGCATGCCTCAAGTGTAACAGGCACTTATCCTGTCCCGCTCATCTGACCTACTTGTAACAGAGAGGTCATATCATCTGGTAAGTATATAGTATTTCCCCAGCACTTTTGGTGGAACACGAACAATCCTTTTGGTGAAGGTTTCCCTCACACCCCAGAACCAGCACACTACAATCTTGTCACAGATCTGTTCACAGACCTTGCCCAATCAAGATTGCACTCTGCACAAAGAAGACCATCTTGTTATTTTTTATCTATATATTTTTTATTTTTTATGGGACATTAGTTGGACTTATTTTTGTTTGACTTACAATACACCAGAATTAATTTCTATCACTTCACTGAGGTTTATTTTATTGTTTATTATTTTCTAATTAGCATTTGTTGTTATCCATCACAGTAATATAGTTATTGATGTCTTTATTCACTGATGTTATGTGCCTATCCACACTATGAATTGTGAGTGAGGTTTCCCATATAGTCCCAGTGGCGCCCTCTATCGTTCTTTATTTTCACATATTATAGTCACTCACTATACAACCGAGGAGCAGCACACCACTAAAGTATATTGTAATATTTTCACTTAGGTGAAGCTCACCTTATTTAAGTTTTTTGGCGCGGAATTATTTCTTTCTGTATAAACAGTGCTGATTGGCCCTGTGATAATCACATGCACTCCCCCAAGGGGAAAAAAACTCTTTAGCAATACACACCAAACTGAGCATGTGTAGCTTGTCCCCTAGCATCTGTACTATCAGGAGATATATTGGGGACTCTGGAAGAAGGGGAGGATAAGAGGAGGCAGGATCAAACAGCCTTTTTACACAATGCGGAGGGTTAACCCCTTAGGTTCCACAGTAAGTATAACAAGCATGCTTTACAGCATATATATATATATATTATCCTGAAAATGTTGTACCTGTTGTTGATCTGCAGAATATTCTAATTCATTCTGCTGGCTAAACTCAACAACCACAATAACTAATTGTTCGTATATGACCCACTGCAGTTCCCCAGGAAAACAAGGAGTGGAGTTATGTAAACTATGGTATCCTCAGCATCTGTGTTGCATGGTCTTCTCCTATTGGTGTTGCTGATCATATGCTTACTATTCATTGAGCACCATCTGGTGGCTGAAATTTAACACAGCCCATTCATTGTGGAAGGGTAGCAATGGATGCATGGTTTCAAATATCTTTGCATGATGTCTTTTTTTTATTTTTTTATGAGAACCAAAAAATAACTAAAAATTGGGCACATTTTAGCACTATGTTCAGTAATATTGTAACCATCAGAATCGGGAATCGGGTTTGTACTACAGCCAATCCATAAATATCAGCTTCACTCAAAGGAATATAACTTTTTATTTCATGTCTGCCGTTAAGGAAACTTCATATGAGTATATCAGAGTAATCTAGTAGTGACATGTCACAGTATCACAGTCATGGTTCTCTTTGAAATCAACACTTTAAGTTCAGTGCCAGTGGCCTGTAACTTTCTCAAGCATGAAAGGAAATCAAAGCCTGGAAATTTCAGCTCCCTCTAAAACATTGCAACATTGTGTTAAGGTGAAATTAGTCCTTCTTTCTAACTGCACACTTTATAATTATAATAGCAGGATGCATTTGAGCCCATTTTCTTGAATAGATCGGCGAGTGTTGATCCTTGTATTTTGACGCAGTTATAAAGTTTGCAGTAGGTGGGTAGATAGGACAAATGTCATTGTATGTATGCCTGTGAATTGTTAAGGATAAATTCTCATTGGCAGTGTGCTGAATCTGTTGCCAATGTGGACTTTGAAGAGCAGGATTAATGGTTATCACCCCACATGACAATGGTAATTGGTGACTGGTGGCATGGGGGGGGGGGGGGTTGAGGGTTGTGTCTAACCTACAATAACATGCAGTGGAGAATCTGTCAAAGGGAGGGTGAAAAACAAATTGAGAAGTACCTACTGAGAGCTTTCGCTGTCAGCTATTAGATTAAATATTGTAGCACCCCCAAAGCCTGTAAGGTACCTAAGAGGCAGTCCCAATTGGTTAAGGAGAACTGTTAGTTAAAGGAAAGTGCCACATCTGGGCTGCAATAGGGGTAGGTTACACAAGTTTGAGCAATTTAAAACGGAGATCCCTTTGTAAATATATGTATATGAAATCATGTATATATGGTGGTATAATCTATTATAGGAAGGGAGGTCTTTGTTGAGAAGGACCTGTCCTCAAGCTGTGCAAACTATCAGGACCCTTTCTTATATATTTAGGAACAGCGGGCACTGTTAGATTGCTCCTTTAAATATTAAAGCTGCTAATTCAAGGTAATACAAATTGGGGGCATATATCTATATCCTTCAAAGTAATTTTAGCACCCTGGTGTTTAAGCAGGGTTGCTAACAAATTTAGTTTGCCAGGTAGTAATTGTCTTGGCTAGATGTTAGGAGATCCACTGATTTCCCCCTAATTCTGGAATTGCTGCACTTCTCTCTTCTGTGACTAGATGGCATTGTAGCTGGTGGCATTAGATAGGACAAGGGCGTAGCAAGGAAAGGTGGAGTTAGGTGACCGGGGTTCTGTGCCACCTGGACAGCTGTCTGGGTGGACATGTGTTATAACCCTCCAGGCTGCTATGCCGGAAGCTTGAGGCCTATCCTGGGGACACCTGGCTGCTAGGCTGCCTGAGGTCTATCCAGTAGCAGGAGAAGAAGAGTAGTGTTAGGACTGCAGGATTGGAGTCCAACCAAGTTGTAAAGGTTCAGCCGCATGGAAACCAGTTGTGGTCAGAGGTAAAGGGGAAGCTGTCACCACTAAGGGAATGACCACCTTGTTACTGGAGACTACTGTACTGTGAGTAAGCTGAAGTACCGGAGCAGTCTTCTCACAAGCTGGGGACAGTGAAGAAGTGGGAAAGCATCAGCAAGTGCCAAGCCAGGGACCCAGCAGGATAGCGTGGGTGACGCTTGAAGAGTATACAGCTGGATAGCTGTGGAAGAGCTCAGGGGATCCAGTGAAGACTAGGATCTGGAAGTCTAGTGAGAGACTGGGAGCTCAGTGAGTGAAGATCTACAGTGGTATACTGTGTGATAAGTAAAAGACTGTTCTGTGTTATTACCAAGAGTTATGTATAACTACCGTTAGTGACTGTTGAAAGATTAGTTGCCATAGGACACAGCAGTCCTTCCTATAAAGAAGTGTTATAAGTCTGGAGGCCTTCCACTGTATAGCTGTCTACCTACAGAAGTCTCTGAGCCTGCCAATTACCATTGCATCTACTTAAGGGTTTCCTGGCCCTAACCCTCTCTCCCACAGTTTTGTTAGGGGTCAAGAAATCTCTTGTTCGCATCCAAAAGTGACTGGCACCCATAATTTCTTCCTGCATCACACCCACCATGCCTGGTAAGCCACTCTACAAGAAAGGATGTCAGGTCTCCCTAGCCCACGAGTTCACCATTAGGCATCTAGGGATCTTGCTACATTAATGTGCCATTATTAATGAGGATTAAGTACTGAAGGATTCCTCTCTTTTATAAATTACTCCTTCTGGCATTTTCCTAAACTTCTCCATATTTGGTGACTTTATCCTATGTAAAGGCACTTTCTAAATAGCACTTATGGTGGGATGGGGCGTGGTCTGGTCACTGTTGGCCCCAAGATTGGTCCTCCCTTGTGGCTCCTCTCTGTGCCTCCCACTTAGCCTGGGACTGTCACTCTATTTTATATACCAGGATGATGAATTGTCTACTAATTACTGTATAATTATTTCTGTTTAGAAGCATACTGATGGCTCCTAATGAAGTGGATAAAGTCCATGAAATGCATCAAGTAACAAAGAAATCAGTATGTCCCGATATTATACATCATTCTTTCACAATTTTATTCTGTGTTTTTATTGTAAATTGACTTTTGAAGAAATTTAATGTAGCCTTTTGGAGATTCTTATTTTATGTGGTTCAATTAAAATAATACAAATGTGCACTTGGCCTCAAAAACAAAAACGTGAAAAGAAAAAAAACTGCTGCATTTAAAATATCCTTGAATAGTGAGTAATGAATAATGAGTAGTGAATAAATAAGATGCGCTGTAATTTGACTATCCCAAATATTGAGCAATGTAATGTCAAATGGGTAACAACTGACACTAAAATAGTGATCTAAGATGTGTTCTACATACAACTGAAACAAACTTAGAATGACCACAATGTATACAAAACATGAAAAAGCTTAATCAAAAAAATCTGCTCCAAAAAATGCAGGTAATAAAAACACATGTACAACAAAAATGAAAATGCACAATATTCCACAGTTCCTGTGTTCACATAAAAATAAAACATGAAAACTAGAAGTGATTCCAGCTTCCCACATGCAGTTCCAACAGGATAATCGTGGTACAAATCGATTTTTTCCACATAAGTGTATCACCACCGTGCTGTGTTTATAAGGTGAGCTGCTTACCAGAAGAAATGATCCCACCAAGATTCCATTTGCGAGCCTGATTTTTTGCTTCTAAAGCTGGCTGATCACTTGACTTCAGAGGAGAATTCATACATACAGTATGTATATGATCTCTTGGTGGGATCATTTCTTCTGGTAAGCGGCTCATCGTATATACACAACACGGTAGTGATAGACTTTTCATGTGGAAATAATCAAATTGCACATTAATAAATATTTTTATCCTGTTGGAACTGCATGTGGGAAGCTGGAATCACTTTTTTTTATTTTTTATGTGAACCCATGAACTGTGAAATATTGTATATTTTCATTTATTTGTGATTTTTTTATTACCTGCATTTCTTTTAGCAGGTTCTTCTGATTAAGCATTCACATGTTTTCTATACATTGTGGGTTATTCTAAGTTTGATTCAGTTGTTTGTAAAACACATCTTAGATCACTATTTTAGTGTCAGGCCTCGTACACATGACCGTTTTCCTTGACAAAATCCATCAGCAAACTTGGTGGCAGAGCTTTTTTGCAGAGGAAAAACGGTCGTGGATCTCGACGTAAAAAAAAAGAGAACAAGTCTTTTTTCTCATCAGGAGTCTTAATTTCCTCATTGTGTTTCTCGTCGGGCTGGTTTACGACAAAAAACACGTTCGTGTGTATGCTTAGAAACCCGCGCATGCTCAGAATAAAGTATGAGACGGGAGCGCACCTTTTGTAAAAGTAGCGTTCGTAATGGAGATAGCACATTCGTTTGGCAACATTCGCTTTAACAGACTGAAAAGTGCAAATCGTCTCTTACCAAACTTTTACTTAAAGGGGTGGTTCACCTAAAAACCTTTTTTTTTAACATTAGATTGAGGCTCGTTTTGTCAAGGGGAATCGGGTGTTTTTTTTTTACAATCGAAGCAGTACTTACCGTTTTAGAGATGCATCTTCTCCGTCGCTTCCGGGTATGGTCTTCGGGACTGGGCGTTCCTATTTGATTGACAGGCTTCCGACTGGCTTCCGACACATCACAATTGTCCGAAAGTAGCCGATTGACGGTGCGCAGGCGCCGTATAGAGCCGCACCGGCGTTCGGCTTCTTTCGGCTACTCGTGACACGATGTATGCGACCGTCGGAAGCCTGTCGAAGGCCTGTCAATCAAATAGGAACACCCAGACCAGAAGATCATACCCAGAAGCGACGGAGAAGATGCATCTCTAAAACGGTAAGTACTGCTTCGATTGTAAAAAACACACCCGATTCCCCTTGACATAACGAGCCTCAATCTAATGTTAAAAAAAGTTTTTTGGGTGAACCACCCCATTAACACGCAGTAACATGAGATTAGCAAAAGTAGCCCCAAGGTTTGTGCCAGTGGAATCGAACTTCCCCTTTATAGTGCCGTTGTACATGTTGTACGTCACTGCGTTTGAGAACAACAAGATTTTGTCTTGACAGTGTGTATACAAAGAAAGCTTGACAAGAATCTTGACAAGCCTGACAAGAACCTCATCGAGGAAAACAATGTTTCTTTTACAATGAGATTCTCGGTCGTGTGTACAAGGCCTCAGTTGTTACACATTTGGCATTACATTGTTCAATATTTGGGATAGTCAAATTAAGGTGCATCTTATTTATTCACTATAATTTTATGAGTGTTGATTTTAAATAAAGAATAAATATTTTAATGTAACATTTTGTGCCTCAAAATTCACATTTTAATTGAGTTCTTATCGTTTCTTATTTTGTACCAAATGAGGCAGGATGGACTGACGTTTCACCTCAGTGTCTAGTCCTCGTAAATAAAGGAGAAATGTAAACAGACGGGCGCCGGTCACTTTTCGGTACAAGAAATAGAGTTTATTGACTCTCAATTAACACTCCTGTGAGAGAAGTTAGGGCATAGGACACACTTATGGACTAGGCAGACTCAATATGGGGCAGAAACTAAATGTACTTCACAGATAGAGAAACTTCAAGCCAGCCCATCATTCTTTGAAATCAGCTCCTAAAAAAAAGAAACAAATTGGTTCAGTTACCAGCTCCTTGGGGACAGGCAATCACGCTTTAATCATGGACCAAGGTTCACCCACCTTTTTAGGTAGCCTAATTAGGCTGAAGTTTCTCCAAGGAGCTTTAGTCTCCTTGTTCAGAATTGTAGACCTCAAATTTTGGCCTCCAAGCACAAAATCAACTTCAATTAGGGTTATTTTGATTACAATTGCCTTGGGGTGGTAATCATTCACCCACTAATAAGTATGTGCAATTTAAAAAAAAAAAAGATACTTAATAGAAAAAAAAATTAATATCTTAAAAAAAAAAAAATTGTGCCTACAAAGTCCAAACTTTTCCCAGTTTGAAACATATTTTCATGCTTCTTCCAAAAAATCCATCACCTTCAATTAGGCGAAAGACCTGGGAGGACCCGACAGCCCATTTCATCCCTCCTTCAGGCAGGAGGCCTGGGGAGGACTAACTTCCCAAAGTCACTCCTGAATATTTATACCCTCATGCTTGCACCACTGGCAAAAAACCTGCTAGTGGTTAGCCAGGAGTATTTAAAGGAAAAGGAGTTGTAAAGGAAAAAATATTTTTGCCTAAAAATTAATGTCTGCAAGGTAGACAGACAGAATAGTGTAATGATTCTGTTAAAAAACAAGTAAATACCTATTAAATTCCTTCATCTATATCACCTCCGACGTTCTAATTTCTGTTTTCTCATTCACTTCCTGGTTTGCGGCGCTCTTCATGTAAGAACTACATTTCCCAGTATGCATTGCGGCACGCCCAGTAATTCACACCTCCTTGAAGTCTCTAACACGTAGAGAGAGCGTCCTGCTGCACAGATGTAGTTCCCAGGAGGGGGCGAGCACATCACTGAACACTGCAGTAAAGCCTCCCTTCATGGTGGTAACAATCAGACAAGCAGGAAGTGAACAGAACAGAGAAGAAATAGAGCAACTTCTGAGCAAAAACAAACAATGAGGAAGTGAAAAGAGGAATGTCTGCAGGTAAAGGATGCTTATTATGAAAAACATTTTTTTTCCTTTACAACCCCTTTAAATAATCAAAACTCTGATTACTACAGCCTCCCACACTATTGCCAGGAACACTCCCTAGCCACAAAAGGAAGCAATAATTAAAGTTTGCGATAGACCCAAGGAAGCTGTACTATAAATCCAGCTCATACTGACTACAACCTAGCCAGTGTGAGCTAAGTTTTAATATACTCTTACTTAAAGATAAGTTCCACTAAAAAATTGAATTTCTGCTTTTCGGGTTCCCCCCTCCAATGTCACATTTGGCACCTTTCAGGGGGAGGAGGGAGCAGGTACTTGTGTAATCCAGGTGCTCTCACTTCCGGGCATAGGTCACCATGGCAACCTATGCTACATCTGTCACCTCCTCTGTTCCCCCCCAATATCTTCTGGGAGACACACAGGTCCCAGAAGACAGCAGGGACCAGTGGGATCGCGCAGCACGACTCGCTAATGCACAGTATTGAACCAGGAAGTGAAGCCGTAAGGCTTCACTTCCTGATTCCCTTTCCAAAGATGGCGGCGCCTCCACCCGAGAGCCGAGGGACAGATCCTCCACCCGAGAGACAGATCGGCTTCGGGTGCCGAAATCACAGAGAGTGTAGCTGCTGTATTTGTCGCAGTATTTGTAGCTGCTGACTTTAAATTCGTTTTTTTTTTTCGGCAGAACTCTGCTTTAAGGCAATAATAGGATCAATACCTTCAGTATTGATAGAGACAGTGACCTGTGACAGTGACCTGAAACAAGTATTCAGAATATCAAGTCATAACTTCCAACCTGCATATATTTTCTAAACCAGAAATACTGTTGCCAGAGAATTGGCATGACAGACAAGAAAGTCATATTTTCAAAGGAAGAAACCAGCAAAGGCTGATTTCAAGTAAATATTGTCTCCATAGTCAACAGCAAACAGATCCTAAATATTCAAATATGTAGTTGGAAAAAAGAACAGCTAAAATCGGATTTGTTACTATAGATAATATTGCATATATTCCCTTTGTATACTGCAGCTAATATGTTTCAGTCATAAAAACAGCATTGAGATTGATGTATCTCTCCTGCAAGTGTTATTTTATTCCTATCGATATTCTCTTCTTATACATAACCAGTGCAGCTGTCTACATGCACCATGTATCAAAAGGCTTAGGATGTTCCTCTCTGGTTGCCTCAGTGTTTCCCAGTTTGGTTTCCTCTTCATTTTAGCATCCAGTCTATCATACTGCAGCTTCCTCCTCTGGGGTGAAGGATCAAAGTCCTCACAATCTTGTGGTCATTTAACATGTCACACCAGGAAAATAGCGTCTTCATTCTTGTAATTACTGAGATTCACACATCATTCAAAAGATTATTTTGATTTCATGAAGATCTTATTTTCTTAATACCCTCTACAAGGACTTCTCGCTCTAAAACCTTTCATCTGGCGACTTCTTAATCCCGTGTGTTGCTGTGTCCACACTCCTCTCCCAGAATCCTCTTTGGGAATGTCTAAGCAGGCTTAGTGTGTTGCGCTATTAAGTGAAAGGCAAACTCCTAGGTTGTTTTAGGGAGCACTTTAAAGATGAACTCCAGGCAAATAGCTAAATACACAGATGAAATGCAGAGAAAAGGGAACAGATTTACCTGCCAAAGGATTTGTACGTCCATCTAGTCCTGAGATTTACACAACTTTGTCATACAGCGCAGGAAGACTACATTTTCTCTGCTGCAGTTCGCTAATACTTACAGATCTTGCCCCCCCCCCCATTCCAGTCTGTGACTGGACAGTGAAAAGAGAGTAAGCAGATGCAAGCCCTATACACACGGGACAAATGTCAGCTGTCAGACGAGCATGCTGGAAAACAAGCAGCTGACCGGTTTTCGAGTGTTCTGGTGGGGGGCCATCCCCCCTGTCAGAACACAACAGCTCAGGGGGGGTGACCAGAGTGTTCTGGCAGGGGGGCTGTCAGAACACAACAGCTCGGCGGGGAAAATTGCTGCACTAACATCAGATCATTAGTACAGCGGCACCGACCAGAGCTGACAGTTTTTTTTCCATTCAACTTATTGTTCTGGTCTATTGTTTTCTTTTGTTATTATATTTTTGCTGAGCTTTTTTTTTTCAGTTCTGTTTGTGTATGATTTGGGAATGTGGGGGTGACATTCCTGCCGGAAAAGGGGTGTCACCCTCAATTTTGGTGGAGAAGGGTTCCCCAGGACCAGGGAGAAGTGATCCCCAGGTCCGTGTGAATGGTGTATGAATGTACAGTGACATAATTGGAGCCTTGGTGTGGCGTTGCTGCTCACAAGTCCTGCATGGTGGGCTTGTGCCAATCCAATGTGATGAGGATGTGGGGTGTGTGTGCTAGGGACCACAGTGGTGTGCATGCATGCATTCTCATTGTGCCATGATTAATGTGTGTGTTTAACGTGCAAAGATGCATATGTGAGCTGGCATGAGATGGGGTCATGAGATGGGGTCCCAGTGCATATGCAGAGTCACCTTGAAGGAAAAAGACAGGAGGATGTTAGTAGTGCATGTGCCCCTTGTGATGTGTGCATCATGGGGGAGACAGTCATGCCTGCCACCCATGTCACTCACCAACCAGCCAGCTGTCCCCATACATGTTCTGTTCGAAATCTGTGGGGATGGGGCTCTGATTGTATATGTAGCTGTCATGGGTGTCATGGGTAGTGTCATGTGTTGGGCTGGTGATGTCCTCCTGCAAGCTTGTGGTTAATTCCATGATGGCATGAGGGGTGAATCTGAAGATGCGAGACACCTCAGAATCACTCATGCCATAGATGTCTATGCGTGTGCAGTATATCCTCTCCCGTGAAGAGTGAAGATTGAGGGGCTTGTATCAGATAAGAATATTGCATTAGATTAGATTAAATTGTAAAGTTTATATAAGCAAATAAAAAGTTAAAAAAAAAAAAAAAAATCCCGTGCCCTCCTCAGCGCCCTCCTCAGTGCCCTCCTCCTTCTTTGATCATCTAAAGTCAGTAGTATAGCTATGAGCATGGATGCCCCTGGCATGTTGGCATACAGATTGTTGTGCAACACGTGTGACTGCTGAGCTCCTCACTAACAGTGTTGCTTTATCTGACATGTAGACGATTTTTCTCTTTTTAGACCAGCTTTTATATGGTCTATTTTTAGACAGGACATTTTGCTGTTGCGCACACTGCGTAGCCTGCGCTGCCCCAACGTTCTTTTGTGGATCCCCGTAAGTCCCTCATTAGCATATTTGACTAGCAAATCAATGGTCTGTCTAGCGCAGTTTTGCGCGGACGGATGCGCCTGGACAAAAAAAAGTAGATTTCTTGCGTATCTCGTTTTGGGGATGCCGTGCATCGAAACGCACGCGCACATTTAGACTTACGCACGCGCATCTCCTGTTGCGCAGGCGTAATCGCTCTGTGAATCTGGCCCCATGTTTTTTCCTCCAATGCGGTGGAGAAAGAAATCTCTTGCCTTAAGCCAACATGCGTTAACACAATGAAGTGGATTGCTTTAGTGTAAATGGGTCTGAATTAATCTGTATCTATGTCTACACTTCTCTCCCACAATTCTGTCTGAGAATGTGTAAGCCAGCTCTGTAACCCATCTTTTTATAACCTATGTACTAGAATGGCCATTATTAACATCTGTCCAAAAACAAATTATTTTTTTGCTTCCAGTTACAATCCCCTCAACACGCACTTAGCCAAACAAAAGCAAAGATTAACATTTAAACTTTTCTTGTTCACAAGTTCCGAAAGACTAATATTTATACAATAGATTAACTTAGCACTCATATTTGTTATGGTTTTTATTCTCTATCTCAGGCTCACCACTCACTGTTCATTTCATTTACTAATAAATCAAGCTGATTTAAATATTTGGTCTGATGTTGTCTTGTTTCTATGGGGTTTAGTACATACAGACTTGGCTGCTTTTTTCAATTCAATCATATGAGGTAACTTAAAGCAGATCTAAATTCCAAATTTACATAAAGGGGGCATTAGGAATGATGACTAAGAATACTGGAATGAGTATACACGTACCTGTGCGTCATAACAAGAAGATCCCCCAAGTCTGTGATTCTGATTCACGTGACTTAAAGGGAGGTTCCAAGCTTAGTTTTTTTTTTTTGCAAGCTAAAATGAATCACATTAAATAGTCAATAAAACATATTAATAGCTCCCCAATCATTCCAGAAATCATTGCAAACACTTGCCTTATATCCTCCAGCTCATGTTCTGGCCGTATCCATCATATGTGTGGGCATGTGAAGCTCAGTTCCTTTTTCTTCCTGGTTTTCAGGGAGAGGTGCATGCTGGGCGATTTTTAGGCACACTAATGCCCAGAGACTCCTGGAAAATGAGTGTCATCATTTCCCAGGAGGCAATGGGGTCTTAGGACAGGAAGTTGAACAACCTAGGACCAGGAACTAGGCAGATTACGAAATATGCCTAGTAACAGCTAGATAGAAGTGAGTAAAAAAAAACATTAACATTTTACAATAAAGGCAAGCTGTTAATAGAAAGTTCATTTTTAGGGTGGAACTCTGCTTTAATAGCACTGAAAAGCCATGGAACCTAATACTGGCCGTGCCAAACAGGTGCTGGTTCAATGACCCTACTAAGATTCCCTATTGCCACTCTGGGTAAATCAGACCTGAATATGTTTTAAATGTCACTCCTCCAAAAAGTAGTATTTAAGTTGACCTTCACCCTTCCCATCAACTTTCTCCCATACACCTTCTGCTCCCCTCCTCTTGCAGTTAGATATCTTTATATATTTTGTGTGGGGGGGGGATACATTTCTTAGGGATGAGTCTTAATCAATATTCCTGGTCCAGATGAGAATTGACCTTTACAGTACCCGCAGCCTCCTAGGATACCTATGTCATGGATTCCAGGAGATTGTGGGGTACTCTATGAAGTACGTGCATCACCCATGTCACTGTGTGCTGCGGCAGAGCAGAGGATTTCTAGGGAACACCACAAAATCGGCAGACACATGTGTTTTTTCTCCACAACCCAGCTTTAGATGTAAGAGGGGGAGGGTAAAATAGAAAATGGAAGTGAAGTTCCTCTTTAAGTTACAGGTGGAGCCTGGTTAGTTGAGTCAGCTACTGTCTTCCTGTGTCTCTACATGGGAGATTTGAGTGCCACCACAAACCTTTCTGTGTTTGTTCCAGCTTCTCCTGATTAATAAAGATATATATATATATATATATATATATATATATATATATATATATATATATATATATATATATATGTAAATGGGAAAAACAAGCTGCGCAAAAAACATGAATATCCACCACCGAGTGGACAATCATAAAAAAACAAGATCTCCGAAAAGAATGTGAACCCAATCGAAGAACAAAAAAATTAATTGATTGAAAAATTATTCCTCCAACATAAATCAAGTCTCTGTGACCAAATATTAAAAGAAAGATGATGAACATCTAAGTCTTAGGCCGCGTACACACGATCAAATTTATCTGCTGAAACCGGTCCGACGGACCGTTTCAGCAGACAAATCTGATCGTGTGTACGGACGAGCAGACAGGTTTGTCCATCGGACAAATTTCAAAGCATGCTTTGAAATTTGTCCGCTACAAACCTGTCCGTTGGATCTGTCCGCTGGTTAGTACACTAACCAGCGGACAGAACTGTCCGCGCATGCTTCTAATGGATTTGACGCATGCGCGAAAGCATTTTATTTCCGGGTTTGGTGACGTGGCGGCGTCAACGTCACCGCCACATCACCGTGTTCCTTGGCCAAGGGGATTTTCATCCGATGGTGTGTACACACCGTCGGACGAAAATCCGGAGGAGAAATATCCGCTGGTAACGGTCCGTCGGACATGTTTCAGCGGACATGTCCCTCCGTGTGTACGCGGCCTTAGAAGACGAAACGACGTAGGGTTTAGCGGCGTGCTGACGCCACTGCGTTCGACTTCCCGGAGCGAACGGGCTGTGTTAACCAGCCGGCTACAGAACTTTTATCCACAATTTTATATCTACTTAAATGTGAGTGTGTTTTTTTTTTTATATCTTTTTATTAAATCTTTTATTGGATTACACTATGTGCGCCCTTTTTTCCTTTCCTCCTATTGGGGCATGTTCATCATCTTCCAGAAACTTGGGGTGAAGACATCCTTGCCAGACTAACCTATAGGCTGGGTTCATAGCCACAGACTCACAGAAGATCTCTAATTGGGATCTTCCAATCTGGTAAGAAGCTGCTAATCTTTGTGGTGGAGCATCCTCTTTATCATTTGGTCACCGTTTCGGGGTGTTTTGGATGCCATTTGTTTCTTCTGGAGCAGCAGCACATCTTGAGAGAGACGTTCACTCTTCTAATCACCTTCTTTTTATTTTTTAATATTTGGTCACAGAGACTTGATTTATGTTGGAGGAATAATTTTTCATTCAATTATTTTTTTTGTTCTTCGATTGGGTTCACATTCTTTTCGGAGATCTTGTTTTTTTATGATTGTCCACTCGGTGGTCGATATTCATGTTTTTTGCGCAGCTTGTTTTCTCCATTTACATGGATATATATATATATCTTTATTAATCAGGAGAAGCTGGAACAAACACAGAAATGTTTGTGGTGGCACTCAAATCTCCCATGTAGAGACACAATATATATACAATATATATATATATATATATATATTGGAACCAGGGCTGCCATCAGGGGGATACAGGCAGTACACCTGTAAGGGGCCCGGGGGTCCCCAGGGGCCCGGATGGGAACCCCCAAAAAAGAAAAAAAAATATATATATATATATATATATATATATATATAATATATATATTATTTTTTAGGGGTCGGGAGGTCCCCAGGGGCCCGGAGGCCACAGATGGCAACCCCTTCTTTTTTTATTTATTTTTTATAAAAAAATATATTTTGTATATATTTTTTTGTTTTATTTTTTATTAAAGGGCCAATTTTATTGGTTTTATTTTTTTTAGAGGTCCGGAGGTCCCTAGGGGCCGGAGGCCCCCAGGGCCCCAGATGGCAACGCCCCCTTTTTTTATTTATTTTTTATAAAAAAAAATATATTTTTTGAATATATTTTTATTTTATTTTTTTATTAAAGGGCCATTTTTTTTTAGGGGTCTGGAGGTCCCCAAGGGGCCCGGAGATCCCCAGGTGACAACCCCCCTTTTTTTATAAAATTGTTTATTTCCTTTATTTTATATATATATATATATATATATAAATAATATTATTATTATTATTATTAAAGGACCCGGAGGTCCCCAGGGCCCCCAGGATGACAAGCCTCCTTTTTAATATAAAAATGTTTTAAATTTTTTAGATTATTTTATTTCTTATATATATATATATACACATATACATACACACATATATATATATATATTTTTTTTTATTAAAGGGCTCAGAGGTCTCCAGGGCCCCATGTGTCAAACCCCCTTCTTGATAAATGTTTTTTTATTTTTGTTTATATATTTTTTGTATTTTATTTTTTATTAAATGGCCCAGAGGCCCTGGAAGGCAACCCCTTGTTTCTTTTATAAATGTTTATTTATTTTTTATATGTATATTTTTTTATTAATTTTTTATTAAAGGGCGCAGAGGTTTCTTTTTATTAAAGGGCCCAGAGGTCCCGGATGGAAAGCCCCCTTTTTTTGTCATTTCTTTTTATAAAAAAAAAAAAAAAAATGATTAAAGGGCCCAGAGGTCCCCAGGGCCCCAGATGGCAACCACCCTTTTTATAGTTTTTGTTTATATATTTTTTGTATTTTATTTTTTATTAAATGGCCCAGAGGCCCTGGAAGGCAACCCCTTGTTTTTTTATAAATGTTTATTTCTTTTTTATATATATATTTTTTTATAATTTTTTTATTAAAGGGCCCAGAGGTTTCTTTTTATTAAAGGGCCCAGAGGTTTCTTTTTATTAAAGGGCCCAGAGGTCCCGGATGGAAAGCCCCCTTTTTTTGTAATTTCTTTTTATATAAAAAAAAAAATGATTAAAGGGCCCAGAGGTCCCCAGGGCCCCAGATGGCAACCACCCTTTTTAAAAAAAAAAATATATATATATATATATATATATATATATATATATATATATATATATATATATATATGTATAAATTTATATATATATTTTCTCTCTTCTTTTCTTTTTATTAAAGGGCCCCAGGGTCCCCAGGGCCCCGGGTGGCTACCCCCTTTTTATATATATTTCTCTTTATTTCTTCTTTTTGTAAAGGGCAGATTTATAAACCCATAGTCCCACCCACCAAAATCGGAGTTGTTGGTGGGTGGGACTTTGGGTTTTTTAAGTCTGTTCACTTCCATGTTGTAGTGTCTTGAGAAAGACGGACTGAGCTTCAACATTAATTCTGACCAAATCTCCAAATCCATTTGCAGAAATGCAGTCCCAGACTAGCAATGAGCCTCTACCATGCATCACTGTTGCCTGCAGACACTTATCATTGTACTAATAATAAAATTCAGCACTGCTCTCCGCCCTTCGGCACACAATCTGTCTCCTGCTACAGCCAAATATTTCAAATTTTGAATCATCAGACCAGAGCACCTGCTGACACTTTTCTGGCCATTCTCTGGCCACAAGTCTCCACTACCTGGGTCCCACTGGTTTCCACCAGTTCTGTGCTGATGGAACTGATGGACACTGGTGTAGAAGGGAAATAAGCATGATGTGTTTTTCATCTGCTGCATTAAATTGCCTTTGCTGACCACTGTGTCTACGGTTCGCAACAGTGCCTGTTTCTTTGCACTTCTTCAAAAGAGCGTGAACAGTACATCTTGAAATTGCAGTCTGCTTTGGAATCTTTGCCTGGGAAAGACCTTGCTGATGCAGTATGTGTCTTGTTGTTATGCTCAGTCTAGCCCTGGTGTATGACTTAGTAGCAGAGTTTGTCTGTTCCTCATCCAGTTTTTAGCCCCCTACACAGCTGTTTCTGTTTATGACTGTGTTTCAACCTACATAATAAGATTAATGATCATTAGCCCCTGATTGGAATAATTGGTTAATCATACAACTGACTTGAATCCTACAAAATCAGTCCATGCCCTCATGGAGCTTACAATCAAATTTTTCTAACTCAGGCAGGTAGTGTCGTGGTTGGGATATATATAGATATATATGTATATACACACACACACACAATATATATATGTATGCATACAGCAGTTTTACATACCTATGAACTCAGCAGAAAGATCTCATCAATGGACTAACAAAGTCCCTGACAGATATTAGAAACTATCAGGTGGTTTGTGCTTTAGCATGCGTTATTCATGGTTGCAAAATGCAAGTTAACGTTACCATTGTGAGTATAAGAAAAAAGAACATATTTACTTTAAAGTGGAGCTCCACCCTCTTTTTTAAATTTATTGCATCCCCTTTCATACTGCCCCCTTAAATAGAATTGGCATGTCATTTTTAGTCATTTTAAAAACTCACTGTGCTGTGCAGATGAGTTTATTTTCTCAGCCGCGGCCACAGCTGTCAATCACAGCCGCTATGCCTCCTGGGACATGACCCCTCTCTCCTCTCCTCTCCTCTCTCTGTGTATTACGAGCTGCCTGGCTGGGTGTGTTTTCGGCGGGGACGCTGTAACACGGTCCCGCCCCCCTGGGCTGGCTCATGTGATAGTGGATAGACAGCCAATGTGATCTGTGTTCAGCCAATCACACGAGCCGGTCTAAGGGGGCGGGACCGTAGCATCACCGCCGAAAACACAGACCCAGCCAGGCAGCTCAGACAGCAGTGATGCCGCCCTACTTGTGCAGCAGGGGGGGCTGCAAATAGAAGAAATCACCTTGCTGGATTCCTCTATACAGGCGCTGATTGCTTGCAAGAGGTAAAAGGTAGGAGAATCAAGCATTCAGCGCCTGTATAGAGGAATATAGAAAGCTCATTTCCTCTGTATGCACCCTGCTTCTCCTCCCCCATCACACTCTCCAGCCCCCCCCCCCCACAGTGTTCTCCTCCCCCACCACACTCTCATAGGGCAGGAATCCCGCAAATCAGCCCCCCCCCACCCGCGATTCGTGGCAAACCCGCCCCCCCCACCCGCGGCAACTGCCCCCCCACCCGCGATTCGCGGTAAACCCGCCCCCCCCCCCACCCACGGCAACTGCCCCCCCCACCCGCGGCAACTGCCCCCCCCACCCGCGATTCGCGGCTAACCCGCCCCCCCCACCCGCGGCAACTGCCCCCCCCACCCGCGATTCGCCGTAAATACAGTGATCCCGCGAACACCCCCCCTTCAAAAACTCAGGCTCAACAACTTCCAACAACCCCCCGCTCAACAACTTTGATCCGAACCCCCCGCTCAAGAACTCCTGTGCGCTGTGATCTGTGCGGTGTGATCGGTGCTGTGTGATGTGATCGGTGCGGTGTGATTGGTGCGCTGTGATCGGTGCGCTGTGATCGGTGCGCTGTGATTGGTGTGATCGGTGCGCTGTGATTGGTGTGATCTGTGCGGCGTGATCGGTGCGCTGTGATTGGTGTGATCGGTGCGCTGTGATCGGTGTGCTGTGATCGGTGCAGTGTGATGTGATCGGTGCAGTGTGATCGGTGCGGTGCGCTTTGATCGGTGTAGTGTGCTATGATCGGTGCGCTTTGATCGGTGCGGTGCGCTGTGATCGGTGCGCTGTGATCGGTGCGCTGTGATCGGTGCAGTGTGATCGGTGTGCTGTGATCGGTGCGTTGTGATCGGTGCAGTGTGATCGGTGTGCTTTGATCAGTGCGCTGTGATCGGTGCGGTGTGCTGTGATCGGTGTGCTGTGATCGGTGTGCTGTGATCGGTGCGCTGTGATCGGTTCGGTGTGATCTGTGCGGTGTGATCAGGGCGGTGTGATCGGTGCGGTGTGCTGTGATCGGTGCGCTGTGATCGGTGCGCTTTGATCGGTGCGCTGTGATCGGTGTGATCTGTGCGGTGTGATCGGTGCGCTTTGATCAGTGCGCTGTGATCGGTGTGATCTGTGCGGTGTGATCGGTGTGGTGTGATCAGGGCGGTGTGATCGGTGCGGTGCGCTGTGATCGGTGCGCTGTGATCGGTGCAGTGTGATCGGTGCGCTGTGATCGGTGCGCTGTGATCGGTGCAGTGTGATCGGTGCAGTGTGATCAGTGCGCTTTGATCGGTGCGCTTTGATCGGTGCGCTGTGATCGCTGCGTTGTGATCGGTGCGGTGTGATGTGATCGGTGCGCTGTGATCGGTGCGCTGTGATCGGTGCAGTGTGATCGGTGCGCTGTGATCGGTGCGCTGTGATCGGTGCGCTGTGATCGGTGCGCTGTGATCGGTGTGCTGTGATTGGTGCAGTGTGATCGGTGCGCTGTGCGGTGCAAATATATCTACATAACAAATCATTTAGTATATTTCCTGGAAGGAGGAGGGGAGGAGAGATTTGCATAGATAAGGGGCGTCAACTCCCTCTGACACTCCCGTTGCTATGAAAACCTGACCTGAAACCTATTACATTGCTTGTGCAGCACTGAGCATGTGCGAGATCAGCAAGGCTGAAATCCAGGAAGTCATACAGTCTGGCTTTATGGATGCCCACACTTAAGATGGCCACGGTCAATTCCTGTTTTATAAAGTATCTAAATGCTATAACAACCTAACAAAACGGACCTTAGTTTACAGACTAACTTTACTAAAATACATTAAGCTTGTGTATTACAGGGGTATTTATATTTAAAAAGTGAAATTGTGGCCGGAATTCCGCTTTAACCACTTGACCACTGGGCACTTAAACCCCCTTCCTAACCAGACCAATTTTCAGCTTTCGGTGCTCTCACAATTAGAATGACAATTACTCAGTCATACAACATTGTACCCATTTGAAATTGTTTTCCTTTTTTTTAACACAAATAGAGCTTTCTTTTGGTGGTATTTGATCACCTCTGGGTTTTTTATTTTTTGCGCTATAAAAGAAAAACGACTGAAAATTCTGTAAAAAAAAAAAAACTTGTTTCTGTCATATTAGCAGGTTATTTCTCACACACAGCATATGCATACCACAAATTACACTGCAAAACACATTCTGCTATTCCTCCCGAGTATGGCGATACTCCATGGGTGGGACTTTTACACAGCGTGGCCACATACAGAGGCCCAATATGCAGGGAGCGCCATCAGGCGTTCTGGAACACCCAGACCAATTCTGACATTTCTCTCCTACATGTAAAAATCATCATTTATTTGCTCGAAAATGACATAGAACCCCAAAACATTATATATGCTTTTTTAGCAAAGACCCTAGAGCAGGGGTGGCAAACACAAGGCCCGCGGGCCGAATCCGGCCCGCCAGGCCTTGTCATGTGGCCCGCGGAGTGGGCCCCGTCAGCAGGGGGGTTCTCTCTTATGCTGGTAACCAGCGAGGGGCCGAGCCGAGGACAGATAGGCCTGAGAGCCCCGGAAGTTGGGAGAATCTCTCAACCTCGGCCGCCTCCTCCTTGACCTCTCCCCCCGACCCGCCCCCCCCCCCCAAGAGGTGAGAAGCGACGGGCACAGCATCTCCCATGCTTCCAGAGCATGGACTTCCGCTTCGCAGTGAAATGTAGGCCCGGGGAACATGGTGACTGGGGACCCAGAGGACAAGCACGCTGCCAGGGAGCTGCTGGAAGCATCAAAGGAGACACGCTGCCATGGAAGGTAGGTCTTCTAGCAGTCTCTCTCGTTATCTCTCAGCCTCCCCCTCCTCCCCCTTTCCCTTGTCTCTGCGATCAATGTCTCAGTGAATACAAATCACCATTGCTGCAAAAAAAAAAAAAACACGATTGTACAAATATATAAATAAATAAGCAAACTAATTATTAATAAAATGTTCAATCACAGCCATGTTGTTTTTTGGATGTTTTTTTATTAATTGTTATATGGAATTCGTTTTTTTATTTATATATTTGCACAATTGTGTGTTCTTGCAGCACTGGTGATTTGGATTCACTACGCAGGAGTAGGGCTATCGTAGAATTATTAAATTTGATTAATTGTTTTATGAAATTTTCTGTACTTTATGTATTTGCTTTATTTGCACAATGAGCTTGAGGTTTCTTGCAGCACCGGTGGTTGGAACTCACTACCCAGTAGGTTATTTTATAATATTTCAGTTAATGGAAACTACACACGTCATATTCACACTATAATACTTGTTGCAGCACCATGCACTTTTTTTTTTTTAACCTTTTTGAATCTTTTCTATATATATATATATATATAGCTGCACAGTGCTGCAACAAGTATTATAGTGTGAATATGACGTGTAGCTCCCATTAACTGAAATATTATAAAATCTCACTCCTAATGCCAATGATGGCTAACCTATGTAGAAACCCCCATTTTCAGGCTGTCCGGTCGTGTTATTTCCTGTGTGAGCCAGTGGTGTATGCAGGGGAGAGGAAGGAGCACCAACAGTAATCTATATTTGATGACGAGCATGCTCTCCTCTCCCCTGCAGCCACCGCTGGCTCACACAGGGGATCATCTAACCAGACTGGAGCTAGCTGTAAATAGGTAAGTCTGCGAGTCAGGGGGGGAGCAAATTACCCCGGGCGCTGACAGCCCACGCTACGCCACTGGTGTGAGCGCAGATACAACCGGCCCTTTCAGCGCAACCAAACTGTTGATGCGGCCCCCGATGAATTTGAGTTTGCCACCCCTGCCCTAGAGAATACAATGGTGGCCGTTATAACTTTTTATCTTGCATGGTATTTTCGCAGACATTTTTTGAACACGTGTTTTTAAAAAAAAATGTTTGTGCTTAAAAAAAAAAAAAAAACAGTAAAGTTAGCCCAATTTTTTTTCATAATGTGAAAGATGAAGTTACGCCGAGTAAATAGATACCCAACATGTCACACTTCAAAATTGCGCACACTCGTGGAATGGTGTCAAACTTCGCTACTTAAAAATCCCCATAGGCAACGCTTTAATTACTTTTATTGGTTACATGTTTTTAGTTACAGAGGAGGTCTAGGCCCAAAACGATTGCCCTCGCTCTAACATTCGCAAAGATACGTCACATGTGTAGCTTGAACACCGTTTTCATATGTGGGCGGGACTTACGTATGCGTTCGCTTCTGCATGCAAGCACACAGGGACAGGGGTGCTTTAAAAAAAAAAAAAAAAAAATTATTGTTCATTTTACTTTATTTACTTGATTTTGACTCTTTTTTCCCCAAAAATATTTTTTTTTATTACTTTTATTCCTATTATAAGGAATGTAAACATCCCTTGTAATAGGAATATAGCATGACAGGTCCTCTTTACAGCGAGATATGGGGTCAATAAGACCCCACATCTCACCTCTAGGCTGGGAAGACTGAAAAAAAAATATCCTGGCTTCGATCGTAGTGGTGAGTCTGTAAAAGCCCTAGAGGGTGGCAGGAGGGGGGGGACGTATTGTGGAGTATTGGGGTATTGCGGAGTATCGTGCAGGGTATTGCAGAGTATTGGGGGTATTGCAGAGTATCGCGCAGGGTATTGCAGAGTATTGGGGTATTGCAGAGTATCGCGCAGGGTATTGCAGAGTATTGGGGTATTGCAGAGTATCGCGCAGGGTATTGGGATATTGCAGAGTATCGCGCAGGGTATTGCAGAGTATTTGGGTATTGCAGAGTATCGCGCAGGGTATTGCAGAGTATTGGGGTATTGCAGAGTATCGCGCAGGGTATTGCAGAGTATCGTGCAGGGTATTGCAGAGTATTGGGGTATTGCAGAGTATCCCGCAGGGTATTGGGGTATTGCAGAGTATCGCGCAGGGTATTGCAGGGTATTGCAGAGTATCGCGCAGGGTATTGCAGAGTATTGGGGTATTGCAGAGTATCGCGCAGGGTATTACAGAGTATTGGGGTATTGCAGAGTATTGGGGTATTGCAGAGTATCGCGCAGGGTATTGTAGAGTATTGGGGTATTGCAGAGTATCGCGCAGAGTATTGCAGGGTATTGGGGTATTGCAGAGTATCGCGCAGGGTATTGCAGAGTATTGGGGTATTGCAGAGTATCGCGCAGGGTATTGGGGTATTGCAGAGTATTGCGCAGGGTATTGCAGAGTATTGGGGTATTGCAGAGTATTGCGCAGGGTATTGCAGAGTATTGGGGTATTGCAGAGTATTGCGCAGGGATAGCTGAGCGGGGATGGATGGCTGGATCTGTGACTGCAGTTGTCACAGATCCAGCCCTCAGTGCTGCTGCTGCCACCCGCTCTCCCCCCCTCTCCTCTCACACTGTACCGATCGGTACAGAGAGGAGAAGGAGGAACTGGCGTCATCAAGTTTACAAGTGATCGCTCCGTCATTTGATTGAGCGATCACGTGGTAAACGGCCGCTATCAGCGGCAATCCGGGCGCGCGAGAACAGGATTCTGGGAGGACGTCCCAGGGACGTCGTCCCAAAGTAACTCCACCGCGCTGTAGCAGTGCCCACCACCACTCTTTGAACACCTCCTTATTTAAAAAAAGGTGTATACAAATATTTTTTCTTGGGGTCTTCAGTCCAGTTGCGTGACATCATGAATCCCTTTCCTCCTGTTCTGCCCTCACCGATTGGCAAGCCCTAAATGCTGCAGAGAGCATTATGGCATCCTCCTGGGGGGGGGGGGTCCATGTCCTCCTAGTGGGGTCTCCATGGCTTGGACAGTCAGGCAACAGTATGCAATTTGAAAAAAAAAGGATTTGTTGGTAGCAAATTGGCAAAAAGGACAGCTCAGAGCCTTTAAACCAAACAAAGCATTACTTTTTGTAGTTTGTGGGTTAGACATGATGATGTCATAGTGGCGATGGGCCAAGACACATCATAGCCCTCTTATAAAAAAAATAGGACCTTAAAAAAAAAGTCCTTAGGGGTATCTTGCAGCACCAGTGTTTTATTATTCCCAAACACAGCATACAGACACTATCAGAAGAAAGATCTTAATGTGTTACACCTGTAGTGCTTACTCCCAACATCAGACTTTATGAATTGGTGTAATGGGACAGGCAGGGCAAGGACAGATAACTGGTGGAATCTTTGCATACAATGATTCTTTGTACAGCATAGCCTACAGTGATCTTAAAATTAAGCTGTGCTTTACCCAAACAGGGTAAAGCAACAGGTTCACTTTAACTTAGCTCTCCTGCAGCACATATCTCCTTTTTAATAACTGGGAGTAAAGGTAAGGTAGAAGTCACTGGAACTGGAACTAAGACAGGGCTGTGGACTCCCTCCATGATTGTACGAATTGGAGTCACATGCTCCTCCATACCCAGAAGTATGGGGTATTTTCTTTAGCTCCCTACTACTGACCTTTGTACACTGCCCTACATGCTACTTACTGTACCTAGTTTGTTTGAAATGTTGGAAACTATGAAACTAGTTCCTTAAAGTAGTTCTAAGGGAAAAGGTTCTTTACCTTAATGCATTTTCTGCATTAAGGTAAAAAACCTTCCAATGTGTGTGCCCCCCAACACTTACCTGCCACCACTCTCGATCCAGCGCTGCTATGCTCTCCTCTCTTCCTGCATTTTCATGCTTTATAGTCATTGTCTCCTGCTGCTGTTAGTCAAAACCTGTGAGAAGGGAGTGGGGGTGGGGTTAAGCCACGCTGTGTTAGTCTATTGACATACACAGCCTAGCTGAAGAGAGCGCCCACACAAGTATCCTTATAGCAAGTGGCTTGCTATGGGGGGAATTAGAGAAGAAAAGTAGAGGATTTCATCAGCGAGGGACCCCAGAAGAGGAGGTTTGGTGTCACTCTGTGCAATACCATTGCACAGAGCAGGTAAGTATACAATGCTTATTATTCTAGCTCTACAATCGCTTTAAAAAACGGTATTCAACCAAAAAAGCAAACAGGTAATATATTGCAGCTTACCAATGCTTAGATAAAGTAGCTGTATTAGTTCTCTTTTTTTAGACTTTTTTTATTTTATTTTCACCTGATGATCTGACAGTAGTCAGGGTAGGGTAAGGCAGGACAGCAGCATTGTAAGTCTGGGTAGAAGGTAGTGTCAGGTGTACTAGCAAATGGACTTGGCTGTTGAATTAAAACAGAACTAACACCTATCATTTACAGCCAAGGAAGCTACCATCTTATCAGTGGCGGTGCGTCCATAGAGGGCACCGGAGCACTGCCCCCTCTGGCTCTCGCACCGCCACTGATTACAACAATTGCATACTGTTGCATGAATCTATGTATTGTTGCCGCTGCCGCCAACTATTCAGAGGGCCGGCCGGATGGTGAGCGCCGGCCATCTGAATAATGGCAGCTGGTTGGCTGTGTGGAAGTGCCTATCAGAGCCAGCGGCTCCGATAGGCTTTCCGAGTACAGCCCTCAGTCTGTATTTGGCTTCCAGATACTTATCTAAGGGACTTACGGGGGGTGTGTTCCTTGGATAAGACTGACAGGAGTCTCAGCCAATCAGGTTAACCGGTTCTGGTTACCGGTAACCTGATTGGCTGAAGCGTCATCGAGGGTGGGAGAAGACACCGAGGGACGTGGAAGGGGGATGGCCGACCCCAGAAAAGTTAAGTGCTGGGAGGGGCATTTTACAGGGCACAGCGGCAACAATTGGCACAGTGACAGTGGCAACAATGGGCACAGTGGCGACAATAGGCACAGTGGCAGTGGCATCAATTGGCACAGTGGCGACATTTGGCACAGTGGCATCAATTGGCACAGTGGCGACAATTAAAGAACACAGTGGCATCAATTGGCACAGTGGCAACAATTAAAGGGCACAGTGGTGACAATTAAAGGGCACAGTGGCGACAATTGATAAGCACAGTGGCTGCGTTTGATGGCATGGCACAGTGGCTGCGTTTGATGGCATGGCACAGTGGTGACAATTGATGGCACAGTGTCTGCGTTTGATGGCATGGCACAGTGACTGCGTTTGATGGCAAAACAATGATGATTCTCCTGCGCTCCGGTATTTCTTACTAGTGGGGGTCATACAGTTCAATTAAAAAGTATCTTCCAGAGTCTTGCAGCCCTCCTCAGAATCGTGGGAATTCAAAAGGAACTAAAAGAGAAAAGAGAATGGAGGGCGCACCGACCAAGTGTGATACTGTAACACGATTTTTATTAAAATACTAAAATCAATGATTATACTCACAAAATGAGTTAAAAAAACACGCCTTGAAAGACAGTTCAACAGTGCCAGCAGAACAGGACGGTTGCTTCAAGTCCAAAGGTATTTAACCGATATTGAAGCTAAGCTTACGCGTTTCGGGGGCGTACCCCTTTCCTCAGAGCCCTGGTGGTCTGCACTGCCCTGGCATGGCACAGTGGTGACAATTGATGGCACAGTGGCTGCATTTGATGGGCCCAGTGCCTACATTTGATGGGCCCAGTGGCTGCATTTGATGGGCACAATGGCTGCATTTGATGGGCACAGTGAGGCTGCAATTGTTTTTTTTTGTTTTGTTTTTTCATTTGCCCCCCCCCCCCCAATTTTGAGCACCAGCCACCACTGCATCTTATGGTTTGATTGGTGAAGAGTACGAGGAACTATGTCAGTTTTTCACAACATGCCTTAAATGTAACTGTTTTGGAAAACAGTTAAATCAATGGACTTGGTTCTGCTTTAAAGTCTAACTCCATCTAACACTTAATAAGCGGTTACAGCAGTAGTTTTTTTCCTTTTGAGATAAAGGTTTTACATAAATGAAAAAACAACTGATCATTGTAAGCAACCCTGTAAGTGTTAAATGGTTTGTCTGAATCCTCTAAGGCCCTGTACACACAATCAGACATGTCTGATGAAACTGGTCTGCAGACCAGTTTCATCGGACCAGTTCGATGGTGTGTACGGCCCATCAGATCGTTTTCCGTCAGACCAAAGTTTTAAAACATGCTTTAAAACCTGTCTGATGGACACCTGTCCGTTGGACAGATTCGAAGGTTAGTACACAAAAGCATCGGACCAAAAACCCGCGCATGCTCAGAATCAAGTCGACGCATGCTTGGAAGCAAGTTCAGAGTTGTCTGATGAAAACGGTCCGTCAGACAAGTTTCATCAGACCGGTCTGATCATGTGTACAAGGCCTTACTGCTACTTTTGCTGGAAAGCTTGGTCCATTAAAGAAAGTTAAACATTCCTGCCTGACTTACTGGCTGGATCAGCAGGTCGAAATAAAGAAGAAGAAGAAGAAAAAAAAACAACTAGAGAACTAAAGAACACAAAAGGAAATTTCATATCTAAGACCTTGTACAGACGAGTAAATCTATCTGTTCAAATCGGTCGGACCGACCGATTTGAACAGATCTGTCTGCTGGCATTTTGGTTTGCTCGCGTGTACACACGAGCAAACCAAAATCCCCGCCAGCAGACAGCGCGCTGACGTGGCGGTGACGTTGACGCCGCCACGTCACCGCACCAGGAAGTAAAACACTTCCGCGCATGCGTCAAAATCATTCGGCGCGTGTGCGAGAAGACATGTCTGCTGGTTAGCATACTAACCAGCAGACATGTCGGGCGGATGGGTTCCCAGCCGACAGATTTCAAAGCATGCTTTGAAATCTGTCGGGTGGCCAAATCCGTCTGTTTGCCCATACACACGATCGAATCTGTCTGCTGAAACGGTCTAGCAGACCGTTTCCAGCAGACAGATTTACTCGTGTGTACGAGGCCTAATGCCGCGTACACACGGTCGTTTTTTGCGATGAAAAAAAACGACGTTTTCTGTGAAGTAAAAAACGACGTTTTTGAAACGTCACTTTTCAAAGACAATTTTGCATACACACCATCGTTTTTTCACAAAAAGCAAGGTTACGTTCACCACTCTTTTCCATTGAAGCTCGCTTCATAACTAGCTTCTGGGCATGCGCGGGTTGAAAAACTTCGTTTTGAACGACGTTTTTGCTACACACGGTGACTTTTTGTGAAACAAAAAACGACGTTTTGAAAAACGACACAAAAAATTCAAGCATGTTGGAATTTTTTTTGGGTCGTTTTTTTGAAGACAAAAAACAAAGTTTTGCCCACACACGATCAATTTAAATGACGTTTTAAAAAACGTCGTTTTTTTTCATCGCAAAAAACGACCGTGTGTACGCGGCATAAGAATTTGTATACTGCAATATAATATTTTTGTTTTTTGGGCTTGATACATAAATCAAATCCGAGTGTTGCTTATTCCAAAGTACCAGACATCTGTCAGTATATGCCACAAGTGCACGCTAAGTATTCAGCTTGCTTACTCACATAAGACTGGGCAAAGATGGACAAAATGTGGATCTTTGGCAGTCTATGGGTAAAACTGCTATCATTTCTGATAAAAACTTCCAGCTTTATGTCTTTCCTATAATAATCACCTTGGCACCCTTCCCTATTTTTACCAGCCAGTTTGAATTTTTATCAGTGGGAGGCGAGTGGTGGCCAGCATTTCATTACATCAACAGGATAAAAAAAAAATAAGCCTGCTGCACAGATGTGTGTAATATTAAACCTACATAAATAACATTTAAAGCTGCACATAGAATAGAATGCATTAATATTGCACTGATGTTCTGAATTTAACAAAGCGTCAATGTTTCCTACAAGGCTTTAGGTGTTGCCTGGAGTTGACATTATTATACAGATAATACATACATAGGTGCTACCTGACAAGGTAGAATCCATCAAGGGCTGAACACTGCATTGTGTAAACGTGAGAAAATCAATCAACAGCCCCTACAAAACACACCTATCAACACTCATCGCACAAGCTTCCACCATAACATACACATCTCATTACTGCTAAACACACCATTCATCACTTTTCCATCTTCATTAGAGACATTGATGGTCACCAATACACCTTCCCTCCAGCATTCCATACCAATGACTAACATTCTTCTGTTACATCCCTCTCACTCTGCTCAATCTGATGCATGAATGGGATGGGAGGTCAACATAAAGCATAAGTGTGGAACAATACTCTTGAGTGAGATCTTGAAAACTAGGTGGCAGGTTGCTTTTGTGACATGTAGGGGCCTAGTTATAAATGTCCAAATTCTAATGTCCGATTTCTAAATTGGAGTTGAACAATAATTATGTCATATTTGTGAGATTCATTCATTCAGTTTTTTGCATCCACACCTTGTGGGACTGACTACCTCAGATCTGTCACATTTATGTACGGAAAAAAAAAATAGAAAAGAATGCAGACCGTTTTTCCATATTTTTTTTCAGTCCTAGACAGACTCAGTGGTAATCAGAGACACATCCATTTAGATCTGCCCATCTAAAGAATTACATGGAGCTTCATTCATCTGAAATGAACAACCATGTGAAAGGACCATATATAATAATAAAATGCTTTGCAGGTACAAATATTGTGCAAATTCTTAGTTTGTTTTAGAAAGCCACCACAGCCTGGGAAGAGAAAAGCCTGTGCTTTACAGACAGTCCTCGGGTTACAAACAAGATATCTACCTTAAAGTGGTTGTAAACCCACTTTTTTTTACTTTTACCTACAGGTAAGCCTATAATAAGGCTCACCTGTAGGTATAAAGAATATCTCCTAAACCTGTACGGTTTAGGAGATATTACCCCCACAATGCGCCGCTGATTGCAGCGGCGCATGCACAGGGGGAATCCACGGCGAAAGGACCGGCATCCGCCGGACCCTGGCCGGATTTAAATCTCCCGCGCGCACGCGCGGGAGTGACGTCATCACCGCTCCAGCCAATCACAGCGCTGGAGCGGCGATACCCGGAAGACACGCCGAGTCAAGATGAGATCTCGCTCGGCGTGCACCAGGTAAGTTCCCTACACCTCGTTCCGAGGTAAGTATTTCATAATGAGCCAATATGCAGTGCATATTAGCTCATTATGGCTTTTCCCTTGCAGGTCTAAAAAAAAAAAAAAATTACAACCGCTTTAATCAATGGCGGCCATAGTAATGAGATGATAAGTGCACTGGATCAGCTGTGCTCTTTCCGCTATGGACTTGATATATAGCGTGGGTCTTGACATGAACTCCACAGCACCGATGACGTCATGTATGACAAAACTATTAGGTGGAGTTTATGCTCAATCCTACCTTGCTAGTTCGATTGTGATCTGCAGATTGTTTTAATGCAGGAACCTTTTATCTATATATCTGACAAGCAAGACAGATTTTTGAGTATAGCCTCATATATAATTAAATAATAATTTAGTAAAAGAGTACCATCATCCAAAATGGAGTATAGAGCAGTTAAATCAAGTGAACACAAGGTGGCATTTGCTGATGCTGCCTACACCAGTGTGTGGTCACCTAGATGAGGGATTGGTTGGAATTTCTCAGTACTGATACCCTTGACACAGAAAGTATCGTAAAAATTATTTATTACATATAAAAATTATACAAACAATCTAAAAAACACAAGCCAACCCCAACAAAACACAACACGTTACTGCTAACGGGATGACCCCATGGAGTTTATGTTGCGGTGGAGTGTGGCAAAACTCCTCTACCGGTTTTGCGGGCTCAGACGCTTCTTCAGCCATGAAACCGGATGCCTCTTTCAGTGTCCAGCGGACACTCTTCAGTGAGGGAGTGATTAGTGCTCGCAATCCCACAGCACAAACTTCCAACAGGCATTCTTTAGTGAGCTCTGCAGACCAAAGTTCTGGGGTAAGAGATCCCCTGAGTTGATTAAAAATGGATCTCTAAAAGCAGGCCCCCAAGCTGGGACCTCAATAGATATTCAGCTGGAGTCAGGAGAGCTGTTGCAGATGGGGGTTAATAACACACGAAAAATTCTCCTGCGCTCTGGTGTTTTCCACTAAAGGGCAACGAAATCCAATTTTAAGGCAAAGTCTAAAATCTTGCAGCCCTCCTCAGAACCATGGGAATTCATTCAACTAAAAAAAGAAAAGACAAAGGAGGGCGCACCGATCTACTGCATTACTGTTTAAAGGATTTTATTAAATGAAATAAAACAATGAGTTAGGTTAGATTGCCATCCCCACCCAGAAGAGTGGATTTTCTACAACAGGGAGAAGAGGAGCACCCTGCTGCTCTAAATCTCAGACTATTTGTATGCTTCTCCACCTACTGGTCACAACTACCCAGGGATTGGCTGGAGTAAAAAAAAATCAGAAACCTCTAGAAGAAAGGGGAGAGCAATCAAACCTGCAGCCTGTGAAATTCAGAACAGACAAAAGCAATCAAAAGCTTTTCCACTACTTACAGGGGAGCCAATAAGAACTACATTTACCTAATATCCTAGCAACCGAACTAGGAGGGTGCTACAAATACAAGGCGATGGTGGTGGTGCTGAACAGGCAACCCCTGAACCCTTGTGGTCTGTGTGCAGTGGAGCAGCCATTTACATAGAACCTGAGCAGGAGCTGAGAGATTGCAGCTATCACTACAGTTGCACCATTTACTACAGTGATTGTCAGTTTCCACAATGGACGATTAGGTATGAGATATGGATACTTACATTGCTCTACTGTAGTGAGTGGAGTGGTGGCTGATTGTTTGTTCAGCTCATGATTCCTAGGCTGAGAGTTTGATTGCTTCCTCATGCCTCTCTCTGGAAGAAGATTTCAGAGCATAGGGAGGTTGATTCAAAAGATCAGCTCAATATTTATTATGCCCTGGCCATTTCTTGAAAGGGATCAACCATAAGGTGGTTGGGGAGGAGATAAATGTGCAGAAGCACTAAGCTGAGGGTTCTTTCCTTGTAAGGGGGGTTCCAATACTCCTGGGGCTGCTGCCCATAGGAAAAGGATCACTAAGACAAGAAACCACAAATCCATCAAAATTTCGAGGCAGACAGCTTAGAATACTTTGACTAAGGATCTTCTTCAGGCCTGGCCATTGTGTAGAGGAGCGAGAGAACCAGTTGCTAGTGACTGCCCTGTGATCAATAGCTGTAGGGCCTTAAATATTCTGACATCCTCAGCTACCTCCAAAAAACTGAGCTTTGTTATCACTGCTGATGAATTGGAGCATCCCGTAACCCTAAACCCCTCTCCTATTAAAGGGGTGTTCCAGCCAAAAATTGTGTTTATTAAAAGTCAGCAGCTACAAAAAGTGTAGCTGCTGGCTTTTAATAAACATTCACTTACCTGCTCCTGCGTTCTAGCGACACGCCGACCGGGGCTCCGCTCCTCTCCCCCCCCCTCCTCAGCCGGCGTCTCCATCCCGACTGTGGGCACCCAGCCGTGACAGCCTTCGGCTTCACGGCCGGGCACCCACTGCGCATGCGCGAGCCGCACTGCGCATGCGCGCGTGGAGCGGCTCGCCGCTGATTGGAGAGGCGATCGCATGGGACCTGTCATGTGTCCCATGTGATCGCCTACAGGGAGGGGCTGGTGTAGGCGATTAAGCTTAATCGCCTAACCAGCCCCTCGGCGGAAGCAGGAAGTGGGACAGGAAGTCCCACTCCTACTGAAGCCCCCACTCCCCCCCCAAAAAAATTACATGCCAAATGTGGCATGTAAGGGGGAGGGGATTAAACAAAAGTTATTTTTTAGGGTGGAACTCCTCTTTAAGTTTCTTGAGCAATAAATCCTAAAAAGCGATCCCCTGAAATGAGCTTTAATTGTCGGTATGCTTAGGTGACTGGTGGCCTCTGTAATACTTAGGGAGAACCCTGTCTGTTGCCAGCAGACCCTTGAGGGAATAGCAATGTGTATGAATGCAATGCAAATAATTTCTGGAGTTTGGCTTTAATAATTAATTAAATGTATTTTGTAAGAACCTGAATTTGACCTGGTATCAGCCTCTTGAAGCAGCACAAATAACTAATTAGTTTTACTTCAGTGTAAGGAGTAAACCGATTGTAAAGGAAAATGGGAGACAAAGGAGATCATTTACTATAGCGCTGTGTGATAATTACTGTGAATTAGCACTAAAACGGTATTCACAATAGTGCTGGTGCAAAAAATACTTTCAAAAACAAATTTACTATAGCTCCTTGAAAACAAATAGCACCCAAACCATGACTCTTGTTATAACCACGACTATTGCACATGGAAATAATGTTTAGCGCATAATATAATTGCCTAAATGGTAATGAAATATGCGGTATATTGTTTAAAGATATGCTTTTAAACTGTGTGAAAACGTGATTTCTACACTGGAATATCTTTAAAAGTCTGAGAAGGGATACAATTCTCTGGCTTTTTACAGCTAGGTGCCAACACAACTGAGCATGCTCAGACCTGCAATGTCAGTGAACCAATTCTGCGGACTTTGATCCCGCGCGCATGCGCAGTAGAATGGCGCGGCCACGCGTCTCTATTCAGCGCATGCGCACGCACGTGCGCGGGCACGGTACGGCGGCGCGGCGCGTGCGGGAGCGCGCACGCGGCGCGAACACACGCGATCCCGTCGGAGCCAATCACAGGGCTCACCGCCCTATTTAAACCTGCCTCTGACACATGGCAGGTTGCTGGTTTGTCATCAGCTCCTGTATGTGTCTCACTGCTGTGAACCTGTTTGTCCTGAACCTTCTGGCTTACCTGTTTGGATCCCTGATCTCGACCTGCCTTGGACTTTGCTGACCTCTCCAATCCTTGACCCCGGCTTGCACCCCTGGACTCTGCTGACCTCTCCAATCCTTGACCCCGGCTTGCATCCTTGGACTTCCGCTGACCTCTCCGATCCTTTGACCCTGGCTTGCACTACTGGACTTCCGTTGATCTCTCTGACCCTTGGCCCACAGCCAGTACCTTGAACTTGTTTTGCCTATTTGGTCCCCTGTTCCTGTTTGTTTCACGGACTGTCTCCTCAGCCTGTCTGCAGATCCTGTGTCCCGGATATCATACTCATCCACCAAGCATCTCCAGGGTCTTCCGGTGCCTTCCTTGATCTACGCCTTGACTCAGTTTCCTGTTTCCGGTAACGGTGCCTCCTGGTGCTGTCACCCCTCTGTTTCCACCACCAGAGGGCGGTCAGCACTGGTTCGCAAGGGTGAGCCGTCCGCAGCATTTCGGCCTCGGTAAGTTCCTTAGACTCTGACATGCAAACAGCTCTCATTTTAACTCCCATGGATTTTTTACAAAGAGTTATAGTAAATAATACCAAAATGAGCGCTGGGTTAAAAGGCATTTTACGGGAGTGAAAATGGTAATTATGTAGCCAAATGCCTACATTGATTCTAATGGTACAATTGTAACTTCCCCAAATAAATACTTTTCAGAGATGAAACGTATCTTTCTCTCAAATAAATTGTCTTTGCAACAATGTTGCTTATCTATTTAATTTTTTTTTTTTTTTTTTTTTTTTTAGTTCATTCTGATTTTATTATGTTATAACAATACATTATAGAATATAATACAGACATTGATGTGTTCAGATAAGTAATATAGTTATTTCATCTAATCAATTTCTGATATATTTTTGTTTCCATATATTGTTCAAAAAGACTATACAAAACCGGACTGGACAAGACAAGACTAGACATGACAAGACAGGTCAAGACAAACAAAACTGGACTAGACAAGACAAGACAAGACAAGTTAGACAACATACCCAAATACAAAAAAAAAAAAATATATATATACAAAAATACAAAAAAAAAAAAAAAAAAAAATTAGGGCAAGGTTAACCACTTCCATACCAGGCACTTACGCACCTTCCCGCCCAAGCCAATTTTCAGCTTTCAGCACTGTCGCAATTTGAATGACAATTGCGCGGTCATGCTACACTGCACCCAAACAAAATTGGCGTCCTTTTTTCCCCACAAATAGAGCTTTCTTTTGGTGGTATTTGATCACCTCTGCGTTTTTTTTTTTTTGTGCAACAACTAAAAATAGAGCGAAGATTTTGAAAAAAAAATAAAGTTTTTATTTTTTTCTGTTAATTTTTTTGTAAATGAGTATGTTTTCTCTTTCAATTATGGGCACTGATATGGTGGCACTGATGGGCACCGATGAGGTAGTTCTGATGGGCACCGATTAGGTAGCACTGATGGGCACTGATAGGCGGCGCTGGTATTGGGCACTGATGGGCACTCATGGGCGGCACTGATGGGCACTCATGGGCGGCACTGATGGGCACTCATGGGCGGCACTGATGGGCACTCATAGGCAGCACTGGGCACTCATAGGCGGCACAGGTGGGCACTCATAGGCGGCACAGGTGGGCACTCATAGGCGGCACAGGTGGGCACTCATAGGCGGCACAGGTGGGCACTGATAGGCGGCACAGGTGGGCACTGATAGGCGGCACAGGTGGGCACTGATAGGTGGCACAGGTGGGCACTGGTAGGTGGGCACTGGGCATGGATTGGCACTGTGGGGTGGCACTGACAGACACTGGGGTGGCACTGATGATCACTGAGGGGTGGCACTGATGGATCAATGTTGCCAATCAGTGCCCATGTGTGGGCACTGATTGGCATCATTTTTTTTACTGCCACCCCTTTTTTTTTTGTCTTTTTTTTTTTTTTGTCTTTTTTTTTTTGTCATATTCTTGTGTCTTTTTTTTTTTTTCCTGGTGGTCTAGTGTGGCGATCCGAGGGGGGGCTGCGCTGATAAACAATCAGCGCGAACCCCCCCTGTCAGGAGAGCCGCTGATCGGCTCTCCTCTACATGCGTCTGTCAGACGCGAGTGAGGAAGAGCCGTCGGCGGCTCTTCCTGTTTACATCGTGATCAGCCGTGATTGGACACGGCTGATCACGTGGTAACGAGGCTCCGCCGGAGACTCGTTACCGAGATCGGAGGTGCAGGGTGTCAGACTGACACCCCGCATCACCGATCGCCGCGCTGCGCGCCCGCACGGGCGCGTGCGGCATGAAATCGTGCAGGCCGTTTGAGAACGGCCTGTCACGATTTCATAACCACTTCCCTGCCGTAAATCGGCTATTGGCCGGGCGGGAAGTGGTTAAGGATTGGTAGCAACAACCCCCACCACTCACCACTAATTTGTTCTGTTCCTACAAGTAATTTCTAAATTCTTGTTGTTTCTCTATATACTCTCCAGTGGACCCAAGTCTGAAGGTGTTCCTCATATGTATCCAATTCAAGTGCTAAAAGTGATTCCATCTTTTCTATACCATCCATTTCACTGGCCCATTCCTTAACTGATGGAGTTTGTATTGAGCGCCAGTGCCGTGGTATAACTAATCTTGCTGCTGTCAACCAGTGTCTCAAAAGACCCCTTTTAATATTCTTATATGATCCTGGTAGTATTGATAGCAAAGTGATTTGTGGTATATTTAATATTGGTTCCCCAGTAACTAAAGTGTATAGCTGCATAATTTTTTCCCAGAAATTTAAGATTGGGGGACATTCCCACCAAATGTGTAGCAATGAACCTTTAAATATATGGCATCGCCAACATATGTCTGATTTATCTGGGTATATACGCTTTAATGATATTGGGCTCCAATACCACCTGGAAAGAAGTTTGTAATTTGTCTCTTGTGCTTTAATTGTTAGCGACATACAATGTGTTAAATTAAATGCTTTCTTCCACTCTGCATCTTCAATTTGAACATTTAACTCATTCGCCCATTTCCTTATGTATTCAGGAAGTTCAGGGTGTTTTTTTTATAGCTAATATCTTATAGATTGAAGATAAGACATGTTTTGGTTTTGAGTCTTGTAGCAATAGAAGTTCAAACTGAGTTGTGTCTCTATACAAAAATGTATTTGAGGGAAGAGAGGACAAGAAAGATAATAGTTGCCGATATTCCAACCATTGCGTAAGTGAGGGCTTCGATGTAAAGATTAGGTTTAGTATAGGTGGAAATGCTGCCTGGCAAGTAATCTGGCACACTCTACGATGAGATTCTTTGTTCCAAATGAGGAAATCTTTACGTTTTAAAGCCGGCGGAAATCGTGGGTTACCAAATAAAGGTGTCATAGGTCCCACTAATGAGGAAAGTTCTAATTGTAGAATTGTTTTGGTCCAAATTTTTAATAGGTGGGATGTTAGGGAGGGCATAGTAGAAGATAAATCTCGATAGATATCACTATTCTCAAGGTCTAACCAAGGGAGGGCGGTAAGATCAAATTGATTTAGCCATTGCTCTATTAGTACCCATTGTTTAGTATTGGAGGAGTGGAACCAGTTCACTATCCTTGTTAATACTGCCGCTACATAATAATGGTAAAGATCAGGTGCACCCGCTCCTCCGTTCACTTTGGGTAGTGATAGTAATTTCTTTTTCAATCTATGTTTTTTATGGCCCCAAATAAATTTTGTAAAGGCCGACTGTAGAGTAGAAAAATAAGATCTAGGGATAGAGACAGGCATGGTTTGGAAGAGATACAAAAACCGCGGTATTATATCCATTTTTAGAATATTAATCCTCCCAAACCACGAATATTGATTGTGATCATATTTTTTTAAATCCTGTAAGGTTCGTTGCATAAGAGGAATATAATTTGTTAGATATAAATGGTTCAGGTCAGAGGGGATAAAAATACCTAAATATTTTAATACCGAAGAACAGATTTTGAGTGGAAAACTATTTTTCAATACCGCCACTTGTTGTGGACTGAGTGACACATTGAGAATAACTGATTTTGATATATTTACTTTAAAGTTACTAAGGGTCCCAAAACGTTTAAATTCTGATAAAATAGCCGGTATGGAAACCTGTGGATTAGTGACATATAGCAATAGATCGTCAGCAAACAAGGCTAATTTTATTTCCGTTTGGTTTATCTGTATGCCCCCAATCAAAGGGTTCTGTCTAATTGCTATTGCTAGATGCTCCATTACCAGGACATAAAGTAAAGGTGATAGTGGGCATCCTTGTCGGGTACCATTTTGTATGGTGAAACTTGTTGATATTTAATTTTTAAGAATGCTAAAATGTGTAATGTTTTGATAAAAAATATTTTTCTTTGTCATTTGTTGCTCTCCATCATACCAAAATCTTTACCCAAACTCACACAGGTGTCTTTAGAAACCAAACAATAGCAATGCTGATGCAAATTTTAAATGAGTGTCAATTTTGTGTTTTTATTATTTCCAAATAATCATAATTTGAGCCCAAAAAATGTGATATGTGTACCAACATCAGAAATAAAAATGGCATTTCCTAAATTCAGAGGGTAACATCACTATTCTACACTCACACACCAAGAACCACCAAATATCACAGAATAATTCAAGAAGAAAAAGTTGATTGTTTTTTGCTTTGTTTGACTTTTGCGGACTTGAAATCATTTTTTTATAAATGCAAACAATTCATACCCCTCCAAATCTGTATTAAATCTAGTTGCATACAAAAGTATTTGGTTGTGCAAGTGCTTGAGTAGAAAGTTTAATGGGGGAGGGGAAAGAAAAGCCCCCAAAAAAAAAACAAAAAAAAAAAATCCCTGCTCCAAAGCTGAAATTCAGGGTTTTACTAATAATTTTGTGGACTAGGTAAGCCATGAATGTTCAACTAAATGTGAATTCTTTCTAAGCACCAAGTGGGTCTGGTATGGACTTTAAGGGGAACCCCACAGCAAACTTTTTTTTAAATTGACATGTGGTTTCCCCCCCCCCCCCCCAAATCCATACCAGACTCTTATCCAAGCATGCAGCCTGGAGGTCAGGAAAAGGGGGGGGGAGCAAGGGCTCCCTTCTGAACCATACCAGGCCAAATGCCCTGAACGATACCAGGTCACATGCCCAGAACATGGGGATGGTTCTTTGGAGCCTCAAAGCACATTCCCTCCATGTTGATGGGGACAAGAACCTTGTCTCAGCAACCCTAGCCATTGGTCATCGAGGTCTACGGGCAGGGGGCTTATCATAATCTGGAAGCCCCCTTTAACAAGGGGCCCCCCAGATCCTGGGCCCCAGATGCTGCAGCTTGCCAATCTGGAGAGGAAGAAGTGGGGAAGGAGAAGACCGGAGGAAAAAGCGGCAAAGGAGAAGCTGGAGGAAGAAGTGGGGAAGGAGAAGACCAGGGGAAAAAGCGGCAAAGGAGAAGCTCGAGGAAGAAGTGGGGAAGGAGAAGACCGAAGGAAGAAGCAGGGAAGAAGACATTTTAATAGAGGAATTGTCAAAAAATGGCCTTTGTCACATTTTTTGGGTGAATATGTAGGGGTACGATTTTAAATAAAAAAATTGAGATTTCCTTTAGAAATGTAATTTTGCTGCAGGACTGTTCCACATATCACCCAGATGCGGTACTTTACAGGCAGACTAAGGGAACCCCCCAGGCAGGATATTTAAAAGGAATTTTTCATTTTTATTGTTTCACTTTAAGCATTATTAAAATCACTGCTCCTGAAAAAATGATCTTTTTTTTATTATTGATGCATGTTCTCCAGGGCAGTACACAAAATGGGCAATTTAGTTTTTTCCTGTTCAGTTCCCATAGACTTTAATTGGGGTTTGCAATTGGCACCTGCAAATCCAAATTTACAAAGGCATGTTCGGCGCTAATAGCGCGCTGTGGGAATCGCACATTCCCTCACTTGAACTTTTAATGGCTTAATTAGGCGCTATTTATATGCAATGCGCGATTGCATATTCACGCTATATTAAATGACCCCAGAGAGTTCAGATTTGCAGTCTGCTACTTCTTTCAGTATCCAGCAACAGGGTGAGAATGGGAAGGAGACCTGTCAGCATTGCAGAACCGCAGCATAGAAAAATCAGGTCCTCTCTCCTGCCAGACATTGCTTGTTTAGCAGAGCAGTGCATCTCTCAGACCTGGATGGACAGAAATACAAAGCCATTTGGCAGGTAAAACAGTTCCATTATATATACTGTATATATGTTTTGTGTATTTAGCAGTTTGTCTAAAAGTTCAGCTTTAAAAAAAGAATCACGCTCCATCGAAAAATATGCTAATTGAAGTCCATTGAAAAATATGCCAATTGAAGTCCTAGACAGGATTCATTTCCTTCCCATAAAGAAGCAACTAATAGAAACTACCAGGGAGTACAATGTTTTATCAGACCAATTTTCTAAAGTTACCCTTTAAGCAGATCTCAAAAACAATAATTCATGCCAGAGGAAAACTTCTCCCTGTAACCAAAGCTGTACGAAATAACATATACAAATCAGGTACCATCTTAAACTCATCACAACCATACTAGGCCATATGTTTGTTATCAAAAGTTTGGAAGAAGGCACAACCCTGCTGAGCAAATGGGATTTAATCCCAGAAGCAGAAAGCAGCACTCATAAAAACCCCTGGCCACGTTACACAGGACTGGCATCAGGACGCTGCCAAAGATTAAGACCGGCATATGAGGTCCTAAAACATTTTCATTACTGCTTTTTGTCATGTGAAACAGCCATTAAACCATCTTTCTTGTGCTTCACCATTTTGGAAAAAAACAGCACTTTGGTACCCATGGTAACTGATTGTTTCAAGGAGCGCTTGGAGAAATGTGTAAAGAGTCTTTTTTTTTTTTAATTCTAGTTGACTGGCTGTCATGCTAATTCAATGTAACCAACACCTTTTAAACCATTAATTTAAAACAAGTATTCAGATCAGGTAGACCAGAACTTCATACAAGGCTCCCCTAGGGCTCTATTTCCATCAGCAGTGTGTTTCAGCCAAAATGGTCGGTCTCATTCTACCTCTATCTGCTTCCCATACAACAGTAAAGTCTACATAACCATCTGAGCCAGGCATTACAATAAACCTTATTGTAGATGAATTGACACACGTTCTACCATTAAGTCCCTAGGTGGAATGAAACTCATCAGAGCCGAGGAGCTGTTGGTGTCTCTGTTTTTATTGATGTACAATGTTAGTTAAATCGACTGGTTCACACGAATGCTGAAACTGTACTGTTGCATTGGAAGCTATTCAGATCAGGTGACTTCACGTTCTACATGTTTGGTCTAGGTTAGTTTCTCCAAACATATGATAGCCACAAACAGCAAGGCAGCTAAACATTTTTAGGAGCTTAGCAATAAGCTCCATACTTCTTTCAACTAGTCCATCTTGCTGTTTTATTTTGTCAGGGTTATCCTATGAGTTTTATTCTCCTCAGGAGACAACCTGGTCATAAGACAGGAGAACTATGCTTTTTGTTACCTCAGGTTTACACATCCTCTTTAGTGGAAACAGAAATTGCAGCTATTATATAGCACACTAAGGGCTAATGTTGATGGGCTTTTGGTTGGTTTTGAATTCTTATACAAGACTATGAAAAACTTGCTTGAAGTATGTCAAACACAAGTCAGAAGGAAATCAACAGCAAGTCAAATGTACTTGTCAATGAATCCTAAATGATCACAGAAGGATCTCAAACTGATGCATTTGACACAAGCCCAATGACACAAAGTCATACAAAACATGGGCTCTCTTGAAAATTAGGGTTCAGCATCCTTTGGACGCTATGGTTTATAAAACTGTACAACAGAATGACAAGGTTGTGTAGCGCCCTGCTCCTGATGACCAGGTGCTATGTTTAAATTTAGTGGGTTTCTGAGCTGATAATTAGCTCAGATTTTGTTAATTAAGGCTTAATCAGCCTCAGTTCCGGCTTTGGCTGTGTTTGGAGGGATTTCTCGTTGTTTGCCTATGGGTGGCATTGCCACCATAGGCCAATGTTGGAACCCAATGTTGGAACAGCTGAGCATGCTGGGGAAGGATACTTAAGGGGCAGACGCAATTTCTTGGGGCCCTTTTCAGCCTCGTGGCCCTCCTGGCGCGAGGTATGTGCTGTATGATTTTTGGCCTTGGGGCCATGTTGGCCTGAGGCTGCGTTCCTACCAGGTAGGCCCAGTTGTCCTGACTGGGGCCTACATTTTGAAAGGTGATCCTGTGCTGTCTGTCCTGCGGGAGGAAACCACTCAATGGAGGAAACCTGGGGAGGACCTGTCCCGAAAAGGACTGATCGGAAGGCTGGTACTTTGGGAGAGGCCTGGTAACTTTATTGGAGGATGCTCCTTAGTCTACAAAACCTTACAGTGTGCCTAGTTGGCTTAAAGGCTCTAAGACTGTAAAGCTGGATATCCGGGTACAAAATCCTGTGGCAGAGGATTCCGGACTTTTAATATTTGCTTGCAACCAGTCTGTGGCAGAGACTGTTACCAATCATTGTTCGTGCTTCACTCCGGCTGCTAGGCCAGGTGAGAGGGGTCTATCAGGGTGAGCAATACCCACTCGAGAGGAAGTGGTGTGACTAAATTAGAACTTAGAAGTTTTCCCCAGTGATCTGTACTATGCACCTGAACCTTCCCCTGTTCCTCCATCCTTCTACTTTCTTGCAAGTTATGAGAAAAATAAAACTTAACAGCTAAAGGTTTTACAACTTGTGTGGACATTGGAGCTATTTACAGACTTTCTTCCCCTAGACAACGAATGTTGAGGTAACGCGCAAGGTCCAAATCTAATCCAGCAGCTTACCATCCATTTATAAGAGCAGTTTTTAGAGGCTCTGGGCCAGATTCAGAGAGCCATTACGCCTGTCTAACTGGTGTTAGACTGGAGTAAATTCAAATTACGCACGTTTTTTAGCTAGTCGAAAACCTTAAACCATGAATAGACGGCTGCAGGCTTCAATTCGACTGGATTACGTGTTCATACGCCTTCGGATCTACGCTGCAATAAAATTGCGGCCACTGGGTGGACTTCCCGTCGTTTTCCGCGTCGGGGTATGAAAATGAGCTTTTGCCGGCGATCCCCGAAATTACGATCTTCAATCGCAATCTCTTACGGCACCTTTAGTCATCTTTTATTTGCGTAACACTATACCAGCTTTTTGCTGCTCTAATATTAGACAGCCCATGTTAAGTATGGCCGTCGTTCCCGCGTCGAATTTCTAAGTTTTCCGACGTCTTTTATTATTTTTTACGTAAGTCGTCCGGGAATAGGAATGTTCGTAAACGACGCTACTCAAACAACGAATGACGTAACAACGTTATTTCGCGCAATGCACGGCGGGAAATTTCTGAACGGAGCATGCGCAGTTCGATCGCCGCGGGGACGCGCTTAATTTAAATGCTTCACGCCCCCTAATCGCGTATTTCGATTACGCGGCGAGAAATAGACTACGCCGCCGTAGCGTACGGGCAAAAATCTACCAGGATTCGGTGTAGAGCCTGGTAAAATACGGCAGCGTAGAGTATTTCGATTACGCAGCGCAATATTAAGTGTATGTGAATCTGGCCCTCTGTCTCTAAACCATGATATTAAATTCTTTCAAGGATCCAAGTTTGAAAATCTATAACTCCCAAATTTCAAATCAAATTAAAAAAACTCTCCACATACAGTATATACACAGTCAATGCTCCAGCAAAGAAGAGAGGAGTTATAGTAGTTAGAAATTCAATTTGAAAGTATTTGAGCACAGATATTTTGAAATCCAAAGTTATGTCTTGTAATATAAACTCTGCTTAAAGTGGACCATTCATTAGGTTTATAAATCTGTATGAATGAACTCCTGATTTGTCTCAAATACATCAATACTATGGGCCAGATTCAGGTAGATGAGAGCATCTTTGCTCTGGAGTAACGTTTCTCATTTACGTTACGCTGCAGAAATTTTAGGAGCAAGTACTGTTATTCATGAAGCACTTGCTCCTAAAGTTGCGGCAGCGCATCGCAAATGAGACAGCGGAATTCAAATTGGGCGGGTACGGGGCGTGTAGTATTCAAACTACGCGCGATCCCGCGGCGAACGTACTGCGCATGCGTCGAGTGTCAATGCACCCCAGTGCGCATGCTCCAAGTTCTGTCAGTGAACGTCAATGACGTCACGTCCCCATTCATGAATGTTTTACGCAAACGACGCGATTTGTTTTTTTTCCGACGCGATGACGACGCCTATACCTAACATAGGATATTCCACTAGGGGGCTGCTTTATCTTTACGCCGCGTATCGCTTCCGGAAACGTCGTAAAGTCACTGCGTCGCGCACGAAAACGATCGTGAATTTCCGACTCCCGCTGATTAACATATTTTTTCAGCGTTAATCAGCGGGAACGCCCCCGGCGCCATTTTTAAGTTGAAGTAATGATGCGATGGCGAAATTCAATTACGCCGATCGCATCGGAACTCCAACCCGGCGTTTCTTGTTTTCTGGTTATAGAAAACAGAAACGCCGGCTTAAAGTGACAGTTAGGCTGACGGATCACTGGATCCGCCAGCCTAACTGTTCATGAATCTGGCCCTATAACTTTAAAAAAAACACGTTTATCAGTAAAAAGAAGATGAAGGCATTGTCGGGGGAAATACTGTGATCTCTGTAAGAGGTTATACAAACCTGTAATGCCGCGTACACACGATCATTTTTCGGCGTGAAAAAAACGTTGTGTTTCAGCATGTCCTAAAAACTAAGTTTTTCCAACTTCATCATTAAAAACGATGTTGCCCACACACCATCGTTTTTGAAAAATGATGAACAAAGCGCGGTGACGTACAACACGTACGACGGCACGTCGTTCTATTCGCCTTTGGGCTGCTTTTAGCTGATTCCTTATTAGTAAAAGACGATTCGCGCTTTTTTGTCTGTTACAGCGTGATGAATGTGCTTACTCCATTATGAATGGTAGTTTTACCAGAACGAGCGCTCCCTTCTCATAACTTGCTTCTGAGCATGCGCGGGTTTAAAGCGTCGTTTTAGCCCACAACCCGAAAAACATTTTTAAAACGACGTGAACAAATGCAGCATGTTCGATTTTTTTTTTGTAATTTTTAAGAAGATGAAAAACGATGTGAAGCCCACACACAATCATTTTAAATGAAGTTTTTAAAAACGTTGTTTTTTTTCATGCCGAAAAAACGATCTTGTGTACGCTGCATTAGGCCTTGTTTCCACTTATGGTTGGGGGTAAAAGAGTACGATTTGCACAGACAGTTATGCTTGGCCTACATATAGCAGACTTTTTTTCAGGTGATTTTAGCAGTGACTGTCTGTTCTCACTGTTACAACACTGTTCTACCATTGGCTAATTTCTGTCAAGCTCTCATAAGACTTAAGAAACTGCAGGTGATATAGCAGTATAAAAATGCCCAACAGGACATTTTTAATGAGGGAGAATAAAAAGACTACAAGGAGGTGTTTAACATGAGGAATTAACCACTTGCTTACTGGGCACATATACCCCCTTACTGCCCAGGCGAAATTTCAGCTTTTGGCACTATCACGCTTTGAATGAAAATTGCGCGGTCGTGCGACGTAGCTCCCAAACAAAATTAACATCCTTTTTTCCCACAAATAGAGCTTTCTTTTGGTGGTGTTTGATCACCTCTGCGGTTTTTATTTTTTGTGCTATAAACAAAAAAAGTGTGACAATTTTGAAAGAAACACAATATTTTTTATTTTTTGCTATAATAAATATCCCAATTGTTGTTTTTTTTAAATCTTTTTCTCAATTTAGGTCGATACGTATTCTTATACATATTTTTGGTAAAAAAAAATAAAATAAAAATTGCAATAAGCGTATAGTGATTGGTTTGCGCAAAAGTTATAGCGGCTACAAAATAGGGGATATAATTCTGAATTTGTTTTTACTAGTAATGGCGGTTATCTGTGATTTTTGTCAGGACTGCGATATTATGGTTGACACATCGGACACTTTTGACACATTTTTGGGACCAATCACATTTATACAGCAATTAGTGCTATAAATATGCACTGATACTGTATAAATGTGACTGGCAGGGAAGGGGTTAACACTAGGGGGCGAGGAAAGGGTTAAATTTGTTCCCTGGGAGTGATTTTTACTGTGGGGGGAGGGGACTGACTGGGGGAGGTGACTGATCTGTGTCCCTATGTACAAGGGACACAGCATCGGTCTCCTCTTCCTGACAGGACATGGATCTCTGTTTTTACACACAGAGATCCACATCCTTGGCTGTGTACCGGACGATCGCGGGTACCTGGCGGACATCGCGGCCACCAGGCACGCACAACGGCATCTTAGTGACACACTGGGCACGCACGCGCCGCCGGTATCGCTCTCACGCCCCCCAGTGGCCGGAGGAGCCAAAGCCATAAAAAGACGGCCACCCGGCATTGTAGAGCCACCTTGTGGCCATCTTTTTACAATGGCCCGGGTCTGAAAAAGTTAAGAAACAACAGATGACACAGCAGTATAAAATTGGCCAGCAGCAGGACAATTTGAATGAACAAGGTTACACCAAAATTTACCAGAGACAAAATAGTCTATAAATTTGGGTTCATGCAAATTAAAGTTTTGTGTTACAGAAGTACATCAGATATGCTTGTGTGGGTACAGGCCATCGTAAAGAAGCATTGTTGATTACTAGAGTATGGTCCTGTACAGCCATGGTAGGCTGTATGTTGCAAGCGTAGGAAAGTGCTGAAATCCTTACGCTAGACCTATTTTATATGCCTATAAATCCATATGCATATAAATACATGTGCACAAACCCCCTGGGGCCGCAGACTCCGGCTCTGTCACCGGCCGTAGCCGCATGATGTCACTCCTGCGCATGTGCATGGGAGCCACCAGTCATGCCACACACTGGGAAAGAAGCAGCCGATTACATTATCAGAGTACTACAAGGCAAATATCTCCTAAACGGCGCACGTTTAGGAGATATTTTTAGTACATCTAGGTAAGCCTTATTATAGGCGTACCTATACGTAAAAATAGCTCGGGGGGGGGGGGTTTACAACCACTTTAAGATACTGCACTTTATACAGTAGTGTAAACTTGACCATCAGGCAACCACTTTTAATCTGGGATAATAGGTCTAACTGGTGTATGCCTAACCTTTTATTTTATCTATAGGGATGTGAGGGGGGGGGGAGTGTGTGTGGAGTGAATGTGAGTGGTGTAATGTGAGGTGGTTTAGGTGTGCACTGTTCTTGCACTTAGTTTTTTCATTTCCACTAATACAGTGGCATGTTGCAAACAAAAGACCGCCTAAAAAACAGATGGTTATAATAACTGAATGGTTCACTTTAATAAAAAATCTCTCAAGCTTTGTACACACGCTCGGTGTACTCGGCAAGAACCAGCAAGAAAACTGCTGGCAGAGCTTTCTTGCCGAGTATACCGAGCGTGTGTACGAGGCTTTCAAGTTTCTCGACAAAAAAACTGCCCAGAATCTAGATGAGAAAAAATAGAGAACATGTTCTCTATTTTTCTCGTCGCTCGGGTTTCTCTGCAGTTTTCCTGCCGAGAAACCCGAGCGTGTGTATATTTACCTGTCGCCGTGGAAACCTGTGCATGCTCGAAATGACTTTGATGCATGCGCGGTAGCTTCCTAAACATAGATAGGGTGCAGGAAGATGGCGGCGACGGCATTGAATGTGACGAGCGCATGCTCGTTGTACACGATGACATCACTGCGTTCTTGCCTTTCAAGAGAACCGTGGTTCTTTTGAAAGGAGAGTCTGTACACTCAGGCGGCAAGAGATTCTTGCCAAGAATCTCGTCAGGGAAAACAAGGTTTTTTTCCTGACGAGATTCTTGCACGTGTGTACAGGGCTTCAGAAAATAGAAAAACCCTAAATACCATCTTGAAACAAATAATTTTTTTAAGAGGCCCTGTAGCAAAATAAAAATGTTTGTTATGTATAGGACAGCAGTAAAGGTGACAGCTGACCTCAAATCAACCACAAATCCCAATGGAAGACAACAAGGCAGCAAAAGTGTTGATTGCTCAAAGAGCTAGCAATCATAATTAAAGTACAGTTTCTTAAAATTCCCTATTTCTTTCCTATGCAAAATTAGCTTTCCCTACAACAGCTTCCAATTCACTGACACAATGGAGGATCGGTGTCTCCCTTTTATAGTGAGGGGATGGCTTATCCAAAAGCCCCCTTATTGTCCTTCCCAAGCCAGCTGACCATAGTTTAAAGGCCAATCTGTGCAAAAATTCACCAGGACTGTGAATGACACTTTAAGTTTAGATGTGTAGGGAAGAGTTAGAAACCGCTGTATGTTTTCTTTTTAGCAATCTGTGCCCCGCTAGGGAGCTTTTATGTAATTTACTGTTACAGATACATAACATGAATTTAGTTAAAATGTTTCCAAAGTCAGGGGAAATCTCCCCTAGCAGTTGCCACCAGAACACGTGTCCCCATTGAAAGATTTCTTCTCATCTTCTGTTGCAGGGGCAAAAGAATAATTTTGGATTTTCCATTACTTTTTATTGCAATTCAGTCCAAATCTATCTTTGTAGTGGGCACCATCTCTCGCAACTTTTTTTATTGACAGAACATTTACTGATGAGCACATTTTTTACGGACAACCTAGAAAATTCCAGAACAGTTGGATTTATGAAAATGTTCAATGAAACCCCTAGCTACCTCTAGAAGAACCCCAAAGATCCATGTAACACTGGTTAAGAAAAGCTGATCTAAGGCAAAATAAGTCATCTGATGCAGCATTCTAATGGTCAGAATGTCCACATGCAGAGAAAAAGCTATGAAGATTACACCTACTAGGCAACAGAAATAGAAAACAAGGTTCAGACATGCAGGTAAAGAGGGGAGAGACTGACCTTTGCTTATGGGGGAATCTCGCAATTACCCAAGGTTGTGGGCATTTTTTTATTTTTTTACGTTTTGTTTTTTACAGAGCAACAAAAGGAACAGCTTAGCTAAAATAGATTTTACTGCAATGCAATCCTTCTGTAACTATCTTTATGTTGCTAGTGGCAAAAATGGCTATTGTGATCACATGGAAAAGCCCTGTTATAGATATAGCTTTTACGTGGATCATGTTAAATGAAAAAAATTTGGAGTGCCTTGCGAGATAAACAATCTCTCTTTGAAAAAATATGTTCCCACAGGCTTGGTTAGATCACAGGATGGATCTACCTTCTCTCTTTCTCACTTTTCCTCTCCTCCCTTTCTCTCCTTGACAGTCCTGTCATGGTATCTTCTCAGCCTCCTTTCCCGTTTCTTGCCTAAGTTACTTAGGCTCTTAGCTGTGGGTAGTAGTGTACCACATATATGACCATAATGGCAATGGGAAGAGTTTTAGTTATCATATAGCACAAGTTAAGTGTTCTATCTTTTGTAGAGCAGTATGCAGCGATTAAGTATTATTGATGTTTAGATCTCATGGTCTTCATTTATTCCATAGTTTGATCCGCTAGCTAACCGGTATTCTTGATGGCTGTCTTCCAGTTATTAATATGTTATTGACCTTCCATATGCAGCACTTCATCAGACGTTTGTTCTTCTCTTTTGTATGTGATTATTTGGGATCCTATAGAGCAGGGGTAGGCAACCTTAAAGAGGTAGAGATCTACCTGAATAACATGGGAGAAATCAAAGCTCACCGGGCAAAGTGTTGCACAGTGCCCCCATTCAAGTAAATGGGGCCATTCTGCAAGTTCCCCACAACTGCATGCATCTGTGGGGTCCAAGGGGTAAAGCAGATGGTGAGAAAGCAGCACAATGCTGCCTTCTTTAAGCCCTTGTTTGCTGGGCACAAGGGTGCAGGGCACTTGCAGAGTGGCCTCATTCACATGAATGGGTCATGCTTGGCAGGCGCTACACCCACCATCCATGACAGGGCATATAACTTCTGCTGCGGGTGTGTCTTGTGTACACCCCTGGCCACTGCAGCTAAAAAGGGGTGTGGTTGGGGCAGAGGTGGAAAAAAAATCTGAAACTATGGGGCTATACCAGCCTCCAAATTACAAATGTACTTTCTGAAAGCGCACCAAAACTCCTAGTTTAGGTGCGCTTTCAGAAAGTGCATCAAACCCACAGGATATAATAGACGTCTATGGCTAAGCACAGAAAACCCCCAGGAAAGCTGAAGGTACACTCTAAGCAGCCCTATATCATTATGCTCAGTGTATTGCTTCACACTAACCTGAAGAACTTCTCTTTCCTGCTGCTGGCACCACTCTGGACATAGTTTGCCGGGTTGGTTGGTACAACTCCACATGGGACAGGAGCTCATGTGGCTCTTGCTCCCTTTACAAGTAGTCCCTCTGCATTGCACTTTGTTTGATCCTCTGGAATGGCGGGTCAGCAAGCTTTAAAATCATTTAATAAAAACAATTGTAACAGAAAATGAAACCAAAACAGGCATTCTTTCCATAGACTGTATAAAAAACAGTCTAGTTAAAGCTGCAGCAAGTTACACTTTTAAAACTAGAGAGAAGATGCAATAGAGTAAAAAGTTTGGGATCATCTAAAGAAACTGGAAACAAAGAGGCAGGTCCCTTTCTGTTATAAGAAAGAAAGAAAATTGTTGGAATAAAAAAAAATGTAAAAAATTAAAAAGATAAGAATGTCTGTATTTACTATTAAAAGTCATTGAGAAACACAAACACAAGCCCCTGGGCTCACGTGCAATGAAATAAGACTTGGCCTCCTACGCTGGTGAACCGCCTCTCTTTTCATCTACATTTTAGCATACGCTAAAAAACTGACAGCTGGAATCTGATTGTTTGCTGTGGCAACACAGGCGCACTTTATACATGATGCTCTATTTTATTAAATCGTATTGACTTTTTAAACTGAAATTAACCATAGTAATCAGCATTTTCTTCATTTCCAGTTTTCATTGTATTGATCTGAACTTAGATAACACATTAAAAGCAGAGACACAGAACTAGCTTCTGGCTAAAAAGTAAGACATGGATCTTATCAGTGATGACAGCAGCTGCTCCTCCACCCTCCTCACTGCCCTCGTGTGATTGACACATCTTACTGGAAGTTGTTGTTCAGTGGTAAAAAAAAAATCACAACTCAATTGGAAGTCAAACTGGTAAAGACTAATTCCGATCCAGTCTGGGCAGGGACCAGTCAATCAATCAAGGTCAGTTTTAGAGCCCATTTAGACTTCTCTGCTGTAGTAAGACATATAATTGCATGTAACACGCGTTACTGTATTGCAGTGCCATTCATTTTGAATGGCACCCCAATACACCGGCATAGTAGCATGCTGCAATGCACAGCAACACATGGTTTTAGCATTTTGGGGTGCATCGGAACAGCACAATATTTTCAGTGGGCTACCTTAACATAATACATGTTAACAAATTACATAATGTGTGTTAATGCATCGCAAAGAAGCTAAATGGGCTCGTAAAGTTTAATGTTGTCATATTTAATTTTTTTGTTCCTAAAGTTGACCTTCATCCAAACCAATTGTTTGCACCTGGCTCCAGCCCCTTTCCTCTCCCATCATTAGATATTTCTTTATTTTTAACCTGCTTTTTACATTTCCACCTTTTCCATCTAGGCATTTTACGTGAGTACAGATATGTTAATGGACACTGTTCAGCCTTCAGGACCCACAGAGGCCTTTGTGCATATCTGTGCATATGCAGGTTCTCTCGCATCCAGGAGGTCCTGGACCTCTGTTTGTCTCACGAAAGGTATCCAGAGCCCTTCAGCACATCCATACATGCAATGGAACTTCTAAGATGGCAGCGCCAATGGTGTGGGGGGCAGGGCCGGATTCCTGACAAGGCCACCAAGGCAAGGTCTTGGAGCGGCAGTGGGTGCAGGGGCAGCGGTGCGGCAACAGGGGGGTGAAAAAATCCTGTTGTCCCGGCCGGTCTGTATTGAGAAAAGCATCCGTCCCTTGTCTCATCACATATGGCTACCCATCACAGTTTGCTCCGGAAGTGACGTTCCACTGAAAAATGTCACAATGCGCATGCGCGACAACGCCATATGCTTTCCAACACTTTTATGACAAAACAGCACAATAAAACCGTGATGGGTAGCCGAATGTGACGAATCACCACCATCTTGCTACACTCTGCACTCCTCAACCCTAAGGATACAGTGAGAAGAGGACAAGCGAACATCTTTGTACACCCCCCAGAGTTTTACATTTTACACTTATTTATTACAGTAAACTGAGGTTCTATAGTGAAATACAGTACTTAGAACTCCGTCTGACTGTTTACATGTTGAATTTTAAAAGTAGCGGCAAGCCTGCTGATCTCACAGGTTTGCTAATTTGACAAAAGTCTGCTGCTTTTATAATTCAACATGTAAACAGTCAGAAGGACGGAGTCAGACGTAGTTCTAAGTAGTGTAGTACATGTTAGAGACATTTAATGCATCAGTGTGTCAAGATCCAAAACAAGTTGGGAGTCCCTTGCATAGATCATTGTTATGGTGACTTGTGCACTTTTTGGTGTCTACTGAACCCCTTGGCGCCAGTTTCTGGGAGCTGTGGTGGCTCAACGTGATTGGCGCTGCGCTGCGCTGACAAGCCGTTCACCTCTGCAGCCAAGGGTTCGGATCCCGGTCTCGGCTACATGTGAATTGAGTTTGGTGGTCTCAGCCCGGCTCCCGGTGGGTGTGCTATGCAAGGTACTCCTGTGCTTAGTATGCCCACCCCCCCCCCCCCCAAAAAAACACCACACTTGCACGCACACGAAATTGGTTTAACACACACGCACTTTGGCCATGAGGTCTCCTAAAATAGAGGCGAAGGACCTACGGGGCTGGCTGGGTGGGCTAGACCCCCTCACTCCCTCATAGGGGGAGTCCCTCTGCCCCGTTGGGCCCCAGTCGGGCTCCCAAGTGGAGCAGGTAGGGCGGGGTGAGTGGGAGGCCCCCCTCACACCCGCCATTGCCACCGGGGGCATGAAGAAGGATGGCGATTGCCTCCGGGGGGAGGGTCTGCCTACTCCCAACTCCTGCAGTCCGGCTCCTCTCTCTCGAGTTCACGCACAAAATACACTTTAGAAAAAAAAAATTGGAGCACCAGCCACCACTGGATAGAAGATAAGATGGCGCCGCTTATCAGAGACTCCCAGGCCACAGCCAGACTTGCCAGGATGAATTAACTTAAATCCGATGATATTGAAAACCGACTGAGACGGAATAACATTGGTATCCCGTAAAAAAATATATTGGTGGAAGAATGGTTCCTTGATGTTTTTGGGAAAGAGGTGTTTACCCTGCTGTACTCGGTTGAGAGGGCACACAAAGTACCGTCCAGACCTCTCCCGCCGGGCCATTCACCCCACACACTACTTGGCAGTCTGCTCAACTACAAAGACAAGGGAATTTGGAACAAGGAAATTGTGCATTGTCAAGCAAGAGAACAGAGTAACATACAGTTTAATGGAGCTTGCCTTTCCTTTTACCCCGACTACTCTGCAGAAGTGCAGAGCCAGATTTACTGACGTGAAGAAAAGGCTTCAACAACTTCAAGCTGACTACACCATGCTGTTCCTGGCAAGACACCGCATAACGGCTAGAGGACAAGCGCATTTCTTTGAATCAGCTGCAGACACCTCGTCGTGGTTGAACGCCATAGAAAATGTTCTTCGCCAGGCCAGGAGGGGGCAGCGGAGGAAGACTGACACAACATTCCCAGTGATCACAAAGTGAAATTTCCACCTGTTAGGCTGGGGAAATTAGAATTATTTCCTTTGCAATACGGTGAGAGCAAATGAGGCTTATAGAAGCTTTTGGTGTTGTCTTGACAATTGTCATCCACAAGTTTAAGCTAACCACCAATAGGAACTAGTTGATTTCTCTTGCGGATTACAATTTGAGTTGCTCGGAGCAACCCTATGAGTTTTTCCTTAGTTCAGCTTTTTGTTTTCTCTTACATTTTCAGCCCATCCGCCTGCCAGGCAGCTGGGTCAGTTATCACTGGCCAGCGATTATGTCTGTCTCCACTTGGAGATGGCGTTGACTTTGTTTTTGTTTTTCCCAGCTGTTTTCCTGTTATAATGTGTTACTGTCATGATTCTGGAACTGAAGATACTCTCACACGCCCATGGGAGCATGGGTTGTGGATGGGACATGACACCTATGTACTGCACCTTGCTCAATGTAATGTTAAACGCTTTGGTCTGTTCTGCCGGGCCAAGAGGGTATGTGCTCTGCCTTGGGTGCCTATAGCCCGAGACAAAAATAACTTTTTTTTATTTATTTCCCCTATACATATCACTTTATTGTTTTTGAACACTGTCCCTATAATATCTTGGAACATTAGGGCCTTCAGAGCCCTCTTAAAGTGGATGTAAACCCAAAAAAAAAATTTTTTTTTTGATGTCACAATGTAGAGTATAAGATTTCCTATCATCTGTGCCCAGTCTTGCCACACAGAGTTAATCCAGATCTGAGAAATCCTCTTTTATGTTCAGTGAAAATGAACAGCCTTCCAGATAAAACCCTGCCTAAATAAAAAAGTCAGTTTTCTCTCTTCTTGCTTTGAGTGAGAGGTTATTTACATATCTAGCTAGGACATGTTTATCATTTGTTATGTTTTGTTTATCATAACTTGAGGTGATATAACATCATAACACATCCTAGTAATATACAATGAACTTTGGATCACCTCTTGTTATGATAAACATGTCCAAGCTAGATATGTAAATAACCTGTTACTGAAAGCAATAACAGAGAAACGGATTTTATAATTTGGCAGGTTTTTATCTGGAATTCTGTTAATTTGCACTGAACTTTAAAAGAGGATTACTCAGCGCTGGATTAACTCTGTGTGGCAAGACTGGGCACAGATGATAGGAAATCTTATACTCTACATTGTGACATCCACTTTAAGCGTTTCATGGTGTCCACTGTCCTTAAAAAGTACTCACCTGCTATATATGCCCTTCAGGAAACTCTTCTGGTGATGGATACTCTATCTTGTGTGAATTTTTAATGGGTGGGATGGGCGTACCACTTTACCAACATCTCTTAGTCAAGAGGGGTGAGTGTATTGGTACATTGATCCATGTATTTTCAAGTGTATGATAAATTGATTGATGCTGAGGGGAGATATGGGATACTGTTATGTAGAATTTATCAACTGAAGTGCATCCTTGCTGCTTTATATATACCACTCCTGGCCTACCAGCTGAGCAGCCCTGACATACACGTCATCATGGTGGGGGACTTTAATTGCTTTATGGACCGTGCCTTGGACAAATATCCCCTTCTGCTGGCTGGCCGTAAAATTGCCCGAACGGCATTATGGAGGTTCACGGAGGAGGTGGGATGGCTGGACCCATAATCCACAGCAGAAAGAAATTTTCCTGCCTCTCTAAATCGCATCTCTTCCTTTATAGAATAGACCTTTACTGTTGAAATTTCTGAGTTTTTGCTGCACCTTGCCGCCCACCCCAACTTAAACCTGGTATGGGAGACATTTAAAGCATATCCTCATTATAAAGGTATCCTTATTACTGAAGTAATGGGCATTAAGACTAAAACAAGAACAGGCTGTGCAGCTGGTGGGCCGCTTGGAGGCTGAGTTCATAGCTAGCCCCTCTGATGCTACTAGGGAAGCCTGGTTGGCTGCTCAAGAGGAAGTTGACCGCATCACTAACTTGGCTGCTGAGAGGAAATGTTTTTTTAATAAATTGGCTTTCTATGAGGAGGGGGAACAGATGGGCCCCCTGCTTGCAAGGATAGTAAAGTCCTCCCAGAAGGTGGTGAATACTCATACCCAAATTATGCAGGAGTTAGTGGGGTTTAGTTAGTGGGGTTTTACTCTGAGGCGCCGTACACACGGCCGAGGTTCTCGCTGAAAACCAGCGAGAACCTCGCTGGAATGCACATTCCAGCGAGGACCTCGGCCGTGTGTACGGTCTCGGCGAGCTTCCCGTCGGGAAGCCCGTCGAGCCGAAATAGAGAGCACGCTCTCTATTTCCTCGACGGCCCGCCTGGAAGAATGGCTGGTTGCCATTCCCGACGGGCGGGTCGCCGATTTCGACGGCCGGGAGAGAACCTCGACGGGCGGAACGATGTGTTCTGCCCGTTGAGGTTCTCTGCCGTGTGTACGGCGCCTGACTTGTATAGATCCAGAGGGGGTTACTCTATAACAAATTTAGGACTACTTGCAGCGCATAGAGCTACCCTGCTTATCTGAATCCCAGAGAACGCTCATAGATTCCCCCATAAAGCTAGAGGAATTAAAGTAGGTGGTTAAACTTTTCTCTAACTCCAAGGCCCCTGGAGATGATGGCCTACCTATAGAAATATTTAAGCAATATGGAGGTCCTATTCTACCACAATTACTTAAGGTACTCAATTCAGCCAGGAATTGCCAGGGTTTACCTGAATCTATGTCCAGAGCCAACTTTAGCTCTACATACTGAAACTGGGCAAAGACCCTGGATCGTATAGAGTTAGACCAATCTCTTTTACAGAGTGACATTAAAATCTTAGCTAAAGTCTTGGCCCTGAAGTTTAATAGGGTTATATCCTCGATTGTTCACCCGAATCAGTCTGGCTTCATGCCCCAAAAATCTACAGCCATAAACAGCAAAAGGCTCTTCCTTAATTTACAGTCTCAGTCAGATAACGTGGGTGATAGAGTGCTGTTGTCGTTGGACACTCCAAAAGGCATTCAACAGTATTGCGGTGAGCTGCTGTATAGCTCACCGCAGGCAGTTATATGGGAGGTGGGACATATTTCACTACCTTTTTCCTTATACAGAGGTACCCGCCAGGGATGCCCATTTTCCCCCTTTTCGCCATTGCCATCGAGCCCCTGGCTGCCATGATTCGGTCTAACCCCTCCATCAGTGGTTTCTACCATGGGGAAATTCAGGAGAAACTTATGGTATATGCTGATGACACTATGCTGCTATTAGGCGACACAGCTAACTCCCTGAAGGAGGCAATCGTGGTTATCACAAACTTTGGGGTATATTTGGGCCTGGTAATTAACTGGACCAAATCCTCGCTCATTCTGATAGCCTAGGTCGCACGGTGCAAAATGCAGCCTCCTACTTTAAGTACTTGGAAATTCATGTCACCCCTGAGCCACGGAATTACATTTCTCTCAACATGTCTCCCCTGTTAAATAGAATTTGACATAGAGCTAAAGTGTGGTCTAGACTCAAGATGTCCCTGGTAGGTAAAGTAAATCCTATAAAAATGATCTTTATACCACAACTCCTCTTTGTTTTGCAAAACACCCCTATGGTGGTTCCCCTGAAAATATCCTGAATTATTAAATTTTTAGGGCCTTCTTGTGGCTTAACATGCCCCCACAGCTCAAGCTGGAGTGATTACAGAAATCCAAATATGCTGGACCCTGGATATATTATCTAGCTGCCCAGCTGCAGCATATTGGCCAAATCATGTCAGAGGTACAGGCAGGGGGATGGGGAATGGTTGATACTGATCCCATCAAGGCCCTTATATGTCATACAACAGAGGTTGCAGATGTTGCTATGGGACTGGAGGCCTTGGTCTATGTGAAATCCAATAAATGGTTCCCTACTTATCCCTACTTATGCAAATACAGATGGTGCAGCGCTCAAATAAAACAATAAAAGATGAATATAAAGTCCATAAAATCGCAGTACACCTCCAGTGAGTGCCAATGTAGACAGACAGATGACTGTGTAGATAACTTCCAACGTGCTAGACACACATCCACCACCACATAAAATGGCCTCTCACCTCACCACCTGGACCCTTTGATTATGGAGGGTCAAATGCGCTTTATGTATAAATATCAGCAAATCCAGCAGTAGTGAAGACGTCACAGAGAAACCGATAGATCATCCCAGGTCATGTAATAAACAAATGCCAAAACATAGTGCTCTCCGTTTGAATAAACAATTTAATCGTAATAAAAAGATAAAAAACACTCACAATGAAGGCACCACGATCGGTGCCGATGTATACAGCCTGTATAATGAGCAAAGTGATAGCCGCGGGTGACGTCACAACGCGGCTATCACTTTATACATAAAGCGGACCCTCGATAATCAAAGGGTCCAGGTGGTGAGGTGAGAGACCATTTCATGTGGTGGTGGTGGTGGTGGATGTGTGTCTAGCAGCTATAGCCCAATTTGGGCCATTGGTTACTTTGGAGAACTGCAATCCTTGGCATGTGGGGCTCGGTGGAGGAGACATGGAGTTACGCACCTACTTTGGAGAACTGCAATCCTTGGCATGTGGGGCTCGGTGGAGGAGAGATGGAGTTACGCACTTGCAGCATATTTTTGCCAATGGTAAATTGTGCTCCTTTTCCTATCAGCAAGGACAATTCTGCTTCCCGCAAACAATGTACTTTTACTAACTGCAGCTGCATTATGCGGTTAGAGCACAATCGGACGGGGGTCGACCCTCATATTCCATTATATGACTGAGGTGACACATTTTAAGATTATTTCAAGATGCTACTGCATGCTTTTATTGGTCTTCCTGGATGGATCCCCTTTGGGGGTGGTGAGCAAGTGGGAGAGGGATGTAGGAACCTTTGAGGAAGAACTGAGGGAGGCCCTACAGGCGATTCAGCTGTGCTCCCTCAATGTGGCTCAACGCCTGTCCCAGTTGTACACTGTCCTGTGGGTACACTTCATGCCTGCAAGATTGCCCTAAATGCTTGAGAATCCATGGAGATCTGATTCATCTGCTATAGCGCTGTCCCAAACTCCATCTGTATTAAACAAGAGTTCTGACTACTGTCAATAGAGTATTTCAGGTTAATATTCCAATGGACTCTAAACCGTGTATACTAGGAATTCTAGATGATCACCCAATTGATAACACTTCAAAGCAGGCCAACGCAAGAGTCTTGTTTCAGGCACGAAAGCTCATTCTTCGACATTGGAAAAGGTGGACCCTCCAACGGTGAAAGACAGTGCTCAGGTGGGGGGAAACTCTACGGTTGGAGAAGAATATTTTTCAGCACAGAGAACACCCTAAAAAAAATGATAAACTGTGGGTGCCCTGGCTAGATACTCCTGGGCTTTCGCCAGTGGACTTGGTACTGGACAGGCTATTACTTTAATAACTTTTTTTATCTAAATTTGAGATATAGGAACACCTTTTAGACTGGAGCTTAGACAACCCTGAACATTTGTGTAAGGACGGAATGTAGGACTTACCAGTAATTATTTTAAGTTATCCAATGTTCTAATGTGACTGCGGTTTACAATGACTGTTATGCTGTATTATCTGTAAATCAGAATCCATAATTGGTTTGTTTTCTCTGTTCATGTATTTTTTCTTTAATAAACTCTTTTTTACATCCTCCAAAGTGCAGAATTAATACAGCTTGTCTGAGCTGTTAGAAAAAAAGGGGGCAGGGAACTCAAGTTACGCTCTGCGGAGCTCAGTAAGAAAAGCTCTGAGAGCTGATTGGAGGGAAGAGACTCACCCTCCTTCACAGAGCACACAGGAACAGAACTGAGGCTGTCAATCAGCTGGAGCTCCCTCTGTCACCCTTTTTCTCTTGGTGTCATGAAAACTTGTCAGAAATTATTCATGTTGATAGCAGAGGAAATAAGCATCAGACAGAAATGACAACTTAAGCCTCGTACACACCTGACAGCTCAGGTTGGGAATCGCAGTACTAACAATCCAATGTTATTACAACAATCTCCCCTGCTGTGCTATTGTGTTCCAACACTCCGGCTAGCGCTCTCAGCCATTGGCTAATAGTGCAGACCGGGAGTCGGTCGGCAGACCTTTCACGGTCTTGAGCCTTCGACAGAAGTCGGTCGGCATTTGTTGGACCAGCTGCCATAGACATGGGCCAGATGCCAGACAGGTTCTTTTGAACCAGCCGATGCCGCCTGACATTCAGCCCTAGTGTACTAGGCTTTAGGTGCTCTTATGCCCCATACACACGTCAGACTTTCCAAGAAAAAAAAAGTCAGACAGGCTTTTTTTCCCCTCGGAAAGTCCGGCCCTGTGTAGCCTCCATCTGAATTTTTTTGTCTGAAGTTAGACGGACCTAAAATAGAGAACTTGTTCTCTATCTTTCCGTTGTACTTCTGATGGATTCATGGCAGACTTTTGCACGGCCAAAAGTCTGACTGTGTGTACAAGGGATTAACTGAGTGAACACTATAGAGGTATATACTTTGTTCATATTTCATGTCTGAGGTTTACAACCACTTTAAGCCCAGGTTCACACTGGGTACGATTTAGTTCGATTTGAGATGCGATTTCACATGTGAAATTGCCTCTCAAATCGGCGGCAATTGCCAGCAATGACACCGTCCTAATCGGTGCGACGCTGCATCTGCGGCACTGCACCGATTTCAAAAAGTAGTTCCTGTACTACTTTTTGCGATTTCAGGACGCGATTTACATTGACATCTGTGCAGAACCCTGCACAAATGTCTCCTAAATCGCGCCGAAATCGGGACTGCCAGAGGGAGTGAAATCGCGCGAGTTCAGCTGAAATCGCGCGATTTCACTCCCGCAGCCCAGTGTGAACCAGGGCTAAATCAATTTTATGACTATAATCAGGTACCTGAATCTGACCTGGTATTTGCCTCCTGCAGTCCTTGTACAGCAGAGCTACTGTGTTAGAGCATGAAGGAGCACAAGTGTAACACTTTAAGATCTTATTACCTCTCACAGAGATCTCAGTAATAACACTGACAATACTTTCATCTGCTTTACTCTACAAAAGGATGGTGCCACCTTTGTTCAGGCATTAGTCATCTGCTTCCTACTATGTCTGGCTCAGACATGTAAATCTTAGTGCCTGTGCAGTTTTTGGCTGTGTTCATAAGTGTCTGACATGGATTAGCCCCTGCAGCGCTAAGTAACAATATTACAGTTTGATCACTGGGTAAGAGGAAACAAAAGGAAATGCTTCCTACTCCCTGCAGCAGACTGATGACATCATGTCAGCCTAGGCAAAGTCATTTGACTGTAGCTAAAGGATGGTACATTTGCTGTATAATGTGACATTTCAGGAATTTATTCATACAGACTTGTAAAGTTATTTAAAGGTCTATTTTAAAGTAGCTCTGTGATCTCTTGTCAAGAGAGAGAAAGAAAGAGAATGATAGGGTTAGAGTCCTATGTTACACACATTTCTATCCGCTGCTCATCCCTCCTCAGGCCTGGTATCTCTCTCCTATGTACACATTCCACCACTTGAAGCTGGCAGGGCATCTTTCTGGTTCCAGAGCTATTTAAAACATCTCTGTCACAGGGACCTTCCTCAGTCCAATAACTGCACTGCATTCCTGCTCTCCCCACAACGTAAACAGCTCTGGCTTCTTGTAATGCATCCCTTTCATTCCACATGTTCACTCTCATTATCTCATCCTCTTTACGCTGAATTGCACACCTCTCCCTGTTCACAGCCCCACTAGCTCTTCCTGGACAGCCCTTCTATGTCTCACAGTGTCTCCCATTCATTCCGCCAGGCTGCACAGATCACAGTCCTGGAGTTTTAGGGAACGGGAGAGAGTACTGCACTACCCAACAAGTGACAATCATACAGCTGTACAGGTTATCTTCTAAATTCTATACCCATATACTGAAAAGAGAAGTTACACAATTTTCTATCAACAGTCCAAGACATAAACCTTAAGATGTTAACAAGAGATCTCCTCTGATCTCTTCCCTTGTTCTAGTTTTGCAGGAATATTTCAACAAACAATTGGCAGTAACAGACATGCCCAATTTCCTATACACCCCCTGCCAAGCTGGACAATCGCAGTGGAGGAAGTGATCCTTTTTGGCACCTTCTGTACACCCATGAACAACCAATTACTTGCCAGGCATTAAACAACCAGGCATTGCTGGTAGATATCCATCTTTATACAATGTCATAATCCAATGAACATATACTAACCATTGTTTTTTTATAAATGTTATATTAGGCTCAACTCATGTCATGAGGATAACAATCCTCATCTGCTGTCATTGCTTAAAATAATAGTTATTATGGAAAATAACAATCATTATAGGTTGGTTAATTGATTCAGGTGTAGGACATAATGAGGAAAAAGAATGATCACATATGGGCAAAAAAAACACTTTTGTCCAAATGTACCCAAACAACACTTATGCAGTTATTCTGCTATCATCTGATTAATGCACAATAAAGTAGACATAAAATGAAAGTCACCCTTTTTAGCCAAATTGGGCAATACTTACAAATTCACGGAAGAATAGTTCATCAAAAGGTTAGAAATCTTGACCAAATGGCTTATTATTCTCACGGATAAACTAGCTTTGTGTTCACAACTCCCTTGCCATTTTCCATTCACAGAAACCCATGACGGACTCCGAAGCAGTATGCAGGTAGTTTGCCCAAGCGCAGCCAGATTGTGGATGCATTAACGATCACTCTAACAAGCCCATGGGCAACTTTAGAATCATCTGCATCATATGCCCATCTTATTCCATGACAGCCTATGTGACATAGGTGCAGTCAACTTTAAGAAACCCTTTGAAAAGCAAAATGTCTGTAAAATTAACCAAAGCAAGATGACACGACTCAGAGCAGGGAAACCTCAGGACTGCCCGCCGGTAGCTGTAGTAAAACAGCTGATCAGTAGAGAACCCTGACAATCAATGAGAGGACAAGTGTACAAGTCTTTACCACTTTCTAAGGACCTTCAGCTTATCTCACTGACTTGGGTGCCATGTGCATGTAACACAAGGGAGCAAATCACAAATTTAGATATTTTCAGGCTTGGCTCAGATAATTCAGACATCTGAGAACCTTAAAAAGGGAGCAGTCTTCAATTAGCCTCAGAAATTTTACAGCGTGTTGGAAAATCTTAACAGCCCTAGGGTCAGTTGTGAGTGCTTATTATTACCTAGGCATTGACCCCCTCCCTGCCTGCCTGGTCCAACAGAGGAGACTGATTTAGGGCAGTGCATGGCTGCCAAAAAACAAGTACCAACAACCTTTTTTTTTTACAGCTGTAAAACAAGTATGTCATACATATAACATTAATTATTAACCATGTCTGTACAGGTTCCTGCATTGAGTCAATGCCACCACATCCTCAGATGGGTTTTTACAGAAAGCCAAAAAAGCAATGCCCACAATGCATTAAATGACAGCACCCAGGCATTATTACACTTTCATCATTGCTTTGTGTAGCTTGGTGTTGTGAAAGGTCACAATGCATAAAAATATAAAAATATGTGTAAAAAAAAAGGATTTTTCCACTGGTAGATTCTCTCTACTATTTTTACTTTAAACAGTAGGTGGTTGCTATCTACTTTTACATTAAACATAATACAGAAATTGGATAATTGCATGCATCCCTCATATTAATTATGATGAACATATTTTAGTCATATCAGAGACAGAGGACATGTACAGCAAGAAACGTACAAATGCAGAGGGGAAAAAAAATGCACAATTATTGCAAAATATTTTTATGCTGCCCCCCTCATAAGCACCACCGTAGGCAAATGCCTACTTTACTAAATGCTGAAAAAGCACCAAAGGAACAATGGTCATTATAAAATAAGCACAAGCACAAGTTTACAGCAGGATGAAAAGGGTGACGAAAGTGTCTGTGTTTCACACACGTACCTTGTCAGGATCATATAACTCCTCACTGTTGGACAGCGTAAGATTTAAAGGATCAATGAACTGATGTGGGTCTTTTCCTTTTTTGCGCTCTTTTCTGGCTGCCAGGACCTGGAATATGGTAAGCTGTTGGCACAGTACAGTGGCTACCAGGAGCCATATCCAACACCTCATTATGTCCTGGAACATATAGATCCTTCAAAAGGTTCACAAAGCTGAACAGTAGAAAGCTCCAAGTGTTTCAAGAAGATGCTGAATGGGATAAAGCAAGTGGAAAGTGATCTACCACTATAGATAAGCCAAGACAAAAGAGGGTCAAGATAAAGCATACATCTACTTAATTCCACCAGGTCTTAAGACAAAGGAAGGATGAAAGCTAAGTTCTCCCATTAATTTCTTCAAAAGTCTTAAAAGTGTGCAATTAAATGTCCTTGAACTATGAAGTCTGGAGCTTTTTTGAAGGATCAGGATGACATCTCAGCCCACATCGACCAGCATAGAGACCCATCAGTGTAGACACTCCTCTTTGATAAAGATCAAGGTCTAGACCCAGGTGGACAATAAGACAATGTCATCTTGTTGACCGCTAGTCATCCTAATCTGTGATGATAACTGGTTGCCTCCACAACCTGTAGCTCAAGCCTCTTATTCAGCCTCCTTTCAGGATAAGGTTTCTAAAGACTTCACCATCCACACTTGGCAGTTTTTCCACGTGTCTGCTCAGCAACTAATGTAACGTACGTCCTTTTGTAGGTAACACGCTGTCTTGTGCAGTGATTATTTTTAAAAGGCTCTGAGACAATACATTTCAGCTTTGTTAAAACAGCTGCCGGTATATTAAAATAATTAAAAAGGTAAAAAAAAGTAAAAAATGTACAAAATAAGTCCAGTGAAATATATTAAAAAAGCCTCCTGATTTCCTGGATAAATGCAGCTTTTGCAGTGATTGTTCAGGAAGATCGTGAAATATTTGTATACTCTCTGTCCCAGTCTCCTCTGTCTTCACTGTCTCTCTCCCCAACTGCAAATTGGCAGTTGTTCTTCAGGGCTGTTCATTTCACCAAATATATCCTTCATTCCTGTAGCTGCTACTTGAGGGAGAAGGAGGGGCTTCGCATGCTCTTCTGTCAATCCTAGTTTTTTAACAACCCTATTAAAACAGAGCTGATAAGCCCCGTTCAGCCTCTCTCCAGAGAGATGCTAATCACATTTTAATGACCCATAAAACCTTTTTTTTTCCCCTTTTTTTTTTGTAACCCGAGGCAAAGCAACTGTTTATGAAAATGACAAGTGAAACAAGGAATAAGAAAAGAAGAATGTATAGTATTTAACCCTTATAGGCTAATGCTGCCTTTTGGGGGGGAAAAAAGATAGTGGAAGCAAGGGAATAAAATACCTAAAAAGAAATAGCATGTACTGTAATCAAATGTACATTCCCTTATGTCTATGCAAGCTCTTGAAGTGTCTGGTGTAAAATGTGCACATTTTGCTTGTTTGTATGGAAAAACTGCACACACACAACTGGCTATAGCAGAGGTTGGCGACCTTTTATGTGCTCCAGGAATTAATGCACCATTTTTCTTGTGTAGCGCCCTGCTCCTGATGAACAGGCGCTGCCTCAAATTTAATGGGGGTCTGAGCTGTTATTTGGCTCATATCAGAGTGATTAAAGGCAATTTAGCCTCTGTTCTAGCCATGGCTGTGCTGGGAATGATCCACCATTGATTGCCTGGGGGTGTTATTACCACCCCATGCAAGGGTGGCAGCAGTCAGGTCATGGTACATCAAGTGTCCCCCCTCAGCAATGAATTAGTGGGAGTGGTTACCCCGCTGTGCATGCTAGGGAGGGGTACTTAAGGGACAGACGCCATTGGTGCGGGGTCCGTTTGTTCCTGCGGAGGGAAGCCACTTGATGAAGGAAACCAGGGGAGGACTTATCCTGGTAAGAACCATGAAGGAGGCTGGTACCTTAGGAGAAGGCCTGGAAACTTCATCCAAGGATGCACCGTACACCGAGAAGCCTGACAGTGTCGCCTATCGGGTCTAAAGAGATCTGGGTGCTGAATCCTGTGGCAGAGGATTCCGGACCAAAATATCTCACCGAGAAAGGAAAGTCTGTGGCAGATTCTGTACTTTATTTTGTGCGTCATCCCGGCTGCTAGGCTAGTGAGAGGGACCTACCCGAGTGAGCAATACCCACTCTGGTTAGAGTGGCAACGAGAACTGCTTGCTGGACACAGGAGTGTTTCCTTACTTTGTGACTGTGCACCTGAACCTACCTACCCTTCCACCCCTTACTCCTCTTTTCTACTTAAGTTCTCCAAAATAAACCCAAAGAGAAAAGAGATACATTGTGTGTGGACATTGAAAATCTTGGTCTCTCCTTTCACCATGGACAGCGAGAACAGTGGTAACGTACCACCCAAAATCTAAACCAACAGCTCCTTCGGGGGTAGTGCTACACTTGGATGCCACTTTTGTGGTTGTAAACCTCAGACATGAAATATGAACAGAGCATAACCCTCTATAGTGTGTACTTGTCTCAATCCAGAGCACTAAATGCCATTTCTGTCTGCTGTCCCATTCCTCTGCTATCAACATGAATCACTACTAACACATTTTCCTGACAACAGGAGAAAAAAAGGTGACAGTGGAGTGAGCTCCAGCTGATTGAAAGCCTTAGCTCTGTTCCAGTGTGCTGTGTGAAGGGGGTGTGTCTCTCCCCTCCAATTAGCTCTCAGAGCTCTTCTCACTAAGCTCTGCAGAGTGTGACTTCAGCTCCCCACCCCCCTTTTTCTGACAACTCTGACAAGCTTTAAAAAATATGCACTTTGAACAGATGTAAAGAAAAGAAGACTGCAGATAAACAGGTACAATGTATTTAGGAGGATTTGTTTAATCTCTGTGTATCACCTGAGGTCAAGTACTTCACTTGGTATATGTAAAGGTTTACAACCAGGAATTGTAAAGGCAGAAGTTTTTTTTAACTTGATGCATTCTATGCATTAGGATACAAGGCCTACTGTATGCAGCAGCCCCTCTCAGCCTCCCTAATACTTACCTGTGCTTGATCTCTATCCAACGATGTTGCAGGAGAGACTCGGCTGTCCGAGACTCTCCTCCTTATTGACTGAAACAGCAGTGGTGCACCATTAGCTCCCGCTGCTGTCAATCAAAGTCAGTGAGTCAATGAGGAGAGAAAGGGGGTGTGGCCAGGCCATGGCCCCCATGTCTGAATGGAAATGGGGCTCGGCTCGGTGCCCCCATAGCAAGCTGCTTGCTTTGGGGGCACCTGTCAGGATTGAGGGGCTAGGAGCACAGAAAAGGGACCAGAGAAGAGAAGTATCTGGGCTGCTCTGTGTAAAACCACTGAACAGGGCAGGTAAATGTAACATGTTTGTTATTTTTAGGCAAAAAAATTACTTTACGATTACCTAAAGTTTTTTTTTTTTTTTTAAATCAGCACAAGGGATATTATTTACATTCAATGAGAAATGTTCCCTTTGCTTGTGCCGGCTGTCCTAGAAGAAACCTTTCATCTTCTGACCCAACACCACCACACACATCCATAATGGCAATCTTCCAGTGCTGTGGCTGTTAATACAGCCGCTGTACCTGTCATAGTCGCTCATCAAAAGTGCCCACTATGCCCATCTTTTCTACCCCCTTCCTTCATTCATACAAGCTGTACTATACTGTAGCTTCCATCAAAGAAAATAATTAACTCCCACAGCACCTGAAGATTACTGCTTCAGAGCTGTAGGGGGACCGTCAAGGACAGAAGATTTCTACTAGAGCTAGCACAAGGGACACTTCTCAAAAAATGCTAATTTAGAAAAAATAAATAAACGTAGGCTTTTAAGTTCTGTCTAGAAGCACACATTACAAACTGCTTGTCATGACCATTATTAGCAAGGAAATCTTTTAGTTGAACTCCACTGCCCACTGAGAGGACCTCAGTTACCAATGATGGCACTCTCATTGAACAAGGGGTGGAAGTAGGGTGAGCTTAGCCACAAAGTCAAGGAAAGTAAGCCCCATGTATTGAAGTGAAACAAAATCAGCCAAGGGCACAAAACAGACTTTTCTGTCTAATAAAAATAGTGGCACACATCTATTTGTCTGCTCCTAAGCAGGATTCAGTTTCAAAAGCTGCAAATGGAAAACAGGTCTACTTTAAACTGGGGCTCACAATTTATTGCCTCTTGGGTAGGCTGGCTATAGAAGAGCAGGTATTTTTTTGTAAATGACCAGTAGGAGATATTTGTCTATCCTAATATTGAACACCTGCCCTCACAACAATTCCAATGGCCCCTTTGCTCTTCTGTGGAGAAAAGTGAAGGACTGAGAAAACTTTTACTATAAGGTAAAGGGTTCCTCAGTCCTTCACTTTTCTCCACAGAAGAGCAAAGGGGCCATTGGAATTGTTGTGACATCATGTTCACATCAGAAATACCAGTTAATACCATGCCCAAAAATGAAATAGTAAACCTTGGCAATCTTGCAAAGAATGTCTAGAAATGTTAATTGTGCCTATGCAGTACCCCAACATATTTACTTTTTGTGTTTAATTGCTCCTGATTGCTCTTTTTAGAAACAACTTACAGAGTTGAAGTCATCTGGTAGAAATGGCAGACCATCGCCTAATGTCCGATGTCTGATCTTTTATATTACTAAACTTGTATAAGCTATACAAATAAAGTTATTACCAGTGGCGGCCCCTCCATAGGGGGCGTTCGGGCGCCGCCCCCCCAAGCTGTAAAAAAAAAAAAAAAAAAAAAAAATTTTTTTTTTTTTTTTTTGTAAATGTCACTTTAAGAGATTCCAGGCGCCGGACATGCGGCGGTCTATGGGAAGCTTCCCAGCCTGCAATCAGCTGACTGCAGGCTGGGAAGCTGATTTGCCCGTGTTTAGGGCGTGTGCAGGGCGCAAGCTGTGCGCCCGCACACACTCCCACTGTCCTGTGATTTGTTAAAATGCCCTAGTGCTGTAATAGGATTGGCCAGCGGGGACCGGAGTAGAGGTCAGTGGGAAGTGCCATTTTAATCACTTCCGGTTTCTGGAGCGCTTGTGAGGGCGTCAGAGGAGCGGCGCCATTGAAGGTAAGAAGCCACATTCCCCCAGGTAAATCCACCCCCCCCCCCCAGCTCAATCCATCCATGCCTGCCACCACCAGCACCAGCCGAACCACCACCATGCCCCGCAGCATCTCTCCGCGCTAGTATTGCCACTGCCAGCCAGCCCCGTCACCACCAGCACCCCCCCCCCCCCCCCAGTTGAAAGCAGGATTCCCGCTCCCCTCTCTAGGGTCCCGCCGAGCAGCACTGCACACATCTTGAAGTCTGTATGCTCGGAGCAGCACTGACTGTGAAGGGGGGGGGGGGTCCTGCTTCACATTTCCCCCAGCTATTCACTCGTAATCTGCTGGTGGAGACAGAGACATGTGCCTGGCAGGTGAGAAGACCTCTCCTGCCAGGCAGGCAGATTACGAGTGAATAGCTGGGGGAAAAGTGAAGCAGGACCCCCCCCCCCCCCCCCCCCCTCCCTTCACAGTCAGTGCTGCTCCGAGCATACAGACTTGAAGCTGTGCAGCTGGACTCGAGAGGAGAGCAGAAGGGAGGGGGGAGGGGGGACTGCTGATCGTAGTAAATGCTTCTCTCCCATTCATCACTAAATCTCTCTCTCTCTCACCTGTCTGTCTTATCTATCTCTCATTCTTCCCCTTAGACCTAATGTTTATCTATCTATCTGTATGCCTGTCTATCTATCTATCTATCTATCTATCTATCTATCTATCTATCTATCTATGTATCTGTATATCTATCTCTGTATCTATCTATCTATCTATGTATCTGTATATGTATCTATGTATCTATCTATCTATCTATCTATGTATCTGTATATCTATCTATCTATCTATCTATCTATCTATCTATCTATCTATCTATCTATCTATCTATCTATCTCTATATCTATCTATCTATCTATGTATCTATCTATCTATATATGTATCTATATATGTATCTATGTATCTGTATATCTATCTATCTATCTATCTATTTATCTATCTATGTATCTGTATATCTATCTATCTATCTATCTATCTATCTATCTATCTATCTATCTATCTATCTATCTATCTATCTATCTATCTGTATATCTATCTATGTATCTATGTATCTGTATATGTATCTATGTATCTGTATATCTATCTATCTATCTATCTATCTATCTATCTATCTATCTATCTATCTATCTGTATATCTATCTATGTATCTATCTATCTATCTATCTATCTATCTATCTATCTATCTATCTATCTATCTATCTATCTATCTATCTATCTATCTATCTATCTATCTATGTATCTATGTATCTGTATATCTATCTATCTATGTATCTATCTATCTATGTATCTATCTATTTATCTATCTATCTATGTATGTATCTATGTATCTGTATATCTATCTATCTATCTATGTATCTATCTATCTATATATGTATCTATCTATCTATCTATCTATCTATCTATCTATCTATCTATCTATCTATCTATCTATCTATCTATCTTTCTTTCTGTCTGCCCCCCCTCCTACCCAATGTTTATCTATTTCTCCATCTGTCTATTTATCTGTCTGTATATTTATCCATCTGTCTCTATTTCCACACACTCTGTCTGTCTTTCTATTTGTCTGTCTCTATATCTATCCGTAGGACCTATTGTGGGCGAGTGACCGGGGGGGTTATGGGGTTGGTTGGGGCTTTGATTGCGCCCCCCCAAAATAATGGAGCACCAGCCGCCACTGGTTATTACCTTAAACAGTGTGTCATGACATCACAGGGTTCATGTACCGTTTTCATTCCACTTGCCTGTCTGGTCTTTTTCTATAATTTAGGGAGGTCAAATCTTGCCAAAATTCCACTGGTATGGATGTATTGGTTGAACCTCTGAAACAAAGAAAATAACAAATAAAAACTGAAGGAATACACTGCAAATCATCAGCACTTCTGTTTAGTGCAAAGATTGTTTTCGTATGTGGGGAACTTCAATGTATCTACATATTCCTAACAAGCATTAAAACAAGCCTTTATTCACCACTGTAACTACAGATATTGTGATGAAGTGCATCTTCAAAGTTTACAACAGAGGCACTGAAATCTCCACTCTCTCCTTTGCCCAATTCACATCTATCTGTGTATGTCTCGGTATGTCTTTTTTTGGATGTTTGGAGGTCATATTTTGCCAGCATTCCAAACATTTTGGAGAGTACTGGTAGAACCTGCTGTGCAACAAATAAAGTAAACACATAAATACTGGAGGAAAGCAAGGTGTCTGCAATGTCTATGCCAACTAGGTTTGCTAATGTATGGAGGAATCTAGTTTTAGCCATTGGCTCATACCATAAAGCCCAACTCTGGGCTCAGTCCCCCGCCATCCTGTAGGCCCCCTTTGCTGTATGCTATGCTATTCTAAAATGCTATTTTTTTGTACAGCATGCTTAACTTTGTCATATGTGTTCAGGCCAGTCATGTGACTGTCTTTGCTCTCCTCTCTGCCACAAACAGTCCTCTGGTGATGCAGAGTGTGGTGCTAATGTGATGAGGTCAACACCACTTTCTGCTTTAATTAACTATGAAACAAGAGGCCGCAGTGATGCCATGAAGCCCTGTGTTCAACGTATGTCCAGGTTGAATGACACTGGAAGCCTGTATACAGCTCATCTTTGTAGGTTTTTAAGAAAAGTACGCTAAAGATATTCAAAAACACTAGAGGTCCATAAAATACAGCTCCATGGTCACCCAGCTACACAAAGAGAAATATAACTGAATCACTTAAAGTTTGTTCATTGTTTTTTTCTGCAAATCATCACCTTCACATCTGTTTAATGCAAAGATTGATATTAGAAATGGGAGACATCAAAGTATCTAAATTTTTGTAACAAGCATAAAAACAACTTTTTTTACCTATGTAACTATAGGCATTGTGGATAAATGCATCTTAAGGATCAATGCTCACTGGGCTTAAGAAACCACCAGTTCGTTTTGCACAAAATAGGCATTTTTGTACAGGAGTTTAGGAGCATTCAACTTTTTTTTTCTGCCAGTAAAGTCCGCTCAAAAACACACCAGGTTTTTTTTTCTGCCTTTAAACGCTGAACTTAAAATATGCATCTAAACGTCCTAATGTGCATGGACACTTAGGCGCCGTACACACGGCCGAGGTTCTCGCTGAAAATCAGCGAGAACCTCGCTGGAATGCACATTCCAGCGAGGACCTCGGCCGTGTGTACGGTCTCAGCGAGCTTCCCGTCGGGAAGCCCGTCGAGCCGAAATAGAGAGCACGCTCTCTATTTCCTCGACGGCCCGCCTGGAAGAATGGCTGGTTGCCATTCCCGACGGGCGGGTCGCCGAATTCGACGGCCGGGAGAGAACCTCGACGGGCGGAACGATGTGTTCTGCCCGTCGAGGTTCTCTGCCGTGTGTACGCGGCCATAGAATAACATTGAGCTGCTTCTACAGGCAAAACATACAAACATACATAGAAGCAGCAATTTTTTTTTTAAGCCAGTGTACATGGACCCTCAAAGTTCACAAAAGGGGCACTAAAATCACAACTCTTCAATCACATTGTGCAGTCTGGCATGTTAATATTTGTTACGACCAACTTTATTGTGCATTGTTCAGTTTTTCAAAAAGCTACTACAGCACAACAGACCAGAAAACACACCTACATTATTTTAACAAAATGTACCACAATGCACAGTAGTGTCACTGAATTCTACAGTGTGTGTTGCTGAACATTGCAGTGTGCCGTGCAGTGTGTGTTACTAAACATTGCAGTGTGCTGTGTCGTGCCGTGCAGTGTGTGTTACTGAACATTGCAGTGTGCTGCAATGCAGGCATGACAAAGGTGCTTTTCTTTAAAGTGTTGGAGTGCTATTCAAAATGAGTTACACTGCAGTACCTAAACGCATGCAAAGTGCATTTTATGAAGCTGGCCTTGATTCTCCAAGCAGCGGAAACTTGGTAGCCTCTCACCCTTCCACTGTAAAGAAATAGGTGGTTTAAGTTGTTAGAAACTGACTGAAACACAATGTCAGAGTCTTTGTTGTGATATCTGAAGTTAATTTGCTCCACAGTACCTAAAGCTACACAAGTCAGTGAAGGTTTGATTTAAAGCTCATTTAATGCTTTTTTAAAGTATGTAAATACTTTATTGTCTATAGTCTAGGGACAGGTGCACTTTAAGATAAAATATACGTATATTGCATCTACCTTGTAAAAACATTTTTTTCCATTAAACAAACACTCCAGTAAAAGACATTATATTTTCCACTGCTCATATGTTGTATATCTTGGTTCCACTATTGTCCTGACTGTTAGTACACAGTTCACAGGTAAACTTTAAACCTCTGAGGCTGCAATAATGTCTCCCTCTGTTGCAGTGCCGAACTTAGACATTCTTTCATCCAGGGCAAAGACTCAGTTCAGCGCCCCACCTCCCCCCACCTGAGAAAGAAGTTCTCCATCCACACACTCCCCAGGCCTCTTCCCAGAGAGAGATGTTCTAATGTTATACATAAAAATATAATGTATAAGAGGGGGCAGATATGTGCTTGGGGGATGCTTTGGGAATGGACTGGGCTTGTGCTAGAAGGTCGAGTGGTGGGACAGATGTGTGCTGGGGGATGCTTTGGGAACAGGATGAGCTTGTGGTAGAAGGTGGAGTGGGGGGGATGTGTGCTGGGGGGGTACTTTGGGAGGAGAGGGGAAAGGACCTCTAGAAGATGGGGAGATTTCAAAGTTCCTTCCCCTCCCAAAGTGTCCCCAACACACATCCCCCCACACCACCTTCTAGCACAAGCCCATACTATTCCCAAAGCGCCCCCCCAGCACACATCTAACCCCCCACTCCAACGTCTAGCACAAGCCCACTCCGTTCCCAAAGCACCCCCCCCCCCCGCACATATCTACCCCCTCTTCCACCCCACCTTCTAGCACAAGTCCCTTGTCCTCCCCTCCCCTCCCAAAGAGTCCCTCAGTTCATATCCTTCTACCCCTTGTCCCCCCTCCCAAATCACACCTCCAAGTGTACAATCTTACCTTCCCCCCTGCTCCATTCCCCCCTTCCTAGTCACTGTGCCCACTTTCCAACCCCCCCCCTCCCCCAAATCTCCATCAACCATAAACTCACTGCAGATCTCAGGTCAACATTGCTCGTGCAAGACAGTGTCCCTCCTACCCAGCTCCTCCTGTCTGTTTACAGGAGAAGGTGAAGGTGCAGATAGCCATGGTGGTTTTCACTTTCCAGACACCCATCAAGAGCCAGATGCCCACACTAGCGCGCCCCTGTCAGACCAGGCACTATGCCCCAGGCCCAGATATGATTTAAATGGGACTGTCCTAGCAAAAACCCAGACAGGTGGCAACTGTAACTGCCCCCCATGTGGTGCCTCCCCTCCTAGTTTTGTCCTTGCTCTTTTGGCACAACAGCCAAGGTAGCCTTGGTTCCTTCAAGGGTTTTTGCTATTTTCTTTAGCTGCAAGAGATTGGTTTCAATATTCTACATCCTAATCTTCAGGTGTTCAAAAAAGAACTTTCTTGGCAGGTTCATTTTCATCCAGATGAGCATCTCACAACATCAATGTCACCAAACTGGTAGGTCTCATAATTGGTTCTGTTGCACCATGTTTCTGCTTTAGATACTGTGCCGTAGTTTTTTCAGAGGACATTCTGCCCAAAGTGCCAAAGCTGTACTTCAGTTTGTTCTGTTTTTATCTCTTTATGTAAGTATTATCTTTTTTTTATTGCAAAACTTCTTTAATTTCCTAGACAAATGTTTGTATTTCATATAATTTATGAGACCACAATAACACTTTGTGGTTGAAGCCAAGCAAGGATTCATTTTTATTGTTCTGTTATCATCTTTATTGCTAGTGCTCAAATATTTGAAGCTGTCAAACTTTAGAAACTTCTTTAGAAGCATCATCCATTTATGGTTTTCATTCATTTATTCTTCTGGTAGCATTTAGACTGCAGCATATTGTGCTTAAAGTGGATTTAAACCCACTCTCATCCTTTCTAAACTACTGCTATCGTGCTGATCTATAAGGATATACATGCCTCCTGCATGTATCCTTACCTGTCAAATGTCTCCCCTTTGTCTGTTATGAGACCTGAAAAATCAGCAGCAGATTCTGTGGGTGGGTCTGTTGTCTGGAGCTCGGTGGGTGGAGTCGTCATGTCAGTAGACTCCCCGCCCACCTCTACACTCCCCTTGTCAACATGCATTTTCTCCCATGTATTCCTAACAATAAATGCTGCTATGATCACTAACATCCAGTCAAAATCCAGAAAAGTAACCACATGACTTCAGAAAAGGAGTGGGGGTGGGATTTAAAAAATAATGCCAGTCTCAAGCTAGTGCATGAGATATGTAAATAACCTTCCATTCACAGGAAGGGGGAAGAACGGACAAAAGGTTTCTCCTGTTTGTCCGTTTAGCTCAATGAAAAAAGGAAAAAGAGGATTGCTCAGAGCTGGATTAACTCTGTGTGGCAAGACTGAGCACAGATGATAGGAAATCTTATAATCTACATTGTGACTGCAAAAAAAAAAAAAAAATCGGGTTTACATTCACTTTAGGCATGTTGGAGAAGATTCCAACTTGCTTTGGCTTAAAAGGCTCTACTGCTTTTTTCAAACCCACAGAAAATAGAAAAGCAAAGTGAACACTGCCCTAAAAGATTCAATAAAAAGTCAATCATTTCTTTCCCAGTTCTTCCAAATTGCATCACAAAGTAGGATAAAAGCAAAAACACAAACATTCATAAACTCAAGACTGAAACAGTCCTAAAAATTCATTTAAGTTATATATATTTATCAACAAATGCAATATTCACCAAACACTTACTGCAGGTGTATCCTGCTGGTGCAAATGTTTTAACTACAGTGTTTGATTGACCTACAGTGAATGTTTGATTAATGCACCATTCATGGTTTAAATATGCAACTTTAAGGTTTACCGAAATACAATACATACAATACAATATCATTTCAAATAATGAAGAAATAAAGTCTCCGCAATGTTAACATTGTTATGTGTTCCATTTGCATTAAAACATAAATGATGAATAATCCAAATTTTTCTCTCGGACTTTGGAAAAGGTTCAGGTATTTTTGCCCATTGCATGTGCAAGGTATAAAACACAAGGCATATATGAAATAAACCTTTCTTATGGCAAGAGAGGCTGAATGAACCAAAAAGTTCTATAAAATACCGTACTTTAAATTACATAAGGTCATCACCAACTTTAGAAAACACATGCAATCCAGCAGTCTAACGAATGTGATGTCATGACGTTATCATATATTTACACTTTGTATAACTACTTTTTGCAATTACTGTATATATTTATATGGAGGCTCAATAGGCTTTGTTTATTTTAGAAAAAAAAATCTGGAGATTTCAGTAAAGGTCACATAAATGGGGAAGGTGAAATTGAGGCAATTTTAGTTGGATGTTAAGAGTACAAAGAGCTTTTAGGAAATACAATCACTTTGCCCATTCAGGGCAAACTGACAATGTACTTCTACCAGCCCTTCCAACCCCAATTATACTTACATTACCTTCCATCTCTGCATTTGCTACTGGTCTAGCAATTGGATGCTAGAAAGGTCCACAGTCAATGTAAAAAAAGGGGAAAAGCACAAAACCCAAAAAAAATCAAATAATATACTATTAAAAAAAAGGAAAAAAAAAAAGGAAAACATTTTTTTTACAGCAAAGTTGATTTCACCACAAAATGAATTTTACCCGAATCATTTTACTCTATATTGTTGACCACGGAAGATTGATAACCACAAGAGAAAGAATCTACCAATCTGAATATGCAATACAGTAATGGAAACATGTTACAGCCACCATAACAAAGTAACAAGTTACAATTAAGTGTGAAGTTAAACACCCACATTTTCTAATCTTTACTCTGGCTGGGCTATACAGTACTGACTTTAGGTTAGAGGTTGTCATCATACCTCTATTCATTTGTATTTTTGATGAAAGGTTACTGTTGAGGTTTGTCAGTGCAGGTCTGCCCACCAGTGGGCCAGAAATACAGATACAATACATGCTTTGTTGTGCCATTGATATGCACACCGGCCCTGGCATGCATTGCTCCCTGCAATTCCCAGCTTGCACAGAGATGAAAAAAAGTCACTGAAAGCTAATAAAATCAGCACAGTTCAACGCCTGTGAAGATCTTCTGTAAGGACACCCTTAGGTGTTATCTACACCACTGGCACTCTCTACTGTACCTCTAAAGAATGATCTGTGCTAGATTGCTTTTCAGAGGGTAGTAGAGCATTGGCTTTCAGATGTTAAAAGATAAGTATGGGGTTTGGGGTTTTTGACAATTTATACTTACCTGTTTCCCGTCTGCTCTAACACTGAGAACTGAGCAATCTAACACCGCAGATCGCTCAATTCTCACAGCTCCCTGAGCAGAGAGCTGGTCACTGTCGGTCACCACTCTCTGCTCTGCCCCTTATTGCTCATTGGAGCGGTGGGCTGTGGAGGGGGCGGGAGCAGCCAGCTCAGACGCTCAAAAGTTTTCTTCTGTTTGTCCGTTTATCTCACTGAAAAAAAAAATAAGGATTGTTTAGAGCTGGATTAACTCTTTGTGGCAAGACTGGACACAGATGATAGGAAATCTTATACTCTACGTTGTGACAGTAAAAAATAAAAATAAAAATCGGGTTTACATCCACTTTAAAGCCAAACGCTGTGTTTATTTTTATTATAAAAAGCAGATCTAGCTGCAATTGTGACCTACGGTCTAGAAATGCCCCATCACTGTACTTTTTTAATGCCATAAGACATCTTTAGTCTTCCAAACTGAATGATGTCCAGTGTAGATGAATATGGAAAATTGAGGACAATGCTGTAAAATATGCAGGCTACTATGGGCCCACCTCCTGAGAGGTTGTCACCATGGATTTCCTAAGGCCCCTTTCACACTGGGGCAGGAGGTGCGGTGGCGGTATAGCGCCGCTAAAAATAGCGGCGCTATACCGTCGGAATTGCCACAGAATTCAGCCGCTAGCGGTGCGGTATTAACCCCCGCTAGCGGCCGATAAAGGGTTAATACCGCCTGCAATGCACCTCTGCAGAGGCGTATTGCGGGCTGTATTAACGTGGTTTCCCATTGTTTTAAATGGGAAGGAGTGGTATACATAGCGCTCCTCTCACCGCTCCAAAGATGCTGCTTGCAGGAGATTTTTTTCTCTCCTGCCAGTACATTGCCTCAGGCTTTCACATTGAGAAGGCGGGGCAGGAGTTTTTAAGGCGCTATTTAGGCGCTATTTTTAGCGCTGTACCGCCTGAAAAACTCCTCAGTGTGAAAGGGGCCTAATTGTTGCAAAAAGTGATGCTGATGTAATGATGTCTCTCTGCAACTGTAGGACACCCCACCACTTAAAGAAGATTGAAGAAAGGGACCAAGTGCATCATGTGACCAGCCTGAAGACTTTGGAAAAAGTATATAAAAAAAACAAAAACAAAAACAAAAACAAACAGCAGGGGGGATTCAGGAAAGAAGGGGGTAAGTGGCTGTCAGGGGGCTGTGTCTAAGGAATGGGTTTTAAGATGATTATAAGAACAACCTAAACATGTACTTTTGAAAAACCACCATGGTTAGGGTGAATATTTTAGGGACCAGAGCGCTTTCTTGTTATTTCAGAGACGGTCTTTCACCCAAATCGGGTCGTGCAATTTATAACTAGAAGTTTCTGCTTTGAATGTTCCCCTCTTCAGTTTCAAAGTCTCAGCCCAACTGCTGCAAATGGAGAAACCTTGCTTCCAACACTGCCATGTTTATAATGCAATATTCATGGACCATTGATAGTAAGACAGACTCATAACTGCCTTGGCAGGAGGCCAAAAATAGGAACCCTAAAGCAAAGATAAGGGATTCAAGAGTAATGGCTGGTTCAGTTCACCAGTGTCCACTCATTTGTGTGCCTAGGAATAGTCCTTGCCTTCTTAAAAGCTTTCTAACAAGGAAACTGCAATAATCATAAATAATTGCACAGGACTGCAAATCTTCAGGTTGTCCCTAAAGATCATACTATACTCTCCCAATAGTTTTCAAGCCTGTAATTGGTTGCATGACTACAGTACCATCTTTTGTCATCATGCTGTAGCTAGCCATATAAAATTAGAGCGTGGTCTGGTCTGATCAATCTTTTTCAGATTAACAAATAGTAGGGTTGTCCCGATACCACTTTTTTAGGGCCGAGTACAAGTACCGATACTTTTTTTCAAGTAGTCGCCGATACCAAATACCGATACTTTTTTTAAATGTGTCCCCAAATGCAGCCATGTCCCCCCACATATATTGCAGCCATGCATGTCCCCCACAGATGCAGCCATGCATGTCCCCCACAGATGCAGCCATGCATGTCCCCCACATATTGCAGCCATGTCCCCCACATGTCCCCCCTGCATACCGCCGTGTTAATCCCCCTGCATTACAGCGCGCATTACAAGCTTTAGTTTGAATACTTGTAATGACCGCCGCGCCGTGTATAGACACTCCCCTTCTCGGGATTGCACGGATCCGTGCATAGACACTCCCTTGCTCGGGATTGGACAGATCCGTCCAATCCCAAGAAGGGGAGTGTCTATACGCGGCGGGCATTACAAGTATTCAAATTAAATCTTGTAATGCGCGCTGTAATGAAAGGGGATTAACACGGCAGTATGCGGCGGCGGCTTTGCGGTATGCAGCGGCGGCGGGGGGGGAGTATTCTATTTAGGTATCGGGGGTATTTGCGGGAGTACAAGTACTCCCGCAAATACTCGGTATCGGTCCCGATACCGATACTGGTATCGGTATCAGGACAACCCTAACAAATAGTAAGGTAACCTTCATCCTCATTTCCCGGGTACAGTCTCCATTATGAGACGTCTGTCCTCAGGAAACAGGGAATCCCTGGATTCATCCCTGGAAATGGAGAACTGTATAGTAACCACTGCAGTGCGTAGGCTGAAACGGAATTCACACTCCATAAGCCGAATGTCAATTCAAAAATGACGCTGCTAGAGCAGAATGTGCATGCCTGGCAGTACATGATTATGCACATGCGTAGTCTTCCCCATCCGCCCCATTTTCTGTTGACGCTTACACAGAGTGACTTAAGCTGGAGTGTGCACAGTGCAATATTTTTTCTTGCCCGCCTACCAGGGGTGACTGAAGCAGCTAGGGATGACCAGGAAACCTCTAAACATGTAACCTGTTAAAAACTTTAAAACGTTGCCTATGGAGATTTTTAAGTACCATAGTTTGTCGTCATTCCAGGAGCATGCGCAATTTTGAAATATTACGTATTTCTATTTACTTGGCCCAACATCATCTTTCACATTATACAAACCATTGGGCTAACTTTACTGTGTTTTTATTTTAATTCATGAAAATTTATTTAAAAAAAAAAAATCTGTTTGAAACACCGCTGTGAAAATGCAGTGTGACATAAAATATTGCAACGACCGCCATTTTATTCTTTAGTGTCTCTACTACAAAAATATATACAGTATAAAGTTTGTGGGTTCTACGTAATTTTCTAGCAAAAAATACTAATTTAAACTTGTAAACAACAAGTGTTAGAGCCAGTTCACAGTGGGGCGACTCAGCCGCCTGACAAGTCGCATTCCCATTGTATTCAATAGAACAGTTCTAATGGGAGCGACGCAAGTCGCTCCGACTTAGAAAAAGGTTCTTGTACGACTTTGGGGGCGACTCGGGACGACTTGCATTGACTTCTATACAAAAGTAATTTTGCAAGTCGCCTCTGAAGTCGTCTTCAGGACGCCTTGCCGAGTCGCCCCCAAAGTCGTGCCGCCCAGTGTGAACTGGCTCTTAGAAAAACACCTGGTCCTTAAGTGGTTAAATCAAAATAAGATATTTTGGCATCTATAAGGAAATTAAGACAATTTTCTGTTTCTGTTGGTTGCAGACAACAAAATAGGGATTATACAGTATGCAAATTGATCCACTTGTGAATCTTGTTCTCATCTTCTATCCCTGATTTAAGGAACTGGCCACATTTATTTGCAACATTTAAATGCAGGCTATGATAATAATAATAGTAAGAAAAAGAAAAAGAAGAAAAGTGTACTATTGATTTTTAGCACACCTTGAAAAGAAAGGAGGTGAAAAAGAGACACCTAGAGGTACATAGGTGAAATTAAGAAAAGTGGCATTGATATGGTTTTGGTTGAATTCAGTACAGTAAAACCTTGGCTTGCGAGCGTAATTCGTTCCAGAAACATGCTTGTAATCCAAAGCACTTGTATGTCAAAGATTTTTTTTACAAGGTATAAAAGAGAAGAGAGGCACCTTCATAGGCCCCGTACACACGAGCAAATGAATCTGTTCAAATCGGTCTGACAGACCGATTTGATCAGATTTGTCTGCTGGCTGTTTTGGTTTGACCACTGTACACACGATCAAACCAAAATCCCCGCCGGCAGACAGCGCGGTGACGTGGCGGCGACGTTGACGCCGCCACGTCACCACACCAGGAAGTAAAACACTTCCGCGCATGCGTCGAATCCATTTGACGCATGTGCGGGAAGACATGTCTGCTGGTTAGCGTAATAACCAGCAGACATATCGGTCCGACGGGTTCCCAGCAGACAGATTTTAAAGCAGGCTTTAAAATCTGTCTGCTGGCCAAATCTGTCGGCTCGCCCGTACACACGATCAAATCTGTCTGCTGAGACAGTCTGTCAGACTGTTTTCAGCAGATAGATTTGATCGTGTGTACGCGGCCAAAGTGTAGCAATATGTTGCTAAATGTTGTACCTTCATTAAATGTAACCATATTGCTACACTTAGAGGCTCCTCTCTTCTCTTTTATACTAAGTTGTGACATAACCAGTGCTTTAAGTGGGCCGGAACGGGGCGGTACTCAGTACCGCCACTTCCAAAAATGGCCCTGGAGAGTACCAGCACCTCTCCGTGCGCCCAGTACGTGGGTTTCCAGTACCGGAACGCACTGGCATAGCGGGGGGGGGCTCCTGCACCGGGCGAAAAATCCTGACGTCCGCAGAATGCGCCGCCGCCACCGCCGCCTTAGGAAAGGCCGCGGCTTTGGTCTAGCTCTGGAGCTTTCGGCCATCTTGGTACACCCGGCGGCGGCGCGCGATGAGGTTTTTTTCAGCCCCTCCGCCTGGTTGGCTGGTGGAACTGTCTGTCTCCCTTGATGTGGGAGTGGCGGGAAACACCAGCCAACTAGGCAGAAGGGCTAAAAAAAAAAACAGATAACGGCGTAGGAGATTGGCGGGCGGTGGAGTGGGAGGCGCTGTACCTCTGTGCTGCACTGATTGGCCTGGAAGTTGGGACATGTGTTTACAGCGCGGCGGCGGCGGCGGTAAGTTTCTCCATCTCCAGCAAGGTAAGCAAAACACAGGGGAGAGAGAGAAGGGGGGGAGGTCGGTGTAAATCTAAAGGGGTGCACTGCCTGATCCCCACCTATCCACCTCAGAGCCTGTCATTTTAGTAAGACTGCTGGGACTTGTAGTTCTCCATCTTCTCCTGGGGCTCATGGAGATTGGAGAACTACAAGTCCCAGCAGGTTATACATACAATAAGGCTCTGAGGTGGATGGGTGTGGATTGCATGCACCTGAGCCCCAGGAGAAAATGGAGAACTACAAGTCCCAGCAGGTTATAATATAAGGCTCCGAGGTGGATGGATGTCCGGACACCCATCCATCTCAGAGCCTTATATTATAACCTGCTGGGACTTGTAGTTCTCCATCTTCTCCTGGGGCTCAGGTGCATGCAATCCACACCCATCCACCTCAGAGCCTTATTGTATGTATAACCTGCTGGGACTTGTAGTTCTCCAATCTCCATGAGCCCCAGGAGAAGATGGAGAACTACAAGTCCCAGCTGTCTTACTAAAATGACAGGCTCTGAGGTGGATAGATGTCTGGACAGTGACAATTGGTGGCACAGTGGTGACAATTGGTGGCACAGTGGTGACAATTGGCATGGTACAGTGACTGCATTTGATAGCATGGCACAGTGGTTGCGTTTGTTGGCATGGCACAGTGGTGACAATTGATGGTACAGTGGCTGCATTTGATGGCATGACACAGTGGTTGCGTTTGGCATGGCACAGTGGTGACAATTGATGGCACAGTGGTTGCGTTTGTTGGCATGGCACAGTGGTGACAATTGATGGTACAGTGGCTGCATTTGATGGCATGACACAGTGGCTGCGTTTGATTGCATGGCACAGTGGTGACAATTGATGACACACTGGCTGCATTTGATGGCATGGCGCCCTGTGATTGGGCGTATGTGGTCATGCGTTAGCGCCGGGGGGGGGCGAAAAAAAACGTTCTGCCCGGGGGGGGGGGGACCCGGCGCCTAATAGAGTACCGGCACCTCTTTTGGCCCACTTAAAGCACTGGACATAACGCTACTCTTATCAAGACATCGCTTGTATATCAAGACAAAATGTATTAAAACATTTTGCTTGTCTTACTCTCAAACCAAAGTTTTACTGTACCCAAATTAGGATGATGCTTCTACGACTGAATGTTCTGTCAGAGGTTAGTTGCAGTGGAGTCTTTAACCCTTAAAAGCTGGACAGGTACTGTATCAGTCCACTTGGTGAAAATTGCCAGAAGCTGAGTGCAGATCATCCTTTGATAATCTACCTTCCTTTTGCAAACTATTCAAAGATTCATCCAATTTTGCCTTTATAGCATAAATCTAAGGACCCATTTACACATTAATGCACATTAATGCACACAAAAACACACCTACACAGCACAGTGGCTTAATAGTTTGCGCTACTACCTTTTGGTGCTAGGATTCTTGGTTCAAACCCCAACCAGAACACGAACTACACAGATTTTGCATGTTCTGTCTGTGCTTGTATGGGTTTCCTCCTACGCTCCAAAGATGTGCTTATAGGTATATTGGCCTAATCCTTGAGGGATAGGGACTGATATAAATGTACGATATGTAGTGGTGATGCTGTGTGAATAAATTGTTGCCAGTATAAATAAATACTCATAATAAATAAATGGTGATTTATCAACATAACTGTCTATATTAAGGTTGCACCAAAACCGATACTGGTATCGGTGCTGATACTTAGCATTTGCATGAGTATCGGTACTCCCAATACCCAAAACCGATACTTTCAGTCTCCGTTCTTTTAGCTGTCAGTGGGGTTCCCCCACTAACAGCTGAAATCATTTTTAAAAAGCCCATCATTTATCGATTAAGGAGTGGGTTCCTTAACAACTGAAGATTCATTTAGCTGTGAGTGGGGTTCCCCAGTTGACAGCTGAAGTGTAAACTACGGTAAGTCCCAGCAATTGGAGCGGTCAAATAAAATAAAAAATAGCAGCTGCGCAATGTTTAGCAACAACATTGCTCAGCCTCTGAAACAGGGATGAACTTCGATCTGCAGACAAAGGCCCAGATTCATAGAGAATTAGATTCTCGTAGCGTATCAGAAATACACTACGCCGCCGTTTTTTACCTGGCTCTACGTGGAATCCAGGTAGATTTTGTCCAGTAAACGACGGCGGCGTAGTGTATTTCTCCCGTCGCAATCCATCTGCGCGAGTAGGGGGCGTGAAGCATTTAAAATAGGCGTGTTCCCGCGGCGATCGAACTGCGCATGCTCCGTTCGCAAATTTCCCGCCGTGCATTGCGCGAAATCACGTCGTTACGTCGTAGTAGCGTCGTTTACGTACATTCCTATTCCCGAACGAGTACTTAAAAAAAAAATCTAATCGACGCGGGAACGACGCCCATACTTTACATGGGTTACGCACTGTTAGACCAGCAAAACGCTCCTCTAACATTACGTAGCCAAAAAATGACTCGTACCTTCGTGGATCGCCGTAAAAACACATTTGCATATGCCGACGCATGAAAACGACGCAAACTCCTCCCAGCGGCCGCAAAAATATTGCAGCGTAGATCCGAAGGCTTACGAAGACGTAAGCCTCTCGGATCGAAGCCCGAAGCCGCCGTATTCATGGTTTGAGGATTCAAACTAGTGATACGGCACGCGAAATTTGAAATTACTTAGTGGGGTTCCCCAGTTGACAGCTGAAGTGTAAACTACGGTAAGTCCCAGCAATTGGAGCGGTCAAATAAAATAAAAAATAGCAGCTGCGCAATGTTTAGCAACAACATTGCTCAGCCTCTGAAACAGGGATGAACTTCGATCTGCAGACAAAGGCCCAGATTCATAGAGAATTAGATTCTCGTAGCGTATCAGAAATACACTACGCCGCCGTTTTTTACCTGGCTCTACGTGGAATCCAGGTAGATTTTGTCCAGTAAACGACGGCGGCGTAGTGTATTTCTCCCGTCGCAATCCATCTGCGCGAGTAGGGGGCGTGAAGCATTTAAAATAGGCGTGTTCCCGCGGCGATCGAACTGCGCATGCTCCGTTCGCAAATTTCCCGCCGTGCATTGCGCGAAATCACGTCGTTACGTCGTAGTAGCGTCGTTTACGTACATTCCTATTCCCGAACGAGTACGTTAAAAAAAAATCTAATCGACGCGGGAACGACGCCCATACTTTACATGGGTTACGCACTGTTAGACCAGCAAAACGCTCCTCTAACATTACGTAGCCAAAAAATGACTCGTACCTTCGTGGATCGCCGTAAAAACACATTTGCATATGCCGACGCATGAAAACGACGCAAACTCCTCCCAGCGGCCGCAAAAATATTGCAGCGTAGATCCGAAGGCTTACGAAGACGTAAGCCTCTCGGATCGAAGCCCGAAGCCGCCGTATTCATGGTTTGAGGATTCAAACTAGTGATACGGCACGCGAAATTTGAAATTACTCCTGTCTAACACCAGTTAGACAGGCGTAATTGCTCTGTGAATCTGGGCCAAAGTCTGTTTAAAGCAACCTGTCAATAAAATATATATATATATATATATATATATATATATATTTATATATTTTTTAAATTAAATGGCCCTCTGTTTAACCCCTGATTAACGTTTAATTTACTCTAATCAGCCTTAATTAACTCCTTATTCTTCTTCTCTATTTAATTATTATTTTCCTGCTGATTTTTTTTGTTCACTTTCTATTTTATTAACTAATAATAATTTAAAAAAAAATGTTGCTAGCTTTGTTTTGCTAATATATTTACATCTTTAACATATATATTGTAAATAACTTTTCAAAGCGTTGTACCATTGCTGACAGCTGAAGTGTACGCAAAACAGTTGCGGTGGGTACGGTATCTGTGATTGGTATCGGCAAGTGCTAAAAAAATAAAATAAAAGCATTGGTACTCATACTCATTGTAAAAAAAAATGGTATTGGTGCATCCCTAGTCTATACATAGCGCGATCCTACATGAATTATTTACTTACTAAATATAATGGATACCAGTGATGGAACAAGGTCTTTTCAGCACCCTAGATGAAATTCCACCCCTTCCCCCTATGAACTGTAAACCACCTCAGTAGTATACTTTGCAGGTTCTGCCCTTTTTGCACCCACCTCCTACTGAACCACTAAAGGTGACTGTCTCCTTTGCTTACCCCTTGGCCCAGCCCTAATGGATACATAAGCTGAAAGTATAACTACAGGCAGTGCGGAGGGATTAGAACACCTGTCCGTTTTTATTGCTCTCTGTGCCCCACTTAGGGAGATTGGCTCTCTCTATTTGTCCTGTTTACCAATAATATTCAAACTGAAAGTAACACACGTTGATTCCCTCACTTTGGAGGGAATTCCACTCACTTTTGGCTGTGGGACAGGAAGTGAAGGAAAAATAGCCCCAATTGGGTTATAACACTCTATTATTAATGAAAAAAGTTTTGCCCTTTGTTACGCTTGAACCACTACTCTGTGTCTGGTGGCCAAAGTGGAAGAACATGCTGGAAATGGAGTAAAGATGCCCACTTTGAGAATGGAGATAAGCTGTACATAGAGCGAGGGCAACATAGAAGGTACATGGAGTAAGGGCAAGATATTGTTTGAGACATTGGAATTCAAGATCTCCATCACGATTAATTCTAACTTGCTTCTGCAAACTGCTACACGCACTTACATATTTCAGGCAAACGTTTACAAACAAAAAAAAAACACAGGGATTCTTTGTTAACGTATATTGCAATACATGTTCAAGCTGGCCAACTATGCCAAAGTGATCTCTCTCTGGCCAGTCCCTACTCTACAGTAGTGATGAGCGGAATACGCCATATTCGATTTCGCGATATTTCGCGAATATTTCGAAGAATATTCGCGAATATTCGTTAATATCGAATATTCGTGATATTTTATAAAAAAAAAAAAAAAAAAAAAATTGCGAATTTTCGCCAATGCGAATTTTCGCTAATGTGAAATTCCGCGATTTTTTTTTTTTATAAAATATCACGAATATTCGATATTTACGAATATTCGGTATATTTTATATAAAAAAAAGCGAAATTTCACATATGCGGTTGCGAATATTCGTTAATATCGAATATTCGTGATATTTGATAAAAAAAAAATTGCGAATTTTCGCGAAATTTGAAAAATATCGAATATTCGAAATAGCGAATATTCGCCGCGATATTCGAGATATTCGCGAATACTCGAATATGCAATATTCGTAGCGAATATTCGCAATGCGAATATTCGTGAGCAACACTACTCTACAGTGCAAAATACCAAATACTCACTGGCTTATTACCTACTTTAATGGTCATATATTATCAAAAATGGCAGACAGACACAGTTGGAGGAGAGCAAACAGACTCAGGCCTGGTCGCTGGCCTGCACCATGCTTTATAAATGGAGATATGTCCGTGTTACAATCCAAGTTGCTTACATATATAACACAAGAGGTACTAAAGTTAACATTGAAAGGTATGAATGAACCCTCTGCACACTCTTGTACTCTTGCATATTCCTACCAAACTTTTGCATAGAATTAAGGATTCAAAGTTTGTATATATTCACATACTGGATATTGTAATGATGTATCTCTATTTCTTTTTAATAGTGCAAGGTCATGAAAGAAAGAAAGTTACCGCTCCAGGTGGATTGTGTTAGGATGATCAGTATGGTCTCAGGAAATTAAGGGTGCTGGCAATGCACAAGGCAACAAATGGAAAAAGAAAATATGGACAGCCGCACTCCAAAAACCTTGATGGTTGTGTTTATTTAAAAAAGGAAAAAATGCACTACTAAATTAGTGCTTAATCATAGCTGAGATTCATAAGCTATGATTAAGCACTAATTTATAGTGCGAAACGCATCAGCTGTTTTACTCCCGTGCTGTGTGCTGTGACTTGTAGTGCATTTTTCCTTTTTTAGACAACCATCAAGGTTTTTTGAGTGCGGCTGTCCATATTTTCTTTTTCTAATAGTGCAAGGTCAGTTAAGTTTATTTTTTCTGTGCTCCAATGTTGTTGTTTTTTCACTTCCTGCCCTGGAGGAGTGACAGGAAGTCTCTCCAAAGTGAGGAAAATCCCCTTTAGGCTGGGTTCACACCTATGTGAATTGGATGCAAGGTTACAGCCCAAAAAAATCCTCTTTTGGCTGCTCTAAAGTGACACTGCCACTGAATGTAACCTGACCCTGACCACTTCTCAAAGTAGAATTCCAGGATAACCCGAACTAGTCATAAAACTGTCCCCTCCCCGCTTTTAATGCCATTTTAATCATACGTCTGTTTAGAGTGAAAATCTCTCATGTTTGTTAATATCTCTGTCTCAGAACTTTGTACACGGTCACACTTGGCTGGCCATAAAAAAAATTTGCACATGTTTGTAAACCTGTCACAGGCCCAATCGCGTTCTGCGATCCACCAACCAAAATCTACTCCAGATACCCAAAGCCAGATACAAGTCCAAAGGAGAAAGAAGATTTGCGGTCCAAGGACATAGACTATGGAATGCCTTACCAACCAGCATCCGGTTGGAGGTGAACCACTTGGCCTTCAGAAGAAAGATCAAAACCCATCTCTTCGGAGGACAAAAAAAGAAATAGACACCAAGCGCCCAGAGGTGATTCAGTTCGCATGTACAGCGCTATATAAGTTTCTCACTCACTCACTCACTCACAGACTCTTTTCTGAAGGAGATGCAATCGGATTTCTGAATAATTGTCACTAAATTGTCACTAATTTGCTTCATAACTATCCTACAATGTATGTGGGTTCAAAGAATTATGGGGTGTTTTTAACAGTGAGTAAGTTGGCACAGCACCTATCAGTAGTTGGTTCAGAGGCTGCTTGAACCAGCTGCTGATGGATATTGTGTCCCAAAAACGCTTTGGTTTTCGTAAACAATTTGTTTTGGAAATACACTTATACCTGTTCTAGAATATTATGGTGTGGCACTTCAATTTTAGACTTACCCATCTTCATCACAGCCCAAAGTTATTGTGGAAATCCTTTGGTTTGCCAAAGCTGCCCCCTAATTATTCCAATTCTCCAAGTCATAACGCCCTCATACTGCTAAAGAGAAAACAACAATACCAAATTATTATTTAATTAAACTTAAGGGGTTCAGCTCTATTAACTCACTTTGTAAAGCAGTAAAAAACAGACAGCAGTTCTACCCTTTCCACATTATCCAAAACTTAAAAAACCTTTGGTCAAATATACACTTTAACTCAGGGATCCTCAAACTACGGCCCTCCAGCTACACATCCCATGAGGCATTGTAACACACTGACATTCACAGACATGACTAGGCATTATGGGAATTGTAGTTCCTGAACAACTGAAGGGCCGTAGTTTGAAGACCCATGCTTTAACTGATAATAACAATAAACATGCTACAGTTTTACTTGGATGTGATCATTTCTATGAATGCAAGATCTCTACTCCAGACCTCCCCAAATAGCAACAGTTTGCCTTAAAAAAAAAAAGAGCTCCAGCAGATATCTCTGGATAGGACAGCTGGTGGTAAGTATAATGTGTTAAAGTACAGTATATGTCAACCTAATCACTAAAACCATTTATTAGCTCGTATTCTCTGTACTGTACACCTCCCTCTGTGTAGAGATTTCCTGTAATAGCAGTCTTGTATTCCCCCTGTAGTTTTCTGCAGACAGCCTGTAGTGGTTGGGGCCTGCTGGGTCCCTCCCACAGCTCTGTACAAGCTATGTAATGGCACCACTACTTTTACCATGTATTATGTTTGTAAAAGCATTTAGTACAAGCAAAGTTGACGTGTATTCATTGTTACTTTAGAGAAGGGGTCTCCAAACTGCAGCCCTTTGCTAGCCTTTATCTGGCCCTTGGGCCATTATTCCTCCTACTGATGTAAGGCACTATTTCTTCCATTGACACCAATAGCAGGGCATAATTCCTCCCATTGACACTATTCCTCCCACTAATATCAATGATGGAGCACTATTCCTCCCAGTAATACCAATAATGGGGCACTATTCCTCCCAGTAATACAAATGATGGGGCGCTTTTCCTCCCAGTACTACCAATGAGGGGGGACTATTCCTCCCGGTAATACCAATGATGGGGCACTATTTCTTCCAGCAATACCAATGATGGGCACTATTCCTCCCAGTAATACTAATGATGGGCAATGTTCCTTCCAGTAATACCAATGAGGGGGGGGAACTATTCCTCCCGGTAATACCAATGAGGGGGGGACTATTCCTTCCAGTAATACCAGTGATGGGGCACTCTTCCTTCCACTAATATTAATGATGGGGCATTATTCCTCAAAGTGATACCAATGACGGCGCACTATTCCTCCCAGTAATACCAAGAGGGGGAACTATTCCTCCCGGTAATACCAATGAGGGGGAACTATTCCTCCCAGTAATACCAATGAGGGGGAACTATTCCTCCCAGTAATACCAATGAGGGGGAACTATTCCTCCCAGTAATACCAATGAGGGGGAACTATTCCTCCCAGTAATACCAATGAGGGGGAACTATTCCTCCCAGTAATACCAATGAGGGGGAACTATTCCTCCCAGTAATACCAATGAGGGGGAACTATTCCTCCCAGTAATACCAATGAGAGGGAACCATGCCTTCCAGTAATACCAATGATGGGGACTATTCCTCCCCACTGACCACACATGCTATTTAACTGACCACTAACCCTGAGGTAATGTTTATTTTCACTGATGCTGTGACTGGGACATTTTCTACCCTTGCTGGCCACAGTGTGGCCCCCCTAAAGTCTGAAGGACAGTAAAACTGTCCCTTTGCTTGAAAGGTTTGGAGGTCTTATAGACCCCAGATCCCTCCAAAAAAAACCTGAAACGTGACTTTTGCTTTCACAAGGGATGTTTACATTCCTTGTAACAGCAATAAAAGTGATCAAAAATATACATTAAAAGGGACAGTGTAAGAAAAAATATGTGCTGCGATCGTCAGAGCGAAAGCAATAATTCTAGTACAAGATCTTCTCTCTAACTCTAAATTGGTAACCCTTAAAACCCTTGGTAACCCTTAAAACATTTTAAAGTGTCACCTATGGAGATTTGTAAGTGCCATAGTTTGTCGCCATTCCTCGAGTGTGCGCAATTTTAAAGCACGACATGTTATCGGTAGGTATCTGTTTACTCTGCGTAACATCATCTTTCACATTATACAAAAAATTTGGGCTAACTTTTCAGTTTTTTTTTTTTATTCATAAAAGTGTATTTTTTCCAAAGACCGTTGCACAAATAAAGTGTGACATAAAATATTGCAATGATCACCATTTTATTCTCTAGCGTCTCTGCTAAAAAAAAAAAAATACTATATATATTTATATTGTTTGGGAGTTATAAGTAATTTTGTAGCAAAAAATACTGATTTTAACTTGTATGCAACAAGTGTCAGAAAAAGGCTTATGCCGCGGACATTCCAACAACAAAACCGTGGATTTTTTCAGATGGATGTTGGCTCAAACTTGTCTTGCATACACACAGTCGCACAAATGTTGTCGGAAATTCCGATCGACCAAGAAGGCGGTCACGTACAACACGTACGATGGCACTATTAAAGGGAAGTTCAATAACAGTCGTGTTAATAGAAGTTTGGTGAGAGCCAATTCGCGCTTTTCAGCCTTGTGCTTTTCAGTCCATTACAGAGTGACAAATGTACCATCTCCATTACGAACGCTAGTTTTACCAGACCGAGAACTTCCCAGCTAATACTTGATTCAGAGTATGCGTGGAATTTTGTGCGTTGGAATTGTCTACACATGTTCGGAATTTACGAGAACGGATTTTGTTGTCGGAAAATTTGAGAACCAGCTCTCAAATTTTTGTTGTCGGAAATTCTGACAGAAAATGTCCGATGGGGCCTACACACGGTCAGAATTTCCAACAAAAAGTTTCCATCGAACATTTGTTTTCGGAAATGCCGATCGTGTGTACGCGGCATAAGTCTTCATAGGGTTAATTTATGCTTTTCTCTGCAGACCTGAATAATGGCAGACCTGAGTGCCTGCAGAGACAATAAATACTTTTAGCTTTCCCGAGCTGCAGAAAGTCTTGTACTTTTCCCCATCAGCCTTAAGGCGGCGTACACACGATCGGATATATCCGATGAAAACGGTCCGCGGACCATTTCCATCGGATATGTCCGATCGGGAGTTTGATCCGATGGCGTGTACACACCATCGGATCAAATTCCCCGCCGCCGGACGGCGCGGTGACGTAGTGGTGACGCGGCGGTGACGTTGACGCCGCCGCGTCACCGCCACGTCACCGCACCAGGAAGTAAAACACTTCCGCGCATGCGCCGAATCCATTCGGCAGCGGCGCGGCGGCGGTGGGAGCCGACATGTCTGCTGGTAAGTGTACTAACCAGCAGACATGTCGGGCGGACAGATTCCCACCGGATAGATTTCAAAGCTTGCTTTGAAATCTGTCGGGTGGACAAATCTGTCCGCTAGCCCATACACACGAGCGGAGATGTCTGCTGAAACGGTCCATCGGACCGTTTTCAGCGGACATATCCCCTCGTGTGTACGCGGCCTTATACCCCTGCTGCTATCATTCTGCAACTGGCTTTGCCCACAAGTTTCTAGAAGTCACGATGTCAGGTTGAAAAGATATAAAAGGGAATAAAAACTAGAAGTAGAAAAGGCATCAATATTTTACCATGTCCCCATAGCAAGATTTCCCATTAGTTTCTCACCAAAGTGGACCTCCAACCAAAAATAACAATTGATTAAACTCTTATGCCGTGTACACACGATCGGTCCATCCGATGAGAACAGTCTGATGGACCGTTTTCATTGGTTAACCGATGAAGCTGACTGATGGTTTGTCGCGCCTACACACCATCGGTTAAAAAACCGATCGTATCAAAGCGCGGTGATGTAAAACACCACGACGTGCTGAAAAAATGAAGTTCAATGCTTCCAAGCATGCGTCGACTTGATTCTGAGCATGCGTGGATTTTTAACTTTTAAATTTAAAACAAGTTGGCTTTTTTTTAACCGATGGTTAAATAACCGATGGCGCCCACACATGATCGGTTTGGACCGATAAAACCGGTCCATCAGACCGTTCTCATCGGTTTAACCGATTGTGTGTACGCGGCATTAGAGAGAATTACCTACTTTTTTTCTGCCATTAGATGTCCTCATTCTGATGGCCAGCATCATTCAATCCACTTCCTATGAGCCCAGGTTATTATGGACCTGCCCCAGCCTGTGATTATACAAGGAAAGAAGAAGGAACACAGTGATGAACTCATCTCTATTAATCTTCTCTCTCCTCCTATCATCATGCTTCTTGCCAGCACATGAATTGACTGGCTCCCTGTACTGCTTCTTCATGTCATGTTGCAGGGACTGTAATTATACTGTATGTGCCTTGAATGTAGTTTACGGATGGTATTGATCTGCAAGGGCTTTTTTCACATAGGTGGCTGTACTTACTGCCTTCTAAAAACAATCCACAGTGGTAGAGCAGTGGCTGGCTGCGGTTTAGAAAGCCGCTTCCTAAATCCATTTTTTTTCTTTTGTTAATCCCAAGGGAGATTTTGTAATAAAATACTGCATTGCAACTACGGGTCAAGCATTTCATGTCAAGCCTGTAAAACTCTGCACACCATGTTTAAATTGCTGGGACCACGAGGGAAGCCCTAAATCTGTGGCTCAGCTGTCTGTTTTTACTGCCCCCCGCCACTTTTGTGAAAGAGCGCTAATGCCTCATACACACGGTTGGACTTTTGACCTTGCAAAAGTCGGCCCTGAGCCCGTCGAAAGTCCGACGGACAAGTAGAGAACAGAATCTCTATCTAAGGTCCGTCGGATTTCCGAGAAAAAAAGTCAGATGGAGACTACACACGGCCTGTCTGACTTTTTTTCTCAGAAAATCGGGCCGTGTGTACGAGGCATAAAAGCCTCTCTTGTGTACACATTGAAAATACCTTAGACTGCCCTGGGTGATATACACAGCCCCAGCAGACTGAGAGGGAGCGATTTACTAAAACTGGAGCATACAGAATATGGTGCAGCTGTGAATGATAGCCAATCAGCTTCTAACTTCAGCTTGTTCAATTAAGCTTTGACAATAAGCGCAGGTTCACACTGGGCTGCGGGAGTGAAGCCGTGCGAGTTCAGCTGAACTCGCACGTCTTCACTCCCGCCCGGCAGTCCAGATTTCGGCCGCGATTTCAGAGACATCTGTGCAGGTTTCTGCACAGATGTCAATGTAAATCGCGGCCCCAAATCGCAAAAAGTAGTACAGGAACTACTTTTTGAAATCGGTGCAGCGCCGCAGATGTGGCATCACACCGATTAGGACAGTGCCATTGCCGACAATTGCCACCAATTTGAGCGATTTGACATGTCAAATCGCATCTCAAATCGTACCCAGTGTGAACCAGGGCTCCAAGCTAGAAGCTGATTGGTTTCTATGCAAAGCTGTACCAGATTTTGCACTCTCCAGTTTTAGTAAATCGACCCCAGAGCCTTTACTCAAGTGACAGTCTATGGTATTTCCTTGGTTCTCTTGGCAGCTACATAAAAGATTATGTAGGGGATGAGGGGTGGAGCAAAGTAGCTGGGCCAGCAAAGAGAGAGTAATTAGACACTCCCAGAAAAGGATAGGGCTATATTATGCACAAAGAAGGGGCTAGGCTAGATAACTGACTCTTCCTGAAGAAATCTAATATGAAAGCAAGTTCAAAAGCACAAGTCAATAAAAAAATCATTTATGGAGATGAATAATTTGCAAGTAAGCATTTAAAACACTTGCATTTTCTGTGCTTTTATCTGTAGTTGTGTTTGGCAGGGCCTTTAAAAAAAAAAAAGAAGATAAAAACTTTTTTTCATAGCACACTTTTCCTACATCAATTCCTATTAGGAATGCAAACAGTTAACCAGCCTCTGTCCTTTATCCTCTTCCTCACATTCCATGAAAAGTATGTGGCTTTCTCTATTTGTTAATACTATTTAACCTTCTTTGGCGCCTGCTTGTACTTCAGTCCCCCTTTCCAGGTTACTTGTAGACAAGCCCCGAATTTGTTAAAAGTACACTTGATGACACATAAATAGGACAACCTGTCAGAGAGCAGCTAAACCGCTCTGACAGATTACCAGATTCCCAATGCATGGCAAAAGCTGAAATTCTCAGTCTTCCCTATTTACTAAAGTCGCCAGCTTGCTCGGTGAAATATCAGGCGTGGGCAGTGGTGAATGGATACCTATCCACAATGCACAGATATGCGTACAAGTGTGTTTTATACATATATATCCTGTCTTTATGTGGGAACTAATACAGTTCTAGTGAACATCTCAATGGTCTTGTCCTGTTTTGAAGCATACAGCTCTCAATCCAACATTGCAAGTGCATGGAATAACCCTTTCGCTGCCAGAGATGTTTTTATTTTTATTTTTTGAGGGATTTTCTTGCTTTGTTTTTTCACACTTTTAAAAAGTATTTTAAACCTGAAGATTACTTAAAACATTAAAAAAAATCTGTAAGGCCTCGTACACACGATCAAATCTGTCTGCTGGAAACGGTCTGCTAGACCGTCCCAGCAGACAGATTCGATCGTGTGTACGGGCGAGGCGACGAATTTGGCCACCCGACAGATTTCAAAGCATGCTTTGAAATCTATTGGGTGGGAATCTGTCTGCCCGACATGTCTGCTGGTTAGTACCCTTACCAGCAGACATGTCGCCTCGCACCGCCGCCGAATGGATTCGGCGCATGCGCGGAAGTGTTTTACTTCCTGGTGCGGTGACGTGGTGGCGTCAACGTCACCGCCACGTCAGCGAGCCGTCTGCTGGTGGGGATTTTGGTTTGCTCGTGTGTACACGCGAGCAAACCAAAATCCTAACAAACAGATTTGTTCAAATCGGTCGGTCCGACCGATTTGGACAAATAGATTGCCTCGTGTGTACGAGGCCTGAGACCCTGGAGAATAAAATTGTAGTAGTTCTAAAGCACAGGATATTAGCACAAGCGTGACATTTCAGTAAAAAATACACTAACATTTGTTTTAGGGCACACAGATGTAATATATTACCCAATTTTTTGGCAAAGTATAAAAGATAAGGTTGCGCCAACAAAATAGTCTCACAATTTCAAATTCAAGCTTCAGAATTTTATGCTGCTTTTGTCAAACTTCAGTTCTCAATATTTTCCATAGGTGATGCTTTAAAAGGCTCTACAGGTAACCATAAAAAATGGCACTAGAATTATTGCTTCTACTCATGGAAATACATAACACATGTAGCGTAATTTACATTGTCGTATGGAGGCACCCCTGGTGCATGAATTCATATTGTGTCTAAGTATGTGGGGGTGGGGAGAGAGGCTAATTATTATTATTATTTTTGGGGGGAGGGGGGTGGTAGGTGCTTGAGTGGAACTTTTTTACATTAACATTTACTTTCAGCTTATATTGATTGGTTTGTGCAAAAGTTATAACGTCTACAAAATAGGGGATAGTTTTATGACATTTTTATTATATTTTTGTTTTTTATTAGTAATGGTGGTGATCTGCGATTTTTATCATGACTGTGACATTATAGTGGACACATCGGACACTCTTGACACTATTTTGGGTCCGTTGTCATTTATACAGTGATCAGTGCTATAAAAATGCACTGATTACTGTGTAAATGACACTGGCAGGGAAGGTGTTAAACACTAGGGGGTGACCAAGGAGTTAAGTGTGTCCTAGGGAGTGATTCTAACTGTGGGAGAGCTGGTCTCACTAGAACATGACAGAGATCACTGCTCCTGATGACAGGGAGCAGTAGATCTCTGTCATGTTGCTAGGCAGACAAGGGAAATGCCTGTTCTGCCGTTTCGTGACATGATCGCTCGCACCCGGCGGACACCGAGTCCGCGGGACCCACGGTCACACGGTGGGCGGGCGCGTGCGCCCACTATGCCGCGATTTAAAGAGGACATACAGGTACATCCCTTTGCGCAGCCGTGCCATTCTGCCAATGTAAATAGTCGTGAGGCGATCGACAAGAGGTTAATAATAAAGTTGCATTAAAAACTCACAAAGAGGTATCTGTATACAGGCACATGGGGGTTCAGTGAGCCACACTATCAACCGTCCAGGCTGTGTGCAGTAACCGCGTCTCTCATATCCAGGTGGCGTGGAATGTGCTGGCCAGCAGGATGCTGTGGCTCTCAAGCGGGAACCCAACCAAGGGTTGGAGCACAACTGAGGTGCGATGGAACACACAGCACTGGGCGAGATGGCGTCACTGGCGTGCTCGCGACATGTTACGGATGATGCGCACTGGGGAGATGCTTGAGAAAAGAGTGCGCACTAAATTCTGAAAGAACATAGCACTGTATACTGCATGTAGCATCAGCTGCAAACAGTTTATACAGCACAATCAGTAGGCACACCTAGTGGTGAAGGCAAGAGTTTGTTTGGACCAGCTTGGCACATACAAAATATTTAATGCGGATATTCAGCTTTTAGTTCATTTGGACTAGGCTGGTCCAAACAAACTATTTTCTTCCTCAAGACATACAGAAGCTCTCAGCACTCTATGAACTCAGCTAAATACAGTATACAGTTCTGTGTTTCGGCAGTAGGATGGGAACTTCCTCTCCCACTCTCCCAGAACAAAATCAAAACGGATTTTGCAATATTCAGCCATTCACAGGGAGCTTTGTATTCTAGGAATGAATACAAAGCTTCCTCTGAATGACTGAGTCAGAGATCGATTTGTGACATCATCCACCCCCTCTACACCTCAGCCAATCAGATGATGCTTTGTATTCATTCCCAGAATACAAAGCTTCCTGTTAAAGGCTGAGTGCTGCTCAGCCCAACATGATTTTGCTCCAGGAGTGGGACAGGAAGTTAACATCTAACTGTTGGAATACAGCACTGTATACTGTATGTAACTGGCTGTATGTAGGCTAAATACAGTTAATACAGCCCACACAATGTGTGGAGTAGACCAATTTAAGTATTTAGGATGCATTTACACTTGCAAATGCACCCTGTGACAGTGCTAGGCCTTGCTGCCACAGTATGAGTATAGGAAAAATGCACACCAGGTTTCACACCAAGGCTGAGTACAAAGCTCCAGAGTGTTGTGTCTATATAGCGAAAACTGGGGTTTTCGTTTTCTCCAGGTTTGGTAATCCCAGATTTGGGCCTGGAGCGTGAAGGCTTCAAAGTGTCTTGGGTGAGATGAAGCCTTCAATTCTGTGTCCAGGTCTTCCTGGAGACCTGTAGGCTATGTGAGTGTGCAGGTGTGCATGCTTGTTATAAGCAAGGCCTAAGTATAGCTCAGGGGCCCTATTAGGAGAGAGCTGTGTGCTCCAGCCAGTAGGGATGTGTGCTCCTGCCAGGAAACAGAGGTGCTCCACTCAGGAGACACAACTTCATGTGGGAGACATTCCTTACCTGCAGGATTGTGAGAGTTGGGACAGCTGAGGGAGTCTGCAGGAACGAGAAAGCTGAGGAAACTAGCGAGTCCAGGACACTGTCTGAGGGAGTCTGTAAGTTGCAAGAGAGTGAGTGAGCCTGGGGTGTCAGCAGAACGGCCAGAAGGGGTAACTAAAGGCTAAGTGAGCGAGGTCTATGAGACCCGAGACTAGAGCAGCAGCACTGCTGGAAAGACAGCCAGGTGGTCTGGCATTTTCTTTTACGTTTTGTGAAACGGAAGTGGGCAACCGAGGTATTGAACTTTTCTTTTGGTTTTCATAAAAGTTTGCCACCAAGCCATCATCCACAGTTTGGACTGTCATGAACTCATTAAAAGTATCTACAACTGAGCTAAACAACCCTTATATGATAACCTGCACCGGGATTAAATGCAAGAAACCCACTGGTGAGTTCCTGCGATTAGCTGTGAGAGGCAGCCCCATTGTAAGCAATGGGATTCAGCCAGCTCTCTCAGCTTATCACAGCCACTCACATTATTATTATTTAGGTACTTATATAGCGCCGTCAATTTACGCAGCGCTTTACATACTGTATACAATGTACATTCACATCAGTCCCTACTCTCAATGAGCTTAAAATCTAAGGAACATGTAATTGCTTTCAATGGGGCTTTCTCCCAAAGCTAATCGTGGCAACCCCACTGGGGTTCTTGCATCCAATCACAATGTTGGTGTATTTGTAGGTTAAAATTTACCATTACATTTCACAAAATTTCACTGGAGTTAGGTTTTAAACTTCACAAAAACATGCATATAGGCTTCAGTCATAAGAATGTGTGGTTTAAGGGCTCCATCTAGTGTTTGCTTTAGGATATAGCTTAAGAGAAGATGTAGAGACAATTCAAGATGACTATCACAGCAAACTAAGAACAGCTTCCAACTGTCCCTGATTTTGAGGGGCTGTCCCCTGATGTGGAGAAATGTCCCTCTGTCCCTCATTCCTCCTCATTTGTCCCTCATTTTTCATGAAATGCACTTTTTAACAAAAAGTGTTTCCCAGTGCTAAACTTTTCATCAATTTCTAAATTGCTGCATTTGTAAATTCCTAAAGCAAATATAAATGGTAAAAAAGCGCTTGTGGGTTTAACCAATCTTATTTTTTTGTATAATTCTCCTTTAACCACTTGCTTACTGGGCACTTATACCCCCCTCCTGCCCAGGTGATATTTCAGCTTCCGGCACTGCGTCGCTTTAACTGACAATTGCGCGGTCGTGCGACGTGGCTCCCAAACAAAATTTACGTCCTTTTTTTCCCACAAGTAGAGCTTTCTTTTGGTGCTATTTGATCACCTCTGCGCTTTTTATTTTTTGCGCTATAAAACAAAAAAAAAGCGACAATTTTGAAAACAAAACAATATTTTTTACTTGTTGCTATAATAAACATCCAAATAAAAAAAAAAAAAAAACTAGAAATGGCGGCGATCTGCGATTTTTATTGGGTCTGCGACATTATGGCGGACACATCGAACACTTTTGACACATTTTTGGGGTCATTCACATTTATACTGCCATCAGTGCTATAAATATGCACTAATTACTGTATAAATGTGATTGGCATTGAAGGGGTTAACACTAGGGGGTGAGGAAGGGGTTAAATGTATTCCCTGCATAGTGTTCTAACTGTGGGGGGAGGGGGGGTGACTGGGGGGGTGACCGAACTGTGTCCCTATGTACAAGAGACACAGATCGGTCTCCTCCTCTCCAGAGACAGGACGCTGTCTCTGTGTAAAACGGCAATGAGAGATGATCTCATATGTTTACATATGAGATCATCTCTCATTCGCCCACAGATCGCATCACAAACGGTCACTCTGATTGGCCATTCGCGGCGATCTGTGATTGGCTGTGTCCAAGGGACACGGCCAACACAGTGTTTTCCCGCAGCGTGCTCTGGAGCGCGCGCAGGGAAGCTGCTAGTGACAAGCCGTCAATTGACGGCTTGTTGGCAATTTAGATCCGCGCTAAAGCCGTCATTCGACTATAGCGCGGATATCAAGTAGTTAAGGAGGCGTGGTAAGCGGTGCGGCCGGCATACTTTTGCTGATAGGTGTTCCTCATTCTTTTAGAAAAATTGGAAGGTATGCTAATAATCCTTATTTTTTTTTTAAGTGAATGTCATTTGTATCCAATCATATTTTAAAATAAAAGTCACATGGCTAAAAGGAAGATCCTTATTATTGTCTTGTAAATCTTTGTGAGGCTAAAGCTAGGTTCACACGAGCATGCATGCTTTTACCATGCAAGCCAATGCAGTTCTGGCACCAGCAGGGAGATGTATGATGCTTGTTTTTTCTTCTTTAACCACTTCCCTACGGCCGTACGACTATATGCGGCCGCAGGGTGGTTCTAAATCTCCGGGCTGCCGTGTTTTCACGGCAGCCCCTTTCTGTGTTCCCAGCGCGCGCTCCAGAGTGCGCAGCGGGGAACTTGTGTACTGGCCGTGTCCCTTGGACACAGCCAATCACAAATCGCCGCAAATGGCCAAACAGAGTGGCCGTTTGTGATGCGATCTGTGCAGCGAATGAGAGATGATCTCATATGTAAACATATGAGATCATCTCTCATTGCCAGCTCTCACAATGACAGCGTCCTGTCACTGGAGAGAGCCGACCGATCTGTGTTCCTAGTACATAGGGACACAGATCGGTCACCCCCCCAGTCACCCCCCCTCCCCCCACAGTTAGAACACAATGCAGGATACACATTAACCCCTTCCTCACCCCCTAGTGTTAACCCCTTCCCTGTCAGTCACATTTATACAGTAATTAGTGCATATTTATAGCACTGATGGCAGTATAAATGTAAATGGTGCCAAAAATGTGTCAAAAGTGTCCGATGTGTCCGCCATGATGTCGCAGTCGCAATAAAAATCGCAGATCGCCGCCATTACTAGTAAAAAAATAAATAAAAAATAATAATTCTGTCCCTTATTTTGTAGGCGCTATAACTTTTGCGCAAACCAGTCGCTCATTGCGATTTTTTTTTTTTTTTTTTACCAAAAATATGTAGAACAATACGTATCGGCCTAAACTGATTTTTTATTTTTTTAAATTGGGCTATTTTTTACAGCAACAAGTAAAAAATATTGTATTTTTTTTTCAGAATTGTCATCCTTTTTTGTTTATAGCGCAAAAAATTAAAACCGCAGAGGTGATCAAATACCACCAAAAGAAAGCTCTATTTGTGGGGAAAAAAGGACGCCAATTTTGTTTGGGAGCCACATCGCACGACTGCGCAATTGTCAGTTAAAGCGACGCAGTGCCGCAAGCTGAAATTTCACCTGGTCAGGAAGGGGGTTTACATGCCCAATAAGGAAGTGGTTAAAAGGGTGGTAAAGGTTTGTTTTTTATTTTATAAATAGGTTCCTTTAAGCTAGCACATTGTTGGTTCACGTACTTTTTCCTTCAATTTCCCTTCGATATCCTGATGGGTAGCTTTTCTCACACGCCAGCCCGCTCACCAGCCTGCCCGTCCACTCGCACATCTGCTGGCCTGCCACCGGTTTACTCACTCACTATTTTATCGGCGGGAGCAATTTCCCTGTTGACCCACCATGGGTCCAGCCCTGCACTGAATGGTCACTGTGATTGGCTGTCACAGTGATCATTCAATGAGAAATGCTTCTGACTGGCTTCTGTTTATAACATCAGCAGCTCCTCTTTCTATACACACCGGGTCTCACGTAGCTGTGCACTTGAACGTAAAAAAAAGAAAAAACTCAAATCACAAATCATGTCAAAATCGGAAGATCAGAGTGTAGTTAAACTTTGATCTAGATTGTTAGTAGCTAAATACGGTCTCTGTCTCAGCTTGGCTGTGCTGTGAGCTCATTCTGCTGTGTTAGGGTGTTCTTCCTGCCCCAGGGTGGCAGGTGGCAGCAGTCAAGGTTTGGGTGCTCTTTCCTAGCAGCCAATCACAAGGGTTTGTCCTCGATGGGCGTGCTGGGAGGGGGTATTTATGGGGCAGACGCCACTGGTTCTGGGTCTTCTTCGTCCAGTGAGGCACCCACCTTTAGGGTGGCCACACCACGGCACCCCGGTGCTATGGCCTACCTGGCCGGGGCGTGCGTGCCATTGAGAGGCTGGCGGTCCAAAAGGGCATGGACAAATCACCGGGGATCGAGGTAGTCAGACACAGAGGGATTGATCACCTGTCGGCTGGTACCTGGGCGACAAGTTGAAGGAGCTCCAGACGTAACTCAATTAAGGAGGCATATCTCCAAGAATTCAACCCAGAGGGCACCTGTGGCAGAGGTATCTTTCTGAGGCTCATTGAGAGGGGTCTGTGGCAGAGCCTTTCTCCAAAGTTCAAGTTCAACAAGGAGGGTCTGTGGCAGAGACTTCATCCTATAATTGTCCAAGTGATACACTGGCTGCCAGGTCAGTGAGAGAGGCCTGTTTGGGGACACTAAACCCATCCCGGTGGGAGTGGGAAAAAGGAGTGTTACATTTGGGAGCAGGACTGTTTCCTATCATTACGCCTGAATCTGCTATTCTCCTATCTTCTTCAGTTTACTGTTTTTACCCGGCTGGGTAATAAAGAGCACAGCAAAGAGCACCTGTCTGGACATTCCTTTACTACATGCAATACGCATCATTCACCCCTAGGAATTTCGGAGGAGCCACGAGGTAACACGCCGCCCAAAAATCCAGCAGCTCCTCCGGGGGTAATGCTACATACTGTATATCTATTTGGCAAGTACAGAAGTATTTGCCAAATATGCTGCAGAAATCTCCCTCCACTGAGTCTGGCTGCATCCATTTTAACTATGGGCAGCTGAAGATGCTGCCTGTTCACTCCCTGGGTTTACACAGACACACAGAGGCACACTTCCAGTTCTGCAGCTTTCATTGGCCTTCTTATGACTCACCCCCTCACTTCCTGGCAAACTCTCACAAGAGTGCGAAAGAGAGCTGTGCATGATGTCATAAGCCTAGGCCAATGACCAGATAAGAAACAGGAAGTGGGCTTTATAAGGTATTTACTGGCAGAAAAGGTATTTTACTATCCAAAATTAAAACAACTAGGGCAGAAGATTTAACCACTTGCTGACCAGCCGCCATCATTATACTGCCGCAGGTTGGCAAGATTCTGCCAACCATTATAGCTGTACATCAGTCCCTTTAAGCGGGATAGCATGTACTCCTGTCAGATCTGCAGACATGACTGGAGTACACGTGTGCAGACATGACTGGAGTACACGTGTGCAGATGACATGACTGGAGTACACGTGTGCAGACATGACTGGAGTTCACGTGTTCAGACATGACTGGAGTACACGTGTGCAGACATGACTGGATTACATGTGTTCAGACATGACTGGAGTTCACGTGTTCAGACATGACTGGATTACATGTGTTCAGACATGACTGGAGTTCACGTGTTCAGACATGACTGGATTACATATGTTCAGACATGACTGGATTACATGTGTTCAGACATGACTGGAGTTCACGTGTTCAGACATGACTGGAGTACACGTGTGCAGACATGACTGGAGTTCACATGTTCAGACATGACTGGAGTACACGTGTTCAGACATGACTGGAGTTCACGTGTTCAGACATGACTGGAGTTCACATGTTCAGACATGACTGGAGTACACGTGTGCAGACATGACTGGAGTTCACATGTTCAGACATGACTGGATTACACGTGTTCAGACATGACTGGAGTACATGTGTTCAGACATAAAGTGGGTGTAGAAGTTTAGCAGGTTTAAACCTTAAATCTTAAAATGCAACAAAGGATAAAAAAAAAAACTGTGCTAAGTAAAAATACATACAAATGTTTAGGATACTTCAGCAAAAGGCCATAAGGCTTTACTTAGCCTAGTGTTAGAGATTACATTTAATAATACATTACACTAATTATACCATCAGCACTGTTGTACTGCAGCCCTCCATTCCTCACCACACATCCTGTATATGCAGCTACTGCTACTGCTGCCACACCTTTCTACAGAAAACTGCTGCTTGCGTTCTGTTAATAATATCGATGTCAATAAAGCTCGCCAGAAGTAAAATAAAACGTGACGTCCGACGTACGCACCGAAGGTGTCAAAGTCAGAGGGCACGCGGAGTCCATCTTTGTTGAGGGCATCTGGGGCATTAAGTAGAGGACACAGCATGGTGTTCCTAAGTTTGTCACGCTGGGTTCGGAGCCGGGGTCCAGACCGGTACTGGAGGATTCAGGAGGTGCTCAAAAATGCTCGGGTAAGTGAGAGAAACACGGGGAACCTGTCTGATGTGTTCTGTGTGCCTGTATGCTGCATCCTGCCTGATAGATAGCTGGGATGGTCTGCAGTGGGATGCATGGGACTGGAGAAGTCACATCTGACAGGAGTTGCTGAGGATTGTGGTGTGAAAGATCTGCCTTTCATTGTGTGCTCTGCCATCAGATGTAGAGGTAGGTGGCTTTGAAGGCTTTATTCATCCCTATAGAACCATCTGCTTGGTGCTGATCAAGCAAGAGACCGCTCCAGAGTGTGCTCAGCGCAGACAAGTGACCTTCCATCCCATCCAGCCTTATAGGATTTAATGGTTTTATAGAATACATAAACAGGTCTCTGATTTGAAAAGCATAGTAGAAAGCTGCATGCACCCCACCTGCACAAGGCAAACCACCCACCTAGGATTGCCACCTGTCCAGGATTCACCCGGACAGTCTAGGTTTTAAATCGCGTGTCCGATTTCAGTCCGCCTGAAACCCAGACACGTTACTCAGACCAGGCTGTGGCTCCCCACTAACCGAGATAGTCGCACACAAATCTGTTGCGGTCCGGGAGCTGTGGGTGGCTGTCTGGGGGCAGGTTCCACATCACTGAAGGGTGGGGCGATGACGGCAAGAGCAATTTGGCTTGAAGAAAAGGTGGCAACCCTACCCCACCTCCAAACTACACACCATCCACAGCTTAGAGCATCCTCTATCAGTCATTGTTCTGTGGACCCCAAAGATTCCTAAAATGTTTCCAGGGGTTCCTTGAGTAATGAGCAGTTTTTGCCTCTCAGGTGATGCCTTCTTCACACTTACTACCAATGTAAGAGCCATGTTTTCTACTAACTGCCAACATCAGAGAGAGTCTTCCTATTTGCCACCAATATAAGGGGTATTTCTCCTGCTGACCGCCGGCGTGAGGCGCGTTCCTCCCACTGACCAGTGACCACCAATGCACATCGATGGCCATCAATGTAATGGGGGGGGGGGTCACTTTTCTAATTACCATCAATCTATGGGAACATTACAATTTTCACTGTCTGTTTCCTTTCTGGCCATTATTAAAATGTTTCATTTCTTAAAGCGGAGCTCCACCCTAAAGTGAAGTTCCGCTGATCGGAACCCCCCCCCCTCTGGTGTCACATTTGACACCTTTCAGGGGGAGGTGGGTGCAGTATAGTATCTGCACCCACTTCCGGCCACACGTCTCGGGCAAAAGATGTTTTTTTTCTGACATCCTGTTGCGCTCTCTCTTTCTTGCGCGCTCTCTCTTTCTTGCGCGCTCTCTCTTTCTTGCGCGCTCTCTCTTTCTTGCGCGCTCTCTCTTTCTTGCGCGCTCTCTCTTTCTTGCGCGCTCTCTCTTTCTTGCGCGCTCTCTCTTTCTTGCGCGCTCTCTCTTTCTTGCGCGCTCTCTCTTTCTTGCGCGCTCTCTCTTTCTTGCGCGCTCTCTCTTTCTTGCGCGCTCTCTCTTTCTCGCGCGCTCTCTCTTTCTCGCGCGCTCTCTCTTTCTCGCGCGCTCTCTCTTTCTCGCGCGCTCTCCCGTTGTGTGCTGGAAACAATCGGCGGGCGCGACTCGCGCATGCACCGTAGGGAACCGGGCAGTGAAGCCGGAGCGCTTCACTTCCTGGTTCCCTCACCGTGGATGGAGGGGGGAGCAGCAGGACTCCAGGACAGGTAAGTGTCCTAATATTAAAAGTCAGCAGCTGCAGTATTTGTAGGTGCTGGCTTTTAATATTTTTTTTTTTTTTTGAGAGGACATCCGCTTTAAAATATTTTTGTAGAGCAGTCCTGGGTGTCAAGTACACAAAGTACATCTCTCGCGCTCTCGTTCTCCTCGCGCGCTCTCGTTCTCCTCGCGCGCTCTCGTTCTCCTCGCGCATAAGTATTTTTTGCAGTACAGTTTCTTTTAAAGCCCAACTCCACCCATTCCCTGAATTTCAGTACCGATTGGCCACTTAATGTTCCTCTTCTCCTCTGACCTCGGCAGTGGATGGTTCTGCACACCTCGGGGCTTCAATAAAGCTGTTTGATTGCTACTCTTGGCAGCAATATGGTGACACCAGGCTGACATGATGATGCACTCCTAAGAGGCAAATCCACAACAGCCTGGGCTCACAGGTGGCACTGGGCATCATTCATTTCGGATGAGAATTGGAACTGCACCAAAGAGTGATGAGTCTTCAGTGACCGCCCTGGGGAGGAGAGGAGTATTGCTGCAAAATTTGTATTTACTATTTTACACATACTACATCTTTACCACAAAATGTCTTTCTTTGCAGCATTTTCGAGGCCGAAAGAATCGCTGTTATAGTTTGGCGGTACGAGCTGTGCGCAGAGCCTTTGTGTATTCAACAAAAGCCAGGAAAGTAAAGCCCCGCATCATGAGAACGGTAAAATGCAATACTTTGTTTTTAACATGTAATAAAGTTAGAGATCTTGCTTGTATGCATTTGCAATTGTAGGTGACCGCTACATGCAAACTTACACTGCTTCTTCAGAAATATCGTCCTAACAAGACAAATGTTAATTGAGAAATATTAATTGCCGCACTCGGAACATTTCTGATGTTCACAGATCTTGCACTTTTTAGGTACTTTGTCGCGGGGTTCTGAAATGGCTGCTATGTCTCCGATGGAGTATCTGTGTCAGAACTTTGATAAAATTAGGGGACATATTTCAGAAATGTATACGGTCTTGACTAACCCCTCTATTAAACAGGCTTACATGGTTAGATGGGAGACTATTGAACTGGATGAATGGCATAATAAAGCTCAGGGGGCCTCGAAGTCGCTTATTAATACATCGATCATTGAAGCCAATTACAAAGTGCTTTTGCGATGGTATATGGTTCCAGCTAGGCTGGTGACATATGTCCTAGGAGCATCCCCACTGTGTTTCCGCGGATGCGGTCAGCAGGGAACCATGTACCATGTGTGGTAGCAGTGCCCTAGGGTACGACAATACTGGATTAGGGTGTATAATTTTATTTACACCTCACCCAGATGAATTTTGTGAAATCCCCGAAACGGGCACTTCTTGGCAGTATGGTGGAGGCGGCATCAAAATCCCAGAGACGTCTTATAACGTATATATTTTTGTCTGCAAAAATTATTATTGCAAAATCCTGGAAACCGGCAGCCTTGCCATTTGCACAACTTGGGCATAAGCTTTCTTGGATTATGCTTAACCACTTAAGACCCTGACCAATATGCAGGTAAAGGACCAGGCTCCTTTTTTGAGATTCGGAACTGACAATTGCTTGGTCGTGCGACGTGGCTCCCAAACAAAATTGGCGTCCCTTTTTTTTTTTTTTTCTTAACTACTTAAGGACCGCCGCATGTACATTTACGTCGGCAGAATGGCACCGACAGGCACATCAATGTATATATACGTTGGTGCCTTGGGGGGGTTCGGGGGTCCGATCGGACCCCCCCCCGTACATGCGGCGGTCCGCGCGTCTGTAGGAGCGATCCGACAAGAGGGGGCGGCTATTCGTTTTTGTCCGCCCCCTCCGGATTGCTCCCAGCCAATGCGCGCACCCGCCCGCCCTGTCACTTCCTCCTCCTGTGTAACCACAGGAAGGAGGAAGCGATGTGATCTCTCCCTCGGCGGTTTTTTCAACCACCGCTGAGGAGAGATCACAACACAGTAAGTCTGCACTAACACTACACATAGTCACATTTATCGCTCCCCCCTGTCACAGTGTCACTGAATGCAGTAATCATACATGTATAATTACTGTATTTAGTGTGGTGTGACAGTCAGTTAGTGTTAGGTCCAGGGTAGCCCCCGTACCCCCCCCCCCTAATAAAGTTTTAACCCCTTGATCACTGCCCTAGTTAACCCTTTCACTCCCTATTTTTCTGATCGCTGTATTAGTGTCGCTGTTCCCGCTAGGTAGCTAATTTATTTATTTTTATTTTATTTTTACTAAAGACATGTGGCTAAATAAATTTTGGCCTAAATGTTTGACTAAAATTTAGTTTATTGATTTTTCTTATAACAAAAAGTAAAAAATATTGATTTTTTTTTCAAAAATGTCACTCTATTTTTGTATATAGCGCAAAAAATAAAAATCGCAGAGGCGATCAAATACCACCAAAAGAAAGCTCTATTTGTGGGGAGAAAAGGACGCAAATTTTATTTGGGAGCAACGTCGCACGACCGCGCAATTGTCTGTTAAAGCAACGCAGTGCCGAATGGCAAAAACCCCTTGGGTCATTTGGCAGCATATTGGTCCGGGTCTTAAGTGGTTAAATAGCTTTTTTTGGGTGGTATTTGATCACCTCTGCGGTTTTTATTTTTTATGCGCTATAAACAAAAATAGAGTGACAATTTTGAAAAAAAATCAATATTTTTTGCTATAATATCCCCGAAAAATATATAAAAAAAACACGTGTTTTTTTTCCTCGGTTTAGGCCGTTACGTATTCTTCTACATATTTTTGGTATAAAAAAATCGCAATAAGCGTTTATCGATTGGTTTGCGCAAAATTTATAGCAGGGATAGTTTTATTGCATTTTTCTTAATTTTTTTTTTTTTTACTCATAATAGCGGCGATCAGTGGTTTATTTTTTTTTATGACTGCGACATAATGGCGGATACATCGGACAATTTTGGCACATTTTTGGCACCATTGTAATTTTCACAGCAAAAAATGCTATAAAAATGCATTGTTTACTGTGAAAATGATATATGCAGTTTGGGAGTTAACCACTAGGGAGCGTTGAAGGGGTTAAGTGTGACCTCATATGTGTTTGTTTCTAACTGGGGTGGGGCTGGACGTGTGACGTCATTGATCGCCTTTCCCTATATCAGGGAACAGACGATCAATGACAGCACTACTGAACGGGGAAGGTGCGGGACTTCGGCGGCAATCGGGGCCACGGAGCTTCGGCTGGGCATAATCGCTTACAGGTATGTGATTGTGCCCAGCCGTGCCATTCTGCCGACGGATATCTGCTTTAGGCAGTCCTTAAGTGGTTAATGAACATATGACAGCGATACTACAAGATAAAATGCAGTTGTTCAAGAAAGTCTGGGACCCATGGGTTGAATACCTGACAGGAGATCCCAGATCTTTACCAGATTAGAGATGTCTCTGACTGGTCGGGTGTTGGAGCATGGGGTCACTTTCTCTTTCTCTATCCTCTCTACTTCCTCTCTTTTCTTCCATCCTATCCTTTCTTTCCTCCTTTCAACAAGTGGGACCCAATCATGAAGTGGAACAACATTTATTGGATATTTCAAACTTTTTTAACAAATAAAAAACTGAAAAATTGGGCGTGCAAAATTATTCAGCCCGTTTACTTTCAGTGCAGCAAACTCTCTCCAGAAGTTCAGTGAGGATCTCTGAATGATCCAATGTTGACCTAAATGACTAATGATGATAAATAGAATCCACCTGTGTGTAATCAAGTCTCCGTATAAATGCACCTGTACTGTGATAGTCTCAGAGGTCTGTTTTAAAGCGCAGAGAGCATCATGAAGAACAAGGAACACACCAGGCAGGTCCGACATACTGTTGTGGAGAAGTTTAAAGCTGGATTTGGATACAAAAAGATTTCCCAAGCTTTAAACATCCCAAGGAGCACTGTGCAAGCGATAATATTGAAATAGGAGTATCAAACCACTGCAAATCTACAAAGACCTGGCCGTCCCTCTAAACTTTCAGCTCATACAAGGAGAAGACTGATTAGAGATGCAGCCAAGAGGCCCATGATCACTCTGGATGAACTGCAGAGATCTACAGCTGAGGTGGGAGACTCTGTGCATAGGAAGAGTGGCAAGAAGAAAGCCATTTCTTAAAGATATCCATAAGAGTCGGTTCACACTGGGGCGACGCGAAAGGCGGCTCAGCCGCCTGACGAGTCGCTTCCCATGCAGTGCAATGAAACTGTTCTAATCGGAGCAACGCAAGTCGCTCCGACTTGGAAATTTACTCCCTGCAAGACTTTGGGGGCAGCTCGGGGCGACTTGCATTGAATTCTATACAGAAGTCGTCTTGCAAATTGCCTCTGAAGTCGTCCTCAGAACGACTTGCAGAGCCGCCCCCGAAGTCGTGCCGCCTGTGTGTGAACCGACTCTAAAAAGTGTCATCTAAAGTTTGCCACAAGCCACCTGGGAGACGCACCAAACATGTGGAAGAAGGTGCTCTGGTCAGATGACACCAAAATCGAACTTTTTGACAACAATGCAAAACGTTATGTTTGGCGTAAAAGCAACACAGCTCATCACCCTGAACACACCATCCCCACTGTCAAACATGGTGGTGGCAGCATCATGGTTTGGGCCTGCTTTTCTTCAGCAGGGACAGGGAAGATGGTTAAAATTGATGGGAAGATGGATGGAGCCAAATACAGGACCATTCTGGAAGAAAACCTGATGGAGTCTGCAAAAGACCTGAGACTGGGACGGAGATTTGTCTTCCAACAAGACAATGATCCAAAACATAAAGCAAAATCTACAATGGAATGGTTCACAAATAAACATATCCAGGTGATAGAATGGCCAAGTCAAAGTCCAGACCTGAATCCAATCGAGAATCTGTGCAAAGAACTGAAAACTGCTGTTCACAAACGCTCTCCATCCAACCTTACTGAGCTCTAGCTGTTTTGCAGGGAGGAATGGGAAAAAATGTCAGTCTCTTGATGTGCAAAACTGATAGAGACATACCCCAAACGACTTACAGCTGTAATCGCAGCAAAAGGTGGCGCTACAAAGTATTAAGGGGGCTGAACAATTTTGCATGCCCAATTTTTCAGTTTTTTTTATTTGTTAGTTTGAAATATCCAATAAATTTCGTTCCACTTCATGATTGTGTCCCACTTGTTGATCTTTATGTTTGAAGCCTGAAATGTGGCAAAAGGTCGCAAAGTTCAAGGGGGCCGAATACTTTCGCAAGGCACTGTAGAAGCTCTATCTTTAATGGTATACACCTTTAACATAGTATTAGCTTTTGCTTCTATCTAAAACTCCAAGAGAGCTCTGAGGCCTTGTACACACGATGGGATGTATCCGATGGAAACGGTCCGACGGACCGTTTCCATCGGATATGTCCGCCGGACTGTTTGAATCCGATGGCTGTACACACCATCGGATCAAATTCCCTGCCGGCGGACAGCGCGGTGACGCGGCGGTGACGTCACCGCACCAGGAAGTAAACACTTCCGCGCGCATGCGTCGGATCCATTCACAGAATACTTTGAAACTTTTCCGCTGGAGAAATCCGGACAAAACTGTCCGTTTGCCCCTACAGACGAGGGGATTTTTCCGCTGAATTGGTCCGTCGGACCTTTTTCAGCGGATTTATTCCCTCGTGTGTACAAGGCCTGAGACTACTTCATGGGAATGAGGGAACCTGTAACACTGTTCACTGCACTGTTGGGATGTTAACTCAATGTTCGGATGACTCTGGATTTTGTAAACCTTTTTTATACTGTACTTGTTTTTGAATTCAAGATTGTATTCCTTTTTTTTCTCAGTAAAAATTTCAATAAAAACATTGAAACAGAAATATCTTCCTTAAAGAGGAATTGCAGTCTGCTCACATAATTTGTAATAAAAACATCTTTGCCATTCTGAAGCTTCCCTTTAAATTTGCATGTACGTAATAGAAAACAAAGAACAGTATACATTTCCTTCCCCAGTGGAAATGTACTTTACAATATTTTACCCATACCATTTCATGCCAAACTCACCCGCAGCCTATCCCCTCGCCCAGCTCTTTAACTCAATTTCTGTCTTCCGCTACTTACTTTCAATTTCCCTATGGCCCCTTTCACATTGAGGCGTTTTTCATGCGGTACAGCGCTAAAAATAGCGCTGCTATACTGCATGAAAAAAACCTGCCCTGTAGTGTTCAATGTGAAGCCTGAAGGCTTTCACACTGAAGCGGTGCGCTAGCAGGACCGCTACAAAAGTCCTGCTAGCCGTATCTTTACTGCGGTATAGGAGTGGTGTGTTCACCGCTCCTATACCGCGCCTTCCCATTGAAATCAATGGAAAACCTACAGAGGCGCATTGCGGGCGGTATTAATCCTTTTTCGGACGCTAGCGGGGGTTAAAACTGCACCGCTAGCGGTCGAATACCGCGGTGAATACGACGGTATAGCAGCGCTAAAAATCGCGCTGCTATACCCCCACCACAGCTCTATCCCCAATGTGAAAGCAGCCTAAATCTTTGTTTGAACTTTTTCCACTTTTCCCATCTCTTGGCAAACTCCTCTCTTGTATATTCCTGACAACTGCTTAAATATTCCATATCTCTTCTATCCTGTCTAGCCATTGAAATATCTTTAGGCTTTCTACTTTTTTCCAATTTTTTTTTTTTTTTGCGCAACAACTAAAAATAGAGCAAAGGTTTTGAAAAAAAAATAGTTTTTATTTTTTTCTGTTAATTTTTTTGTAAATGAGTATGTTTTCTCTTTCAATTACGGGCACCGATGAGGTGGCACTGATGGGCACCAATGAGGTGGCACTGATGGGCACCAATGAGGTAGTTCTGATGGGCACCGATTAGGTAGCACTGATAGGCGGCGCTGGTATTGGGCACTCATGGGCGGCACAGGTGGGCACTCATGGGTGGCACAGGTGGGCACTCATGGGTGGCACAGGTGGGCACTGATAGGTGGCACAGGTGGGCACTGGGCATGGATTGGCACTGTGGGGTGGCACTGACAGACACTGGGGTGGCACTGATGATCACTGAGGGGTGGCACTGATGGATCAATGTTGCCAATCAGTGCCCATGTGTGGGCACTGATTGGCATCATTTTTTTTTTACTGGCCCTTTTTTTTTCTCTGCTGATTTTTTTTTTTTTTTTTGTCTTTTTTTTTTTTGTCCTACTTTTTTATGTTCCCTGGTGGTCTAGTGTGGGCACTCCCTGGTGGTCCGTGTGGCGATCCGAGGGGGGGCTGCGCTGATAAACAATCAGCGCGAACCCCCCCTGTCAGGAGAGCCGCTGATCGGCTCTCCTGTACTTGCGTCTGTCAGACGCGAGTGAGGAAGAGCCGTCGGCGGCTCTTCCTGTTTACATCGTGATCAGCCGTGATTGGACACGGCTGATCACGTGGTAATGAGGCTCCGCCGGAGACTCGTTACCGAGATCGGAGGTGCAGGGTGTCAGACTGACACCCCGCATCACCGATTGCTGCGCGCCCGCACGGGCGCGCGCGGCATGAAATCGTGCTAGACGTTTGAGAACGTCTAGTCACGATTTCATAACCACTTCCCGGCCGTAAATCGGCTATTGGCCGGGCGGGAAGTGGTTAAAGAGCATACAGAGTAATAAACGTAATACAATAAATGCATCAGGAAACATCGTGTTGACAATTATAATTGTAAACAATACATTTAAATTCCTTAACTAGATAACTAGATTTCCCCTCCTCCTCCCTCCACCCCCCCCCCCCATGTCCCAACTATATACCTAGTAACTTTAACATGAGAATGTAAACGTGTATATATTTTTTATTATTATTCCTTTTAACATATTTACTCCATAAAAGTCATGTCCAGGGTTCTACAGGTAGCTCTATCTTAGTGATCTCTTTAATGTAACTCGACACATCCTTCCAATAGATCCCTATCTTAGGGCATTGCCACCATATTTTTCGGGGGGGCGGGACACTAGTTCTGAGGGCCCTGGGGGTGGGCAGTGGATTCCCTTAATTTGCATAGTTTTTTCTCTCACTTCCTGTTTGGCTATGGGGCAGGAAGTGAAGGGAAATCTCCGCAATTGGACAGAGATGGTAAAAAATTACCTGACAGGGGTTATAACCCTCCCTCACTCTATCTATTTTTTTTTGAGAGGACTAAGAAAATATAATCATGCCAATGGTACAACAGAAACATAGCACAGTGAGGAAGGTTTGTGGTCCAGGATGATAGGACAGTCAAAATCAGAAGAGCACACACACAGTATGGAATGCTGGGTGAAAGCAAAGCGTCTGCTTTATGTTATGGGGGCGCTAGACTAATTTGCCTAACAGTGTAGTGCAAGCCGGTGGGAATATATTATTTGCACCACATAATTTTCGATGGCACACTTGAATGAATGAATGAAAACTTATATAGCGCAGCACATGCAAACTAAATCGCCTCTGGGCGCTTGTTGTTCCTGTATCCTTTGATATCAAAAGAGATGAGTCTTGATCTTTCTTCTGAACGCTAAATGATTCTCCTCCAACCGAATGCTGGTTGGTAAAGTCTGGGACCTTGGAACGCAAATCTTCTTTCTCCTTTGGACTTGTAGTTGGCTTTCGGAATCTGGAGTACGTTTTGATTGGTGGATCGGAGAACGCGATTGGGATTGTGAGCTTTTATTTTTTCGCATAAATAATGGGGAGCATTCCCATGGATACATCTATGCGTCAGAGTGCTTTAAAAGCAATTCTGTCTTTTACTGGCAGCCAGTGAAGGGCTCTCGGTGAAGGTGAGGTAGATTCCCAGGGTTTTTTTCCTGTCACAAGTTTGGCGGCCTTGTTCTGAACGGCTTGCAGACGAGCGATTTGGTACTTGGGGAGTCCGAGGTACAGGGCATTTGCATAGTCCAGTCTGGAGTTAACAGTTGCTCCCACCACGACCGCTAAATCTTCTTTGGGGATGAAAGGAGTAAGTCTACGTAGTAGGCGCAGCAGATGGTGAGATCCGCTGACTACTGACCCTATTTGTGCGTCCATTGTCATGTAGGAGTCAAAAATGACCCTTAGACTCTTGACTTTGGCGCTAGGGGAGATGATTTTGCTCCGAATGAGCGGGGGTGTCCATGTTGTTGCAGGTTGATTCCCATGCTTGGCGTGGAATGGGAGAAGTTCTGTTTTCGCTCTGTTGAGTTTGAGATAACTTTGTCATCCAGTCCTCTTTCAAAGAGAGGCATGTCTCTATATTGAGGTGGTGATCCTTTTTGTTGCCAATGCGGAAATATAGTTGCGTGTCGTCTGCATATGAGTGGTAAAGCAGTTTTTGGCTGCTGATAATCTCAAAAAGAGGACAAAGATAGATGTTAAATAACACCGGTGACAGAGGCGATCCTTGAGGGACTTCGCATGATACTGTGCGTTTCTCAGAAGTGAAAGGTCCTAACTTCACTGTTTGCGATCGGTTTTCCAAAAAAGAGAACCAAGATAAATAGCCTTCTGCGACTCTGGCTACTTCAGCTAGCCGTGCAATAATAGTTTGTGGTCTACAGTGTCGAAAGCTGCGCTTAGGTCCAACAGAACCAGAAGACAAGATTCTCCTTCGTATGCGGCCTAGAGAGCAATATATCGTCCCATATTTTGAGCAACGCGGGTTTTCCATTACCTTTTGAGAGTACATTTAGGCCTGTTATGGGACGGCGGTGGAGTGGGTCCTTGGGGTCAAGGGTGGGTTTCTTCAGGATGGGTTGGATTATGCCCTCTTTCAACTGTGAGGGCACTATGTCTTCCTTGAAAGACTGGTTAATAAGCTGCGTGATGGGAGGTGCCAGGATGTCGGTGCATTCTTTCAGCAGTTTTGTGGGGATATTATATGGCGCTGTGCCATTACGCAAAGTACCAATGATATTTTTTGTGGCATAGATGGTGATGGGCTCCAGAGTGAACTTACCTGATAGAGGTGAATTACTGTGGGTATTGTGTACAAAATTGCGGGGGGACTGAGGGGGGAATTGTTTTTTGCTGAATGCTTTCACGGATTCCCTCGATTTTATTAATGAAGTAATCCGATAATTCATTGGAAAATTCTTGTGTCTGAATTGGGGGCTTCAAGACATTCTGGTTTTATGGTCTGAGTGACCATCTTGAAGAGTTCGAGTGGGCGGTTTAGGGCGCTGTTGATAGCCTCGGAAAAATAGTTTTTCTTGGCTTGGAAAATGTCTTTGTGGTATTTTCTTGTTGTTGCTTTTGTAGATGGAGAGGTTTACCTCTGAAGAGCTTCTTTTCCAGGCGGCTTCCCCTCTTCTGCGCTCTTGTTTCAGTAACGACAGCTGGTTGTTAAACCAGCTGCAGTTGTTTTTCCGGATGCGGGTTAAAAACTTTGAGGACCTTCAAAATGAGTTCCTGCTGCCTAATTCTATGCTTTTTAGATTCTTTCAAGTGCGTCACGCAGCCCAAGCTCGGTTCCCCCAGTCTTTGCCACAATCTACACCCAATGTCGTCATGGCAGTGATTAAGGGTGTGGACCCACGAAAACTAATCTCTGATTTTTTACATCATGCTCCTCACCCCATCATCTACCACGCTAGCTTACAGCCTTAAACCAAGATGGGAAAGAGAGGTGGGTCCGATGGAGGATGAGGAGTGGAGTGAAGCACTTGACGCATGCAAGACTGTATCCCCCAAGCTCTCCGAAAGGTTGACCCAGTTATACGCGGCGCACAGGGCATATCTCACCCCCCCTAAGAATCGCCCGCTTTCGACAAGTCTTCTACCTCGTGCACAATGTGTAATCAAGCGACGGGCACATTCTTCAATCTACTTTGGGTGTGCCCGGTCCATCAGGGTCTGTGGAATCATGGATTGTGGACTTCCTCCATGATGACATAGGATCCCCATTGACCCTGGACCCCAAACAATGCTTACTGGGGATTTTCCCAGATGCGGAAATAGACAAATTCTTCTAAAACATTTTTGCATGAAACATTTTCTGCTAGAAAAATTATAGCCAGACAGTGGCTGAGACCCACTCCCCCCAGCTTCAACGACTGGAAACTAGATATAAATAACACACTTCCCTACTAAAAGTTCATATACATTAAAGCGGATGGTTCACCAAAAAGCAAATATTAAAAGCCAGCAGCAACAAATACTGCAGCTGCTGACTTTTAATATTAGGACACTTACCTGTCCTGGAGTCCAGCGGCGTCCGCAGCAGAGGATGAGCGATCGCTCGTCACCCTGCTGCTCCCCCCTCCATCCACGGCGAGGGAACCAGGAAGTGAAGCGCTCCGGCTTCACTGCCCGGTTCCCTACGGCGCATGCGCGAGTCGCGCTGCGCCCGCGATTGGCTCCCGCTGTGTGCTGGGAGCTGAGAGTTCCCAGCACGCAACGGGAAAAGCCCGTCTTTTGCCCGAGACTGCGGGCCGGAAGTGGGTGCGGATACCTGTCTTTAGACAGGTATCTGCACCCCCCTCCCCCCTGAAAGGTGTCAAATGTGACACCGGAGGGGGGGAGGGTTCCGATCAGCGGATCTTCACTTTAGGGTGGAGATCCGCTTTAACCGAGGTTGTCCGGATAAATACAACAAAATCTGGGATAGATGGCTTGAGTCCACACACATGCGCCGAGGGTCCGTAAAACTATATATTCTTCTAGCGCACAATCCCATGAATGGAGTAGACAGAAGGTTTTCCTCGTTCAATGTTTTTATTGTTCTAATTTTAAGGAATAACAGAAGAAAAATGAAGGGGGGTTAAACATTAAACTATAGTTTAGGACATACGAAATAAGTGGGTATAACTGAAAGAACAGCTATAATAAACACATGTTAATATTGCAATCTATTTCAAGGTATAAGGTCAAGAAAATTATCTTGTATTTACAGACATTCTATCTGGGAACAAGTAGCGTCGTGAGGGGATGATGGCCCATTTAACATTTAATCATGAATCATCCTCCCTCCACGACACCATTCCCTCATTAAATTATTGTCAAAGGTGAAGATCGAATAACATCAGTATAAGTGAAACATAGATATAAGTGAAATGGCAATAAAAAAGAAAAATAATTCAGTATGGAGATGATAGAATCACTATCAATGAGTCGGAAATTACGTTCTATCTATATTATTAACCACTTAAGACCCGGACCAATACGCTGGTAAATGACCCAAGGTGTTTTTGCGATTCGGCACTGCGTCGCTTTAACAGACAATTGCGCGGTCGTGCGACGTGGCTCCCAAACAAAATTTGCGTCCTTTTCTTCCCACAAATAGAGCTTTCTTTTGGTGGTATTTGATCACCTCTGAGATTTTTATTTTTTGCGCTATATACAAAAATAGAGCGACATTTTTGAAAAAAAAACACTATTTTTTTACTTTTTGTTAAAAAAAAATCAAATAAACTAAATTTTAGTCAAACATTTAGGCCAAAATTTATTTTGCCACATGTCTTTAGTAAAAAAAAAAATCTCAATAAAAAAAAATAGCTACCTAGCGGGAACAGCGACACTAATACAGCGATCAGAAAAATGATCGCTTAGTGACGCTGGCAATAGGGAGTGAAAGGGTTAACTAGGGCGGTGATCAGGGGGTTACAACTTTATTAGGGGGGGTGGGGGGGCTATCCTGAACCTAACACTAACTGTTTTTTACACTTCCTGTCACACTGACACTAAATGCAGTGATTAGATCACTGCATTCAGTGACACTGTGACAGGGGGGTGGGGGGGGCGATCACAAGGGGTTAATATGCCTATGTGAGTGTGTGTCAGTGTTGTGTTGGTGCACACTTACTTGTGGTGTCTTCTCTCATCAGCAGCGCTGGGAAACAGCGCTGCGATGAGAGAATACATCATTTCCTCCTTCCTGTGTAAACACAGGAGGAGGAAGTGACAGGTTGGGAGCGCGCTCCCATTGGCTGGGAGCGATCGCGGGGGGGCGGGTATTCGCCGACATCCGCCCGCAGATCCCGGATCGCTCCCGGAGACAGGGGGACCCCCGCACACCGCGGAGGGGGTCCCGATGGGACCCCCGAACCGCACTTAGGCGGGGACGTAAATTTACGCCCTTGTGCCTGTACGTGCCATTCTGTGGCCGTATATGTGCGTGCGGGGGTCCTTAAGTGGTTAACAAGAAAAATTGCGCTTATCGTAAAATGGTTATCGAGTAGCAAGAGAGGCTAAATTGATAACAAACAATAAACGGGAAGGCAGCAGCTCTTATGCAAATGCACTAGAGAGACAAGAAAAGGGGGGTTAGAGCTGCACCATGACATCCGGACATGATGTGAGCCAATAGTCAACAATAAAAATAGAGTAAAATGCTCTTCCACAAAATTTAAAGTAAAAGTCTATAGCATTTTCAACTCAGAAAAATGTGTCTGCTTGGAGCGGGATATGACCGTCGCCAACGTGATACACCACACACTTCACTCTTCGGTGAGAGCCCACCACCAGTTTATATAAAGCGGCTTACCAGATGAGCTACAATGACAGCAGTCGGCTATAGCCCAGCCGCGGCCTTTAAGGAGAGATCTCACTTCCTGGATGGAAATCTGAAAACTTTGATTCCAGCACATCAACCAGACACCACCGCGCGGTCATGCATAGAGAATGGCAGACATAGTATAATTCTGCAAAGGTTATTTATTTAAAACACAATGATAAAACTTACTCACATTTTGGTAAGCGTAATACGAGCATATAAAAAGTTGTTGCCGACCGGCGAACACATAGGCGGAGCCCTTCCTCCTGAACACAATGACGTCACCGCACGTCCTTCCAGACGCGTTTCGTCATTGGACGTTGTCAATGGGATCATTATCTATCTATATTATTGCAATGAACATGCCTATGTATCATTGAATTTGTACGTAATTAATCCATGGGGACCATACCTCGTCAAATTCCGCTTGTTTGTCTTTGAGGATGCTGGTCAACTTTTCATTGACCATAATCCATGAAAGTTTACTTTTTAATACTTTAATACTTATAACTGAAGATTTCCATGCACTTGCTATCGCAATCTTGGCTGCAGAAAAAATAAAATAAATAAGAGTCAGACTTTTTTAGGGATCCCGTCAAACAAGTCTACAAATAATGCTGTTTTAGGATTATTGGGTATATTATGTCAGTCTGAGTGGATCAATGTAAAAACTTTGACCCAAAAGCGTTGTACTTTGGGACAGGTCCACCAGGTATGGAACATGGTACCCTCTTGTCCACATTCTCTAAAGCATAGGGGCGAAGCATCAGGATATATTTTGGCTAATTTTGCTGGAACTAAATACCATCTGGATAATGCCTTAAAATTTGCTTCCAATAGGGAAGTATTAAGAACCCCTTTGTGAACCATGGTTGACCAGCGTTCCCAGATTTCGTTTTCTATTGTTTCACCTAGGTCAGATTCCCCTGATAATTGGTAAGAGAGTTCTGTCTGTTTTATTATTGAAGAGATTATACAGATATGAAATTCCCCAAAGTGAATCGGGATTATTAAGACATTTGTTTTCAAATAAGGATTTAGAGGTTATATCTGTAAAATCTATATTAAAGGGGTGTTCCAGCCCAAAATTGTGTTTATTAAAACTCAGCAGCTACAAAAAGTGTAGCTGCTGGCTTTTAATAAACACTCACTTACCTGCTCCTGCGTTCCAGCGACGCGCTGACCGGGGCTCCGCTCCTCTCCCCCCCTCCCCAGCCGGCGTCTCCATCTCGACTGTGGGCACCCAGCCGTGACAGCCTTCGGCTTCACGGCCGGGCACCCACTGCGCATGCGCGAGCCGCACTGCGCATGCACGCGCGGCGCGGCTCGCCGCTGATTGGAGAGGCGATTGCATGGGACCTGTCAGTGTCCCATGTGATCGCCTACAGGGAGGGGCTGGTGTAGGCGATTTAAGGCTTAATTGTCTAACCAGCCCCTCGGCGGAAGCAGGAAGTGGGACAGGAAGTCCCACTCCTACTGAAGCCCCCACTCCCCCCCAAAAAAAAATTACATGCCAAATGTGGCATGTAAGGGGGAGGGGAGGGGATTAAAATAAAAGTTAAAATTTAGGGTGGAACTCCTCTTTAAGCGATTTTATGAATTGAATGATCTGATTAAGGTGTAAGGATTCTGCCTGAGGCATTTGCATTTTTTCTAGGAAGTATTGTTGTGGCTTAATTCCTCTATGGTCTATAAAATGTTCTATTCTATAAAGGCCTTTATTGACCCACCATGAAAATTGTTGGGGATCTTGTCCCGGAGGAAAGTGAGGGTTATTAAGTATAGGGGCAACAGGGGAGTGAGAAGATTTCAGTGGATATAATTTACATGTTGTGTTCCAGAGATGTATAAAGTAGGACTTAGAATTGCCCGACGTGATCGCGGGAACGATGACGTGCTGCACGTGAAGCACGCTCGTTGAGGGAGGAGCCGAACGCGCGCATGGACCCTGCAGGGGAGTCGATGGAGGACGCTGGAAGCTGTGGGGAGGCGTGAGCGAGCAAGCGATCATCGGGCGGAGTGAGAGCCGGCCGACATCTCGAATGCGGGCACCCTAGCAGATACCAGCGCGCCCCCCCCACCCTCCACTGTACCTCCCCGCTGTCCCCCCCCCCCCCCTCCCGCTTCGTACAGCTGCCGAAAAGAGCGGAGAAAGTGAGTTCACTGGCAGTCCAGGCATACCTCCTTGATGGGATGGATCTCCCGGGATCATAGCCACCCCCGTGGGACAGGTAACGGCTATCCATAGCGGTGAATAGGAGGAAGACACTGATGGCTCCATACAAACTGAAAATAGGGGAGAGAACAAGGCGGTAAGAACTTTCTGATTTTTCTTCTTTCCTATCCCTGACTGCAATGTGTGGTACAGATAACAAGGCATGGCTACTTATTGTAATAGGGAGAAGCACATGCTAAAAGTCAGTGTTATAAACTCTGGATAAAGGTTTTTCTGGCGATCTACGAAAACTGCGGATGACAGGTCACAATCTGCGGGGAATATTTAATACCCTAAACAAAGAAGGGAAACATATACAGAGAAATGCAGAGATAAGATAGAAGTTGAATACTATGAACGCTGTATATAACTGAATACCGGTAACTGATAAACTGTGCATGTGCTGAGGGGTGTGAGACATACAAGTCCTAGATCATTTAAAGCCGGGCTGGGATACTAGAACAGTACCAGACGGGTGGAATTGATCGCACCCCCCCCCCCCCCTTTTTTTTTTTTTTTTTTTTTTTGTAGGAGCCGGACAGGCGGTGAACAACCCAAGACATATTTGATTGGGCGCTGTACAATACCCCCTTATAGGGTGGGTTAAGGGAATAGGCTATACGGGACGACCAAAGAGTTAAATTGATGCTAGTTGGTAGACTAGTTCATTTAAACGGAGTAAGGGCTAGGGGTTAAACGGGTTATTAAATTCAACTCAGCGGATTTTAAGTAAACCTGCACTATCCCTTTTGACCCCACCTCCTGGTCAGGATTTTTATTAGAAACCTCGCAATTGTCCTACTCCTGGGTTTCATCACCGCATATTATAATAGGGAGGCAGAGGGAATATAAATAGGCCTAATTAAACCCACCCCGCACGAAGAATCAAGAGTAACCTATCCATAGTGCGGTAACATTTAAAGACACCATCGTCTGATTTGTGCTAGACCTGAAGCCCGGTAAGGACATAAGCAAATTCTCCATCAAAACTGGGGAAGTGGATTCGACCAAGAAACAGAGACAGTATGAGTAAGATCACAAGGGGCTCTGCCCCGAAAACCCCTAAAGATAACTCTACTACGAGCTCATTAAGACACTATATGTCCCAAGAAGTGAGCTCTAAAAGCCCTGTTAATGAGAAGAAAACTACAAAGTCTGGGACTAATAAAAAAGGGTCTGGGGGCATGAATCCCTTGGCTACCGATACGTCCAACAATGGAGACCAGGAATCAAGTAAGACAGAGGAAGCTGAGACTGGGCTACACATACCAACAAGATCTGAATTAGAGGGGATGCTGATGAGACTGGAAAATGCCATAAAAGAGGAAATTAGTGTTCTAAGAAATGATATAAGTCACATCCTATCAAGGGTAGAGGAGATAGAAGAAAAAATGGATAAACAGGAAGAAGAACTGAATGCGTTAAAAAAGCAACACACCACTATGAAACTGAATCAAAGGCAGCTTCAATACCGCCTGGAAGACCAGGAGAACAGGAGTAGAAGACAAAACCTGAGAATTCGCGGTATTAAGGAAGAAAGGGGGGAGGATCTCAGAAAGATAATGAACAATTTGTTCACTCCATTTCTCGAGAATGACTCGGGGAAACCCCTCAAAATTGAAAGAGTTCATCGCCTAGGGAGGTATAAGGATAATGTAAGCGAAAGACCAAGAGACGTAATAATTAGATTTCGACACTACGAAGATAAGGCCGAGATATGGACAAAACTGAGAAGAAAGTCTCCTATAAGTTACGGAGACACAGAGCTCCAAATTTACTCGGATCTGGCCTGGGAAACCCTAAATAGGAGAAGACACCTTAAACCTCTGCTTGAGCAGATGAGGGAACATAATGTAAAATATCAGTGGGGCTTCCCGGCCTGCCTCATTGGCCAGAAGGAAGGGATCACGGCAAAATTAATTTTCCCAGAAGACCTCCAAGGCTTTTGTAGCAAACTAGATTTGTTAGGGGTAGAATTACCAGGATGGGAAGAATAAGAGGGATAAGGCGGGGGTGGAGTGGGTGGAACGAGGGGGGAGGAGGGTGGGGGTATACCCCACGGTGGGGACCACAACCCTGCCTGCAAGATCTGCCTTCGGGCTAGGCAGGGCTGGGCGCTAGGCTTCTTACCTCACTGGAAAAGAGCCAGTGGGCAATGAGACACGATGTCTCCCACGGCTCAGAGGCCTCTCTTAGGCCTGGGAAGGGGGGGGGTTGGGGATAAGATGGGGGGGTTTGGAGGGTAGTGGGGAGTTGAGGAGCTTAGGTATGGCTGAGTTAAAATTCATGTCATATAATGTGAAAGGCCTAAATGCGAGGGTTAAAAGAATACAGATCCTGGAAGAAATTAAGCAATATAAGGCAGATGTGGTATTCATCCAGGAGTCTCACCTATCCCTTGAGTCCAATATTAAATTGTTTTCATCATCATACCCCATTTGGTTCTATGGTGATTCGATATCTAACCGCTCTAGAGGGGTGGCTATTGGATTCGCCAGAGGGGTCAACTTTGTCTTGGAGGCAAGGTTGACAGACCCAGAGGGCAGATACCTAGGTTTAAAAGGAAAATTAGGGAATATAGTATATACCCTAGTTAATATATACGCCCCCAATGTACAACCGATAAAATATTTGAGCAGAATTTTAAGTAAAGTAAAATCATTCGCCGAAGGATACACGATAATAATGAGGGATCTGAATTTTGTCCTGGATCCAAGACTAGACGGCACCTCCCCGGGGAGGGAAACAACTAATGTACAGTTACAGAAAATAAAACGAAAGATCCGGGAACACCAACTGGTGGATGGCTGGAGGGCTTTTCACCCCCAGGTACAAGATTATACGTCTTTTTTCCCACCCCCATGGAACGTACTCCCGAATCGATTATATGTTGGTGGATCATAGGTTACTGGACGTGATCATGGAGACAGAAATTGGGATAATGACCGTATCTGACCACGTTCCGATTACCATGAAAATTAAGATGACTCACCCTAATAACAAACGGGCAGTATGGCGTCTCAATAATTATTTAATTCAGGACAAGGATGGGGCAAAGAGGGTAGAGGAGGAAATCAAACAATTTTTTGTTATTAATGACTCTGACGAGATGTCGAGTGCAACCATATGGGAAACGCATAAGGCCTACATGCGTGGGATATTAATTTCTGAAGGGGCAAGAAGAAAGAAGGAAAGGAACAGACAGCGGGTCCTATTAATAAAGAAATTACCCTCTTAGAGCAAAAACACAAAGAACTGGGACAAAAAGAGACGTACCTTAACTTAATAACAAAACGTGAGCAACTAAAAGAAATAATGGAACAGGAGGCCATAAAGAAACTCAATAACATTGAAAGTGAGACATATAAATGGGGTAACAAATCCAGTAAACACTTAGCCAAATTGGCCCAGAAAAAGAAAACGAGGAACTATGTTGAAAAAATTAAAAAGGAAAATGGTGAGTTAGTTTACTCAACAGTGGACATCGCAGAAACATTTCGAAAATACTATGAAGCCCTATATAATATAGAACAGCCGGGACGAATGGAGGAAAGGAGAGTTCGAAACCAGACATTTATTGAGAGGGCTGGTCTAGTTAAGCTGGACGAGGACACTAGTTTGAATATGGACAGGCCCATAACAGAAGGGGAAATTAAAAAAGCCCTGAAAAACATGGCTCTGGGGAAAAGTCCGGGCCCAGACGGGTTCACGGTTTTATAATATAAAAGTTTCAGCGATATCCTTATACCTAAACTTTGCAGCTACTTTAATGGCTTAGGCAGAGAATGTGGGCTGAGTCAGGAAGCATTAGCGGCTTCGGTGGTGATCATTTTAAAAGAAGGGAAGGATAGCTCCCTGTGTTCAGCATATAGACCGATCTCCCTTTTGAACATAGATATTAAGCTCTTTGCTAAGGTTTTGGCGGAACGTCTAAAGGGAGTTCTGCAGGTATTGATCCACCCGGACCAGGTAGGATTCGTGCCAAATAGGGAAGGCAAAGATAACGGTATAAGGGCTCTCCTTCTGATACAGAAGATAAGGCAAGCGGGACCCCCCAGTCTATTTCTGTCAGTTGATGCTGAAAAAGCATTTGACAGGGTAGACTGGGGGTTTATGAGGCAGACACTAACCGCAATCGGAGTTGGGAACAGGTTCAGTGGATGGATTGAAGCATTATATCATCGGCCAACAGCTAAGATTAAGATTAATGGAGCTCTCTCGGACTCTTTCGAGTCCTGGGACAAGACAGGGATGTCCCCTGTCCCCACTGCTATTCATTTTATCACTAGAACCCCTTCTTTCCACGATCCGTAAAGACCCTGATATCAAAGGGGTCTGGGTCGGCGAAGAGGAGCATAAATTATCAGCGTTCGCCGATGATGTACTGTTTTATATATCGGACCCTGTAAACACCATACCCAGGCTGCTACGGGCCTTGAGGAAATACGGATCTATTTCTAATTTTAGGATCAACATCACAAAGTCTGAGATATTAAATATAAGCCTGGATAGCATGGAAGTAAGGCGGGTTAAAGAGATATGCGAATTCCCATGGCGGAAAGAAGTAAAGTATTTAGGTGTAAAACTAGCTAATTCGCTTAATAAGATTTATAAATATAACTACAAAAGACAATAAATAAACCCATCTCATGGATGGGACGTATTAATATGTTAAAAATGATTTACGTACCTAAGATACTATATAAATTCCAACTAAATCCAATCGCGCTATCCCCACAATATTTAAGAATTTTAAATGCTATATTAATGAACTATGTCTGGAAAAACAGAAAACATAGATTAGCCCTGACCATCCTAAAACTAGATAAACAAGATGGTGGGCTGGCGGTCCCTGATATCAAAAGCTATTATAAAGCTGCAGTTCTTTCTCGGGCGGTGGAATGGGCTAGAGACGGTCATGGGAAAAGATGGCTACAAATTGAAAAGTCACAAGAGATGACGCAACTAAGCAAAATTTTGTGGATGCCCACACAATATAGAATTATCACACAACATTTTTGAAATAACAAAAAGCACTTTGAGGATGTGGGACAGAGTACAGAGGTCACTTGATAGTAAATTTAACTCGCCACTAATTAATTTAAAAGAAAATTAATTCTTTCCACCGGGGGAAACTAAAATAGGGGGAAATTGGATTAAAAAAGATAGTGTGCTAAGTATGATAAGGAGTGGGGAGTTGGCCACCTTCGAAGATCTGAAATCTAGAGTAGACATATGGAACCTTGATAGATGGCACTATATGCAGCTAGGCCACTTTGTTCAGTAGCTTCCCCGACCGCTGAGGACAGGCTCAGAGCTGACACTATTAGAGAAAGTTTGCACTGGGGGGAACACTAAGGGCACAATTTCTAAATTATATAAAATACTTATTAAGATTGGGGCACCAGAGATAGTACCTTTTGTGGAAAAATGGGAAAGGGAGTTGGGAGTCACTAGGGGGGTAATCACAGTTAACAAGTTAATGTCTCTCGCCCATACATCTGCTATAGATATGCGAACTGCGGAGATGAATTACAAGTGTATCTCGGGGTGGTATATTACCCCTGCCAAATTGAGCAACTTTAAAAACGGGCAACCCGCCGTGTGTTGGCGTGGATGCATGGATAGAGGTACGATGGCGCACCTGTGGTGGGAGTGCCCGGTAATCATGAAATATTGGGACGCCATACTGCACCAGGTCAGGGAAATAACAGGTATAAAGATAACAAAAGACCCGTGGGTAGTACTTTTTCATGGGGGATGCGATAGCATCAAAAAATATAGACAGTCACTACTCCCCCATTTACTAAATGCCGCAAAAAGGCTTATACCCAAAAAGTGGCAAGACACGGATAGCCCACAACTATGGGAATGGGTAGATGCGGTAGAAGAAACGTATAGGATGGAGAAGTTGAGAGGGAATATCTTAGAAACCCAGAATAACTTTGAGATCAAATGGCAGAAGTGGAAGACTTATAAAAAAACATGGAGCTATGTTGAGAATCTTAGAGCCCCTTCGGGTTAGGGGCCGGATGACTTACAGTAGAGGCACACCCACAGGGAAGGTCTTTTTTATTTTTTATTTTTTTTTCCCTTTCTTTCTTGTTTCTTTTTTCAAACAATAAGGCGTGTTTAATTGGGCACAGAAGACTCTAGGAGCTACTTAATATGAATAGAAACTCGGAGTCTTGGGGGCCACGGTGGGGGGGTGGGGTGCGGGTTGTGGGAGGGAGTAAAGGGTGTATACCTATAGAATATTTTAGGGTGGGGCCAGTGGACAGTCAAGAGGAGGTGACTGGCCCTAAATAAAAATCTAAAGGTATGGAAATGTAGTGTACTTTATACCTAAATAACTGTAAAAAAAAAAAAAAAAAATCTGAAAAGAATATCGAGATAAGCTTAGTGAAGAGGTCTCTAGAGCATGAATAATACCCACAGATGATGCAAAATCGCACATAGACGATCAAAGGGTCATACCATGAACGGCTCTCTAAAGCTCGGTAAATAGCTGATGTGGAACAAAAAAAAAACAAAAAAAAGAATTGCCCAACGCTCTTTTGTTGAAAGCCACATCACGAGATCTAGAGGTATAGTAGGACTGGCTTGTGTTTCCAAAAGTATCCAATCTGGTTGATACATTTTCGAAAAAATTTGATATAATTGTACTATTTGAGCAGCCTTATTAGTACTTCAAGAAATTAGGGACTCTCAGTCCGCCTTTCCATTTGGAGATATGAAGAGTAGAATGTGCCACCCTGCATTTACCTTTACCCCAAATAAATTTTGAAAATTAGCGATTGTAGTTTCTTAAAAAATAATGATATTGGTAATGTACGGAAATAATATAAGAAACGAGGAAGAATCGTCATTTTGATAGCTGATATTTTACCCATCCAGGAAAGATTATGTGTTTGCCAAGTATTCAATTCTTGTTCAATGGAATTATAAAGAGGGGTATAATTAACTTGAAACGGTGTGGAAATATTTTGTGTGAGTTTAATTCCAAGATAAGGGAGAGTGTGCACCATTTAAATTGAAAAGACTGTTGTGCTGAATTTCGTGTGGCGATGGAGAGGTTTACATCCAGCGCTTCAGATTTTGATTGATTAACTTTCAGTCCGGAAATTTTTTCAAATTTAGATAACGTGGAGAATACGTTTGGTAAGGTTGTAATGGGATTGGTTATAAATAAGTCATCAGCAAAGAGGGCACATTTATGTGTTTTGCCACCACTATATATACCCTGGATGTTGGGATTGGTACGGATGGCTATGGCCAGTGATTCTATAGTTAGAATGAATAGTATAGGGGAAAGAGGGCATCCCTGTCTAGTACCCCTTCTTATTCGTAAAAGTTCCGATTTATATCCACACATTGGAATGTGAGCAGAAGGGTTGGAATATAATGCATTAATAAGACATAAGAATTTCAGTCCGCAATTCCATTTCTTCAATATATGGAAGAGGAAGGGCCAGGAAACTGAGTCAAATGCTTTATGGAGGTCTAATGATAGAAGCATTCCTTGTCTAGGTCCACCATTATCCCAATCGGAATGTAGGATAGAGATTAAGTCAACAGCTTGACGGATTTGATCAGCGGCTTGTCGACCTTTAACAAAACCCACTTGATCTATATGGATGTATTGTGTCAGGAATGTATTGAATCGGTTTGCGTATATTTTTGTGAGTAATTTCAGGTCATTATTGATCAATGATATAGGGCGATAGTTTGCTACGTCGCCGTGGTCTTTATTAGGTTTGGGTATCATACTTATGTGAGCTTTATTAGACAATTCGGTGAGTGTCATACCATTTTTGAAGAGCATTGAATTTTTTTTGTAAATGGGATACTATTAATGGGGCAAATTTTTTATAATAAGATGTTAAGAAGCCATCAGGTCCAGGGGCCTTAGAAACATTGGCTTGTTTTTATGGCAGTTATTATTTCGGTCATGGATATGTCTTCTTCTAAAATCTTGCTATGAGAATCTAAAAAAAATGGGAGAGACACTTCTTCAAAAAATTTGTTTAGGTCTTTGGTGGAAGGGCAGAGTATAAGGAGGAATTATAAGATTGAAATATTTCCATCATAGTCAGAGGGTTTTGTGTTAAATCTCCATTTTGTTGTTTTAATTTTAGGGAGTACTGTTCGACGAATCCGTGGTGTAAGTTTACGTGCCAATAATGTACCAGGTTTGTCTTTTGATGTATAGAAGGAAGCTTGGTTCCATCTAAGATTCTTTTCAGCTTTAGTGGTCAAATGGAGGTTTAGTTCCAGTCGAGTGGAATCAATTTTCTTCCTAGGGTCTATATTGGGGCGGTGTTTATGGCGGGCAAGTAGAGAAGATAATTCCTTCTTTGTTTTTGATTAATAAATTGGAATCTCTTTTAATTCGGGACCCTATTTGAATGAGATGGTCCCTAATCGTAGCTTTGTGGGCTTCCCAATTATTTATAGGGGAAGTGTCTTCAGTTATTTATGGTAAAATATTCTTTGATATGTAGTTCTATATCAAAACAGACAGAAGGATTGTTCAGAAGGGATTCATTTCGTCTCCTTTTCAAATGTTTTTTATTGTATACCATATGTCTGATAAACATAACAGTACAGTGTTGATATGTTGAATACAAACAGTAAAGCAGAACATTACCCGGGTAATAACCCAGGTAGAAGGGTAAACAAAAACTAATGAGAATACAGAGAACATACCTGTATAAAGGAACCTAGCATCCTACCGCTATATGTGGGTGCATCAGTCCCAATATTGGCAAAAGAACAGGCAAGGTATTCTCAATGTCTTACAAATAACATCAGTAAACGTGCTTGAAGTCTGATGAACATCTTATCAATAAAGATAAAAAAAGGAGAGTAACAATAGTAACGGAAAATAACGCGTAGGGAAATTAAAATAATTAATAAACTAAAAGCTTAAAATAAAGAAAAAACAAAGATACCGGTGTGCACCGGTACCTAGGAAAAATGCGTATATTGATTCCAATAGACCACATTTAAACAGCATTGTGGTACCCCTAATCCACCATGACAAATCTAGACGACCATGGCAACCACTGACTGAGGAAGGAAGAGACCCTATTAGACTGAGAGGCAAAATGTTTTTCTTAGGAGTAATGTACATTGACCCTTTGTATTACTTCTGAGATGGTTGGGATCTGAGTAGATTTTCATTTGGAGGTAATAGACAACCTAGCAGCCATGAGTATATGAGCAGCGATGTTTCTAAACATTTTTGGAATACTATTTATAGTCAGAGAGAGGATGGCTAACTGGGGGGTAGGCGTCGCACATGAGCCCACCACTGAGGACAACAAGCCAAAGACCTCACCCCAGAAACTACGGAGATCTTTACAGTCCCACAGTATGTGGAATATGTTTCCTCTAGCTCCACATTGCCTCCAACAATGGTTGGAGTCCAAGTGGAAAATCAGAGCAATCCTCACCGGAGTGAGGTAGGACCTGTGGAGGATCTTTAACATAAGATCCCAATGGTTAGTGCAATGTGAGTGTCTATAGCATGATCGTATTGCAGTTTTCCAGTCCTCTAAAGGGTAGGAAGTTCCAAAGTCCCTCTCCCAATTCACCATGCTAGATGTTTTGGTAAATGCATTGGGGTTTAGAAAAAGGGCATAGAACCATGACAAACCCCTAGGTTTATGGTAATTGGATTGAAGGTAGCTCCATACTCCACTATGCAGACTATATGAACAATCGATATGATTTGAGCGGAAATGCAACAATTGGGATTTAGCATACAAGTTAGAGGAGGGGTTTTTGAGGGTTAGATCTCCCCAGGAGTGAATGCCCTCTTTTAACCATATCTGAATATTAAGGTTGGGGATTAAGTGTTCGTAAATCCTAAGATTAGTAAGTTCCTGGCGTATTTTAGACTCAGAGCTAGTTACCTTGTGAAGTTCTTCCCAGGCCGAGAGAGATGCCACAATGGAAGGTAGCGAGGGAGAAATGAAAGGAACTTGTGTTAATTTAGCTAGCAACAATGAGGGAAGGTCCCTATTTTGTAGAATGGATTTCTCTATCTGTACCCAGAGTTTAGTAGAGTCTGGTTCAAACCAGGCCTTAAGTTGGTCTAAAATGGCAGCCCTGTAATAAAGGCGTATATTGGGGAATTCCATCCCGCCATTAAATCTGTTTTTGAAGAGATGAGTAGGTGAGTCTGGGCATTTTACCTTTCCAAACAAATTGCCGAAACAGTTTATCCACTAATTTAAAAAAGGTCTCCGGTAAGCACAAGGGAATCGTCCTAAAGTAGTAAATTTAGGTAGGAGGATCGTTTTTAGAGCTGCAATCCTACCCAGCCAGGAAAGTTCAAAGGATGCGATATGTTGCAAATCAGCTTTAACAGTGTCAATCAAAGCCGGAAAATTAACAGCGTACATAGATGTTATCGGAAATGTCAAGTTGATGCCCAGATATGGGATAGATTTGGTCATCCACTGGAATGGGTATTTATCCCTAAGAGTTGAAACCAGACGCTTATTAAGATTTACAGGCAGCAAACATGACTTTGTAACATTCAGTTTGTAATAAGATATTTCACTATAGGTTTGCAGGACTGTGCTAAGTTTAGCCAGGGAAGAGGTCGGATTGGAGAGGATCAACACCACATCATCCCCGAAAAGACCAATCTTATGGTCTCGATTCGTAATTTTGATTCCCAAAATATTATCATCTGCTCTAATAGCCTCTGCCAGAGGTTCCATCATCAGAGTGAATATTATGGGCGACAGCGATTAACCCCTGGCGAGTGCCATTAGAAATACTGAAGCTGTCAGAGCGTTATTCGTAAACACTCTAGCTGAAGGCGACGAGTATAATGCTAAGACTGCAGAGAGGATCATCCCCTGAAGGCCGAACTTTTGTAAGGTTGCTTTGAGGTATCCCCAATGGACCCTATCAAAAGCCTTCTCTGCGTCTAAGGCCTCGTACACACGATCGGACATATCCGATGAAAACGGTCCGCGGACCATTTCCATCGGATATGTCCGATCGGGAGTTTGATCCGATGGCGTGTACACACCATCGGATCAAATTCCCTGCCGCCGGACGGCGCGGTGACGCGGCGGTGACGTTGACGCCGCCACGTCACCGCACCAGGAAGTAAAACACTTCCGCGCATGCGCCGAATCCATTCGGCGGCGGCGCGGCGACGGTGGGGGACGACATGTCTGCTGGTAAGTGTACTAACCAGCAGACATGTCGGGCGGACAGATTCCACCGGATAGATTTCAAAGCATGCTTTGAAATCTGTCGGGTGGAGAAATCTGTCCGCTAGCCCATACACACGAGCGGAGATGTCTGCTGAAACGGTCCATCGGACCGTTTTCAGCGGACATATCCCCTCGTGTGTACGAGGCCTTAGGCCGCGTACTCACGAGGGGATATGTCCGCTGAAAACGGTCCGATGGACCGTTTCAGCAGACATCTCCGCTCGTGTGTATGGGCTAGCGGACAGATTTCTCCACCCGACAGATTTCAAAGCAAGCTTTGAAATCTATCCGGTGGGGATCTGTCCGCCCGACATGTCTGCTGGTTAGTACACTTACCAGCAGACATGTCGTCCCCCACCGCCGCCGCGCCGCTGCCGAATGGATTCGGCGCATGCGCGGAAGTGTTTTACTTCCTGGTGCAGTGACGTGGCGGTGACGCGGCGGCGTCAACGTCACCGCCGCGTCACCGCGCCGTCCGGCGGCGGGGAATTTGATCCGATGGTGTGTACACGCCATCGGATCAAACTCCCGATCGGACATATCCGATGGAAATGGTCCGCGGACCGTTTTCATCGGATATGTCCGATCGTGTGTATGGGGCCTTAGGCTGATATCACCGCGGGAGATCTTCTAGTTTCCCTTACATGGAGAAGATTAAGCAGCCGTTGCATGCCATCGGGCGCTTGTCTACCCTGAACAAAGTCAACTTGGTCGGCTTTTACTAAAGAGGTTATTTTTGCAAGTCGGTTCGCTAAAATTTTGGCATAGATTTTTAAATCTGTATTTAACAGAGATATAGGCCTGAAATTCTGTGGTGAATCCGGCTTCTTACCTGGCTTTGGTAAAGTAACAATTGTAGCCTGTAACATTTCCTCAGGGAATGAGGCTGAGGAGGCGGCGCTGTTCAACAATACACCCAAGTAAGGGACCAGTGTCTGTGAAAATGTCTTGTAGTACTCAGATGAAAAACCTTCTGATCCGGGGGATTTATTTTTTGGCAGGGCTTGGATGGTGTCCGAAATTTCTTTGGCAAGGATTGGTGCATTCAGGGAGTTCAGGTCTTCCCCCGATAAAGACGGGAGGGACACCGAGTCCAGGAAGGCAGATATAGATTGGGTCGTGGGTTGATGCGTAGTGTTATCTGTATTAAGGTTATAAAGGTCTCTGTAGTATCTCATAAAGGCATTCGCTATCTTGACTGGGTGGTGTTCTACAACTCCTGTGTGTGGGTCCTTGATTGCTGAGAGGTTAGATTTACGTTGCCTCTTGGAAAGATAATTGGCCAACAATTTACCTGCCTTATTGCCTTGGGCGTAAAATTTAGCTTTTGTGCGTCGTAATACATTTTGATGATTGGACAGGAGCATCAGACGCACTTTGTTCCTACAATCCAATAGTTCAGTTTCTATTTTATGTGAGGGCGTTTGTTTATGCAAACTTTCCAATTTCTGAGTAAAGTGTTCAACAGCTCCCCTTTGTGCCGTTTATTTCGGGCAGCAGCTTGAATAAGCAACCCTCTACTGAACGCCTTGTGGGCGCACCATAATGTGGCTATACTAGTGTCACCCGTGTCCTTCAATTAAAAAAACTCAAGAATTTGCTTATCAATAGTTGATGAAGACACAGGGTCTGCCAAAACCCCAGTATTGTTCCTCCATAGGTACGTCGGGGAAACCGAGCCCTGTCCCTTCAATTCTATGGAGATTGGGGCATGGTCTGACCATGTAATGGAATGAATAGAGGTTGATACAGTCCTTTGAAGCAAATTAAAGTCAGAAAGAAAAAAAATCAATCCTCGAATATGTCCGGTGGGGGAAGGAAAAATGATTAAAGTCTTTTTCGGAAGAATGAATGCATCTCCAGGGATCAAACAGGCCTTTTTCAGATAAGAGAGACTGAAGCTCTTGTCTATTACCCGAACAGTCCATATGCTTAACTACACAATTGAAATCTCCGCATAGGAGAAGAGACCCCCTTTTTACTTTGTCCACCTTTTTAAGTAAAGACCTGAGGAAGGCCTGCTGCCTCTTGTTGGGGGCGTAAAGATTCACTAAGGTGTATGTAGACCCATTCATGTCACAGATCAAGATGACATATCGTCCATTGGGGTCATAGATTACTTCATGTAGACTAAAGGCCACCGAATGTTTAACAGCAATCAGCACTCCCCTTTTTTTAACTGGAGCCGGAGCATTAAAGATGTGGGGCAACGCTTTGTGGGAGCATTTGGGTTGTTTAGTAGCCATGAAGTGGGTTTCCTGTACACATAACACCTCCCCTTTAAGTTTGTCAATTTATTTCCACATCATGGCCCTCTTATATGGGCTGTTCAGGCCATAAACATTCATTGACACAATTGTAAGACATTATCCTGGAGAAAGGTGGAATGCCATTAACATGAATGCTTGTGAGAAATTTAAGTGAATTTCCATCATGGTACCTTTAGGTGGCAGTAGTGGAGCAGAGGTATACTTCCAGTACGACATCTTGTCGAAAGAGGTGCTTAATGAAAACCATCTATTTGTAGGCATAGATGAATCTTCTGTTTGATCTTCAGGTACGTCGGTGCCAGCCAGAAAAAAAAAACAAGAAAAAACAGAAATGAAATACAAAGGACAAAAAAAAGGACACAAAGCAAAAATGCAAAAGTGAAAAATTGAAAGCAGTCATAAGTTGCGAGCAAATCTTGCATCACTACACTAAGGGGGTAACGAGTTCCAAGAGAACCAACTCTGGCCTAATCAGTTTTGTATGTCGCTCGTTTTGGTTGTTTTTCAGCTGTTTCACAGCCTGGAAATCCAGTGTCAACAAGCAGAAAATGTACAGGATAACTGAGTAAAGGTGACTGTGTATGCTCAGCAGTTCCTTTCAGGTTGTGCACCATTCAGGGGACATCCTAGTCTTCTATGTCTTTAATCACATGGGTACAGTTATCCTTAACAATTAGAAGTTTGGTGGGGAAACCCCAGGAGTAAGTTTGTGATTTTGCAGCAACTTGGTAATAGTACATAGCTTCTTGTGGGCTAACATAGTATGCTGCGATAGATCCGCGTATACGGAGATATCCGAGTATGGAGCGGGTAAAGGATGATTTTTTTCTGGAGAAACGCATGAGGTCATCTTTAATGTGAAAAAAAGTGAATGCGTGCGATCACATCTCTCGGGACTTTTTCAGGTAGGAATTTGGGTTTGGGAAGACGATGAGCCCTGTCCACAATAACCTCCCCAGCCGGGGGGCCCTGGCAACATGGCAGAGATGAAGCTTTGTACATATTGCCTTAGATGTGCCGGGGTCACTGATTCTTCCACCCCCCGCAACTTAATGTTGTTCCTTCGAGATCTGTCCTCTAAATCTGTCCCTCATAGCCTGAATTTCCTCTTGTGCATCATTGTAGGCATTCACCAATTCATTGTGTGCACCCGCAAAGTCGCCCATCTTGTCCTCCCACATGGCTGACTCTCCTATGGAAGTGACATCAGATCTGATTTGTGAGATGCAAAGCATCATGTCCCTGTGTAGGGATCCTCTTAATGTCACTAACATGTCCTTCATGACTGTGTCGCTTAATGGCTGTCCCGAGGTAGGGAACTCATTTATCTATTCAATGAAGACTCTCGTGTTGTCCTGAGAGTCAGTTATCATCTTGCTCACCTGCGTATCTGTGGCTGGTAGAGCGCTTATGCGTGGCTTTCAGCGGGCTGGAGACAGAGGTTCCCTGCAAGGAGCCTCCGCTGCTGGTCCGGGACCTCACTGCCTCTCCTCTGGGAACCGGACCGCGATGCTCCCCTCCGCGTGGTAAATCACGCGAGTCCGATGCTCTGTCGCCATCTTGCGGCCTAGGCGTGCTCGTCGGCGGAAAGAAATCGGTGAGTTTCCGCGGGTTACGATCATTCTTTCTTTTCCCCATCGCCGCCGGGATGTCTCAGGGACTCGCAGGTATTCGCTGTGAAACTGCAGTGTCGGTAGAGTTGCTAAATATAGCTAATTGTAGGTTCTCGGCTTGGAGCTCTCCCTTCACACGGCCATCTGCCTCGGCTGCCGGCCACGCCCCCCCCCCCCCCCCCATTTAGTCTCCAAGTTATGGGACCTCTAGTGTTTCGTAAGGAGACACATGAGGTCCATAGCAAAGAGTGGTCTGACCAAGTCACTTCACCAATTTTACTGGCATGAAAACAAGGTACATTGGCAGAGTTCGTGAACAGGTGATCTATTCTGGAATAGGTATTATGGACATGAGAGAAGAATGTGTAATCTTTCCTGGATGGATTCAATTCACTCCAAATATCAAATAATTGTGGTAATTTTAGTATTTTGGCTAGTTTTATATCCAATTTTGGGGGAATATCGCGGAACAGAAGGTTTTCTAGTTTTATCAAAGATGGAGTCTAAGGCTACATTAGTCTCCTCCAAATAGGATAATTCCCTCTAGGTCAGGGGATAAAGTATTTAACATATTTGTTAAAAAAGAATAGTTGACCCGTGTTGGGTGCATAGTAGGAAAGTAACGTAACCTTTGAACCATCTAGATTTCCTATCAATGCTAGGTATCTGCCTTCTGGATCTTTTATTTGTTTTTCCATTGAGAAAGGTCCGTTTGGAGAAACATATTGCTACTCATCTAGTTTTGATCGGACCATTTGCCAGATAGAAGTGGGGGTAAAAATGGTGTAGAAATTTAATTTGGCGGAAAACGTGTTTCCTGAAGGAAAAGTACATCAGCATGTAAGGATTTATAATGTTGAAAGGCCATTCTGCGTTTAATCGCAGAATGAAATCCCTGGACATTATGTGTAACAATTTTCAGAGGAAGGGTTGTGGTCTGGTCGACCATGGTGTATATAGGAATCAATAGATATACTCACCAATACTTCGGAGAATGAACTTGGGTTATAAGATAGTGGGATCCTGTATAAGGTGAAGTCAACAAAAAAAGGGGGAAAAATAATATTTTAGACTATAATGAATAGATTGGATATAGACCCGCAGAATTTAAATAAAAAAAACAAATAAATAACGATATTTGAATAAACCTTTTAGATTACTTGAAGCAATCAAAATTCAACAAAAATTTCTACAATGAGGGACAAAAAGGGAGAAGAAAGGAAGAAGTACAAACTACCGAATAATAAGTAATGGCTCTAGGTAGTTATAGAGCTAAGTTCGATCTTAGACTCCCTAAATAGGTAAGGAGAATAAAATAAAATGGGGTGCATGACAACCACCACCAGCCCTTGACTCACCCTTAATAATTAAATAATCGTAGCGAGGAACAGAATTTATAAATGACATTAAAATTAATATATGAAAAAAAAAAAAAAATCGTTCCAACCGAATCCTGTTTTTAGAATGAATTGTTGAAAATAAACAGGTGTAATTTGAGTAATCTTGAAAGTAATTCCTGAAGGAAGTCCTCACGGAAGTAAAGTCTTTATCTTGGTTTTGTTCCTAACGGAGCGCCTCACTTGGTGCAGAGAGATCTGAAGTGGTTTTGTGCTCGTTGTAATGGTAATTGGAGTGTGGGGGGAAACATCAGGTTCAGTTGAGATCAAGCCCAAGCTTCTTAATAACAATTCACCTTCAAGAAAGGTTGAAAATGCATATTTCTTATTACGGAAAGAGAAGTTTAGTCTAAATGGGAAGGACCAATGGTATTTGATATTGTTGGTTATTAGTGGCTGTAAGAGAGGTTTCATAGCTCTGCGTTTTTGCACGGTAGCTGGTGATATGTCGGCAAAAATCTGAATGGGGTGATCTCTCAGGTGTAAGTCAGTAATCTCTCTACCTTGTTTTTCCGAAAGTAAGACCTAGCATTATTTTCCAGGAGGGCTGAAATATAAGCCCTATCCTAAAAATAAGCCCTAGTTGAAAATGATTGCAAAATCCTAGAATCCACACATTAGTATATATTGTACAATGTGGTTGTTTCTGTAATATAAATCCAGAAACGCAGAGCAGCGCTAAAACGAACATATTTGGCACAATTATAGTACAAAAAAACACACATTGTACATTTATATAGTTAGGTTGAAAAAAGTCCATCTAGTTCATCAAAAAAAGAAATAAAAAATTCTATAGCCACAGTTGATCCAGATATACTACTGTAATAGAGTGAACTATAGGATTTTACATGCATTTTAACTCCGTTCACACTGGGGATTCCTGACAGGCAGGGATGGAGAAGGGGGAGAGAAGACAGCACTTTACATGGTAAGACCTACCCTGAAAATAAGCCCTACTGTGTCTTTTGTTGCCAAAATTAATAAAAGACCCAGGCTTATTTTCGGGGAAACACGGTAGCTGTGGCCATTACTTTTTCTTTTACCTCATAGTAATGGGGTTTGACTAAAAAATCGCAAGGTAGGCCATCTGACCTGGGTCCAGTTAGAGCTCTGTGAGCGCGATCCAATTCCAATCTGTGGGTGGGAATATCTGGAATAAGGTATAGAATCAGTTCTTTGATCACTTCATCAGAGTCAGTGAAGGATTCTGAAATTTCTTGGACTCTAAAATTGTGGAGGCGTGAACGGTTCTCCAATTCGTCGATCTTATCTTATTAAGGGCTTCATCCAATTTAGCTTGGATATCTCCTATACAATTAGTATTTTAATCGGTCTTAGCTATAGTGTCAAGAGTATCTTCTAGCATATTTATCCAGGTTCCCAGTGCTTGGAACTCATTTTTAATATCTGAAATTATGCGTGTACTGATCTTATCTAAGCCCTGGTCAAGTAATGTGGAAAATCTGGCCAAAAGTAATGGGTCTCCAGAGCAATCAGAGGGAGGTGAAATGGTCAATCCTTTAGTCATGGATGAGGGAATATTATCCTGACTGAAAGACATGTCTCCCAAAGCTTTTTTCACATCGGATTGTGAGGACAAGAAGTCTGTTTAGTGGTAATGAGGAAGATATTTTATCCGTCATATTTGTTAAATTGATTGGAGATATAGCGTTAAGAGGCTGTGAGTACTGTACATTCTGGAGCTGCGTAGTCGCCGCCATCTTGGCTAAATCTAGGCTCCTGTCTGATCGCTAAGCAAGAGCAGGAGGGGATCAGATTAGTATATCCAAGGTTTTAATCCGGTTTGTCGGGCACAATGCTACAGAGGATTGTTCCCCGTGATCACTGAGAGTCACTGCACTATACCGGGAGCTCCGACACTGCACAATGGAGTCGGCGGTAAGCAAGACCGCAAGGATTTCTCTCTAGCGGTTACCGCGAATGGTTCTATAGCCGTTTCCGGAGCGTAGGATCAGATCCCCGTGGTTGTGGGTGATAGAACGGGTTGTTTGTATCTGCGAGCGGGGTCGGTTTTTGTCTGAGTGAGTGTCGGGAAGGCTGGTGGGGAGCGGAGCAGAGGCTTCACACGTCCGCCATCTCAGCTGTGCGCACGCACCGTCTCGACATAAGGTTTTCCACTCATTTATAGTTACAGAGTCCATTGTTCGATCTGAATACGTTTTTTGATCTACTGTGCCTATATGTGTATAAGCCATATTTCATTATTTTATGCATTTCTCTAGTATTGCTTTGTAACTTGCAGAACTATGTTTCAAATGTAAATTGTTCAATAAAAACTTTAAAGAAAATATGGATTGCCCAGTTGAGGGCAGAATCTCTAAGTATGGATTGCCCAGTTGAGGGCAGAATCTCTAAATATGGATTGCCCAGTTGAGGGCAGAATCTCTAAATATGGATTGCCCAGTTGAGGGCAGAATCTCTAAATATGGATTGCCCAGTTGAGGGCAGAATCTCTAAATATGGATTGCCCAGTTGAGGGCAGAATCTCTAAATATGGATTGCCCAGTTGCATTACGTTTGTCTTAGCTGACCACTGCGTCTATAGTTCTCGACATTGCCAGATCAGTGGTGTCCTCCAATGCTGAGAAATACAGGCAGATACGTATCCATCGTGTCCTACCATCGGGGAGGTGCGTGATTGGCCCCAAATGTACTCTAGCAGGACAATGACCACACCCAACCGTACAGCCAATGTAATTTAAAAGTATCTTAAGCGAACAAGGAGTCCTAGAATTGATGGTTTGGCCCCCACAGATCTCAATATCATGGAGTCTGTCTGATATTAACAAGACCAAAGAAAGATCCAAGCTTTACTCGCCAACCAGCCTGCTAACAGAATCAACCTATCTTAAAGCAGCCCTCAAATTTTCCACTCACCTACTTGCATTTTGCGAGTAGAAAATGAGGGCTGGCGAGAAGTTGAGCTGCCTAGGAGTGGTGGGGGGGGGGGGCGAGCACCGCCAATGCTGTGCTCCCGGTGGAAGAGTGCATGGAGTTGGAGGCGAGCCATGGGATCACTGAGCCGTAAAGCCGTAAAACACGCTGTAACGGCTTACATTGATGAAACTGTCTCCGCTCTGCTCACTCACAGCCCCGCCTCCTCCTAACCCCACGCCTGTGGTAGATAGAATGCATCCCAGCATTGGACCCACATTCTGTCTATTACAGGCTCCGGGTTAGGAGGAGGTGGGACTGTGAGTGAGCAGAGTGGAGACAGTTTCAATGTAAGCCGTTACAGCATGTTTTACCGCTCAGTGATCCTGTGGCTCTCCTCTAACTCCAGTCATGATCCGGCCACCCTCTCTTCCTCTGCCCTGGCAAGGCTGTATTGATGGGCACAGGATGTGCTAAAGGGAACTGATTTTTATTGACTTGGACATTTTTATTAGATTATTCATTGAAATAATGAACATAGAATGCATTGCATACTAATCATTGTTATTATATCTTTCAGATGTGGATAACACGAATTACTGGTGCCCTTAAGGAACATGGCATTAAGTACCACAACTTTGTTGGTAATTTAGTAAAAGTGAGTCTTTTGATTTATTTTACATCATTGTGCCTGTGTTTTGGGTTTTTGTTTTATTACATTTGTTGCTTTTTTTGGGGGGGGGGGGGTTGGAGTCATATTGATCTCTTCCATTCTTTTTTTGTCTTGCGTTTGTTTTTTCTTTTTGGCTCCCGCTGCTGTCAATCAAATCAATGATGTAGGGGGCGGGGCCAAGGGATATAGTCGGCTATATCACAGGAGTGTGCCCGCAAGCTAACCCCCTTTGGGAGAGAGCTTCCCATGAAGGGGGTTAGCTGATGCGGGGAGGAGCCGAGACAGCTGCTGAGGGACCCCAGAAGACGAGGATCAGGGGCACTCTGTGCAAAACGAGATTTACAGCGGAGGCAAGTATGACATGTTTTTTATTTAAAAAAAAAAAAACGGGAACCTTTAGTGTCGCTTTAATGGGTTTGCTGAGCTGCTCATCACCTAGCTCACTGTACATTTCCAGCATACCTCAGCAACTAAATGAATGCACTCATGTGTGCATGTGTGGGAGTTGCTCCATTCCCCACTAGCCAATCAAGAACGACAAAGAAGCAGGAGAAGATGTTGATCAAGGTAAATATTTTCTGAGTTTAGTCCTGCTTTAATGGGGAAAGTTGAAAAGCACGTGTTAAGTGTCCACAGCAATATTGAAGATAAAGCCTGTTTTTCATTTCATCCGTTACTGGTTTCTTTTCATTTTTTTTTTTCTTTTCCTATATTTCAGTGTCAGGTAGCTTTAAACCGAAAGGTGATTTCCGACATGGCTATATATGAACCCAAGACATTCAAATCCCTGGCGGCATTGGCCAAAAGAAGAGGTGAAGAAGGCTTGGCATCTGCCCTTGGAGATGGGAAGGAGCCTAAAGGAATATTTTCACGCGTGGTCCATTATCGCTAGTTCAGGATAAGGCGTTTTCTTTATAAACTGTACAGAGCTGCTACAGAGATCACGTTTTAAAGATGTTTTTTTCTTTGGTACTGATGCACGGACAGTAAGAACTCACAGGAGTCTGTTCTTTGTTACAGCTTTCTGTTTTTCCTCCCAACCCAGGACCTCAAAACTTTCCCCAGTCCACTCCTTTGTGGACAGGAAACGCCTGAATATGTTTTGAATTGAACTTTGTTTGCTTTAACTGGTTAAGTGAACCACTTTCTATATGGGATTCCTCTTCTGGGGTGAACCGCATGCCCAACAAATACATTGCATGTCAGATGACCACATACCTACCGGGTTTTGTTACTTATTTGTGCATCTATTACTTTCTATGATTATTAATAAAATGTCTTAAAGGGCCAAGTGGTGTGTTGTAGTCCAGGTTGTTTTGTTACGTTGCATGCAGTTCTGTACTTTTTTTGCTTTGAAGTCCAGCTCTGGGCCCAGTCATTTTAGGACCACGGCTCGGTGTACACAATTGCTGATGGGCAGGGAGAAGAGTTTACGACCAAAGGAACCAAAAGTGTCAGAGTTGTTGTGTGGTGTGTTTTTTTTTTTTTGTTTTTAGGTTTAATTACACATTACACCTGGATCACCTGTAATGTCCACGTCGTCTCCCCCCCTCTGTAATGTCCACATCTCCCCAGTCAGCGCCGCTCTGGGAAGCTCACCTAGGCAGCCGTTGGGTGTACCAAGATGGCCGGGGCTAGGCCGAAGCCTTTCCTACGGGCTCAATCCGGGGGTTGCGTGGTGTGCCAATCCGCGGACATTGACCTGTTCAGATCACAAATCAATGATAATCCGTTGCACCCCTACTTGGTTACACCCAGGTGAATTTTACTTGACATCATGTACCTTCATTTGGTGGTAAATTATATATTCTAATTTATTTATTTATTTACTTTTAATCAAAGGCAAACTGACCAAAAATTTGTTCATTTAAAACTTTTTTTTCCTTGTATATTTCTTGCTGTTGCCATAATCCACCATAAAAAAGCCAGCCAAAATTAATTTTTCTACTCCTGATGATCACAGCGATACCATATAAGTATACAGTATGTTGTTTGTACTTGTAGGGCCCAGAAACAATGTTTCATTTTTATTTTATTTATTTTTTTAATCACTCTGACACAAAATTATTTATTTTTAATTTTACCTAAAACACACTGATCGTAACCTTTGAGCCTGACACTGACCCTGCTGTAGATATTTATTTTTTTACGCAATTATTTTTTTTTTTTTTATCGTATTCTCCTTGCTAGAGGACAAAATAAAATGCATCCTTTTCTCCATTCAAGATGAGAAGACTTTCGGGGTGAGTTGTATTGTTACTGATTACTGTCACAGCCAATTGGAGGTAATCGTGTGATTTAGAGCCAGTCCTTTCAGCTCCCTATCATTTCCAGCCTGACAAAAGCGCATAAAAATTATTCCTTGTGAAAACCCTAAGTGTTCACATCAGTGCGCTGCATTTGGAAAAGGGAATTGTGTGTATATATAAAGAGAGGCTAACGAGGCGGATGTTTCAGTAGTGAAAGGTAACAAGGGGATAAATTGATATTTTGGGGGTGGTGTTGATTAGGATGGGGGGTGGATTTTGGAAATGTTCATTTCTAGACAGAAATTAGATGTGGAGCCTGAATAGGAGGTCAGATTCTGGGATTACAGCTAGCACCCTGAAATCGGACCTGTGAATGGGGACGCAATGGGTCCCTGCTGTGAGCCGCATGCGAAGATAGTGTGAATCCAGTATCGGGTAAAAAATGCCTAAATGCCTCACTTCCTATCCTGAGGAGTGAGCCCATAACCAATTAATAAGGATGAGCTCCGGTGTGGTGTCACATTCCGCTCCCTATCACAGAATGCTGCGGAAGTGACGTTTTGTCGCTGCCATCTTGCTACACCCCACACAATAATGATAGTGTGAAGGGGGCAAGCGGACATCTTGTTACACCCACTGGAGTTTTAGATTTCAGAGTTATTTTCAACCCAAAAGTTTATATGCTTAAATACAGTATTTGGAAATCCGACAGACTGTTACATTTTAAAAGCAGCAGCAAATCTGCTGACCTTGCATGGTTGCTAATGTGACAGAACACCTTTTGCTTTTCACATTTAACATTAAACAGTCCGTCGGATTTAAAAACACTGTAATTAAGCACATAATCTCTGTTTTGTGTTAAAAATAACTGTGATATCTAAAACTCTGAAGGGTGTAACAAGATGCCCCTTCACACTCTATCATTAATGTGCAATGGTGTGGGGTGTAGCAAGATGGCGGCGACACAACGTCACTGCCGTAGCATTCTGTGATGGGGAGCAGAATGTGACAACACATTGGCCTGTTCACATACTCCACGTGCAGAGCCTGCCATGAAGTCGGCACTGCACTAATTAAAGGCAGTGAGACATTTTCCTGATGTGTGGCTGCAGAGATCAAGAAATGTCTCACTGCCTGTGATTAGCACAGCACAGTGCCGACTTCCTGGTGGGCTCTGCATGTGGAGTGTGCGAATATGCTGGAGCTCATCCCTACCAATTAACAGACCTAGGAACCAACCCCCAGGTGGAACTCAAACAGCAGCCTGCAAGACTTTCTGGCAAAAGCAGGTGTCAGCAATATGAACCTTATAAAACTTGGTAAATGCGTGAACCAACGATGAAGTAGCCACCTTGCAAACCTGAACAACAGGAGCAGAGTGATTAAAAGGCCAGGATGCACAGTAGTTGGAGCCGTGCGGCATGCAAGAGCATAGGCCTGGATCACCTTTTTACAAACCTATTTTGAAATGGTGGAAGATGAGGCAGCTTGACCTTGTCTAGACTGATGAACAGAGCATCAGACTTCTGAATAGATGTCGTGGCCAAAAGATAAACTATAATAGCCCTAACCACATCCAGGCAATGGAGGGCTATCTCTTGGATGTGAGGGAACAATGAAGGTGAGACTATTCTCCATTTATAGTAAAAAAAAAACACCACTTTAGGGATGAAAAAAAATATTATTATACACAATTTATATAGTGCCAACAGTTTATGCAGCACTTTACATTGTATGGGGGGGGGGGGGAGCAGAGAGACCACACAATTACAGTACAATACAAGAGGGTCTGCTCACAGAGCTTACATTCTAAAGGGAGGGGGTGGTGGTACAAAAGGCGATAGATGCAAAGAATGATTTGAAGGGGGTGGAAAAATAGCCTTGGACATAGAACCACCTTGTCCCTATATACAACACCAAAAATGACTGCTTACAGGAAAGAGCCACAAGCTCAAACACTTGACAGGCAATAGTGATGACTACCAAGAAGGTCACTTTTTGTGACAAAGTGGAGAGGGGAATATCCCAAATGGATGCTTTTGTAAGGCCAACAAAACAAGGTTCAGGTCCCAAGGTGGTAGGGGAGGCTTTGAAGGTGGAACCACCCAAATGACCCCCCCAGGTGAAGGTGTGAACCAGGAAGTTAGGGGCCAGAGGACACTAAAAAAAGAACAACCAATGCAGATACCTGGCCCCTACTGGAATGAAAGGCCAACCTATGATTCACGCCTCTATGAAGAAATGTCAGTATACAGGCAGCAAAGAACTCAAGGGGCTAGGCCTCCAGATACTCACAAAAGACAAAGTAGGCCTTCCAGGATGAAAGAAAAAAATAAGGAAAAGTACAAGCTATACATTTGGAAAAGGTTTTAAATGTGAAGGAGGGCCCTGGTGCTGGCTGGCTGGTTTCTGACAAGGGGACGGGCGCAAAAAAATGGGAAATGATGGCAGGCCACACATTAGAGCTCCGCCTGAGAAAAGGTTCCCTGTGTGCCACATAGGGCACAAGCACTGGTGGTATCCCTGACCTTGAGGTAGGGTTGCCACCTCATCCATTTGAAACCGAACACATATTAATTACACAGGTTCCAAACCTCGTCTTCTGGGGTCCCTCGGCGGCTGTTTCGGCTCCTCCCAGCCTCAGATGACCCCCTCTGGGAAGCACGTTCCCAAGTTACCTTGCGGGCGCGCTCCCGAGTCCAGCATTTGCATCCATAAACATGAATGCCGGCCTCGGCCTGCCCCCCACGTCATTGGATTTGATTGACAGCAGCACAGCCATTGGCTCTATCAATCTATTCAATGAAGAGCCAAGAAGACTGGGCCAAGATCAAGTGCGTTCTCAACATGGGACTTTCAAGGGCTCAGGTAAGTTAACTGGGGGGAGGGGGGATCGGCAATTATCGTTTTTTTCACCTTAATGGAACACTAAAGGTTCCAGTTTAAAAAAAAAATAACAAACATGTTATACTTACCTCCACTGTGCAGCTCATTTTGCACACAGTGGCCCCGATCCTGGTCTTCTGCGGTCTCTCGGCGGCTGTTTCGGCTCCTCCCCGCAGAACTAATCCCCTTCTTTGGAGCTCTCTTCCATGGGGGTTGGGTCTTGCGGGCGCACTCCCGTGATACAGCCAACGGCTATAGCCGCTGACTGTATTACTCGGCCCTGCCCCCCGGCGCGCTGCGTCATTGGATGTGTTTGACATCAGCACAAGCCAATGGTTGCGCTGCTATCAATCCATACAATCTAGCCAATCAATGGCCAGACTAAGAGGTGAAGAGCCTGCAATTGTGACCCTAAGGGGGGGGCCCTGACCCCCCCCCCCAACATTATGCTGTGCATTATCTCCATCTCTTCTCTCCCCCATCTGTCTCCCTCCCCCTCTCCTGTTCTTTCAAGACATTCACAATTTACTTTCACTTTCAGTTAGGCAGGTAATATACAGTGCACATTTCTTTCCTGCATCCACAGATTGCAGGAAAGAAACTTGCATGAGTCCCCCATCAACACAGACAGTGCTGACAGGGGAATATCCCTCCTGTCCAGCAATTGTATTCTCCCGACAAACCGCGATATCACTAGTGGCTATAGCAACCACTAGTGATAATCATAAGAGAATCTGCTCATTAATGGTTCAAATCTCAGCCAGTTCCTGCTGGATCAGCTGATATTTAAACTGTCTATGACTGGTCTTAGCTCTTAGGCAGCCCATACATTGATCACTTTTTTTCATTCAACTATTAGGTTGAATAAAAAAAAAAAGGTATCCAATTCCATCATCTACATATTATACGTGGATGGGGAATCCTCCCAGTGTGGACAGAAATGGTGCAACGCTGCAAATGCGGCATTGCACCCATTCGGATGGTGCCATTGGTGGCAATTGCCGCTGATTTGGCAGGTGATGCTCCTAGTCCAATCCTAGTGTTAAATATCAGTGATTTTATTGATCAAAGCCCACACTTTACAGGCATAGAGTCCACATGGCTGCGAAACATACTGTTGATTGTATATATGTGGTTGTACTCTTGATGCTACTAAATACTGTGTTTATTAGATCTGACTGGGAGCATCACCTGGATCACATCCCGATCAGCATGTCAACAGAGAAGGTTATACAGCATTACTGCTTCTAGGTGACCAGCTGGGGCCTCTGCTCTCTATAACCAATAGTGACAGCCTTCCCCTGCATGCATCCATAATGTAACCAGAACTAGGTCCTAATAGACTTCCGCCGCTGCCAAGGAGACGGATCCCAGACCAGCGCTGTCAATAACAGGGACAGGACAGCTGGGAAACCCCACAGTGGCAGAACACCAGGGCCCGATGGCAAGACAACCTTTGCAACCCTGAGAGTTCTCCCACTGTGGACCCTTATATTTTCTTGGTGTGCTGGTGACATATATCTCTTGTTTTTTGCCACCCTGGGGGGCCCCAGTATAGTAGGAAGGGAGCTCACTGAAGAACTACCCCCTCAGGAGCCGCTGGATAGATTTGGGATCTACTCATTAATTTGTACACCCCTTAAAGTGTCTCAAACCCTCCCTTGGCACACCAGGGCGGATGCAATAGTATTGTGTCTCCCACTTGGCTGGGGACACAATAACACATATAAAATATGCAATGCAATACAATAATATGTTTACCTTCTTTAACTTGTAGCTCCAGGAGTAAACACACCTCACACAGTTAGTATAGTTAGAGCCAAATAGATAACTTTACTTGGCATATGGTAAAAGGGTAGAGCAAAACAGGTTAAACACACACAGACAATTATATTATATAGAAAATATAGATTTGTATATGTATAGGCATATACTACTGCGCTGATCCTGTCAACACCAGCCTCCAACTGCTCTCCTTGCTCCAAAAGAAAAAGCCTCATATGTTGTAGTATGTATAGTAAGTAGCAGGTTTATTCAAAAACATATAAAATTTGCACTCACATGGGAATGTGCCTTCTCTGACCGGCACCAGTCTGTCCAGCGTTACCGCTTTGTATCTCCCCGCCAGCGTGCGTTCCAGGCCTTGGTGTTATGCTGTTAAGCATGCGGAAGTGCCGTGGGGGTGACGCGTGACGAAGCCTCCATGCGTTTCGCATGTACACATGCGTCATCAGGAAGCTTCCTTTACTTGGCATATGGTAAAAGGGTAGAACAAAACAGGTTAAACACGCACAGACAATTATATTATATAGCAAGTGACTCGGCAAAAACCTCTTGCAGGAGTTAGTTGATAAAATACAATTTAAACTAAGCCTAATGCTTCTAAATAATAAAGTCACTGTAGGCAGTCTATGCTCGCGAGCTTCCCCTAGTGGGCAATCTTATAAAACACAAGTGCAAGGGACCCTGGCCAGGGCGGATTGAAATAACTTCAGGATGTTTCCACAGGATGAAGTTTCTGTTGATTTAGTTGGTGCACTCATTTAAATTTGTAATCTGAAGAGGGAAATTAAACTTGGTCAAAGGGGTATGAGGAACACAGTATATTCGCGGACCGATCGTCCAGTTAGCGTCAGGCAATCTCGACAGCGTGGCCTTCCGACACTAGGCCCCTCTACTGAAACAGCACACAACACATAGCTCCATCTGATGGAGAACTGTCAACTTTAAGAACTGAAGTAGTATTGAAAGTTGGGCAGGTGCCCTCTCACCCAAGTAGACTCAGTCCGTCTGAGGCCTTCACGGAAGAAAATGCACCAAACAGTCGCTGCTCCGCAACACACAATCTCCCACTGTTACGTCAGTCAGCTGGTGAGTTCCTCCGGTTCTCCCAAAGCAGGCGCTCGGTCTGGTTCCTCTCTGGATAGCTGGTCTCCAGATGGATCCCATTCCAGGCTTCAGGCCTAGCTGCTTGGCTGTAGCTGCTCTCCCCTGTTCCGCAGAGGGGAGAACGTAGATCCCAAGAGAGTGACAACAGCTCCTCCCTTCCTTTAAGTAACCTCCCCCATCAGGCTGTGCGGAGGTCATGTGCTCCAGGAAGGCAAAGCATTGTGGGAAATGAAGTCTGTTCCTACAAATTGTCAATGGAGACCATTTCTCCTGGTACTTTACGTCCCACGATGCATTGCTATTAAGAAATTCAACACATAAGTTCAATACCATTGGAACACTGGTGGGGATTCAAGTCGGCATCGCTATCAATAGTCAATGATGGCATGACCCCGCTACACACTCCCCTCACTCAAAGTCTTTGGTCCCCAAAGAGGACAACAGTATGTAACCTGATACATGCTTTTGAAAATACACGCAGAGAAAAATTGGTTAACTCATGCAGGGTAATAAATACTGTGCATTATGCCTAACATTACTCAAAGCCAAACAACTCATCTTTTGACATAAAGTAGACAGAGGATCCAACACCAATTCACAGGTAAGGGCAGGCCACTCTGTCCACTGCTTACTAACACTGAGGTGTGTTGCCCAGATGTGCCAGGGGGTGAGCTGGGGCTGTTCTCCACCAAAGGAGGACTAGGCAAAGAGTCGGATCTCTTGAAGGTGATGACAGCTTCTTCAGAACATTCCCCTAACTGGTCGTAGGTCAGTCTCTTAGGAAAGTGGATGACCCTTCTCTCTCTCTGTGCTTTAGGGGTGGCAGGCTCTGGGAGAGGAAGTTCAACTTGATCATTTTCAGGGTCAAACCCATCAGGTTCAGAAAGATAAGGCACAATTTCACTGTTGTCTGAGTCAGGCACATTAGTGTATATTAGGGGTGCAACGGATCGTGACCGATCCGCGATCCAAACGGGTCGGCCTGTACGGATCGGCACAGATTGCGATCCACGGAACGCACTGCGGCCTTAGGAAAGGTCGCGGCTTTGGCCTAGCTCCAGAGCAGTCGGTCATCTTGGTACACCCAGCGGCGCGCTGACGTCATCACCCCTCTGCTCGTGGATCTTCTATTCTACGAGAGCGCGCAAAGCCATTTATTCTGCAGTACAGTGAGTCGGATCAAAACTACTGGCTAACTAATGGTAATGGCTATTATTACTATTATATGTGAGGGGCAATGTTAAACTACTGGTGGCTACTATTATATGTGGGGACAATGTTAAACTACTGGTGGCTATTATTACTATGTTGGGGCAATGTTAAACTACTGGCTATTATTACTATTGTCATGTGGGGGCAATGTTAAACTACTGGCTATTATTACTATTGTCATGTGGGGGCAATGTTAAACTGCTGGCTATTATTACTATGTGGGGGCAATGTTAAACTACTGGCTATTATTACTATGTGGGGGCAATGTTAAACTACTGGCTATTATTACTATGTGGGGGCAATGTTAAACTACTGGCTATTATTACTAATCCCCAGATCTTCGTATAGACAAATATGTGCAAAATTCCGTAACATAGAGGATAATATCAACGCCGCCAATCACCAGTGGTGGGATAAATTTTTCCTGGATCTATACTCAAAGTATAGAATATCCCCTAGGGGCCTTAGAAATACCAAAACTTGTTCATTTTTGAACACATCGCTGACCCAAGAGTGGGCTGATATTTCGGAATTTTGCACACAAAAATGGGTTACAATAGTTGCTAAACAGAGGGAACACTTATATGTTCACTTGAGGTCTAAAATCTCTGACCTCATACAACAACTACAAACTAATACTGCTACACTACCCATTTCATGGCTTCGCAAGCTGAAATTAAACACTAAATTCCAAGAGGATTCCCTAATAGGTAATAAGTTACAAAAGATCCGTAGGGACTTTGATGACTACAACTCCAACAGAGTCTTCAGTTGGAAAAAACCAAAGCCCCCTACACAGGCCATATCCAGTCTTCTTCAGATGGCCTGCAGTGATTCAGAGATACTCGGTCCTAGGCCTTTAATGGAGTTTATCCCACAACCCACTATGGAATTTGTGGCCAGACACCCACGCCTGGCTAGAAGTGTACAGGGACAAGCAAATCTCCTCAGCAAACCATTGGTGCACAGAACCAATAAATCCATCACCCCTGAATCAACTACAACATCACACTCTGATGTCATCCCAGTGTTAACAGCTGTAGTGGAAATCACCACTCCACACAAGTCCTGCCCCCTAACTTTGCGCATGGTGTTACCCATGCACAAAGTGGTGGAAAAAGTACTTCTGGTCCAAAAAACGTCAATTGTCGGACCACTGATGCTCCATGCACTAGCTCGTCTCTAGCACCACTTGCCGCACCTATACGTAACCAGACTAGAAAAACGAACCAAACAGTTGAAATTACTAATATAGATACCTCTGATTCACTTTCCCTAGAACCTATTTCTTCTTTTTTAGTGATTGCCCCCCTGTCCTGTCCAAAAAGAAAGTTGTCCATAGAGGCAGGAGAAGGGGACGACGAAGACCAGGAAAGGCAAAAAGGGAAATTTCGCAAACTGTGAAAATTTTCAACCTTTCCTCCAGAGAATTATCTACAGCAGAACAGACTCTTCTGGCCAGAGGACTAACTTTTGCCCCTACAGCACAACCAAATCCCTTTACATTGTTCCTAGACCTTAATAGATTTATCAGGAACATTACTGTTAAAAGGTTCTTTAACATCAAGGCCTTGAACAACAGTTCTGCTACTGATTCCATCCCACCAGACGACATGACAGACATACATACACTTACTGATCATTTTCATGATTGTAGTGCTCCGGAAAGGATGGCACTAGACCAGCTTGAGTTATTGTATACTGAGGATTGTGATGAATATATAGAACTTCTCACACAACATTTATCCTCCTCCCCTCCTATACAACCGACCAGCTTTCCGGCCCAAATCCATCTTTTATCCCACCTACTCAAAAGGGCCCTTTATCCAAACCTTCTATCAGGTGGTCCATAAGGAAATCCAACGTATGTGTGAACAGTCACCATCACATAATCTTTCTTCCAATTTGACCCCAGCGGAAACTGTAGCCCTCAAGCAATTAACCAACAACAATGAACTAACCATCAGAATGGCTGATAAAGGAGGAGGTATAGTCGTACAAAACATAGATTACAAAAAAGAAAACCAACGGCTTCTCTCAGACAACAACACCTATCGGAGATTAAAAAAGGACCCCCTCCCTGAGTTCTCAAAGGAGGCAAGTGAATTAATACTGAAGGCCAAAGGAGAAGGTTTGGTCACAAAAACAGAAGTAGCCTTCCTTGTCCATGATTTCTATAAAAAAAACATATTTTTATCACCTCCCCAAGGTCCATAAGAACTTGGAAAACCCACCGGGCAGACCTATAGTTGCTGCCATGGAAAGTGTCACCAGCTACTTTTCTATATATATTGACCACTTCCTCCAACCTCTGGTAGCCACTCTCCCTTCCTATATTAAAGACGGGATCCAACTTCTTGACACCCTGTTAAAATACCGTTGGGAAGACTCCTATCGCTGGCTTTCGCTGGATGTCGTATCCTTATATACTTCCATACCACATGATGTAGGCTTATTGGCAACACAATACTATCTTAATGACGACCCTATGCTAAATGGTCGTCAAGCACATTTTCTTTTGGACCTTTTGACGTTTTGCCTTACTCATAATTACTTTGAGGTAGACGGAGACTACTACATACAAACGAAAGGGACAGCTATGGGGGCCAATTTCGCCCCCAGTTACGCCAACCTCACCATGGGATATTGGGAAAAATTTAATATCTGGTCCAATAATCCTTTTCCCCAAAATCTAATCTTCTTCGGAAGATATATAGATGATATTATCATCATTTGGGATGGCCCTGAAAGCTCCATCCCATCGTTTGTGGAGCATTGCAATTGTAACAATATGGGTCTATCCTTTACACATGTGACTGACGAACGAACTCTAGTCTTCTTGGACCTTGAATTATCTCATGATGATAATACTATTCATTCCCAAAACTACATTAAACCAACAGCTGGAAACTCTTACATACATTACAATAGCTACCATCACCCTAGTTGGGTGAATAATATTCCCAGGAGCCAGTTCTGCCGTCTTAAGCATAACTGTACGCGCTCCGAAGACTACACCACACATGGGCTCCTCTTGAAAAATAAGTTTGTAGAAAAGGGTTATCCCAAACAACTAGTTGAGGATGCCTTTCAAAAATATTCCCATACCGATATAGATAAACCCAACACCCCTCAACCCACTAGGTTTATCACTCAATACCACAACCAGTTTCGCAAAATGGAACAGATTTTGCGTAAGCACTGGCCCATCCTCATGGAGGACCAACATTTAAAGTCCACCATTTCCGACCGTCCTCTGGTTAACTACAGACGAGCTAAGAACATCAAAAATCTGATAGCACCTAGTAACACTAAAAATAACAGGCCCAAATCCAGTGCCTCCCTGAAGTTTTTTCAAATAAAAGGTATGTACCAGTGTAGAAAATCAAGGTGCCTTACATGTAAGTTTGTTACACATAGACAGAAAGATTTTACCCACAAAGGCAAGCAGTATGTTATACCTGATTTCTTTACCTGTGGATCTGACTATGTTGTATATTGCCTCACTTGCCCCTGTGGACTTCTTTACGTAGGGCGCACCATACGCACCCTCCGCAAAAGGTTTGGCGAGCATAGAAATACCATAGAACAGGGCCTAGATAAGTATAGCGTTGCTCGCCATTTTATGGAACATCATGGCCAGTCCACAGAAGGGCTCCGTGTATGGGTCTTGGAGGCCATTCCCAGATCTCTCCCTACAGCAGAACGCTACAAACGCTTGTGTGAGAGGGAGAATTATTGGATATTTATTTTAGACAGCCTCACGCCCAGCGGCCTCAACGAGGGGATAGAAATTAATATTTTATTATAATATTGATGGAATTCAGAATCTCTATCTTGGTTTGCTGTTTTTATAAGGAATTCCGCCTTTTATATATACCAGTTTATATGTATTTTTATCGATTATTCCATATGAATTTATGTATGGAGACATCTTACTAGTAATAGTTCACATTAGTACAGTCTTAAAGACCTTCTCTTTCTAACATTTATATATTCCTATTTTTATGATTATGTTTTTAATATTCATTGTTATATTATTGTGCAGTCATATGGTGGGATTGTATAACACACAATATCTTATAGCAATAGTTTTTAGTGACCAGTTAGCGTTGGGAACGCTAATACATTAGCATTTTTGGTAGACCTGTGTTGATGCATGCTCAGCACAGGTGTCCATCTATGCACGATCAAAACCAGCTATGTATCCTTGCAGCATTTTTTATATATATATAAACCCCCCCCCCCCCCCCCCCAGAACGCTGATACCCAATTAATTTTGCAGTGTACCCATTATTGGTTTGATATTGTTGGTTTTCTAATACCTATGGCAGACACGCCCTTACAGGGCTCTGTGTGGACATTAGGCTGAGTCATATTGTTTAATCATATATATTTTTGTAAATTTGCATATATTATGCATATTGCGTCTATATAAGTATTCTATACTCCAGTCCTATGGTTATATGTTTAGTTCCATTGCTAATATTCCACCTATAATCAGCATTAATCCTTCGCCCTGTAAAAAACGGTGGGCGTTTACATCAGGCCCGCATATACTATCCAATAGGAGTGGCATGGGCCGGCCGATGAGTGGTTATATTGCCCTTTAGGAAAATGGATTCCCCACCGCCTGAGGAAGGGACACGAATGTCCCGAACGCGCGCATCCGCCCGCGCATAGGAAGTGACGTCATTCGCGCTGTTACACCGGGAAACAGGCTCTCTGTCCTTTGTTTCCGAGGGACCGTGTCTCACGTCGGCTTAGCCGTCAGCAGTGACCAGCAACCTGACACCCAGCATGATGGACGTCTACAACCCACGGATGAAAACCCTTATTTTTTACACGCCTGACTCTTCACCTGCTTTGTGAGTAGGTTCTTTTATCTTGTTAGACATACTAATACATTTTACTACTGCTACGCTTAGAAGGCGCCGCTTTTGTGTATTACTAATGTGGGGGCAATGTTGCACTGGAACAGTGATAGTGATGATGAGTGGGGAGCAATGGTGGACATTATGTGATGAGTGGGGGGCAATGGTGGATTGCGGGATGCAGTAATTTCAACACAAAACAGAGCTTATTTGCTTAAATACAGTGGGCCAGATTCAGGTAGAGTTAGGCTGGAGTATCAGTGATACTCCAGCCTAACTCTCACTTTGAGCCGGCGTTTCTGTTTTCTTTTCAGAACATCGGCCGTTCGATCGTTCGTCGAAATACGAACAAAACGGGTAGTTCGCGCCAAATTCGAGTGACGCAAAACGACCCATAATTCACTGCGGCGATGCGCGCTGATGATTGGTCAAGCATGCACCATGACCCTGCATGCTTGGCCAATCACAAGGCCCAAAAAATGAGGAACAATAATTAGCCAAAGCCAGGCTGGCTTTGGCCAATTATGGCTCAGGGGGGTTTAGTACACGCCTGCAAGGCGGCCTCGTGTAGTGTGTTCTGGCTTTGTTACAGAGAGGAGCAGTGATACAGTTAGAGAGAGAGAGAGATAGATAGAGACACAGGGGTAGATTCACATAGAGATACGACGATCGGATCTATGCGGCTGATTCATCGAATCAGGTTCCGCATAGATCTCCCTTAGAGCTGACAGGTGTAAGTGACTTACACTGTCGGATCTTAGGCTGCAATCTCCCGCCGGCCGCTAGGTGGCGCTTCCGTTTTTCTACGCGACGACTATGCAAATGAGAACCGCCGATTCAGAAACGAGTGCCTGGCCGTCGTTTTTCTTTTACGTTGTTTGCATTTGTCTTTTTCCGGCAGATAGTTACCCCTGCTATATGAGGGGTAAGTGCGGCGTATCCTATGTTAAGTATGGCCGTCGTTCCCGCGTCGAGTTTTGAAATTTTTACGTCGTTTACGTAAGTCGTTCGCGAATACAGCCATACGTAAATTGCGTTAACGTCGAAACCAATGACGTCCTTGCGACGTCATTTGGAGCAATGCACGCTGTGAAATTTAACCGGCGGCGTATGCGCAGTACGATCGGCGCGGGGACGTGCCTGATTTAAATAGTAAACTCCCCCTAGCCGCGGAATTTGCATTCCGCCGGGGGATTTACGATCCGCCAGGGCAACTTACAAGGCAAGTGCTTTCTGAATACAGCACTTGCCTCAAAAACTGGCGCTGGTGGATCGTAAATAAGATAGATCACGCGGATCAAAAGATCCGCTGATCTATGTGAATCTACCCCACAGTGTCTTTTTTACCAGATAGATAGATAGAGCAGGAAGGCTAGTTAGTATAGTTAAATTTACAGTTTGTAGAGAATATATTCACATCCCTAGGAGTTGTCAATATATTTATAAACTGTATAGCTCAGCTAGATCTGCTATTAGTATCTGTCAGGCAGGAGATTGTGCTTGATGCAGTGCTCTAACGTGTTGTATTGCCTGCATTAGGGTTTACCTTAAACATCGTACTCCGTGTTAGTCAACGTGTGCTAGTTAATTGCACATAGACGCATTACCTGTTACTGCACGTGTGCTAATTATTTGCACAGAAACGCAGTCGCTGTTAATGCAAGTGGGCTATTGAATTGCACAGAAACGCATTCGCTCTGACTGCGCGTTTGCTGTTACATACCACCTGAACGCAGTTGGTGTCACTGCACGTGTGCTGTTACATACCACCTGAACGCAGTTGGTGTCACTGCGCGTGTGCTGTTACATAGCACCTGAACGCAGTTGGTGTCACTGCACGTTTGCTGTTACATACCACCTGAACGCATTTGGTGTCACTGCACGTGTGCTGTTACATAGCACCTGAACGCAGTTGGTGTCACTGCACGTTTGCTGTTACATACCACCTGAACGCATTTGGTGTCACTGCACGTGTGCTGTTACATAGCACCTGAACGCAGTTGGTGTCACTGCACGTTTGCTGTTACATACCACCTGAACGCATTTGGTGTCACTGTGCGTGTGCTGTTACATAGCACCTGAACGCAGTCGCTCTTACTGCGAGTGTGCTGTTTAATACCACCTGAACGCAGTTGGTGTCACTGCACATGTGCTGTTACATACCACCTGAACGCAGTTGGTGTCACTGCGCTTGTGCTGTTACATAGCACCTGAATGCAGTTGGTGTCACTGCACGTTTGCTGTTACATACCACCTGAACGCATTTGGTGTCACTGCACGTTTGCTGTTACAAACCACCTGAATGCAGTTGTTGTCACTGCGCGTGTGCTGTTACATAGCACCTAAACGCAGTTCGTGTTACTGCGCGTGTGCTGTTACATAGCACCTGAACGCATTTGGTGTCACTGCACGTTTTCTGTTATATACCACCTGAACGCATTTGGTGTCACTGCACGTTTGCTGTTATATACCACCTGAACGCAGTTGTTGTCACTGCACGTGTGCTGTTTAATACCACCTAAACGCAGTCGCTCTTACTGCGCGTGTGCTGTTTAATACCACCTGAACGCAGTCACTCTTACTGCGCGTGTGCTGTTTAATACCACCTGAACGCAGTTGGTGTCACTGCACATGTGCTGTTGCATAGCACCTGAACGCAGTTGGTGTCACTGCACGTGTGCTGTTACATACCACCTGAACGCAGTTGGTGTCACTGCACGTTTGCTGTTACCACCTGAATGCAGTTGGTGTCACTGCACATTTGCTGTTACATACCACCTGAATGCAATTGGTGTCACTGCACGTGTGCTGTTACATACCACCTGAACGCAATTGGTGTCACTGCGCGTGTGCTGTTACATAGCACCTGAACGCATAAATATGTCTGGAAGGACAACAAAGAGAGGCAGAAAGTCACGAGGGCAAGCAGGCTCTGCATCTAGAGGTAACGCTGGTGGTGGATGTGGTGCATTCTCTTCAGCAGGTAGCCGTGGCCGCTCGTCCTTCTTTTCGGGAGCTGGCCGTGTTGAGCCTCAACACGCAGAGCAATTAGTAGAGTGGATGACCAAGCCGTCCTTATCCTCCTCATCCTCTCTCCCACAGACTGATCTAAGTTTGTCTGGCAAAGCAGCTGCCAAGGCGTCCTCTTCCCTCTGCACAATGGCTTCACACAATCCTTCCCTAGTCCCACCATGTCCTCCTGAGGAGTCCCCCGAACTGTTTCAACACAGTGTTGGGTACATGCTGCAGGAAGATGCACAGCGTTTTGAAGACTCCGATGATGGAACACAGATAGAGGAAGGCATTGATGTGAGCCCAGGGAGAGGGGGTGGCCGAGAGGGACAGCAATCTGGGAGTGATGTTCCCCCAGCTGGAGCATACTGCCAGGTTTTCGACAGTGATGATGAGGAGGGAGGGGATGATGTCACTGACTCTACCTGGGTGCCTGATAGGAGAGAGGAGGAGGAGGACGAGGCACATCTCCAAAGAGGCAGGATGCCCTCCAGGGGTCAGTTTAAGGGCAGCACATGACTGCATTACGTGGCACATCTTCGCATGGCACTGCTGTGTCTCAACGGTACAGCAAAAGTTCTTTGGTGTGGGCCTTTTTTGAAACATGTCCATCAGATCGTACCTTTGCTGTTTGCAACATATGTCTCAAGCGTATCTGGCGTGGGCAAAACATCACCCGCTTGGGCACCACATGTTGTCAACACATATGTCGACCTGCCATGCAGCTCGTTGGCAAGCATACCAGAAAGACCCATACCACAGACCAAAGCGGACCGCCCCCTGCCCTTCTGTGACCTCCAACCCCACTAGACCCCCAGTCCTCTCTGAAGCCTGCACTGAAGTTGTAGAAATAGGTGTGTCACAACCTAGTAGTGGTAGTACATGCGGGCAATCTAATGATAGTACCAGACAAATTTCCCTGCCCCAGCTGCTGCAGCCCCGAAAGAAGTACACTCCCAGCCATCCACATGCCCAGCGGTTGAATGCTAGCTTAGCGAAATTGCTAGCACTTCAACTGCTACCTTTTCAGTTGGTAGATTCTGCCCCCTTCCGTGAGTTTGTGGAATGTGCAGTACCTCAGTGGCAAGTACCAAAACGCCACTTTTTCTCACGGAAGGCGATTCCGGCTCTCTACCGGCATGTGGAAGGCAATGTCCATGCCTCGCTGGACAGGGCGGTCAGTGGTAAGGTGCATCTTACCGCTGACTCATGGTCCAGCAGGCATGGACAGGGAGGTTACCTGTCTTTTACGGCCCATTGGGTGACTCTGCTGGCAGCTGGGAAGGACGCAGGGGAAGGTACAGTAGTTTTGGAGGTTGTTCCGCCACCACGCCTCCAAAACACTACTACTGCTTGTGACACACCTCTCTCCCCCACCCCCTCCTCTTTGTCTTCCTCTGTGGCCTCTTCCTGTGGTGATGTTTCCTCAGAACCAGCCATGCTCCGTAGGCATACGAGGGGCTAAGCAGGAATGCAGACCAAAAGATGCCATGCGGTGCTAGAGCTGGTGTGCTTGGGAGACAGGAGCCACACTGGGGAAGAGGTTCTTTCAGCTCTGCAGGGGCAGGCTCAGAGGTAGTTGACGCCACGCCAGCTGAAGCCTGGAATGGTGGTCAGCGAAAATGGCACCAACCTCCTCTCTGCCCTGCGAGAGGGAAAACTCACCCACGTGCCCTGTTTTGCGCATGTCCTGAATTTGGTGGTGCAGCGGTTCTTGGGCAGGTACCCAGGCTTACAGGATGTCCTGAAGCAGGCCAGGAAAGTCTGTGTGCATTTCCGGAGGTCATATAATGCCACTGCTCGGCTGACAGACCTCCAAAGGGAATACAACCTGCCCAAGAACCGCCTAATCTGTGACATGCCCACCAGATGGAACTATACGTTGGCCATGCTGCAGCGGCTGCACACGCAGCAGCGGGCCATCAATGAGTACCTGTGCCAATATGGCAGCAGAACTGGGTCAGGGCAGCTAGGTTTTTTTTCACCACGCCAGTGGGCCTTGATCAGGGATGCATGCACTGTCCTGTCACCATTTGAGGAGGCCACGGGGATAGTGAGCAGTGACAGTGCATGCTTCAGTGAGACTGTCCCTCTTATTCACATGTTGGAGCACACGATACGTGAAATAATGGACAGGGCACTTGAGGCAGAACAGAGGGAGGAAGAGGAGGACTTCCTTACCTCTCAAGGCCCCCTTTACCCAGACAGTGGACCTGCTTGCCCACTTAGCACACAGGAAGAGGAGGAGGAGGATGATTGTATCAGCAGCATGGAGGTGGAGCCTAGCACTCAGCATCAACAGCAGAACAATAAAAAACAAAAAAGAAAATAGACTGCTGCACACCCTTAAGGCCTTGTACACACGAGGGAATATTTCCGCTGAACATGGTCCGACGGACCATTTCAGCCGAAAAATCCGCTCGTGTGTAGGGGCAAACGGACCGTTTTGGCCGGATTCCTCCGGCGGAAAAATTTCAAAGCATGCTTTGAAATATTTCCGCCGGATAGGTGCCCGTCAGATATGTCCGCTGGTTAGTACGGCAAACCAGCGGACATATCTGCCTGCACATGCGTCGTATCCTGTGAATGGATCCGACGCATGCGCGCGGAAGTGTTTACTTCCTGGTGCGGTCACGTGGCGGTGACGTAGCGGTGACGTGGCGGCGTCAACGTCACCACCGCGTCACCGCGCTGTCCGCCGGTGGGGAATTTGATCCGATGGTGTGTACAGCCATCGGATCAAAGCAATCCGGTGGACAGATCCGATGGGAACGGATTTATTACCTCGTGTGTACAAGGCCTAAGAGTTAACTACAAAAATGTATTAAAATAAGTATGGGGGGGGGGGACTTCTGTGTGTTATGTGGAGGGTGGGGGCGCTATTTTTTGTAGACTCTGATCTCCCCTTGGGATGATCGAGCATTAGTTACTGGTATAAGCCGTTTTTGAGTGGGCATCCAGGGGGACCATTCCTGGGTTGGTCTACCATATCATAGTGGACCTGAGTTTTTATACCTGACATACATGTGTTCTTTTTTGATACTTATTCTAATACATTTTTGTAGTTAACTCTTAAGGGTGTGCAGCAGTCTATTTTCTTTTTTATTTTATATTGTTGTGCTACATTGTAATTTGGATTGCACCCCCCCGATAATATCGGTGAGTACTAAGTTTTTTCAAAACTAGGTGGGCATCCCATTATTTCTCTCTTTGGTTACTAGCATCAGCAGCAGCAGTCTTCAAGGGATCATTTACAGTCCCAAGGAACACGTGGATTTTTACGTGGCTGGGATGAGGTGCCTGTGGATCCTGTCATCCTCAGTGACCCAGAGGACTGTGCCCCGAATGCCTCTGCAAACCTACGCTGCATGGCCTCCCTGATCCTGCAAAGCCTGCGTAAGGATCCTCGTGTACGTGCTATCAAGGAGACGGATCATTACTGGCTGGCAACTCTCCTTGATCCACGTTACAAGAGTAAGGTTGCGGACCTTATGTTGCCATCGCAGAGGGAGCAGAAAATGAAACTTTTGCGGGAGGCCTTGCAGAAGGGTCTGTGCAATGCGTTCCCAGAACCAGGGGGAATACCAAAACCTGGCTCTGGACAATGCCTTGCTGAGGCTTCGGTGAGTCACAGAAGGAGCGGTGGAGAAGGTGGCAATCTGACTGATGCCTTCAGACAGTTTTTTAGTCCGCAGCCCCAAGGTCTGACCGGTTCCAGCAACCATCGCCAGCGTCTGGTTTACATGGTCCGGGAATACCTAGGGGCAAGATCCGACTTTGACACCTTCCCCACCGAAAATCCTCTGGCTTACTGGGTCTTGAGGATGGATCACTGGCCAGAGCTTGCACAGTATGCAATTGAGCTACTGGCTTGCCCTGCATCCAGTGTTCTTTCAGAACGCACAATAAGTGCTGCTGGAGGCTTTGTTACCGATCACAGGGTGCGCCTCTCCACCGACTCTGTTGATCGACTGACCTTCATCAAAATGAATCAGGCTTGGATTAACACCAGCTACCAAGCATCTGATGCTGATGTTACTGAATAATATTTTTTTGTTGAAATGTCGGATCCCTTTTAGACTGCGTATGCTGATGCTGAGTCACTGTCCTCTTATGCTGCTGATGGAATATCCTTCTCCTCACTTTTCTTGCTGATAGCTAGTAAGAAATGTTGTGTTTCTGGGCTCCGCCACCAGTGCCTAAGGCACAATTTTTCAGCCCCTGTTTAACAGGGGCATCTAATAACAATTTTTGATGCAATACTTTGCACGTGGCTCCTTGTTGCGCTCCAATTACAGTATGTTTGAGGGGTGCCCTTTTTTCTAAAAATTTTCTTTCACAAAACAATAATGGCCCCCCACCACCGCTAAAATATTCGACATATTGTTGCCACACAGCATGTGCGCAAGCAGTATTAATTACTTTTTTTTATAGTCCTCTCATGTTGTGCAGGGACATTTCTAAACACGTGCCACTACTATAAACACCCAGCAGGTGTGATATTTAACTACTTGCCGACCGCCCGCCGTCATATTACTGCGGGACGGTGGCACTGTTTCGCGAGAGCACGTAGCTCTACGTCATCTCTTTTGCAGCCACTAGGGGGTGCGTGCATGCCGCCGGCGGCCGGCTCGCGCGCCTCCCGCACGCCCCCGAGTCCCACGTGCATGCCCGGCGGGTACGATCGCCGCCGGGCACACGCGATCGCTCGTTACAGAGCGAGGAACGGGAGCTTTGTGTGTAAACACAAAGCTCTCGTTCCTGTCAGCGGGGGAAACGCTGATTTTCTGTTCATACAATGTATGAACAGAAGATCAGTGATTTCCCCTAGTGAGGCCACCCCCCATACAGTTAGAACACAAACAGGAACACACTTAACCCCTTCCCTGCCCCCTAGTGTTAACCCCTTCACTGCCAATGGCATTTTTAAAGTAATACAATGCATTTTTATAGCATTGATCGCTATAAAAATGCCAATGGTCCCAAAAATGTGTCAAAAGTGTCCGATGTGTCCGCCATAATATCGCAGTACCGAAAAAAAACGCTGATCGCCGCCATTACTAGTAAAAAAAAATATTAATAAAAATGCCATAAAACTACCCCCTTTTTTGTAAATGCTATAAATTTTGCACAAACCAATCAATAAACACTAATTGCGTTTTTTTAACGAAAAATATGTAGAAGAATACGTATCGGCCTAAACTGAGGAAAAAAATGTTTTTTTATATCTTTTTTGGGGATATTTATTATAGCAAAATGTAAAACATATTGCATTTTTTTCAAAATAGTCGCTCTATTTTTGTTTATAGCACAAAAAATAAAAACCGCAGAGATGATCAAATACTACCAAAAGAAAGCTCTATTTGTGGGGAAAAAAGGATGCCAATTTTGTTTGGGAGCCACGTCGCACGACCGCGCAATTGTCAGTTAAAGCGACGCAGTGCCAAACCACAAAAAGTGCTCTGGTCTTTGGACAGCAATATGGTCCGGGGCTAAAGTGGCTAAAGGATTTTTTTTTTCACTTTAAGCATCATTTAAATGGCTGCTCCAGAAAAAACGGCCGTTTTTTTTAAAAAAATTTCCATTGATACATGTTCCCTGGGGCAAGACCCGGGTTCTGAACGACGTTTTCCAACATTAAATTGAATATTGGTCTTTAAAATGATAGTTTTTGAATTCGAATTCGAATTCTGATGCGAACCGAACTCGTGTATGTTTGGCTCATCCCTATCCGTGAGTTTTTTGATCCGTTGCACCCCTAGTATATATGTCCTCCAAATCAATCAGCTCCCTATTGGGTTGGCTTGAGACTTCCCTGAAATCTTCAGTAGTTAATAAATCTGCATCCTCAGACTCGTCAGCAAACATGTTGTGGGGCACAAATTCAGGAGCCTCCGGTTGAAGTGTCCCACTATTAGTCACTTCACATGAGGGCTGGAACAAAGTGCTAGGCTCTGATTGTTGAGAAGACCATAACCACTCTGACCCTATCCATTCATCTGTGGACTTTTCATCTTCCGGGTCGGGTTGTGTCATTTGAGATCTAGTGACCGGCCCAGAATATCTAGAGGTGGAGGGCAAGTCCAGAGGAGCGGACATAGGTGGTACCCGAACAGCTTCAGCGAGGGGCAACAGGTGATTCCTGTGCCAAATCTTCAGGCGGCCCATACTTCATTCCGGTCTGATCTGGTACACGGGAAGACCAGGCAACTGTTTGCACACAATATATGGCTGAGATTTCTAGCGGTCAGCCAACCAGGGATACCCAGGTTTCTCAACAATACTCGGTCTCCTGGCTGTAGGTCTTGTATCCTGACTTTCAGGTCAATTTTTTTTTTATTCCTCTGCTCCCACTTATCTGAGCTGGCCTTCTCATAAGCCGTTTTTAAACTTTTCCTTAATTGGTCTACATTACCCTTATGGGAGGCTGCAGAAATATGATCCAGAGATATCCCAAAAGCCAAGTCAACTGGTAGTAGGGCCTCCCTTCCGAACATCAAACAGTAGGGTGAGTATCCAGTGGCATCGCTCACAGTACTGTTGTATGCATACACAATAGCAGCCACATGCTTGCTCCAATTTGCTTCTTCTATGAACTCAATGTTGCCAACATGTTCAGGAGAGTCCTGTTGAAGTGTTCAGTCTGGGCATCCCCTTGAGGATGATAAGGAGTAGTTCTGGTTTTATCATCCCCAACAGGTTCAATAGTTTTCTTATCAATCTGCTTTCGAAATCTCTCCTCTGATCAGAATGGATGCTTCGAGGTAGTCCATAGTGCACAAAAAATGTCTCCACCAGCACTTTTGCTACTGTTGAGGACTTCTGATCCTTGGTTATATAGGCCTGAGCATACCTAGTGAAGTGGTCGGTCACTACTAGAACATTTACCTACTCCATTCGAGTCAGGCTCCAGACTGGAGAAATCTATGCACACTAGTTCCAAAGGGCCCTGGCTTTGAAGATGGCCCATTGGGGCAGCTTGACGAGGCAGAGTCTTCCTCTGGATACACCGGATGCAGGAATGACAATATCCCTCAACTTCAGCCCTGGAAGGTCCTCTCAGGGCCCAGATGACCATGCTGGTCATGAAGAACAGCTTCTCGGTGCTTACTAGGCAGAAACATCTGCCATTTATCTTCGGGACCATCAGAGGGGACCCTTCGGTAGACCACCCCTTGATGGAGCTGCAGCCTGTCCCACTCTTTATGCACCAGCCATGCTTCTCTTGAAGGGCTGTGAAGAAGTACACCTGAATCTTGGTCTTCTAAAGCCTGCAACACCACCTTTCCAAGGGGATCTTCTTCTTGGTCCTTCTCTGGGTCTTCCCTTCATCTGTAACTCTGTTCCTTGGCACAGAGCTCGCACTCCTTCAGAGGTTATGTGGGTCCAGTCTTCTTTAGAAACCATTTCCTCATGGGGCCTCCTTGATAGAGCATCTGCATCTCTGTTTCCCACTCCTGGTCGATACTTCAAATTAAAATTAAATCCTGAGAGGGCGGCCAGTCATCTATGCCCTGTAGCATCTAGTTTGGCAGTGGTTAGCAGATAGGTGAGTGGATTGTTGTCTGTCCTCACTACGAACTCAGCTCCATACAAGTAGTCCTTGAGTTTATCCACAACAGCCCACTTCAGTGCCAAGAACTCAAGTTTGTGAGTGGGATAGTTCTTTTCAGATGATGTTAGACTCCTACTCACGTAGGCCACTGGGCGTAGATAACCACTGTGTTCTTGGTATAATACCCCCCCAGTCAATCTCTACTGGCATCCACATGCAGCTCGTAGGGCTTCGAGGTATCCGTGTCAACACAGGGGCAGTGGTTAGATTTTTCTTGAGCTGATGGAATGCCTCCTCGCACTTGGGGCTCCACTGGTCACGGATGGACTCCCTGGATTTCCGAGGCCCTATATTGTTGACCTTTACCCGCCCCCCTGAGTCAGAAGCATCCTCTTCGTCTTCAGTTTTTAGCAACTCGTTCAAGGGTCTTACGATCTTGAAAAATCCTTCTACAAACCTCCTATAGTAGGAGAAGAATCCCAGGAATGACCGCAATTCCGTCACATTGGTGGGCCTAGGCCAGGAGGTCACTGCTTCCAATTTGATAGAACTGGCACTTTTCTCTAGAAAGCTTGAGGCCTTCATCATGAAGCCATTTGAGTACTTTCTTCAGCCTCTGCTCATGCTCTTCTAGAGTCTTGCCTAACACAATGATATCATCCAAATACATCAGCACCTCGATCAGGTTCATGTCCCCTACTGTCTTCTCCATTAGCTTTTGGAAAGTGGCAGGGGCCCCTGAAAATCCCTGTGGCATACAGTTGAATTCAAAGAAACCCACAGGGGTAACGAAAGCCGTCTTCTCTCTATCTCTATCTCTCTATCTGGGTGCATGGGAATCTGGTAATAACCACTCTTCAGGTCCATCAGACTGAACCATTTGGCCCCTGATAGACTTTGCAAGGAGTCCTCAATTCGAGGTGTAGTGTACTGTTCAGGTATTGTTCGCTTGTTGAGGGTTCTGTAATCGATGCACAACCTCAATGAGACAATTTTTCTTTCTTACTACTACTATCGGGGAAGCATAGGGGCTCCTTGAATCTCTGATAGTCCCAGTTCTGTTCCCTGAGGTCTTCCAAATCCATCAGAGGGACTCTCCGGACTCGCTCCCTGAAGGGTTTATCTTCCTTCATCCGAATCCTGTGAGTGGCACTCTTCGCACATCCAACATCAAACTCAGTCTTTGAGAATATCTTCTTCCACTGATCAAGTTGGGCTTTAACCCTCTCTTCCCATGCTGGCGGAAGGTCCGTGCCATCAGGTTGATCCCCCTCCTTCTGGTCTTTATTTTTCTTTCCCTCTTCAAGGTCAGAGGGAGCAACTGGGGTGGCCTGGTGTACTCGACCCAACAGCACTCTGGCTGGCACCTCCACAGGATTATTAGTAGTATTTCGAACACTGACAGACACCCTTCCGCGATTTCTCCTCAGGACTTTCAATGGGATTGGCCTTAATGGGGCTTTTATGTCTTACTCCTCCACAGTTTAAACAAAATATGAATCTTCTGGGCCTTCTTGGTGGATCACCCTGCCTGTAGACGGGCTTCTTCGGTTCTTCCCTCCTGGTTTGGTAAGGGAAGACTTCGGCTTGACTGGTCAAGGCGGCCACCATTTCCATGAGCTGGGACACCTGTGTCCCCAGAAGTTCAACCTGAGGATCATTATCTTCTGTAGACACTACACGAACTTGTGCTGTGGGTTCTGGAGGCTGGTACCTACTCTTCTGGTCCAGTAGGACCTCTTCCTGTCGAATCATCCGAATCAGTTCGGGGTACTTTAATTCTCCTTTTCCCTGTTGAGTTTGCAACTGAAAGGCAATATGATCCATTGGTTGGGCTCCCCTTATAACTTGTTGAGCTCTGAACTTCCTATATCCTGCAATCAGATACTCTGGGGAGTCTTTTTTACACTGGGCCACAATTTCTCCCAAAACGGCACGTAATTCTGGGCCAAGAGTTTTTAAAGGTGCGGTGCCAGACTTCTCAGTTTTTTATTTTCCAGATCCTCTAGGGGACAATGTACTGGATGGAGGAAGTTGGGCCGTCTTGTTCTTCTTTAGGATGTATTAAGAGAACTTCTACACGGTCTGCTGTCTTTATATTGGCACCTCGAAAAGAATCCGGAAGTCGTTTCTTCCTCTCTTATAAAGCATAGGTGTGAGGGTTGGTGTTTTTTAATCACGTGTCCACCACCCATGGCTTCCTGTCTGTAGATAGGGCCTTCAGGGTTGAAAGTAATTTATCTTCTGTCCAGGCTTCACCTTTAATCTCCACTACTAGTAGACATTTTCTTCTACGCACCACTTAAAGGCAGCAGCAGCATCCATGGCTGGTTCTGACCGGGAAAAAGTTATTTTCTTCAAGGGGAAAAATATTATTTATTTCTTTAGAGAAGTAGAATCCCTGGCTAGCCCTACGTGCAGCGCTACCCTCTCTGAAGCCGCTGGATAGATTTGGGATCTACTCTCATTAATTTGTTTTGGCATATGGTAAAAGGGTAGAGCAAAACAGGTTAAACACACACAGACAATTATATTATATAGAAAATATAGATTTGTATATGTATAGGCATATACTACTGCGCTGATCCTGTGCAAAAATGCTTTTGTAAACAATATGAGTAGTACACCTTCAGTCTATAATTTGTGTCAAAAAATATATATGTAAATCACCAATGTGCTCAAACAAAGTGTGATACACCAAATATAAATAATATAAATAACCAAATTATAAAGTCCAATTTTTTGTGCAGGTTTTAATAATGATGCCAAAAGGATCGACCAAAAATTTGTGACTTTTCATCCTTATTTGTGTCACCACCACCTCTTATAAGCTATGCTCTCACCAGATCAAGATAAGTTTATTGCCTATAGTGATATCCAGGTATGTGCCTCCTCAATCTGCAGCAATCGTGCCGTTTTCCCTCCAGGATATGTATCAGACCAACATGTGGAAAATGCCTTATATCAACACCAGCCTCCAACTGCTCTCCTTACTCCAAAAGAAAAAGCCTCATATGGTATATTATGTATAAAAGTAGCAGGTTTATTCAAAAACATCTAAAATTTGCACTCACATGGGAATGTGCCTTCTCTGACCAGCACCAGCCTGTCCAGCGTTAGGCCGCGTACACACGATGAGACGTGTCCGCTCAAACATGTCCGACGGACCGTTTACAGCGGACATGTCTCATCGGGTTTTGGTCCGATGGCGTGTACACACCATCGGACGAAAATCCCCTCGGGCTGAGGACGCGGTGACGTTGACGCCGCCACGTCACCACTCCAGGAAATAAAATACTTCCACGCATGCGTCGAATCCATTCGACGCATGCGCGGAGATTTCTGTCTGCTAGTTAGTGTACTAACCAGCGGACAGATCCGACGGACATGTCTCCGATGGCATGCTTTGAAATGTGTCCACTGGGAAAACATGTCCGATAGCCCGTACACACGATCGGAGATGTCTGCTGAAACGGTCCGTCGGATCAGTTTCAGCAGATAAATTCGGTCGTGTGTACGCAGCCTTACTGCTTTGTAATTCCACGCCTCGGTTTTGTGCTGTTCAGCGTGCGGAAATGCCGTGGAGGTGACGTAGTTCCGATTATGGCTCAGGGCTTTAGCACACGCCCCACACTATAAAAGGCTGCCTGCAGGGCCGCCGCTTGTAGTGTGTTCCGGGCTTGTTACAGATCAGACAGAGAGAGAGAGAGAGAGATTGTCTTTTTTTCTAGCTAGATAGAGCAGGAAGGCTAGTCAGTTAAATTTACAGTGTATAGAGGATATATATACATTCCAGGAGTACATATATTTATACACTGTATAGTTTAGTTAGATTAGTTCTTCCTATTCTGTCAGGCAGTTGATTGTGCTAGCTGCAGTGTTTTCACGTGTTGTATTGCTCGTGTGCTTAGTGCACCTAAACCAACTTGCTGTATACTGCAAGTTTGCACATTACTTTGCAACTAAACCCACTTGGTGGAGCATAGTGCAAGTGTGCTCATTACTTTGCAACTAAACCCACTTGGTGGTGCATAGTGCAAGTGTGCTCATTACTTTATTTTCAAATAAACCCACTTGGTGGTGCATAGTGCAAGTGTGCTCATTGCTTTGCAACTAAACCCACTTGGTGGTGCATAGTGCAAGTGTGCTCATTGCTTTGCAACTAAACCCACTTGGTGATGCATAGTGCAAGTGTGCTCATTGCTTTGCAACTAAACCCACTTAATGTTGCATAGTGCAAGTGTGATCATTACTTACTTTTCAACTAAACCCATTTGGTGGTGCATAGTGCAAGTGTGCTCATTGCTTTGCAACTAAACCAACTTGGCGGTGCATAGTGCAGTTGTGCTCATTGCTTTTCAACTAAACCCACTTGGTGGTGCATAGTGCAAGTGTGCTCATTACTTTGCACATAAAGCTACTTGTTGTGTACTGCACGTGTCCTCTGCAGTTTGCACCAAAAGCTACAAGGTGTGTGTACTGCCTTTAACATTATAATGTCTGGAAGGGCAACAAGGAGAGGCAGAGAGTCACAAGGGCAAGCAAGCTCTGTGTCTACAGGCAACAGTGCTGGTCGTGGACACGGTGCATCCTCATCAGCAAGTGATCGTGTGACACGCTCGTTCTTGTTTTCGGCAGCTGGCCGTGTTGAGCCGCAACATGCCGAAGACTTGGTAGAGTGGATGACCAAGCCATCCTCATCCTCTCTCACCCATGCTCAGGGTACTTTTTCTGGCAAAGTACCTGCCAAGGTGTCCTCTTCCCTCTGCTCAATGGCATCACTTACTCCTGCCCTAGTCCCACCATGTCCTCCTGAGGAGTCCCACGAACTGTTTGAACACAGTGTTGGGTACATGCTGCATGAAGATGCCCAGCGTTTTGAAGCCTCCGATTATGGAACACAGATAGAGAAGGCAGTAATGTAAGCCCAGAGAGAGGGGGTGCCCAAGAAGGACAGCAATCTGGCAGTCATCTTCCCTCAGTTGCAGCATACTGCCAGGTTTCCGACAGTGATGAGGAGGGAGGGGAGTATGAGGTCACTGACTCTACGTGGGTGCCTGATAGGAGGGAGGAGGAGGAGGCACAGGCACATCTCCAAAGAGGCAGGATGCCTACAGGGGACAGCTTAAGGGCAGCACACCAACTGCATTACATCGCAGAGCTACGCCTGTGCAGGGCGCTGCTGTGTCTCAGTTAAGTTCTTTGGTGTGGGCCTTTTTTGAGACATATGCATCCGATTGCACTATTGCTATTTGCAACATATGTCTCAAGCGTATCTCGCGTGGCCAAAACATCAACCGTTTGGGCACCACATGCTTTTGATTAGACATATGTCGACCTGCCATGCAGTTCGTTGGCAAGCATACCTGAAAGACCCACATCAAAGAACAAAGCGGACCTCCCCTTGCCCCTCATCAGCTGGGATCCCCAACCCCACTATACCATCAGTCCTCTCTGAAGCCTGCTGTCAGGGAATTGACCGTGGAAGAACTGGCAGACCTCCCCAGCACGGACCTACGAGCACAGTGAGCATGCGCGCACATACGAGCACAATGCCCACAAATACGAGCACAATGCCCACAAATACGAGCACAAGGCGCATGCGCGCGCATACGGGCAACAACACAAAAAACACATTGTTCTTTACTGCGCATGCGCGCGCACCATTACGCACGCAATGCGGGCGGGACTCCTGGCGTCAGTGCCTATATAAACCTTGTTGCAGCAGTCACCAAACTGCTGCATGATCGTCAGTCTCTGACCTTATCCTGAATCCTTGTTCCTGTATTCCTGTTGACTACCCGGCTTACCTGACCAAGATTTCCCTGTGCATGACCCCTGGCTTGTCTCTCGGGTTATCCTTGTCTTGTTCCTGTCTGCTGGATCCTGTGTATGACCTCGGCTTGCCTTCTGACCTGTTCCAGTCACTCCCTGCTTTCTGTGCATGACTACCGGCTCGGCTCCTGACTCCGCCCCTGGGTTTCCTGCCTCTTCTGGTACTTCCGTGGTACTCCTGCCGGACTACGTATCCTGGTGCACATCTGAGCCCCAACATCGCTCCAGCAAGTCGCAGCCGGCAACTCCTGCACCCCTGGGCATAGCGTCCCCTGTCTCACCTCCAGGGGGCGTTCTGCACTTGAGTCGCAAGGGAAGCCCTCTCGGCACTTCGGCCCCTGGTAAGGTACGTGACACCTGCACTGATAGGCCTGAAGGTGAAAATGTAGGTGTGTCACAACCTAGTAGTACATGCGGGCAATCTACAATTGGTACACCGATGGCAGATTGTACCAGACAAATTTCCCTGCCCCAGCTGCTGCAGTGCCGAAAGAAATACTCTCCCAGCCATCCACATGCCCAGCGGTTGAATGCTAGCTTAGCGAAATTGCTAGCACTTCAACTGCTGCCTTTTCAGTTGGTAGATTCTGCCCCCTTCCGTGAGTTTGTGGAATGTGCGGTACCTCAGTGGCAAGTTCCCAAACGCCACTTTTTCTCACGGAAGGCGATTTTTGGTTCTCTACAGCCATGTGGAAGGCAATGTCCATGCTTTGCTGGACAGGGCGGTCAGTGGTAAGGTGCATATTACCGCTGACTCATGGTCCAGCAGGCATGGACAGGGATGTTACCCCCTTTTCACGGCGGATTGGGGGACTCTGCTGGCAGCTGGGAAGGAGCAAGGCAAGGTACAGTATTGTTGGAGGTTGTTCCGCCACCACGCCTCCAAAACACTGCTACTGGTTGTGACACACCTCTCTCCTCCACCCGCTCCTCTTCTTCTTCCTCTGTGGCCTCTTCCTGTGCTGATATGTCCTCGGAACCAGCCGTGCTCCGTAGGCTTACGAGGGGCTACGCAGGAATGCAGGCAAAGAGATGCCATGCGGTGCTAGAGCTGGTGTGCTTGGGAGACAGGAGCCACACTGGGGCAGAGGTTCTGTCAGCTCTGCAGGGGCACTCAGAGGTGATTGACGCCACGCCAGCTTAAGCCAGGAATGGTGGTTAGCGACAATGGCACCAACCTCTGCCCTGCGACAGGGACAACTGACCTATGTGCCCTGTTTTGTTCATGTTCTGAATTTGGTGATGCAGTGGTTCTTGGACAGGTACCCGGGCTTACAGGATGTCCTGAAGCAGGCCAGGAAAGTGTGCATTTCAGAAGGTCATATAATGCCACTGCTCAGCTGACAGACCTCCAAAGGGAATACAACCTGTCCAAGAACCGCCTAATCTGTGACATGCTCACCAGATGGAACTCTATATTGGCCATGCTGCAGCGGCTGCACACACAGCAGAGGGCCATCAATTAGTACCTGTGCCAATATGGCAGCAGAACTGGGTCAGGGGAGCTTGGTTTTTTTTTTCACGCCAGTGGGCCTTGATCAGGGATGCATGCACTGTCCTGTCACCATTTTAGGAGGCCATGAGGATGGTGAGCAGTGACAGTGCATGCATTAGTGAGACTGTCCCTCTTATTCACATGTTGGAGCAGACGCTACGTGGAATAATGGACAGGGCCCTTGAGGCAGAACAGAGGGAGGAAGAGGAGGACTTCCTTACCTCTCAAGCCCCCTTTATCCAGACAGTGGTCCTGCTTGCCCGCCTAGCACACAGGAAGAGGACGAGGAGGAGGATTGTATCAGCAGCATGGAGGTGGAGCTTTTGACTCAGCATCAGCAGCAGTCTTCAAGGGATCAATTACAGTCCCAAGGAACCCATGGACTTTTACGTGGCTGGGATGAGGTGGCTGTGGATCCTGTCGTCCTCAGTGACCCAGGGGACTGTGCCCCAAATGCCTCAGCAAACCTACGCCGCATGGCCTCCCTGATCCTGCGTAAGGATCCTCGTATTTGTGCTATCAAGGAGAGGGATCATTACTGGCTGGCAACTCTCCTTGATCCACGTTACAAGGGTAAGGTTGCGGACCTTATCTTGCAGAGGGAGCAGAAGATGAAACATCTTCAGGAGGCCTTGCAGAAAGGTCTGTGCAATGCGCAGTGGTGTAACTAGGGTTGGTGTCACCCGGTGCGGAAAAAAATGGTGTCACCCCCCCACCAACTATAGTCCCCCCTCAGTACAGACCCCCTCCACTAACTACAGACTCCCCTCCCGCAGTATAGATTCCCCCTCCCTCAGTACAGCCCCCCCCACTAAGTACAGACACTTCTCCATCAATATAGACCCCCTCCCCCAGTATAAACCTCCCCCTCAGTACAGACACCCTCACCTCAATGCATACCCTCCTCGGTTACAGACACCCCCCTCGGTTACAGACACCCCCAAATGAAGACACCCCCCTCGGTGGCAAACCCCCCCATGTGCAGACACCCCCCCTCGGTGGCAAACCCCTCCTAGTGCAGACACCCCCCCTAGTGGAAAACCCCCCTAGTGCAAACACTCCCCTCGGTTACAGACACCCCCCTCGGTGGCAACACCCCCTAGTGCAGACACCCCCCCTAGTGCAGACACCCCTCTCGGCAAACCCCCCCTAGTGCAGACACCCCCCCTCGGCAAAGCCCCCCTAGTGCAGACACCCCCCTCAGCAAACCCCCCCTAGTGCAGACATCCCCCTCGGCAAACCCCCCCTAGTGCAGACACCCCCGCCTTACCTTACAGACCTCAGAACAGAGCAGAAGATACACACAGCGGTGTATCCCTTGAGCGCGGGCTCCTCCTCCTGTGGATGTAAACTGTCAGGGACTCACCTTCCGATCCCGCCGATCCACCATTTAGGAGCATTCCTCTACAATTGCGCGTCGTCGCGCGTCTAGTGCTCGTGCACACGCGCCAACGGCACGTGCGAATGCACAACGGGCGCTCGCGTGCACGTTAACCCAGTTTGGCATCAGATTTGCTTTAAAAGCTCAATGATGTCCACAGCACACTGCTGCCTGATCTTCAGATTTGAGCATACTTGTATCTGAAAACCTGATCATATGATTGAACTTCTGATCTGAACCTTGACCCGGCTTGCTGACCACCCTGATCTCTTCAACTCCTGACTCCGGCTTGTTGTACTACTCTTCTGATTGATCTACTGCTGCCAGACCTACCTGCCTGTATCACGACTACTCTCCAGCCTTCCGCATCCAACCATCTGATTATCCGTTGTGACCCGGCTTGTCTGACCCTGCAATCTCCTGCTACTATTTACCTGCTCAGCTTGTGCCATTGTAGCTGCAGTTCTAGTTAGGGTCGCTGACCCCTTCCTCTGCTTCGGTGTCTTCAGCATCTCCACGCCAGAGAGACTCATCTGCCTGCTGCTACCCTTCATCACTCCGGCACTCCTACCCCGCTGTGCTCCGAATCCGCTGTTCCCACTCCAGCAGCTCGCGAGCCAGAGCCGTAAGAGAGGCCCTCCTGCAACTAGACTCTCCTAACCAGGAACGTGCTACCTAACATAGGAGGGGGCGGTGCCTTCCTTCATGCTCCGCTGAGGGACACAGCCACGGCGCGAGCCACGAGGCACACAGGGCAGCGGGTGGGCGGTGTTGGTGTGGTGCCGCTACCCACGGGTGTCACCCCTGGTGCTCACTCCCCCCCCCCCCCCAGCACCTGGCTAGCAACGTCGCTGGCAACGCGTTCCTAGAACCTGGGGGATTCGTGAGTCACAGAAGAAGCGGTGGAGAAGGTGGCCGCCTGACCGATGCGTTCAGACAATTTTTTAGTCCGCAGCCCCAAGGTATGACCGGTTCCAGCAACCATCGCCAGCGTCTGGTTTACATGATGCAGGAATACCTTGGGGTAAGATCAGACCTGGACACCTTCCCCATCGAAAATCCTCTGGCTTACTGTGTCTTGAGGATGGATCACTGGCCAGAGCTTGCACAGTATGCAATTGAGCTACTGGCTTGTCCTGAATCCATCGTTCTTTCAGAACGCACATTCAGTGCTTCTGGAGGCTTTGTGACCGATCACAGGGTGCGCCTCTCCACCGACTCCGTAGATCGACTGACCTTCATAAAAGTTAATCAGGCTTGGATCCCCACCAGCTACCAAGCACCTGATGCTGATGTAACTGTATAATTTTTTTGAAACTTCAGATCCCTTGGAGACTATCCTGTTCTGCTGACTGAATATCCTTCTCCTTCTCAATGATCTTGCTGATAGCTTGCTGATAGCTTGTAAGAACATTGTCGTTTAAAAGGGTGTGTAATTTACAATTTTTGATGCAATAGTTTGTAGCAGGCTCTTTGCTGCGCTACAACTAGAGTATCTGTGGGGGTTGCGGTGTTGTGGCACCAGCACCAGTGCCTAAGGCCCAATTTTTGTGCCCGTTTAACAGGGGTGTGTAATTACAATTCTTGATCTAATATTTCACAGCAGGGCGTTCCAGCGGCCACCAAGACTAACTGTGAGGGGTTGCAGTGTTGTGGCAACACCAACACCTAGGGCCCAAATTTCTGCAGCGTATATAAGGCAGGCCCCTACTTTAAAACATCCAACTTACAAACGTAAGGAGACAACAGGGAGTGAGAGGAAATCTACCCCTAGGAAGGGAAATTCTCTTCTATAAAAGGTGTCTCCTGTCCACTGATGCTTTATCACAATCCTTGTTTCACAAAAAAAAAAAAAAAATTTTTGTCTTTGGGACAGAAAGTGAGGTGCAATCTTCTGAACAGATGAACACAGACAGCAAAACAAATGTTACAGGGGTGATAACCCTTCTCTATGTTTTCAGAAAAGCTTAAAAAAAGATTCTATGGCTGAAGCTACATTTTAAAGAAGTACCAGTTGAAAATTACAAACAGATTCTACTTAACAACAAACCTACAGTCTCTGTTTTGTTTGCACCACCTGTATACTGTTGTTCAAAGTACTGTATATAGAGCCAAAGGGGCTTGTAATGACCTAGGGGGAGGGGGCGGGGAAACCCATGCTATTTTTATCAGTGATTTTCATCCATATTGCAGGGACCAGACATTATATTAAAGCCACAAGCAGTTTTAAATTACCTTTTTCTTATAGTAATCTAATTTTGTGCAGGGACAGTTCTAAACATGTGCCACTACTATAGACACCCAGCAGGTACGATATTTAAAGGAATTTTCCTTTTTTTTTTTTCACTTTAAGCATCAGTAAAATCGCTGCTCCAGAAAAAACTACCGTTTTTAAACTTTTTTTTTCCATTGATACATGTTCCCTGGGGCAAGACCCGGGTTCTCAAAGACGTTTTCCGACAATAACTTGGGGCATTAAAGTTAGCACTTTTGAATTTGAACGCTCAAGTCCCATTGACGTCAATGGGGTTCTAAGTGTTCGAAGGTTCTGTGCGAACCAAACGCGGGGGTGTTCGGCTCATCCCTAATGATGGCATGACCCCGCTACAGTGGGATCGTAGTAAAGGGCCCCAGGATATATATATATATATGTATATATACAATTGCATTTTATAGTTGGTCCCCTACTTTTGTCCCTGTCCCCCCTAAATATGAAAGCTGGAGACGCCACTGCAAAGCAGATGTCGGAGGTGAGCGCAGCAGGTGAATGGGCTCAGGTAAGTAAAATGGGGGGCTGGAGGGTCCATCATTGCCAGGTGTTTTTTCATCTTAATGCATAGGATATATTAAAGTGAAAAAAAAAACCGAACCTTTACAACCCCTTTAATGCATAGGATGCATTAAGGTGAAAAACGGAAAGCTTTACAACCCCAAAATTGGAACTTCCGCTTAACCCACTCCTCGCCCCCTTACATGCCACATTTGGCATGTAATTCTTTGGAGGGGGGAGTGGGGGCTTCAGGAGGAGTGGGACTTCCTGTCCCACTTACTCCTTCCGTCGAGGGGCTGGTAAGGCGATTAGCTTAAAGCGGATGGTTCACAAATACAAAAATATTAAAAGCCAGCAGCAACAAATACTGCAGCTGCTGACTTTTAATATTAGGACACTTACCTGTCCTGGAGTCCAGCGCCGTCCGCAGCAGAGGATGAGCGATCGCTCATCACCCTGCTGCTCCCCCTCCATCCACGGTGAGGGAACCAGGAAGTGAAGTGCTGCGGCTTCACTGCCCGGTTCCCTACGGCGCATGCGCGAGTCGCGCTGCGCCCGCGATTGGCTCCAGCTGTGTGCTGGGAGCCGAGTGTTCCCAGCACACAACGGGCGGGAGACGGGATGTGATGTAATGCCCGTTTTTTGCCCGTGAATGCTGGGCCGGAAGTGGGTGCAGATACGTGTCTATCTGCACCCCCCTCCCCCCTGAAAGGTGTCAATTGTGACACCGGAGGGGGGGAGTGTTCGGATCAGCGGATCTTCACTTTAGGGTGGAGATCCGCTTTAATCGCCGTACTGCAGCCCCTCCCTGTGGGCGATCGCCTAGGACACGTCACAGGTCCTGCCTATCCAATCCGACGGCGCAGCGCCGCTCGCGCAGTGCCGTTCGCACATGCGCAGTGAGTGCCCGGCCATGAAGCCGAAAGCTGTCACGGCCGGGTGCCCACACTTGGCATGAAGACGCTGGTCGGGGAGGGGGGGAGAGGAGCGGAGCCCCGGCCGGCGCATCGCTGGAACCGTGGAGCAGGTAAGTGTATGTTTATTAAAAGCCAGCAGCTACAATTTTTGTAGCTGCTGACTTTTAATACACATAAAAACAAGCTGGAACACCCCTTTAATCTGTGTCTTTCAATGAATGATAGAAAATAACCTATGAAAACACTTTAACACAAGGACAGGTCTGCCTGGACATGTTTATAACAGAGCTAATTGGTGGTCATCTTTATTTGTCTGGGAATCCGTCCCTTCTAGGGGCAGATCCAATAACATATGAGCTCATACGTTTTCCCATTATTGTCATGACACCAGCCACTGATGTCACTCCGCCTAAGGCGGCTCATCAGCCGCGGTGCACTATGGGTCGACAACGTCACGCCTGTTTATCAGAAGTTCCAGGTTTGAGTAATCCAGCCGGAAATGGGCGGTACCTTTAGGCCGTTTGCTCACGTTGCCTGACGTATGTCATATTGTGATTGACAGAATTGAAGTCCAACCAGCGTCGAGGAGAGCCCGGGTCCCGCCAATGGCGCCGCAAAGGGTAGGCGGGGTTGTGGTGTGAAGAGAAGTGCGGGCGCCCCTGTGCTGGAGACTCGAGGAGGAAGGAGAGAAGATGGCGGCCGCTTCCAATGAGGGGATTCTGATCGGGGACAAGCTGTACTCCGGGGTTCTCATCTCTCTGGAAAATTGCCTCATCCCCGAGGAGAAGTGCTCCCTCACCGCGTCCATGCTGGATGGCTTGGGCAATGACACCGAGACCGACCTCCGTTGTGTGGGCTGCGAGCTCATCCAGTCAGCCGGCATTCTCCTCCGGCTCCCTCAGGTAAGGGCAAGACGTGTCGGTATGGAGGAGGAGGGGACGGGACGGGGGGCACACAGGCCGCGGCTGAGGGGTGGGTTGAGTTGAATTATGTAGCGAATACCGAGGCTGAGGCCTACACAGGGCGGGAGCCTGACCTAGAGTAACCCGGCCGGGGGATAAATCTCCTCAGGAGATGATCGGAGCTGTGTGGAGAGATGACGTTTTTTTGTGTATTTCATACCCTCCCCATACATCGAACAATCCAGAGGAGCAGAGCGATTGTGTATGGAGGGAGCCATTGTCCGCATCGGCGCTCTCCGCTACTCTATGGGAAAAGCTTATAGATCGGTGACTACGTAGTTTCTTCTATGGGGTCACATCACCGCTTCTACATTCTCCTTATGTGGAGAGATTAGTCTCTCTATACAATAGCTGAGCACCGCAAAATAAAATTATTTCGACCCTCCTCTAGCTGCAGCCATCTTGAGTAAGGGCAGATCATTTTATATTAGTATTTCCTGTAATCCATCTGCTCTTGGCTCAGGCAGGGGGTGTGCTTACCTGAGAAGCCCCCTTCATGAACAGTCCTGGGATGTATGTCACTTTATGTACCCCCTGATCTCCAGCCCTAGGTTAAAGTAAATACCGGTATAAAAGACTTCCTATTTACTAATGTGAGCCACACACTGATAGAAAATGGTTAACCACTTGCTGAATGTCCCATTGTAAAATGATGACATTAAACTCTGCTAGCTACCTTAACCTGATATTATTTATTTTTTACTATGGTCGATTTTCTCTTTTGGATGGAAGTTGTCCCGTGGGTGGATTTGCCTACAGGATTAGTTTTGGAAGCGGTGGGACAGGCGCTCGTTCCCGGGATTACCTAGCGGATTGGTAAAGCCCGGCAGTGATGCGGCCCAAGCTAAGATAGGACTGGAGTGACATCTGATGTCACTTCCGGCTCTCAAGGCACTTTTTTTGGAGAGATTTGGGGTCATTTTGAGCCCCCTGGATCTCAGAGGACAGTCATCCTTACTTCTATTGCAAGGGATGTTTACATTCCTTGTAATAGGCATAATGGTTAAAGTACAGTATAAAAATAGAGGGATTTTTTTAAAGCGATCATCGCTCACGCACAGAAGCATATGCAAGTTGTGCAAGCATATATTAACGGTGTACTACAGATCACACGTGAGGTATCACCATGATCGTTGCGTTGATAATTCTAGCTCAAAACCTCCAACACTAAATGGGTAACCTGTAAAGTCCTTTAAAGCGTCACCCTTGGAGCTTTTCAGGTACTGTATTTTGTGGCCATTCCACATGGTTATTTAAAGACTTGCTGGCCAGCAATCACTAGATGAAAAGAAGAAAGTCCAACAAAACACTAATGCAGCCATCACATCTAAGAATTGCTGTTACATTGTTTGCTTTAATGTTGATTGAGATTGTTTAGTGCCACTTAGTTTAGTTAAAGCACAACTTTACCCATAACTTGATTAAAAATATTTTTTAGGAAGGAACATGCATGCCATATTATGCTGCCAAATTTAATGTGTGTTGTAAATGGCCTCCAGGATTGATCTTGTCGTCTTGCTGGAGGCTGCCATTTTGCTGAAACCCTAAGCCCTTGAACGATGCTAAATCGTGTAGCGGAGCTAAACCCATTGGTTTAAGTTTCAAAAAAGTTCCTGAAATTCTGAGGTTTCTAACTGTCGCATTTGTTTGTTTCCTGAACCAAACTGTCAAATCATAACTGAGCACATGTGCAGCATCATAACAGATTGCAGATCAAAGCAGCTGTAAAGGATAGGAAGGGTTTAATTCCTCTTTAAACTTTTTTTTTTTTTTTTTAAATCGCACATGTAACTCTTCCTCTGTGCAGTTTTGCAAAGGGCAGCCCGATCCTCCTCTTCTAGGGTCCCTCAGCAGCACTTCTCCTCTTGAGTGCCCCCTTGGATGCGCTTCCGTGTCCTTCTTCTTTCATTGTCGAGAGGACTCGGTGCTGCCCCCCCCGCATAATTGGATTTGATTGACAGCAGCCGGAGCCAAACTTGCTGTGCATAGCAATGGAGAGCAACTGAGCATTTAAAAAAAAGGTAGACTTTGTTTTTTTTCTCCATAGCTTTACCTGCAAAAAGGAGCCAGTCTGAAGTGATTTAGCAGGATTTAATTTTCTGACTAAAGTTAGTTTCTCCTTAAAGCGGCACTCCACCCAAAAGGGAACTCTTCTTGTTTGCACAACCTCCACTGCCACATTTGGCACTTTTTAAGGGGAGCGGGTACCTGATGACAGGTGCTCGCTAGAGCTGCACAATTAATCGTAAAAAAATTGTGATCTCGATTCAACCCTGTCCCCCCGCCCCAGGTAAGATCGCTGCACGGTGATCTCCGCCATGTCCCTGCCCCCCCATACCCTCCCCACTGCCTTCTGGGAACTGCGTGTCTCCTAGAAGACAACTGGACCATTCAGAAAGCTCAGCGTGACTTGCGCATGTGCAGCAGGAGACCAGGCTTTACTGTCTGTTTCCCTTGCAATGCCTGCAGATGGACAAAGCTTGTTTGGGTTGCTGACATTGTGGGACTCTTGGACAGGCAAGTGTGTGTTTTTTTTTTTCAGGCTGGAACTCCGCTTTAACCTGTATATACAGTCAAAATGTTCTGGTTTTTAGGTGGGGTATAAAAGGGTTCTATTTCCTTGTCAAATTGGCTTTTATGTCCCATTGGACACATTTCTCAACTTCCTGTTGAAACTCTGGGACAGGAAGTGAGTAGAAATTTCTAAAAGATAAGAGGGATATCATTGGACAGTTGCCACTGGAACAGAATCCATAGTTTCACCTAAATTCCAGTTCCTATGGCAACTATCAATATCTTGGTGATTGAGCTGAGCAGAAAGGTACAAACCTACTGTCTTATGTAAACTACTAGTCCCTTCAATCCATCTTGTAATGGAGATGAACAAAGGCAGACATGTTTGAAGCTTGGCCTCTGACTATCAAGGCTCTTTCTATAGATTCAGTGTAGGAAGTGTGCTGTTAGGATTATCAGGTAATATAAATGTAAACTGCATTTTTTATTTTTGTGGTTGGCTGCATTTTAACTTGCCTGCTTGTAGTGCACCCCTCTTCCCCCTACCAGGTTGTATAATAAAGCCTATGTAGGGGTAACCCTGTGGTTGGATAGTCTAGGTTGTATAGAGAATGTTCTTTTCCTGCTTATGCTCCTGACAGATCTGTGCTGCCTATAGGGAGAGACAGCTGCTGCAAACTTGCACATCGCTCCCTGGCTTCTTTATATGTGAATCCCATTCATTCCTATAGAGAGGATGTTTAGCTTGGAATTTGGGAAAGGCCCTCCACAGGAATGCCAAAGATTGTCTATATGCAGATCATAGTTTATGATGTCAGATTGCCAGGCATAGACTTACAGATGTAATATCTGAAATTCTCATTCCAGTATAGCACTGCTGCCCTTCCTATTATAAGGGTATCTCGCAAATGGTACATTTGTAAATTATCACACATCCACTTGCGATGTGGAGCACTGTGACCGGGAGATGGTGGCCGAAGGATTGGTGACAGTGTAATGAGGCTTAGAGAACAGCCAGACGTAGTAATCTGTCTGGTCTGCATTGTGTCCTGTAAACATGATCATTATCCTGGCTGTACACAAGCAGGTCTTGGTGATGAACCGCGTCTCATTTCTTAGGTGACATCTTGTTTTTGATCTGGTTATCCTGTACTTTACCTCTAAAGGTTTTCTCTACTCGCTATATCCTGGCATGATTTTACATTTCTCGTATGTATTTTGTAGATGAAACCTTTATTCAGGTGATCAAGGTCTATTCAAAGTCAATAGGATGCTTTTTATAGAACAGTTTTTGCAAGTTGTATAAAACATTGCATGTATTCAGGTGAATGTTTTTTGATTTAATTGGGTAATTGAGTCTTGCATAACCTTTCATAAGGTGATTGGATCAGACTGCCAGTGATGGGTAGAAATGGCTAAACACGGGACATGATGTCATCTCTCAAGCAGCTGCTCTTTTGTTCTGTTTCTGGGAAACCGATACTAGCTGCGAACAACGGAACATACAGTTTGTCACATTCCCAGTACTGACTCATTTGGTCCCTCCCCTTCATTTCCTTACAACCTCAGGAAACCGGTTGTCACATGGCAGTGGCTGCTGCCTAGGTGTGCTAATTGCTCTCCCTGACTTCACATTGTCACGTTAATGTTTATATACTATACTTTGCACCTAGTTTTTGAGTTGGGTTTGAGAGCAGACTTCTGTGGGTTAAACACTTGTGGATAACCGGAATGTTTCATAACACTGTTAAAGTATAGGAACCCCCAGGTACAAACAAGCATCCACAAGCAAGCCAGTGAACGCTAAGCATACTTTGGATCACAGCGAAATCACTTGACCTTAAATGGTTATTGAAATTGTTTGTCAGACTTTAAGTCTAAAGAGCATATTTATACAGTAAAGACATTGATATGACATTTGCAAACTTTGACTGTAGATCTTCATGGTGAATGCTATATACACTAATTCGGCACCAGTGAAGTATATTCACAGTTTTAAAGATATTCCCTTATTTATTTTTTCCAAGGTGACTAAAATTGTGCATGGGCAATAATTCATACTACTTTGATCTCTTCCCAGGTGGCAATGGCTACAGGACAAGTATTATTTCAACGGTTCTTCTACAATAAATCCTTTGTGAAGCATTCCATGGAGGTAAGGGGAACCAGACATCTGCTTTATCCAGCACCTTCAGCCATTAGAATAGACTTGAAATTTTGAGCCCTGATTGTACTTGACTTTTTAATTTAATATCAATTTTTAAATGAATCCATTATTGGCCCCTTTAGTGCAATAAAAGCTCAAGAAAAGTATATCCCTTTTTAAATTCTATGTATGTCTGCACACTGGTCCGTTGGGCTCCCGTGGGGTTAAAAATCATGATTGCTGCATTTTTGGTCAGTTAAAGCGGAGCTCCAGCCGCGGGAAACATTTTTTTTAAAGTCAGCAGCTACTAACAGTGTAGCTGCTGACTTTAAATAAGGACACTTACCTGTCCTAGGCGCCCGCGCTGATGGGCCCCCCGATGCCGGTCCCACGATCACTCCGGGTCCCGCGCCGCCATTCACAATATGGGAAACAGGCAGTGAAGCCGTACGGCTTCACTGCCCGTTTCCTACTGCGCCTGCGCGAGTCTCACGCTGGCTTGTGAATGGGCGCGCTGCTCTCTGAGAACACACACAGTTCCCAGAAAGCAGCGCGCCCATTCACAAGGAGAAGAAGAAAACACACCGCGGTTCAGGAAGAGGCAGATTACGGACTTCTGCATAGCAACAGCTATTTCGGGTGAGTATTTATTTTTTATTTTTTTCAGGTGTTTTTTTTTTTTTTTAAACAACATTGTAAAATGTTGTTATCCTGGGTGGAGCTCCGCTTTAAAAACAATCCACTTAAAATGCATTAAAAACGCAGCCTCAGCGCACCTGTTACATTTTTACATGCAGTTTGAGTCCCGTGACCTATGAAAAAAACACCATAAGCACAGTAAAATCAAGTCAAAATGGTGTGCGTTTTTGGCACCTTATTGGTCGAATGCGGGTAACAAAATTTTTTTTTTTGGCCAAAATATTTTGTGACGCATCTTTAACAGTCATACAGTAAAACTTTGGTTTGAGAGCGTTTTGCCAAAACAGGCAACTTTTTTATATAAATTTTGACTTGATATAAGAGTACCTCACGTCACCACTGAGTATAAATTAGAAGAGAGGAGCCTCTAAGTCAGTGGTTCTCAACTCCTGTCCTCAGGACCCACTAACAGGCCAGAGTTTAAGTATTACCTTGGGGAGATGCGGACTACAATCACTGAGCAGCAAATTATTTCACCTGTGATGTATTTCAGTTATCTTGCAAACCTGGCCTGTTGGTGGGCCCTGAGGACAGGAATTGAGAACCACTGCTCTAAGTGTAGCAATATGGTTACATTGAATGAAGGTACAACATTTAGAAACTTCCATGGTTGATAAAAACAGGCACTTCCAGGGTATAGCTGTCCATAGACCATTCTCACCGCCATTGTCGTCCCTTCCACGAGTGGTTCAAGCCTCGCTTTCAGGTTGCTCTACTGCAGGGTAGTCCTTCCTGGTCACGATTGCAGGCTGATGGCGGTGGGAGCCGACGATGACAGTCTATGGTGGATCATTTTACCCTGGATTCCTGTATACTTGGTTGCCTCTTTAACTCAACCATGTGAGTTGCTAAATGTTTTACCTTTGTTAAATGTAACCATATTGCTACACTTGGAGGTGCCTCTTATTTCTTTTATACTCTATAGCTCCTGATGGATTTTGCTTCTAATCCCCCTTGGGGAGTCTTCCATTTGTGGATAGACTTTTTATGGTTACACAACTTATTGCATTGCTATAATCAGTTTATAGTTCATATACGACTCATAAATCAATGGTGGTGAAACGAATCATTTGAGTTTCCATTATTTCTTATGGGAAGATTAGCTTTGATATTCAAGTGCTTTGGATTACAAGCATGTTTCCAGTGCAAATTATGCTTGCAATCCAAGGTTTTACTGTATATGGTTTCAGTTTACATGTTGCATCTTTCTCTAGGCAAATAACAATGGTTGTGTAACTGCTTTTAAATTTTTATTTTTTTGTCTTTAGCATGTCTCAATGGCCTGTCTCCACTTGGCTTCCAAAATTGAGGAGGCACCAAGGCGCATCAGGGATGTGATTAATGTGTTTCACAGACTTCGCCAGTTGAGAGATAAACGGTAGGTTCTTTTGATCAGGTTGGCTGCACAGAGCAGACTTTGCGGTGTATGTGTTTTTTTTGTTTTTATAACGAAACGAACATGATTCTACAGGATTTATATAGCGCCAACAGTTTGTGCAGCGCTTTACAACATCAGGGAAGACCGTACAGTTGCAATTCAATACAGGAAGGATCAGAGGGCCCTGCTCGTTAAACATGTACCTCTTCTAGGGTCCACCATAGGCACTCCTGACTCCCTTTTTGGTGTGCCACCCTAGGAAGCGGTTTTCTATTGTGGCACATCTGTGGGCTCGATCCTGAGCTGCACTGCCTTAGTGTATTGGCACAGACAGTGAGGCTTGACGCAGCCCCCTGCACACATGATCCACACATGAATTGATTGACAGCAGTGTGAGCCAATGACTCCCACTGTTCTCAGCAAAGCCTGTGAGTGAGATGTGAGGGCTACAGATGACACGGCACTGGATTAAAATGCAGGTGAGGGGGCAATACACATGCTCACACATTTATGCTGGAGCGCTGTCAGAATTCGAACTATATGTATAACAGTAGATTGTTTAGACTTTAAACATTTTAATCCTATTTTATTCATCATATACTCTAGTTTCTCATAAAGGCTCTCAAAATCACTCTGCATAGTGCAGTAAACAAGTTTCCCTTATTGGTTTCTTGTATACGACCAAGTTGAATCCCAAACCCGTTCAGTATCGGGGGCTGCTTTTTATTTTTTTCTCTCCCCTCCTAAACATTAGCCGCTCAGATAGGTCTGAAAGTCAAACTGGTGGTATTCCTGGGACCAATAATCCTGTTGCAACTGCTTTATATAAATACTGCACTGTCTTTTGTCCAGGTAGAAATTCTCTCCAGGGACCATTACTAATCTAGGGTTTTTGCATGTTTGACACTGTCAAATTTCCATTTTATAGATTTACTGAGCAGAGGTTTCCAAAAGGGTACTTTTGACCATTCCCTTAGTTCTTACATGTTTGTTGACTCTGGTTACTGCAAAGGCTTGATATGTTTACTTTCTCTGTAGGAAACCATCACCAATGGTGTTGGATCAGGACTATGTGAACCTAAAGAACCAAATTATTAAAGCTGAAAGACGGATCCTAAAAGAACTGGGTTTTTGTGTCCATGTGAAGCACCCTCACAAAGTGAGTCTAAGGAATGTTCTGTGAATCTTTTCTGTGATTTGTCTAAGTTTGCCATCTAATCTTCTAAAATCATTTCCAGATCATAGTGATGTATCTGCAAGTATTGGAGTCTGAGCGCAATAAGCATCTTGTCCAGACATCATGGTGAGTTACTTGTTCTCATGTATCTATCAAACACTTTAGCTGTACAGTTAACCTTTTTCATGGCTTGCGGGATACGTAGGGCATTGCTTAGCAGTGCTTCGCACACCCTATTGGCCCCAAAGGCATTAACGGTTCACTTGATTGCAGCTGTTGGCTTAGAAGATCTGATTGAGAAGCACTTCAGCTTTGCCATATTTGGAGAGAAGAGCAGGGAGAGATATTAAGTGTGCCCCTGCCAGTGTTGGCGCCTATTCAAGACTCAGCTCATGGCTTTTGAATAGCAAGTAAAAAAAAAACCCCAAAGTGTTCAGATTTTAATATACTGTCATCCAACATTACTGATTACAGCCCTGATATCTCGGCAGTTTCTTACAAATGCCTGGAGCCCCATGGAGCCAATAAATGTTAGTCCTCTCCAGTCTCTCTTGTAAGAAACTGCTTATACGTTATAACTGTCCGTTTTGCGTTGACCTATAGACCAGTAACAAATGTATGTAGGAATCCCAATAACCTGGACTGGTTTATTAAAGCGGAGTTCCACCCACAATTAACTTTACATTAATCATCTGGGGAAAATATATATTTTTTTACATGTTCAGGGCTGTTATGGGGTCTGTAATCTGCCCCCTTCCCCTCCATGGCACCTATCATTTCCCAGGAGTCACTGGGCAGCCCCTCGGGGCTAGAATCCCGATATTTGATAGGTTTATCATGGTTGCCATCACAACGGGATGGGCACTTCTGACTATGATGTCCATTGTGATGGCAACATCGGAAGTGTAAGCGATGCGAGCCATATATACTGTGGGAACGGGCGGTGCATGCTGGTCGCTTGGTTGCACTGAAACCCAGAAGATAGTGCATGTGGGCTTCACATGCCCACAAGCAAAATGGAACATGCCAGGGATAGAAGAATATATCTGATCGGAAATCGTCAATCGAGTGGGGATCGATCCACAATGCGTGAGTGTTTTAAATAATGGTATTCTAAAATATAAAAAATAAAAAATTTAGTAGGAACTCCGCTTTAAGGTGAATTTGTCATTTAAGTTTAAAGTATGTCTAGATCCAGGCTCAAACATGTAATATATTGTAGCTTACCAGTCCTAGAATGTTGTGGCTGCATTTCTTTTTCAGGCTAAGTACATTTTCTACAGAAAAAATACCAGTTGAATCTGGCAGAATTTCCATGTCCTTGTTTCCTGTGCAGTTTCTTGTGCTAGGGTGTAAACACTGCTCCATAGATGCAGTGCAGTCAGCGATGTCACCCTACGTCAGGAAGTGTTGGCAGGATCACAAGGCGAAAACTCGTGAAAGTGCAGCTACCACATCTAAACACTAGGAGGCTGCGTTTATTTGCCTAATCAGGACAAAGTGACTGTCGGCATAAAGCCCAACCAGAAAATACCCTGTGTACATAATGGTCGGGGTGGGCTTTGCACAGTCTTTGTCCTAAGTGGGCAAGGTGATCTCATTAGTCATAAATGGCTTCTTAGCAGGTATCACATGGGTCTTTGTTTTTAATAATTTTTTTTTGTGTTTTTTTTTTTTTTTTTGAGTGCATTTTAAAAGACTTTTGTGCATTGTATAAAACTGCAGACTAGCTAGTTGTAATGGTCTGTTATATTGCTTGTGTTATGTGTTCTTATTGCTAATAATTGGGGTAGGGTGGTGGGGATATTTGATTGAACTGTCTGGTACTTTTGTGCTAAATGGATGGAGAGCCTGTTTTAACTTTGTGTTTTCTGTACTCTTTTGATCAAAGGCTAGCCTCTGAGGGTAAGTGACTAAGACTTCTCCTCTGCTGTCCAAGCGCTTTGGTGCAGGGATAGCTGCCGTCTTCAGTCAGTCCCAACCAGGTTCCCCAGAAAGAAGGCTGCCTCTGGTCAGGTGGTATATCTACAGCGAAGTACCTGGGCTCATCGCTCCTCATGGTTTTCTTTCTCTTTCATGCTTGTTCTTACAATGATATTTACACTGCCTTTTTGTTCTGTTTTTATTTAGTTTCTCTACTTGTCGATATTACACAATATTGCATTTCTGTTTAGTAGCTAGTATAATTTTCAGTTAAAGAATGTCGGCCCAAAACTGGGGGATAACTCATGGTGATGCGATAAATGCGCTAGCTTATAAAAGTCATTTATTTTCAATTGTGGATAATGCAGGGCGGGTGGGTGGTTCACAAAACTTTAAGACCATGGGGGATTCAAGCCACCAATATAATCTTTTGGCCAAATTCCTTAACATTGGTTTGGGACAACCTTTAAAGGACTACATGTAATGCCTTATTCTACTGTGCAGAGCCAGTACAAGTGTTCGCTTTTCTTTTTTTCCCAGGTGCCATTCTTTCTTTCATGTAGACAAAGCACTCTAGCAAAAGGGAGACTAGTGTGTGTAAAATATTAAAATTCCTTGTATTGTATTTTTGGTTAAAAGTGCAATGACTTAATTTTCCAGTTGATCCTTATGTCCCTGAAAAGCCTCCCTGGATTTAGGTATTGCATTGGACCTCATCTTCCTGATTTGAAATGAAGTCCTGGCCCTTCCTGATAACCTCCCCAGAATATCATTTAGTGGTAATGCCAGATCCCTTACTACCCATAGACATTCTAGTAGGACAGTGGTGGAGTTGGCAGCGGGGTTGATGCCTAAATTTTCAATTTTTCAGGGAGAGTACACATGTTCAGCCTCTGTGCTTGGTACTAAAATGGATTTCACAGGGTTATTAAGACCAATGCATGTCTTTGGCAATTGGCAGTTGCATTCTGCTTTTTTGCAGCTCTACATAGCGTGGCCAATGACCATGTCGCACAGTCCCTGCTCACTTTAGGACCTACTTTAAAGCCATGTGAATAAAATTACCATATTAATGTTTTGTGCCTTTTTGCTAGACTGCTTGATCTGCATGTGGAGAAAATACAATGGCATGTCATGGGTGGGGGAGTAAAACAATTTTTGTCCCTAGAAATACATTTTTGTGATACTAGGCTAGCCCTTTAAGCATAATTTGTTTGAAATGTAATGTCTTATGCTGGCCACAGATGCAAAAATATAACATTTCATCTTTTGTAACGTCTGCCGATTTTTTTTTTTAAATATAAATGCTGTTTAGGCAGAACTTTACATTTAACTGTGTCCTGATATGTGGCTTTAGTACTTTTTTTTTTTTTTTTTTTTTTTTTGGTTCTGTTTAAAGGAAAGGTGTACATGAGATGAATGTTTCCGACATTCTTCAGCACAACAGACTGTATCAATTTACTGATCGGTCTGCCAAATATTCAGTACATGTTTACTTTAAAGAGAACCTGTGGTCAAGCTATGGACATTTTCTTAAGCAACTGTAAATAAGCTCTACAGCAAGCCCTCATAGACCTGTACTGTATTAATCCTTGTTTACAGCAAAAGCGCTTGTACACATTCTATTAGTTGCAGGCATTGCTCCACCACCCCACCTAGCAGGTCATCAAATGTCGAATGTAATTACAGTGAAGGTAGTCGGGTTAGTAGGATGCTGAGGTGACTTTAATTTTAGAACTTTGAGGGTCAAATACTCTAGTGTTTGTAGCTATAGAAGTTAGTGAAGACTTGTTTTAAAGCTTATTTACTGCTTGATGAAATGTTTTTTTAAATGTCTATAGCCTGGCAGTAGTTGTGCTTTAAGCCTCAATCTAACCGGTATAGAATTTTTACAGTATTTTGCAGCACGTCCTCAATTATTGCTTTTCCTTGGAATATATTTGATCCTGAACCATACATGGACATCTTCCAGTTCTGCCATACAAGTGGATTCCATAATTGACACACCTATGTGACTGGATTCTGCCGATGGACGGTGTCATCTATAGGATCTGGACCTCAGAATGGACATTCATAAGCAGACTTTCTGGTTCTAAAGGCAGTGCTGCCCTTTTTTATTTTATTTTTTTAACAATGCTATGTATGCGTAAACACACCTAGGTTATAATAGGCTCTCCATCCTTCACAGTTCAACTTTGTGCTCCCTGTATCTGAGACTGGGCACCTAAACACATGCTAGATTAGCAACACTGAAGTATAGTTTTAGCGCAGTCATAAGTGTGCAATTCTTCCTTTTTTATAATTTCAGGAACTACATGAATGACAGTCTTCGCACCGATGTATTTGTGAGATTCAACCCTGAGACAATTGCTTGTGCTTGTATCTATTTGGCTGCAAGGACACTAGAGGTCAGTGTGCTCATTGGTGGCTTTTTTATTATTTTTCCTCCCTAGAGTGTTGCTGTGTATCTAAACTTAAGTTTAACATTTCTACGTAGATCGGTCTCCCAAATCGTCCACACTGGTTCCTCCTATTTGGTGCTACCGAGGAAGATATTCGTGACATCTGCGTTCAAATTTTAAAGTTGTATAGCCGCAAAAAGGTATTTGCCTTACTATTTTCATGCTTGTGTTTAGCCCTGTGCATACTTCTAGCTTATACATCGTTCTAATTTTCTGATTTTTAGGCAGACTTGACTGACTTGGAGAGTAAAGTGGAAAAACGGAAGATACAGATTGAAGAAGCTAAGGCCAAGGCAAAAGGATTACTTCCTGAAGGAACACCAAGGCTTGACAATGGTCCGGAATTCTCACCAAAAACTGGTATGTAGTGTTCCACTTCTCTTGCTGCAGGTTTCTGCTTTTCCTGAACAAAACTAATAATTGTGTCTTGCAGACTCTCCAAAAGATGGGAAGGGAAACAAGCCTTCACCTATTGCCATGCATGCACTGAAAAATGCCAAAAGGAAATTGGAAAGTGGATCAAAAAAGTCTACTTCGGCGAGTCCTGTTAATGGGTAAGTGTTAGACAATGATTGCATATGCCACTTTGTCCCTCGATCATGTGGCCAGTCCTTGGCGTAAAAAAAACGCCCAAAAAAATATTTTAATAGTATAGGTATAAACTTTTTTTTTTTTTTTTTTTTTTTTTTTTTTTTTTTGGTGTGTGTGTGATATAAACATGTTGTACTTGCCTGCTTCATTCCGTTTTGCATTAAACAGCCCCAGTCCTCTTTTTCAGTGTGCAGCCATAGGTAGCTGCTTTCTTTTGTGGTACACCTGCAGGCTTGATCCTGAGCCGTGCTGCCTTTTTCTACATACAGCCCTACCTCTTCCTCACAATTGACAGCAGCAGGCAATGGCTCCTGCTATTAATCTTTCCTGTGAGGGAGAGCACTGAGAGCTGCTGCTTTCTTTGGGACAATGCTGGATTGAAGTTTAACTCCAGCAAGTTGCGTTGCACACTAAAGGTTTTTCCCTTAAAGAGACACTAAAGTCAGGGATTAAAAAAAAAAAAACAAACGTGATACTTACCTCCACTGTGCAGTTCGTTTTGCACAGAGTGGCCCGGAAAGCTGTCTTCTGGGGTCCCTCGGCGGCTGTCTGGGCTCCTCCTCGCAAAAGCTTTCCCTCTTCATGCGAGGGCGCATGAAAGCTTTTGCGAGCGCGCTCCCGTGATACAGCGGCGGCCATAGCCGCCGACTGTATCACTCGGCTCCGCCCCCCAGCGCGCCACGTCGTCCGCCCTGATTGACGGCAGCGCTAGCCAATGGCTGCGCTGCTATCAATCCGCCCAGCCTAGCCAATCAACGGCCAGGCTGGGAACCGAAGAGGACGACGGACGCGCCCGGGAGATTCGAGCGGTCAGGTAAGTACAGCGGGGGCTCGGGGGGGGGGGGGGGGGGGGCGGTGCTGCTAGATGTTTACCTTCATGCATAGGATGCATGAAGGTAAAAAAACTTGTACCTTTACAACCCCTTTAATGTAGAGAATGAATTGACAATTTGACAACTGCCTTCCACATATATACTGTGGTAAGTCGGTCTGTGCATGTGTTACTGTGCTTGCGGTGAAGAGGCAGAACAGGGCTGGTCCCCATTCTGGCATGGGAGAAGAGCAATCTGCTGTTCCTAGTGATCAGGAACAGTGATCTCACTCTACTCCTAGTCCGCCATCATTGACCACCCCCCCCTGCCTTAGGCAACACTTTACCCTTTTATCACTGCTAGTGTTACCACTTCCCTGCCAGTGCCACTTGTACAGTAATCTGCATTTTTATACCACTAATCATTGTATTGGTGTCAATAATTGCCAAAAACTTAGGGGTCAGATTTGTTTGCCGCAGTCTTGCTAAAAATCGATGCCATTGCTAGTAAAAACAGTCCTTAAATCTCTCCCCTATTTTGTAAACGCTAGAACTTTTGTGCAAACCAATCAATATACGCTTATTGCAATGTTTTTGGTAAAAGTAGCAGAATACATATTGGCCTAAACTGATTAAAGTTTTTTTTTACCACTAAAAAACTCCATTTGGGGAGGGGGGGGGGACACATCAATTTTGTTTACGTCGCATGACCGTGCAATTGTCAAAGAGCCACATGGCAAAAAGTGGTTAAGGTAGGCTTGGTAGCCTAAAGCTGAGTATATAGTTTAATGTGTTGTGTGTGGTCTGCTGATGGATTCGCTTAGGGATATACCCTGCTAAAGCTTTATTTTTTTCCTTCAGCATTGTTAAAGGGAGGGACAGCAGAAGCGGCAGTGGAAGCAGAGATAAGAGCTTTTCCCGTTCCAAATCTCGATCGCGGTCTCCAAAAAGAAGGTAGGTTGAGTGTCTGAATTTATAAAAAGCGATACTTTAACATCTGCTTTGTAGACTAATCTTCACGGAACATTTAACCACTTAAGCCCCAGACCAAAATGCAGCAAAAGGACCAGGCAGGCCCCTTTTTACAAATTGGCACTGCGTCGCTTTAACTGACAGTTGCGCAGTCGTGCGATGTGGCTCCCAAACAAAATTGGCGTCCTTTTTTCCCACAAATAGAGCTTTCTTTTGGTGGTATTTGATCGCCTCTGCGGCTTTTATTTTTTGCACTATAAACAAAAATAGAGCAGGCCGATACAAATTCTACCCATTTTTGAAAAAAAATCGCAATAAGCGTTTAACGGTTGGTGTGCGCAAAATTTATAGCGTTTACAAAATGGGAGTTTTTATTGCATTCCCCCAAACCACCCAACCCCCCCCCCATTATTGCGACATGGTGGCCAATTTTGACAAATTTTTGGGACAATTGTCATTTTCACAGCAAAAAAATGCATTTAAATTGCATTGTTGTGGAAATGTCAGTTGCAGTTTGTGAGTTAACCACAGGGGGCGCTGATGGGGTTGTGTTCCCTAATGTGTTTACAACTGTAGGGGGGGTGTGGCTGTAGGTCTGTCATCGGTTGTGTCCCCCTATAACAGGGATGACATGATCGATGCAGCCGCCACGGGGAAGCAGTGTTTACACACGGCTCTCCCTGTTCAGCTCCGGAAACCGATGGCCGCGGGTCCCGGAGCTTCGGACCGGGTCACGGGAACGCGCCCGCCTGTGACCCATGCCTGGGTAGTGGGCAGATCCACGTACAGGTATGTCCTGTACTAGACGTGCCATTCTGCTGATGTATATGTGCAGGAGGCAGTCCTTAAGTGGTTAATGGGCTGAAGTATTGTATTTGCATTATGTTTAAGGAGCCTAACTATCGTGCTTAGTGTGATGAGTGTATGTATTCGACAATATCCGGGCGCCAGGTTGCAATTGTGACCCGGTGCCTGCCGCAATCACGAAGTGGGGGCGCACGGAAGCACAGGATCCTGTGTCTCTGTGCACGCACGCGGTGGCCGGTAATTGAGGCCGCGGTCTTGTGAAGTCCCTTGTGTCCTTCTTTGAGCTGGCGCCATCTGGTGGTGGCTGTTGGCATTAAACGTTAAACAGCAATTTAAATGTCATCTTTCACTATTTTCACTGCCATCTCCTTCCCTCTAATTGGAACCTCCAAACATTAGAATAAAAAAAAAAATATATATATATATATATATATATATATATATATATATATATATTCTCCTAGAGCAGTGTTTTTCAACTCTAGTCCTCAAGGCACACCAACAGGTCATGTTTTCAGGCTTTCCGTTATGCACAGTTGATTTGCTCAGTTTCACTGCCTTAGTAATCACCACAGCAATTTCATCCTGAGGAAAATCCTGAAAACAAGACCTGTTGGTGTGCCTTGAGGACTGGAGTTGAAAAATGCTGTTCTAGGAGACATGCAGTTCCCAGAAGGCAGTGGGGGGGGGGGGGATAGGAGGGCTCCTAGATTCCAAGCAAATTTGTCAAACCCTGGTGTGTTATATTTTGACCAAATCGGATTACATAGGTGTAAACCCAGCCTCAAACTGTCACCTGCCCATTGAGGGACTAAGTGATTTATTCTTCTGATGGTCCCTCCAGCTTTTTTTTTTTTTTTTCTTTTTCATATGGGCCTGAAAAAATGTGAGTTGCTCCCCCTTCTGTTACTCTTGGGCAGTGGGTACCTGGTTATGACAGATGCCCACTCCCACTTTCTGTCTGATTGCTATGGCAATCAACTGGAAGTTCTTAACCCCCACCTGCAACCGTTTGAGGCATGTCGGATCCCAGAAAGCTGTGGGACCATTCACAAAGCACTGCGGGCAGCCGAGGAATTGCAGCTGGCTTCCCATAGTAAACATGCTGGCGACCCAAAGGTGGTTAAACAGTTCAGGTGAGCATGGTGCTGGACTGGCAAGGGGTTGTTGGTTTGTTTAAAAGTGCCAAACTATGCTTGTACAGCAAATTTCCTTGTTCCTCGTGCACGACAAAGCCCCCCTCCCCATCCTTTTTGTTCATCTGCAAGATATGCTGTAAACTACTTATACTATAGTTGTAGTCTGGTGGGAATTCATAAGCTTTTTTTTTTTTTTTTTTTAGCCTGAAATGTATTTTTACCAGTAAAACTGTTAAGTTGTTCTCTTAAACTATTTTAGGAAAAGTAAAAGTTACTCTACATCAAGTGGGTCTAAATCCCGTAGTCCTTCCAGAAGTCGCAGTGATTCCCCTCCACGAAAACACAATTATGGCTCGCACAAAAGCTCTAAAGGACATGTGTATGGAAAGAGTGCGGATTACAAATACAACGCACATAAGAGAAGATCTCGCAGCAGAAGCTCCTCCCCTTCCTATAGCCGATCACGTGAAAGTCCAGAAGCTCGGAAGTACAAGAAGAAAAGCCATTACTATGAGCGACGGAGAGAACGTTCCCGATCCTATGAAAGGACAAGCCACCGAAGCTATGACCGAGAATATTCTGGGCACAGCCATCACCGAAGATGAGTGCTGAAGTGGACCTCTGGCGTTGAGTCATATAAGCAGTTCAGTGCCAGATCTTTTGGATATTGGGAAACCGGACAGCCCACCCATTTGTTACTAGTAAAGTTATTGAATTCAGACAAGTTAATTTTGTTCCAGACCAATGAAATGTTTAGATGTTCAGAATGACCGCGTTTGTATATTTAACTTGAGCATTTTGATCGCGTCAGTCTACCCAACATTAACATTCTGTTTTTAGTAGATGGCAGAGTTAAATCACTGGTCACTTCCCTTTATGTCCAATCTGTACTTTTTTTTTTTAAAGTGTTAATTCTCTCATGATTATACATCTGAAATGCTGTAGAAGTGATGACTCCTCTTGCTGTTGTGGGCATTGGCCTCCAGAGCAGAACAAGACTGCAGGCAAGGGGATTTGCAGTACAGAGCATGGCTTGTGATTTAACTCCTTCAGTATCTGCTCAAAACGATTTTTTGTTTTGAACTTGCCCTTTAAAGGGAAGGTGTAGTAACCCACAGCAACCTGTCTTTTTTTTTTTTTTTTTTTTTTTTTTTTTTTCCTTTAAAATTGGGCAAAAAGCAGGCTTCTTTGGGGTACTGCACTCCATAGCTTCAGACACTGCCTTATTACGTTTGTAAACATTACACCAGAGAAATCTTTCATGGCTACATTGTATATGTAAGTAAAGTCATTATATTGACCTATATTAGGTCTTTCTTGATAGCCCAGCCCCTTCAAGTTTACACAGCCTTAAATTTGACTTTGGGCATTTGTAAATAGCAACATGTTAATGTGACCAGGTCAAGAATTTGTGGAAGACATTCTGCAAAAACAAGCAACATACTCGGGACTGTTCTGTACTGTTTTATATCTTCAGAGGCTCGTGCCGGACACGAGCAGCCACAAGACATTTCATATTGCATATGTTTTATGTCTTTATTAATGGATCTGCACATTGTACTCAGGATATTTGATGGCTGATAGAATGCAAAGATGTGTCATTCTGCTTGTTGAAATGATGAAACAAGACACAGCCAGGCCATATCAGTTTTATTGGTATATCCAAGCTGTATTTCTTTTTCTTTCATTAAAGTATTGGGTTTTGTACTTTATATTCAATTTATTTTTTTGAGTTGCTCATATGCATAGTTGTAGCTCCAGCTGTTTCATGGTCGGGGCACAAATGAATGTGGTACTTTTTTGAATGATGGTGGAAAGCTTACTAAGCAGAAACAGGAAGTGAGAAATTCAAACAAACGTTTAGAAGGGAAATCAAAGGAAAAAAATAAGAACCAACAATGCACTAGCTTAAAGGAACCCATTTAGAAAGCAAGACGAACATTTACAACCCCTTTAAGGTTTTTTACCTTCATGCATTCTATGCATGAAGGTAAAAAACCTGCACAGCAGCCCTCCTAAATACTTGCCTGAGCCCCATCTCGATCCAGTGATGTGCACGAGCATCTCGGCTCTCTGGGGACTGACTCGCTTATTGACTGAGACAGCAGTGTGAGCCAATAAGAGGGGTGAGGCTGAGCTGTGGGGGGGGGGGGGGCTAGCCTGTTGAGGTGCCTTCACAGCAAGCTGTTTGCTCTGGGGGAACTTGGCAGGGGGGTCCTGAGAAGAGGAAGATCAGGGCTGCTCTGCAAACTTGAAAGAGCAGTGTGAACAGCAAGCTTTCCAGAAGAATTTTGCTTTGTTTGAAGTACATATTTTATTTTTTGCTCCAGTTTGTAAATGTTAGACCCCTTTCACACTGAGGAGTTTTTCAGGCAGTACAGCACTAAAAATAGCGCTGCTATATTGCCTAAAAAACTTTCACTGCATACTCAATGTGACAGCCCGAGGGCTTTCACACTGAGGCGATGCGCTTGGCGGGAGAGGAAAACATCTCCTGCCAATCTTTTGCATCTTGTGAGAGGAGCAGCATGTATACTGCTCCTTCCCATTGAAAACGATAAGAAACCGTGGCAATACCGCCCCTATAGAGGCGCATAACGGGGCGGTATTAACCCTTTATCGGCCACTAGCAGGGGTTAATACCGCACCGCAAATCCGACGGTATAGCGGCGCTGTACCGCCACTGCGGCGCCCACCTCAGTCTGAAAGGGGTCTTGCACAGATCCTAATAAGTGTGGATTGCCACTTTAAGCAAACTGCTTATGCAGACTGAAGTAAGGGTGTTTCTTTTCAGTTTGGGATTCGTCCCCCTTCTGGTATTTAACAAATCGGGATATGCGGCTCCTACCTTTTCCAAATGTACAGAGTCAGTGATGACTCTGTACATTCATTTACATAACAAACATCGTAAACTGTGTTTACAATGTCTCAATTTATGAATAGAGAAGCGGCTGTCTTCTCTACATTCATTTTTAGCGCTGCTGGGAAATCTGTTTCCCTGGTCCCTTTCTCTGTCTGAGGGGATATGTCAGAGGTCTGTTAAGACCCTGATATCTCACTAAAGCCCCCAACAGGTCTGTCCACCCCCCCCCCCCCCCCCTTTAAAAAAAAAATCATTGTAAAAAAAATTCTGACACATGTGCCACTGTCACATGAGATTAAAAAAAAAGTATTGGTAATCAGTATCGGCGAGTACTTGATAAAAAAAAAAGGTGGGGTGGATTTTACAAGCATTTTAACTCGCTTCACACTGGGGATTCCTGTCCAGCAGGGAGAGATGACAGCTCATTACATGGTAAGACCTACCCTGAAAATAAGCCCTACTCTTGTTTTGTAGCCAAAATTAATATAGGACCTGAGCTTATTTTTGGGGAAACTTGGTATATGTCCACCAATTCTGAACTGCCTGGTCCTAGAATTGACCTGCTGATTTTACAAGCGGATGGCTAAAATTTCCTCTCCTGCTACTCTCCAAAGTGTGTACTAAATCAGGCATCCTCAAACTACGGCCCTCCAGCTGTTGCGAAACTACAAATCCCATGAGGCATTGTGAAAATCTGACATTCACAGACATGACTGAGCATGATGGGAAATGTAGTTCCTGAACAACTGGAGGGCCATAGTTTGAGGACCCCTGTACTAAATGGTAAAAAAAAAATTGACCTGCTGTTTAAAAAGTGAGCAATTGAACTGGCAGATGCCTTTTGATGGGCATGCATGTAATCTGCCAGCCCAAACACTGCTGCATTACATAAAACTGGTGGTGGGGACATTTTTAAGTTGGCTCTGGCAATGCTATAGCGATAAAGCTGGCCATACACTTGGCTGAATTTTCTGCGTGTGCATGTATCAGATTTTGAGATGAGGCCTCCTGCTCTCTGCAGTGACAGGCGTAATTGGGAATCCACCCAGGCTGCCAAGTGGTCCAGACAGGATTGTCACTTGGTCCATGTCCTGGCTGTGGTCTTCTGTTAAGAGATGCCTGTAAAAGGATTATGTAATATACAGTATAAAGCAGGTGTTCTCTCTTTGAGCTTAACCCCAGGAGTTAAAAATCTAAAATCCCGTCATTCATCCTCAGCATGTAACGTTATTAAAGAGACACTAAAGTCAGGGATTTAAAAAAAAAAAAAAAAACAAACATGTGATACTTACCTCCACTGTGCAGTTCGTTTTGCACAGAGTGGCCCGGAAACCTGTCTTCTGGGGTCCCTCGGCGGCTGTCTGGGCTCCTCCTCGCAAAAGCTTTCCCTCTTCATGCGAGGGCGCTCGCATGGAGGAAAGCTTTTGCGAGCGCGCTCCCGTGATACAGCGGCGGCCATAGCCGCCGACTGTATCACTCGGCTCCGCCCCCCAGCGCGCCGCATCATCCGCCCTGATTGACAGCAGCGCTAGCCAATGGCTGCGCTGCTATCAATCCACCTAGCCAATCAACGGCCAGGCTGGGAACCGAAGAGGACGACGTGGACGCGCCCGGGAGATTCGAACGGTCAGGTAAGTACAACGGGGGCTCGGGGGGGGGGGGGCGGTGCTGCTAGATGTTTTTTTACCTTCATGCATAGGATGCATGAAGGTAAAAAAACTTGTACCTTTACAACCCCTTTAACAAAAGCTCAGAGGCTCCGCCGCCTACAAGGAGCTTACAGTGCCATTCCAACCAAAGGACAGTGAGGGTTTAGCTGATTTACATGAAACATTTGACTCATTCACCTGAAGTTTTGGTCATAGAGAAAGAAGCACAGAAGGGGGGGAAAAAGAGCAATAGAGGATAGTGGAAGAAAGAGAGGGAGGCAGAGAATATATATAGAGGGGACCGAGCCGACCATGGCATACCAAACCTACATGATGGGATAAGGAGTTGAATTAACTCGGAGGCGCCAATAAAGTTTTCAGAGTCTGAGGCAGAGTAGTCAAGCCAGAGGGTCTTGAATTTGTCCAAGGTATCAGTATCAAGGGCCAGCATCTCCTCCATGCGCATAATATCATTGACCGTGGAGACCCACAAAGCCAAGGGGGGTGGTGATAGTTTTCCAAAACAGGGATAAGCTGCCTAGCAGCAGACACGAAGAAACGCAACAGAGTGCATTTCTGGGAGGCAAAAACCTGCAACCAGAGGGGCTGAATGGACTAACAATCCCACCATATGTGGAGGTAGCTACCATCTGCCACATCTCCAACACGAAGCAGGCATGGGTGGAAAAATCTTATGTAAAGATTGGGGGTCCTTGTACCATTGGGAGATAAGTTTAAAGTTTTTCTCCTGAGAATAACAGGAGATTGAGGATTTATGTGTAAAATGGTAGGACTTTTGCCAGTGTACTGGGTGGAAATCCCTTCCCAAATCCGAGGACCACTTCCTTGTGTAAGAAGGGGGTTGATCAATGCATGTAGTAGTGTGTATATGGTGGAAAGTGAATGGGCGTTTCCGAGAGAGCACAGCTGTTTGTACCCCGTCAGGGGCCTATGAGTGTGGGAAGATGCAAAGAGGTCAGAACAGAAGACAGGCTGTGAGCCAATTACCTTGGGAAGCTGTCACTACAGGAGTGCCTAAAGCGGGGTCTATAAAAGAGCCCGCCACAGGCGGGGCGAGAGTAGGGGCCTACCGAATTGGAACCCATGCCTTGAGGTAGAGCGCAGTCCAAATATGTTGACCGCATTTGGTGTAGGTGTACAAGGTGTAGTGTCGGAGGCGTCCCCTATCCCTAGCTATGAGGGAGTTGGCATCTAAAATACGAAGCAGTACTCTGCGGGCATTTGAGAGGTCCACATAGATCGCCGGGTCCGAGTCATGTTTATGTGCTAATTCAAGTGCATGTATGGAGGACAACAATCGGGAGATATCAGCGGATCTGGCCTTCTTCAGGCGGGAGCCATGTTGTATGAGGATCCCCCAAAGTACACACTTTAGGGCCTCCCATTTAGTAAGAGAGTCAGTGTTATCTAATCTGATCTATGGTCTTGGATGAAGTCTCAGATCGCCTGTTCAACATGCGCTACGCACAGGGTGTCTTTCAATAGGTTGTCGTTCAGACGCCACGAAAACTTTCTACGCGAAACCGGAGGGAGGGCTAAGTTAAGGTGCACAGGGCCGTGGTCAGACCACAGCATATTGCCCAGGGAAGCCTCAAGTGGGAACTCTATTAGCGATTGGGAAACTAAGAAGTAGTCAATGCGACTATAGGACTTGTTAACAGCTGTAATGTCTCTCGAATGGGTGTTGCATGCGCCAAACATCCACCAATTGGGAAGAATGCAGGAGCGACTTTATGCGTGTGAGCGTGGTGAGGGGAATGAAGGACTTATCAGAGGAAGTGTCCATGGCTGGAGGAAGGGCCACATTAAGGTCACCGCCTAGGATGAAACAAGGACCACCAAAAGAAAGCAACTTGTTCAGTACCGTGGAAAGAAAGCTCTCCTGGTCTTGGTTTGGACCATACACATTAGCCACTGTGAAAATGGAAGAGTTAGATTTCAGTTTAAGGAACAAATAACGGCCCAAGGGGTCGATAAGGGAATCTAGTACTTCAGGATGAAATGACTTGTGGAAGGCTATGGATACACCTTTTGATTTTGCCTGCGGGTTTGTGCTATGATGCCAATGATGAAAGTATGGATTATTAAGGGTTGGGATAGCCAAACCCCTAAAATGGGTCTCCTACAGAAGCAACATTTTTGTCCGGGCCTTATGAAAATGGTACAGCACCTGGCTGCGCTTCTCAGGGGTATTGAAGCCCCTACAGTTAAAGGAGGATAAGGAAATATGATCATTTGGCATCATGGCAAAACGGATAAAAAATGAAATAAAATCGAGTTATTCGTAAAGCCAGGGTCTGCTCAGTCCAGGCAAGAATAGAGAAAGAGGGACAAAATGTAGAGAGAGGAGAAAGAACAGAGAAGGGAGAAAAAAAGGAAAAAGAATATAAAAGTAGATGGGAATCAGTGCCAGAGAAAGGAAGAACAGAAAGTCAGTGCAGCAGGAGACAGAAACCATCCCCTGAGACATGAAAAGGAAAAGAAACAACAAGCCACTAGGTGGCAGTATTAAATAAAAAAATAAATAGCTACACATTACTAAACTGTAAAACATGCTAGAAAGAAAAAAGGGTAATACAGTGCTCACTAGAGCGCTATCGGTCCTAAGTGGGGTAAGCGCGGTAAGCACACAAAGTGACCCCCGGTCCCGGGGTTCACGGGGAAACAACAACTAAAATATAGTAAAAAATATATATAACCATCGGCATAAACCATTTATAATGAAATAGAAACTTTAAGGCACAGGTGCACTGCAGGAGGTAATCCCCCCACATGGGTCTAGGCAATAAAAGAGGACAGGGTATTCAGCAAAATATGGAACAAAAACAACTGCAAACTTGAACCCCCAACAACTATGCAACATGGTCCCCATTGAGTTCAGGTACCCCTTAAAAAAAAAAAAAGAGAAAATTATATTTGCAGATGTGGGGACCTCACAGGAAAAAGCGAACGTTCAACCAAACAGTTCCCATGTGGGGAATGTTAGTTCGTTGACAAAGCGAGGGGAACCACCTCGACCTCCGGGCAAAGGCGTGCAATTAGCGAAAGACGTAAAATAGTCAGCCCTCCGGTGGTTTCTGAGAGGAGCCTCTGGGACATTTGTTGCTGCCAGACTTCTGCCAGCATGGTGGGCGGCAAGGGCCAATCAGGTATGGAGACTTGAGGCAACTCAAGTGTGCTTAGAAACCATGGCAGATCCCCCAGGGTGCGGAATGAAGCTGTCTTGCTGTCATGGAAGACACGTAGTTGAAAAGGGAACCTCCATTGGTACTTGATCTGCCGCTCCTGAAGAAGAGATGTGAGTGGCTTCAGGGCACGTCTCATGGCCAGTGTTTGGCGCAAAAGGTCCGGTAGCAGCATGACAGGGGTATCATTCGGCCGAATGGATTCCTGCGTACTAGCGGCCGGCATGATCTCCTCCTTAACTTTGTAGAAGTGCACCCTGCAGAGCGTGTCACGGGTGAAAGAGGAGTCAGGATTCCTCGGGCCTGAGGTCCTGTGCACCTTGTCCAATTCAATGGGGGCATCCTTGGGCTGCTGGAGAATTTGATTAAAGATGGCGGTAACAGCCCCGGGAAGATCTTTGTGATCGACCGTTTCAGGGATGCCGCGGATCCTGATGTTATTCCGCCTGTTACGGTTCTCGAAATTGTCCTGGCAGTACATGAGCTGCTGCAACAGGACCATATGGGAGTTAAGCGTCTCTTCATGGGATTGCAATGTATCGCATATGCTATCAGCGGTGCTTTCAACATCCTCTATGCGGGTCCCCAAATCCTTCTTAAGGTCATCAATCTCCTTTCTATAGGATTTCTCAATACGGGAGGCATAGCTTTCAAAGTCACTTTTAGTGGGCAGGGACCGCAGGTAAGCATGCATGGATCGCATCTGAGCCTCTATGTCCCATCCATCCACAGAGCACAGAGATGCTTGTGAGTGGGGGTGAGGGCTGTGGGCACTACATGAGTAGGCCCAAGATCAGTAAGGGAAGCTGAGCGGCCCTTGGAACATACCTCCACATCGACTGCTGGCTCAAAGTGGGCTGGAAAAGGAGTCGCCGTCGCCAACTTGGATGTCTCCATGTGCAGAAAGGCCGCAGACGATCGAGTGACAAAATGGCCCAGATCACTCTGTGTGCGATCGCCGGCGGGCTTGTTTCGGTCCTTGGGCTTGCCTTTACCCATCAGGACAGTTTTAGATGCTGTGCGAGTGGCGATGGAGGCAATCAAACCCTGTGAGTGCCGTCGGGACCGGGAGCTCCATGCGCTAGGCCACGCCCCTGTATTGTTCCTGGCAGCTCCCATGCGCATGCATGATAGTGACATCATCGTGGCTCCAGCCAATCGGCACTGGAGCTGCGATACCCGGAAGTAACCTCCGGGCATGATGTCGGCTGCCCGAGCGTTGAAAGAGGTCGGCTGTGGGGGCTTCGATTGGAGGCGAGTATTACATTGTGAGCTAGTATGCTATGCATACTAGCTCATTATGCCTTTGCCTTGCCGGTGATGTGTGTTTTTCTTTTTTTTAACTGGGTTTACTTCCTCTTTAAAAGTCCAATACAGTAAAGAGCTCAGTGCTTATTATTCCCAAGTGTTCAATCTGTGTCAAATTCATCCAATGAAATGGTGTCCTTACATGTGGTGCCCCCCAACTTCTCCCACACTTACCAGACACAATGGCCTCCTTGTTTTGTCAAGCTTGCCATAGTGGAGTAAGCTCAAACAAAGGGGAAAAATAATGTATCCTAAAAACAAGTTATGTATGCATACGCGTCTTTACACATGTATTTTACTGATTATGTAGGAACTTTTCTCCTAGAAGACGTAACATTACATTGAAGCTTTTATAGCAGAGGTGGTAGGCACAAGGTGAGTTGAGAGGTGGACATCTACCTAAACAACATGAAAGAGATCAAAGATCACTGGGGTTTGACACCCTTTAAAAGAAAAAAGAAATGAACTAGCAAGGCCTAACTAAATGGTAAAGAAAATTTAGAAAAAATAAAAATGTAGTCCTCAAATCTTTGCAATTTTAATTACAAATAAAACCATCAGGACTCTTCCTAGAGTGTGCCGCTCGGCCAAACTGATCAAGGGAGATGGGCCTTTAGGAGCTGACCAAGAACCCAATGGTCACTCTGACAGAGAGGAGAACCTTTCAGAAGAACAACCATCACTGCAGCATTTCACCAACCAGGCCTGTATGGTAGAGTGGCCAGACGGACGCCACTGCTCAGTAAACGATACATGACATCTCACCTGGGGTTGGCCAAAAAGAACCTGTGCCGCCCAATAGGCTTTTTATTTGTTATATATACCGTATATATCGGCGTATAACACAAACAGGCGTATTACACGCACCCTGACTTTAAGGGGGGATTTTCAGGAAAAATAAATTCCACCGCCCCCTGCGTATAACACGCAGGCACAGTTTACCCTCTATTTTCAGGGTAAAAAAGTGAGTGTTATACGCCAAATTTCTATGGATGTTATGTGTAGTTTACATGCTGCCATCTAGTGACCTTTTGTGGAAATGCACAGTTCTGTATTTCTTTTGTTTGATCCATGACACACTTTCTTTCTGTATAATGCTCCAACCTTCTTCCTGAGTTTTGGTACTTCCTGTCTATGTAGACTGCTTACAGGCCACATGTAACAAGGGCACATGTATTCTGCATAGTAAGCTACAGACAGTATCATCTTTTGACCGCACAATACTACAACCTGTTCATCTGCTGTAACCTGTCATCTGATGTATTCTGATGTTCTGGATTAAAGCAATTTCTGTGAATAGAATCGGTATTGGTGAGTTCAAGCTATCTGATAAGGGTGGTCCTCAGTGGTTCTGGTCTGATGAAACAAAAATATAACTCTTTAGCCCTGTACACACGGCCCGAATTTTCGCCAGGAAAAAAACGTAGTACATTCACTTGCCAGCCGAGTGTACACATGAATGATTCAAAAGAACCGCCGTTCTTTTGAATGGCACGAATGCAGTGATGTCATCGACTACGATGAGCATGCGCTCGTCACATTCGATGCCGACGCCGCCATCTTGCCACACCCTACCTATGCCTTGGAAGGTACCGTGCATGCGTCAAAGTAATTTCGAGCATGCGCAGGTTTCCATGGAGACAGGTAAGTATACACACGCTCGGGTTTCTCACCAGAAAACGCTGCCGAGAAAATAGCAGGTAATCATCTAGATTCTGGGCAGTTTTACTCGGCACGAAAGCTCTGCCAGCAGTTTTCTTGCCGAGAAAACCATGCGTGTGTACAAGGCTTTTGGCCTGAATGGCAAGCGTCATGTTTGGAGGAAACCATGCACCACTCATCACCTGGCCAATAGGATCCCTACAGTGAAGCATGGTGGTGACAGCATCATGCTGTGGGGATGTTTTTCAGCGGTAGGAACTGGGAGATTAGTCAGGATCGAGTGAAAGATGAATGCAGCCATGTAAAGAGACATTAGATGAAAACCTGATCCAGAGCACTTTCGACCTCTGACTGGGGTAAAGTCTCATCTTCCAACAGGACAATAACCCTAAGCACACAGCCAAGATAACGAAGGAGTGGCTACGAGACAACTCTGTGAATGTCCTTGAATGGCCCAGCCAGAGCCCAGACCCAATTAAACATCTCTGGAGAGATCTGAAAATGGCTGTGCTCCCCATGGAGTCACCTGCTCTTACCGGGCCTCCAGTCCCACCAGGAGACTCGATCCACAATGCGCCACCTCCAGCACCTAGAGAGAGACTGAATCGAAGCAGCGAACGTCTTTGATTCAGTCTCTTTAATGTAAACATGGAAGCAACATAATTTCTGGGTTAATCAGCTGCCGATGGCATCTGATTTAAAAAATACGCAGATTGTTTTCGGCGATCTGAATTCTTTGAAGTGCAAAGTAAAGAGTACCTATCACCACTTTTTACTGTCACAAGGGATGTTTACATTCCTTGTGACTGCAATAAAAGTGATCAAAAACATAAAAAAAAAAAAAACAATTTTATAGTATTAAAAAAATACGTTTTTTTTTTTAAAGCGCCCCACCCCTGTCCCTGCGAGCTTGCGCGGCAAAGAAAACGCATACGGAAGTCACGCCCGCATATATAAATGGTGTTCAAATCACACATGTGAGGTATTGCCGCGATCGTCAGAGCGAGAGCAATAATTCTAGCCATAGACCTCCTCTGTACCTCTAACCTGGTAACCATAAAAAAACATTTTTAAAGTGTCGCCTATGGAGATTTTTAGGTACCGTAGTTTGTCGCCATTCCATGAGTGCGTGCAATTATAAAGCATGACATGTTTGGTATCTATTTACATGGCGTAACATCATCTTTCACATTATACAAAATAATTGGGCTAACTTTGCTTTAAAAAAAAAATTCAATTCATGAAAGTTAATTTTTCCAAAAAGGTTGCGTTTAAAACACTGCTGCACAAAATCCGTGTGACATAAAATATTGCAACAATCGCCATTTTATTTTTTAGATTCTCTGCTAAATATATATATAAATATACATATATATATATATATATATATATATATATATATATATAAAAAATGTTTGGGGGTTCTAAGTAATTTTTTAGCAAAAAATACGTATTTTAACTTGTAAACACCAAGGCCCGGATTCACGTCGGGCTTACGCCGACGTATCTAAAGATACACCGTCGTAAGTACAAATGTGCGCCGTCGTATCTCTGCGCCGATTCCACAAGCTAGATACGTCGGAAAAATAGGCTTCAGCCGCCAGGTGTAAGTTGCCTAAGCTGGCGTATCGTGGGCGCATAGTTACGCTGGACGCATTCGGCGTTCCCATTTTAAATATGCAAATGAGTAAGATACACCGATTCAGGAACGTAGATGTGCCCGGCCGCTTCATATACGCTGTTTGCGTAAGGCTTACGTCCGGCGTAAAGTTATTCCACCATATAGGTGGCGCAACCCATTCAAAGGTATGGACCAGGGAACAGCCGTTGTATGTTACATCGTTTACGTAGTACTAGGTGAATAGGGCTGTGCGTAGGTTACGTTTACGTCATAGGCAGTGTATTGACGTATCTTAGGCAGCTATTTCGACGTAACTGTGAGCATGCGCACTGGGATCCGTCCAGTTCGTTTTTTGAAGCTCAGCCCATCGTTTGCATGGGGTCACGCTTCATTATAATATATCACGCCCACTTCCACTTATACTGCAATATACTGCAGTTCGTTTTTTGAAGCTCAGCCCATCGTTTGCATGGGGTCACGCTTCATTATAATATATCACGCCCACTTCCACCTACTTTGACTTACGTCGGCTTACGCCGACAACTATACGCTACGCCGGCGCAACGTTGAGCGCATATTCTTTCAACGTTGTGCCGGCGTAGCGTAAAGATGATGCGTTACGCCGGCATAAATATACGCCTATCTACGTAAATCCGGGCCATAATGTCAAAAATAGGCTTAGAACAAACCTACAGAACCTGTTTGTAACCAGGGACTGCCTGTAGTTAGGGGCGGGCTAACAACTCATGGGGCCTGGTGGGCAATAGGAGATTATAAGTTGATTATTGGAGATCTTTTACATACTGTCCCTGGTTTTACTGAGGCTGGCAACCATGATGGGGCACCCTAGTGGCATGGGACCCTCGGTCAGTGCCAGAGTGCCCGAATGGTCAGTCTGCCCCTGCCTGTAGTCCATAGTAGTAACCTCAGGTCCGGTATCTATTACACAGCACTATCATTCATGACTGCCATTATTACTTGACAAGAAATGTCCACTTTAGTTCCAGGTTGGGGACTAGACAAAGTACTCCTACCAGGTTGTCCCCTTACCCTGCAAATCTTTTGTTTTAAAGATGAACCCTTTTTAAAGCAATGATCTCTCTTGCCTACAATTCCTGACAAAATGATTAGGGCAGCCAACAGCTCTGATCTGTGCGGCTCTATTCCTCTGATGGAAAATATTTCCATACCATGACTGGGTCACTACTAGTTTAATCACCTCCTACCCAAGGTGGTTTTAAAGGCTGAACGTTTTTGTTTGTATTATTGGATTCTCTGCATTAAGGTGAAAAACCTTCTAAGTGCAGCTCCTCCTTTGGGATTTTATGTAATGGACCAACACAAAGTGGCACATAATTGTGAAGTGGATGGAAAATGATAAATGGTTTTGAATTTATTTTTACAAATAAATATGTGAAAAGTGTGGTGTGCATTTGTATTCAGCCCCCCTAAGACAATACTTGGTAGAACTGCCTTTCACTGCAATTACAGCTGGGGTGTTTTTTGGGGTATCTTTCTACCAGCTTTGCACATCTAGAGAGTGATATTTTTGTCCATTCTTCTTTGGAAAATAGATTAAGCTCTGTCAGATTGGATGGAGAACATATGTGAACAGCAATTTTCAAGTATTACCACAGATTATTTGATCTAAACTATTCCATTGTAGCTCTGGCTGTATGTTTAGGGTCGTTGTCCTGCTGGAAGGTGAACCTCTGCCCCAGTCTCAAGTCTTTTGCAGATTCTAACAGGTTTCCTTATAAGATAGCCCTGCATTTGGCTCTATCCATCTTCCCATTAACTCTGACCAGCTTCCCTGCTGAAGAAAAGCATCCCCACATGATACTGCCATCACCATGTTTCACGCGTGATATGCCGTGTTAGTTTTCCGCCACACATAGCGTTTTGCTTTTAGGCCAAAAAGTTCAATTTTGGTCTTATCTGACCAGAGCACCTTTTTCCACATGTTTGCTGTTCACCACACAAGGCTTCTCACAAACTGCAAACGGGACTTCTTTTGGCTTTCTTTCAACAATGGCTTTCTTCTTGCAACTCTTCCATAAAGGCCAGATTTGTGGAGTTCACAACTAATAGTTGTCCTATGGACAGATTCTCCCACCTGAGTTGTGGATCCTGAGTTACCATGGGCCTCTTGGCTGCTTCTCTGATTAATGCTCTCCTTGCCCGGCCTGTCAGTTTAGGTGGACGGCCATGTCTTGGCAGGTTTGCAGTTGAGCCATACTCTTTCAATTTTTGGATGATGTATTAAATAGGGATGAGCTTTGTGTGTTCGATGAAATACGAACAAAACGGGTCGTTCGCGCCAAATTCGAGTGACGTGCCACGGCCCATAATTCACTGTGGCATTGCACGCTGATGATTGGCCAAGCATGCACTATGACCCACATGCTTGGCCAATCACAGCGCCGTCAGTACAGAGAGCCGTAATTGGCCAAAGCCAGGGTGGCTTTGGCCAATTATGGCTCAGGGCTTTAGTACACGCCCCACACTATAAAAGGCCGCCTTGTGTAGTTAGTTGCGGCGCTGGTTAGATATCAGTCACAGAGAGAGAGAGAGAGTGTTTTTTTTTTCTAGCTAGATAGAGGAGGCAGGCTAATGAGTTAAATTTACAGTGTGTAGAGGATATATATGCATCCCAGGTGTTGTACATATATTTATACACTGTATAATTTAACTAGATCAGTTCTTCCTAATTTACTGGCAGGTAGTTGATTGTGCTAGCGGCAGTATTCTAATGTGGTGTATTGCCTGTGTCCTCTGCGGTGTGCACCATAAAGCTACACAGGCATACTATAGACACCCAGCAGGTTTTAATTTTTTTTTTTTTTTATTTAAGCATCATGATGCCTAAATAGAAAAAAAAATGAAAAATTCCTTTAAATATTGTACCTGCTGGGTGTCTATAGTATGTCTGTGAAAACGTCTTTGAGAACCCGGGTTATGCCCCAGGGAACATGTATCAATAGAATTCTTTTTTTTTTTAAATGGTTGTTTTTTCTGGAGCAGTGATTTTAATGATGCTGCATCATTAAAATCTCTGCTCCAGAAAAAACGACCGTTTTAAAACTTTTTTCCATTGATACATGTTCCCTGGGGTAAGACTCGATTTCTCAAAGATGTTTTCCGACAATAACTTGCATATGGGGCTTTAAAATTAGCACTTTTGAATTTGAACGTTCGTGTCCCATTGACGTCAATGGGGTTCTAAATGTTCGTGCGAACGTTCGGTCCATTTGAAGGTTCTGGTGCGAACCGAACGCAGGGGTGTTCGGCTCATCCCTAGTATTGAACAGTGCTCCGTGAGATGTTCAAGTTTGGGATTTTTTTCATAACCTAACCCTGCTTTAAACTTCTCCACAACTTTATCCCTGGCCTGTCTGGTGTGTTCCTTGGCCTTCATGGTGCTGTTTGTTCACTAAGGTTCTCTAACAAACCTCTGAGGGCTTCACAGAGCAGCTGTATTTATACTGAGAATAAATTACACACAGGTGGACTCTAATTAGGTGATTAGTTCCATTAGATTATAGTTAGGGGTATCAGAGTAAAGGGGGCTAAATATAAATGCACGCCACACTTTTCACATATTTATCTGTAAAAAAGTTGAAAACTATTTATCATTTTCCATCCACTTATGTGCCATTCAGTATTGGTCATCTTCTCTGGGTCCAAAATGGCTGTCCATATCTCAGGAGATCCCTGTGTCCAATCAGACACAGGATCTCCCAACAAGATGGCCTCCAGAAGTCCAGTGCAGAGGACAAGTCTGACAGACATGAGTAGAGGAGAGCCGATCGGCATCTCTCCTGACAGGGGTGTCTGCTTTAATTGTTTAGCAGCGCAGCCCCCATGGATGCCCACACTGGACCACCAGGGATGCCGCCAGGACCACCAGGAAAGCCCCCCAACATGTGGATGGCCAGGGATGTCACAGTGTGCCCAATATATGCCAATCAGTGCCCAAAAATGGTGCCAGTCAGTGCCCATTATGAATGCAGCTCTCACTGTCAGAGCGAGGGTCTGTGCTGATAATCAGTACAGCCCCCATCAAAAGCTGTCAATCAGTGCCCAACACCTGCCAGCCTAAATGGATGCCAGTTTCGATCAGTACCCCATCAGTAATGCCTGTCAGTGCCCCATCAAAGTGCCACTCACTAATGCCTGTCAGTGCTGCCTATCCAGTGCCCATAAGTGCCACCTACCTGTGCGGCCAGTGCTTCCTATCAGTGCCATCTATCATTGCCCATCAGTTTTATTTTTTTCAATTGTCAGTTTTTTTTTCCGTTTATGGAAACAAGCATCCACACGGACAAACCAGTGAGTCAGCCCCTGGGAACTATTCCAAGTGAGTGAGCACTTCCACTGACCAGACCCTGCTCCCTCTCTCTGCCCCCCCTCTCTCTCTGCCCCCCTCTCTCTGACCCCCTCTCTCTGACCCTCTCTCTCTCTGACCCCCTCTCTCTCTCTCTGACCCCCACTCTCTCTCTGACCCCCTCTCTCTCTCTGACCCCCTCTCTCTCTCTGATCCCCCCTCTCTCTCTCTCTCTCTCTCTCTCTCTGACTCCCTCTCTCTCTCTCTCTCTGACCCCCCCTCTCTATCTCTGCCCCCCCTCTCTCTCTGACCCCCTCTCTCTGACCCCCTCTCTCTGACCCTCTCTCTCTCTGACCCTCTCTCTCTCTGACCCTCTCTCTCTCTGACCCTCTCTCTCTCTCTGATCCCCCCTCTCTCTCTCTCTCTCTCTGACTCCCTCTCTCTCTCTCTCTGACCCTCTCTCTCTCTGACCCTCTCTCTCTCTCTCTGACCCTCTCTCTCTCTGACCCTCTCTCTCTCTCTCTCTGACCCCCTCTCTCTCTCTGACCCCCTCTCTCTCTGACCCCCCCCCTCTCTCACGACCCCCCCTCTCCCTCTGACCCCCCCTCTCTCACTCTCTCAGACCCCCCTCTCTCTGACCCCTCATCTCTCTCTCCCCCTGAGCTCTCTCTCACTCTGACCCACCTCTCTCTCTTCCCCCCTCCTCTGTGTAGTCTACAAGTGCTGTGTGTGCAACCCGTGCTGAGCCAAGGTGTAATGTAAAAAGGTCCTTAGGTGCAAGGTGCTGTGTAATGTAAAGGGGTCCAGAAGTGCGAGGTGCTGTGTAATATAAGGGGGTCCAGTGGTGCAGGGTGCTGTGTAATGTAAAGGGGTCCAGAGGTACAAGGGCAGTGTGATGTAAAGGTGTCCACAGGTGCTGTGTAAAGTAAAGGGGTGCAGGGTGCTGTGTAATGTAAAAGGGGTCCAGTGGTGCAAGGTGCTGTGTAATGTAAATGGGTCCAAAGGTGCTGTGTAATATAAGGGGGTCCAGTGATGCAGGGCGCTGTGTAATTTGAAGGGGTGTGAAATATATAAATATATATGCATATGAGCGTATCATTTTTTTTTGGTGGGGGAGTGGATCTTGGGTGGGAGTTACCACACTTTTCCCCCCTGAACTTGACCCCTGTATACAACTATATAGATCAGACCAAAATGAGGGACAAATGAGGAGGAAAGAGGGACATAGGGACTTTTATTACCAAATCAGGGACAGTCCCTCGAAATCAGGGACACTTGGGACTGAGCTATGCATCCTATAATACATGTATGTATGTATTACACTCTAATCACACATAAGCCTGTCCAGTGCTCTGGCTGCGATTCCCCTTTCGGACACCAGAGGGAGCTCAGGCAGCGCGGAACCCTTGTACACCGGTAAATAGGGGAAGAATTAATGGAGGGACCGGATACTGCGTGCGTGTAGCAGGAAGCTGAGTGTGGGAGAAGGTGGTCCTAGCACTGAGGTCAGGTATGTAATGTGTATGGGGAGGAGGACTGATAGGAGTCTGGTCTGGCACCGTATGCTTCTCCTATAACCATTGCTGTGTATGAGGGAGAGCTGTCACGTCAGCCTGTCACCCCGTGGAAGCACAGGATGCTTCTCGTATCACCATTCCTCCATTGTATGAGGGAGAGCTGTCATGTCTGCATGCTGGGTTATGAAATGACATGGCAGTATTTGAACTTAAAGTGCACCTGTCATTTGGAAAAATTAAAGGCAAAACTTTCTTTTTTGTTTTAAATGAAGTGAAGTGGTATTAGATCCTCTGTCAGGTTTTTATTGCTGTCTCCCCATTAGGGAGATTCCCACTCTCTGTTCTGTTTACCTTTATTGTCAAGAGTTAACGTTTTAAAGAAAATCCAAATTATTGTGTTATCACCAGAATAGTAATAGTGGGTAAATCTTCCAATGGGGATACTATTTCCCTCCTGTGGTAGAGGAAGTTAAATACATTTTCCCAATGGGACACATATTGGGGGAGGGGGAATAAACCCTCCCTTAAGCCTCATACACACAATCGGATTTCAATCGGACAAAGCGTAACCCTAAGGCCATGAACTTGTCTTGCATACAAACGGCAACAAAATGTGAATCCAGCCCATGCACCTGAAATGGTGCAGTTTACACGGATATATTGCACAGTTTTTTGCCTTGCATTGTTTTTCATGACCCGAGTAGAGTTCCTAATTTTAAAAGGGTTTATTGGTAATCCCCGGTGTGGTTTGTATTATGTGTTTTAAATCATTTTGTTTTCCAGCTGGAGTCCCCTGACCTTCTAGGTCAAGATGTGGCTCACAAGACTGATGTCCCACTTGAGTAGAGCCACAAGACTAGCAGGTAATTGGATCAAGCCTTCCAGAATTTTAGCCATCTGTAACTTTCTGCCAAGTTTGGTGTTGAAAGATAATCCTGCTTTGTAAATATATTTTGTTACTCGTAGTGTTGCACGGATACTAAGCATTTGCACCGGTACTTGTACTTGTGAAAATGATCTGATACTAAAACCGATACCTTCAAGTAGGGTTGTCCCGATGCCTCTTTTTTAGGACCGAGTACAAGTACCGATACTTTTTTTTATGTACTCGCCGATTCTGAATACCGATACTTTTTTTTAAATGCAGCCATGTCTCCCCCCCATATGCAACCATGTCTCCCCCCCCCCCCCAAATGCAGCCATAACTCCCCCCTCATATGAAGCCATGTCTCCCCCCTCATATGAAGCCATGTCTCCCCCCTCATATGAAGCCATGTCTCCCCCCTCATATGAAGCCATGTCTCCCCCCTCATATGAAGCCATGTCTCCCCCCTCATATGCAGTCATGTCTCCCCCCTCATATGCAGTCATGTCTCCCCCCTCATATGCAGTCATGTCTCCCCCCTCATATGCAGTCATGTCTCCCCCCTCATATGCAGTCATGTCTCCCCCCTCATATGCAGTCATGTCTCCCCCCTCATATGCAGTCATGTCTCCCCCCTCATATGCAGTCATGCAGTACACACTGGCACACCACACACACAAAATGTTGTACACACTGGCACACTACACTATATATCACACACACAATGCTGTGCACACTGGCACACCACACACACAGTGGGGGACTCACGCTCTTATCTATGTCCAGTTTGAGTCTCTTCTGACTGATACTCTTCTGCACTCTCTTGCTGAAAGAAGCGTTCCCAGCTGGCCGGGCGCAGCGCTCTCCCCCGTCTATCAAACAACATGTCTGACCGAAGAATGGAGCGGCAGGAGCCAGCGGCCCATCCCTGCTGTCCTCCTCCGTACTGAAGCCGTTCATCCCTGCTTCACTCCCACTACAATCTCTGTCTGAACATGCCGGGCCTCTCCCCGACACACTGCAGCGCCAGAGTCGCCATCATCCTAACAACAGAAGTCCCGCCCTCGGGTGAGAGTTGGCTGGACAGAACAGCTGCTCTCTGCCCTCTCTCCGCCCCCACTCTTTAAAATGGGTTCACATATATGCGGTGTTGGTCTTAGTGTGATTTGTAAAGAGTCCAGTGCATTTTTGTTTAGTGATTCACGTGCAGCTCAGGCGTGAATTCTTTGGAAGTCCTTCCTGAACCTGACTGAAAAATGGAACCTGACTCTTTTTAAAATTGCTCTGTGGCTGGCCCGCACATATGTAATAGAAAGCCAGTTTGGTTCACATTTCATGTGACTCAGATGCTGTTCAAAACGCAATATATAATTTAATAATAAGACATAAAAAGTAAGTTGCCAGTGAAAGAGTGACACTTCATGGATACAGACAGTAAGAGAGTGACACTTGCAAGCAGGTGAGTATTTCTTCTAGCTGCCATGGCCTTCATAGTAATCCGGCCACAGGCATGAATTCTCCAATGTCAAGATAATAGGTAACTTGACTAACACAAAAAACAACATTGATATAGCTAGCTATAGCAGTAGTAAGTCAACTTTAACTGGACTTGTTTGTCCAGCTTGGGTGGCAAAAAAAAGAAACCCATGGCTGCCTCTGTAGGTACAGTGAAGGAGTAAGCGTATCCACAAAGGGACAGGAAGGGTGTGTGTGTGTGTGTTAACCCCCCCCAGGATCACACAGGTGAGTATAAAGGGAAAATTCCTGAAAGAAGAAAACAAATGCAGCCACCACATCAAGGTCTAGCAATATATACAATTTGGGTTTAGATGCACTTTAATTATTGTGGTATACTTCTTTGTAATAGCAATAAAATAAATTAAATATTTTTTTTTAGAAAGATCAAAATTTGCATATGAGTGATTTTTAGATTGTTTGAACAAGCCTTGTCCATTGCAGACTTTGGTAACCCTTCTCTGTGTTCTAGGATATATAACGCCACAATGCCTCAGTACAAGTCGAAAGAGCTTTTTTGCTTCTTACAGCACACGGCAGCCTCAGAAACAGCACACATTCCCTCCTATCTGGTACAGCCTGGAACCTGAGCTGGATGACGTTCTGGTTCCTCGAATGCTGTCTATCACTCCATTGGAGAGCCTAATTTCCTCCCGCTACACGTTGCCCAAACCAGAGTCCTCCAATACTCAGGAGGAGCCTGAAGACCATTTGAAGATCTACGATTGTCCTACTTCACAGGACACTGATTACACAGGGGAGGAAAGTGGACACAAGGATGTAGTTCAATGCAAAAACATCCTTAAGATCCGAAGGAGAAAGATGAACAAACATAAATACCAGAAGCTGCAGAAACGTATAAAGTTTGTGCGACAGAAAGTCCTTCATAAGCGCACGGTAAAGAAACAGGTGAGAAACACGAGTCTTCAGCCCGATTATCTACCATGATAGGACACAGAGTAAAAATTCAAGTGAAAATGAAGAAAGGTGGTTGTAGTTTTAGTAGGTGGTATAGTCACACGGTATCCGTGTCTCTTTAATGGCATTTTCATGATTTTAGCTACGGACACCAAGTGGGTATACTATACTTGGTTTGATTATGTATAAAATTCCTGCAGCAAAACATGGGCTTTATTAATTGATTTAGATTTTTTTTTTATTAGTCTTAGACGGCTTCTACAAATGTAAGTAGGTTTCTCTAAAATGGAATTCAGAAAATGGGATCCTTTAAACTTCTGGAATACTATTATATATATATATATATGATAAGTGAGAAGAAAATTGCGCGTACCATATATACAAAAATAAAAATAAAGCTGCGACTCAAAAATGTTATACAACATAAAATAGACTAAAGACAGGGGGGGGAGTCGCGCTAAACGTGAGACAATGCCTAGTGATGGCACAATATATTGTCAAAAAATATAATGTGAAATACAAAACCAAAATTGCTATTAGTAAAGTCCACAGAATATAATTATATATGTACAAAAAAACCTTATAGGTCAAACGTGAACAAGAGGGGTTAAGTTCTTGATGTTGGTCAAAGGTCCATCTATGCAGCCAATGATGCTGGATTTTGATACGCAAAAACGTGAAAAGAAAAAACCAATGTCCCGTTACCACTCACGAAGGTCTTGCACTTGTAGAATTTCAATATGTAGTGACAATACCGGAAAGAAAAGAAAAAACTTTCATAGTGTGATACCGTTATAAATAATATCCACCCGTGAAAGATAGCTATATAATAGACAGGAAGCAGTGACAACCCTTCACCATGGAGCACGGTTCACACTGACCCTTACCAGATAGTATGACCCTCTTGAGGTCAAAAACAGCCTTAAGGATGGTGAATATGAACTTCGCTTTACAACATCATGTTTTCCTCGGTGAGAAAAAAAGAGAAACTTTTCATAGTGTGGATTGCATGGAATCTGATCACAATCACCCGTGGGAAAAACAACAAATACTGTGAGGGAGAGGAGTGCTGGTACCACCACCGAATGCACACACTGACCCTTACCAGATAATGAGATCCACTCTAGGATCAATATAGGCAGCAAGGAGGTGAATTCACTGTCTATATTGTATCAGAGACCAGTCCTCGATGAGTAACAGCATGGAAACAAAAGGAAACTAAAATAGTGTAAATCCGTAAAAAAATTTATTCTAAAAAGCCAAAAAAAACGCACTTACAAACAGATGCAAATTCAAGGCGTATATTAAAAGATGCCGGCCGGCTTGTGGAACGCGAACGTCCCCTCGTGTAGTTGCGATGACGTGAGAACGTCTCCTCCCAACGTTTCGTCTTCACAAAAGACTTGGTCACGGGATTTTTTGTATAAACTTTTTTTCAAATTGTTGAATCCTGCATTGAGGGGAGGAGGAGTATTGCAATCTTGGAACCAAATCAGAGATGCAAATGTCCAAAAGACACATCACACCCTTCAGAGATCAACAGAAGAAAGGTTAGAAGCCATGATAGATCATAAAAAGAACATCCTTTCTTTAAAAAAATAAAATAAGACTTTACATGTGCATATTGGTAGAATACAATGATTTTTGATGGCTGAGAAGTATTAAGTACAGGCAGTCCCCTACTTACAAACATCCAACTTACAAACTGAAGGGGACAACAGGAAGTAAGAGGAAATCTAACCCTAGGAAGGTAAATTCTCTCCTGCATTTTTGTGCGTTGAATTGTGTACACATGGTGGAAATTTTCAAAAAACAAATGTTCGATGTGAGCTTTTTGGAAAATCCAACCGTGTCTATGCTCCATCGGACATTTGCTGTAGGCATTTACAACAACAACAATTTTTTAGAGCTGCTTCTGTCGGAAAATCCAACTGTGTGTACACAATTCAACACACAAAAATTCTACGCATGCTCGGAATCAATTAGACGCATGCTCGGAATCATTGAACTTAATTTTTCTCGGCTCATCGTAGTGTTGTATGTCACCGCTTTCTTGGCGTTCACATTTTCTGGGCTGAAGTGGTTAAAGCAGAGTTCCACCCATTTAAAAAAAGTGTAGCTGCTGACTTTTAATAATTGGACACTTGCCTGTCCCACGGTCCAGTGATGCGGGCGAACGAAGCCCCATTCCTCTCTGCGTCGCCGGCATTGTAACTGTGGGTGCCTGGCTCTGGATTCGCGCTACGTGCTGTGAATGGCCAGACAATCTTCTGGGACATGTGACATGTCCCAGAAGATTGCAGGGGGGAGAGGTGAACTTCCGGCACTGTGGAGCCCCGGGAGGAAGTGGGAGCTGGGTGCCTTTTTAAAATAAGGGTATCCACGCTCCCTCCCCAAAAAAAGATGACATGCCAAATCTGGCATGTCAGAGGGTCACCATCACTTAAAGCGGAAGTTCGATCTTTGGGTGGAGCTCTGCTTTAAGTGTGACAAATATATGGAAAAAAAATCAGGAAGGGGCAAATACTTTTTTTAATAGCACTGTACACTGTATCATTGTTTTCCATGACTACACTGGATAATAAAGATGTAATTGATTGCTGTCTGGAAATTTTATATAAGGTTTTATTAATTTGTATTTTATTTTTCTTCATACAGAAAAACTTTGAAAAAGATTTAGTGCGTATCTGGAGGAAAGCAGGCTTGAAAAAAGCACCTCCAGGCTGGGTAACACCGAATATTTTTATAAAGACTTTATGATCGGAGAATGTGGATGTTTAATTTTAGTGTTTATTGTATTCTAATAAATTCAACATTTACTAACTTCTCATTTTGTTTTATGCAATTTTGTTTGTCGCCTACAGTTCATAAAACACTGATCTCAACAGAGCCAGAACATAACTAAACAGTTACCATGGCTATCTATTTAATTTGTAGAAATCCTTTAATATTCATCTTTCAACATGTCTGTAAGATGTAGGTTTAAATATGGTGTCAGTCTGTTTACTGGCACAGAGCATGCTCATTTGTACGAATGAGCTCTGCAGGAGATTTCCAACATATACCACAAACCTGAGACCTTTTGGTTCTGAATGGTCATATGCAATTTAGTGTCAGGCGGCGTACACACGTACGAGAACCTCGACGGGCGGAACACATCGTTCCGCCCGTCGAGGCTCTCGGCCGGCCGTCAAAATCGGCGACCCGCCCGTCGGGAATGGCAACCAGCCCGTCGGGAATGGCAACCAGCCATTCATCCAGGCAGGCCGTCGAGCAAATAGAGAGCCTGCTCTCTATTCGCTCGACGGGATTCCCGACGGGCGGGGCGAGCGCTCTGTACACACGGCTGAGGTCCTCGCTGGAATGCAGCTTCCAGCGAGGTTCTCGCTGGTTTCCAGCGAGAACCTCGGTCGTGTATACGCCGCCTAAGAGCAGTTTCAGGCTATTTATCACATATTAGAAGAGAGGGAGGCCTTTTACTGGCACATGAAAATGTGGTATCACAGGTACTTCCAATTCAGCTTTACAATTTCTTCTTTTTTTTCCCTTCCAATTCAGCTTTTGTTTTGTCTCTATTATTAAAGAGGTTTTCTAGGTAAAATATGAAAACACTTGAGTTTACATAGAATTTCCATTTTAACATGAAACTCCAAGCAAGCAGCTAAATACTAAGGTGAAAGACTTGGATGGGATGTCTGCCAAAAACGTGTTACTGTGTGGAGCAAGTCTTTGATTTACACCCCATTTCCCATAATGCATAGCCAGACAGGGGGGGGGGGGGGGGACACGACTCATGATTTAACCACTTAAGCCCCAGACCAATATGCTGCTAAATGCCCAGAGGCGTTTTTACAATTTGGCACTGCATCGCTTTAACAGATAATTGCGCGGTTGTGCGACGTGGCTCCCAAACAAAATGATCAAGGGGTTAAAACTTTATTAGGGGGGGGTACGGGGGCTACCCTGAGCGAGAGTCAGTGATTCAGTTAGACTGTCAGGGAGTCCTGTAGACAGTCAGTAGGCACATTGGTCTAACAGGCGGACGTGTGCCTAGGAGCTCCTCTCACCTGACCTCCAGTGACTCCATCCTCCTCGCAGCAGACAGCTAGGCAGGCAGGTATTTTTTCTCCTCCAGTGATCCAGAACCAGGACAGGACAGCTGCTCTCTCCTCTGCCTTGGGCCCCACTCCTTCCCCCTGCTACTTCCCCAAGGTAAGGAGCTCCCCGGCAGCTCTCTCTCAAGGCTTCCTTGCCTGGTCTGTCCCCCCTTGGGTTTGAGTGCGGCCGTCCTTTTCAGGATAAGCCGCGGTCTCCAGCCCTGGGAATCGGACGACCGACACCCCCCGCCGCATCCCAAACACTATACCTTCCCCCCCCCTGCCAGTTGCACCTTTTCGGGTGGTTTTCGGGTGTTTTTCACCCCTCCGCGCCGGCCTGGAAGCAATCTCGGCAGCCGCGATTAGGAAAGGCCGCGGCTTCAACCGCGGCCTAGCGGCGCGCCGCTCCTCGCCATCCCAAGCTCTCCCAATCTCCTGAAACAGCCCAGATACCCCCCCCCCCCCATAGCCCTAGAAAGTAGCTCCTACCCTCACTCGATCCCTCCTGGCCCTTACAGCAGCACCGATCCACCCAATTCTGGGAGTTCACCAGCCTGGATCTTGCTGCTGGTTTCAGTGGCCATCTCTACTACACCCAGCCCCAGGCCCCCCCTTGGTGAACACCGTAATACTTGATCCAGGGTTCGTCCGATCGCCTCTTGAGGGGTCAGGAAGGAATTTTTTCCCCTGCCACTGCATATTGGCATAGCATGATCAGGGTTTTTTTTGCCTTCCTCTGGACCAAGTCAGGATAGAGGATTCGGCTAATCCTTGACTATCCTTCCTTCCCCCCCCCCCCCCCCCCCCGGTGTTTGGCGACCATGATTAATCTGCAATACTCAGCAGAGACCATCTGGGGTTTGAGGCGATTTGCCGCAATATTACCAACCATCACCAAAAAAGCCCTGCAAGCTGAGTGACTCTTTAGGACCGATCGACGATCGGCTATCAAGAGTCGCAGCCGCTTGCCACAACCGAAGCACATATCATGTGCTTTGATTAACACTAGATCGGCAGTAAAACACCGACTGGAAATCCATGACTTCATCCTGCAATACGACTTAGACCGCCTCTTTATAACAGAGAGCTGGCTCACAGCCGACTGCAACACCATTCTAGAAGAATTGGTGCCAGAAAATTATCGTATTATTACGGTAAACAGAATAGGGCAAAGAGGAGGAGGACTGGCGGTGATCCATAAGATTCATCTGGCGATCACAAAACCAGTCTTTCAAAACCCTCTTTCATTCATGGAAACCCTTACTCTACAACTGCAAGCAAACCCCCAGGAGACCGTCCGGATTCTACTCTGCTATAGGCCACCCGGCCCAAAATCGCAGCTTCTTCCATTATTGACGGACTTTATCTCCACCTATACTCTTAACAGCAAACACCTTTTGCTGCTCGGGGACTTCAACCTCTGGGCCAACTCCTCACAAGACCCCATGGCCGATGCCTGCATTGACCACCTGGAAGGTCTAGGGCTACGACAACTAGTATGTGGGCCCACACATGCTTCAGGTCATACACTTGATCTCATTTTCAGACAAAATCTGGAAATAAAAATCTTGGAAAATGAACCGTTGCCATGGTCAGATCACCATGCCATCAAATTCATTCTTTCCAACTCCCCCCCCCCCCTTAACAAAAACATCAAATCCAGTGACTACACACTGGACTAGATGTCAGAAGAAGCTCCACTCGGAATTCTTCAAAGCCGCGTTAAGGAAAAAAATAAAAACAATTCAGCCGCATCAATCGGCTGAAGAAACACTGGATTGATTAACACAGCCCTATTACAGTCAGCCGACTTAATAGCGCCGAAACGAAAGACCCAGATCCGGAAAAAAAACTCCAGCTGGTTCAACAACCAACTGGCGTTACTGAAGCAAGAGCGTAGAAGGGCGGAAGCTGCCTGGAAGAGAAGCCCATTAGATGAGAACCTCTCTATCTACAAGGCAATAACTAAGAAATATCACAAAGAAACCTTCAAGGCCAAGAAAAATTATTTTTCTGAGGCCATCAACAGCGCCCTGAATCGCCCCCGCGAACTCTTCAAGTTGGTCACTGCGACCATGAATCCAGGATGTCTTGAAGCCCCCAATTCGGACTCACAAGAATATTGCAATGAATTATCGGATTACTTCATTAATAAGATCGAGGGAATCCGGCAAAGCATTCAGCAGAACAATTCCCCCCGTAGCCACCCCTGTAATAATTTACACAACACCTGTAGTAATTCACCCCAACCAGGTAAGTTTACGCTGGAACCTATCACTATCCAAGCCACAAAACATATCATCGGTACTCTGCGTAACAGCACTGCGCCAAATGATATCATCCCCACCAAACTGTTGAAGGAGTGCGCCGACATCCTGGCACCTCCTATCACACAGCTTATTAACCAATCTTTCATGGAGGCCATAGTGCCCTCCCAGTTGAAGGAGGGTATGATTAGACCCATCTTGAAGAAATCTACCCTGGACCCCAAGGATCCACTCCACCGCCGCCCTATAACAAGCTTAAACACTTTTTCCAAGATTATGGAGAAAGCAGTGGTGCAACAGCTGCAACAGCATCTAGACACCCACAACCTACTCGACCCATTTCAATCAGGTTTCCGCCCTGGACACGGGACGGAAACAGCATTGCTCAAGATATGGGACGACGCTCTCGAGGCCAAAGATGAAGGAGAATCTTGTCTTCTGGTTCTGTTAGACCTGAGCGCAGCTTTCGACACAGTAGACCATAAGCTTTTATTGACCCGGCTAGCTGAAGTAGCCAGAGTCGCAGAACGCGATTTATCTTGGTTCTCCTCAGGGATCCCCTCTGTCGCCGGTGTTATTCAACATTTATCTCCGTCCGCTTTTTGAGATCATCAGCAGTCAAAAACTGCTCTATCATTCATATGCAGACGACACGCAACTGTATTTCCGCATTTGCAATAAAAAGGATCACCACCTCAATCTAGAGACATGTCTCTCTTTGATAGAGGACTGGATGACAAAGAGTTATCTAAAACTCAACGGAGCGAAAACAGAACTCCTGTTTCACGCCAAACGTAAGAATCTACCTGCAACAACTTGGACACCCCCGCCCATTCTGGGCAAAATCATCACCCCTAGCGCCAAAGTCAAAAGCCTCAGGGTCACTTTCGACTCCTACATGACTATGGACGCACAAATAGGGTCAGTAGTCAGCGGATCTCACCATCTGCTGCGCCTACTACGCAGGCTTATTCCTTTTATCCCCAAAGAAGACATAGCGGCCGTGGTGGGAGCAATTGTTAACTCCAGATTGGACTATGCAAATGCCCTTTACCTCGGACTCCCAAAGTACCAAATCGCTCGTCTACAAGTCGTTCAAAATACGGCCGCTAGACTTGTGACTGGGAAAAAACCCTGGGAATCAATCTCACCTTCACTGAGAGCCCTTCACTGGTTACCAGTAAAAGACAGAATTGCTTTTAAAGCACTCTGTCTAACGCATAGATGTATCCATGGGAATGCTCCCCATTATCTACGCGAAAAAATAAGCCGATAACCCCAATCGCGTGCTGCGATCCACTGATCAAAATCTCCTGCAGATACCGAAAGCCGGATACAAATCTAAAGGAGATGGAAGATTCGCGGTCCAAGGTCCCAGACTATGGAACGCTTTGCCAACCAGCATTCGGTTTGAGGAGAACTACTTAGCATTCAGGAGAAAGATCAAGACTCATCTCTTTTGAAACCAAAGGAGACAGGAACAACAAGCGCCCAGAGGCGATTCAGTTCGCATGTGCCACGCTATACAAGTTTTTCATTCATTCATTCATTCAACCTAACACTAACTGCCTGTCACACTGACACTACATGCAGTGATCATACATATATGATCACTTCAATCAGTGACAGGGGGTGGGGGGGTGATCGCAAGGGGTTAAATGTGACTATGTGTGTGGTGTCAGTGTAGTGTTGGTGTAGACTTACTGGGCCTCTTCTCTCATCTCGGCAGTTTGAAAATACCGCCGAGATGAGTGCTGCATCACTCTTCCTTATTTTGTTTTTATGCAGTTTTTAACGTTTTTATAATGTATACATGTAGTACCGAGTGTTAGAATGTCTATATGTTTATTGTAACCGCCACTCGCTTTTATGTTGTTTTTAAAGTTTGTTCTCTTGGTATGTTTCTGGTAACGTGACTGGACGGGAAGCAGGCGCATCGATGCAAACATGTTTTGTGAACTATGCGCCTTGTATAAGAAACAAACAATAAACAATAATCACTTCCTCTGCCTGTGTTTACGTTTTACAGGCAGAGGAAGTGACACGGCGGCGGCGCACAGGATGGGCTGGGAGCGATCACGAGGGGGTGGACAGAAACGAACAACTGCCCCCTCAAGACGGATCGCTCCCGCAGGTAAGCCACCCGCCGCACGCAGCGGAGGGGGTCCCGCTAGTAGGCAGGGAGGTCAATTTACGTCCATCTGCCTGTCCAAGCCCTTTTGTGGACGTAAATAGGCGGGCGCTAAGTGGTTAAAAACAATGAATCTTTTTGGTTAAGGAATTCAGCTTCCCGTGTCACCTGTCTTGCCTCCTCAATGGCCAATGAACATCGCTTCTTTTCAGTGAGCCAAAAGCTGACCCAGAAAGCCGTATTGGTAAATTCATTTTTATGCCAAGCAAAAGAGCAATGCATGAATTACAGCTTTGCCTAGCATTCCACACCAGCATGTAGACAAACCTGGAGGCTGCTGTTGACCTTCTCTTCAAAATTCCAGTTGACTTGCAGTAATGTTGATCCTCTGACTTCAATACATTTTGAGTTGCTTATCTAAAAAAATGAGCATGCAGGAGGTGAAGTGAGAACTTCTGACTTGAATGCCTGTGGCAGGTCAGTGACTGAAAGCATTATTTAAACCATTGGATCAGCATGACAGCCAGACAACTAGCATTTTCAGAAGGTGGAGTCATTAGTGGCAGCCTCCATGTTTCTGCTAGCACAAGTTTTTTTTTTTATTTCTTTTTTATAGAACCTTTTTAAAGATGCGATGCCCAATTCACGCTTCTGCATTAAAATCGCACGTGAAGGGAACCTGACCTCTAAACAATATTCGTGTGTTCATCAGGAATTTCATTCACTTTATATATCGTATTTATATTGAGATGATCGTGCTTTACAAAGTACACAGGATCATTACCATCAGTCCATATTCGTCAAAGGAGCTCAAAGTCTGTTAGTGTTTGGGGAAGAACTGCCCAAGAAAGGCAAAAGACGTGTGCAGCTGGTCTGTCTTCAGGTAACCTTTGTAGAAGCAATTCTTCAAATTGTTTATATGCTGTTACCCTACGTAGAAAATCTTTTGTTATATCTGTTTAGTAAGTGCAAAAGCAAGTACAGTTGATCTAGTCAGAAATTTAGATCTGTTCTGTGTCCTATACACACTATCTGCGTAACTGACCCTATCAATTTAAAGTCTAAGTTTGGCTAAAAAGAAAAACCTAAACATTGGCACAAGGGGACATGACTTACTGTTGGTATAGTCAGTCCCTTTTGTTCATTCTTCTGAGTTGAGTAGAAATCTTCCTCTGTCCTACCGCCCCAACACCTTAATCTGCCGCTGTGGCAGGGTTTAATGTCAATAGGAGGCTGTCAGGCGTTATCAAGAGAGCTCTATTATGCCTGCCCTTTTCTGCCATTCATAGAAAGCCATACTACAACTTCAATGATTGCAAAGGATTAGGATTAGTGGATGACTGATGGCTCCTCCATTCAGAGATCCTGCGTCATTCATAGAAGCTGTAGTACAGCTTTTATAAATAACTGAACTGGCAGGAAAGGGTGGGCATAGTCGAGCTCTCTTGATGATAAACTCCTAACAGCTCTTTAGGTGTTTTTTCTCCCACCACAATGTAAGATATGACATTAATAATTACTATCACAAGTGCTTGTGCTCTCAACTCGATCTGTTAAGCCATCAAACAGCTGGTTTCAAAACTGATCACAAGTGCAGCACCAATGCAGATCAAACCAAGGCTAAGATGGCAGCTCCCTTGGCTGTGAAGGAGAGGAGGGTTTAGTTCTGTTTTAAACGTCAATCCCTCCTAGTTCTTATCTTGGGACTACAACTCTGTTAGTGCCTATGCTTTAGTGATTAAGACCGAGGGTTGTATAGTTGTTTAGAAAACTGAGCAGGGCTGATGCCACACAAACCACAAAAATGCTGTTTGTTGTTCAGCCCACAATCGGAATTGAAAAGCAAAGTGCACTAATGGCGCATTAACAGCAGTTTTTCTGTAAACACAAAAAAAAGCGCATGGATTTCAGAGATGTGCTTTTATATGTCACTGAACTACACTTTTACCTGTAGAAGTTTTCCTAGCAATTTTTCCTATTGAGAGCTTTAAAATGTCTAATTGCTGACATTTATAAAGGCATTGCCTACATTTTTTGTGCAATGCAGCTCACAAATACAGCAATGTGAAAAAAAAAACGCATATACGGCGCTGTCTAAATACCAAAGTAACAGCCAGCACAGCAATAGATGAGTTGTAAAATGTGACAAGAAAATAAGTGCAGCGCTAAAAAAATGAGTGGTCTTGGAACAAACTAAGATTGGTTATTACATATGCAAGATAAGTGAACTATTTAAGTGAACTTAATACATAAACACAGCAAGATGTCCATTAGCCCTCTTCCACATGAGGCAGACTCTCTTCTAAGCCAGCCGGATGACAAGTCCCTCGCTGTTTACTGAATGGGAGGGGCTTGTGCAGCGCCACTGTCTCCTATGGAGAGATCTGATGAAAACGGACGGATGAGGACGTACCGCCATCTGTCTGATTTTGGCGGATGTCAGCGGACATGTCTTAGGTGACGTCCGACACTCCATAGGACTGCATGGAGCGGCCGTTCAGGTCCACTGTTAAAACTGATCGGCGGACCTGAGCGATCTGACCTTGTGAATGGGGTCATAGTGATGATTGCAGTCCGAGGCAATAAATATCCTTGGAAGTGAAAAGAATGGAGGTATTCCAACAAAAAAGTGTCCCCAATGATTAGTGACAAACAAATGGATCATAAATGTGAATGGAACATTGTGTCACACAAATTGATAGACGATCCACCACCAGAAACGCCAAACGCTTACCTTACAGTTGCCACAGTGGATCAGCACCCCAGATGATGTCTTCTAAGACGAAACGCGTGTTTCTGGTGGTGGATCTTCTATCAATTTGTGTGACACAATGTTCCATTCACATTTGAGATCCATTTGTTTGTCACTAATCATTCTGGCCAATATTTCACTTGTTGAAATACCTCCAATCTTTTCACTTCCAAGGATATTTATTGATTTGGACTGCAATCATTACTGATGGACATCTTGCTGTGTTTATGTAATAAGTTCACTTAAATACCGGTAGTTCACTTATCTTGCATATGAAATATCCAGTCCTAGTTTGTTCCAAGACCACTCATATTTTTTTTTTAGCGCTGCACTTACTTATTTTCACTTCACAAATACAGCCACTAGATAGCAGTGTCTTTTCACTTTTCCAGTAACTACATGCCACGCATATAATATTCAACCTGTGCCTGTGTTGTATGGCATAACACATCATTTATATACCAACAAGGGCTAGTTGGGGCAAGGTCTGATAAATTTATAGGCAGATGGAGTTTTCACGAGAGTGGGAAAGCGTTTCTCTAACATTAGAGCTGCCTGTGTCTAAGAGGAGTGACTGCCAAGAGGAAATGACTGGTGCTTACAGTAATGTTAGTAGACAAGGTCCCTAGGCTGTCTGGGTTCTGGTACTGTGTGGTGGTCACACTCATCCTTTTATTTTTTTCCTACAATGTTTTGGCTTAAATAGAACTCCAGTTTGGGTAAAAGTTCTAATAAACTATCCACAATTTGTTCTGTTTAATTACTGATTAATTGTTATGGTGACCTGCTACAGCAGCAATATCTCAAAGTGAATCAAAAGCCAAAAAACTAAAATGTAATATATTGCATCCTTCACTTCGGTGGCTGCATTGGTTTTCTCTTTCACTTAAATTTTATTGAAAGACGTAAAAGAATAGTCATGACCTTGTGATCCTTAAGTCGCACCAATCTGAGGGATTCACGTGTAAGGCCGTGTACACACGACCAAGTAAATCCGATCAAATCGGTCTGACAGACCGATTTGATCGGCTTTGTCTGCTGGGATGTATTCGTTTGATCGTGTACACACGATCAAACCAAAATCCACGCCGGCAGACAGCGCGGTGACGTTAATGCCGCCATGTCACCGTCGCCAGGAAATAAAACACTTCCGCGCATGCGTCAAATCCATTCGACGCATGCGTGGACAGATATGTCTGCTGGTTAGCGTACTAACCAGCAGACATGTCGGATGGATGGGTTTCCAGCAGACAGATTTTAAAGCATGCTTTAAAATCTGTCTGCTGGAAAAACCTGTCTGTCCGCCCGTACACACGATCGAATCTATCTGCTGAAACGGTCCGTCGGACCGCTTCCAGTAGATAGATTCAGTCGTGTGTACGTGGCCTAAGATGGACAGGCAAGTAATGCAAACAAAAATCATCTGACTTTGACAAGCAGGATGGAAAGCATTAGCTATACAGAGAGTGCAGAATTATTAGGCAAGTTGTATTTTTGAGGATTAATTTTTTTATTGGACAACCATGTTCTCAATGAACCCAAAAAACTCATTAATATCAAAGCTGAATATTTTTGGAAGTAGTTTTTAGTTTAAGCTATTTTAGGGGGATATCTGTGTGTGCAGGTGACTATTACTGTGCATAATTATTAGGCAACTTAACAAAAAACAAATATATACCCATTTCAATTATTTATTTTTACCAGTGAAACCAATATAACATCTTAACATTCACAAATATACATTTCTGACATTCAAAAACAAATCAGTGACCAATATAGCCACCTTTCTTTGCAAGGACACTCAAAAGCCTGCCATCCATGGATTCTGTCAGTGTTTTGATCTGTTCACCATCAACATTGCGTGCAGCAGCAACCACAGCCTCCCAGACACTGTTCAGAGAGGTGTACTGTTTTCCCTCCTTGTAAATCTTACATTTGATGATGGACCACAGGTTCTCAATGGGGTTCAGATCAGGTGAACAAGGAGGCCATGTCATTAGTTTTTCTTCTTTTATACCCTTTCTTGCCAGCCACGCTGTGGAGTACTTGGACGCGTGTGATGGAGCATTGTCCTGCATGAAAATCATGTTTTTCTTGAAGGATGCAGACTTCTTCCTGTACCACTGCTTGAAGAAGGTGTCTTCCAGAAACTGGCAGTAGGACTGTGAGTTGAGCTTGACTCCATCCTCAACCCGAAAAGGCCCCACAAGCTCATCTTTGATACCAGCCCAAACCAGTACTCCACCTCCACCTTGCTGGCGTCTGAGTCGGACTGGAGCTCTCTGCCCTTTACCAATCCAGCCACGGGCCCATCCATCTGGCCTATCAAGACTCGCTTTCATTTCATCAGTCCATAAAACCTTAGAAAAATTAGTCTTGAGATATTTCTTGGCCCAGTCTTGACGTTTCAGCTTGTGTGTCTTGTTCAGTGGTGGTCGTCTTTCAGCCTTTCTTACCTTGGCCATGTCTCTGAGTATTGCACACCTTGTGCTTTTGGGCACTCCAGTGATGTTGCAGCTCTGAAATATGGCCAAACTGGTGGCAAGTGGCATCTTGGCAGCTGCACGCTTGACTTTTCTCAGTTCATGGGCAGTTATTTTGCGCCTTGGTTTTTCCACACGCTTCTTGCGACCCTGTTGACTATTTTGAATGAAACGATTGATTGTTCGATGATCACGCTTCAGAAGCTTTGCAATTTTAAGAGTGCTGCATCCCTCTGCAAGATATTTCACTATTTTTGACTTTTCTGAGCCTGTCAAGTCCTTCTTTTGACCCATTTTGCCAAAGGAAAGGAAGTTGCCTAATAATTATTCACACCTGATATAGGTTGTTGATGTCATTAGACCACACCCCTTCTCATTACAGAGATGCACATCACCTAATATGCTTAATTGGTAGTAGGCTTTTGAGCCTATACAGTTTGGAGTAAGACAACATGCATAAAGAGGATGATGTGGTCAAAATACTAATTTGCCTAATAATTCTGCACTCCCTGTACAGTTACCAACTGTAATAGTGGTGAAGGTAATAGCCAAATGCATATACACAAGGCAATGTCACATATGTTCTTCAGTTTTAGATATGCTTTGATACTCCAGAAAGTGTGCACATTGGTGCAGTTGTGGATGGGTGAGGGTAATTGTCTGCAATGCAATGTGGCGGCTGGTTTGTCAGTACAACATATACAAAAATGCTGTACCACAGAGGACTTTCCCTTTCTGCTACAGGACAGAATATGTGTGTTTTATATATATATATATATATATATATATATATATATATTCAACAGAAAACAAAGTTAAAATGCTGACATTGAAAGATGCGGGCCAGATTAGGTAAACCATAAGCATGGTAGCCACGAGGCGAGTATTTACAGACGCAACTATTAGCATTAGCAGGTTGCACATTCCTCTAAATGCAGCTTTTAGGAAGTACCAAACTCTATAATATGCTTTCAGAGCCTAAAGCTGATCATGTTTCATTATTTTTTTCAATTTTAAATGGTTCTTTTGGTCTAAATGAACTATTACTTCACTAGCAGTTGCAGCGGCTTTGTGCACTGTATAAATTGTATGTAATCTCAGCTACATACAGTATACAGCAGTGGGTGAGAACTTCCCTCCCTCTCCCAAAAATTGAGTCAGCTTCCTCTGATTGGCTGAGGACAAGAGATGTGCTGAGGACGTCACAAAGTCCACCTCTTCCTTGTTTGGACTATATTGGTCCAAACAAGCTATTTAAAGTCAAAAGAAACCAGAGAAACTGCTTTAACTGCTTCAAACCTAAATGAAAAACAAATATTAATGGCCAAGTACAATTTTGCAAATTTGACATGTTGGTAAAACCATACATAGCATTGCAATTACTTTGTACACCCAGGTGGATTATACCTTGTTTTTTTGCATGACAAATTTGGCTTTTATTTGGTGGTAGATGGTAAAAAAAAAAATCAGGAGATATCTAAGGGAAAACTGGCCCAAAATCGTAAAAAAAAAACCTGTATTTCCTGCTGCTACCATAACCTTTCCACCACAGAACAACCCAAATTAAAGTGATACTAAAGTTTCCTTTTATTATTAAAATGTTTCTCCCGGCCCCTCCCTCTTGTCGAGTGTGCTTGCTGCAGGGGCAACTGAGCCACTGATCTGTGTGTCCATTCAGCCCAATTTTTTTGTATAGTGTGAAAGATGATGTTACGCCGAGTAAATAGATACCTAACGTGTCATGCTATAAAATTGTGCAAACTCATGGAATGGTGCCAAACTTCGGTATTTAAAAATCTCCATAGGCGACACTTTAACTTTTTTTACAGGTTAGAGTTAGTGTTAGAATTGTTGCACACGCTCTAACGCACGCGACAATACCTCACATGTGGGGTTTGAACGGCATTTACATATGTGGGTGGCACTTGCATGCATGTTCGCTTCTGCGCGCGAGCTACCGTGGACATAGTGTTGTAAAACATTATTTTTTTCTTTTATTTTACTTTATTTTTCTTTGTTTTACATTTTTTTTTTTTTTTATCACTTTTATTCCTATTATTTTATTCCTATTACAAGGAATATAAATCACTGTGACAGGTCCTCTTTATGGAGAGATGCGGGGTCAATAAGACCCCACATCTCTCCTCCAGGCTTACAAGCATGAAATCGGAGTGCCCACTGCACCACTCGGGAGCCTATGCGATTGCTTGAAACAGAGCAGAGATGTGGATCTGTGTGTCCTGTCAGGGAAGAGGAGACCGATGGTGTGTTCCCAGTACAGAGGAACACTATCAGTCTCCTCCCCTTGTGAGCCCCCTCCCCCTACAGTTAGAATCACTCCCTAGGTAACAAATTTAACCCCTTCCCTGTCAGTGACTTTTTGCAGTAAGCAGTGCATTTTTATAGCACTGATCACTGTATAAATGTGAATGGTACCATAATAGTGTCAAAAGTGTTCGATATGTCCGCTGAAATGTTTGTCACAATAAAAATCAGATCGCCGCCATCACTAGTAAAATAAATAAATAATAAAAATGACATAAATCTATCCCCTGTTTTGTAGACACTATAACTTCTTGTGAAAACCGATCAAACGCTTATTGCAATATTTTTTATGGGGAAAAAATGTATATGTAGATGAATATATATATCGACATTAAACTGAGGAAACTTTTTTTTTTTTAATAGGGATATTTATTATAGCAAAAAGTGAAACATATTGTGCTATTTTCAAACTTGTTGCTCTTTTGTTTATAGCACAAAAAATAAAAAACGCAGAGGGGATCATTTGGGTACAGTGTTGCATGACTGCACAATTGTCCTATAAAGTGCGACAGCGCTGAAAATTGGCCTGGACGGGAAGAGGGTGAAAATGCCCTGTATTGAAGTGGTTAATATCTTATAATTTGGTATTCACTTTTTTTAATGGGGATCTACAGTCACCAGAAACATTAGATTTGTGAATATGAGCTGCAGCAGTGAAGACAGAGGATCATGACATGCCAGCCAGGAAATTGGCATGTTCATGAAGGGTTTGGGGTCAGGACAGTTGAGTGGAGAGCAGGGATGGACTGGCCATTGGGACTACAGGGAGTTTCCCGGTGGGCCGATGGCTCAGTGGGCCGGCTTCAGTGACAACGGACCGCCGTCCCCCTCCGCTCCTCTGTCTCTCCCTCCCCGCAGCGCTCACCTGGGGGGAGAAAGAAGCAGGGGGAGGACCAGAGGAGCAGGGACGACGACAGAGGAGCATGGAGGAGGGGACAGACAGCTGACTTAACAACTATGGCCTGGGAGCTTCTCCCTTCTGCCTAATCTTGTCCCATAAGGGGGGGCACCAAACTGATTCTTTGCCCGGGGTGAAATAATATCTAGCTTCCCCACTGGTACTGCCTATAAGAGTACCAATACCAGCCGTTCTACTCTAATAAAGCGGCTAGTGGCAGGTGGCTGGGGGGGGGGGGGGGATGCGGGAGTTGTCCGGCCACCATGGGAGAGACCTGTCAAAGTGGGCCAGTCTGGATGAAGTCCAGGGCCAAATTTATGTCCCAGTCCAGCCCTGGTGGAGAGAGATGCGCATCAATAAAAATCACTAGATTTCCATCTTTGCTGGTCTCATTTACTATTGCACTTCCACGACGTGTATGGCACACCTCCCAACCGTCCCGGATTTTGCGAAAATGTACCGCTAAATCCCGTGGTCCCGCGGTACCCACCCCCCGCGATTGCCGAGATTCGCTGTAAATTCAGAGGTCCCTTGATCGGCGCGGGAGCCCCGCGATTCCCCCCCCCCCCGCTGAACAACTGCATCATCCCGCGTATTATCCCCCCGCCTCAACAATTCCGATCCGCGCCCCCCCGCTCAACAACTTTGATCCGCGAAACCCCCCCCCCCCCCCCCCCCCCCACGCTCAACAACTCCGATCCGCGGAACCCCCCCGCCCGCCAGCTCAAAAACTCAGATCTGCGGAAACCCCCCTCCCCCCCCCCCCCCCCCTCCGAGAGCCAGGGTTGCCTGCATACTTTTGCTGATAGGTGTCATTCATTCCCATCTCAAAAAGTTGGGAGGTATGTGTATGTGACTATTGCAGCACTGAGTTCAGTTATCAGAGTTCCTTCTGGTCGCTGAGCGTGGTGGGAGCAGAAGGGTTTTGGTAAATCCCCCTCCTAACTCTGCTTGTTGAAGCATCTGTTTGGAGCCAGCAACAACAACTGGGCAGGAAGCTGACTTTCTAGATGGGTATTTTACTTAATTGAAATCACATGATGGCATTACTCAACTCTCTATTTACTCCTTGTGGAGCGTTTACCCTCACTGCATTGATGTCTCAGCCAGAGCTACTGGAGGGGTCTATTTTCTGAGCCCAGGGCCCATTAACCCCTTCCAGAGCAAACATTCATGGGTCACTGCTAAGCTAAACCTCTCATGTAAAGCTAATAATTTACAGATTCTAGATCTTTTATCATCTTTTCCACAGAAATGTTTATAAACAAGGACCGGTACAGGAACCATATTGCTGAGCTGAAGATCTGTTACAGAAACATTTTAGACTGTGGGCCAACTGCAGCCAAAACCTTTTTTTCTTTTAAAAGCGTAATTTTGAGCAGAATCAGAAATGACATGTTTGATGCAGTCTGTCCCTACCATTAACGGCAGTGTTTTTTTTTTTTTTTTTCTGTGAGTATCCCGTTAACTGTGTTCTGCCAGTAGATCATTTTATTTTTTTCCTCAACTTCCTTTAACAAGATGATAGCATCATAAAATTTTACAGTGAAATCGCACAGCCGCGTTCTCGTGCGCATATGGTGGACAAAAGCACTTTGTATAGAAAAATCAATCGATGTGCAATTCGAAATCAAACAATCAAGTTCACTTTTTGGTTCTAAAGGCTCAAAGTTTTTACCTTTAATGAATTACCTTAATTAATTATTTGCTTTTAAGCAGAGTTCCACCCAAAAGTGGAAGCTCCGCTCATTTGTCTACTCCCCCTGGTGCCACATTTGGCAACGTTTGGGGGGAGCAGGTACCTGTTTTTGCCAGGTACCCGTCTCCACTTCCGTCGGACCTCACCGCAGGGAGGTACGTCAGACGTTCGTGTCCCCCCTCTTCCTTTCCTGCCACCGGGCCATTTAGAAAGCGTTTTGCGCAGTGGGGAATCTGCTTTGAAGCAAGAAATGAGATAGGCCGTCAGTACATCAGGATTGATACATTTTCAGATATACAATATCTCACAAAAGGGAGTACACCCCTCCAAGTTTTTGTAAGCATTTTATGTAAACATCCCTTGTAATAGAAAAAAAAAAGCATGACAGGACCTGTAATAGAAAAAATAGCATGACACCCCTGTTCCACTGAGTTCGCACATATAATCGAACGCATAAGTAAGTCGCGCCTGCATATGAAAATGATGTTTAAACCACACATGTGATGTATCGGCTTGATCGTTAGAGGGAGAGCAATACTTCTAGTAAAAGAAAAAGTGATGAGCGCAACCCCTATCAAAGGAATCTATGAAATGCACCAAGTCATAAACAGGTGTAAATAGATAACCAGAAAAAATAAATAATGTAAGAATATGAGTATGTACCATGTACGAAGAAAGTGAAAAAAACTAAGAAAAGTGTATGGGGTCACAGGACCCTTAAAAATCTGCGAAATCCAAAATAATTGTGAATGGTGTGAAGGTACCAAACCCGATGGCTGGCACTCCCAATCACACCAAAAGTGAACAAAGATAAAACAAAAACACTAAACAAAACAGTCCAATAAATCTTGCTCATGTATGAAAGTGATTCAAATGGTGATCTAAAGTGCTTCAGATGATCCTTACGTGTGGACTCACAGAGCGCTTACCTCACCAAAAAAAAAAATCGAGCCTTAACCGGACCTTTACGCAGCTAAAGGACCCAAGGTGTTTTTACAATTTGGCACTGGGCTACTTTAACTGGTAATTGCGCGGCCATGCAATGTTGTACCGAAACAAAATTTGAGTCCTTTCTTCCCACAAATAAAGCTTTCTTTTGATGGTATTGGATTGCCTTTTTTTTAGCGATATAAACAGAAAAAGACCGAATTAAAAAAAAAAAATATGATATTTTATACTTTTTGTTAAGGCCCATACACACGGTAGGACATCCAACAAAACTTCCCTTGGATTTTTGTCCTAATTGATTTGTGAGGTCACACCCATAGCATACACACAGTCAGACTTTTCTGCAAACTTTTCTAAAACTTTCCCATCATCACGTGTTTTTTCTGCTCTTTTCTGCTCTTTACCGCCACCCTTTGGTTAACTTCTGCTATTGTTGGTTAATTTTAACATTGGTTCTGAGCATGCGTATTTGCACTTTGTACAAAAGTTGGTTGGATTGCTGTACACACGGTCACACAAAGCACCATCAGACTTTTGTTGCCGAAAAGTTGGTCCGTTCGCAGACCCAACTTTTTGTCGGATGAAACCTGAAAAAGTTGGTCCGATGGAGCGTACACACGATCAGACAAATTTGAAAAGTTGCAGATTTTGAAGTTGGTTGGCCAAAAGTCTGACCGTGTGTATGGGGCTTTATAAGAAAAATCGAATAAACTAAATTTTAGTCGAACATTTAAGTCAAAATGTATTCAGCCACATGTCTTTAGTAAGAAAAATTGCAATAAGCGTATATTTATTGGTTTTCGCAAAAGTTATAGCGTCTACAAACTAGGGTACATTTTCTGGAATTTATACAGATTTTATTTTATGACTGCCTATCTCATTTCTTGAGGTGCTAAAATGTCAGGGCAGTAAAAAAAAAAACCCAAATGACCCCATTTTGGAAAGTAGACACCCCAAGGAAACTGCTGAGAGGCATGTTGAGTCCATTGAATATTTTTTTTTTTTTTGTCCCAAGTGATTGAATAATGACAAAAAAAAAAAAATGTTTACAAAAAGTTGTCACTAAATGATATATTGCTCACACATGCCATGGTTATATGTGGAATTGCACCCCAAAATACATTCTGCTGCTTCTCCCGAGTACGGGGATACCACATGTGTGGGACTTTTTGGGAGCCTAGCTGCGTATGGGACCTCGAAAACCAAGCACTGCCTTCAAGATTTCGAAGGGCATACATTTTTGATTTCACTCCTCCCTACTTATCACAGTTTCGAAGGCCATAAAATGCCAAAATAGCATACCCCCCCCAAATGACCCCATTTTGGAAAGTTGACACCCAAAGCTATTTGCTGAGAGGCATAGTGAGTATTTTACAGCTCTCATTTGTTGTTGAAAATGAATAAAGATATATATATTTTTTTTTAATTTTCAAAACTTTGTGACAAAAAGCGAGATCTGCAAAATACTCACCATACCTCTCAGCAAATAGCTTGGGGTGTCTACTTTTCAAAATGGGGTCATTTGGAGGGGTTTTGTGCCATCTGGGCATTCCATGGCCTCCAAAACTGTGATAGGCAGTGAGGAGTGAAATCAAAAATTTACACCCTTGGAAAGCCTGAAGGCGTTGATTGGTTTTTGGGGTCCCATACGCGGCTAGGCTCCCAAAAAGTCTCACACATGTGGTATCCCTGTACTCAGGAGAAGCAACAGAATGTATTTTGGGGTGTAATTCCACATATGCCCATGGCATGTCTGAGCAATATATCATTTATTGACAAAAATAAATAAATATTTTTCCCGCAACTTCTGTCAAAATATAAAATATTCCATGGACTCGACATGCCTCTCAGCAAATAGCTTGGGGTGTCTACTTTCCAAAATTGTGTCATTTGGGGGGGTTTTGAATTGTCCTGGCATTTTATGCACAACATTTAGAAGCTTATGTCGCACATCACCCACTCTTCTAACCACTTGACGACAAAGCCCTTCCTGACATTGTTTGTTTACATAAAAACATATATTTTTTTTTTTTTTTGCAAGAAAGTTAAGTTGAACCCCAAACATTATATATATTTTTTAAAGCAAAGGCCCTACAGATTAAAATGGTGGGTGTTGCATTTTTTTTTCCACATAGTATTTGCACTTTTTTTTTTTCGTTTAAAGCACTAAAACACACTATATTGCCCAAATTATTGATGAAATAAATATATATATATATATATATATATATATATATATATATATATATATATATATATATATATATATATATATATATATATATATATATATATATATATATTTCGATTTTTTTTTTTTTTTGTAAACTGTTCCTTCCATTTTATTTATTTTTTACCATTTTTATTGTTATCTCAGGGAATGTAAATAGTTGGTAACAGATACTCCTTTTTTTTTTAAATGCGGTCTGTAGATCTTTCCTCTGCCCTCAAAGCATCTGACCACACCAAGATCGGTGTGATAAAATGCTTTCCCAATTTCCCAATGCCGCTGTTTATATTTGGGGAGGGGGGGACATTCCCTCCCACTGAATGTAAAAGCAGTCTAGAGGCTAATTAGCCGCTAGGACTGCTTTTACATGAAAGCCGACCGCTGGCTGAAAATAATGATACCTAAACCCACAGGCATCATTCTGGTATAACCATTTAAAGTCCAGCAACATACCAGTATGTTGATGGTTCTTGTTGGACATGTATTGTAATCTTTTTTTTTTTTTTTTTTTTCATGCAGCCTGTTGGCTGCATGAAAAAAAGATTGATCGGTGGGTATGTGCACCTTTTAGAATACCTCCCTTCATCCACCCACTTCTAATGATGGGCATACATGCACCATTTATATATGCCGAAGCATGGGGGCATCCTCCCGCAAAAAAGTAATGCCGCGTACACACGGTCGGACTTTTCCACGGGCAAGCCTCTGTAGGAATGTCAACCGTATGTACGCGGCATTAGGAGCAAAATCGCTCCTCCGCCCCTAATGCCCCCATGCTCCTACAGCACTGGAGTCACGGCTTTATATATCGTGGGAGCAAACACTGTTGCTGTCAGGATAAATAGTTCCGCGCAACAGCTAAATGGCGTACCTGTAAACAGTAAATTAAATTACATACCCGAAAAGAAAGCATGAAAAAACATAATAACAATAAAACTTTGCAGAATAGAATACAGTAAAAAAAAAAAAGCAGAACAATAGAGAGAGAATAGAGAGGGAGAGAACAATAAAACGACAACTATTTTTTTTGCGTTTTTTTTTTTTTTTTTTTTTACTTAGAAAACGCTTCCGAAAAAAAAAAAAAACTGTTAGCGATCGCAGGGGTCAGGCCTGTCTCTACGAATGCTGCAGTTATGTGTGTTGTGTTTTGTAAGTGACAGTGATCAATCGATACTGCACTTGGGTGGGTTGGGCTGGGCTGGGCAGAGGGGCAAAACGCAGGTGCTAGCGGGTATCTAGACCCTGACTGGTGCTAAAATTTAATTCATATCACCCGCCGGGCGATCAGGGGGTTAAACTTTTATTGGGTTATATATACGGCGGGTGCCCTGATGCTATAAACAGCAAACAAACTAACCAGCGTCAACCGTAACACTTATACAGTGATCACTGGTAAAAGGGTTAACTAGGGGGCAATCAGGGGGTTAAAACCTTTATTGGGTAATATATGGGGGTACCTGACGCTTTATAAAAACCTGGCGGCAAACCTAAATAACTAACTGGCTAACCAGCGTCACCAGTGACACTTATACGGTGATCACTGGTAAAAGGGTGGGGGTACCTAACGCTATAAAAACCTGGCGGCGAACCTCAAAAAATAACTAGCTACCTAGCGGCACCAGCGACACTAATACAGCGATCAGAAAAACAATCGCTTAGTGACGCTGGCATTAGGGGGTGAAAGGGTTAACTAGGGGGGGTGATCAAGGGGTTAAACCTTTATTAGTGGAGGTAGGGGGCTACTCTGAACCTAAAGGGGCCTAAGACTAACTGCCCTGCAACTTTTAACTGTCACAACTGACACTAAATGCAGTGATCAGTAAATAAATGATCACTGCAATCAGTGACACTGTGACAGGGGGCTGAGGGGGGGGGATGATCAGGGGGTGACTGGAGGGGGGGGTTAAATGTGCTTAATGTGGTTAAATGACTTTCTGGTTCGGGAGCTTCCAAACTGCTGAGACTCAGGAAACTCTGGCTCGAACCAATGGTCGTTTCCGCCATCGGACAATGACTCTAAATCAGAGGTATCGTATTCCCCTGCAGGCAGGTAGTTGTGATCCCCGCCAGGGTCGTTGAACAAAACACTTGGGTCCATAGGTAGGCCTCGGCCGCTGCCGCGGGAAGCGGGTGAAGGGTTCTTTTTGGCAATGGCATGCCATATGGAGACCACATTATCGGTGGTAGCCTCCAGTACAGCATCGGCTTGTGTACAGGTCACACTGGTCACACAGTCTCGCAACTCTTTCACGTCCACATCGCTTACCTCCGGCAATCTGGTTGGAGAGGTAGCTGATAGCAGGGTCAGTGTGGACGACACCATCACAACCTCCGGATCAATGATCACTGCGGGTGGGGAAGGTTCCGGCCATGGGGTCTCCTCCGTGGTCACAGTCCCAGTGATCCAGTCCACCTTGTACTCCCGGGGAGTTTCGGTCGGTGGCTCGACCGGGAACAAATAGGCCCGGCACTTCTTGCACCGAGCAAAGGGCAGGATCCGGATGGCCAATTCCGAGCAACGTGGGCAGGACAGTCCGAGGGCCTCCACACCTCCGCTGGAGAACAATACGAACTTCCCCTGGGTCCGCATTCGGATCCCTGTATCCGTCAAGGGGATTCCAGCAGCAGCAGACATTGCGGGGACTCCCGGATTAGACATCGGTGGTCTCAGCCTTGAAAAAGATGTGGATGGCACTGACATGTTGGCACGACCTTCTCTCATGGGTGGGCAAACACTCTGTCCTTTGGCGCCAAACTCACCCTGCATCGCACGCAGGGGTGGGTGGCTCCTCCCACTTGGAAACTTTTCTCTGCACGTGGCAGGCGCGCGGCTTCATCGCACTTGCGCCCAAGTTCAATGGCGGTCGTTAACTCCTTCTTCACCAAGCACATTTTGGCACACAATACCTTTTTGCACACTTTTTGTTCCTTTTTGATGAAATAAACTTTCAAATCTTGACTAATTTAGATAACTGCCAATCCCGGACAAGCCCCCACATGTAGCACTACCCCCGAAGGAGCTGCTGGTTAGATGGGATGGCGTTCTATCTCGTGGCTCTGGTGAAGTGTCTAGGGTGAACGATGAATGCAATAGAAGTAAAGGAATGTCCACAATTAGGAAGTCTCTTTATATGTGCTCTTTATTACCCAGCCGGGTAAAACAGGTAACAGGTGATGGAAATGGATAGACAAAGGTTAGAAGGAGAATAGCAGGTTCAGGCCTTGGATAGGAAACAGTCCTGTCTCTCCGTGAACAATTAGCTTCTCTCACCCCTCCAGCCTGAGTGGGTATAGCGTACCTGGACAGGTCTCTCTCACCGACCTGGCAGCCAGAGTATCACTCGGAACTTGAAAAGAGGTCTCTCTCACAGACTCTTTCAGCGCCTCTGCCACAGGCCTTCCCTGATTGCGGTTTCTGATGTACCCCTCCTTGATAAAGTTTGGCCTGAATCCTTCCGTTATCGTTGCCCAGGTACTGACTGACAGAGGAGTCAATCCCTCAGTGTCCAGTACCTTCATCCCCGGTGGTTTGTCTCAATACTGTTGGACCGCCAGCCTCTCAATGGTGCTCCTCAACTGGACCTCCCCACCGAACAGCTAAACTCACTTGGGATCTTTCAAGTGGGAACTCAGTCGATTACTGAGTCACCGTGTGAGTGTCCCAGGCCCGAATGGCCCAGGATCCAGGAACAACGTGTAGCACCCGCGCACCGGCCAGGTAGGCCATAACGCTCGGATGCGGTGATGTGGTCACCCTAAAGGTGGGTGCCACACTCCAGGAATCAAGAACACGCTAAGATGGCGGCTGTCCCATAAGTACCCTCTCCCAGCATGCCCAGCGAGGCTCAGGCCTCCCGATTGGCTGCTGGGAAAAGCACTCCAGTCCCGACTCCATCTGCTGCCACCTGTCGACTCGGGGTGGAGCCACACCCCAAGAACGACAGAATGAGCCCACAGCACAGCTAAGATAGAGAGCCTTACCTTAATCCATGGGTCTTCAAACTACGGCCCTCCAGTTGTTCAGGAACTACATTTCCCATCATGCCTAGTCATATCTGTGAATGTCAGTGTGTTACAATGACTCATGGGATGTGTAGTTCTACAACACCTGGAGGGCCGTAGTTTGAGGATCCCTGCCTTAATCAGAATTGAGATCAGAGTCACTTACCCTCTGGTCATTCCCATTAAATTTCACCAGCACCCGTACTTGGAAGTACATGGGCGCTACATACTTATTATTTATTTACTTTTTATTTATTTATTTTTGCACTACTAACTGTTCCTTGCTTTATTCTGAACAATATAAAACATTTTTGCTAGAGATGGGTTTGTACACAAATATGGAGTGACAGGCGTGTCCCCACTCAGGCTGTGGTGAGATGTTTCTCTGTCTTGTAGTGTTATAGCCTTGGGAAGACTCCGTAGCTGGGCTGTAGTGAGCTATGATGTAAGCTGATGTAGGAAAGGGTGGAACTTGAGAGGACAGAAAGACAAGTATAAGGCAGGCAGGCAGAGGGCAGGGTAGTGACAATGATTCTTATAATATGCAGACTCTATAGAGTGTTGTCACCTTACCTAGACTTGAAATCCATATAGCAGAGCAGAGGCTGGCCTAGGGGTGTCTTATGTATACATCTTATAGCAGCCCAAACGGTTTCCTATGTGTGTTGTTAATAGTGTAATTAATTATTTGGCTGCCCTTTCCAGTAATGGGATCTTATTGAGGATATAATCGATGTGTTGTGGCCGACATATACTGCAAGACTTTTGAAAATAACTTTTTTTTCCCCCCAAGTCTCTTTAAACCTTATTTCTTCACCCACATGTGAGGACAGAAGTAGGAAAATAGCAGGGCTGGGTCTGCACTGCACATTAATGCCAACAAGAGACTCAGCGCTGCTAGAATATTCCCCGAGCTTCTCTCCAAACCACAAAAATGTGCAAGTCTGAGGCCCCGTACACACGGCCGAGGTTCTCGCTGAAAATCAGCGAGAACCTCGCTGGAATGCACATTCCAGCGAGGACCTCGGCCGTGTGTACGGTCTCGGCGAGCTTCCCGTCGGGAAGCCCGTCGAGCCGAAATAGAGAGCACGCTCTCTATTTTCTCGACGGCCCGCCTGGAAGAATGGCTGGTTGCCATTCCCGACGGGCGGGTCGCCGAATCCGACGGCCGGGAGAGAACCTCGACGGGCGGAACGATGTGTTCTGCCCGTCGAGGTTCTCTGCCGTGTGTACGGCACCTGACAATAAGATGCTGGATGGAAGCAGGCAAATAAAAGTGATGACGACTTGGAGCCTCTATTAACCTTTTCAGGCTTAGGAACAGAAATGTCATATATTGCAGCTTGCATTTCTTTAGATGCGGTGGCTGTATTCCCTTTCTATTCATATTTTAGTGTGATATGAAATGCAATTTATTTCCTTACATAAACGTTATATTTACCTGCTCTGTGCAATGATTTTGCACAGAGCAGCCCTGGTCTTCCTCTTCTCGGGCCCCCGCTGGCACTCCTGGCTCCTCCCTCCTGCCGAGTGCCCCCAGAGCAAGCAACTTGCTATGGGGCACCCAAGCAGGCTTGCTCCTGAGCCACTGCTCTTCATGTCCATTCACACACACAGCCGCGGCTTAGTCCTGCCCCTTACTCCCTCTCTCTCTGGCTTTGATTGATAGCCAATGAGGAGCGAGTGGCTCTCATGCACATTGCTGGAGTGAAATGGGGCTCAGGAAAGTATTAAAGGGGGAGGGCTGCTGCACACAGATTTTACCTTCATGCACAGAATGCTACCACCCGAGCCTAAATCTTTCTATCTATACAGGCAAAGCACATACACATTCTAGGAAACTCCTCCTGATTAATAGGAAGGCTACTGAACGAAAAGTACTGAAGACAGGGACAGCCATTTTGATTTTTCTGAATCAGACTGAAAAAGTTCAACCTATTCTAATGCTGTGCTAAACCTGTTGATCCAGAAGAAGACAAACAAAAACCCCAGTGAGGCAGCTTGTCCTCATCAGTGGCATGAAGAATAATTCCCAGGATCAGTCAATGACTTGATAGATCCTACCAGTTATGACTGAGGAAGCCTTTGTTAGTAAGACAAAATTCTAGCCCGGCTTTCAACACATTTGCAGATAGTTTAATATCCATTTACATCCTGGATCAACTTTTGCCACTAAGAAAATCACTCTAATTTTGTTTTATGTAAACCGATTATAAGTCTCTCTGTCTCAAAATGCCTCTATAGCTGGTACAGGAAAACAAAGCTAAATGATTCCTCTAGTGTTGGATAAACAACTTTCCAGCAGTTGGAAAAGTGATGTTACTCATCTGCCAGGTATAATTTTTGCTACACTGCTGTGTTTATTCCTACATTTTCTTTAAAACTACTTTAATTCCTCGTTTACATTGGCACGATCCAAACAAATCGTATGACAAGTCACAGCCTATTGCCAGCGGCGCAACACCTATTTGAAAAAGTTGTTCCTGTACTACTTTAGGCGATTTTCAGGTGCGACTTTAATAGACATCTGTAGATAAAGCGGCACAGATGTCTTTCAAGTCGCACTGAAATGCGGCTTTGAAATTGTGCGATTTCAGATGAAGTTGAATGATTTCAAAGTTGCGTTCAATGTAAACAAGGGCTAAAGGTAGCTTTGACTCTGAATTTTGTCTAAACAAAAATGGGATCGAAGGTTTGATGCATTTTTATAATGTCTACCTAGAAATTTTAGACTTGGTATAAGCAGGCTTCAAAATAGGGCAATGGTGTGCTTTCCCCAACCCCTACTGAGTTTAATGGGTTTAATCTGAATAAACTCAAAAGAATTTTCAGTTTAATCTAACTAAACACTTTCAGGTGCATCAAAGCAAAAGATGTGCAGACTCATAGGGCTCATTCACATAGGCCGTTCAGTGTCGAGCCATTTGTTTATCAGTTCCAAGCAGCTTGATTTTTGCTCCCCCCCACCTCCGCTGCCAAAATTAGCACCTTTCATGGGGGGGTACTTGTTTTTAACTTTTCACTTCTGTGGCGAAGTCACTCAGAAGTTTGGCCCCTCCTTTTCCCGCTGCCAAACCATTTACAAAGTGTGCCACACTTCAAGCATGCACAGTAGGGGGTGTAGATCAGCAGGGGGGCCAACATAGTAGGACAGGTAAGTGTCCTAATATTAAAAGACTGCAGAAACAATATTTGTAGCTGCTGACTTTGTTTTTTGGTGGGGCGGAGCTTGACCTTTGCTTTAAGTTGAGATGGAGTAGCTCTGTTTTTGACAGGTATACAAGGTTGGGTGCACAAATCTAAATGCACACTGTCTGCATCTGTGTGAATGAGCCCTTACAGTTCATTGCCTGTATAAAGCAGCCACAGTCCAAGTAAAAAAGCCTGTCCCCAGCCTTCATTTGCATAGAAGGCTTTGCCTTCAGTGTGTAAGCAGCATTCTCTCTGCAGAGATCTGGCTAACCAATAGTTCTCCAATCAGCTATATTAATTCTCCTTGCTGTTTCAAAGACTTTGACTCGGCATATTAATGCCTTCTGTAGAACAAGGGTCTCCAAACTTTCTAGCCAGGGTGCCAGTTTACTGTCCTCCAGACTTTATTCCATTGGGATTAGAAAAAGTCCTGACATCAGTGGGAGGAATTGTGCCCCATCATTGGTGTCATTGGGAAGAATTGTGCGCCATCATTGGTGTCACTGGGCCTAACTGTTGGTGTCAGTGGGAGGAGTTTTGCGCCCTTTCTTGGTGTCAGTGGGAGGAGTTGTGCCCCATTGTTGGTGTCATTATACCCAACTGTTGGTTCATTGGGAGAAATTGTGCCCCTTCATTGGTCTCAGTGGGGGTGGGGGTGAATCATGCCTCATTGTTGCTACCAGTGGATGAAATGGTGCTCCAAGGTCCACATTAAAGCAAGAAAAGGGCCACATTTGGTCCCCGGGCCGCAGTTTGAAGACCACTGCTATAGAAAACAAACAAGGTTTTTGTGTATAGACAAGAAAAGGAAGTTGGGACTTTGAATGAGGCTGTTGACATGTTTTTGTGTAGGTGCACCTACAATGTATTTAGATTATTTGAAACAAAGTTCAGTTTTGCTTTAGGGTCCTTTCACACGGAGCGGACCGTTTTTCGGTCCGCTCCGTGTGTGTCCGTCGGCTCAGTGGGGATCCCCGCTGAGCTGTTGGCGGACAGGGCGGTCCTGGCACACTGTGCAGGGATCGCCCTGTTTCTCCTTCGCTCTCTCCTATGGGGAATCGGATGAATACGGACCGTGTGTCCGTATTCATCCGATCCAATCCGCCGAACGGAAGAAAAACAAGTCATATTGTTCAATGTTATTAAAAAAAAATTCTTTCCTTTTTCAATCTGCAGCTCTGTCATTTTCTGAAAATACAATGTAATATGGCTGAAATAGGGAGGGGGTGCAATCAGCGCAAAAAGATGAGGAAAACTTGAGAAATAAAAATTATAAAAATTATGATGAAAATAACTCCAAAGTTAAAATTTCACATGAATGCCAGCTGAACACAAAAGAAACTTTCACAAAATTCCCAAAAATACATACAACATAGAAAACAGTGCAGCGCAAACAATAAATACAATAAAGTGTATTAATGGTGCTTCTCATGCACCATTAATCAAAAGGACCTGTGTATACAGGAACAAAGTAAAGGGTGATAAAACACACCACTAATATATCATATGTGCATAAGTGCATTAATAACTTGACAAATGTCCATATAATAATATGTGCGATTGGTCCAATATTCCAATTGGTCTGATTGATCAGAATCCACCAGGTGCAAAGTGTTGAAAAGGTATAAAGTGATCCCACCACCACACGGGTATTCTACTATTACCTCCAAATTAGACCACTGTTTCACCAGATGGTCAAACTGCGCATAGAATCCACCAGGTAGCCCAGGGGAGAGATGTTGTATTGGGTCCTCACGCATCAGTCATGATATATATCAAAACGAAAGATGAGAAAAAACAAACATCTATGATATATTAGTGGTGTGTTTTATCACCCTTTACTTTGTTCCTGTATACACAGGTCCTTTTGATTAATGGTGCATGAGAAGCACCATTAATACACTTTATTGTATTTATTGTTTGCGCTGCACTGTTTTCTATGTTGAATGTAATATGGCTACCTGAAATGTGTACAAAACGCCCCCAGAAACATGATTTGCTGCTTGTTTGATTGGCTCACTGATTTTCCCAGTAGTCTGCACTAATGCCGCGTACACACGGTCATTTTTTGTTATGAAATAAAATGACATTTTTAAAAACGTCATTTAAAATGATCGTGTGTGGGCTTCACATCGTTTTTTTGTCTTCTGAAAAACGACAAAAAAAAATTCGAACACGCTTCAATTTATGTCGTTTTTGAAAATGTTGTTTTTTTGTGTTGTAAAAAATTATCGTGTAAAAACAAACAATTGAATCAAGCGCTGTTCAGAAGAGGTAAAATTGTTTAGGTAAATAAAGAATCATATAAGCAGATATATACTTATATACAAAAAAGGGGAGAGGGGAAAAAAGACACCAAATGTAAGGGCAAGGGAAATGGCATGTTCAAGGAATGGTTGATATAAAATGTGGAAAAATGTATAAAGTATATAAAATAGTTCAGTCCAATGGATCACGTTTATATAGTACTAACAAGAAAATAAACTGTTGCTGGGAGGGCAGCCGACTTGTCGAGAAGAAGCAATTCTGAAAATATAAGAAAAAAAGGAAAAAAAGCGGCGCCCTCTAAGCGTAGTATGAAATTTATTTAAAATAGATCAATAAAACAATTCTTATGAGATGGGTACTCACAAGACTGCGGGGGGTCAAAGTGCATCAATATACAGTATCATCCGTGGGAGACATCCTCAGTTCGTGGGGTCCGCTGGAGCGATGAAGTGGTGACAGCTCTCTTTGCAGGCACGGCGTCCAGTTTCCACAGCCCGTGGGGGTTTCAACCGCTATGTAGGTCCCTAGATGGAATTCGGTGCTGATTCACCGGGGGAGAGAAGCGGGTGAGCCGTATGGTTTCCTTGTCCGGTCTGTGGAACGCAGCCCTGGAGCGCAAAACAGCGCGACGTCACTTCCGGGATGAATCAAAAAATTATCGTGTGTGAGCTAAAACAAAGTTTTAAACCCGCGGATGCTCAGAAGCTAGTTATGAGACGGGAGCGCTTGTTCTGGTAAAACTACCATTCATAATAGAGTAAGCACATTCATCACTCTGTACATGGGCGTCCGCTCCATAGGGCAAGGGAGGGCGTTCGCCCCCCCCTAGAATCAGTAGTGACTAAGATGTGACACACATTTAGATAGCTGTGGCCGCCGCGGCCTCTCGAACCTGCGCCGCCGCCCGCCGATTGTCACCGTGACACCTTCTGTGACTGTCCGTCTCTCTCATGTCCGCGGCATTTGTTTATTTTTTCCTCCGCTCCCCGCCCCTTGTTTTCCGGCCAGCCAATGACAGATCGATCATTGCTCAGTCACTCCCCCTAACCCAGCCTGGTGCTCGTCCTGGCGGCGTGACGTCACTCACGCCGGGAGGAGATCAACATTACACGCGCGCCGCACGGTGATACTGATGGGAGGAGAAGCGTAGAGAGAGCTGTACCCAGAGGAGCACGCGCGCTGTTGAGGCAAGTCAAACATACAGACACAGTCAGTCTGTAAAGGTTTTTGTTGCCCCTTAAAGCGCCAATTGCTTATTTTCAGAAGGGAAGTAAAAGCAGGCTGGCTTTGCAGACAGTACAGTCATGTACAGTAATGCACACATTGGCACACTTTGTACGTATTAATGTATGCACTGACATTTTTTTAATGGCTCCCCAGTGCACTAAAGGGACACACCTGCTGCATGGTAACACACTTTGATTTTTACTATATGAAATTGTGATTGTTATTATTCGATTAGTAAGCCATTTTACAAGAGTGTGCACACATGTTTGTAAAATGGCTCACTAATCGAATAATAACAATCACAATTTCATATAGTAAAAATCAAAGTGTGTTACCATGCAGCGTGTGTCCCTTTAGTGCACTGGGGAGCCATTAAAAAAATGTCAGCGCATACATTAATACGTACAAAGTGTGCCTGCTTTTACTGACTTCCCTTCTGAAAATACTAGTTTCTTGGCTGGAAAGCCACCAGAGAGTGTCAAACAACTAGCGCTTTAAGGGGATTGGCAACAAAAACCTTTAAATTTTTCTTTGTATATATACCCTTAAAATGCCAGGAGAGTGCACTGGTCAGTGGTCATAGTAACTCATGTATTAATGTCAGTGCAGGACATTAACCCCCCCCCCGCCGCCATGCTGTATATTAAAAAAATCTTCCGACTGCATGATGCCATACGGAATGATGCAGTCTGAAGATTATTAACTGTGATGACTGATTTTTGTAATATGCGGGGGGGGGGGGGGGGTAAATGTCCTGCACTGGTGTGTTAATGTCCTGCACTGGTCACGGGTCAAAAAAAAGGGACCGAGCTTTGATGACTTTAAAATGATGCCCCCCCCTGAAAAAAGTTCAGCGGACGCCCATGACGCTGTAACAGACAAAAAAGCGTGAATCGTCTTTTACTGACAAGGAATCAGCTAAAAGCAGCCCAAAGGCGAATAATACTTCCCCTTTAGGCCTCGTACACACGAGGGGATATGTCCGCTGAAAACGGTCCGATGGACCGTTTCAGCAGACATCTCCGCTCGTGTGTATGGGCTAGCGGACAGATTTCTCCACCCGACAGATTTCAAAGCATGCTTTGAAATCTATCCGGTGGGAATCTGTCCGCCCGACATGTCTGCTGGTTAGTACACTTACCAGCAGACATGTCGTCCCCCACCGCCGCCGCCGAATGGATTCGGCGCATGCGCGGAAGTGTTTAACTTCCTGGTGCGGTGACGTGGCGACGTCAACGTCACCGCCACGTCACCGCGCCGTCCGGCGGCGGGGAATTTGATCCGATGGTGTGTACACGCCATCGGATCAAACTCCCGATCGGACATATCCGATGGAAATGGTCCGCGGACCGTTTTCATCGGATATGTCCGATCGTGTGTACGCGGCCTTAGAGTGCCGTTGTACGTGTTGTACGTCACCACGCTTTGTTCATCATTTTTCAATAACGATGGTGTGTGGGCAACATGCTTTTTAATGATGAAGTTGGAAAAACATAGTTTTTTGGACATGCTGAAAAATGTATTTATTTTTTCATGCCGAAAAGTGATCGTGTGTACGCGGCAAAAGATACAAGTCAGTTTTCGGCCATCCCCTGCAACAAAATTACATTTTTGGTGAGATACTCCAGATAGTAAGTCATGGCTAAAGGGATGCATGCCCAGCAGCTTTCCTCATTAGTGCCCTGCAGGTGCACAGCTGATTGATATTTATGAAACCACTCCCATTAGTCTCCCTTTCCCACAGAATACAAAAGGTAGGGATCTGCAACAAAGTTTGTTAAATCCTTGCAATGTGCATAGATCATCCAGAGGGAAATGTTTTTTTTTTATAAAAGTGCAGTTACACTTTAACTATTTTTATTCTTTAGGCTGCTAGTCTTGGTTAATAGATGGGAAGGTATTTTATAATTATTTGTTTGAAACTTTTTTTTTTAACATTCCTTTGGTTGCTTCCTGGTTTCTGGCCTAGGCCAAAAAAAGTCATAGGCGGCGTACACACGGCCGAGGTTCTCGGCAGAAACCAGCGAGAACCTCGCTGGGAGCCGCATTCTGCCGAGAACCTCGGCCGTGTGTACAGATTCGGCGAGCATCCCTTCGGGAAACCCGTCGAGCCGAAATAGAGAGCAGGTTCTCTATTTGCTCGACGGCCCGTCGGGATGAATGGATGGTTGCCTTTCCCGACGGGCGGGTCGCCGAATCTGACGGCCGGCAGAGAACCTCGACGGGCGGAACGATGTGGTTCTCTGCCGTGTGTACGCGGCCATACAGCCCATAGGCCCACTCATAAGCACACTCTCCTGTTTACGTACCTGATCTAAGGGCAGATGGATTCCAGGAAGTAAATGCAACATTAATCATCTGCCCTTACTCAAGATGGCCGTGACTACAAATGCTAGGGAATGTTTTTATGATAAGCAGTGTCCACACACTGCTGAGGTGGCTGACATTTTCCCCGAGTTTCTTACGGGTTCTTACATGCGCGCGGGAGCCATCAGTCACGGCACAGGGCCCTGAAGAAATGGCACGGGTAGCCATTCCTTTAGAGTACATGCACCAATGACGTTGGGGTATATAGTAAATATCTCCTAAACTGTGTAAGTTTAGGAGATATTTACAGTACCTACAGATAAGCCTTATTATAGGCTTACCTGTAGCCGGTATAATTAAAAAGGAAGACTTTACTTCCTCTTTTAAAAGTGTTTTCAGCCTGTGGTGCTCAGATACATGTAGCACTCTGATGTTTAGGCAGGGTTACTACTAAATTTACCTGCCAGATATAGTTGCCTTGGGCAATTGATAGGATATTAATTGATTCCACCCTAATCCTGGAATGGCTGCACTTCTCTCACTAGATGGCCGGGTATCTGGTGGCATTGGATAAGACAAGGGCATTGCAAGGACAGATTAAGAATAGATGGGATATCTCAGTCAATGGGCAGGGATCTTCATGGCTCCCATGGCCTGCCGGGAGATTCTATTTATTTGGGTGAGGTCAGGTGATCGTGGTTCTGTGCCCGAACTACTAGACCGGAGCCTGAGGCCCATACCGGGGACATCTGTCTGCTAGGCTGTCTGAGGGCCAATCCAGAAGCAAGAGCAGCGTAGGGTTGGGATTGTGGCTTGCAGTCCAACCAGAAGTAAAGTTTTTTCCGGCCAGAAAACCTGTCATGGTCGGAGGTAGAGGTAAGCTGTAGCCACTAAGGGACCTGTAACGGAATGATCCTAGATACTATGAGACTTTGGAAGGATGCGGTGTACTCCTGTGCCAGCTTCACCAATGACTCTTGGGTCTAGGGTCATCCTATGTCCCTTAGAGGCATAGGATGACTGAGAAATAATTACATAAATTACATGAGATGGGACAATGATACTTCATGTAATGCAGGATATCTTAGAATATTACAAGTTGTGACTCATTCAATGTGGGGACGCATACTGTGAGGTGTTAAGTGTGGCTTCCGAAAGACCTTTCATTGTGTATGCTAATGACACCGTTTGGTGTGAAGAAACTATTGATGATACATGTGTTGTGAGTTAGCAGTCTAAAGGTCAGACGTCTCTTTTCAGGTGTAATGGATTAGCATGTCAATTATGTTTACTAAAAGAATGTGCATTATGTAGCAGCTTATCGCAGAGTCATAATGTCTGTCTAAGATGTGGAATGTGACTTGTCAGCTGTAGTAATTAGTTCATGTTAATTATGTCAGACCGGTGCCGAAAAGTCTGTGGGATGTGGATTATGGGGGACTCGTTAAGCACCTATTGTGTGATGTTTTGGGTGGATTGTTTCATTGTCCCTGTGATTACTGCAGCATGATTTGTAACTGTATATAACCAGCTGAGTGTACCATTAAAGTATTCATTCATTTTGGAACCAGAGAACAGAGCTGTGCGTGTCTCGTTTATTCTGGGAAATGGAATGGGTCGTGTCTGTGGAGTGTCGGATAAGCTGTCTTGGGTCGGTGGAATGGAAATCGTAAACTGTGTTGACCATTACAGGACCCTACTACCGGGGACCATTGTGAGTAGCTGAAGCAAGTACCAGGGCAGTATTCTCACCAACCGGGGACGGTGAAGAATTAAGAAACTTCAGCAGGTGTCAAGCCAGGGACCCAGCCAGTGGAGGTGATGCTTGTAAAGCAGTCTTGTGTGCCATGCCATAGACCGAGCATGCCAGTGGGGTGACGCTTGAGGAGTATCTGTGAGTGCCAAGCTAGGGACCCAGCGGTGATGCTTGAGGAAGAATGAAAGATTGTTACAACCTTTGTTAGAATCTGTTCAAGTTTGTTGCCAAATGAGACAGCATCTCTACACATGCAGATGTGGTGTTGTCAGGACCTGAGCTTGAACCTGGGACCTCTTCTGTGTCTGGTATTGACTCTTCCCACTGAGCTATCTGGGATGCTGGACAGTTCCTTGCCTGATCTGCTGAATAAACCTGATCCATTAGACTACTTTGCTTGGTGTCTTGGGTGCTGTTGAACCTTGAACCCCTTGCTCCTCCCATGAACTTCCTATAAAAGCCTTGTCTCAGCACTTCCTTTTTGCCAGGTTATTGTGCCTTCCCTGCCAGTGCCTTGCGGTTGTCTTTCCTGCTGCCTGATCCCAACCTGCAACCACCCGTGTTTGACCCTCGGCCTGATCTTTGACTACTTTACTGCTTCATCCCAACCTGCAGCCACTCGTGATTGATCCCTTGGCTTGTTTACTGACCACGCTGCTGTTTCATCCTTGTCTGTTTATCCGCTATTGGACCCCGGCTTGCTCACACCCTAGTGGGGCAAACTTGAGGACCGCTACCTGGTACTAGCTTGCAGCTAAATCCATCTCTACCATCAGGAGCTCTGTGGAAAACCAGCTAGTACTTAGACTCCACACCTCAGGGAAGCCAGTGTCATCTGCCAGAAGTGACTGCCTGTATGCCTGTCCTGCCACTGATATTGCAATTGGTCTTTAAAGCCCGACGCCTGATCGTGACAGATGTCTTGCTGGATGCCTTTCCCTGCATGGCTGTCTACCTATAGAAGCATTGGAGTCTGCTGATTAACATTGCAACTACTAAGGGTAACCGCGCTAGCCCTAAAATTTGTTACGTGCATCCATCTCTGACTTCTCATGCATTAAAGTAAACACATAAAAACATATAAATTATAACCAAAGTGAAAAGTGAAATATTGAGTCCCAATGCTGTTCTTTTTCACTACTTAAGTATTTCAACCCCTGTGTTAAAAATTCAAATCCATGTTCCAACTATTCGTGATTCACCACCACCTTCCAAAGTTTGCACTCACCAGAGAGTGATGACAAAACACCTCAAATATATGCCTGGATTCGTTTAGGGATATGCCATGGGTCTCACAACAATTGTGCCAATATTCCTTCCATAAATCTCCACCATTCAGTGATCTTTGCTCCTCATGGAAAACAAACCACCATCATTGCGCAACATTCCTTTGTCTATTTTTATGCAACATATATATAGCAAATGTGCACTCGCATGAAAAAGTGCCTTCAGACTGCCACAAGTCTATCCAGCATTCCGAGCAGAGTCTCTGCTCACCGCTGCGTCTCCAGGAACTGGCGTGCGGTGCAAACCTCGGTTTCGTGTGGGGTTAGGGGCAGGATGTGACGTTGGCACTGCTCACTAGCTTCTACGTGTTTTGCATTACTAATGCGTCATCAGGAAGCATGTTTTTGTCATTGCTTTCTGGTGAGTGCAAATTTTTGAAAGTTGGTGGTGAATCACAAATTGGTGGAATATAATATTATTATTAATATTATTATCATTTTACAGGAATTATATAGTGCCAACAGTTTAGCTTTACAATATTAAAATGGAGACAATACAATTATAGTACAATAAAATACAAGAGGGCCCTGCTTAGAAGAGCTTACAATCTAATAGGGTGGGGCAGGTGGTACAACAGGTTGTAACTGTGGGGAATGAGCTGATGGAAGTGGTAAGATTAGTTGGAGATGTGATAGGCTTCCCTGAAGAGATCGCCTAAAGGTAGCAAGAGTAGGGGATAGCCGGACAGGTCGAGGTAGCGAGTTCCAGAGGATGGGAGAGACTCTGGAGAAATCCTGGAGACGAGCATGGGAGGAGGAGCTGAGAGAGCTTGAGAGTAAGAACATGAATTTGAATTTTGAACACAGGGTTTGAAATACTCATGGAAAAGAACAGCACTGGGATTTTTGAATATTTCACTTTTCACTGTGGATATAATTTATACGTTTTATATGTTTTTATGAGTTTACTTTAATGCATAAGAAGTCACTGATGGACCGCTGTATGGTCTTGGCCACCATGCTGCAGCTCAGTTTCAGGGTCTTGGCAATCTTCTTATAGCCTAGACCATCTTTATGCAGAGCAACAATATTTTTTTTCAGATCATCGGAGAGTCTTTTGCCATGAGGTGCCATATTGAACTTCCAGTGACCAGTATGAGAGAGTGAGAGAGAGAACACCAAATTTAACATTAAATTTAAATTTAACTTAAATGATGATCTCAACCAGTGATGTGCAGATTGTTTTTTTCAAACTGGGATTTGCTCCCAATTGGAGATGATGTGCTGTGACTGGATGCTTACTGTGAATGATCGGTCAAACTGATCCCATTCTTTGTGAACTAGTTAAAAGGTCCTTGGGATTAACTTAGTGGGTTTGGATGCCCTAGAACCATGATAACACTCTTGTTAGATCAGCTATGAGCAAGACCCAATGGGAATTATGGAGTGTAATTCTCTATGACATCAATGCTTTCAAAGGGGGTACCATACTTGGGGTTTATCCTTATAGGAAAATGGATTCTGGCCAGAATTCCCTTTACTAATTCACTACACACTGAATGGGCTGGTAATATCCCCAGGACAGAATGAGTTTCACCCTCCACTATGCTGTGTCAGAATTTTTTGTTGTTCCCTCATCAGTGATTGCAATATTCTGGGAACAAAAACGATCGTTGTCGAACAATAGAAATATATATGTCAAGAGGATTCTAAATGTTGTTGGAATAGCATTCTTTGCTGATGATCATTTTGCGATCAATTGCAGTTGACCACAAAATCATTCCAACATTGTCACATGGCAGCTCTTCCTGATGGTGATGTCATGTTTATAGTGCAGTCAGCCAGGAGGCTCTTATCCCAAGCACTGCTGTATGTATGACATGAATAGAAAATTTCCCACCAACACCCACAGGGGTGATGCAGAGATTGCCAGCCCAGTGCAAAATAGCATGATGACCTCTCACTGCTGTCCCGTGCAGTTAGGATTGGCAGTGAATACTTTTTCAGCAACTGAATTTCAGACTCTACACCATGTTAAATTTAATGCTCTCAGAGATTGCTGTCCTTTAAGCAGCTGCCTCCTTTGCCTAACCTAGCCCTTGTCACAGGTGCTCCATAATAACACACACCAGATGCCTGCTAGAAAAATTATTCAAAGAAAAAAAGAAACGGCTGCTTCCCATAAGTCTGGATGTGAGATTTACGTCTTGAAAGTATCAGAAATCGTTATGATGTTGGCCCTGTAAAACAATGGAGGATATGTACTGCCTATATACCGTGTCATTAGTTGAAGAGTATAAGGCACTGGCTGAAGTCGACAAGGGATTGTGGCCTCTGCTCATTACCACTGATGTGGAAACCATCTGCCCCTTCATGTTCTTTGTAAAGCTTGGCAACCATGGCTAGCCAAACATGTGCTGTAACATACATTAACATGGGATAACTGGTATGATAGAGTGCAGATATCATTGCTTATGTATTTTTACTTTAATTTTTTTGCTGCCAGGTTAGAAGAGCCTATCAAATCCAATATTCTGCACAGCACTGAATTGGAAACAGCTGTTCAATCACTCCATTCTGATCTTCTGTTTCAGTGCAATGCGCAAAGCTCCTTACTCTTAGGCCAAGATTGCTTTTATGGTTACCTGCCTTGACTGGCCTCAAAGATCCAGTCTGTGAATAGGGGAATTCAAATTCCAGAGCAAGGAGAAGATACTGATGTCAATCCGACTCATAGCAAACCTGCCACAAACATGGGCAACTGACAGTGAACACAAACAACAACAACAACATAGGGAAATTGAAAAGTGCTGTCAAAGAAGATCAGTAAAGAGATCATAGTTAGATAAAGCCAACCTCGTGTATAAATCTTGAATTTTCTCGTGTTTAAAAGAAGAGAGAGTCCACTGTGTTGCCATAGCTTGACAACTGGGTTTTCCACTTTACTGTGGAGCAGTGATGGTGTTAAGTATTTCATAATGAGCTAGTATGCTATGCATACTAGCACATTATGCCTTTGTCTTGCAGTTTGTTTGTTTTTTTCGTGGGTTTACAACCGCTTTAAAGTGGAGGTTCACCCTCAATAGTGAATGTATCTAATTAAGACCGCCACACTTACTACTTTTAAAGTCCGCTGTTAACATTTTTTTTAAACGATAACAGTACTTTTATTCTCCTCGGAATACCAGGCACTTCCAGGTATCCCTCCCGCGGGAGTGGGTGTGTCATTAAGTTAGCAAGCACCCCAGTGTTTTTTGGGACTCAATCGCAAAGTCTCCTGGGAGCATAGGCGTGCGCACAGGGTGTGCCAGGTGTGTCCAGGCACACCCTAATCACCCTGTGCAGTACAGATTCCCCCTGCTGCCTTGGTTCCCCCACTCCTTCCCCTTGCAGCGCTGCCAGCTTCCCTACTCTACACTTCATCTGGCTGTTGCTGCAGGGATGTTTTAGGATGAGTGGGGGAAGGGACCAGTAAATATGTAACTTACCTGCCCCTTCCCTTTCATCGTGAGTGATGGGTAGTATGTGTTTGAGCTTTGGGGTGCACACCCTAATGCAATAGGCTGCTCACACCTATGCCTGGGAGCACAGCGTCATGTTTCCCAGGAGATGAGTCATTAGGCAGATTCTGTGGATGTTGTGCATGTCATCACAACAGGGTGTGACCTTTTCAGTACGCCGGCCATTGTGATGGCAACCGTGTAGTGTTGACGGTGCCGTTCGCCGTCAACACTGCACATGTGCGGGATAGAGCAGTGAATGCTGGAACATCAGCATTCACCGTATCCCGGAAGTTTTTGCTTGTGGGCTTCAGAGTGCCCACAAGCAAGATGGAACTGGACAGCAAAGATTTTTATAAATTATTTTTTACGGCAGAATGTCTATGCGGAGGGCTAAAAATATGAGTACAGTAATAAGTATATCAGGAGAGGAAGGAACGAATCCCTGTGGAACCTCCGCTTTAAGCACAGGTTCACTTTAAGGATTTAGTGCATCATGCCAGGTTGATAAAAATTAAAGCCCACCTTCTTCAATATAAATATATAGGGCCAGATTCAGATAGATGGGCGCTTCTTTACTTTGGAGTAACGTTTCTCATTTACGTTACTCCGCCGACACTTTCGGCGCAAGTACTGTTATTCACATAGCACTTGCGCGTAAACTTGCGCCAGAGTAACGATAATGCGCTGGCGTAACCCGACGCAAGTGGAAGTGGGTGTGATCATATGTAAATGATGGGCGGAGCCCAGCACAGAGGCTTACGTTCAGCGCATCATCCACGGAGCATGCGCAGTAAGTGAGGCTTCACTCGCCCCCTTGTGCGCATGCTCACAACTTCCGTCGGCACCACTTCACGGGAAACGTCAGCGCAATGCGTTTCGTTGGGCGTTTAAATGCGCCCGTAGATGCGCCATTCCGGCACTAAAGTATATCCTGTTCCCCCTCCCCGCAGTGAAGTTACTTTTGTTCTGAGATGGCTGCTCCCGTTCCCCGCAAACACACAGGAGAAAGCTGAACTCTAAAGGCCAGGAGCTGTCAGCCGTCATCTCGGCTATGGAGACTTATGATGTCTTCCTCCATGGCTGTAAAAGTTGACAGACAAGCAGGGACAGAGGTGTTGTCCTGCAAGTGGGGGTGCTCAGCTAGCTCTTATCGTCGGTAACGCTGCTGTAGCTGCTCTCCTGCTGACCTGTGGCCGTCTGGAGTAAAGATAAAGCAGCTATTTGTAGAAATAACTTTGCGCCGGACGGACGAGATACGCACGGCGCATGTAGCCAGCGTATGGTGCTAATCCGTTCGCGAATCGGGAAATAACCCTCATTTGCATATTTGCAGGGGAAATCAATAGGCGCGACTGATGCGCCAAGCGAAATTATGCGCTGACGATACTCTGGCGTCGGAAAGTTAAGTCGATCGGACATGGCCCGTTTTCTGTCGCATCTAGTTTGGTGGGTACGGCCACATAGAAACGACGGCGCATAATCACAGTTACGCGGCGCATATCGAATTACTCCAGCGCAAGTCTTGCTGAATCTGGCCCATAGTGTATATCAAAGCAGGGTGAAACAGTGTTATGGGTGCTTACAGTATACAGTAGGTCAGCATAATAAAAACAGTGATAACATTGAGATGAAAAATAAATGTTTTTACAAATATATGGGAAGCCACACTTCCATGTCAAGGCACGTCTTCAAAGTGCTAAACCTAGCTCCCAATTATCTAACAAAGCAAAAATGGCAGCCACTCAACTCAATTTATAGCTAGCAAGGGAACGATGCCCATGGGTATGGCAGTTGACAAAGCACTGCAATGTAGCATCTCATATATTTGCAAACATACCCCAAAGACACGTTTTTCAGCAGACAAGGTTTTTCGCCAAAAAAATAAAAAAATAAAAAACATTTCTGCATGCTCCCAGTAATTTGGGATTTTCTTCCTTTATTTCACTGCACTCAGAATAGGGTTTGGTGCCAATGACTTTGTAAATACTGAGCCCTTGCCCAGGACTTACTGCTAGACCTGTGGATGAATAGGAGGGATCTGGGATCTTGAAGGGGAGTAGCGCCTGGACCTGTCGTCACTGGAGGAAGGGGTATGTATGCTGTGCATACTTGCACATTATGCCAAGACCCCCCCACCCCCAGACCAGAATTTACTTTCACATTATTCTGTTTAACAGATTGGTTTTGTTAAGCCGAATAGTCGCATTGAATTTTGGGAAATGTATGTACTGTTTGCTGTTGCCCTAACCACTTGCACATTTTTCTTGCTCGCTATAAATGAATTAGAACTTACAGTTCCCCCACTCAGGCTGCAGACACCTAAACCCCAAACTACTAGAAAACAAAGAAACAGTTTGCCAAAGTCCTCTAGTCAATAACTTGTAAGGACTAGTTTACGGCCATGGGGACGTTAAAGGTGGTTGAGCAGCATTCTTACTATCCCTCGCGGTTGTACACATGCCAGAAATGATATTTCCCTTTTGCTGCATTTGGCAGGCAGTACCATTCAAGTGAATAGGGTCCTGCCGCAACTGCATAAAATCAACACGGTTATGGTGTGGGCAATATATCGCCTTCCAGCCGCCTGTCAAATGCCCCTAAAAAAACGCCATGAATTGCTTTTCAGAGGGGCAGCAGGGGCTGCTACAAATGTAATCAAGTCCTTAGTGTGATATAAGGGCTAGCCAGTGAACTGTAGATTTACATGGGTAACACAAGCTTGCTTGACAGGAAGGGGGTTGGGGGTCAGAAAGTTTAAATCTGGTCTTGGGTGCCAGTTATAGTAAAGTTCTGACTAAGGATGAGAAAATATGCCTGGGTTTGGTTCATGAACAATTTTTGCAAATCTTGCCTAAAATTGTAAAACTTTTCAGGGGCCCCCATTGAAGCCTACAGGGGCTAATCTTAATATTGATTTTTTAGGAGCTAATACTCTGGCAATTGTCAAACAAATGGCGCGCCCTGGAGATCATGTGCCAATGCAAAAATTTAAAAAAAGAAAGCCCTATCTCTCCCTACACAGAATGGTCTGCTCTTCCTGACAGGTCCAAAAGAGCAAATAGAGGTGGAGAGCCAAACTATGATATAAAATGTCCTGCAGCTTAATTTTTGACTATGAACATTAGGTAGACAATGTGTTTTTCAGGGGGCAGATAATCCCACTCTTTAGGGCTCAACATGTACTGGTTTTACTTAGATTACTGGCCCCTGAAACAAGTTGGATATTGCTTGTCTACCTACCTACTATTTATTCTCAGTGAGGAATAAAGCTAAATAATGTTACGAACCGTGTATGTATCTAAACGTAATTTTTCATGTCAGATGGCATCCACTCGGTTGGGTTGTCTCCATGTTTTGTGTTCTTAAGCAGCCAAATTTAAGTGAACTAAGTGACTATCAACTAGACATGTGCAGACTGGAATATTTTGTTTCGTTTTTTCGTTTTCGCTTGGAAAATAAATTTATTTAGTTACTCCCGAAAATCGTTTTGATTTATTTCGTTTTTCGTTGGGAAATAGCTTTTTCTTCCGAAAATCCAATAATACTTGGTTTCTGTTGAATGGGCAAACGAATATTCGATGGAACGTCGAATCTTTTTGGTTACCGGTGAGTGCTCAAAGAATATTCGACGTAACGTCGAATCTTTACGTCTCATAAATTGAAATCTATTCTCTGTAATGTCGAATCTATTATTTCTATAGTGTCGAATCTTTTCCCTATAATGTCGAATCTTTTCCCTATAATGTCGAATCTCTCTATATCGAATTTTTACCGCAACGAAAACGAAAATAAAGCATTTTTTATGTCGGATCTTTCGGTTTTCGTTTCTTGCACTTTCGTTATCGTTTGTTAAAACGATAATGAAAAAACCCGATTTTCGGACGAAAATGCATTCTAACGAAAACGAATGCACATGTCTACTATCAACCACCAAAGGATGAAAGCCAAAATCAATGTCCAGCACCTCATGTTGATCTTACCTTTTTACAGTTTCAACACACCTTGACACTATAGCTGCTATGAGTCTACCCTTTTATAGAAAATGTGTTGAGTTATTAATTCCTTTAATTGGCTGTTAGGACTCAGCTGGATAAGAGGAAAGGCTATGCACTGCAATTTAGGATGTTCTTAATTTATGGTGCAAACATTTGGGCCAAAAAATTCAATTTGTGAAGTTTGCAAATCTTGAGGGCTAGCCACAAACCGAGGGTAGTGGCAAACCTGAATCTCATCTATAGTTCTGATATGAGTGTTCCAACTTCCTAATAATATTTGTACAACCAAGGCTTTAAAATAGCAGGCGTAGGTGTGTGTGTGTGTGTGTGGGGGGGGGGGGGGTTAGGTTATATTATCCTTTTAACAGTACATTGCACACATGAACTATATTCACTCCTGCAAGGTGTTTGTTATGTTTTCTGCCTCCCAGGGTTGTAACTGTTTTTCTTCGCTTCTCTGTAGCTCATTCCTCTGTTGACTCTTTCTGTAATCAGTTTGTCTGTTTTTATTGGCCGGCCCTTTGAGAGTTGCTTCTCTCTCTCTTTTTCCATCTGGTATAAATAGAGATTTTCACCCTGAAATGCAGCTGAAATCCAGGTCAGAAAAAAGGCATGACTCCTCTCCCAATGCATTATGGGAATGGTAATTTATTTGTGCTTCGAAATAATAAAAAAAAGACGTCCATTTGGCTTTCTGTTATTGGCGGATTCCTATAGTCCTGGATGAAGACACTTCTCAGGAAATAGCTATTCTGTTAGAACAGCACTCCTGTGTGCTATTTTTTTAAAGGATAATTAGTTACACCAGATTACATATTTAGAATGAAAACAGATATTTGTTTATTACATTTAAATATACCCCCCCAGATTTATATATATATATATAAAATCAGTGACGACTGGTGTTTTCTTTTTCAACCCCGTTCCCCCCCCCCCCAAGCCACTGGTGGAGTGACACTACCCCCCCCCCCCCGCGCGATACTAACAGCGCCCCCACCACCACTGGCCGTTCCTTGGATGCTGGTGGTGAGAGCATGGCAGGCTCGGGGAAAGCTGCTTCGGTGACCGGTGTCCCCCTCCTGGAGAAACTTCCACAGTGTCTCCTCTCCTGTTTTAAACCAGTATGGCTCCTACCACACTCCTGTCTTCCCCAATACGGAAGTGTCACCTTCACAGGCTGGATATATCAATGATGAAGAAGCGTTTAAGTGGGAAGATCAACAACATGCGGCGAGGCCACCCGCTAATTTAACCCCCAATCCGGCTCCAGACTCACAATTCAGAGAGAATATCAAACGTATGCTGCCAACCATAAAGAACAATGCCCCCTTGTCAGCCCCCACCCCAACACCAGTCTCGGTTGCCAGAAGGGGCACCGGTGATGTATGTCGCTTTTACCCCAACACAAGCAGCGGCCTTAGTGACAAGTCTGCGTTGTCAACTCTATCAACTGTTTTTGTCTCAGGGCTCAGAGAGGATACCAGAAAAGGCCTGATGGTGGCTCGCCCCGAATACTGCTCTACGTAGATGTCCAATCTACTGTTGGTTTCCAGAAGTATAGAAAATCAACGCCCCTCATGGTGGCCCATGATGAAGAGAATGTAGAGCCCCAAGACATCCCAGACAAGACGGACCCCGTGAAGGACAACGCAGACATCAGCAACCACCATGCCCCAACTCTCACTAGGAAATGGGCAAACCTGTGTCACCCCTTATGACAGTGTCCTCTACCTGTCCCCTGAATTTGCTCGGAGCTGATGTGCTGTCTAAACTACAGGCCTCAATCATTTTCACGCCTGAAGGAGTAGTGCAGCTACATACTCCCTTATCCTCAGAAGACTCATCTGCCTTGTGTTCTCTGCCTCGCATGATGATACTTCATGAAGCAATACCTTCAAGTGCAATACCACAAGACGTACTTGACAGAATCCCTGCGTGCCTATGGTCCAAGGGATCGGAAGACATTGTCAAGCCATAGTCAAGCTCATTGCCCCGAAAAACCACAATACCCCTTGAAGCCAGCTCAATCCACAGCCATCTCAAAACAGGTCGAGACTCTTGTATCCAATGGAGCTCTGATATCCTGTACTTCTGAATGCAATACACCCTTGTTCCCAGTGAAAAACGGACCCCAAGAGGAGAACCAGAGAAATACAGAATGATCCAAGTGTTGAACACCCCAACTGTGCCAAATCTCTAAGCCAATTTGCCAAAGCCATAACTTCAATACTTGATACATGGCAAAAAGAACACCCTGCAGTGACTCTTCTCATATATGTGGACGACCTTCTTCTCTGCACAGATGACCAACCCACTGCAGAAGAAAATTCAGAAAGTCTACTATGCTCCCTTGCGGAAAAAGGCTGTAAGGCTTCCAAAGCCAAAATGCAGTGGTGTTCCAAGACAGTCACCTTTTTGGGCCACTACATTTCCAAGGGCACAATACATATCACAACGGACCGATTGGCTGCTATCCAGGACATTCCCCAACCACAGACCACTAAACCACTGCATGCTTTTCTTGGGCTCATATCTTACTGCAGGGCGTGGATCCCTGATGCATCGATTTTCATGCAACCACTCTATGATGCTCTCAAGTCTGTGCCGTCTAACCTGTCAAGCGAAGCCCTGGACAATTTCTTCCTGCTTAACAGCTGTCTTTGCTGCCCAAGCACTACTGGACAAAACTCCAGACCTCATTTTAGCACACCCCTGCTTCTTCTGGCACCGCATGACATTGCTGCTATCTTAAATCAGGTGCAACCCCCGACACCTGTACACCGCCAGACATCTTCGGTTGCAAATCTCCCTCCTCCTTCCAGACAATGTGACCCTCCAAAGATTTCTCACTTTCAACCCGGCCACACTTCTGCCATTTTTCGAGGGGTGGACGAGATGGAAAAGATGAAGAAGGAATCAGAGAAGGTGAAGAAAAAGACCCCTGTACTGTTCCACATGACTGCCTTGAAATGATGCGCAAGGAAACCACACAGTTACCTACAGTGAGTGAAATTCCTCTGGAAAACCCTGACCACATACTTTTTGTGGATGGCTCCAGATATGCGGACCAAGGAGGTAAGTACCACACAGTTTATGCTGTGACCTCAGAATTAGAAATTTTACAATCGGGAGCATTAGCTCCAACTGTATCTGCTCAGGAAGTGGAGCTCCATGCCCTCACTACAGCGTGTAAGATATCAGAAGGTAAAAGAGCCAACATTTGCACAGACTCAAGGTATGCCCTGCGAGTGGTTCATGACTTCAGTATCATCTTAAGGGCTAGAGGATTTCTGACAGCGGCCACGCCCACTTTGTGCTGACTATGCTGCATATCCTTTTTCTGTTTGGTCCAGGGGGGGCGGGCTCAGCAGGTAGCCATTACACAAAATGACAAGTTATTCCCCACATTCCAGTATAACTTTTCAAACATACATGTGGTCACTTTCACCTTTTATTACTGTAACATAGTCTCCTGTCCTCCAGTTCCCTGGCAATGTAACTTATACCGTGACACACCCAGTCACAGGAGCAAGCAAGCAGTTCCCTCCGGAAGCCTTGACCTTCATGTTTACATAGATGCCATAGGGATCCCAAGGGGGGTTCCTGATCAATTCAAAGACGGGGACCAGGTAAAAGCTGTTTTTGAGTCTTTGATCCCCATAATTACTGTCAAAGATTGGATTAACTACATATACTACAACCAACAGAGATTTGTAAATTACACCAGAGATGCCCTCCAGGGAATTGCTGACTAGTTAGCCCCCACTTCCTATATGACATTCGAGAACCGGATGGCCTTAGACATGATGTTAGCTAAGAACGGAGGTGTCTGTAAAATGATAAAGAAAGCGAGAACATCTTGCACCTACATTTCTCCACCAAGAAGAAGAGGATCCCCTTTACAGTCACTCCCCGTCCATAATTTCACAGTCCTATAGGGATTTAGGGATAGGATAGGGAACCCCAACGGCTGCGACCTGAGTTCAGTTACAGCGAAAGCCATCCTCACCACTAGAGGCTCTGGTGAACACCTGCTGGACCTTAGACTCTGCACCCTGGGTTCACGTTTCTTGCCCGTCCGCAGAGGTCCTTTAGTTTGAGGGACAAATAGAAAATAGCCATTTTAGGGGGCTCTGTGAAGGAATGCAATGAGCATAATGATAAATTAGAAAATGTCTATTCTCTATGCATCTTTAATATAACGTTTATATTGCTTTTTCATGTATATCACTGCTATAATCCTTCCTTACTCAAATCAGCTTCTAATAACACCCGTCCAATCGAGAACACTAGAAAATATTCATTTTAGTAACCTCCATCACACCCCATCAACAGGAGGGGTTGCCATATGTGGGGACCTCTGAGAGCCCGGTATGACTTTACTAGTATAGTGTATCCAATTGGCCCATATACTACAAAACTTGTCATAGCAGTCTTTACACTTTGACATCCATTCCTCTGCAGCAATTATATTATTTACAAAGGTAATCCATTCAGCACGTGTAGGAGTTTGTGGTCTCTTCCAATATTTAGGAATTAACCTTCTGGCTGCATTAAGTAGGTAAGGCAATATCAACGTGTGACATTGGCTGAGAGGAATGGTAGGAAAGGGCAACAAAGATTCCAACGGGGAATTTATAACACAGTTTATAGTGCAAAAGGTGATCAAATATCACCAAAAGAAAGCTATATTTGTGGGGAAAAAATGATTAAAATTTCATTTGGGTACAGTGTTGCATGATCGCGCAATTGTTATTCAAAATGTGACAGTGCTAAAAGCTGAAACATGGCTGAGCAGGAAGGGGTGAAAATGCCTGGTATTGAAGTGGTTAAATACCACTAAAAGAAAGCTCTATTTGTGGGAAGAATTACATAACTTTATTTGGGTATGACATGGCATGACTATAAAATTGCCAGTTAAAATAACGCAGTGCCACATTGTCTGGTCGTGAAGGAGGGGTAAATCTTTCTGAGTGCAAGTGGAGAAGTTGTACCGGTTTATCTACTGTTTATTTCCATACATCTATTCAAATTTACACAAATTCTCTCATCTCTAAAAAGCAGGGTGAGGAGAGCTGAAGTTACCTCAGTGGGAAGAGCACTGAGAGCTGATTGGAGGGAAGGTACACCCCCCCCTTCACACAGCTCATAGGAATAGAGCTGATGTTGTCACTCAGCTGGAGATCCCTCCCCTGTCACCATTTTTCTCTTGGTCTCAGGAAAAGTCTGATAGCACAGGAACCAGTCAGCAGACAGAAATTACATTTAGTGCCCTGGATTGAGACAGCTACACACTATAGATGGATTTTCTTTGTTCATATTTCATGTCTGAGGTTTACAACCACTTTACGTAAGTGTATGGATATAGGTCCCCTTTAATTTTCTATTTTGCTTTAATTTTCTTTATGTTTTTAATACAATGTAAATCCTGACACTATTTGTATTTAATGTAAAATATGCATTAAAATGTCTCTATAAATTAAAAACAATAATATTAATAAATAACAAACGTATTTCTTTCATATTCCTCTCCCTACTCGGGCGTGCTCATTGTGACTACTTCCCAAGAGGTTGGCAGCTTAATAGCATCTTATTAAAACACCATTTTATTTGTTAATTAAAAGCAGCCACTCGAATGTGTGTGTGTGTGTGTGTTTTTTTTTTTCCACAGATGCAGACAGCACTAAACTGTGTCTCAGATGAGCTATTCGCACAACTCTACCCAGAATCCTCTGTGCTTTGGTTCTTTAGAACCTGAAGTAATGCACAAGCTGTGTCTGATTTTATTGCGACAGCTGAAAGTTATCTTGCCTTATTTTTTTTTAAGCGACATAACACAGAATGGATCTATAGCTCTCCTGCAGTAAGGATAGCAATAACAATACTGTATCTGGATGACAAATCAATTTGTGGTATATCAGTTCTACATGCCTATTATTACCTGCACCTTGGGGCTCAGAAGTTTAGCAGATGGATTTGACTCACTCACGTTGGTTATAGAACATCTGTGACACATACTGACTGTACAGTACTAATCGCAGTGAGAGCCCTCTCATTGTCTGGATTGTGTACAAGCTTCTTTGTCACCATGAAATTAAATATTTTCTCTTATAAAATATTTGATGAGTCATAAATAGATTTTATGCCCTCCTATGCCAAAAGTTCAGGCGAATCAGTGAAAGTGACTAATACACATGCCCATTGCAACCAGCTTGTTTCTTAAAGGGGTTCTAAATACAAGTTTTTTTACCTTCAGCATCCTATCATGAATAAAAAAAATAGCAGCCGGCCCCCCCCGAGCCCCCGTTGACTTACCTGACCGTTCGAATCTCCCGGGCGCGTCCACGTCGTCCTCTTGTTCCCCCTCCTATTGGCTGCTGGGCGGATTGAAAGCGCAGTTCAGCGCTGGTCAATCAGGGTGGAACGCGGCGCGCTGGGGGGCGGAGCCAGTGAAGTCGGCGGCTATGGCCGCCGCTGTGACTCGCAAAAGCTTTCCTACACATGAAGAAGGAAAGCTTTTGCGAGGAGGAGCCCAGACAGCCGCCGAGGGACACCAGAAGACAGCTTTCCCATTGCAAAACAACCAGTGGAGGTAAGTATCACATGTTTGTTATTTTTTTTAAAAAAAATCCCTGACTTTAGTGACCCTTTAAAACTGACCTCCAGCTAAAGAGCTAAATACACAGGGCCGGATCCACAAAGCATTACGACGGCGTATCTCCAGATACGCCACCATAATTTCAAATTGGCGCCGGCGTATCTTTGTTTTGTATCCACAAAACAAGATACGCCGAAATTACGCTAAAATACGACTGACGTAAGTCTATTACGCCATCGTATCTTAGTTGCATATTTACGCTGGACGCTAGGGGCGCTTCCGTAGATGTTCAGCGTAAAAATATGCAAACGAGATAGATACGCCGATCCACGAACGTACGTACGCCCGGTGCATTCTTTTTACGTAGTTTGCGTAAGCGTATGTCCGGCGTAAAGTTACCCCTGCTCTATAGAGGCGTACGCAATGTTAAGTATGGACGTCGGGATACTCTGCAATACCCCTGCGCAATACTCTGCAATACCCCCGCGCAATACTCTGCAATACCCCCACGCAATACTCTGCAATACCCCCACGCAATACTCTCCAATACCCCCGCGCAATACTCTCCAATACCCCCGCGCAATACTCTCCAATACCCCCGCGCAATACTCTGCAATACCCCCACGCAATACTCTCCAATACCCCTGTGCAATACTCTCCAATACCCCTGCACAATACTCTGCAATCCCCGGAAAATACTCTGGGGAAAAAAATGCGTTTTAACCACTTCCTGCCCGCCAGCCGTCATATGACGTCCTTGACTTTGTGCAAGGATAACTGAATGATGCCTGCAGCTACAGGCATCATTCAGATATCATCTTTTTTAGACGGTGATTCTCTACCCCATAAGAACAATCATGGTGGCTGTTCCACCTCTTGCTTGTTCTTACGGGTGGCGAAAAGGGACAACCCCCCCTTCCGTCGCCCTCCGGTGCTTCTTCCAACTTACCACTACGATCAAAGCCAGGATCGTTTTTTTTTTTCAGGCTTCCCAGCCTAGAGGTGGGATGTGGGGTCTTATTAACCCCATATCTCACTGTAAAGAGGACCTGTCATGCTATATTCCTATTACAAGGGATGTTTACATTCCTTGTAATAGGAATAAAAGTGATCAAAACATTTATTTTTGGGGAAAAACGTGTCAAACTAAAATAAATAAAGTAAAATTAACAATAACATTTTTATTTATTTTTTAAAGCGCCCCTGTTCCCGTGTGCTCGTATACAGAAGCGACCGCACACGTAAGTCCCGCCCACATATAAAAACGTGTTCAAAGCACACATGTGAGGTATTGCTGCGAACGTTAGAGCGAGAGCAATAATTTTGACCCTAGACCTCTTCTCCAACTAAAAAGATGTAACCAGTAAAAATATTTTAAGCGTCACATATGGGGATTTTTAAGTAGCAAAGGTTGGCGCCATTCCACGAGTGTGTGCAATTTTCAAGGGTGACATGTTGGGTCACCCTTCAAAAACATTGGGCTAACTTTAATGTTTTTTTTTTTAAAAGCACAAAACTGTTTTATTTCCAAAAAAAACGCGTTAGAAAAATTGCTGTGCAAATACCATGCGCAATAAAAAGTTGCAACGACCGCCATTGTATTCTCTAGGGTCTTTGCTAAAAAAGCATATATAATGTTTTGGGGTTCTATGTAATTTTCTAGTAGGAGAGGAATGTCAGAATTGGTCTGGGTGTTCCAGAAAGCCTGATGGTGCTCCCTGCATGTTGGGCCTCTGTATGTGGCCATGCTGTGTAAAAGTCTCACACATGTGGTATCGCCATACTCGGGAGGAAAAGCATAATGTGTTTTGGGGTGTAATTTGTGGTATGCATATGCTGTGTGTGAGAAATAACCTGCTAATATAAAAAATATTGATTTTGCAAAGAATTGTGGGGAAAAAATGACAAGTTCAAAAAACTCACAATGCCTCTTTCTAAATACCTTTGAATGTCTTCTTTCCAAAAAGGGATCATTTGGGGTGTATTTGTACTTTTTTGGCATGTTAGGGTCTCAAAAAATTAGAGAGGCTGTCAGTACATCAGGTGTGATCAAATTGCTCAATTTTCAGTAATTGGTACCATAGCTTGTAGACGCTATAACTTTCACCCAGACTAAATAATATCCAAATTTTTTTTTTTTTTTTTTTGTTTACCAAAGACATGTAGCAGTATACATTTTAGGCTATTTTTTTTGCAAAATGTTATAATAGAAATAAAGAAAAATATTTTTTTTTACAAAATTTTCGTTCTTTTTTCATTTATAGCGAAAAAAATAAAAACCACAGAGGTGATCAAATACCACCAAAAAAAAAGCTTTATTTGTGGGAAAAAAAGGACAAAAATGTCATTTGGTTATACCGTTGTATGAGTTATTGTCATTCAAAATGTTAGAGCACCGAAAGCTGAAAATTGGTCTGGTTATTAAGGGTGTTTAAGTGCCCAGTGGTCAAGTGGTTAAAAACTACGTTGCCCACACACCATTGTTTAAAAAAAATTATGAACAAAGTGCGGTGATGTACAACACGTACAATGGCACTCTAAAGGGGAAGTTCTATTCGCCTTTGGGCTGCTTTAGCTGATTTTGTGTTAGTAAAAGACGATTTGCGCTTTTCTGTCTGTTACAGCGTGATGAATGTGCTTACTCCATTATGAACGGTAGTTTTACCAGAACAAGCGCTCCCGTATCATAACTTGCTTCTGAGCATGCGCGGGTTTAAAACTTAATTTTAGCCCACACACAATCATTTTTTACAACCTGAAAAACGACATAGTTTAAAACGACGTTTAAAAATGCAGTATGTTCGAGAAAAAAATTGTCGTTTTTCAGAACCTGAAAAATTATGTGTAGCCCATACACGATCATTTTAAATGACGTTTTTGAAAAACAAAGTTTTTTTCATGCTGAAAAATTATCGTGTGTACGCGGCATCAGTCTTCCAAATAATGTGTCCACAAAAACAGTGTATTTGATGACATTAGACAAGGGCATTGCAAGGACAGATTAGGAACGAATCTGGTGTCTCAGTCAATGGGCAGTGATTTTCTTGGGTCCCTTGGCCTGCTGGGAGAACCTATTTATTTGGGTGGAGTCGGGTGATCAGGGTTCTGTGCCACCTGGATGGCTGTCTGGGTGGACGTGTGTTGTATTGTCCCTGGCTAACCCAGAAACCTAAGGCCTATCCCAGGGACATCTGACTGCTAGGCTGTCTGAGGGCCTATCCAGAAGCAGGAAAGCAGCGTAGGGTTGGATCTGCGGGCTTGTTGTTCAACCAGAAATTCCACCAGCCAGGGGACCAGTGGTGGTCGGAGGTAGAGGGGAAGCTGTCGTCACTAAGGGTCTGTCCACCTTGCTACCGGAGATCACAGTGAGTGAGCTGAGGCCAGTACCAGAGCAGGCTTCTCACTAGCCAAGGACGATGATGAAGTGGGACAACTTCAGCAAGTGCCAAGTTAGGGACCCAGCGGGACAGCAGGGGTGATGCTTGTGGAGTGCTAAGACAGGGACCTAACGTGTCAGCAGGGATGAAGCTTGAAGAGTATCTGTGAGTGCCACAACCGTAAGGTTCCAGTTGAGGAGGGAAAATGTAGGGTTTGCAACTTTTCTGCACTTCTTTCTGTTTGGGCATGAGACGGTCAAGCCATATTGTGCCCTTTTAAACAGGCGCTGTCCATTTGTCTGAAATCTTCTTCACTGCACACTGTTGGAATTCAGGAGTGCTCCCACCGGAATTGTGAACTGTTTTTACTTCAATACAAGTTCTTTGCATTGCACTCGGACTCCCTGGCCTGCACTATGCCTACTTACAAGCCTAAAGGGACCCTATGCACCGTTACCTTGTAAATGCAGGGTTGACATGTAGATATTAACAATGGGTAGGCAGTAGCTTTCCAGGTGTAGAATGACTTTTACTTTCAGTCATTCTGATGACTGAAGGCCAGGGTCATTCTGTTCCCAAGCCGGCATCTCCACTGAATACATGCTGTTGATATTTACAATAAGTCATTCATGTGGAAGCAACGCAGGCCTAGCATGACCTCAGCCTTCAGGCCCCGTACACACGACAGAGTTTCTCTGCAGAATCCAGCGAGAAGCTCGCTGGGAGACATATTCTGCCGAGAAAACCGGTCGTGTGTACACTTTCGACGAGCAAACCGTCGGGAAGCTCGTCGAGCCAAAATAGAGAGCATGTTCTCTATTTCCTCGTTGTTCAATGAGGAAATTTGGCTCGACAAGCTTTTCGACCGCTCATCGGGAACCTCGTTCCGCGGAACGATGAGTTTAGCCCGACGAGTATCTCAGTCGTGTGTACGGGGCCTCAGTCATTCTGAATGATGGAAGGTCGGGATCATTCTGGCGGCAAATAATTACTTGTACGGGAGATATAAGCATTATTGGTGAATAATCAGCAGCAGTGGCGCAGAATGTACGTATCGCAGCTAACACAGGTGTACAATATGTCCATATGCAGTACAGACAGCTTTTTTTTTTTTTTTTTTCTTTTTTTTTTTTAAGTGTATTTTGTGCGTGAACTCGAGAGAGAGGAGCCGGACTGCAGGAGTTGGGAGTAGGCAGACCCTCCCCCCGGAGGCAATCGCCATCCTTCTCCATGCCCCCGGTGGCAATGGCGGGTGTGAGGGGGGGCCTCCCACTCACCCCGCCCTACCTGCTCCACTTGGGAGCCCAACTGGGGCCCAACAGGACCCCATCGGGGCAGAGGGACTCCCCCTATGAGGGAGTGAGGGGGCCCGACCCACCAAGCCAGCCCCGTAGGTCCTTCGCCTCTCTTTAGGAGACCGCATGGCCAAAGTGCGTGAGTATTAAACCAATTTTGTGTGCGTGCAAGTGTGGTGGTTTTTGTGGGGGGGGGGTGGGCGTACTAAGCAGAGGCGTACCTTGCATAGCACACCCACCGGGAGCTGGGCTGAGACCACCAAACTCAATTCACATGTAGCCGAGACCGGGATCCGAACCCTTGGCTGCAGAGGTGAACGGCTTGTCAGCGCAGTGCCAATCACGTTGAGCCACCACAGCTCCCTCGTACAGACAGCTTTTAATGCAGGCCTTATATAATGATGTGTATTATAATTACTTTTTTTTTTTTTTTTTTTTTTTACTTATAGTTGAAAACAACCTTCTAAGGTTAAAATGCTGGACCCAGTTGTTGCAAAATAGCTAGCAGACTGAATTATTTCAGTGATAGATCCATGCTGACGACCAGTTATCTGCAAGAATATCTGGTTGTAATTTTAAAAGAAATAGTTTTCTTGAGTACTTTAATCTGCACCTTTTCTAAAAAAAAAAAGCATACAGTTATTGTGCAACTTATCAGCCCATATGTGCAAGTGGCGCTGTAAGATTTTTCTGCAGAGACTATAAGGATTGCCAAAGGATTCTAAGGACAAATTGGGTTAAAGTGGTATTAAGCCCAAAAACTAAATTTTTATATATTGCAGCTTATAAACATTAGATGTGGTAGCTTCAATAGCTTTCTGTTTTTTTAGGCTTTTTTCCACTGTTACCCTGTTCTCACCTGGTGATCTGTCCAGTAACACATCTCCTTTATTAGAGTGCCCCCACTCTGGATAAAGGAGCAACAGAGATACACTATATTATCAAAAGTATTTGGACATCTCCCTTTACACACACACACATGAACTTTAATAGGGTTGTAAAGTCACGAGTCCACGAGTGTCTCATCCATCTGAGACTCTCCTTCCTGATGGTCGGAGACACAGCAGCGGTGCCATTGGCTCCCGCTGCTGTCAATCAAAGTCAGTTAGCCAATTGAGAGATAAAGGGGCGGGGCCAAACCACAGCTATGTGTCAATGGACACACGGGGCTGCAGCTCAGCTTGGGTACCCCCATAGCAAGCTGCTTGCTGTGGAGGCACTCAACAGGAGGGATGGGCCAGGAGCACAGAAGAGAGACCTGAGAAGAGGAGGATCAGGACTGCTCTGTGCAAATCCACTGCAACCGAGCAGGTAAGTATAACATGGGAACAGAAGGGCACCAGACTAAGTGCAGTATAAATCATATATTTAATAAAAATAATTTGTAACTCACAAGTTAAATTAGATGAGTTTAGTATGTGGTGAACATTGCCAGTCCTGGAGTCTCATAAGTGTAACATGCTTGCTGTTTTTTTAGAAGAAAAAAAAAAAAAGACTTAACAATCACTTTAATGGCATCCCAGTCTTAGCCCATAGTGTTCACTAATCGGTTGACCTACCCTTAGCATTTACAACAGCTTAAACTCTTCTGGGAAGACTGTCCACAAGGTTTTGGAGTGTGTCTATTGGGAATGTTTGACCATTTTCCAGAAGCACATTTATGAGGTCAGGCACTGATGTGGACAAGCAGGCCTGGCTCATAGTCTCACTCTAATTCAACTCAAAGGTGTTCTATCGGGTTGAGGTCAGGACTTTGTGCAGGCAAGTCAAGTTCCTCCACTCCAAACTTGCTCATCCTTGTCTTTATGGACATTGCTCTGTGCACTGGTCCAAATCAACGTAATATATTGCCAGCCAATATTGTTGGTAACTAGGCAAGCACAAAATGCATTAATAATGGTAAAAACACAATTTAGCATTCAAGGACTATGGACTATTCAAAGACAAATGGACTAGGCATAAGATGAAATTTGGGGTTTAAATCAGCATAAACCCTTAGCAATGCCACCTCAAGTGCAATGTGCAGTAGTGAGCAGTAGTAAAGTTTAATCTTCTGAGTGCTAGAACTATACTGCCAACTCGCATTTATGGCAGAGATGCTAATCCTAGACCAACTGAGTATGCACTGTCCAAAAAGAAAAGGAGAATGGTACTAAAAGGGACAGAGGAACAAAGGGGGCTTGTAGAATAATTATTACAGGAGGGGCAGTCCTTGGAAATGTTATTTTGCTAGATATTGTTGGGGCTCTTTAAGTGTGTCTTTGCACTGAACCACAGACCCAGCTAACCTGCATGCATTATTATAGGTACAGAAAAAGTATGGCATAGTCTTGGCACAGGTGCAAGGTCATCTGTTCAAATGCAGTAAAGGTTCAGTATAATGCGGGTTGGTATAAGTGCAGTCTGGGTTTGGAATAAGTCCGGTATAGAATACATTATGGGTGCAGTATGGATTGGGCATGCTTGGTATCCTCCTGTCAGTGATTGAGTCTCTGCTAGCAGTATCACCAATAGGGGAATAGCCCTCTCAAAATTTCCCTGGATGCTATGGTGACCTCTTGCTGTTGAAGGGGGCCCCCCCTCGGTCTCTCCACAAAAACCTCAGATGATCATCGGTGGGAAACAGATAGAGAGTGGATGCTTAAATTTCTCCGCTGCAGCAGTGCAGGTATGAGCATCCGCAGAACTTTATTCAGGGGGGGTGCATCATTTTAAGGTCTCTCATGCTCTGCCCCTCTTTGACAGTGTGATGAAGGGGAGGGGCTTAGTGTAGCCCATGTAACCCATATAAATGCCTCTTTAGAGCAGGCCAGGGCAGGTCCCCCATAGAATAGATCCCTCTTTACTTAGTCTTCTTACTCTTTTTTCATCTGTATATAGAATCGAATACCCAGGTTTTCCTGCAGCACCACACACCAGGCTCTCCGGCCTGTCCCCCTGCAAAGAATATATTATATATATTTTTTCCACTCCTTGCTTCCTCCTCCTCGGCTCAGGCTGCCTGCCTGTTCTCCAGTTTCCTTAAGAGCACCTAAGTTGACTGATCAGAACTCCCCGCCAGCACCGCCACTGATCCTACTAACCCCACCCCCCACCAAGAAATAAGATAATAAATAAAAATAGCGAATGCATGGAAGGGAGAGAAAAAGAGGGGAGGGTACAAAGAAAAAGGGAGCAAAAGACAGTTAGAGAGAGGGATGGGGAGATTAAAAAAAGGAGAACAAAGAGATAGAGGGGTGGAGTGGAAGGGACTCAGGGAGCGCTAAATGTCCACGGGTTAGGGGCACAAATTACTTGTCTTGCTTTGGATGCTGACAACCCATGCTACAAAAATAATTTTACAGTTAGGGGTCCCCGCAACTTGGGAAATTTTATCAAGGGGTCACGGTACTAGTAAGGTTGAGAACCACTGATCTAAACGATACACAGATGAGACTGGAGCCGAGTGGTCGAGCCAAGGCGAGGGGGTGAGAGAGGGACGGTCTCAGTGAGTCAGAGAGCAGCAGACTCAAAAAAAAGTCCATGGTGGCCGCAATGGACCATGCAAGAACCGCTCATGGACACCAGTGTCTGTGTGCAGACACCTTGCCGATCCCTGATTCTTGCCCCCCCTTGCAGGTGCCCATGGATGCAGGTGCTGCACTGCCCCTGGGTGTCCTCACTCGTCTTAGGCTTGGATCTCTGCTGGTATGGTCTCCATCTGGCAGGCACATATCCAGACAGAGGTGCTTTCCCTCGGCGGCAAGGAAGAACTTTCCCAGGCAGTTTAATAAAAGTCCTCTCTCCACTCCTCCTACTGCACAGTGCATATTGGGATCTGTAATCTGACCATTATAGTGTAGTGTAGTCATCATATCACTCCTGTCTCAAATTACAACTCCCAGCATTCTTAGCGCTCAGTCTGCATAGAAGTCTATGGGCTTGCTTGGTTTTTAGCTCTTACCATGATGGCTGGAGGAGGGTGGTGCAGCATAACATTAATATCACAGTAGAGGGAGAGAGGCATATAAAGATCAATATCTCCTTCTCCCTGTTGTTGTAGCCCAACACCTGGCTAAATTTGATTTTGGATTTAACACCACATTAAAAAATAAAGGCTATCTAAGACCAAAAACTTTTATCTTCCATTTTAGATAGCATTGAGAGGGATTTATAGAACAAAAGCAAAGCCGCGCCACAAATAAATGACAGTACATTATTAAAGTTAATATTGAACAGAGGGGTACTGATCCCCACTCTCCCTTGGGGTTGAGCAGATGTGACCAAAAGTCCTTGACAGAAAAGTTTAGCATCAATCACTCCCAAAGTACAACATGTATAGGAACAGAACACCACCACTGTGTCGGATGAAAACAGTTAAGTGATCCCTTCACCGGTATCAAATGGCCGCTTACCAGAAGGCAAGCCAAATAAGCCATCGGCTATAGCCCAGCCGCGGCCTTTAAATCCTGGGGATGGTGTGTGGAGGAAATTCCAACGGAGCACTAACGGCCAAAACTCGTAGTCATCCAGGGAGGTAAACAAAAAAGAGGATGCACCATAGCGTAACTCCGTTATGAGAAGCGTTTTTTAATAAAATAAGTTGTACTTACATACACAACGTTAAAATCAGCATAAGAACAATATGCCGGCTGGCAAACGGTAGGAGCCCTCCCTCCTTGCGTGGTGACGTCACTGCGTGTCCCCCAGACGCGTTTCGTCATCAATGGAGGTTATCAATGGACGTTATCCCATTGATTTGTGAAAAAAACGTGTGTCCGCCCCCAAATCCATACCAGGCCCTTCCCGAGGGGAACCCCACAACATTTTTTTTTAAAATGGCGTGGGCCCCCAGCATGGCTTATCCTGCTGAACATCATATGACGCCCAGTCAGGATAACTGAACCACTCCCCGGCCGTCATTTTGCATACTGCAGACGGGAAGTGGTTAATTACCATAAGTAAGTAATATACAAATAATTATTATTTATTGCTTTTAAGGAAATTTACTATATTTTCAAAAACTGTACTTAAGCAGTTGGCTCAACTGACAAATTACTGAAGTTTATTAGTAAATTATATCTTCAAACCAGTAATTTCACAGTAAATAGATAAATAATAATTAGTAGGTTATAACATATAGCATAATAATATATGATTTAGCTTGATTAAAACAGTACATTTTCATGGGAATATGGTTTAAATCTTATACCCACGAACCCCTGCTTTTTCCTTCTAGTTAGGGTGGATGGGCTGATATTTGTTTTTTTACACATGCCCCCTTCTATGACACTGCAGTGAGAGGAGAGCCTCCACTGCAGAATTTTTATTGGACAGCTTGTTCCAATGGTGCTTTACCATTGGTCCAAGGCTCCAAGCTATCCATTAAGCTCAGTGCTTCTAACAAGAAGTCAGAGGTTATGCTCTCAGTCTGCTGCAAACAGAGTGTGCCAGCTTGTGTTTAAACTGGCCACTCTGTATGTAGCTTCTGACAGGCTGCACAAGAAGCCCCGTATCTCCAGAACTATAGGTGACAGGAGCCTCATTTTGACCAGTGGTGGGGGAGGACTTCAGCTACCTACTCCCCAAATTTGGGATCTTTGTGACTCCAGATCGCTAAACTACGACCCTCGAAGCACAATCGTTTATTTTATTTTTTTGGTATTTATTTTTTAAAGTTCATGGCAGTCCCCCCTTCCCCAAAGCATCGCACCACCCCATGTTGAGGGCATGGCCTGGTATGGTTAAGGGGGGTTCTCGCTTGGCCCTTCCTTTTCCTGACCTGCCGGGCTGCATACTCATATAAGGGTCTGGTACGGTATACCTTCAGCTGTCAGCGGGGGAAGCCCACTGACAGCTGATGACTTATCCACTGTTAAGGACGTGGTGGCCGGCTTCCCCAACCTTAGCAACCAGCCATACACAGTAAATGTTAAGCCCAAAAAAGAACAACGAAAATCGCACTTGCATTTTGGATGCAGGTCCATTGATGTATTACATGCAAAACGCTGCATGAGAGCCTGAGCCAGTTGCCGGTGTATCCTTTCAGGGCCTAAATAGTCTCTATGACATCAGCATTAACCTGCTGTCAGCTGTCAGCTGATTCTGGGTCACAGGAGTGCAGAAACAAGTTCATTCCTGTGACCCAGAATAGAAATGTGGCCAAAAAAGCTTTGGCCTTACTTCTCTTTTAACTGCTTGCCGACTGCTGCCGTCATATTACTGCGGGAAGTTGGCTCTGCTGGGCAAGAGCCCGTAGCTATACGTCCGCTCTAAAGCAGCCACCCCCCGCACGCCCCCGAGTCCCGCGCGCCGGCTCGGCGGGCACGATCGCCGCTGGGCACACGCGATCGCTCGTTACAGAACGAGGACCTGGAGCTATGTGTGTAAACACAAAGCTCCCGGTCCTGTCAGCGAGGGAAACGCTGCCAATGGTCCCAAAAATGTATCAAAAGTGTCGCAGTACTGAAAAAAAATGCTGATCGACGCCATTACTAGTAAGAAAAAAATATTAGTAAATATGCCATAAAACTACCCCCTATTTTGTAAACGCTATAACTTTTGCACAAACCAATTAATGAACGCTTATTATGATTTTTTTTACAAAAAATATGTAGAAGAATACGTATCAGCCTAAACTGAGGAAAAAAAATTTGTTTTTTTATATGTTTTTGGGGGATATTTATTACAGCAAAAAGTAAAAAATATTGCATTTTTTTCAAAATTGTCGCACTATTTTTGTTTATAGCGCAAAAAATAAAAATTGCAGAGATGATCAAATACCACCAAAAGAAAGCTCTATTTGTGGGAAAAAAAGGACACCAATTTTGTTTGGGAGCCACATCGCACGACCGCGCAATTGTCAGTTAAAGCGACGCAGTGCCGAATCACAAAAAGTGCTCTGGTCATTGGGCAGCAATATGGTCCGGGGGTTAAGTGGTTAAAGGGTATTTCCAAAAAGTTTTTCTCTTTTTGTTTAAGTTTTAGACAAGAAATAGGGCAGAACCTGTCAGTTTTAAAATGTTGTGTGTGTTCACATTGAAGAGTTTACTCATCTCTTCCCAGGGGACATTAACTGATTGAAAATCTATAGGTCACAGACTTCAACACAAATATTTATAGTGGAATTTTAAATGGTTAAAACCTCTGTTTGTCTTTTCCTAGTTTTCCTGTCCTGTTCTCACCACCCTTGGTTACTTATGTGTCTTGGATACTCCAACAGTATTCTCTTCCTACCCCAATTTCTTTACTCTGTTCCTGTCCACCAGAAAACTGTGGGTGTTCCTGTCAACCTTTGTGTGTCACAGCTCCTTCTGTTCCGTGTCCAACATAATAAAGTAAATATAAAATCCAGCAGGGAAAGTGGAGACCCTTTCTAAAAGCCACAGCAGGTGTGCAGAGCCAGGAACTCCTTCATCTTACCGACAGAATTACCGGGAGATATAGTTGCCGATGGGCCTCATACAAAATGGTTGAGTGATGCTGGGTGGTAAGCTGTCCATCCGCTAAGAGAATTTGTTTTAAAAAATGTTTCATTTTCAGAAAGTTTTTCGATTTTCTTAAAGTCAGTGAGGTCAAATCGATGGTCCATTTTGACCAAAGTGGTGATAAGTTTTGAGGAATAGCAATTTTTCTCAACAATCGAAATTCTAACTGCATGTAGTTTTTGTTCAGGAAACTCATACATATGGTATTGTACATGCCCTAGGCGCAATGGAAACCACATTCCTGTCATTCTATTTAAGTAGCATACCTGGATACAATTTTAAGGGCCTTCAAATTATTTTTCAAAATCAGGGCATTGGTATATGGCCAGTTTTACTCAACTTGTAAGAGGAATGATTATTACCAGTGGAGGCACATACCATTAGCAGTGCTGGAGTGTGCAGAGAAGGAGTACTGTTAAGAAAACATTTTTTTCTGTAGAAGAATTGGGAGGGGGGAAGATTAAAAAAAAAAAAAAAAAAAACACAATTCTGCTTTAACTTTTCAAAACAAAAACTGACAGCTGATCATCTAATAAAGCCTACATTTAGGCAAAGTAAAAACCAATGGAGGCTACCTACATGCAATGAGACATGTCCCTTATGTTGGTGTAGGCCAGCCATTCTCAACCAGGGTTCCGTGGAACCCTAGGGTTCCTCCAGAGGAGGCTAGGGGTTCCTTGAGCTGTGGCTGATTTACCTCCTGTTTGATGGTGCCTACATAGTTCTGAGCCAATTCCACTTGGAGGAGCCAGTGGTATTACACCAATGATCTTCATAGTTCTCTGTAAGGGGGGACATTCTTACCACTACTTTAAAAAAGGGCATTCTTCTTACTGAACACCAAAGTAATGAGCATTGTTCCCACTGACCCCCAATAAATGGGTTTTTATCAGGGCTTCCCAGAGACCTGAAAATTATTTTTAGGGTTCCCCAGCAGTAAAAAGGTTGAGAAAGGCTGGTGTATGCTGTCCTAGTTAACACCTAAACTCATGTGCACCCCCTCCCCATATCCCTGCAACCACATCTCCTGGTGCTGCAGGGATTAATATGAATGCTGGACCTGTCATCTGCTTTTTCTGCACCCCTCCTCTATTCATGAAGCTGTACTATAGCCTCCATTAATGAAATGGAGCAAGGATGAATGAAAGGTCCACCTCCTCCATTCATAGAGCACTTTTCTTTGATGGAAACTATAGTACAGCTTCTTTGAATTGAGGATAGGGGTGGAAAGGGTGAGCATAGTCTTCACTGTTGATGCGTGCCTGTTAGAGTGCCCACGTGTCCCGCAATTGACATGTCTGTCCTGGGTCCCGGGCACCTTCATTCCGGGACAATACAGTGTCCCAGGATGAAATAGAGGACACAGTCACTCCCTACTAACTAGTCACTACATTTCCGTAACTGGTCGCTAGGGCCAACGCTGCCTGGCGTCTTGCAACTCTCAGACAGTGAGGCCGGGAGCGAGACTTGCACCTAGTGCAGCGCCGCTGTCCCCACCCACCTGGGCACCTCCTCCTTCTCCTGGACCTAGCGGTAAGCAGCAGGAACTGGTGTGATCTTCACACTCCAGATAGCGACTCCACTCCTTTCCTTTAATGCATGTGGCTCATGCAGAGGGAGTGACAGCAGCACTACATCTGGCGGCAGGCTATGGATGGCAAGTAGCACATAAAGCTGACAAATAACCCGCCGCCAAATTCCCCATCTATCCCGAGACTACATTTCCCACGCCCCGTCATCTTTTTTTTGGGAAGGTGAGGGGGTGCAGGGGTGTCCCTGAATGACAGTTTGGAAATGTGGTCACTAGGGATGAGCCGTACACCCCCCCCCCCCCGTTCGGTTCGCACCAGAACCTTCAAACGGACCGAACGTTCGCGCGAACATTTAGAACCCCATTGACGTCTATGGGACTCGAACGTTCGAATTTAAAAGTGCTAATTTTAAAGCCTAATATGCAAGTTATTGTCGTCTTTGAGAAGCCGGGGGCTTGCCCCAGGGAAAATGTATCAATGGAAAAAAGTTAAAAAAACTGTTGTTTTTTCAGGAGCAGGAGCATTGATACATGTTCCCTCGGGCAAGACCCGGGTTCTCAAAGACGTTTTCACAGGCAAACTATAGACACCCAGCAGGTACAATATTTAAAGAAATTTTTCATTTTTTAAATTTAAGCATCATTTAAATCACTGCTCCAGGAGCAATGATTTTAATGATGCTTAAATAAAATAAAATAAAAAAATGAAAAATTCCTTTAAATATTGTACCTGCTGGCAGTGCCGGTGCAAGGATTTTTGACACCCTAGGCGAAACCTCATTTTGCCGCCCCCACTGGGTCCGCCCCTGACTACACCCCCTTTGCCAGTGTTAAATGGTTTGATTTAACCCTCTAACTGCTACATATGCAAGACCGCTCGTTCTTTTGAAAAACATAAGACTTACTAGCAGGATCACCAGGTGAATATAAAAGAAAAAAACTAAAAACAAAACAAATGCAGCCACCCATCTATAAATTGGTAATCTGCAGTAAATTAAATATTTTGCTTTAATACCACTTTAAGAGGATAAAGTTAATCAAGTAATTCTGTTATACAATCAATATATAGGCAGATGATGGTAAGGAAGGAGTTAAAACAAGATATAAACAGACTGGAGTAAAGCTACTTTCAGTGCTGACAAGGAAAGAGAGAGTGAAAGGGGCTGTCAGGGAGGGAGAGAGAGAGAGAGAGAGAGAGAAGGGGGCTGTCAGGGAGAGAGAGGGAGAGAGAGAGAGAGAGAGGGGGCTATCAGGGAGAGGGGGAGAGAGAGGGAGAGAGAGAGAAGGGGGCTGTCAGGGGGAGAGAGAGAGAGAGAAGAAAGCTGTCAGGGAGGGAGAGAGAGAGTGAAGGGGCTGTCAGGGGGACAGAGTTGTCAGAGAGAGATGGGGCTGTCAGAGAGAGAGAGAGAGAGAGAGGGGGGGCTGTCAGAGAGAGAGAGAGAGAAAAAAGCTGTCAGGGAGGGAGAGCGAGAGTGAAGGGGCTGTCAGGGGGACAGAGTCGTCAGAGAGAGATGGGGCTGTCAGAGAGAGAGAGAGAGAGGGGGGGCTGTCAGAGAGAGAGAGCTGTCGGACAGAGAGATAGAGAGAGAGGGGGCTATCAGAAACAGAGAGGGGGCTATCAGAGACAGAGAGGGGGGCTATCAGAGACAGAGAGGGGGGCTATCACAGAGAGGGGGCGCTATCAGAGACAGAGAGGGGGCGCTATCAGAGACAGAGAGGGGGCGCTATCAGAGACAGAGAGGGGGCGCTATCAGAGACAGAGAGGGGGTGCTATCAGAGAGAGGGGGGCTATCAGCGATAGAGAGGTGGGGCTGACAGAGAGGGTGCTATCAGAGAGAGGGGGCTATCAGAGACAGAGAGGGTGCTATCAGAGAGAGGGGGCTATCAGAGACAGAGAGGGGGGCTATCAGAGACAGAGAGGGGGCGCTATCAGAGACAGAGAGGGGGCGCTATCAGAGAGAGGGGGGCTATCAGAGACAGAGAGGGGGCTATCAGAGAGAGGGGGTCTATCAGAGAGAGGGGGGCTATCAGAGAGAGGGGGCTATCAGAGACAGAGAGTGGGGCTATCAGAGACAGAGAGGGGGGCTATCAGAGACAGAGAGGGGGCGCTATCAGAGACAGAGAGGGGGTTCTATCAGAGAGAGGGGGGCTATCAGAGAGAGGGGGGACTATCCGAGACAGAGAGGGGGCTATCAGAAAGAGGGGAGCTATCAGCGACAGAGAGGTGGGGCTATCAGAGACAGAGAGGGTGCTATCAGAGAGAGGGGGCTATCAGAGACAGAGAGGGGGGGCTATCAGAGACAGAGAGGGGGGGCTATCAGAGACAGAGAGGGGGGGTTATCAGAGACAGAGAGGGGGGGCTATCAGAGAGGGGGGGCCATCAGAGACAGAGAGGGGGGGCCATCAGAGACAGAGAAGGAAGCAGAGTCTGGTAAGTGAAAGATCTCACTCACTTACCAGAATAGTGTCACTGGTTCAGCATTCAGCAGTGCGGTGTGGCTGCTTGTTTTGGATCTTCCCGCCCACCTCCCCTTCACAGACGAGTGCACAGGAGGGATGGGTCTCTGGAGAAGTCTGTAACTGCTCCAGGCAGACATAATGGACTGGTGGACAAAAGACAGCGGGACTCGGGAGAAGTGTGGAGGAATTTCTGGACACACCAGAGCGAAGGACGCTCTGCTGGGGGAACTGCATAGCTGCTGGACAGTGGACACATGTCAGAGCTGCTTGCTCTGTACAGTGCGTGCGGGAGTAGAATGACCAGCGGCTGAGCGCTCTAGGCGGTTTTGCACTCTAAGCGGCTGCCTAATCCGCCTAGTGGTAGCGCCGGCCCTGTCTGCTGGGTGTCTATGCCTGTGATAACGTCTTTAAATAGCACAATCACCTGCCTAAGTAAATTACGAAGAACTCATCTAGCTAAGCTATACAGTGTATAAATATATGTGCAACACCTAAGATGTATATATATCCTCTACACACTGTAACATTAACTCACTAGCCTGCCTGCCTGCCTGCTCTATCTACCTGCAAAAAATGACACTCTCTTTGTCTCTCTCTGTTCTCTGTTAACTGCCGCAACACACCACACAGGGCCGCCCTGCAGGCGGCCTTTTATAATGTGGGGCGTGTACTAAACCCCCTGAGCCATAATTGGCCAAAGCCACCCTGGCTTTGGCCAATTATGGCTCTCCTTTTTTTGCGCGCTGTGATTGGCCAAGCATGCGGGTCATAGTGCATGCTTGGCCAATCATCAGGGCGCAATGCCGAACTGAATTATGGGCCGTGACGCGCCACTCGAATTTGGCGCGAACAGCCCATAACGTTCAAATTTAGACGAACGGTCGAACAGACGATGTTCGAGTTGAACATACGTTTGAATCGAATGCGGAGCTCATCCCTAGTGGTCACCCTAGTACCTGTGATTCTAACCCCTACACCACTGGAAGATTATCACTTCTGAGGTATGGGGGGAAAGAAGTCCTACTTGGATCTTAACTAGGACACGGAACATGTATCATACAAGTACTGTCCCTTTTGCTAATTGTTTTTATATTTGTACCTAAACTTAGACTTTAGGTTGAATTACTGAACAATTGTATTATTTGTGTATATCTGACCTTTAATTTCTACTAAAAATGGGGGTGTTTATTCTCTGATGGCTCCTATTTAATCCAGAGAGGCTGCACATTTTCTTTAAGATCCTGGTGTCTTCATCATTGCTCAGCACTTGGATGGAAAAAGTTAAATGCTAACAAACTAATAAAGAGGAAAGATCAAAAACAAGTTGTTGGGGTTGGGCCTTTGTCGGGAACGGCCTCCTACAGCTGGGTCTTGTACAGACTTCAAGAAAATGAATTCCATGCTAGAAGCAAGACAGAGAGGGGTGGGGGGGAATGAGGAGTTTTCTGAGTGCACAGTTGTTCTTGGGTCTGTGAGTGCAATCCACAAAGAGAGAGGCTGGATCAGGCTGCACAGCTGGAATAGGATAGGTCAGAGCATAGGGAGAAAAAAAAGTGGGGAGCTGAAAGTTATTAGTGAGAGCGAAAGACTAAAGACTGTTTATAGGCAGATGTTGAGTCGTGCATTTGTATCCACTAAGAAGTGATGTCACCTGGACGCTGAACAGCACAATAACAAGAGCGCAGGACAGACAGACTGAAGCACAGGTGATCTGAGAGCCTGAAATCAAGCGAAGCTGAAGATATGGGGATGATGCAGAAAATTCTCCTCTGCCAATTGATTATTTTACACAGTAAGAAATTCTTTCATTACCTTGATTCTAATGATCTTGAACAAAACAATGCAAAGAACAATAGCTCTCATGATAGATCTACATGGGGTCTGGTACCCTGGTAAATACCCAAACCATGGATAGTTTGCAGGTAGCTCTAGACATAGATGCCCAGATAGCTAAATAATTTCAGAACTATTTACCTGAAGCTCAGGGCATTAGAGTTCCATCGTGGCTTTTTAATACGTCAGAAGTGAAAATGTAAAGATTGTTCATATTAATTTTGCATGGGGTCTGCTACCCAGGTTAATACCCAAACATAAATATAATTTTCACCAAAGCAGTGTATCCAAAATACTTACTTATAGCTCAAGGCATTGAAGTTTCATCTTGGCTATTTACTAAGCTGGGTTTTAAAATACAAAGAATAATAGTATTAGTTATTGATCTGCATAGGTTCTGGTACCCAGGTAAATATCAAGATAATTTCCACTGCTTACTTGTTGCTCAGGGCATAAGAGTTAGTTGGAGTACTAAGCTGGATTTGAAAATACAAAGAGCAATGCTAATATTATAGATCTGCATTGGGTCTGGTACCCAGGTCAATACCCATAAAATAATTTCCTTTGCAGCTGTGTATCCCAACAACCTACTTCAGGGCAATACAGTTCAGTCATTGCTAATTGCTGAGCTGGGTTTGAAAAAACATGCATGAATCTGGTACCAAGGTAAATACCAAAACTATTAAAAAAAATTCAATGGACCCTCTTGAAACAATGTTTCACAATGACTTATTTGTAGCACAAGGCACCAGAGCTCCTTATTAAGCTACTATTCTTCTAGGACCTGCAATGACTGTTGGCACCCTTCCAATTATTCAGGTTTACTTTTGGTACACTGTAGAGGGAGGGGGAGTGGTTGATCAAGCAGGTTAAAAAAACTTTTTATGCCCTCTGGTACACAGGTGCTGGCTCTTTGTTCCCCTTCAACTCCTACTATTTATATAAACTTGTACAGTCGGCATAGTAGACGTTGCCTGATTATGGAGTACTCAGTGGGGACAACCTACCTGAAAGCAGTCAAACTGTGCCTGCACAAACTACCATACTCTCAGTTCTATGAACAGCTAAAGTCAATTTTCTGCCATACGTGGTATTGTAAGGCAGGCTAAACAAAACAGTGGAGGAAAGTTAGCAGAGGATCCAGGTGCAGGAGAGGCCTGTATGCAAGCAATACGTTTACATTGGGGAGGGTTATAGGAAGAGGTATAGTTACAGGAAGGGTTAGTGTTAGGGCACAGGAAAATTTCGTATTAGGGTTACAAAAATGGTTGCTGTAAGGCCGCGTACACACGACCGGTCCATCCGACGGACCGTTTTCATCGGTTCACCACTGAATCCAGCGAGAACCTCGATGGGAGACGTATTCTGCCGAGAAAACTTTTGTGTGTACACTTTTCGCCGAGCAACCCGTCGGGAAGCTCGTCGAGCCAAAAAGAGAGCATGCTCTCTATTTCCTCGTTGTTCTATGGGGAAATTTGGCTCGACGAGCTTTTCGACAGCTGAACGGGAAACTCGACGGACGGAACGATGAGTTTAGCGTTACAGTTGGGGTTACAGGGAGGGTAAATGTGAGGTCTAGGAATACAGCAATATTAGGTTACAGGGAAATTTAGTTTGAGGGTTAGTGTTAGGGTTACAAAGAGGGCAACTGTTTGGTTTACAGGTTAGTGTGAGGATTAGTGTTACAGTGAGGGCTAGTATGGGGGTTAAGATTAAAGATAGGAGTAAAGTTAAAGTTGGGGTTACAGGTAGGGTGATTGAGAGGGCTAGGATTACATGGAGGGTTAGTGTTGAGGTTACAGGGAATTTTAGTGTGAAGGGGTGCTATAGCATAAGAATTCCTCTTGTGCTGGGGGCTCTATGATGGCAACTACTAGTGCCTAGTTTCCAGTAATGATAGCTATTGAGCGAATTGAGACAAGAATGTGGGAATCATCTTGGTAACAGTTTTAAAAAAAAAATGTTTTATTAATTCCTTACTTTGTACAGATTCTTGAGGAATCTAATGTGCTCACTGTGGGATGTTAAACTTGCATTGCTGCTATAATATAACCATATCCATGTGTTTATAGAATGCTCTCCTATAGACCCCCAGCTTGCATTCTAGTTTCATAGTTCGATAATTTTGCTGTATTTTGATAAACACAGTGGGCCAGATCCACAGAGCCAGTACGCCGGTGTATCTCCTGATACGCCAGCGTACTTTCAAATTACCTGCGTCGTATCATTAGTTTGAATCCTCAAACCATGATACGGCGGCTTCGGGCTTCGATCCGACAGGCTTACGTCTTCGTACGCATTTGGATCTACGCTACAATATTTTTGCGCCCGCTGGGTGGAGTTTGCGTCGTTTTCCGCGTCGGGAATGCAAATTAGCTTTTTACGGCGATCCACGAAGTTACGATCGGCCGTCGCATTCTCTTACGTCGTCGCTAGTCGGCTTTTTCCTGCGTATAGTTAAAGCTGCTATTATCCGGTCTATAGTTAGACTGGCCATGTTAAGTATGGCCGTCGTTCCCGCGTTGAATTAAAATTTTATTTTTTTTGCATAAGTCGTCCGTGAATAGGAATGTACGTAATTTACGCTACAAAAAAGAGCGTAATTTCGCGCAATGCACGGCGGGAAATTTCTGAACGGAGCATGCACAGTTCGATCGCCGCGGGGACGCACCTGATTTAAATGATTCACGCCCCCTAATCGCTTAAATCGATTCCGCCACGAGAAATACACTACGCCGCCGTACTTTACGGGCCGAAATCTTCCTGGATTTGACTGATACACTGCGCCAGGGCAATTCTCTGTGGATCTGGCCCAGTATGTATAGAAGTTGTGAGTTTTAAAACCAGATGTTGATTACGCTGGACAACATCAGATTTACAGTAAATTCTGATATAAATTTAGAATTGTAGCTTATTAATTCTGCAAGCTAAAATGCTCAGTTTCACATGAGGGAACTCAGGCTATTTTTATAATTTTCGTCATTGGCTGTGCGATATTTGTTGCTGTGGTTGCTGTTGAAAGCCATGTCATTTCTGATCCAGAACATATCATTTTTCTCCTGATTCTATAATGTACTTGTATAGGCATCAGCTTTTGGCAGTTAAAGTTGCCTTTCTAAATGTTAGTACATTAGAAAATTCCATATGAAAGCCAGACTGAAATATCAGTTATTATTTTATGTAAAATCATATTTTCCACAAAATGCAGAAGTGATAGTAGTGAATGAGTAGACATGCAAAGGTAAAAGCGCAAATAAACCCCAATTTGTTATTATGTTTGGCATCTTGTTTCACTTTATACAGTTTTGTTAAGCCAATAATTTTTTTGTGAATTTCTTGTGAAATTTCTTGCTGGGAGAACTTGCTAGCAAAAAACACTTTCTGTTGCGTGCTTACAATGCCTTACAATTAAATGTAACTTTGGTAGCCAATAGACTGAATTTAACCTAAAATTCGCCAATTGTAGCCAATGTGTTTCAGGGGCTTGAGTTTGACCTCCTAATCAGGATTTACAGTATTTATTCTGTCAACTTGTCATGTTCACTTCCTCATTTGATCTCAAGTCTATTAAATAGGCAGCCCAATAGCCAATGGAAGAAAGGCACAATAGGCTGATGGCCACCCTAAATTCCCAGACCATGCACTTTACGAACTCCCCAACCTGCTCCATACTCCGAGATCCTAGAGGAAAAGATAGTCGGAAAACCAAGGGACCTGTTCACTAAAACAGACTATATGAGCAAAATGTTGACACAAATATTGTCTCCCCCATTTTGAGTCTATAAGAACTTCCACTGTTCTGGCAAAGCTTATTTTTTATTTTTTTGTAAATTATTTTTTATTGAGTTTTTTATACAACATACAAGTAACAGTCCACACAATGTGGAAAACAACCAGCCACAGATCACCGGTGCACAGTACATAAAAAAAAGTGATTTTTGGCAAAGCTTTATTCATGATTTTGCAGTGCACAGGTAGGAATTTGTTGACATTCAGTGTTAAGAGCATTTGTGGGGTCAGGTACTGATATTGGATGAGAAGACCTGACTTGCACATTGTGTTCTATTTCATCCCAAAGGTGTTCATTAGGATCGAGGTCAGGGTTCTGTGCAGGCCCCTAAAGTTCCCCCAAACCAAGCTTAAAGGGGTTGTAAAGGTAATTTTTTTCCCCCTAAATAGCTTCCTTTACCTTAGTACAGTCCTCCTTCACTTACCTCATCCTTCGATTTTGCCTTTAAATGTCCTTACTTCTTCTGAGAAATCCTCACTTTCTGTCATTCAGTCTGTAACTCCACACAGTAATGCAAGGCGTTCTCCCTGGTGCAGAGTGTCGTGCTCGCCCCCTCCCCTGAGGGGGGAGGAGGCGAGCAGGAGAGTCAGGACGCCCACTAACACACAGCTCCTTTCTCTATCTGCAACTTAGAGAGCATCCTGACTCTCCTGTTTGCCCCCCTCCCCCCTCAAGGGAGGGGGCGAGCATGACACTCCACACCGGGGAGAAAGCCTCACATTACTGTGTGGAGTTACAGACAGAAGCCAAGGAAGTGAGAATTTCTCAGAAGAAATAAGGGCTTTTAAAAGCCAAATCAAAGAATGAAGTAAGTGAAGGAGGACTGCACTAAGGTAAAGGAAGCTCATTAGGGGAATTTTTTTAACTTTACAACCCCTTTAAGAAACCATTTCTTTATTTACCTGTCTTTGTGCACCTGGACTCAGGAGGAGTGTCCACATGCATTTAGCTTTTTTGTATATTTCAACTTTGGATAGATCGGGTAGTTTGACTCCTGGCACTTTATAATTAAGAGCTTTGAATTTGAATTGCCAGCTCTGCCCATCTACAACTGCTCAACCTAGTGTTGTATTCTTAATTTATCTAACATTACAGAGACATCAGTGAGGACTTGGGGTAGATGGGGAGGGGGAGGGGGGGAGTATATGTAGATCTACCCTAAGCAAAAAAATTAAAACGAGGCTCTGCAAACCAAACACATTTTGTTTGACGAATTACATAAGTTCCTAAACTTCTGTTATCTTCACAAAGTACGACTAATGAGCTGTGTCAGCAGTCCTATGCATGAGCCAGCTCTTCCTCCCAAACTTTCAAAATGTAAATTTCCATCTGCTACTCCGGAGGTGACATTACACAGGGCTGCTTTTCCCAGCCATCTCCTTATTCACAAGTCTACATGGGAACATTTTGGAGAAACACGGAATTCAAGATTTAGGATGAATGCCATGGTTTTAGCAACCTATCTCCATGCTAAGTGCTGACATACGGGAAAGTGCACATTGCACAAAATATTTGAATAGTAGAAGTAAGGAGAATGTATGTGATTACGTATGTTTTATTGTTCTGAACATGAACCAAACTTGCTATCCCTCTGAGCCTGGAGTGCTCTACACTCTATCCATATACTGGTAAAAGAGTATATACCGGTATATTAAGACCACTCTTGGTGCTAATAGAAGTAAGTTTACTCAACTATGTTAAAAGGAAACGAGTGGTAGTTGGAAACATATTTTCTTTCTTTTTTTTTTTTTTTTTATTGTGATCAGGACTTTTTAAAAGCAAAATTTACCAAAACAAAATGTTTTTCCCTTTTTTTTGTCAGTTAACTAGGAATTGTAAAACAGGACAAATGGTAGTAAAAAAGCCCACAGTGTCCTTCACAAGCAAGCTATAAAACAATTTCATTTCCGGCACATGCCGGAAATGTAACATTTCCATTGGTTGTGCTCTCAACCAAACTGTCAAACCATCCAATAACTGGTGTCATAACTGATCACATGTGCAGCATCATGGTAGTTGTAGATTAAACTGAGGCAAAGATGGCAGCTTCCTTGGCTGAAAATGATAGGGAGGTTAACTTACACTTTCATAGTCTGCAGTACTTACAGTGGGTATAGAAAATAATCACCCCCTTTAACCACTTAAGACCCGGACCTTTAGGCAGCTAAAGGACCCGGCCAGGTTTTGCGATTCGGCACTGCGTCGCTTTAACAGACAATTGCGCGGTCGTGCGACATGGCTCCCAAACAAAATTGGTGTCCTTTTTTTCCCACAAATAGAGCTTTCTTTTGGTGGTATTTGATCACCTCTGCAGTTTTTATTTTTTGCGCTATAAACAAAAATAGAGCGACAATTTTGAAAAAAATGCAATATTTTTTACTTTTTGCTATAATAAATATCCCCCAAAAATATATTAAAAAATATTTTTTTCCTCAGTTTAGGCCGATACGTATTCTTCTACCTATTTTTGGTAAAAAAAAAATCTCAATAAGCACATTTTTGGGACCATTGTCATTTTCACAGCAAAAAATGCATTTAAAATGTATTGTTTATTGTGAAAATGACAATTGCAGTTTGGGAGTTAAACACAAGGGGGCGCTGAAGGGGTTATGTGTGACCTAATGTGTGTTTACAACTGTAGGGGGGTGTGGCTGTAGGTGTGATGTCATTGATTGTGTATCCCAATAAAAGGGAGCACACGATCGATGACGCCGCCACAGTGAAGAACGGGGAAGCTGTGTTTACACACGGCTCTTCCTGTTCTTCAGCTCCGGGGACCAATCGCTGGACTCCAGCGGCGATCGGGTCCGTGGGTCCCCAGGTCCCCGCGGTCCCGGTCACAGAGCTTCGGACCCACGGCTAGGTACTAGCACAGGACGTACCTGTACATGCATGTGCCCAGCCGTGCCATTCTGCCGACGTAAATGTTCAGGAGGCGGTCTTTAAATGGTTAAAATAATCAAATGTTGTTGCTTTGCAGCCTGAAATGAAGACCAACACAGTTTTTCTATTATCCAGCTGTAACTACTAGTGCAACGTATAACATCCAAGTGAAAGATATAACACCAACATGTCAGAGAAAAAAATCAAAAACAGGATCACTGAGTTTGAAAAAGGATCACCCCTTTAGTATTTTGTTGGGCCACATTTTGCTTTAATTACAGCCTTTAGTCTGTTGGGATTTGTCTCTACTAACTTTTTTACATCTAGACATTGCAATATTTGCCCACTCTTCTTTGCAGAACTGCTCAAGTTTAGCTAGATTTGATGGTGACCGTTTGTGGACTGCAGTCTTTAAATCATTCCACAGATTTTCAATGTGGTTTAAGTCTGGGCTCTGACTAAGCCATGCAAGGACAGTCACCTTTTTCTCTTTTAACCACTGTGTGGTCATTTGTGCTGTGTGCTTTGGGTCATTGTCATGTTGGAAGATAAACCTTCTTCCCATTGACAACTTTATTAACTTATTATCACCTCAATGCTTTACTGTAGGAATGGTGTTATTTGGATGGTGAGCTGCATTGAATTTCTGCCAGAAATTTTATTTGGTGTTAAGGCCAAATAATTCAATTTTTATCTCATCTGATAATAACATCTTTTTCCATGTGGCCTTGGAAACTTTAAGGTGCATTTAAGGTGGTCAGATGAGACTAGATATATCTGGTGGAAATCCAATACAGCTCACCATCCAAATAACAAGTAAAGCATGGAGGTGGTAATATCTTGGCATGGGGGTGTTTCTCTGCAGCAGGGACTGAAGCACTTGTCAGGATAGAAGAAGGAAAATAGAGCGAAATGCCATCAAATTCTTGAGGAAAATCTGCCGCTCTCTGCCATAAAGTTCTCAATGGGAAGAAGATTTACCTTCCAACATGACAGGGACCCAAAGCACACAGCAACAATTACCACGCAGTGGTTAAAGGAGAAAATGTCACTGCATGGCTTAGTCAGAGCCCAGACTTAAACCCTATTGAAAATCTGTGGAATGACGGAGGTCTACAAATGGTCACCATCAAATTTACTGAACTTGAGCAGTTCTGCAAAGAAGAACTGGGCAAATAATGCAAAGTCTAGATGTGCAAAGTTAGTAGAAACATATCCCAACAGACCAAAGGTTGTAATTAAAGCAAAAGGTGGTTCAACAAAATACTGACTCTATTTACTCCTCTGATTACAGGAGTAATTGCATTGTAAATATAATAAACATTATTAAGACTTTACAATTGTACTCTGTGGGTTCTTTGTAGACTTTCTTAATGGTACATTCTTTAGGCCTTCATTGTGGACGCCATAGCAGTACTTTTGTTCTGACTGTTGAATAGATGTGTAGGGTAGCAACAATGGTTACCACCAGGGGCGGACTGACAACTCATGGGGCCCCCGGGCAATAGGAGATTATGGGGCCCCCAAGCAATAGATTATGGGGCCACACAGTATACACACACACACATACAGTATACATACACAGTATACACCAGGGGTCTCCAAACTGCGGCCCAAGGGCCAGATGTGGCCCTTTGCTAGTCTTTATCCGGCCCTTGGGGCACAATTCTTCCCACTGATATAAGGCACTATTTGCCCCACTGGCACCAACAATGGGGGACTATATCTTCCACCGATCCCAATGATGGGAAACTATACCTTCTACTAATAGGGGGAATACACCTCCTACTATTCGCTACCAACCCTAAGGCCATATTTATTCACACTGTTGCTGGGCCCGTGACATGTTCTGCCCCTGCTGGCCACAATCCGGCCCTCCTAAAGTCTGAAGGACAATAAAGTGGCCCATTGTTTGAAAAGTTGGGAGACCCCTGGTATACACACAGAGGGCCAGATTCTCATATATTTTCGGCCGCTTAGCGTAAGCCATTTACACTACGCCGCCGCTGCGTACTAGAGCAAGTGCTTTATTCTCAAAGCACTTGCTCCGTAGTTTTCGCCAAGCGTAAACCCGTGCAATTCAAATGGGGCGGCTTGTATTTAAATTAAGCGCGCCCCCGCGTCGAACGAACTGCGCATGCACCGGCCGGGGAAAAAGCCCAGTGCGCATGCTCCAGCTCACGTCGGGGAGCGTCGTTGAAACCGACGTCAAAACGACGTGAGCGTCATTTACGCAAGTCCCTATTCGCGAACGATTTAGTAAGACGACGTAAGCGACGGAAAAAGCCGACGCTGACCCGACGCCATACTTAACATGGCGTCCGACGGCACCCGACGGCATCCGACTGAACTTCGTAAGGTTACTCCACATAGAAGCTGGGGTAACCTTACGAGTCCGTAAACGACGTACGCGACGACGGGGCGGCGTAAAAGCGTTCGGGAATCGCCGTACTAGCCTCATTTGCATATGCAAATGAAAAAAACGTAAAGGCCACCTAGTGGCCGGAGTTGTCATTACACCTACGATCCGAAAGTGTAATGCTTTTACACTTGTCGGATGTAAAAGCGTATCTATGCAAAAGTGATGCTAAGCATCACTCGCATAGATACGAGGACAAAAAAAAGGCGATACGACGGGGTATCTGAGATACTCCGTCGTAACGCCTCTGAGAATCTGGCCCAGACAGACTATATACACACACAGTATACACACATAGTATACATACACACCGAATACACATACACACACTGAAGAGGTAATGGAGATTTTTGGGATTTAAAAAAAAAAAAACACTTTTAATGAGGCTGGCAACCCTGATAGTGGCATGGGGCCCTAGGGCAGTGCCTGAGTGCCCAAATGGTCAGTCCGCCCCTGGTTACCACCATTGTTGAAGTGAAGTGGAATGTTCTGTTCCATGCAAGCATTCGGTCCTGTGTAACACCGAAGGTCTGGGAAAGGAGATGTGATCAATATACTGTAATGCCGCGTACACACGGTCGTTTTTTGCGATGAAAAAAAAACGATGTTTTTTAAAACGTCATTTAAATTGATCGTGTGTGGGCAAAACGTCGTTTTTTGTCTTAAAAAAAACGACCAAAAAAAAATTCCAACATGCTTGAATTTTTTGTCGTTTTTCAAAACGTCGTTTTTTGTTTCACAAAAAGTCACCGTGTGTAGCAAAAACGTCTTTTAAAACGACGTTTTTCAACCCGCGCATGCCCAGAAGCTAGTTATGAAGCAAGCTTCAATGGAAAAGAGTGGTGAACGTAACCTTGCTTTTTGTGAAAAAACGATGGTGTGTATGCAAAATTGTCTTTGAAAAGTGACGTTTCAAAAACGTCGTTTTTACTTCACAGAAAACGTCGTTTTTTTTCATCGCAAAAAACGACCGTGTGTACGCGGCATAAGAACTATAACATGGTTCAGAGGGGGTGTATTTTACACTTAGACATCAAAAGACTTTTGAAGAGTAGATTGCTGCATCTGGAAATGTGTATATAATAGAAATACACACTTGCCAACTGTTCTTGATTTTCAAAGGCCTTTGATAACTTGTCTCTGAAAATGTTTTTCCCTAGGACTGTCCCTAGCATTTGGTATTGAGCAACCTTTTTTTTTTCTGTTTTATCTTTTTATTTTTTTAGGCTGTTTTTATATTTATAAATAAAAAAACTTAAACAAATTATTTGTATATCAGTATTAATGTGGTCAGTGTACAATTAAAAATGGTATGGCATGTATATTATTATTATTATTTAGGTACTTATATAGCGCCGTCAATTTACGCAGCACTTTACATATACTGTACATTCACATCAGTCCCTACCCTCAAGGAGCTTACAATCTAAGGTCCCTAACTCACATTCATATAGTAAGGCCAATTTAGACAGAAGCCAATTAACCTACCAGCATGTCTTTGGAGCATATTCAGTAGTATTTTAAATAGTGGAGTCTGCGCAAAAGTGGGGTATGCAGATTGTGCGTCACCACCACTGAGAAATATAAGGTAAAATAGGGAGAATTAAATCTTTTTTGTAACAGGCAGTGTCAGAGGAAGGTTATTGAATTGGCTTACATCTGCCTTAAATTCACATATCAGTTTAGGGCAGACTATTACTTTTTCAACAAATCTTTAAGTATTAAAAACTAAAAAGGATTTATTTTGTAGAAGCTAGTGGAAAAAAATTGAGTTCAGCATTGAATCAGTGCTAGCACAGGCTTGTTTATGCTGATATAACACTTTTTATTTGTTAGCTTGGTGTCCCTGTGCTCACATATATGTTAGGTTTGTGACGTTCTAGTGCCTGCAGCCACAGTGATAGCATATGTAATGCTTGTATTTTAACCAATTCAGCACAATTGCTACCGTGGCTCATTATAGACTTTTTCCAGGGTAGATGCAACATGTTGATGGTGCAGCTTATTAGCAAAAATATATTAGGTCAGCAAATAGACGTGGGCGGAATTTCCCTTTCATATTTCTGAAAGTGATACTAAAGGCAAAAATGACATGCAATCGGTCATTAATTTTTTTACATGTTTGATCATGCTGTTATTTTTAAACTTCTGGTGTCGCACGAGAACATTTTTTGTGCTTGTCCCATCAGATAATTTTGCATAAACTGTCGTGATCGTCTCTCGAAAGCTGTGTACTAGCGATAAGATTATCATACGATCGTTTTGAAAGCTGTTTTTTGTACAATTTTCTGATTGTGTGTACAGGCTTTAAGACAGGAAGTGTGTTACTGGCCTGTTCACCAGGTAAAAAAAAAGAGAAAACCAGAAAATGAATGCAGTCACCACATCAGCAATTTTTTTATTTATTTTTTGGCTACCTTTCTGTCATGCCATTTGTGTTTATTCAAAGGCTAAAAGCGGAATTCAAGGCATTAGTGCTTACTTTAGTTCTGGCATCTTCTATTGGGCTTTTTCCAGGAGCTGCTGTTTGGCTGCCTTGATTGGCCAGTGCAGAATGACATCACTTCTGCACATGCACAGGAGTGCAGTCATCCTGGCACACAGGAAGTGTACCAGAATGTACCTGAGCTGCAGATGCGAGTAGTGAACTTTTCTTTGAAAGGAAGGCTTGTCACATACTTGTAGTGGCGGCTGGTGCTCAAAATTTTTGTGTGTGTGGTTTTTTTTGCAGGGGGGACCTGGGGGCACCTGATGTAAGGGGGGTCTGTGATGTGTGGAGGGACTCCGATGGGGGCACCTGATGTAAGAAGGGGGACTCCGATGGGGGCACCTGATGTAAGGGTGACCCTGATGGGGCACCTAATGTAAGGGTGACTCAGATGGGGGCACCTGATCTAAGGGGGACTCAGATGGGGGCACCTGATCTAAGGGGGACTCAGATGGGGGCACCTGATCTAAGGGGGACTCAGATGGGGGCACCTGATGTAAGGGGGACTCAGAAGTGGACACCTGACGTAAGGGGGACTGTGATGTGTGGAGGGACTCTGATGGGGCACCTGATGTAAGGAGGCACTCTACTGGGCATACCTGATGTAAGGTGGACTCTGATGGGGCACCTGATCTAGGGGGGATTTTCATGGGTAGTGGGGGACTCTGATTGGGGCACCTGATGTAAGGGGGACTCTGATGTAAATGGTGACTCTTAAGGGGGCTCCTAATGTAAGAACATTCTCCTCCATCCAGCCTGCAAGGGTGATAGAGAGCTGGCACGAACTGAGAACTCACCTCAGTTGCAGCAGCACTGCCCAAGAATGAAGACGGACTGTTTGGAGACTGGAGAGAGGAATGAGGAGCTTCTTTTCAGTTTGATCTGTGAGTACAGGGGGGAAAGGGGGGGACCTGGGGATACCTGATGTAAGTGGGGACTGTAATATGTGGAGAGAATCTGATGGGGCACCTGATGTAAGGGGGACTCCGATGGGGACACCAGATGTGAGGAGGTATGCTGATGGGGACACCAGATGTAAGGGGGACTCTGATGGGGATACCAGATGTGAGGCGGGACTCTAATGAGGCAGCTGATGTAGGGCGGGACTCTGATGGGGGCACCTTGTGTAAGGTGGTTTTGTTTTCTTTTACATGAAATATGGATGTGATTGGCCTACTTATTTTATTAGAGAGCAAGTCGTGGACCTTCCTTGCCCTAAGTGGACATTTTTGCATTGCAGAAATGTGCTAAAAATTGTGTGCATTCCTGCAATGCACAAACACATTAATGACACAAAAACACACCTTGCTTTTGAGCTCATTTACCTGCTGCAAAACATACAGTAAAAAAATACCATGCGTTTTGGTGCAGCATAATTTCTAGCAAAAGGTTTTACATATATATGTACTACATTTTGTTTTCATTTATTTTGTATACTACAAATAAAAAAATAAAAAATATGCTGCGCAAGTGTTCAGGTTTGGCTTGAAGAAAAGGTGGCAACATAGGCAGTTACATAGGTTAAAAAAAAAGGAAAACACTTGAGCAAATATTCCACCAAGCCTTCAAACTACTTTGACATTTGAATGTCAGGTGTTTGGCTAATAACTGTTGGGCGGACTCATTAATTCCTGGGCCATGTAGTCATCCTAAATGCTATTATTTGTTCTTTGTGAAGAATAAGGGCAGTATGTGTCTTGCATTCCCCGTGGGCAGAGATTTGGCACATTGAATCTCAGTGCATGAATGGATATGCAAAATGGAAATGCAGATAACTGTCTAAAATAACCTCCAATAATGGGATCCGGTCTGACGCTGAAAGCCTTTAACTAGGCAGAAGAATTTCTGCGGGCTACAAAAGAAATAAGGCTGAATATTGGAATAAAAGATGTAGCTCTCAGTATGGTATTTTATAAGCAAAACATAAAAATAACAGAGTAGAAGAGGAAGGTTGAACAGAGAAGTATTAGAGTGACAGTGTAATGAGCATGCACAATAGGAAAATTCCAGTATAATGTAATATAGTAAGTGGAAGCACAAATCAGCTCTGTGCCCGGAAACGTTTTTTGTCAGTTCAGTCCTTCGTGGATTTTTTTCAGTACAGCTAATACAGAACATAATATACCTTCACCCAAACCACGATATGTGAAGGAATGAGCACCCAATGCTTGAGTAAACACCAGATGAGTGTGTGATGCTATACTCATCAAATGCCTAACCTGGAGGAGCTCTATAGATGACTAGACTCTAGCATTGGAGAACAACCCTATTAAAGTAGGTAGGTCATAAGGGAGAGGTAACCTATGTTACTAATAATTAATGTATCTACAGCTTACTATACATTAGCATGAATGGTAAGTTGAGTAATAAGAATAAACAAAAGCTTAAAGTGACATTAAAGGCAAAAAAAAACATGTTATACTTACCTGCTCTGTGCAGCGGTTTTGCACAGAGCAACACTGATCCTCCTCTTCTCGGGTCCTCTGTCAAAACTCCTGGCCCCTACCTCCTGTTGAGTGCCCCCAAAGCAAGCAGCTTGCAATGGTGACACTAAAGTAGGTGTATTCCGGAGCCGTGTCTTGGCCCCCAACTCCTCTTTTTCCTCATCAGCTGTCTGGCTGTAATTGGCTCCCGCTGCGGTCAATTTGTCTCAGCCAATGAGGAGGGAGCGTCTCCAGAGAGACAATGCTGGTTTACATCGCTGGATCGAGAGGGAGCTCAGGCGGGGCTGCTGCAGACAGAGGGCCTTTACCTTAGTGCAGTCCTCCTTCACTTACCTCATCCTTCCATTTTGCTTTTAAATGTCCTTATTTCTTCTGAAAAATCCTCACTTCCCGTTCTTCTGTCTGTAACTACACACAGTAATGTAGGCAAAAATGGGAGTGTAGCCTCACGTAAAAATAAATAATCATTAAATAAAAACGTACCATCATCCCGGTTGATTGCGAAAAGGGGAGAGTGGGGGCAGTGGAATGGTTGCTGAGGCCAGACCACAGGGCTAACCACATGATTGGATAAAGGGACTATATCGGTACTATTAAAATAATATAAACAGAGTTGTAAAACACAAGTTTATTGATAAAAAGTCACAAGACAGAAGTTTGTACATTTCATTGATTGGTCAACAAGTTTCGCAGAAGTTCACTGCTTCATCAGGACAAACCAATCTGTAGAATACACAAATAGGAATACAAAACATGTAGTATGGTTCAGCATTAGGGTATATAAAATACAAAAAAAAAGTTGTAAATATATGTGTATGCATATCTGTATATATATTTACATACATATATATATATATCTATTATGCCTACTTTTCAGATATCCACGATCATACCCCCATGTCCGCCCCGGGGGAAATTATTTGGGTTGTCCAGCTCCGTGCTGTATCAATTCATTAATAGCGTAAGTCATCAATATATATATATATATATATATATATATATATACTGCCCCCACTCTCCCCTTTTTACACACAGTAATGCAAGGCTTTCTCCCTGGTGTGGAGAAAGCCTCTTGAGGGGGAGGGGGCGAGCAGGAGTGTCAGGACGCCTACTAACACAAAGCTCCTTTCTCTATCTGCAAAGTAGAGAGTGTCCTGACACTCCTCCTCGCCCCCTGCCCCCTCAAGATGCTTTCTCCACACCAGGGAGAAAGCCTTGCATTACGGTGTGTAGTTACAGTCAGAAGAACAGGAAGTGAGGATTTCTACTAAGGTAAAGGAAGCTATTTAGGCAAAACATTTTTTAACTTTACAACCCCATTAAGATATGTGGTGTATGTAGCATATTTTTTTTTTCACTTTTTATTGAAAAAGGTATAAGACAATGACATTAATCAAAGCGTTCAACATGAGTTAAGTGAACAATACGGTACATTTACGGTGCAAAAAGGTTTTGCGTTATTACAATTATACAGCATTCCACTTCAAACAAATTCAATACATATGTTTAATAACATAGAATCACAGAATTATTGATAACTGCTATTTAATATCCCTAGTGACATTCTCAAGCATTGGTTGCAGTAAGAGCAGAAGAACGCCAAGCAATCTCACACCTTGTTATACTTAGCAGGGAAACCTCTGTGTTCCAAAATAAGTTTTTCATAAGGTAATACCTGACTTACTAGGGAAGGCAGAGGGGGGATAAGGAGCATCCTATGAGACTGTCAAAACTAACTTTAACATCACAAAAGTAGGTGCAAGGTGCACAGGTATATGACATAATAAGCCTTAAGGCTCCGAGCCATGAGCATCGATCCACTGCGACCAGACCTTATCAAATTTTTTAGGACAGTTTCTGCTCTCATAGATACCCGTCTCGCAATGAGCCCAAGAGCATGGAGTGGAATTTGGGTGCCAGATCCTCAGCATATGTTTTGTAGAATTCAGTGGGGAACCCGTCAGGCCTAGGTGTATTCCAAGCCTGAAGTGAAGATATGGCCTGCTGAACCTCCTTAAGGGTGATAGGGGAGTCGAGTTAGTCCCTAGAGGTCGTAGTCAGGATAGGGAAGTCAACGTCAGAGAGGTATATGTGGAGGTCTTCCATAGAGTAGTCCACCCGGGTAGAGCAGAGAGTTCCACATAGTAGGAAGCAAAGCTATCATAGATTGCTCTAGACGAGGTCTGTCTAGTTCCGTATTTGTCAAGCAATGAGGGGACACTCATGGAGGCCGAATGCTCACGTACCAGCCAGGCCCGCTGTCTATTCCCTCGCTCACCCTCCTTAAAAATCCTCTGGGATTATTGAAGCAATTTCTTTTTGGTCAGGGAAGTACGGAGCAGTAGAATTGCTCTGGTGGTGTCCTGGAGCCTAATATAAAGTTCAGGGTCCCTGGTCTGAGTATACTGTCTTTCCAGGGAATCGGTCCGACCCTCTGCCCTAGTCAAGTCGGCCCTGATCTGCCTGTGGACCCCACCAATGAGTGTCTTATATTGACCCCTGGAGAAAGCCTTAAAGGCGCCCCATACCACCGCCCCCGAGGCGGACCCCGGGTTGAGGGTCCAATACGTCTGCAGCTGTTGGTGAAACCGGAAGTCCACCTCAGGGTCAGAGATCCAGAACCTTGAGTCTCCACAGTTTGTCCAAGGGGGGTCCCTCGAGGGACAGCTGGAGAAGCAGTGGCGCATGATCGGAGATCCCCTTTGGCAAGATAGAAACCTGCTGGATCCCGGGCAACAAGGAGCCTCCCGCATATATCAGGTCTATGCAGCAAAGGGTCCTGTAAGTGGCAGAGTGGCATGAAAAAGATCTGTTAAGTGGGTGTCTCCACCTTCACAGGTCTGTCAGCCCAAGTGGAGAGATCCAAAGTGAACCCCCCCACAGAGGTGAAGCGGTCCATCTCAGGATTAGGTCGCATATAGAAGTCCCCCATGTAGCATACTTGGCAATGAGGGGGCTCAGCCTGCTAAGCAGTTTAGTTGAAGCAGAAGGAGGTATATAAAAACCCACCAACACTATTTCTAAACATTACACCATAGCTTGAATCAGTATGTATCCTCCATGTGGGTCAAGTGCAAAATCCAAGAGTCTGAATGGCAGGGTTTTGCCTACCAGAACACTGACCCCTACAAAGTTAGAGTAGGTCGAGTGGTACTGGTGGCCCACCCAGTGTTTTTTAAATGAAGGGTCTTTTTCCCCACCAAGTGGGTCTCCTGAAGGACACAAATGTGAGGGCTGTAAGTCTTTAGAAATTGGAAGACCAGCGACCGGTTAATAAGTGAATTAAGGCCCCTAGTATTCCAAGATATTACGGTAAGAGATGCCATTCAGCTGTCATGTACAGCAGTTTAAGAATGGACTCAAGGAGCGGCCTCAAGCCAGATGGAGCGAAAACAAGCAGTCAAGTGTCATAGGAAGAATTACCCCCCCAAGAGCAGAGTTAAATTGAGCCAGGGTGACTGTGTCATATGAGTACTGTCGTAATAAACATTAAGGGCCAGATTCTCAAAAAATGCTGTATCTGGCGGTGTAGCGTATCGTATCGCATTTACACTACGCCTACGCAAATTACTGGAGCAAGTGCCGTATTCTCAAAGCACCTTGCTCAGTAATTTTCGGTGGCGTAGCGTAAATGCGGCGTCGCAAGGCTGCGTAATTCAAATAGTGAAGGAGGGGGCGTGCTGTATTTAAATTATGCGCACCCCCGCGTCAAACGAAGTGCGCATGCGCTGGCCGGGAAAAAAGCACCGTCGTATCTCAGCTGAGAATCTGGCCCTAAAACTACAACTAAGGAAAAAACAAAACATCCCCCCTGCCCCCCCAAAACAGTGAGAGGTATTTCTTCCCAACAGAAGAACGCCAAGACGCCATGCTTTGAAGGCAAACAGTCCTGCTAACCCATAACAACTAGGGTCATCCGCATAATTGTGGTGCTAGTCTCCCAGCAAGCCAGGGGTACAAAACTTAGTGCAGTCAACCAGAGGATCCTGAGAACAGTGTGGGTCCCTGGCATAGGTAGGAAGCGCCAACCAATTATCAACTGTGTATATGGAGAAATTTGTATACAGTCTCACCTGAATTTCTGGCAGAATGGGGGCATATAAGTATAGGCGTGCCTGGCTCTGCTCCCTTGGAGTGTCCAAGTAAGGCAGAGGAGAGATAACCCCCTCCAGATCAGTCTCAGTGTCAAGGAAGGAAACAGAGCTTTCACATTAAAAGTGGCAGGGGAAGGAACAAAGGAAAGGAACATGTTAAGGCAAAGAATGCAGAACAAGTACCGCTTTTATCCTATGCGGATCGTATCCAGCCAGGACGCCTGCTCAGGTGATGTAAAGAAGTGTACCCGTTCTCCATCCTGAACTCGGAGTCTGGCAGGGAACAACATACTGTACTTGAGGTTTTTGGCACATAGGCGGGAGCGAACATGGTCGAAGGACTTTCGTTGGTGTTGTGTCTCAATGGAATAGTCTGAAAATATGAGATTAGCATTGTCATATTTCAGTTCCCCCACACTTCTGACCTCTCGCAGGATTAAAGGAGTAGTAAAGGAAAACATTTTTTTTGCTGAAATGACTGTTTACAGGGTATAGAGACATAATAGTTAACTGATTCCTTTTAAAAATGAGTAAAAATAGATAAAAATCATTTAATGTGCCTGCATTTTAGTTTAGTTTTTAGACTAGTTTCAGTTTGTTCTGTGTGTACAGAGACACACAGAACAAAAACAAACAAACACAGGGCAGTGTTTGTTTTTAAAATGAATCTGATTGGTTCTGAGGAGTTTTAGACACAAAGTGCCAGATTCACAGAGCGATTACTCCTGTTTATCTCGCGTTAGACTGGAGTACTTTCGTATTACGCACGTTTTTTCACTACTCTGAAACCTTAAACCATGAAATTACGGCAGCGGGCTTCAATCCGACTGGTTTACGTGTTCGTACGCCTTCGGATCTACGCTGCAATAAAATTGCGGCCGCTGGGTGGAGTTCCCGTCGTTTTCCGCGTCGGGGTATGCAAATGAGCTTTTGCCGACTATCCACGAAATTACGAACGTCTATCGCAAATCTCTTACGGCATCTTTAGTCATCTTTTTGCTGCGTAAAACTATACCAGCTTTTTGCTGGTCTAATATTAGACAGCCCATGTTAAGTATGGGCATCGTTCCCGCGTCGAATATCAACGTTTTCCGAAGTTTTTTTATATTTGACGTAAACGACGCTACTCAAACAACGAATGACGTATCGACGTTATTTCGCGCAATGCACGGCGGGAAATTTCTGAACGGAGCATGCGCAGTTTGATCGCCGTGGGGACGCGCCTAATTTAAATGCTTCACGCCCCCTAATCGCGTATTTCGATTACGTGGCGAGAAATACACTACGCCGTACCGTAAGGGACAAAATCTACCAGGATTCGTCGTACAGCCTGGTAAAATACGGCAGCGTAGTGTATCTCTGATACTCTGCGCCAATGTAATTGTATCTGAATCTGGCCCAAAGTATTCACATCTTCTTGATCATGGACCACAATGAAAAGCTACCATGAGTTTTTTCATAAGGAGCCAGACAAGCAGGAAGTGTGGAGTTCAGCAAGGGATTACAGCAACTTCTAAGCAAAAATGGACATGGAGGACATGAAATCAGGACTGCTATAAGGTAAAGCAAGCTATTTAGCATTCAAAAAAAAATTCCTTAACTGATCCTTTAAGTCACAATTCCAAAAGTTTAACAACTTACGTAGAGGTGCTCCCTATGGCCCCCTGACTGAAGGGGATCCAATAAACACATTCAACCTCAAATTGAGTTGAGAAGGAGGAGCGGGGCAAAAGAGAGAGCAGCAGCTTTTCAGTAAAAAGGGTGGTTTTATTGCCCTCCGCTCCCTCAGGCAGCCTCAATATGCGCAGATTGAGCAAAATTGTTTTAATAATAACAATAAGATTAATTAAATAATGGGAATAATATCAAATGCCAGAAAAACAAACAGAAAATGTGTCACTTACTTTGGAGGTCAGTGCAGAAATGCCTCATTAAAATAATAGTTTCCCCTAAGATTGATGCTCTGTAAAATGCTTCCTTTAGTAGTCAGTGTAAATGGTCCCATTCAGATTGATGGTCAGCATGGGTGTCCGCAGAACTTTTTTCAGGGGGGGCATAATTTTAATGTCACCCATGCCCCACCCCTTTTTGACAATGTCATCACGGTTAGAGACTGCAGATATACTAGAGGAGATGGTCAAAAACTGCGAACAAAGTACATATACATTACACCCCCATACACCCAGATACATTACACCCAATACACACACAATCATTAGAGAACTCCCATCCAATCAATTTCTATATTGTAAGCTTCCGATGACATTAGAGAGAATTAAATGGATTACTAACCCCAGAAAATAGAGATGGAATGCTCCAACAACTGCTGCACATACCAGGCAGCTTAGTTGAGTCTGGGGTTCCATGCGGTGGGTGTTCTTGGGGCCCCTATCTAGAAGAGAGCACTGGGCCTCTTACATATGTCTAGGCAGAGCACACACAGCCGGCAGTCCAAGCCGAGGATAAGGAGAGGAGATAAATCATTAGTGATGTGGTCGGGCTGAGCATTAGCAGACGCTGTCTGCTGCATGTGAAAGGTTACAGGCAGCTGCGAGAGAGCTTTGTATTTCCAGCTACTGCCCGCGCTGCCTCCCCCAGCACAGGGGCTGCAAACACCATCGCTCCCTGACACTCCATGTTGTGTATCTGACAGCCCTGGGACATGCAGCGCGGTGTAACATCCCTGCTATGTAAATACAGTAGTGCAATTGGATTTAAACTATAGAGGTCTCTCAGGTACAACCACCAGTTCTCTTTCAGAATAAACAGAAAGTTCGGGGTTAAATCATCACAACCTCTAATGGACAACCAATTGAAAGACTGTAGATGCTTATTCCCTCATAAGCAACTAACTGAGGGGGAACAGGTAAGTATCTCTGATACAGACAAGGTAGGATGGAAGTGACTGTTATCTTAAACATGCAAGGTATTACTGCCAATGTACAAACACAGACTATAGCTAAAGCAGGTAGTATTTGGTACCTTCGGTTCTGCTGAGTGTAGTAGTAGCAGGTGACGAAGGAGATGTCTGGAAATCCCAAGCAGATGCAAGCTATTCGTATATAGAACGGATCAGCAGCTATCAAGGTGACAGCAGGTGTCCAAACAAACAGGAACCAAAGACAAGTTCGGGGCACAAGCCGTGGGTCAAGGGCTGGAGATGGTAGAGGAAGTCCGAAGGTACAGGCCGGTGTCAAACGACAGGAGATAGCAGCAATCCGAGGTACAAAGCAAAAGGTCAAAAGCCGGGGTCAGTCTAGGAGCTGAAGATCTATACAGGTACAGACAGGGAGATCAATAACAATGAACTGACCCTGCTCTCAAAGTGAGGCAGGGCTTTATACGCTGGCTAATTGGGTAAGCTGCGTCAGCTGGAGCAAGATAATCAGGTGTAGAATGTAATGAGATCCAGCTAATGGTGAAGAGCACATTCAGCACCACCATAGCTGGAAAGCAAGGAGAAATCCCCAATTGAGAAGTGGCTCAGAGGTAAGGTCTTGGAATAGCAAGGGTGAGGTCCTGGGTTCAAGCCCATCCAAAGCCACTTGGAGCACGGCCACGCCTCGCCGTCGGTTTGGCACGATAGGGATCGTGACACGCGGTGCCCCAAACTGATATGCACACTTGCCTATAGGTAGGACCAACCCTGCCAGGGGGGAGCACTTGACCCCCCTTGCCCCTACCTGCGGACGCCCATGTCGATCAGTGATTTATTGGGTCTATTATACTGGTGGTCAGTAGAAAAATGTTCCTTACAATAGTGACAATTAGAAGAATACTCCTTACATTGGTGGGTAAAGGAAAAATGCCCCTTGCATTGGTGGTTAATAGAAAGAATGACCCTTATATTGGTGGTCAGTTGGAACAATACCCTTACACATACCTAAAAAAGATTACTGGTGTCAACTAATACACATAATCTGAGGTCAGAAATGTATAATTTCTCAAGGAGCCCCAAGCAACTTCTGGAGGAACTCTAGGGTTCTACAGAACACTAGTTGAGGAAGGCTGTCCTATAGAATTATGTAATACATTCCCAGCACTTCCATATACATATTGTTATGCTCTTCCAGCATCGTAGAGGCCCACACACCACACATATGATTCAGACGCAGTTTCTGTGCTGCGAATGTGCTCACTGCATGCTCCCAGCAGAGTGGTGACAGCCAATCACAATGGTCACGTGATCAAAAAGTCCATCCTGCCCCCGGGCCTGAAGACCCATTTAAAGGTACCCCGGGTTTGGCACAAAGAGGTTAAGGAGCTTTAGATATGGATAAATATTGCAGGTCAGTGCGTTCACAAAATGGACTGTATATTTTATATGTTAATCCACCAGGACTTGTTGAGAAATAGGGATCATAACAGGAAGGACTGAAAAAGCTTCTGTTGTGTAGTAAAATGAGACTCATGATGGTGAGGGGGTGCAAAGACCTCTTAAGGTTTACTGCCGTACCAAGAGGCAGACTTTATTAGAAGCATTTTTTATGGCCATCTGCTCTCAATTTATACTGTTTATCACACAATTCATACTGCTGATGGAAGGAGCACCAGTTACCGACAGTAGGTGTTTATCTTCATTACAGCTGGAGGTATGAGTCATTAACTGCTCTGTAGAGGTTATATGGAGTGTCAATGTTATGCAAGTGTCTGTAATTGTGTTTACCTTGACCGTAAAAATAAGACGTGTCTACACATTCTAACTCTGTCTGCTGCAGATTATCAGCAATTTAAAGCAAATCTAAATACAAAACTTTTTTGTGGATCTTGCGTATGTAGCGCTACCCCCGAAGGAGCTGCTGGTTGATTTTTGGGATCTACTCTCTTTAGGTTCGCTCACCCCCGTTTAATCAGCTCGAACCCGCCCTTGACACATCAGAAGTCTGGTAGTGGGATATTGTGACCCCTACTGGGTTGGAATCACAATAACAGACACACAGTATACAATAGCAATATGACAATAAATTACCTGCTGCGGTGATACGACCCCTCCAGACAAGAAAAAGAAATACACTCCACACAATAAGTATGATTGACTGTAAAGGGGTATGTTTACTGTAGGGCACTTAGAAACGACAAGCATAAGGTTTAAATACAACCACAGTCAATCAACAGCAACCCAAACTGATTCGCAAGGGCCCTTGCAAGAATCAGTAATTAATGTAAGTTAACAAGAATTTTATACCTAAGAGTGGTACCACCCGCCTAAACTCAAGATCAGTCTCTGCTAGCGGACAGTCCTGTAGACTAGTCAATGTTCAACGTAGCGGCCAGTAGGTGCACTTTAAATTGTAATCCACAGGTAACGGTTATAGGAAAGAAATCATACAACAGAACGTCTATGGCAGTAGACCGTGACGGTGTTGATCGCTCGTCAGCGTCAGTCACCACTATGAACACCGAGACAGTTAACTAGGCCTCTGAGTTTCTTAGCTACAGCCCAGACATGTGTCCGTAGCTGGTAAATAGAGACTGGATGTCTATGATAACTAGGTAGTCAAAGGTTGAGCAAGTGCTCTCTCACCCAGCAGGCCGATCCGCCTGATTCCTCCTTAAGAAGAAGAAAAGGGAACCCGCTGCTCAGGTGTCGCTCCAGAACACACAGGATCCCGGACGAGGAGGTTCCACTGCTACGGTTATCAGCTGGACAGCCTCTTCAATCTCCCGGGAATACTGGCTTGGAGTTGAGGTCTTGCTTCCGTCTGGATGGCAGGTTCTTCCCCAAATCTAGGCCCAGGCTTCTGGCCTAAGACAGGGCAGTCTCTGTCATCCGCTACGCACAGGAGAGAAGGCGGGTCCCAAAGAGAGAAAAAGGCGCCACTCCCTTTCCCTAAATAACCTCCTTCACCGGTCTAGCGAGACGTCACATCCTCCTGGAGGGCAAAGCATTGCGGGAAATGTAGTCCTTCTCTCTCTAGAGTCTATGGAGTCCATATCTCTGCTACTTGTAGTCCCGCAATGCATAACTTTTAAACTATCTCTAACATATTTAAAAATGGGAATGTAAGTCCAGCGGGATGACCTGTCGTAAGGCTTTGACAGGACGACCCCGCTACACGTATAAGGGTTAGCACCTTTGTCAGGTGTTTGTTGCTGTCTGTATCCTGAAGATCATTATCCCCTGGACAAAAATTTAAGAGGGATCCAAAATTTTACAATTGCCACCGAGACCAAAGGTGAGGGGAAATCCTGTTCTAGTGACAACTGCGTAAAAAGTGATTTCCCTTCTTCTTTGACATCCTGTTGCGGAATTTAAAAGAAATCTCCCCAACGTGACACAGAGAACAAATATAAATCTGACAGAGGTTTTTACCATTCACTACTTTAATCAAAATGCTAAAAAAAAAGTTTTTAGGGTTTAGAGTTACTTAAAAAAAAGGACCATCTGTAAAAACGATCATCAATGTACTGTATGTGGCTGTTACTGGAAATGTTTCCTTGTTTTCACATGATTTTTTTTTTTATGGGAAATCATAAGTTTGTGTATTTAACTGTAAAGGTCCATGTGGTCACATGATCTTTGTTGAATCAGCAGAATGTTTACAGCAGAACAAGGCAGGAAACCAGCGTGGGTTCTACAGATGCTGCTTATATACAGATGCTGCTTATCTAGGATTCTTCTACTAAAAGCTTAGACAACCAGTAGTAATGCCATACACAACATTTAATTCAGGTTAATGGTTTAGTCAATCCAGAATTTATATTTGTGTTTTTGGCAGATGTTAAAAATGTAAACCTAGGGCTCCCTCAAAGCCCCAAAGTGTTGGGTAATGCAAAGATTAATGAGCTTCCTAGTTGCCGTTTCTGGCACTCCACCTCCCTGTGATAGGTGGCCCCACTGGCCAATAGATACATAAACCTGGGAACACTGGACCAGCATTGGTAACTAGCAAGCTGCTAAATAGGGTTCTGCTCCAATAAACAGCACACATTGTATACAGAATAGTTACACTCTAGCCCAGGGGTCTCCAAACTGCGGCACTGGGCCCAGATGCGGCCCTTTGCTTGCCTTTATCCGGTCCTTTATTCCATCCCCTGACAACAACAATGGGGAATCATTCTTGTTGCTTATACAAACAGTGGGGCACTATTCTGCCAAATGACCATGTCAAAAGGGCATAATTCCTTCCATTGACTCCAACGATGGGGCACTAGTTCTCCCACTGTCACCAAAGATATGGCATTGTTTACTCCCACAGGACACCTGGAAATTTTTTATACACACAGGCCAAATGTCGGGCAGCATCGGCCGGTTCAATAGAAATTGGCCAACGTTCGGCCCACGTCAACTGGTCCGACGGAAGCCAGCCATTCAGCTGGCTTCTGTTGAAGGGTCATGACTAAAAAACATCTGACGACAGGCGCTAGCTGGAGTGTAATGGTGGGTAGGCCGTCCCCCTGTCAGAACACAATAGCACAGCAGGAGAGATTGCTATACCAAACTCCTAAATGTTGATTGGCTAGATTGGATAGATTGATAGCAGCGCCGGCATTGGCTCGCGCTGCTGTCAATCACATCCAATCACGTGACGCGCTGGGGGCGGGACCGAGTGATACAGTCTATAGCCGCGGGCTGTATTACGGGAGTGTGTCCGCAAGCTAACCCCCTTAGGAAAGAGCTTCCCATGAAGGGGTCAAGCTATTGCAGGGAGGAGCCAAGACAGCCACAAGGGACCCCAGAAGACCATGATTAGTGCCACTCTGTGCAAAACGAACTGCATAGTGGAAATAAGTATAACATGTTTGTTATTTGAAAAAAAAAAAAAAGCCTTACAAACCCTTTAAGGACTACAATATAATGGTCATTGTACTTAGATAATGCCAAACTCATAGGACAACCCGCTTACAGCATAACTCTTGGTTTTCAGGTCATGTGATTTTAGAAAGCCTTCTCCTCCCAGGCCATTTATCTACCTGAAGTCTCAAAGAAGCAGTGAGGGCAACATGAACAAACGTAAACTTGGTCTATGTACTTTCAGGATAAGTAGATATGGTGGCTACACTGTACAGGCTGCATTGACAAAAGAATGACATATCTTGAAGTAAGCAATGACACTAGCAGCTGTGATATACTATATATAGTTACAGTGGGGATCGAAAGTTTGGGCACCCCAAGTAAAAATTTGTATTAATGTGCACAACGAAGCCAAGGAAAGATGGAAAAATCTCCAAAAGGCATCAAACTACAGATTAGACATTCTTATAATATGTAAAAAAAAGTTAGATTTTATTTCCATCATTTACACATTCAAAATTACAGAAAACAAAAAAATGGTGTCTGCAAAAGTATTGGCACCCTGCAGAATTTATAGCATGCACTGCCCCCTTTGCAAAGCTGAGACCTGCCAGTGTCATGGATTGTTCTCAACCATCGTCTGGGAAGACCAGGTGATGTCAATCTCAAAGGTTTTAAATGCCCAGACTCATCTGACCTTGCCCCAACAATCAGCACCATGGGTTCTTCTAAGCAGTTGTCTAGAAAACTGAAACTGAAAATAGTTGACTCTCACAAAGCTGGAGAAGGCTATAAGAAGATAGCAAAGCGTTTTCAGATGTCAATATCCTCTGTTCGCAATGTAATTAGGAAATGGCAGTCATCAGGAACGGTGGAAGTTAAAGCGAGATCTGGAAGACCAAGAGAAATATCAGACAGAACAGCTCGCAGGATTGTAAGAAAAGCAATTCAAAACCCAAGTTTGACTGCACGATCCCTACAGAAAGATCTGGTAGACACTGGAGTTGTGGTACACTATTCCACTATAAAAAGATACTTGTACAAATATGGTCTTCATGGAAGAGTTATCAGAAGAAAACCTCTTCTACGTCCTCACCGCAAAAATCAGCGTTTGAACTTTGCAAATGAACATATAGACAAGCCTAATGCATTTTGGAAACAAGTTCTGTGGACCGATGAGGTTAAAATATAACTTTTTGGCCGGAATGAGCAAATGTACTTTGGAGAAGAAAGGGCACAGAATTTTAAGAAAAGAACCTCTGTCCAACTGTTAAGCATGGGGGTGGATCAATCATGCTTTGGGGTTGTATTGCAGCCTGTGGCACAGGGAACATTTCACGAGTAGAAGGAAAAATTGATTCAATAAAATTTCAGCAAATTTTAGATGGTAACTTGATGCCATCTGTGAAAAAGCTGAAGGTAAAGAGAGTATGGCTTCTATAAATGGATAATGATCCTAAACACACCTCAAAATCCACAGGGGATTACATCAAGAGGCGTAAACTGAAGGTTTTGCCATGGCCTTCACAATCTCCTGACCTCAACATAATTGAAAATCTATGGATAGACCTTAAAAGAGCAGTGCGTGACAGACAGCCCAGATATCTCAAATAACTGGAAGACTTTTGTAAGGAAGAATGGGCAAAGATACCTCAAACAAGAATTGAAAGACTCTTGGCTGGCTACAAAAAGCGTTTACAAGCTGTGATACTTGCCAAAGGGGGGCAGTACAAGATATTAACTCTGCAGGGTGCCCAAACTTTTGCAGATGCCATTTTTTTGTTTTCTGTAATTTTGAAAGTGTAAATGATAGAATTAAAATCAAACTTTTTTGACATATTATAAGAATGTCTAATCTGTAATTTGATGCCTTTTGGAGATTTTTCCATATTTCCTTGGCTTCGTTATGCACATTAGTACAAATTTTTACCTGGGGTGCCCAACAAACTTTCGATCCCCACTGTATGTTAAGTTGAAATAGGATTTTGTTTGTACATAGAATTTTATGTAATTGTAATGCTTCTCTTTATGTCCTTTCAGAGCTGTACACATCATTTTAGTTGTGTGTTACCCACATTGAATAGCTTAAATAACAAGTTACCTCTGTGTTATTATACGTTGGTGTTCTCGGGGTTTGTAATACAGCACTGTAAGCATTCTGCAGATAAAGCCAATGAAATCATAATTACAGAGCAGCTTCTATAAAGTAGGAACATATCTTATGCATTCCTCCCTCTACTTTTCCACAATATTGTGACCAAATCCAAACATTTCCCTGAAACCCAGTCACATCTTTGAGATGGAAATTAAGTTAACTTTCCCATATGAAACACCAAGGTTAACAAGACTCTGACCAGTCCTCCTGTTGTGGGACCAGGCACACAGGGGGGCCCAGATAGCAGAGGGAATTGGTGTGGTTGGACAAAGGGGCAATTACAGAAGGATGCCATATTCGACTTGCTGCAGCAGCTCAAAACCAGTTTCTCTCCCACCTGCCAGCTTTTAGCTGCTGCAGGGAGAGACACAGGCACAGGACATTGTTCCTGTAATTGCTTCCCCTGCACTGATCCCCCTCCTTGTTCTGACAGCTTCTTCTGATCCCCCCACTGTGTGCTCCCCCTGCCACTGTGCTGCACAATACCCCCCCCCCCCGTGGTGCTGACAGCTTTCCTGTCCTGTACAAATTGTAAAAATAATATAAAAAAATTATGAAAAAAAGTTTAAAGAATATGGGGAACTATTTAAAAAGGGGCTAATTCACAGGTTCTCTGTTATATTTATGTCCACTAATAATGATTGATTTTAGTGTATTTATTGGTAAAAAATATTGTTTTGAAATATGGGGGGGGGGGGGGCGCCAGGTAGCTTGTACATCTCCCAACACACAAACGTAGTGATGTCTACTTCAGTGATTTCCAACTTCCAGGGGCATTGGCCAGGTATGGTTTGTAAATAGTTACATTGGTCCAATCTAGACCAATGTAACTATGTAAAAATATACCAAGCCTGGAATTATTCCTTTGAACTTATGGCAGGCTGTATGCAGCTCCCCATGTATGGGACAGCTCCCAGAATTGTTATGTCTAGCATATTTTCAGAAACTCACCATTCATGTGCATGAGGCCTAAGGATACAGAATGTGGAGAAATATGTTTTTTCATTTTGCCCAGGAATATACCATACTTTAAAATAAATGTGTATTGATTCATATATAACTAGATATTAAAGGGGTGGTTCCCCTAAAAAGAAACTTTTAACATTGCCGGTCTCTTCTTAATAACATGTAGAATCGGCTGGTAGTTTAAAAAAAAAAAGTCCGTACATATCATTTTCGGCATGTAGTCTCACCGCCGCTTCCGGGTATGATGTGTGGGGACAGGCATCCGATCGACGCATACAGCGCGTCACGAGATGCCGAAAGAAGCCGAACGTTGGTGCGGCTCTATACGGCGCATGCGCACCAACGTTCGGCTTCTTTCGACATCTCGTGACGCGCTGTATGCGTTGATCGGATGCCTGTCATTTAAGTAGGAACGCCCATCCCCGGCCGCCAGACCCGGAAGCGACGGTGAGACTACATGCCGAAAATGGTATGTACGGACGTTTTTTTTTTTAAACTACCAGCCGATTCTACATGTTATTAAGAAGAGACAGGCAATGTTAAAAGTTTTTTTTTAGGGGAACCTCCCATTTAAGAATATTTTAGGATTGCACTTATTAAACTGGCCATTTCAGTAACCCTGCATATACACAATCGAAAATAACGACAAAAGAAAACCGTGGATTTTTTCTGACTGAATGTTGGCTCAGACTTGTGTTGCATACACACAGTCACACAAATCTTGTCGGAAATTTTGACCGTCAACTCGTCAAGAACACGGTGATGTACAAGACGTACGACAACCTGAGATCAATGAAGTTCAATAGGCAGTTCGGCTCTTCTGCTTGATTCTGAGCATGCCTGTTTTTTGCGCATCGGAATTGCATACAGACAAGTGGATTTTCCAATAGAGAAACCGAAGCAGAAAACCTGCTCTCAATCTTTTGTTTGCGGAAATTCCGGCAGCAAAAGTCCAATGGAGCATTCACACTGTCTGAATTTCCAACCAAAAGCTCACATCAGACTTTTCTTATCGTAAATTCCCATTGTCTGTATGCGGCATAACAGTCTATATGCATAAATTCTTGCCATGTTTCATTTATACAGCAACAGTATAATTTCACAGAAAGTGCTACCTGTTATTAAAAAACAGTCCCTGGGCTCTCTTTGCCTAGACTTAGATGATGTCATCAGCCTGCTGCATGTAACATTTCCTCATTCTGCTCTCTCATTGTGACCAGACTGCTACAATGTAACTTTCTAGAAAGTCACAGGGTGGGAGGCCCCATTCACATTTGAGCGTTTTGTAGCTTGTAGCACAAAAGTCAAAAACAATCAGCTCAAACCAGCTCATCAGTACCAACTTTGTACAGTATTGTACAAAGTTGGTACTGATGAAGGCATTGTGATGTCCTGTACACACGACCAGTTTTCCCATTGGAAAAACTGTGATGAGAGCATTTTGTTGGGAATGCTGACCGTGTGTAAGCTCCATCTGACTTTTTCCCACTGGAAAACTGCCAGAAAAAAAAAGGCCAGGATCTTTTTTTTCCCATCAGGAAAAAATCCTAGAGGGAAAGCCGTTTCGTCTGTATGCTTTTCCGATGGGGAAAAAAACATGCATGCTCAGAATCAAGTCGACACATGCTCAGAGGCATTGAACTTAATTTTCTTGGCTCATCGTAGTGTTGTATGTCACTGCGTTCTTGGCAGTCAAAAGTTCACCAAACTTTTGTGTGACCGTGTGTATGCAAGGCAGGCTGGAGAGGAATTCCTTTGGGAAAACCATTGTTTGTTTGTTTTTTTTCCGATGGGAAAACCGCTCGTGTGTACGGGGCATTAGGGCAAATTTTGTCATCTTTATAAAAAAAAGCATCCAACCTAGTGAAGAAAGTAGCTGAACAGAACATGAAATAAAAGTTGTTACCTCTGCCCAATATTAAATTAACACTTTTTTTTTCTCTTTTTCTTTTAGGTCAGCTTGTTTATTTATACTCAGGTAAGAGCCGTCCATAAAATATATTGCATGCTTAAACCAGACATTCTCAACTGGGTTCTTCCAGAGGTTGCTAGGGGGGTCTCGAACTGAGGATGACTGGCTTCCCAGCTGATGGTACCTGCATAGACTTGGGGCCAACACCAATTGGCATAGTCAGCTGCATGACTTCAATATTCTGTTTAGTGATCTACAATGGGGGTATTTTTCCCACTAGCTACCAATGTTAGGGGCATTTTCCCAAATTGGTTTCAGGTGGGGTTCCCCAAAACCTAGAATTATTATAAGGGTTTCTGTGGGGTAATAGAGTTGAGAAAGGCTGCTATAAGCAATATAATCCATATTACAAAGTCTGTGTGATGAAAAAAGAAGGTTTGGAGATTATTCAAAACTATTAAGATGCCATTTTATCTAAAGTAAAGTTTAAAAGTCATACAGGGAACACAGTTTAATAAACAGATGTGTTAATTCTTTACATTTCTAATAAAAAAAGTGTTGGTGTTCTCTTTGTCTCCATGTTTCTTTGAATTGCTGTCTTTGTTGCCCAGACAGAGGGTAAATCTCTTCAAATGGGGTCAAAGACAGAAATTCTCAACTTTTCACACTCTTTAAAACTCTTCTAGTTACTTTATATTTTTCTCCAAGACTTTTTGTATTCCACTATGGGGCTTAATTAGTTGTCCAGTGTGTTTTATTTTGTCTCCTTGTAGATCCTTGTAGACCTTCTTGAGGTGCCAATCTTGATGGACAAAAAAATTCTAGAACTATCAAGATGTTAAAATATTTAGAAGGACTTATTTTTATTCTCGCTGTAATTTAGTTTTCTGTCCTCCCAGCCAATGATGAAGACATTATATTGGAATTTAGCAGAGTTATGATAATAGGAAATCCATCCACTGGCACCTGCAAGTCTTACATTCCATAACACTAAAATGTGAAATTCTAGATGTAACTTCTTCCTATTTTTAAAGCACAAGTTCACCTTTATTACATCTTCTTTTAATACAGTATACCTACTGTCCATGCTTTATATTCCCCTTAGTATTTGATTACTTTTTTCTCTCAGTTTTTGTGTTTCTCTACTCAATCATGCCCCTCTCGTCCCTTCCAATCTTTTATTTTTCTGTTTTTTATGGGCTTATTATTACATAACCAGGGACCTACGTGTACTCAGAACAAAGTGAACCCTGTAATCCTCTGACCCTGAGTGACTGCCAGTTATTCCCGGAGCTGCAGAAAGGATATTTGAACTGAGTGTATATCTAAATGGAATGTTACAGCATTTCTTATGGATTTATGTGTTATCTTTTTTTATTTTTCAAAAATGAATTTACAACATATATTAATTTCTTCTCTTTTTACTCAATCATGGTTATGAACATCTTGGGATACAGTATCACTTTTGGTGATTGATTATTGGAAGGGAGTGCTAAAGGATAAAATATATACAATATTTAAAGTGGCATTAAACCCAAAAGCAAACATGTATCATATTGCAGCTTAACCATTTCTTAAATGTGATGGCTGCATTCATTTTCATTTTTAGGCTTTTATTCTTCTATTTTCATCCGTTGATCAAGCCAGTAAGTTGTTTTTTTCAAAATAACAAGCTCCCCTGCAGAATGTATCAGTTACAGAGATTAGACAAACCATATAACACTAGCAGGTGTGCTTAGAATGGCCAGCTTTTAATTATGTAAAACCCTTATCCCAAAAGGTAAATAACTGCTGTAACTGCTTAGGTGTTAACTGGAGTTTGGCTTCAGTTTGTTAGTGTATCTTAACCTGCTAGTGCATCTCACACTCCCCTCCCCCCAGACTGACAATGCTGCTTTCCAAAGTTGCTCTTTTATCCACCCACTTCATTTATAGTCCCGGGGCGAATCCTTTGTTTTATTATATGTTACAGGGATGGAAGTGTGTTACTGGGGTCACCAGACCTTTCCCCTTTCTTTTTATTTCATCCAGAGTGGGGACACTCTAATACAGGAGGAGTGTTACAGGTCAGATCATCAGGCAAAAACAAAGGGGCACCTCAACTCCAAGTCCAAACTCAGCCCCCCTGGCACACCTAGTGGAGTTAAAGTTGCTGAATTCACTTAAAGGAACACAAATGTGAATAGCTTAAACTCAACTGTGAGTTAGTATTAGGAAATAGACAGGAGACCATTTAGTGGTAAATGACCTAAATTGATATGGGTTAGAGTAAATGGTGGTTTGAGCATAAAGAAGGTAGGGTTCGACGCAGACTGTTTAATCACTGTGCCAAAATAACTTTCAATAGAGTTATGTATATTGGATATTGGGATTAACTAAGTCAGCAATAAAACGGTGCATATAAACATAACTGCAATGCGAATAGTAATACTATAACTAGTCTAAGATATGGTGCAATGTCCTCTTACCATAGGCAGTAAGTGAAGTTCTCTGTGTAAGAGCTGTACAGGGGCAGTCTTTAGTCCTAACTCTTCAGCCGGTTAACATTGGGGCCCAAATGTACCATTGACACACATGAGAATAGTTCCCAGTCAAGCCTGCAAGCAGCAGTAAGGCTACTAGATGGCTGTATGGTCAGTTCCTAAAGGGTTCAGTGTCTCTAGCAGCAAATAGATAAAGCCTCATAGCACCAGTGCCAGCAATGTTACAGCTCACCCAGGTGACTCTGCCATCACCTCAGAACTCAGGACTTACTGATCCTGTTTAGACCGCCAAAATGCAGCAGTAATGGTGCACAGTAGACAACGATGTGCTCTCTCTGGGCTCCCTCATCGCAAGAGGAAGCTGTGTCCTGTATAGCCTAAGAAAATGCAGCTCTTTCCCTACTCCAGCTAATCTTTCTCTGAGGGATGCAGTTCGAAAGCTGTTGATTACAGTAGAGTCTCAGTCTGGACTACAGTTCCCACAGTGCAGTGCTGCCTGACTTAGTCTATTGAACTCTTCCTGATTAGCTGCTCCCTCCTCTCAGCTGTTATGATGTTCAGCACTACAGGGCAGCAGCCACAGAGAGTAGCAGTCAATGTTTTCCCCACTCTACACTCCTAGCTAAGCACCTGGCTACACATAGAATGTAGATTTAAAAGAAAGGAAAATGACACCCCTTAAACAATTCAAAACTATCCCAGGTTGTGCACAATAAGAAAGATAATTCACCAGGTGCACAATACTAGACTATGTTTATCAGAGTTCAGTCCTATTAGTCAATACATAAAACATGTTGCAACTTATGTGTCTCTTCTGGTTAGTGTGGGTTATTGCAAGATACTGCACATATTGTATCTTTATTTTAGGGTCTATGAACACTGTTGGCCCTACATGAATCCTGCATATTGTTAAAAATAACTAACAAAGCCTTTGACATTTTGTTCTTTCTTTCCACAGTGCCCGCTAGCCAGCAGAACCCAGAGAGTGTGGTGGTATCTGTAAATAACATCAGTGCATATACTGGCTCCCAGGCCCTCCTGGTTTGTCAGAGCTATCGCATGGTATGGACACAGGACAACCTTCTAGACAGGCAGCGCGTTCTACACTGGGACCTGATTAGCAGTCAGGGGTTCTACCGTGGGGAGCGGCTGCTGGACATGTTTTCTGCTGGAGAGCAACGCTTATATGGCGGATATAACCAAGGCCGTATCCTGGTGTCACCAAACGCCTTCCGAGATGGCAATTTCTCCTTGGTGATAAAAGGTATTTATATTTCTGTAAAATGAATGAAAACCCTAAAACAGCTGTATACTACATCTCAATAAACATATACTAAAAAAAAAAAGTATTGCAGGAAAGGCTGAGTGCCTGAGAATCAAAGGCACCATACCCCTTGGAAATTTTTGAAATAAGCAAATACCAGGAGGGAATAGGGGTTTTAAAGGTGGCACACACACAGATTAGTATAAAAGTTTTTCATGTTTATTTATACATATTTAAAATTCCAAAACGGAATACAAAAACACCTTTTCAGGTGACATGCAGTTATTCTAGTTCATTCGACATGTTTCGCTGTAAAATGGCTTCTTTATGAGTTTCCGGAGAAACACTATGAATTAAAGAATAACATATCAATCAAACAAACCAATAGCATCTGATCATACAGTAAATTACTGTATGATCTGATGTTATTGGTTTGTTTGATATGTTATTCTTTAATTTAGTGTTTACATATGCAGTATCTACAGTATCTACATTTATCTCCTGAAGAAGTCATATTACGACGAAACATGTCACGAGAACTAGAATAACTGCATGTCATCTGTAAAGATGGTTTTTATCCAATATTTTTTTATTTAAAATAGCTATAAATAAGCTTGAATAACTTTTATAATAATTTGTGTGTGTGGCACATTTAAAACTCATATTGCCTCCTGGTATTTGCTTATTTCATATACTAAAAATACAAAATAAATAATTTTGATGCCATGTGCCTGTCAGAAATGTTGTTTAGAAATTTGAATCTTGGTTCCTCTTTAAGGCCAGTGGTTCAAGAGAAAAGAATACATACTGTTGACCTCAAAGGCACCCTGTGCAAGGGCAATCCCCCCACCCCTTTCCTGCTAACTAATGCCTATCTGCAAACATGTATTTCCTGTAAATATATACATACATAGATACATACATACAGTGCCAGGACAAGATAATCTAGAGCCCAAGACAAACATGCCAGCTTTTGAGCTTATCCCCCCTGTCAACACAAATTCCCCTAAATCACCATACCTAGCACACACCACTCAAATGTTCCCACCTATAACAATTCTTACCCCCTGCTGCCTTTCAAATTCCCCCTCCTAACACAAATCTCCTCTCCCAATCTCCATGCAGTGTTTCCCCCACCACCCATGATACCACAGCGCCCTGGGCAGCCGTTCCTTCTGCCCACTCCTTGTCCCAGCCCTGCAAACATCCACACTTACATCCTCCAGATAGATACTAGTCCAAACTAGTGTCAAATAAAAATAGGGGAAGCATTCTGCATCAGTGCTGGCCAAGCAGGCAATCCACTTAGATATTGTAAACCAGGATCACAGTTGGGGCATCTGTGTTAAGAATGTCTCCCACTTCTCAACCCCCCTGAGGACTCCTTCACGCCAAAAGCACTAGGGCTAGGCTAGCAGCTTTTTCCAGCACAGCCCCAATGCAAAGACAAGGCATGATGACTTGTTTCCTATGGTGTCAGTTCATACCTCTGCACACTGCTCTCTGTGCACGCTAAATAAAAGTACTGCATGCTGCATTTTTTAGCGCAGCGGGTTGCAATGTGAACCACTGTATCGCAATGATGCTGCAAGAAATTGAACTGTATTAAAATAACATTTAAAAAAAGTTCTGTAAAAAAGAAGATTGGCACATCAGGCCTACATCTCCCAGCACACATTGCAGTGTGCTAGTGTGAATGATCCCTTATAATAAACCAATATCCACCGGGAGGGGATCTTAGCACTAGCCTAACCCAATTCTAGTGCAATTAGGCCCCTAAGTCCTTATTGAAAATAATGTTTCTCTTTTCCTTTTATTATTAACATAAATAGCCGTCTATTTAACATTGTCATGATAATAATCTTGTGTCTCTTTCTTTTTTATGGAACCATTGTCTATGGAAAGGTGTATCAGTGAATGATCAGGGTTTGTATTCCTGTAATCTCCATCATCACTACTGTCACCTGGATGAAACAGTCAGAGTCCAGCTGAATACCACCAAGTCAGGTGAGAATAAACTTCACAGGGCAAGGGCATTAGAAATGTGGATGCCAGACTGTTCACATAAGTGGGGGAGTAATGTCATAATATTACATTTAACTAATTTTAAATTAGAACTTTTATAAGGGGTCTTGCACATGGGTGTCTGAGCTTATTCAATGAGATTCCATTCCCCTACCTAGGCAACTCAGGCATGGCCGCCATCAAGGGGGTACCGGAATTACACCTGTAAGGGGCCCGATGGTTCCCAGGGGCCCGGGTGGCCCCCCTCCCGTTTTATTAAAAATGTTTTAATTTTCTTTATCGTACATCACTGGACACAGAGCGGCAATCCATTACTATGTGGGTTATAGAGTCTACCTTCAGGTGTGGACACTGGTGTAATTAACTACACAGGAAGTTCCCTCCCTATATAACCCCTCCCATACTGGGAGCTCCTCAGTTTTTTCATCAGTGTCTAAGGTGTTGGTCACGAGTGAACATGTGCTCTTAGGAGCTCCACTGGAGGGATCCATGCTGGATGTAAAAAACCTCCATAAATCCGGATCCGTCCAAGGTGCTTCATAGCCAAAGTGGACGGTACCCGGGCCTCGGTACGAAGAACGAGGTTTAGCCTATAATGCCTCTCTGCGGAGGGCTGGATCCTGGGTTCCAGAACTTTGTGCCTTCTAAGGACCAAATGTTTTTTCTGCTGCCAGGATGCTATATAGGTCCAGGGGAGTTGGTGTTCCTGCCATGGACCCCGGTCCCTGAAGGTCTAGGACAATACCCACGGTGAAGGGGGAAGATTGGGCCTCTTGCTTGGCAATACCCTGCAGCGTGGAGAAGGTAAGAGGAGGGCCTACGGGACTTGGTTCGACAGTAGGTCCTCCGTGGGGGACTTGGGTCTCGCCTATATTATGCTTCTATGCATTGGCAATGTAAACCACTATGTCTTCTGAGACAGGATGGCTCAGGGCACCCATATACCTCCCCTAGCCGGCATGCAGCCTGGCCCACCATGTCTGTTAGACAGGATGGCTGCAGTACCTATATATCTCCCCTTGAAGGGGCCGGTACATAAATAAAAAAAAAAAAATATGCCCTTAATCCTATACAAAGGATTGTCTTCCGTGAGTAGTTGCAAGTCTTATCTGTGTTTCCACTACTATGGGCAGTAGAAGACATGCCTGATGTTTTTGCTTACCATGCTTTCCAGAAAACGGAAGCTTAAGTGTTAGCTGATCTATTGTGTCCCACTTCCTCCGCTTCAGACTCTACCATGTTGCACGTGCTCACCGGCTCAGTGCAGTCGCAGAGAAGGCTCTTCAAAGGGCCCGAACGTCAGAGCTCTGTAAAGCTAGGGGGACACAAACGTAAGCAACTTGTGTGAGTTGGATACAGATTAATCTAAGACGCCTACTCGCATCTAGCTGTGCAGATTAGCAGGCATTGTGTCAGACTAAATTCAGCTATTTGATGCACCTGGGTTAAGTGCCTCTGCTTTAGCTTAGGACTTGGTCTCCCCATTGAATAAGGTCAGGGGTAGGAATATAAAGAGGGATCGCCACCTGAACCTGGTGGACCCTTATTCTCCTCTGAAGAGACTTAAACAGCTCATAGATTGAGCCATCAGACCTGTCAGGCAATGCAGCCTTCCCCCAACATTGCAATCACTCTGCATGTGTTTTGTGTTTTGCAAGAAAAAAAAAGAAAAAAAAAAAGGGGGGTGTTCCCCTTTTCCTGCTTTAATCCTGAAACAAAGGGATTAGAAAGCTTGGGGATAAAAGTTTCACTGTCAGAGGACAGGAGACAGGAGCTGCAGCCTAACATGGAGAAGCTATCAAAAGCCCTACAGGTTCTGATTACACCTCTATCTTCTTCTTAGAGTGTAAAGAGAGGTTTTCCTATAGGTCGCTAGTAAGACCTCCATATAATCCTCAGCCTGGTGTCGGCTTCAGGCTAACCAAATGCATCGGAGGGATGCACAGTTGCGGGCACACATTGCTAATGTCTCTTAATTGAGGAAACACACATCTGCAGAGGATAATTTCCTCTTTACCAGTCCGCATGTTGCATAACATACATGAGTTTGGAATGCATGTGGGATAAAAACAAGTAACAGAGCAGATTCTATTGTGGATCGCATAAACATACATGTTTCTGTCTATATGGTGCTGCATGTTTCCACAAAAGAGGTCGCATAAAAGATGCTTGTAATGCTGAATCGCATAAAGACGTTTGTAGGCATAAAAATGCTGAATCACACATGATTACCTGATCACCCAAGTCCTTGTTTCCCCCAAGGATGTTTGGTTACACAGAAGAGGTTTGTTTCCACAGAAAGGCCTAAAATCGCATAAAGTTGCTTGGATGCAAAAAAGATGCTGGATCACACATGGTTAACTGATCATCAGCGTCCTGGATTACCCAAGGATGTTTGGTCACACAAATAGGCTTGTTTCCACAAAGGTACCTAAAGTCGCATAAAGATGCTTGTATGCAAAAAATGCTGAATCACACATGATTACCTGATCACCCAAGTCCTTGTTTCCCCCAAGGATGTTTGGTTACACAAAAGAGGTTTGTTTCCACAGAAAGGCCTAAAATCGCATAAAGTTGCTTGGATGCAAAAAAGATGCTGGATCACACATGGTTACCTGATCATCAGCGTCCTGGATTACCCAAGGATGTTTGGTCACACAAATAGGCTTGTTTCCACAAAAGTACCTAAAGTCGCATAAAGATGCTTGTATGCATAAAAATGCTGAATCGCATAAAGGATGCTTGTATGCATAAAAAGGTTGAATCACACAGGATTACATGATCACCCAAGTCCTTGATTCCCCAAGGATATTTGGTCACGCAAAGAGGCTTGTTCCCACAGAAATGCCTAGAATCGCATAAAGAGGCCTGAAGGCATAAAAATGCTGAATCACACAGGATTACCCGATCACCCAAGTCCTGGATTACTCAAGGCCTAAAGGGATCGCTTAAAGATGCTTGAATGCAAAAAGAAGCTGGATCACACATGGTTGTTGGATCAACAGAGTCCGGGATTACCCAGGGATACTTGATCACATAGAGAGGCTTGTTTCACAGAAATGCCTAAAGTCACATTAAGATGCTTGAGTGCATAAGGATGTTGGAACGCACAGGGGTGCTTGGTCACACAAGGGTTCTTGTCCGCACAGTAGTGCTTAAAATGCATAAGATGTTGATCGCATGGAAGATGCTGAATCGCATGCATGGTTACTTTAAAGTTGCACATGGTGGCTTAATTAAGCAATACAGGATGCCTTGTGTTTGCATAGAGATACGTGTCTGCATGGGTTCATGTTGCACATTGTTGCATAACACGTTTATAGCACATGCTTGCTTGCTTGCAATGATGCTCGTTCCAGAGCACACATGCTATATGCATGTTTGGCGTGAGACATATTTATATGATTTCATGCTTCCATGAACACACACTGCCATGTACACACGCCTCCATTGAGGCATATGGCTTTAACACTTGCCACATACACATATGGGGAGCCAGTTGCATATGTGTTTATTTACTTGGGACTGCAGAGGTTGTCTGCGTTGTGCAGGGGAACAGCACTATCTCCAGTTGGTGGTCTTGCCCTTTTGGGTTAGCCTCCGTGTTTGGGTTGTCAGGGTGCTAGGGCCCGCCTCTAGCAGGTCTGTAGGCCCAGGGTATAGCAGTAATGGCATACGGAAGCAGACTCCTGCTGATGGATCAGTCAGCAGCATGGCTGGACCTAAGGGTGTCCAGCATGGTCAGGTATCTGGATCTCCTGGGTTAGGATTCCAGTCTAAAGATACATTCTTCATTGACAAGAAGCTGGGTATGTTTTGCACCAGGAGAGTACTTTTGGCCTAAGACAAGACCATCGCTATAAGAAAGCTGGTCTAGGTGGTTACGGCAAGGAACAGTTCCTTACTTTTGGCCTTCTGCTTAAGGCACTAGAGAAGATGCTGCTTCATTCAAGACAGTTCCCTATACTTTTATTCAGGACTGTTATAAACAGTATTGTGTTGGCCTAGAAGGAGTGGATCTTGACCTAGCATTATCCAAAGAACCGGTCCCAGAGATAGGCTGGAATTCCTCTTGGTGGTTCTTAACTAAAGGGTTTGCCAGGTCAGGAAGAGACCTTGGCCCAGGGGAAGTAGTCGAGCTCCAAGGGAGCCTTATCTGTCAGCTAGAGCTACCGATGGAGCATCTGGCTTAGGGGCCTGAACGTTCAGGGGCTGGTTGGTTCGGTCAGAGTTCAATCAGACTATACCATATTAAGTGATTTACTTAATTTACCAAGGAGGAGCTTGTGCCTTGCCTATTGACATTCGTCATTTCATAAAATGCAGAATTGGCAGGCGATTCGCTGTAGCCGTCAACAAGTGTCTCCAGGAGAAGGACCTCTACACCCCGACTGTTTTCCTGACCAAGGGCCACAGAAATAGTACCCTGTACATAAGATGTATTGGCGTCCAGGCTCAACAAGAAATTGAACAGCTTGAGGTCAAGGACAAGGGATCCACCCGCATGCGGGGCAGATGTGTTAGTAATTTGGTGGGACCAGTGGTCACTGGTTATGTCTCTCCCCCCAGTGCCGCAGCGTTTGTGGCTTCCATGCAACATTAGAGGATGGCGGAAGCTGGCCTGATTACTCCGGCATAGCCCTGACGACCTTTTCTGTGCAGGGACAGTAGGGGTGGTAGTAGAGGACCCACGGTCCCTAACATCTTGTCCAGGCCTACTTCAAAGGGGGTATTACATCCTGTCGTGCAACAGGTGAATTAATGGTCTGGCTATTTTAGCCCACATTCTTCAGGATCAGGGTTTTTAGAATCAACAGCACTTCCTTGATTCATACAGGAAGGCTGGCCTCCAGGACCAGATATCCCAGGATCGGGAGAGCCCATGTTCCTGGTATGAAACAGATGGTGGCATCCTTGGAAGTTTGTCAAAGATAAAATTCCTGCCTTCCTGCATTTGGAAAGGAGACGGAGCCAGCCTTAAGTTACATCAAGGATCTGATCTCGGCCTTGCCTCCAAAGGTCGCTTGCTTCACACTCTTTGTTCCGAGCCATTATACAAGGGGTGACGCGCATAAGTCCACCAGTTTAGTCGCCCTTGTGCTTGGAGGATTGGCTCTAGTTTTGTCGGCTTACTGGGTCAGCTCTGTGGGCCGATGCACCATATTTCCCTTCAGCCTTTAACAAGGGAATTGGTGTTCTTGGTTGTGGTAGCCTCCAAAAGAGTTTCAGTATTGGCAACCTCTTGGTATAAAACCATACTTATTCTTACTAGTAGGGTGATGTTAATCCTCACCCAGCCTTATTTACTAGAAGGATCTACAGTAGTGTTCATTTGAATCTAGATATTCTTACCTCCCCCTTTTTCAAAACCTTGTTTTCGGAAGGAAATGTTATTGCTTTCTCTCAGTAGAGATGAGAGCAGTTAAATATCTGAAGGTTCAGATATAGAAATCTGAAGTTTTTATTGTGCTGCCAGAAGACCCTAGATGTGGGCAGGCAGTGTTCAGTTCAGCTATTAAAATGGTTACACTCTCTCCTTTGAAGTAGAAGGGTCAAGGCCTATCTGAAGCGGCTGCTCGGATACGGAAAGCTGATGTTATTGCGCTACCAGGAGGCCCCAGGAAGGGGCAGGCAGCGTCTAAAATCAACTGTTTTCAAGATTGATTCATCAGGGTATTATTCAGGCTTGTGGTTCGGAGAGTGGGACTCCCCCTGTTTCTTGGGGGGGGGGGTGCTCCATACCAGGATAGTAAGCACTTTATGCGCGATGCTTTACCGAGCCATTATGACGCAGATTTTCAGGGCCGCAACTTGGCGTCTGTGCTTGGGTTCACTGATTCTTGTCAGATGTACATAGGAGGGCAAAAGGATGCAGCTTTTTGGCGCAGTATGCATCTGGCAGCATTATAGATCCTCACATCTGATGGCGGCCTGCGTTATTTGTGTCTCCCTCCCCTCAGTAAGCATTGCTTTCGGACATCCCACATAGTAATGGATTGCCGCTCTGTGTCCCGTGATGTACGATAAAGAAAATAGGATTTTTTACAGCTTACCTGTAAAATCCTTTTCTTGGAGTACATCACGGGACACAGAGCTCCCGCCCCTCTTGTTTGGGGATATTGGGACACTTATTGCTTTGCTACAAAAACTGAGGAGCTCCCAGTATGGGAGGGGTTATATAGGGAGGGAACTTCCTGTGTAGTTAATTACACCAGTGTCCACACCTGAAGGTAGACTCTATAACCCACATAGTAATGGATTGCCGCTCTGTGTCCCGTGATGTACTCCAAGAAAAGGATTTTACAGGTAAGCTGTCATAAAAAATCCTATTTTTTGCATTACACCTGTAAGGGGGCCGATGGTCCGCAAAACCCCTTACAGGTCCGGCTGCCCCCCCTCCCATTTTTTTTTTGCATTACACCTGTAAAGAGCCCCAACATTTCTGATGGCTGCCCTAATCTCAGGGGCAGTATATAGCGCCCCATAGACATGAATGGCCATGCACTGCTGGAATTAGGTATACAGAAGTGCTATTGTAAATACGAGTATAGTGTATGAGCCTATACAAAAAAAGTTTTCTATTTATTGCATGTGCCCGTACATGTTCATGTTTATGATAGCACTGCGATATACCCAAGTAGAGGAGCACACAGCCATTCATGTCTATGGGTGTGGCGTTGCTCTGCTAAATATATTTAAATATAGGTGTGTTGTTTTCTTTGAAATCAGATGAATTCTAAAAAATGTGCCTAGTGCTCTGCAATTCGAATTGAAAAAAACAAAATGCATGTAAACTGCACATTAGTCTACCAAAAAATACATACAAGTGTAAAGTGCTTATTTGCAGTGGTATGTAACCAATTCACATTTAGTTGATTTGTAATGTTAAAGTGACAGGTGCTCTTTAAGCCACAAACAATATACCCAGTTTATAACATGTGCAGCAATCCTTGATTGATATAATCAGTCCATGTATGGTTAAAAATACAATAATTAGTCCATGTAAAAATAAATATAAATAAAGTGACAAGTTCTTTTTAAAAGACCATGCATAGCACAAATTCATACTTGTGCGGGTGCGTTAATTTGTGCTCCTCTAATGCTAATGCACCCACCAGAGAGCTATCCCCTCACAGGCGTATCTCACATTTACAGCAAACACCGCTGTATGACAGGACCCAGATCCACATTTTTATATATATATCTCTTTTTCCTTTCTCTCCTGATGATGACGTACTGATGAAACATGTAGGGCGGAGCTTCAAGCATCATTGTGCTACTTCCTGACGGAACCGCGGAGCGCATAGCGTCCCAGATTTCTATATTCCAATGCTTTTGAAATGCTGACAATTTAAAGGAGGGAGGAGTAAGAGTTAATATATAAAAAAATGTGGATCTGAGCCCTGCCATACTCTACCTTGGTAGTTGTCCTAGGCAACAGCTCCCTTAGGGGTCAAAAAGAGCCACTGCGTGGAATCATTTGAGTTTTGTATGGGAGGCTGTATGCTGCACATGGCCTGCCCAGGCACGACAAATAGACTGGCATTTATGTTGATTGAGCACAGCTGCCCGTGCGCAAGGACCCTTTAGGCTGATTCATATGTGAACTGGCTCAGCTGCCAATGCGACCTAGTCCACCTTATAAGACTGGCTCTGCCCTAAAAGTATAGCACAAGCCAGTGGGGACTCTTTTCATGCTGCCCCCCTGCAAAGTGCTGCCCTAGGCCTGAGCCTTGTTGGCCTAGGCCAAGATACAGCTTTGCTGCTGCCAGATGAAGAAGTTTATATGGGTTTAGGCAGGGAAGCAGAAAAAGCAAGTCACAAGGCTGCAGCTAACAAAAACAAATTTTATTCTGCCGTGTAATTAATTTTCTATCCCCTTTAAGCTTAGTGTAAGAAACACATATATTGCAAAATGTTACTTTGGACTCTTTGGCATTGCTGTTAGAATCCTTAATCAGAAACAGCGATAGTGGTTTAGCATTTTTTTTATAATGGAAAATACTTCTTCTCTTTTAGAACGTAAAGTGAAGATGTACTGGGATGGAGAAAAAGTTGTTATTGTAGCTTTGATTGGCACTGATGTGGTACTGCCTTGTGAGAACTGGAATCACATGTGGACCGACCGCCACCGTGAAGCAGACCAGCAAGTGGTACATTGGGATCGGCAAGCCCCAGGAATTCCGCATGACAGAGCTGATCGATTGATCGACATGTATGCTTCTGGAGAGCAGCGGTCATATGGTCCTCTCTTCATCAGAAGAAAGATGAACATCACAGATGAAGCATTTGCCCATGGAGACTTTTCCCTTCATATATCAGATCTGACAAGAGGAGATGAAGGAACCTACTCCTGCCATCTTCACCATCATTACTGTGGACTTCATGAACGTAGAATCTTTCATCTAAAAATCGACGATCCACCTAGGGAACCACCTAAAGAACTTCCTAAAGAGCCTCCCAGAGAGCCTCCCAAGGTGGAGGAACCAAAGAAAACCATCAAGGAGACCTCAGCAGCTCCAGCCAAAGGTAAAGTATCAGTAAGCAGCTTACTGCAACATTTATTTATCAGCAGAAATTCTGTAGCTCACTGTTGGTTTACTGCTGTTGTTTTAGGCCTTGGTGGTTTCTGAACCTGGCTGTCAACGATATTTCTCGATAATGTTTGTAATTGAAATGACCTACTCTTAGCTCTGATGTCACTAAACTGAAATCTCATTGGTTGCTTAGTGGTGCACTTCTTTGAAAACTATCTTTCGGCTGGGTTATCACTTATGCAAATTGAATGGGGGGGGCCACAGTCCACACTCGAAAAGGGTCCTGTACGTCTTTGGCTCAGTTTCAGGTCTGAATTGAGGCAAAAAATCTGACCTGATTCATCCTTGAAATGAGAACAGGAACACACCAGACCCCCCGCTGGGAAGCGCGGTCGCAGCTACTGTGAACCCGGCCTTAGACTTTGCACAGCTCTATGTACCACAATGGCACTAGTTTCCCACTGCCAAGACTTCTGGTGGGCTTGAAACCATCTGTCTTTTGTCTTGTTTGTGATTTATACATACAGTTTGTGTGCCTCTAATTGACCACTCTAGAACTGAGTCTTAAAATAATCAAATTTCTAGATTGTAATCTCTAACGAGCAGGGCTCTTTGATTCCTCCTGTATTGTATTGTAATTGTACTGTCTTCCCTGAAGTTGTAAAGCGCCACGCAAACTGTTGGCGCTATATAAATCCTGTATAATACTAATGACACAAGGGGGAGGGGCTTGTACAAAAGGATGTCATCATTCAGGCATGCCTAGCATAGCATTATGTCTAAATGTGGGATTCGGAATGTACGTCAGTTTTAAAGCTCCTCTATACAGTGAGTTCCATACGCTAATCAACCCTACCTGGAGGGTTACCCCGTCTCTTCTTAAAGTGCTTCTGTGCCTAGACTATGGAAAACATTTACATTTTTTTAACAAGCATTAATAGAACTTTAAAACAAGCCTGCACTGATGTTTCTGGCTGCTTGTACTGTGAAGTAATTCATTCTGAAAAAAAAAAGACTCTAAAATCAGGGTTCAATTGGTTTGTAACAGCATAGAAACACCTGCTGTGTGTCTACATTAGGGGGGTTGCAGCCGGACACAATTTTAGTACAGAAGAAAGTAATGAGAAATAAGCTAAGATGTCTGTGTTTCTTCTGTAATATTTGAAGATGAACTTCTCCACATTACTTATAGCAACGGGTGAACAAGGGCTTGACTTAAAGTACCTTTTCAGAATATTTTAATACTTTTGCTTGCATAGTCTGGACATGGTTTAATTGAAAAGTACAGTGACTTGTCAAGACTAGACTGGCTCAAGGCAGCTCCAGACCCTCCATGTTTATTTATGTCTATGCAACATAATACCATTATTAGATATACAGTACATGTAAAACATAGCTATCGGCTATAAACAACTATAGTTAACTATATAGAAACTACGGCTGGCCTACATTATACAATTATCTTAATTTCCTTTAGATTTATCTTCAACGATGTAGTGCAAAGGCCTGCCTGATTGCATACAAATTTAAACTATTTACTATGACCTCATATTATATGGTTTTGTATTTCTATCCATTCAGTCCTGACACAGCCCCATTACAGCCAGTCTGATGACTGGACTTTTCTCTATTGCAGTTAGAGTGGAACTTTCCCTAAAAAGGAAAGTTCCACTTGCTTGCATCCTCCCCTACTCCACTGCCACATTTTGCACATTTTGAAGGGGGGGGGGGGTACCTAGTTTTCATAGGTACCCACTCCCACTTCCGGTCAAATTCTCTGCAGCGTTCTGAGCCGAAAGGTACGCCCCCCCCCCTTTCACTCGCAGTCTTCAGGGACACATCACAGGTCCAGAAGACTAATGCCGCGTACACACGATCAGTCCATCCGATGAGAACGGTCTGATGGACCGTTTTTATCGGTTAACCGATGAAGCTGACTGATGGTCCGTCGCGCCTACAAACCATCAGTTAAAAAACTGATCGGTCAGAACGCAGTGACATAAAACACAATGACATGATTCTGAGCATGCATGGATTTTTAACCGATCGGTTAGGAATCCATCGGTTAAATTTAAAACCAGTTGGCTTTTTTTTAACCGATGGATAACTAACCGATGGTGCCAACACACCATCTGTTTGGTCCGATGAAAACGGTCCATCAGACCGTTCTCATCAGTTTAACCTATTGTGTGTACGCGGCTTAATGGACCATTGACAAAGCGTAGCACAGCAGGGAACCAACTGTGAAGCCACAAAGCTTCACTGCCGGTTTCACTTACTTGAGATGTCAATGCCTGCTCCCAAAGCCGATTAAAGGATATCACTGGATCTCTAGACAGGTAAGTGTCATTATATTAAAAGTCACATTTGGGACCTTTCAGGGGGAGGGGGGGAATGGGTACCTGTTTCTGACAGGTACCTGTCCCCACTTCTGGGGGACCTGGGAACATGCACCGTAGGGAACCGGCGGCTTCACGGCTGTCATCCCTTACTACAAATGGCGGCAGCAGCACCCAAGAGCTGATCGGGCTGGGGTGCCAATATCATGGGATCTCTGGACAGGTAAGTGTCCTAATATTAAAAGTCAGGTGCTATAGTATTTGTAGCGACTGACTTAATTTTTGGAGGAAGGGGGGCTGGAGCTCCACTTTAAGATCGCCTTACTGCCCCGGTCTGTGATTGCATAATGAAGGAGCATCAACATACTGATGAGGTAATCTCTCTGCGCTTTCCTCCTTTCAGCATTTTACTTGTCAGCACATGTGAATGCAAAACAAATGACTGACCCCATGTGTCATTATATTAAATTTAAAAGTCACATTTGGGACCTTTCAGGGGGAGGGGGGGAACGGATACCTGTTTTTGACAGGTACCTGTCCCCACTTCTGGGGGACCTGGCTGTGGCAAAGGTCACCCCCCTACTCTTTTCTTTGCTACCAGGCCAATTCTGTTTTCTTTGATAACAGAATTATTTTGTATTTTTTATATATCTGCATGGTGTTCAGCTTTAAGGTAAATTAATGGTTCTATCTGGCCTTAGCACAGTTGCAATGTTTTTTGGATGGTATTAGAAACTCACTAACTGGTTTCACTTGTTGCCTGGATTATTATTTTTTTTTATAATTTTGTGTTACATTTTCCCCACTTGGTTGTTTTCATGCCCACAGATTCCACCATCATCCGGGAAAACAAAGTGATCAATGTTATAATTCCGGAAAACAGGCTGCATTTCTTCCAGCAGCTCGGATACATCCTGGCAACCCTTCTACTCTTCCTTCTCCTGCTCACAGCTGTAATTCTCATCACCCGCAAACATTGCAGAAAAGGTAAGTGAAGCTCGCAGACTCTGACACGTAGCAAACACAACAAGAGCAGCCCCAGGCTAGCCAACCGTCTGCGAGAAGAAGTGTGTCAGCTGCAATTTCATGTAAAAACAAAGAATACAGCGGCATGCCTATATCAGTTTACCTAAAGCATAACAGCAGGCTAGGGGACTAGTAAGTGAAAAATATAAGCATTGGCCCAATGAGAAATGTATTAATGTAATAAATTGTTTATTACATTTAGATTGCTGAGTTGCCTGGCTGTCAACCAATTAAAAAAAAGCACCTAAAAAGTGATTTATTGTGAAATAATGGTAGGACTCCATAAGCATAAGTTTTTCATAATGATAGGGATGAGTAAAATCCAGGCATGGACTGGCCATAGGGACTACAGGGAGTTTCCCGGTGGGCCGATGGCTCAGTGGGCCAGTTTCAGTGACAGCCTGTCAATGTAATGGCTGCGCAGCTCGCCCTTCACTTCATGCAGTGATGTGAGAAGGATGAGAAAAATACAGAGAAGAATAAGTGAAATAATAAAAGAGGTGAGGACTCCTTATGTTATGCTACTTATAGTTTATATACTGTTTTTGTGCTTGTTAGCAAACTTAAAGTGGGCCGGTCTGGATGAAGTCCAGGGCCAAATTTTGGTCTCAGTCCAGCCCTGGTAAAATCAGGAGTTGTTGCTTTGCCGTACATTTCGCCAGGACAGTTTGCTGACGTTTTGCTATTTTTGGAAATGCATTGAAGTCATTAAAGTGGATGTAAACCCCCAAAAAAATTTTTTTTGATGTCACAATGTAGAGTATAAGATTTCCTAACATCTGTGCCCAGTCTTGCCACACAGAGTTAATCCAGCGCTGATCTATCCTCTTTTATTGTTCAGTGAAAGTTAACAGAATTCCAGATAAAAACCTGTCTTGCTTTAAGTGACAGGTTATTTACATATCTAGCTTGGACATGTTTATCATATGTTATGTTATGTTTATCATAACATGAGGTGATCCAAAGTTCATTGTATATTACCAGGATGTGTTATGTGGGGGAGGGTGGATTTCTCACTTTTTATACTGTGAATCACCTCATGTTATGATAAACATAACATAACATATGATAAACATGTCCAAGCTAGATATGTAAATAACCTGTCACTCAAAGCAAGAAGAGAGAAACAGACTTTTTATTTAGACAGGTTTTTATCTGGAATTCTGTTAATTTTCACTGAACAATAAAAGAAGATTGATCAGAGCTGGATTAACTCTGTGTGGCAAGACTGGGCACAGATAATAGGAAATCTTATACTCTACATTGTGACATCAAAGCAGACTTGCAAAGGAATCAAAAAATATTCCTTGCAGTGGGTGGGTTAAATGCTCATTGTTCTAGAAGTAGAAGAGTAAGTAGAGGTACTGAATGTGGCCACGCAGGCAGTGATCACAGGATGTTATCAGCTCACAACACTTCTAATTTTTAAATAATATGAACAGTATTTTTTTAAATGACAAAACAGATGTAACAAAAGGCATTTAAATAGTATTTAACAAATTCATAGGGACCAAATAAGAGAAGTTCATTGTAAGGCCCCGTACACACGAGGCAATTCATTTGTTCAAATCGGTCGGACCGACCGATTTGAACAAATCTGTCTCTTTGGATTTTTTTTTGCTCGCGTGTACACATGAGCAAACCAAAATCCCCGCCAGCAGACGGCGCGCTGACGTGTCGGTGACGTGGCGGTGACGTTGACGCCGCCACGTCACCGCACCAGGAAGTAAAACACTTCCGCGCATGCGCCGAATCCATTCGGCGCCGGTGCGAGACGACATGTCTGCTGGTAAGTGTACTAACCAGCAGACATGTCGGGCGGACGGGTTCCCACCCGATAGATTTCAAAGCATGCTTTGAAATCTGTCGGGTGGCCAAATCCGTCGGCTCGCCCATACACACGATCGAATCTGTCTGCTGGGCCAGCAGACAGATTTGATCGTGTGTACGCGGCCTTAGAGTTTACATAAACTTTAAATTAGACATCTTCAAAAATTCAAAAGGGGGATTATTGTGTGGGCACACTAGAGCGTTATGGCTTTTACTCTAAATAAATTAAGCTGTGTTTTTAAAAAATATCCAATGGCAACGAAGATGGTCATATTGATTGTTTTTTGAGTTTTTTATCATCATTAGTCCGAGTGTTTGAATCCATTGTTTCTACTTCACAGGTTATGGTTATCACATGGCCAAACCTCAACCGTAAGTAACGCTTGATTCCATATGTATCACTTTATAGTCAAATATATATTTTATTAGTGTATCAGAAAAAAGATGTACAGACTTCGAAACGGTGTCAAATTACAGCATGTAAAAGGTTTGTACAGTGGGAAAAATAATTATTTGATCCCCTGTAGATTTGGAAAGTTTTCCCATTTACAAAGAAAATAAAGGGTCTATAATTGTTATCATAGGTGTATTTTAATTGATAGAGACAGGATATTAACCAAAAATCCAGAAAAAAGCACATCATACAAATGCTATAAATTAAGTTGCAGTCCAGTGAGCAAAAAGTATTCAATCCCCTACAAACCAACAATAATTCTGCCTCCCACAGACTGGCTACAGTATGTGCTCACGTGGTACACAGTGGTACAGTTTTTTCCTGTCAATTTAAGAAGGTGCTCCTAATGACAACTTGTTATGTGTATAGAAGACACCTGTCCATAGAATCTCTTTTTTTCCATTCAAACCCACCATCATGTACAAGATCAAAGAGCTGTCAAAAGACGTCAGGAACAAGATTGTAGACCTGCACATGTCTGGAATTGGCTACAAAACCATCAGCAAGAAGCTTTGTGAGAAGGGGACAACTGTTGGAGCGATAATTTGCAAATGGAAGAAATATAAAATAACCATCAAATAACCATCAATCACCCTTGTTCTGGAGCTTCATGAAAGATTTCACCTCATGGGGTAGGGATGAGCATGAGAAAAGGAGGGATTAGCCTAGAACTACACAAGAAGAGCTTGTGAATGACCTCAAGGCAGTTGGGACCACAGTCACCAAACAAACCAGTAGTAACACAACACGCCACCATCGATTTAAATCTTGCAGCTCCCGCAAGGTCCCACTCCTCAAGAAGGTACATGTACAGGCCCGTCTAATTTGCTAATGAATATCTAAATGATTCAGAGAAGGATTGGGAGAAAGTGCTGTGGTCAGATGAGACCAAAATTGAGCTCTTTGGCATTAACTTGACTCGCTGTGTTTGGAGGAAGAAAAATGCTGACTATGACCCTAAGAACACCATCCCAGTATTCAAGCACAGAGGTGGAAACATTATGCTTTGGGGCTGTTTCTCTGTTAATAGTACAGACCAATTTTGCTTCATTGAGGACCTTCTTCCCTTAGCCAGAACACTGAAGATGGGTCTTGGATGCATCTTCTAGCATGACAATGACCCAAAACATACTACCAAAACAACAAAAGAGAGGTTTAAGAAGAAGCACATTAGGGTCATGGCGTGGCCTAGCCAGTCTCCAGACCTTAATCCTATAGAAAATGTATGAAGGGAGCTGAAACTTGCCAAAGTTGCCAAGCAACAACCAACCCTACCCCCCTATAAACCTTAATGATTTAGAGAAGATCTGAAAAGATGAGTGGACCAAAATCTTTTTCTAAGATGTGTACAAACCTGGTTACCAACTACAAGAAACGTCTTACCTCTGTGCTTGCCAACAAGGGTTTCTCCACTAAGTGTTTTGCTTGGGGATTAAATACATATTTTACTCAATGAACTGCAACTCAATATTCTGGATGTTTGGTTGATATTCTGTCTCTATCATTTAAATTACACCTCTGATAAAAAAAAATATATAGACCCTTCATTTCTTTATGAGTGGGTAAACTTACAAAATCTGTAGGGGATCAAATAATTATTTTCCCTACTGTATATCAAATCCAGAAGTACAATCTGCATCGAAAGGGAAAAAAAAAAGACAATTCACAGAAATGCAAAGTGCAGATTAAACAACACCAAGACCCTAATGCCGCGTACACACGATCACTTTTTGTGATGAAAAAAAACGACGTTTAAAAAACGTCATTTAAAATGATCGTGTGTGGGCAAAACGTTGTTTTATGTCTTAAAAAAAACGACCAAAAAAAAATTCCAACATGCTTGAATTTTTTGTGTCGTTTTTCAAAATGTCGTTTTTTGTGTCATAAAAAGTGACCGTGTGTGGGCAAAACGTCGTTTAAAACGACGTTTTTAAACCCGCGCATGCTTAGAAGCAAGTTATGAGATGGGAGCTTCAATGGAACAGAGTGCCGTCGAAAGTGTCTTACGTAACCGCGCTTTGCAAGAGCATTGTGCAAAAACGATGGTGTGTATGCAATGTCGTTTTTGAAAATGAAGTTTGAAAAACGTCGTTTTGTTTCGTCAGATAAAATGACATATTTTTTCATCACAAAAAGTGATCGTGTGTACGCGGCATTAGAGTCAGTTCACGCTAGGGCGACACGACTTCCAGCACGACTTTCAGAAGCAACTTCAACACGACTTGAGCATGAACCACAGGGCGATCTGGGGAGATTTACAACACGACTTGAAGTCCTTTTCAGGTCAGGAGACATTCCAGTGGCCAATAAAACAACAATCAGCTCTGGGAGAGAGAGGGGGATGGAGAGGTTTGCCTGAGAAATGTATGTTATCTTCCTGGAAAGTAGCTTCAATTAAGACAGTGATCAGACTTGGAAGCGACTTCCATTGAAATCAATGAGTACAAATCGCCTAGAAGTCTGATTGAAGTAGTACAGGAACCTCTTCTGAAGTCGGAGCGACTTAAGTAGTGTGTATTAACACCACTCCCATTCACTTACATTGTTTTTCTGGACAGCACGACTTGGGACGACTTGAGACGACTCCAAGTCGGATCCCAAGTCGCCCCAGTGTGAACCGACTCAAAATGGTAATGAATGAAGCAAGTTGGTTACCAGGTTTGTACACATCTTAGAAAAAGATTCTGGTCCACTCATCTTTACAGATCTTCTCTTATAAACAGCTGACTTTGGTGAATTTATGTTATACCAAGGCAGACAATCTGTGTATGTACAGTATGTGCTCAGGCTGCAAGCACAGGAAGTACAATGCATTTTTAAGGCCGCATACATGACAAAAAAACTGTAATTTTATTTTTGTTGCCATGCCTCTGATATATGAAAAAATGGAGGGCGCTAAAGTGAAAGGTGATGATACTATAAACACGCTAAAAAAGTCGCATAGCGGTCAAGGAAGTATTGGTACACCTAAACATATGTATATAAGGTGAAACAATGAAGACAAATGTGCATTACAATGTTGGAACCAATTAGGATAATTGGTATAGCATAAAACGTGTCCTTAATTGGCCAAAAAGTGAAGTCCTTAAAATCCAAAGGAAAAATTGAAGAGAAAAAGGAAGAAGTTCTTCAAAGAAAATCCAAAATTCCTCCACCAGGCAAATTAAATCACCCCAATCGTGCTCAAAGATAAGGATCTGCTTACCAGATGGTCATGACCTCTTACCCAAAAGAAGGTCAATCTCGCTTCATGGGAAGAGCTTCTTCACCACCAAGCAAAATATATTTCACTCCATCAAATGATACATGGAATAAATGAACAAAGAAAAAGCTCCCATAGCGCGATCAATTTATTTTAAAAATGGAATAAAAAACAAGCCAAATGGCTACTTACAAAAAATGGTGCCCTATCCCGGCACTGAGGCTGCAAGCAAACATCAAACTGGGGGCCAATTCGCACACTCGCGTGGGGCGGCTTACTGTGACGTGTTTGGAGGAGCAGTAGATCCTCAGAGGACCGTGGCTGTGGGGATGTGATCCGCGTTCGTCAACTCGTTATCCCAGCTCGTGATGCGTCTCTGAGACAGACGCCGGGGAAAGGACACAAGGTGTGCATGTGACCAGGCTGCGCCGACCGACGTACGTTTCGTTGGATAACGTCTTCAGGGGGGCGTGCCTGGTCACTGGAGGTCACGTCTTTTATGCTGGGACGCGGACAGGAAGTTCGAGAACCGAGCAAAAAATATGTATAATATTAAGGGGAAAGGAAATTCACACAACTTAAAATATATGCAACAGGTACAGCTAACTGCTTGTGCAATCTCAGTGGCGGATTAGGTTTACAAAACAGAAAAGCATATGATACAATAACTGTAAATATTGACTCATGACCCAGTATTTGAACCAAATCTATATAGAACTAGGTCTCTATTCGAAAACCTAATTTAATTCTGGTTGGAAGATGATGGTAAATTCAATGGATTACAAGGTGTGGAACATGGTAGTATATCTCTATCTTGCAACTGGTAGGGGATATGGTCAGTTGCGCTCATCCACACCATCAGATGTATAGGAATAGATAACTGTAAATATTATTTAAGGGCTAATATGCAAAGATGTCTAGTGGAGGAAAACACTAGACAACACTGGAAAAAACTTACTAGGTCTATTTACCCTTGAGATATGGTTGTAGGTCAACATACACGAAACTAAAATTGCTATAAAAATTGGCAAACAGATTTGCCAATAGGTATGTCGAATGGGCAACATTAATATACCTACTTTATCACATTAGGGCTAAATGTAAAGTTGTCGGTCAACATACACGAAACCAAAAATGTTTTTGTTTTAGGTAAACAAATAGGATAAACGTATAACAAAAAATCTTAAGTTGTCAGTAGATATCAAAGGACCCCCCAGCCACTGGGACGAAGTGGCTCGGGGAGTATTATATTGGTAAGATGAAACTCGAGATGTCCGTAAAGTAAATTACTCATTGGAGAGAAAACAGTTCAAATCGAGTTCAATATTGAGCCCATAGGGCTGCATACTTCTCATTTTATATAGCCACATGGTTTCATTCTGGGAAATCTTTCTTCTCATGTGGGTCCCTCTCCAATGATTGGAAATCTTGTCTATACCATAGAATTTGCAAAGGCTTGGATTACTGTCATGACATTTCTTAAAATGTCTTGACACACTATGGTTCATAAAACCTTTTTTGATATTTGCCAAATGTTCACCTATGCGAACTCGGAGCTTACGTGTCGTTCGACCCACATACTGGAGAGAACAGGGACACTCCAGAACGTAGGTCACGTAGTCCGAGTTGCACGTGATTAGTGGTTTAATTTTAAAGGTTTCTTGGGTTACATTGGATTGGAAATGCGTTCTTTTTTTAGGGGCTCCCGGAATCCTAGTGATTTGACATGCTTTGCACCTAGTGCAATGGTGAAAACCAGAACCATCCAGAAAGGTGGATATTTTCTTTGGAGGCTCTGGAACATTACGTGCAATTCTATTCCTAAGGCCTGGAGCCCTTCTATACACAAACTTGGGTCGTGATGTCAAAGTGGATTTCAAAATTGGATCTTTTAAAAGAAGTGGCCAATGTTTTTTGAAAATAGATTCCACCTGTCGATATTGTCGGTTAAAACCCGTAATGAAAGCAATTTGTCCATCAAAGGGAGTTTTTGGCTTGCTAATCAATAAGGACTCTCTTTCCATTTGAGCTACCTGATTTTTAACTTTAGCAAGAGACTCTCTATTGTAACCTTTTTCTAGAAATTTATTAGTAAGTACTCCCGTTTGGTATGTAAAGTCCTCATCAGTGGTACAGTTACGCCTGAGTCTCATAAATTGGCCTTTCGGTACGGCTCCTATCCACCGTGGATGGTGACAGCTGCTCGTTGGGACAAAGCCATTTCTATCTGTTGGCTTAAAGTAAGTTTTTGTCTCGAACTTGATTCCCTTTTTCTTGATGGTGAGATCAAGATAGTGGATGGATTCCATACTTGTCTCTGCTGTAAACTTAAGGCCATAAATGTTTGAATTCATCATAACTAAAAAATGGTTGAGACTCGTGGAAGTTCCTTCCCAAAATAATATCACGTCGTCTATGTATCTACGGTAAAATACTAGCGACTGATGCTGATTCGAGAAAATTTGTTCATTTTCCCATTTGTTGAGAACTAAGTTGGCAACGCTCGGGGCATATCTTGCCCCCATGGCTACACCACTACATTGATTATAATATTGGTGGTTAGCCCAAAAGCAGTTGTTGGTCATAGCCAACTGGAGGCCTTTCACTAAAAATCGAATCTGTGCTTTTTTCATTGCGCCTTGGCGGGTTAGAGCCCACTTGATGGCTTGCAACGCATCACAATGGCGGATATTCGTATAAAGGGATTCAATATCTACTGTCACCATTATAGTAGTGGCAGTGGCTGCCACTAGTTGTAATGCAACTATGAGATCTTTGCTGTCTTTAAGGTAGGAGGGACTTAAGGGTACCAATGGTTTGAAATACCTGTCAAGGTACTCCCCTAGTCTCGAAAAAACCGATTCAATACCACTGATGATTGGTCTTCCTGGCGGGGCCTCTTTACTTTTGTGAATTTTGGGTAGTATGTACATTACAGGTGTTTTGGGAGTATGTATCTTGATATATTTGGCTTCTTTTTTATCCAATAATTGTCTAGATACTCCGTCATCTACCCATTCGCAAAGAAGTTCTTTAAGATTACTAATTGGATTGGTTTTAATTACTTGATATGTAGATGTGTCTCCCAAGAGTCTTTGCATCTCCATATCATAGTATTCTTTCGTGAGAATCACTAGCCCTCCGCCCTTATCAGCGGGTCTTATCACAATATGTTTATTCTTTTCTAGACTTTTAATACCTTCCCAGATTTTACGATCGGATTTGTAGTCAGAAACTTTCATTTCTCTGATTGCATCCTGTACCATGGTTTTGAATGCCTCAATCTGATGGTTTGTGCCCTTTTTAGGGTTGAAGGTGGAATTGTTTTTTAATCCACTATGTTTGTGTAGAGTAGTGGAATCGGGCACTACGTTGCTATTTTCTTTACCTGCAAAGAATTTCTTGATATTAAGTTTTCTGATATATTTTTCAATATCAACAAATACCTCAAATTTATCGATATTTTTTTTAGGTGCATATTTTAATCCTTGATGTAATACTTTAATTTCCTGTTCAGAGAGTTCCACATTCGCTAGATTGTAGATACCCTCTTCTAATCCATTCTTTTTCTTTTTCGTTCCGCCTCCTCCTCGTCTACCTCTCTTTCTGTAGATTCCTTTATGTGTTGGGGGGATTTGGGGGGGATGCGATACGTCTCTTTCCACCCTCTCCCTTCCCCCCCCCCCTGCTGTTGATTTTGGTATGGGGAAGGTCTTCCTCTAAAGTTGCCTCTATGATTCCCCCTCGGGGGTCTTGGAGGTCTAGCAGGATAATAGGATCTGTCATAATAGCCAGGATCCATAAGTCGTGGATCAGGAGGTCCATAATGATAGTAATTATCCACCGGATAGGATTGGTTGTAAGGTTGAGGATAATGGGGTGGATTACTGGGTTTGGGTTTTACTATAGATTTTTTGTTATTTGTATTTTTGCTCGGGGTTTTACTTTTATTGGGTTTACCATCATACTGTATAAGTGGTGGTATACTTCCTACTTTAGAAATAGGAGATGAATCTGGAGTGTTCTCTGGATTCGGGGAGTTTTGCCATTTATAAACTTTACCACTTTCAAAGTCGCTGATATCCCGTTGGTATTTTTTGAGCTTTTTGTTTTTTATCTCCATGTCATATTTCGTTAAATGTGTCTGCAGGAGTTTCTCTTTTTCTGTGTATTCACTGTGTGCTTTGAAGGGTTCCATCCTTTCTTTTAAATCAATGATCTTAGCATCTAATAGTGCTTTCTTGGATTTGCGTCTCCTAATCATCAACTGCATGAGTTTTTGTTCACATGCATTAAAGAATTGGTACCATTCATCTAACAGTTCTGGATCGTCAATCCCATCATTGGGACTGACATCCCAACGTATTCTCCTAGGTGTGATATTTTTGCTTATATACATTTCAAATGATGCCATATCCCACCAAAGTCTTATTTGTTTCTCCATGTCAAGTTGGAGTTGTTTAAACCCTTTGGCAAGATCTATGTTGGGACTGGGAGCTTTGAGGAATATTTCTTCCAAATTAACATGTCTATTTTGCATGAAATTGAAAATATCCATGGCTGCGTGAAAAATAAAGTCCACTCAAAGTGAAACTAGAAACTGTGTAAACAAAGAAAAATTCCGCGCCAATAGCTCGATATAGTAGTGAACTGTGAAAAGTTTCTAAAAATATATATATATAGTGAAAAATATTAACACACATATAAATATAACAAGCAGCACCTCGAGTGACAATTAGTTAAAACTAATAGACAATGTGATATATGAAAAAATGGAGGGCGCTAAAGTGAAAGGTGATGATACTATAAACACGCTAAAAAAGTCGCATAGCGGTCAAGGAAGTATTGGTACACCTAAACATATGTATATAAGGTGAAACAATGAAGACAAATGTGCATTACAATGTTGGAACCAATTAGGATAATTGGTATAGCATAAAACGTGTCCTTAATTGGCCAAAAAGTGAAGTCCTTAAAATCCAAAGGAAAAATTGAAGAGAAAAAGGAAGAAGTTCTTCAAAGAAAATCCAAAATTCCTCCACCAGGCAAATTAAATCACCCCAATCGTGCTCAAAGATAAGGATCTGCTTACCAGATGGTCATGACCTCTTACCCAAAAGAAGGTCAATCTCGCTTCATGGGAAGAGCTTCTTCACCACCAAGCAAAATATATTTCACTCCATCAAATGATACATGGAATAAATGAACAAAGAAAAAGCTCCCATAGCGCGATCAATTTATTTTAAAAATGGAATAAAAAACAAGCCAAATGGCTACTTACAAAAAATGGTGCCCTATCCCGGCACTGAGGCTGCAAGCAAACATCAAACTGGGGGCCAATTCGCACACTCGCGTGGGGCGGCTTACTGTGACGTGTTTGGAGGAGCAGTAGATCCTCAGAGGACCGTGGCTGTGGGGATGTGATCCGCGTTCGTCAACTCGTTATCCCAGCTCGTGATGCGTCTCTGAGACAGACGCCGGGGAAAGGACACAAGGTGTGCATGTGACCAGGCTGCGCCGACCGACGTACGTTTCGTTGGATAACGTCTTCAGGGGGGCGTGCCTGGTCACTGGAGGTCACGTCTTTTATGCTGGGACGCGGACAGGAAGTTCGAGAACCGAGCAAAAAATATGTATAATATTAAGGGGAAAGGAAATTCACACAACTTAAAATATATGCAACAGGTACAGCTAACTGCTTGTGCAATCTCAGTGGCGGATTAGGTTTACAAAACAGAAAAGCATATGATACAATAACTGTAAATATTGACTCATGACCCAGTATTTGAACCAAATCTATATAGAACTAGGTCTCTATTCGAAAACCTAATTTAATTCTGGTTGGAAGATGATGGTAAATTCAATGGATTACAAGGTGTGGAACATGGTAGTATATCTCTATCTTGCAACTGGTAGGGGATATGGTCAGTTGCGCTCATCCACACCATCAGATGTATAGGAATAGATAACTGTAAATATTATTTAAGGGCTAATATGCAAAGATGTCTAGTGGAGGAAAACACTAGACAACACTGGAAAAAACTTACTAGGTCTATTTACCCTTGAGATATGGTTGTAGGTCAACATACACGAAACTAAAATTGCTATAAAAATTGGCAAACAGATTTGCCAATAGGTATGTCGAATGGGCAACATTAATATACCTACTTTATCACATTAGGGCTAAATGTAAAGTTGTCGGTCAACATACACGAAACCAAAAATGTTTTTGTTTTAGGTAAACAAATAGGATAAACGTATAACAAAAAATCTTAAGTTGTCAGTAGATATCAAAGGACCCCCCAGCCACTGGGACGAAGTGGCTCGGGGAGTATTATATTGGTAAGATGAAACTCGAGATGTCCGTAAAGTAAATTACTCATTGGAGAGAAAACAGTTCAAATCGAGTTCAATATTGAGCCCATAGGGCTGCATACTTCTCATTTTATATAGCCACATGGTTTCATTCTGGGAAATCTTTCTTCTCATGTGGGTCCCTCTCCAATGATTGGAAATCTTGTCTATACCATAGAATTTGCAAAGGCTTGGATTACTGTCATGACATTTCTTAAAATGTCTTGACACACTATGGTTCATAAAACCTTTTTTGATATTTGCCAAATGTTCACCTATGCGAACTCGGAGCTTACGTGTCGTTCGACCCACATACTGGAGAGAACAGGGACACTCCAGAACGTAGGTCACGTAGTCCGAGTTGCACGTGATTAGTGGTTTAATTTTAAAGGTTTCTTGGGTTACATTGGATTGGAAATGCGTTCTTTTTTTAGGGGCTCCCGGAATCCTAGTGATTTGACATGCTTTGCACCTAGTGCAATGGTGAAAACCAGAACCATCCAGAAAGGTGGATATTTTCTTTGGAGGCTCTGGAACATTACGTGCAATTCTATTCCTAAGGCCTGGAGCCCTTCTATACACAAACTTGGGTCGTGATGTCAAAGTGGATTTCAAAATTGGATCTTTTAAAAGAAGTGGCCAATGTTTTTTGAAAATAGATTCCACCTGTCGATATTGTCGGTTAAAACCCGTAATGAAAGCAATTTGTCCATCAAAGGGAGTTTTTGGCTTGCTAATCAATAAGGACTCTCTTTCCATTTGAGCTACCTGATTTTTAACTTTAGCAAGAGACTCTCTATTGTAACCTTTTTCTAGAAATTTATTAGTAAGTACTCCCGTTTGGTATGTAAAGTCCTCATCAGTGGTACAGTTACGCCTGAGTCTCATAAATTGGCCTTTCGGTACGGCTCCTATCCACCGTGGATGGTGACAGCTGCTCGTTGGGACAAAGCCATTTCTATCTGTTGGCTTAAAGTAAGTTTTTGTCTCGAACTTGATTCCCTTTTTCTTGATGGTGAGATCAAGATAGTGGATGGATTCCATACTTGTCTCTGCTGTAAACTTAAGGCCATAAATGTTTGAATTCATCATAACTAAAAAATGGTTGAGACTCGTGGAAGTTCCTTCCCAAAATAATATCACGTCGTCTATGTATCTACGGTAAAATACTAGCGACTGATGCTGATTCGAGAAAATTTGTTCATTTTCCCATTTGTTGAGAACTAAGTTGGCAACGCTCGGGGCATATCTTGCCCCCATGGCTACACCACTACATTGATTATAATATTGGTGGTTAGCCCAAAAGCAGTTGTTGGTCATAGCCAACTGGAGGCCTTTCACTAAAAATCGAATCTGTGCTTTTTTCATTGCGCCTTGGCGGGTTAGAGCCCACTTGATGGCTTGCAACGCATCACAATGGCGGATATTCGTATAAAGGGATTCAATATCTACTGTCACCATTATAGTAGTGGCAGTGGCTGCCACTAGTTGTAATGCAACTATGAGATCTTTGCTGTCTTTAAGGTAGGAGGGACTTAAGGGTACCAATGGTTTGAAATACCTGTCAAGGTACTCCCCTAGTCTCGAAAAAACCGATTCAATACCACTGATGATTGGTCTTCCTGGCGGGGCCTCTTTACTTTTGTGAATTTTGGGTAGTATGTACATTACAGGTGTTTTGGGAGTATGTATCTTGATATATTTGGCTTCTTTTTTATCCAATAATTGTCTAGATACTCCGTCATCTACCCATTCGCAAAGAAGTTCTTTAAGATTACTAATTGGATTGGTTTTAATTACTTGATATGTAGATGTGTCTCCCAAGAGTCTTTGCATCTCCATATCATAGTATTCTTTCGTGAGAATCACTAGCCCTCCGCCCTTATCAGCGGGTCTTATCACAATATGTTTATTCTTTTCTAGACTTTTAATACCTTCCCAGATTTTACGATCGGATTTGTAGTCAGAAACTTTCATTTCTCTGATTGCATCCTGTACCATGGTTTTGAATGCCTCAATCTGATGGTTTGTGCCCTTTTTAGGGTTGAAGGTGGAATTGTTTTTTAATCCACTATGTTTGTGTAGAGTAGTGGAATCGGGCACTACGTTGCTATTTTCTTTACCTGCAAAGAATTTCTTGATATTAAGTTTTCTGATATATTTTTCAATATCAACAAATACCTCAAATTTATCGATATTTTTATTAGGTGCATATTTTAATCCTTGATGTAATACTTTAATTTCCTGTTCAGAGAGTTCCACATTCGCTAGATTGTAGATACCCTCTTCTAATCCATTCTTTTTCTTTTTCGTTCCGCCTCCTCCTCGTCTACCTCTCTTTCTGTAGATTCCTTTATGTGTTGGGGGGATTTGGGGGGGATGCGATACGTCTCTTTCCACCCTCTCCCTTCCCCCCCCCCTGCTGTTGATTTTGGTATGGGGAAGGTCTTCCTCTAAAGTTGCCTCTATGATTCCCCCTCGGGGGTCTTGGAGGTCTAGCAGGATAATAGGATCTGTCATAATAGCCAGGATCCATAAGTCGTGGATCAGGAGGTCCATAATGATAGTAATTATCCACCGGATAGGATTGGTTGTAAGGTTGAGGATAATGGGGTGGATTACTGGGTTTGGGTTTTACTATAGATTTTTTGTTATTTGTATTTTTGCTCGGGGTTTTACTTTTATTGGGTTTACCATCATACTGTATAAGTGGTGGTATACTTCCTACTTTAGAAATAGGAGATGAATCTGGAGTGTTCTCTGGATTCGGGGAGTTTTGCCATTTATAAACTTTACCACTTTCAAAGTCGCTGATATCCCGTTGGTATTTTTTGAGCTTTTTGTTTTTTATCTCCATGTCATATTTCGTTAAATGTGTCTGCAGGAGTTTCTCTTTTTCTGTGTATTCACTGTGTGCTTTGAAGGGTTCCATCCTTTCTTTTAAATCAATGATCTTAGCATCTAATAGTGCTTTCTTGGATTTGCGTCTCCTAATCATCAACTGCATGAGTTTTTGTTCACATGCATTAAAGAATTGGTACCATTCATCTAACAGTTCTGGATCGTCAATCCCATCATTGGGACTGACATCCCAACGTATTCTCCTAGGTGTGATATTTTTGCTTATATACATTTCAAATGATGCCATATCCCACCAAAGTCTTATTTGTTTCTCCATGTCAAGTTGGAGTTGTTTAAACCCTTTGGCAAGATCTATGTTGGGACTGGGAGCTTTGAGGAATATTTCTTCCAAATTAACATGTCTATTTTGCATGAAATTGAAAATATCCATGGCTGCGTGAAAAATAAAGTCCACTCAAAGTGAAACTAGAAACTGTGTAAACAAAGAAAAATTCCGCGCCAATAGCTCGATATAGTAGTGAACTGTGAAAAGTTTCTAAAAATATATATATATAGTGAAAAATATTAACACACATATAAATATAACAAGCAGCACCTCGAGTGACAATTAGTTAAAACTAATAGACAATGTGATATATGAAAAAATGGAGGGCGCTAAAGTGAAAGGTGATGATACTATAAACACGCTAAAAAAGTCGCATAGCGGTCAAGGAAGTATTGGTACACCTAAACATATGTATATAAGGTGAAACAATGAAGACAAATGTGCATTACAATGTTGGAACCAATTAGGATAATTGGTATAGCATAAAACGTGTCCTTAATTGGCCAAAAAGTGAAGTCCTTAAAATCCAAAGGAAAAATTGAAGAGAAAAAGGAAGAAGTTCTTCAAAGAAAATCCAAAATTCCTCCACCAGGCAAATTAAATCACCCCAATCGTGCTCAAAGATAAGGATCTGCTTACCAGATGGTCATGACCTCTTACCCAAAAGAAGGTCAATCTCGCTTCATGCAGGATTATGCCTGCATACATTGGAAGAGCTTCTTCACCACCAAGCAAAATATATTTCACTCCATCAAATGATACATGGAATAAATGAACAAAGAAAAAGCTCCCATAGCGCGATCAATTTATTTTAAAAATGGAATAAAAAACAAGCCAAATGGCTACTTACAAAAAATGGTGCCCTATCCCGGCACTGAGGCTGCAAGCAAACATCAAACTGGGGGCCAATTCGCACACTCGCGTGGGGCGGCTTACTGTGACGTGTTTGGAGGAGCAGTAGATCCTCAGAGGACCGTGGCTGTGGGGATGTGATCCGCGTTCGTCAACTCGTTATCCCAGCTCGTGATGCCTCTGATGCAAGTTTAATTTAGCCAATCTGTCCATGCACATTGTGTCATTTAGATTCATATTTTATATTTTAGAGCAGTGTTCAGAGGCATAAAAAAAATTCCCCAAACCTGCATTCAGAGAGTAGTTTACTGGCATAAATTTGCGCACATATTCAAGTAAACATATAAATGCATTCTAGTTACTAGAATAAATAAATATTTTAGCCAATAGAATGAAGCCCCGTACACACAGCCGAGGTTCTCGGCAGAAACCAGCGAGAACCTCGCTGGGATCCTCATTCTGCCGAGAACCTCGGCCGTGTGTACGGATTCGCCGAGCCCAGCCCGTCGGGAAACCCGTCGAGCAAATAGAGAGCAGGTTCTCTATTTGCTCGATGGCCCGTCGGGATGAATGGCTGGTCGGCCGGCCGAGAACCTCGACGGGCGGAACGATGTGTTCCGCCCGTCGAGGTTCTCGGCCGTGTGTACGGGCCTCAGTTTACATGCTTTAGCTTAAAAATGACATATGCCTGTAAGCACACATAAATGCATGTATTTCAGCTCCTGGCAGGAAGATCTAACGTACATAGGAGTATTTTAATACACCTGCATGCATGAGGCCTAAAGAGAAATTTGGAACAAAAAGTACATTTTTCAGGGTACAGTGGAACATCGGATTATAAGCATTATCTGTTCCTCATGTTACTCGCAATCTGAGGTACATGCTTAGGCACATGATCTTTTTGTGCGTAGGCCCACGTTATGTAGAACCTTTTACCTTTCAGGTACCCACAGATTTTATGAATACCCTTACCCTACCCTGGTGTATGGGCCTTCTTACATACAGCTTCAACACTGCAGAACCCACTCCACATTTCAGGCTCCAGTCACATCTGTGAATTTCAGTAACCCATATGATGTTGCGTGCATTCCCACAGCTCACGAAAACATGTTTTTTTCTTGCAGGTGCACTGCTGTGCCATTCATTTCATTCTTAATACCACCCTACCAACATATGTGCATTGCAGCACTCCAGCACTCCACAACACATGGTAACTTATTACCATGCTTTGTAGTGTACCGTGTTTAAAAAAAAAAAATATGTTTTTTCAGTAGAGTGAGCTTTTAAGCCTAAGGCCGCGTACACACGATAAAATCTATCTGCTGGAAACGGTCGGCCCGACCGTCCCAGCAGACAGATTCGACCGTGTGTACGGGCGAGCCGACGGATTTAGCCCCCCGACAGATTTCAAAGCATGCTTTGAAATCTGTCGGCTGGGAACCCGTCCGCCCGACATGTCTGCTGGTTAGTACGCTAACCAGCAGACATGTCTTCTCGCACACGCGCCGAATGGTTTTGACGCATGGGCAGAAGTGTTTTACTTCCTGGTGCGGTGACGTGGCGGCGTCAACGTCACCGCCACGTCACCGCGCCGTCTGGCTGGGGGGATTTTGGTTTGATCGTGTGTACACGATCAAACCAATATGTCCCCAGCAGACAAATCTGTCTGCTTGTGTGTACGCGGCCTAAGGGAGCATGCTACTAAGGCCGGCAAAAATTGTGATCCATTTATGGGCAGGCTGTTTTTTTTCCCATATGATCACTGCCGGCGGCTATAGCCGCATGCAGTGATCATTGTACTCTAACAGCTGAGAAACCTCCCCGCTGTCAGAACACAATAGTGCCACGGGAGGGATTCCCCCATCAACACTGACTATAGTGTTGTTGGGGGAATTGAGCAATTTTCTTTCCTTTACCCTGTGGAAAATTGTACAATGTATGCTTTGCTTTCAGGATCCAGGATAATGAGAGAATTAGGCCGCCACATAATAGGTAGGTGGGAGGGTAGGGTTTTAAGAGATGTCGCCAATCAATAGGCTGTAGAAGTGAATGGAATGACGTGCACAGTGATTAATTGATATAATAAATCAGATTATTACTACTTCAGTTCTTTCTCTACAGGAAGGAGGTCAACATGAAAGAAATTTGCTTGAGACCCCCAGACCTGATTCAGTATAAAAAGGAGGATCTCCACATTGGTAATTAAATATCTGCACTGTTGCTATATCAATTTGTTTTCACTAGGCGCACAACAAAATGTACTTTTTAAATGTTTTATATGAGCAAGCGTGCATAAAAAATGGATGCATGAAATGATAGTGTCAAAATGACACTAAATGATATCTTTATTCTCCAAATCTAATCAATACACATCCACTACTTAATGGCCCTGTAATCTATTTTTCATGAAATTGTTTCATACTCATTCTCTGTGAGATTCTCTGTTAGTTGCTTTTATGTACACTGCTGTATGTACAATACAAATCCCACAGTCTCTGCTCCATCTTGGGAGCAATTTAGAGAGTGGCTGTGATGGACTGTTTTCTTTGGACAAACCGATCGTGTGTGGGCCCCATTGGTTTTTTTTTTCCATCAGTGAAAAAAAAAATAGAACATGTTTTAAATTTTTCCTATGGATAAAAAAACGATAGAAAAATATGATCGTCTGTGTGGAACTCCATCGGACAAAAATCCATGCTTGCTCAGAATCAAGTCGACGCATTGAACTTTTTTGGCTTGTCGTAGTGTTGTACGTCACTGCGTTTTGGCACGATCGGATTTTTGACTGATGGTGTGTAGGCAAGACTGATGAAAGTCAGCTTCATCAGATATGCAACAAAAAAATCCCTCGGATTAGATTCCATCAGATATCCGATCGTGTGTACAGGGCTTTAGTCTCCAATAGCAGGGAATTATGGGAAATACCAAGATACTGTAGGTACTTTCTTCTGTAATATAATAATAGGTTTGCCCCTCCAAAAAAGGTAATGCTACACTGTACCCAAACAAAATTGGCGTCCTTTTTTCCCCACAAATAGAGCTATCTTTTGGTGGTATTTGATCACCTCTGCGGTTTTTATTTTTTGCACAACAACTAATAAAAGACTGAAAATTTAGAAAAAAAATTTATTTTTTATTTTTTTCTGTTAACTTTTTTTGTAAATAAGTACGTTTTCTCTTTCAATTACGGGCACTTATAAAGCGGCACTGATGGGCACTGATGAGGTGGCATTGATGGACACCAATGAGGTAGTACTGATGGGCACCGATGAGGTGGCACTGATGGGCACTGATAGGCGGCGCTGGTATGTGGCACTGATGGGCACTCATAGGATGCACTGATGGGCACTCAAAGGTGGCACTGATGGGCACTCATGGGCAGCACTGGGCACTCAAAGGCGGCACAGATGGGCACTCATGGGTGGCACTTATGGGTGGCACTGATGGGTACTTATGGGTGGCACATATGGGCACTGATAGGTGGGCACTGGGCATGGATTGGCACTGAGGGGTGGCACTGAAGGACACTGTGGGGTGGCACTGATGGACTTTGAGGGGTGGCACTGATGTATCTATGTTGCCACTTGTATGTTTTTTTTAAATCCTGATTTTTTTTTTTCCCTTCCAGTGTGGGCTTCCCTGGTGGTCCAGTGTGGGCATCCGAGGGGGGGCTGCGCTGATAAACAATCAGCGCGAACCCCCCCTGTCAGGAGAGCCGCCGATCGGCTCTCCTGTACTCGCGTCTGTCAGACGCGAGTGAGGAAGAGCCATTGACGGCTCTTCTTGTTTACATCGTGATCAGCCGTGATTGGACACGGGTGATCACGTGGTAGCTAGCCTCTGCCGGAGACTGGTTACCGAGATCGAAGATGCAGGGTGTCAGACTGACACCCCCCCATCAGCGATCGCCGCGCTGCGCGCCTCCACGGGCGCGCGCGGCATGAAATCCTGCAGGACGTTTGTGAACGTCCAGTCAGGATTTCACAACCACTTCCCATTGACTGGGCGGGAAGTGGTTAAGAACATTATTGTTATCAAACTGTTATGGGTAAAGATTCACTTTAAGAAAAATCCTAATTTTCTATGATAGGTGCAAACGTGGAAAAACAAGGAAAACAATTTAAATAAATAGTATGTAAAAAAGTCTGGTAAGAATGTATTAACTTAAAAAAGTAAAATGCAACTGGTCCCAAACTGTTAAGCCCTGTACACAGGGGGCGAGAATCCCGTCGGAAAAAAACTGTTGTTTTTCTCGAAGGGATTCTTGTCAAGCTTAACGGGATTCTTATCTAGCTTTCCTTGCATACACACTGACAAGCCAAAGTCTCGTTGTTCTAAAACGCAGTGACGCACAACGCCAGTATAAAGGGAAAGTTCGATTCCAATGGCGCCACCCTCTGGGCTGCTTTTGCTTATCTTGTGTTACTGCGTGTTAGTAAAAGTTTGGTAAGAGGCGATTCGCGCTTTTCAGTCTTTGTGTTTTTCAGTCCATTACAGCGTGATGAGTGTGCTATCTCCATTACGTTTTACCGAAGGAGCGCTCCCGTCTCATACTTGATTCTGAGCATGCGACGAGAATCACAACTAAAAAATTGAGAATCCCGACAAGAAAATGGAGAACAGGTTCTCTATTTTCCTCGTCAAAATTCCAGGCAGTTTTCTTGACAAAAAACCATACACACAAACGTTTTTTCGTCAAAAAGCTCTGCCAGCAGTTTTCTTGCTGTTTTTGGGTGAGAAAATCGTGCGTGTATACAAGGCTTTAGAGTTTCCCATGGGAGAATAACCAGGAAAACTGAAGTAACAAAAATATTCTTGGTGTCAGCAAAATGTACCCAAAATAGTCTGCAAATGTATTTTCATGCTTTTAAACAAGTTTCAAAAAATAAAACTTAAAATATGTTTGCTACCCAGATTATAAAAATAACATTTTGAAGGAGCGTGCTGCTATGGACAGACCCTTCACGCCAAAGAACATTGACTTAGACCTCGGTAAGTAAACCTCATGCTCTCTTATTCTGACCACTAATTGGTAGCTTTGGCTGAGACTGGTTCTTATAACAGGCAATATTCATCTACATCATCAAGAGAGACCCAGAGCAGAAAACAGTTAAAAGTACACGCAGCAAGGAGATGTAATCGTTAGCTGAGATGTTATGAAAACCTCAGTCTCTGAGGACCGGCTTGGCAAAGGGGAGGAGTGTGGCTACAGATCAGTGAAATGATCTTCATTGGGATGGGGATGGAATTCTGCAGCTTGAAAAGTGATCTTTTAAAGCAAGCCTTAAAGTGGAACTAAACCCTCTTATTCTTATCTTTCAATAATGTTTATTAATTTTCATATAAACATGCAAAAGTAACATCTTGCCATAAGAAATTATTTTTCAATCTGGTTCACGTAACAAAGTGCCGTTGCCTTTTGAGGATACAACCTCCCATAGCTTATGAAGCTCCACAGCATATAATAGACAAAGTAGACGTTTCTCAGCAATACTTCGGATATGTAAAAGAAAAGGTGGTAAAGCAGAGAAAAGAAGATTCAATCCCTTAGGGGAATGACAAGAAAGGAGACAGTGGGAAAGGAATGAAGGGGGGGGGGGGGAGAGTTGAGGCTCCGCGCTCCTTAAAGTAATCCACAAGACCAAACCTAAGAACCACTTGACCCAGGAACGCCAGTCAAGTAGCAGATCCATGGGTCCCAGACTTTGTAGAACTGCTTCATCCTGTCCTGCGTAATTGCCATTAGCCGCTCGTTTAGCATAAGCCAAGACAATTTGTATTTAAGTTGATCAAATGGCAAGGCCGCAGACTTCCAATTTCTCGCTATGGTTATTTTCACTGAGGTAAATATGAATGCCACCAGCCGTCTCTGGGATCCAGAAGCGTCAGGAGCGCGTGTTTAGCAGATTTAACCAAATTGATCTGGGTCAGGGATCAGATGAAATTGTACACCCTGATCCAGAACCTCCGAACCCTAGGACAGGTCCACCACACATGGTAGGTGGAACCCGTCTGGCCGCATCCTCTAAAGCAGGGATCCTCAAACTACGGCCCTCCAGCTGTTGCAGAACTACACTTCCCATGAGGCATTGTAAAACTCTGACATTCACAGACATGACGAGGCATGATGGGAATTGTAGTTCCTGAACACCTGGAGGGCCGTAGTTTGAAGACCCCTGCTCTAAAGCATTGCTGAGTGGCACCCGGCACAAAAGCGGCCAGTCTAGCCGGAACCATATACCATCTCAGCAAGACCTTGTAGTTAGCCTCTATAATGGAAGTATTAATGATCGAACGAGATGCTGATTCCGACAGCCTGTGCCATTCATCGATCTCAAATGCCTCCTGAAGATCCTGTTCCCATTGGAGCATATAGCTCAGCCTTTTCGAGGTACCGTATTTATTGGGGTATAGCGCGCTCCCGCGTATAGCGCGCACTCCTAAAGTGGCCCCCATTCCTGTGGAAAAAAAGTTTTTTATACTTACAGTTTTGGTGTCTTGTGCGGCGTCCATCGGCGGCTTCGGGTGTCCTCTTCGTTGGGTCCGGCGTCCTTCTGCAGCGTCCTCCCCGCTCGATCCTTGCTTTCCCGCGCCGATTTCGAATACTGCGCCGGCATATACCGAGCGCAGTACACTCGGGTATAGTCGGGCAGACTCTGCTCCTCTCGCGCTGACGTCCTGGACGTACAGGACGTCACCGCGAGAGGAGCCGAGTCTGCCCGACTATTCACGAGTGTACTGCGCCTGCATATACCGAGCGCAGTACACTCGCGTATACGGTATATGATATGATAGAGTAAATAGCGGAAATATGGCCTCTGACTTTGTCATATTGCTTACATACGTATTCAATAGAAAACCCTCTTATTCTTTACAGCCACGGAAGCTGTCATTTTAGCCTCTATTTGATCTGCAGATACCATGGTGCTGTATTTGTGATAAGTCCAGTCACTTGATTTCTTGACAGTTTGGTTAAGAGCATAAGCAACCTGAGCAGTTATCATCCTATGCATGCCTTGAATGTAACCTGTTGAGAAATACAGCCCAGTTAAATCAATGGGTTTAGATCCACTTTAAGTACAACAAACACTGACTCACAAGAGAGTCATTGCAGTTCTGATGTGGGCAGACTTGCGATGGACTACATTCCCCTGTGGAATACAATGAAGTTGTACTTTATTATATCTCTTTGGAAAGAATTCTTTACAGTTATGGAAAGGATTTTTTTCAGTAACAGACGCAGGTAACAATATGCTTTTTTTTTTTTTCTACAGAACTACGCAAGGAGTACTGTAAATAGGACTGAATTCTTGCTACTGGCTGGCCCAGAAGCTGTAACTTCTACTAAGAAGAGGACCTCACTGGTTCTGTGGTGTTTTTATTCAATCTGTGTCTTACGTTTGACTTTGTGTCCTTTCCATGCTGATCTTTGTTCTCAGCAGCAGATATATTTTCTGAATCCATAAACAGTACATTAAAGACATTTTAAATGCCTCTATGGAATGTATACGGTGCATCGTTTTGAATTCTTATTCTGTCTATGCTATCTATCTACTTACAAGAGATGGGATTCAAGGATATGGATAACTTTGTAGGTATCTTGTTACCATGGTGATGGTGTCATAGCTGCTTTCTGTAATAGCTTTTGGTAGGATTTCTAGGCCTTGAATAGACAGCAGCAACTTACTGCATACAGAAAAAAAATAGCTGGCTTCTTATTTGGCAAACCAAATAAATAAATCTGCAGTTAAAAAAAAAAAAAAAAAAAATAGAAAACAAAATGAAATTGTAGCATCTAATCATATGCTGTCTTAGATTAAGCCCAAGTCCAGTCTGGTTGTCTGGCAGGTCTGGCATTTGGCAGAACAGGCTGGTGCATTGATGACCACTTGTGGGCTGGTATGTCCCAAATATTCACGAAAATGTAACATATTGCAGCTTACCAATCTATAGATGTGATCGCTACATTAGATATCTTGCTCTGTGTCTTCTATCCTTTGTTTTCTTCTAGTGACAGTAACACACTTCTTGTCTTAGGGTGGCTACGTTCAGTCCTTCATGGTATGTACAGAGGAGCCCCCCGTGGACGGTAGCATTGTCAACCTGAGAAGAGGGTAGTGTTAGATGGACAAGTAGCTTTACATGGACATTTCCTAAGTGATTAACAAATTAAAGCCTAACTGCAGCTACCGCTTTTTTAACAGTTGCATAAACATTTTTTTTCTTTTGTGATAAAGCTTTTACATAAAACGAATAAAATAATTAAAATAAAAAACTGACCACTGTAAGTGTTAAATGGTTTGTCTCACCCCTCTAACTGCCCTTTTTGCTAGAAGCTGAAACATTACAGACCTACTGGTCAGATTACAGGTAAGAAAAAAGGGGACAAAAAAGCCTAAAAAAAGAAAATGAATGCGACCAGCGCATCTAAGGACTGATAAACTGCAATATATATATTTTTTTGGGGGGGGGGGGGAGTTTAGTTACACTTTAAAATAAAAAAAAGTTTCATGCTATTAAGGTTCCTTAGTATTAAATATTGTTACTTATCATAATGATGTTTCTTAAATTGGTATGAATAAAATAAAAAATGGTAGTTGTTCCTAGGGGCCCTATCACATATAGTGGTCTTTGGTATTGTGCTCAGTACTATTTGCTTTACCGCAGTGAACTACAATGTGTTTTGTGTGTGCCTTGCTATAGATTTTGAATGGCACCTCAGCCCACTTACACCTCACACTCCAGCATGCCACAATGTATGTAAAAAAGGTGAAAATTTTGCCGGAGTAACTGATCTTGTGCTAGGGGGCATGGAAAAGACATGGTCTATGGCAGGAGTCTCCAAACTTTCTAAAGAAAGGGCCAGTTTACTGTCCTTCAGACTTTAGGGGGGTGGACAGGGCCATCTTTTGTGTTGATTGGACCCTGGGCAAAAAAATTCTTGGGGCCCCCCCATGCAATTTTTCTCTCCACCTGGTCTGAGACATACAATAAACATCAGCTAGACTTAAACTTAGTTTACTGTATCAGATAAGGCAGTGATTGCAATTGGTTGCCAGAAGTTACAGCATATCATTACCACTTACTGACTGGTTGCTAGAGGTTACAGCACACATTACGGCTCACTGATTAGTTGCTAGAGGTTACAGCTCATGATTTATTCTTGTTGATTGGTTGCTAGAGATTAATGTACAGTAATACTGCTCACTGATGTCCTGTAACCTCTAGCAAACAATCATCTCTTCACTGCAGAGGAACATGATATACATATGAATGCCGCCATTATTTACATATGAATGCCGCCGGTCTCAGCTATTTACATGTGAATGCTCCCATTATTTACATATGAATGACGGTAAGTTACATGTAAACACAGGGTCTGCGGTGAGTCATCTGTACACAACAATAGGGCAGAGCTGGGCAGCAATACTAGCAGCACTTCACACTGAGATATCAGGACACAGCAAAGGACTAAAATTTCAAGGGACAAAGGAATTTAAACTGGAATAGTTGGCAAGTATGAAGCAGCTGCTTTGGATCCCTAAATAACAGGGCCCAGGGCAGCTTCCCCTTTTGCGCTGCCTTAAAGATAGCCCTGGGGGTGGGATGTGCCCAATGGGAGTAAGCAATGGCCCATCTTTGGTATTAGGGGGAGAAATAGTTGGTATCAGTGGGAGGAATAGTGCCCAATGTTGTTGTCAGTGGAAGGAATTATGCCCAATCGGCATCAGTGGAAAGAATAACGGAATTGTGCCCCATTATTGGTGTCAGTGGCATGAATTGTGCCCCATTGTTGGTATCAGTGAATATCTGTGAATGGAATTTTGTCCTATTTTTGGTGTCAGTGGCAGGAATAATGTCTCAGGGACCAGATAATGGCAAGCAAAGGACCCCAGTATGGAGACCACTGGTCTATGGTATTGCAGCACAGTAAGGCATGATAAAGCGAATAGTGGTGTATGGGTTATCACAAAGCATACATTGTGTGATTAGGTCCTCACTGAGACCATTACAAATCTGGTACACAGTGAAAGAGAATTTCCATTTAATGAGGCGTTGGCATCATGTTTGCCTCACAATATAATAGTTAATAATGACAAAACTGGGACTCCATACAGATTTGAAATAGACCCCCCTCCATCCCACATAGATAGTAAAATGACAATAAATTGAGTTGGTCTTTTGGGAGGAAATCACCAGTACGCTGGGCTAGTCCAGAACTGAAACCACTTACACCCATTAAAGGAAATGGAATTGAAAAGAATGTTCTCATATTTAGTAAAGTCATTGAGAACTCATTAAAGTATTTGGTTTTACCAATAAGTAAGTTGAGGGCGTTTTTTATATTAAAGTGTCCAAAGGCAAATTGTGCCAATCGATTTGCTTGTAGAAGGCAATTAGTATCACTTTTTACACCATGGAAGAATGAGGAGAACATCCAACTGACTCTGAACTATAGATTTTAGATGGAGGATAAGATAAACCTTTGCTGAGTGAAATTATTATATTGATCCCTTGGCTTAGACATGTTCTGAATCACTTACCCAAAGAAAGTAATTAGCTCAAGATATCCTGTGTAAAGTCCTAACCTGATTACTCCCTCTGGGCAGGGCTGTGTTAATGAGAGGGCACACCTGGGCACTGCCCAGGGGCCCCAGCTGCATGGGGGGCCCTGCACTTTCCCCAAAGCAGATGGCCCTTGAGCCCACATCGTCCCAAAATTGGGGGCCCCATAATGGTACTGAGAGTGATAGATATACAGGGGAGGCAGTCTGCCTCCTACCTACTTGATGTCTGTTTACCTGCACTGTCATCATTGTAGGGGCCCCAGAGCATTACTTTGCCCAGGGGCCCATGATGCTATTAAGACGGCCCTGCCTCTGGGTCAATGGCTCAAAATACCAAAGCCAGGCAACTGGCATTTTCAGAATGAGAAGTCAGCATTTATATCTCCATGTTTTTCAGGTGAGGTTTCCTTTCTTCTTGGGGCCTTCAAGCTTTCTAAACAAATTGCCAGTTTACTGACCTTTAGGCTAGGATCACACATGTGATCTGGGAAACATTGCGATTCGTGCACATTTCCCACACCGCATTCCAAACGCCCTGAGCCTCAGACTTTAGGGGGTCCAGATTGGGGCCAGTGGGGGTAGAAAATGTCCCGGATTAAATGAGAATAAGCAATGTCCCAGGCTAAGTGATCATTGGGAGTAAATAAATGACATAGTACCTGTGGTCAGGAGGATAAAGCGTCCCCACTCATTGGTGTCAGTGGAAAGAAGAGTGCCCTATCATTGGTGTCAGTAAAAAGAATAGTGCATATCATTGGTGTCAGTAAAAAGAATAGTGCCTATCATTGGTGTCAGTGGAAAGAATAGTGCCCTATCATTGGTGTCAGTGGAAAGAATAGTGCCCTATCATTGGTGTCAGTGGAAAGAATAGGGCCCTATCATTGGTGTCAGTGGAAAGAATAGTGCCCTATCATTGGTGTCACTGGAAAGAATAGGGCCCTATCATTGGTGTCAGTGGAAAGAATAGTGCCCTATCATTGGTGTCAGTGGAAAGAATAGGGCCCTATCATTGGTGTCAGTAAAAAGAATAGTGCCCTATCATTGGTGTCAGTGGAAAGAATAGGGCCCTATCATTGGTGTCAGTAAAAAGAATAGTGCCCTATCATTGGTGTCAGTAAAAAGAATAGTGCCCTATCATTGGTGTCAGTGGAAAGAATAGTGCCCTATCATTGGTGTCAGTGGAAAGAATAGGGCCCTATCATTGGTGTCAGTAAAAAGAATAGGGCCCTATCATTGGTGTCAGTGGAAAGAATAGGGCCCTATCATTGGTGTCAGTGGAAAGAATAGGGCCCTATCATTGGTGTCAGTAAAAAGAATAGTGCCCTATCATTGGTGTCAGTGGAAAGAATAGGGCCCTATCATTGGTGTCAGTAAAAAGAATAGTGCCCTATCATTGGTGTCAGTAAAAAGAATAGTGCCCTATCATTGGTGTCAGTGGAAAGAATAGTGCCCTATCATTGGTGTCAGTGGAAAGAATAGTGCCCTATCATTGGTGTCAGTGGAAAGAATAGTGCCCTATCATTGGTGTCAGTGTAAAGAATAGTGCCCTATCATTGGTGTCAGTGGAAAGAATAGTGCCCTATCATTGGTGTCAGTGGAAAGAATAGTGCCCTATCATTGGTGTCAGTGTAAAGAATAGTGCCCTATCATTGGTGTCAGCAGCATAAATTATGCCTGACTGTTGGTGTCAATAGGAGGACTAGTGCCCCAAAAGTTGAATAAAGGCTAGCAAAGGTCCACGGTTTGGGGACCACTGTTTTAGTCCAACCTCCTATCCCAGGGGGGGCTTAAAATCCCTGACCTCCAAGGCAGTGGGGTTTTCCCATAGTGTAAGTGAATAAATAAAAACGTATTTGATTACTGAGCAGGCGTGGGGCATTGCAAAGTTCATTTTGGGATTATTGAATGCAGGACATGAAACCAAAAGACAGGACTATGTAGGTGTGAAGTTGGAACAAGTTAAGGAATGTTTTTTAAAGCTGAGACTTCTATATAAGTACTTTGTTATAGGCCAGTTGAGAGAACAGTGAGTGACATACTTTGCTCATATTTTACATTGATTATATACTATATTGATTACATTGACTTTGCTGGTTCAATATTAACATTTTTTTGTATAATTGTTTAATTTTCATCTTTTCAATCAAAGACAATAGTTGTAAAACAACCAAAGATTGTATTGTTAAGTGTATGAAATTGTCTAGAAGAATCATCATGTGATTGATCTGACAGTAAGTTGCAATAAAGGTGATTTTTATAATGTTGATTTTGCTGTTTATTATACAAAACATAACAGACACTTATGTGGTTACCATGCGTCCGATAAGATAACATCACTGGCCTGTTTCATCCTAAATAGGGCTCATCAGTGTAGTATGTAGGAACCCTATATTGGGAGAATATAAAAGCTGACCTCTACTTCTGAAAATGCTAGTTTGCCTGGCTGTAATGTTGATGTAGAGGCTTCAGTACTTTTCAAGCCATGGACTCTAAATGAGTACGCAGACCAGGATTTTTAATTTTACTTCCTATAGCTGCTTTGGGCGCCAATAGGAGATATAGCAATCCTTCCCTCCCCCGAAAAGCTAAAATATCCCCCCTTCCCTCCCCCATAAAGCAAAAGTCCAGTAACCCAATGACTAGGTGTAGGGTCATGTGACTGGCGTTCCATGGCAGCCCAAAACAGTATTCTCTGTAGCAGAGGTAAGTTTTAAAAAAAAAAGCACATGGTGCTGTAATTCACCGCTGGTCACTGCACACCAGATCCCCAGCCGCCATCTTTTTTACTTATGTCATAAGGGTATGGAAATTCACTTCCTACAGCACCCCAGAATGGCAATTTGGGGGTGCAAATTCCATTGACAGCTGTGCAAAAACCCACATAGATGTCTCTGAAGTCGTCCCCAAAATCGGGAATGAAATTGTCTGAACTTTCACGATTTCATTCTCGCAGTCAGTGTGAACCTGGGCTTATTAAAGTCTGATCATACAATCATTGTGCTGGCTCCAGGCTGGGATCTCTAATTACAGTTGACTATGAAGGGCGGCATCTCTCCGTTATATATAAAAAAGAGCAGTGGCCACACATAGAGTAGTATGCTCAGTTTATTAAAAGGTTCTGAATACAGTTAAAATCTTACTCACATTTGTAAAATATAAACATACCACGGCTGTGGCTCCCATGCACATGCGCGGGAGTGATATAATCGTGGCTCGGCCATTCAAATGGCTGGAGCCAATGAACCTGGAAAGAAGACCAGGTAAAGATGGAAACCCTGTCAGCGGTGACAGTGCGCCAGTGAAGGGCTTCGTTTTAAGGTAAGTGTCTCATAATGTGCTAGTATGCGATGCATACTAGCACATTATGACATTACCTTGCAGGGGGCCTGGAAGTTTTTTTTTTCCCCTTCCATTTACTACAGCTTTAATTGTTAAAGGGTAACCCCATTTTTGTGGGGGGGGGGGGGGGGGGGGACAGCATTTTTAATAATATAGCATATACAATTGTGATACAAGTCATATTATAATTGAATGCTATTAAAAATGGTCTTCCCTTTTCATCCTGCAGCACTGTAATTTTATGTAAAATGCAATATGGCTATCTGGATGTGTTCTGTACACAGATGGTGTACAGAACACAACCCAGAAATGTCAGTTCCTGCTTGTGATTGGCTGACTGATTGGCTGAGGTGATTTTTGAGAGGAAGAGAGAGAGAGAAAGAGTCTAAGAGACCAGGAAAAGAAAAGGCTCTAACAGGACAGTGCAGAGACAAAGAAGAGAGACTGAGGTGGCTGACAAAGACCAAACCACAAAAGCTCCTGGGTGGTGTGACAGTCTAAACTCCACCTGAGAGAGAGAGATAGCGCCACGCTGACATGAGGGAGTGTGTGGTGGAACTCCACCTGAGTGAGAGAGTGCCACACTGACACAAGGGAGTGTGTGGTGGAACTCCTCCTGAGGGAGAGACTGCCACGCTGACATGAGGGAGTGTGTGGTGGAACTCCTCCTGAGGGAGAGAGTTCCACGCTGACATGAGGGAGTGTGTGGTGGAACTCCTCCTGAGGGAGAGAGTGCCACGCTGACACAAGGGAGTGTGTGATGGAACTCCCCCTGAGGGAGAGAGTGCCACGCTGACATGAGGGAGTGTGTGGTGGAACTCCACCTGAGAGAGAGAGAGAGAGAGTGCCACACTGACACAAGGGAGTGTGTGGTGGAACTCCTCCTGAGGGAGAGACTGCCACGCTGACATGAGGGAGTGTGTGGTGGAACTCCTCCTGAGGGAGAGAGTTCCACGCTGACATGAGGGAGTGTGTGGTGGAACTCCTCCTGAGGGAGAGAGTGCCACGCTGACATGAGGGAGTGTGTGGTGGAACTCCACCTGAGTGAGAGAGTGCCACACTGACACAAGGGAGTGTGTGATGGAACTCCCCCTGAGGGAGAGAGTGCCACGCTGACATGAGGGAGTGTGTGGTGGAACTCCACCTGAGAGAGAGAGAGAGAGAGTGCCACACTGACACAAGGGAGTGTGTGGTGGAACTCCCCCTGAGGGAGAGAGAGCCATGCTGACAGGAGGAAGTGTGTGGTGGAACTCCCCCTGAGTGAGAGAGTGCCACACTGACATAAGGGAGTGTGTGGTGGACAGTGTTGTAAGTAACAGAGTTACAATAAATGCAGTTACCTAACGCAGCCCCTTTTGAGGGTAACGAGTAATCTACCTGATTACTCTTCCGGTCACGGTAACGCAGTTCCCATTACTTGGGCGGCATTACCACAATTACATCTACCGCCACTAGATGGCAGCAGAGCAATCGCTTCTGCCAGCGCTGTGACAATAATTATGGGTGGAACTCCGCTTTAGAATCATGTGACCGCTGTGGTGGCCTGTCACAGCGGTCTGAAAACTCCTAATCGCAAGGAGCCCTGGATACAATGAGCCCCACCCGCCTCACACTGACCTATCACCGGGGAACAACTCACATCGATCACACACACTGTGTGCGCAACCTGATCAATGATCCGGGGAACACATGGCCGGAACAAAATGTTCCACAGAACAAACGTTCCCTATACAACACAGTGTACACAGCGACATCTAGTGGTCAACATGGTAAGTGCAGGACACCTATACAGACCAATGATCAGCAGGTTATTTTTGGTCAGTGATTTCATCTCTTCATTAGACAACAAAGAAAAATCTGACATCCCCATTCCAGATCCCTTGCAACTAATAAAGCTTATATAAGATAAATAAAATAATAAACAATAAACTATAGAAAATTCTAATAAAGCCTAATATAAGATTTTAAATTACAGACTCTGTAAACGTCAAGGGAATGTAAATTATAAACATACATTTTAATCCAGCTTATAATTTGGATGTAATATGTAGCAGATGGATAAGGGTTTTAAGTCCTATTAGCTGCACATACATGGTGGGACGGATGCACCTAGGCTGGGATATACACGAGATCACCATTTGTTTCCGGTTTTCTTCTCTCAAGGATCTGGCATTCTTTTCTCTTGGAGTATTAACTCACTGCTCCCTGGCAAGCGCCCGTCATCTGCTTCTCAACAAAGCAATGTAGAATATAAAAAAAATCACTAACGCAATTACTTTTTCGGAGAAGTAATTTGTAACTGTAACTAATTACTTTTTTAAAGTAAGATGAGCAACACTGGTGGTGGAACTCCCCCTAAGGGAGAGAGAGCAATGCTGACAGGAGGGAGTGTGTGATGGAACTCCACCTGAGAGAGAGAGAGAGCGCCATGCTGACACAAGGGAGTGTGTGGTGAAACTCCCCAAGGGAGAGAGCCACACTGACATGAGGGAGTGTGTGGTGGAACGCCACCTGAGAGAGGGACACATTTTGCTTGAGACTGCTGCCTGAGAATTCCCCATCCAAGTGTTCAGTCAGCTGCTGTCCAATCACCTTGCTAGTTTAGCTGCCAGCCATCCTGATCGGCTGACAGGAGGTGATGTAGGAGCCTGAACCAGCATTTGGAATCTCCATTGTGTCATCGCACAGAGGATTGGTGAGTGGGTGAAAACCCAAACATCCTTCTTAACCACTTAGGCCCCGAGCCTGTTTTTCAGATTCGGTGTTTACGAGACTAAAACAAAATTCTATAGGTTGCATTTATCTGAGTTACAGAGGAGGTCTAGGGCTAGAATTATTGCTCTCGCTCTAACGATTGCGGAGATACCTCACTTGTGTGGTTTGAACACCGTTTTCATATGCGGGCGCTACTCGCGTATGCGTTCGCTTCTGCGCGCGAGCTCATCGGGACGGGGCACTTTAAAGAAAAATTATTTTACAATTTTTAACACTGAAATAAAAAAAAAATTATCACTTTTATTCCTATTACAAGGAATGTAAACATCCCTTGTAATAGAAAAAAACATGACAGGTCCTCTTAAATATGAGATCTGGGGTCAAGACATAGTTAGACTTAAATGCAAGAAAAAAAACATTGAAACTGTAATTTTTTCAAATGACAAAAAAAAATTGTTTCTTTAAGACGCTGGGCGGGACTGACGTTTTGACGTCACTTCCACCCAGCAGAGCTGTGGGGACAGGAGAGGGATATTTTTCCCTCACTCACATCCCCACACAGCAGACGAGCAGACCCGATCGCCTCCGCCGCTTCCGACGGCTACGGTAAGAGGCGGAGGGCGCGGAAGAGCGGCGGGAGGGGGGGCCCTCTCCCGCCACCAATAACGGCGATCTCGTCGCGAATCCACCGCGGAGACGGCCGTTATCGTGTACAGGACCGCCCACTGTAAAGATGTATATCTCGGTTGTGGCAGCAGCTGCTGCCGTTACCGAGATATCCATCTTTAAAAACAGGACGTATATATACAGTGGGCGGTCGTTAAGTGGTTAACACAGTACAGACACTGCATGCAGACACCTATTCCCCTTTCTAGTGTCAGAGAATGCTTGTTTGGAACTACCACCTTTAGCCAGTCTGTTCTTACAAACCACTACCTAACGGAATATCCTAGATAATTACTGGTTTAATTTTGCTTGATTAAACCTACTTACAAAGGGCCTCAACATTTGCTAGCAGAAAACACTAGTGCCTCGTTTCCACTGAGCGGATCGGTTTGGTACGGTTCGGTACGGTACGCTATTTTGGATGTTTCCATTATGAAAGCGTACCGTAAAACTGAACCGTACCGCACCAGCAAGGGTCCTGCTTCAGATGAGGGACCAGAGAGAGTGGAACGGTTTGGTTAGGGGGGACCTACAAATGCATCTCACTGATTGCGCTAGGATTTTTTTCTAAACCCCGAATGGTCCCTCACGGTCCGATTTGCAGTGGAAACTCTCACGCGACTAGACCGGACCCATCCGAACCGCTCCAAAATTACTGACCCGACCCGATCCATGCAGTGGAAACGAGGCATAGTACTCTTCAACCCAGGACCTGTAACGTTACAGAACTGTGCTTGTTGTACCTGTTTAACCCATTTTTTTTTTTTTGTGTTGTTCACCTCTCAATGGTGTGTATGGCCCAAAAGGAGCTGAGAAGTTTACAAACCAGAAGTTGCTCAAAGGGTCGCGCTAAGGAGCTGAAAAAACATGTAGTTTCGTAGTCCTTCACTTTGTCCGATGAAAATCCGATCGTGTGTATGAGGCTTTAGTGTCTGAATGTCCTCCGCAATATCGCAGTCCTGCTTTGACTCGCTGATTACAGCCACTACTAGTAAAAAATAAATAAAAAACATCCTATAGTTTGTGGACACTATAACCAATCAACATAAACTTATTGGGATTTTTTTTTTACCAAAGATATATAGCAGAATACATATTGGCTCAAATTTATGAATAAATGTGACTTAAAAAAAAAAGAAATTATTGGATATTTTTTTTATAGCAGAAAATAAAAAAATGATATAGATTTTTTTTCAAAATTGAATTTTTTTTTTGTTTATTGCACAAAAAATAAAAACCTCAGAGGTGATCAAATACCATCATAGGCAAGCTCTATTTCTGGGGAAATAAAAGGCCATACATTTTGTTTAGGTAGAGTATCATGCGACTGCGCAATTGTCATTTAAAGCAACGCAGTGCCATATCGCAAAAAATGGCCTGGTCGGGGAAAGGGGGGTAAATTTTCCGGAGGTCAAGTGGTTAAAAAGCAATACAAAATTCATGGTTGCAGCTGAATAAATGGCATCATTACTTTTCAATTCACAGACCTTAAAATTCAGCAAGTGAAAGTCGGAAAAAAGTTGGGATTGCTTCCTTCTATTCTGGTTCTTATCATGACAGCCAGGATAATAGGCACCTCTTTATTTCCATATATACTAGCACTGCTCAGAATGGTGGGTCTTGCCTTCCCCATACTTTAATGTATACACGGGTCAAACCACTTCCCCATAGAAAAAAATGAAAGAATGTTTATAGGATGTTTATTGAAATTCCTGAATACGTTGTTGGTGTTTCAGCCATGGCAGAACAGTGTGACATTCCTCGTTATCTGGCACCAGAATACAGTATGTGGGAGATGAAGCCGTTTTTCCATTTCCGACCTGCTAGACAAGATCTTTTGGCAGCCGCCCTCTGGAAACAATATAAAGCGAAAAAGACTTTCAGCTGAAAGAGCGTCTGTCGATGTTTTCTTGGGGTGAAAAGTTGTTGTTCCCAGATTCATGAGGCTTAAAGGAGAACTCCAGTCAAGATAAACAAAAATAAAATGACATAATGTCAGGTTATGTACACTTACTGCTTCATTTACTCATCCTGAGCTGCAGCAGTGATTTCACTGAAGCTAACAAATGAGATCCTGCAGATGAGAACACAAAAAGAGGAAAGCTTGATGGGAGGGACCACTGTTGGATGAAGCTGTTTATAATAGCTAGCCTGAAACTAGGGTGACCATGTGTCCCGGATTGCCCGGGACAGTCCCGCATTTTGCAGGTCTGTCCCGGGCACCTTCATTCCAGGACAATACAGTGTCCCTGAGTGAAACTGACATCGGGCCAATTTGTTGCCCCCAAAAAAGGCCACCACATCACTGCTTTACTCACTGACAGTACTTGCCCTGGCCGGGAATGCCTGGAGGAGCACAATCCCTGCCCCCTCCTTGTGATTGGAGAAATCATAAATCCTCCGCCTCTTGTGTCCAATCACTGTGCTGTGATTTGTTACAGCACAAGCTGATTTTTGGGAAGGGGGGGTGTCCCTGAATGGTAGTTTGGAAATGTGGTCACCCTACCTGGAACCCAACGAAACTATGGGGCTGATTTACTAAAACTGCAGAGTGAAAAATCTAGCCCAGCTGTGCATAGAAACCAATCAGCTTTCCGATTTTATTGTCAAAGCTCAAAGGGGTTGTAAAGGATTTTTTTCCCCCTAAATAGGTTCCTTTACCTCAGTACAGTCCTCCTCCACTTACCTCATCCTTCGATTTTGCTTTTAATTTTCCTTGTTTCTTCTGAGAATTCCTCACTTCCTGTTCTTCTGTCTGTAACTCCACACCGTAATGCAAGGCTTTCTCCCTGGTGTGGAGAAAGCCTCTTGAGGGGGGAGGGGGCAAGCAGAAGTGGCTGGACGCTCTCTACTTTGCAGATAGAGAAAGGAGCTGTGTGTTAGTGGGCGTCTTGAGACTCCTGCTCGCCCCCTCCCCCCTCAAGAGGCTTTCTCCACACCAGGGAGAAATCCTTGCATTACTGTGTGTAGTTACATACAGAAGAACAGGAAGTGAGGATTTCTCAGAAGAAATAAGGACATTTAAAAGCAAAATGGAAGGATGAGGTAAGTGAAGGAGGGCTGCACTAAGGTAAAGAAAGCTATTTGGGGGAAAAAAATTTACCTTTACAACCCCTGTAAAGCGGAGTTCCACCCAAAAGTGAAACTTCCGCTTTAAGCACTCCTCGACCCCTTACATGCCACATTTGGCATGTCATTTTTTGGGGGTGGAGCGGGTTCTTCGTTTGTAGTGGGACTTTCTATCCCACTTCTTCCTTCCGCCCAGGGGCCGCCTGAGCGACTCCTCCTCTCACCTCCTCCCCCTCCCTCTAGTCTGGGCGATCTCCTGGGACACATGACAGGTCCCAGGAGATCGCCTGTCCACTCTTGGAGCACAGCCCGGCTCGTGCATGCGCCGCGCGTGCCCAACCGTGAAGCCGAAAGCTGTCACAGCCGGGTCCCCAGAGTGGCAATAGAGGCGCCGGCGGAGAGAAGGGGGAGAGGAGCGACGCTCCATTTGGCCGCATGGCTGGACCGTGGAACAGGTAAGTGTGTGTTTGTTAAAAGTCAGCAGCTACACTTTTTGTAGCTGCTGACTTTTAATAAACATAAAAAGCCTGGAACTCCCCTTTAATTGAACAAGCTGAAGTTAGAAGCTGATTGGCTACCATGGACAGCTGCACCAGATTTTGCACTCTCCAGTTTTAGTAAATCAACCCCAAGGTGTTATTGACATATACTTTATTCCTTACTGCAGGCTTCTTTTGTTTACATTTTTTTCCCAAATGGTAGATCAAAAAGCAGATGTGTCGGTTTCATTTTGACTTTTTTCATGTATTATACATATTATATATCTGATTTTGTTCTGGATTTCTTTTTATTTCACAAATTATTTTCATTAAAGTGCATCTGAAGTATGGGAGTCCGCAGGTAGGGGCAAGGGGGGTCAAGTGCCCCCCTCGAATCAGGGATTGGATCGGCACATTCAGCATTCCCACACTTTTTCTGCAGGAAATGCATTTTCTAGTTCTCAATATGTTCTCTTATTTACTATGTATGGATGTTGCACAGTGCCGTGGGATTGTACACACCATTAACACCCATTATACCAAAATAATAAACGAAAAACACACAATAAAGGCTGTAGGAAAACTATATTAGGTTTAAATCAATTTTAATTTTGAAATATACTCTAACCTTTATTACCAAACAGGCCTTTTAACAGACCAACATGCTTAGTCACCAAGACTCAAGCAGTAATATCTTCCACCAACCAAATAACAGTTTACCAACCACTGTCCACCCACAAAGTGGGCGACATTACCCCATAAAGATGGACCACAATGAGGGGAAACAGAACAGAGGAAGGTGGGCAACAAGTCAAAAGATCCAAAAGGAAGACTGAAGATATAGTAAAACATTGGATTTTGAGCATATTTCGTTCCGGAAGCATGCTTGTAATCCAAAGCACTTGTATATCAAAGCACATTTTCCCATAAGAAATAATGGAAACTCTAAAGATTAATTCCACAGCCATATATTCATAATTCTTCCGTTTATAGTCCATAAAAAAGTCCATCCACAAATTGAAGCCTCTACAAGGGGATTAGAAGCAAAATCCAGCAGGAGCTACAGAGTATAAAAGGTGCTGAGGACGGTCTATGTGGACAGCTTTACCCCGGATGTCTGCATATTTAGATGTGCCTGTTCAACCATGTGAGTTTCTAAATGTTGTATCTTCATTAAATGTAACCATATTGCTACACTTAGAGGCGCCTCTCTTCTATTTTATACTCTGTTGTGACACTACTCTTATATCAAGACATCGAGTCAAAATTTATAAAAACATTTTGCTTGTCTTGCAAAACGCTCTCAAACCAAGTTACTCTCAAACCAAGGTTTTACTGTAATCAAGAGGCGACTCCTCCCAGTGGCAGGAGAGGATATACAAGTGATAAGTTACACTCATTGGCCAGCTGTTTTCCTGCCAAAAGATTTGCCACCAACCCACCACTCTCCAGCTGATTGAAGGTTTGCCCAGCAACTGAGATAAATTGTTCTAGCAACAGCAGGCAGTTTATTAACGGAAACATAAAATATAAAGAATTTAACAATCGTCATAGCCATCTATTAGCAATATCATTTATTTAAAAACAAAAAGGTGATAGGGGCGACAATCCCAGGGGGCCACTTTTCTACTAGTTTTTCCTTTTGTGGCCCTAACATTCTTGTACTGTAGGCTGATACCCATTAATTAGACAGGAAGTGGGCAGATTTATCTTCACTTCCTCTTCTCTCTCACATATCTTCTTTGGCTAAGATCAAGTACACACAGTATCTGTTTTTATCTCCACATGTGTCAACCCAACACTTATAGGTCCTCGGGCCTACCCTAAAGTCTAGGGGGAGAATGTGTGGTCATCAGGTTCCTTCCTCCCTTGCCTTGGGGGGTCTCTCTTCAGGAGAGCTCCCCACCTAGTACTTCTTGATCTACTTCAGCTTATCATGAGGAGAGGGGTCTGCCAGGCCTTTTGGCTAGGTGGACCTGATTGTGCCTTACCCCTGTCAGGAGCCACTGCAATAGACCACGACACCTCTGATTTTTCTGTACAACACGTCATGGGCTAGGCCTTCGGCCAAGACTGTAGCACATTTTGTTACCAGGCCGCAAAGCCTAGTTAATGTACCTGCACTGACACATTTTTATTTTTGCATACTTTTTTTTCTCTCCATTTGTGAATAAGAATGGTTCCAACACCTTGTTGAATCTATGCCACAAAGAATTAAGGCAGTCCCGAAGGCAAAAGGGGTCCAAACCAGTACTAGCAATGTGTACCTAATAAAGTGGTCGGTGAGTGTATGTGCTCCCTTTTCACTCTAGGCGGTAGGGTGTGAGTCTTCAGGCCTACCCCAAAGTTTAGGGAAAGTATGTGTGGCCCCGCCTTGGGAGGGGGGGGGTAGTCTCTCTTTGGGAATGCCCCCACACCTAGTACTCATCGGTCAGCTTCAGCTGATCATGGGGAGAGTGGTCTACTAGGCCTTATGGCCTTATGGCTAGGTGGACCTTGAGTGTGCCCTACCCCATTAGGAGACTTGCACCCCAGGGGTTAAGGGAGGGGGCCTTTCGTTTTTGCACACTGCATCATACGCTAGAAAAAAAATTCAAGTTGTCTTCCACACAACTCCCGGTCGAGGCCGTCTAGGCAATTATGTCACCAGCCCCAACGCATTAAGTCCTTGGATATCTATGTCATCAATCCCAGGAGACTCTGGCCATCTAATACGGGTACCCATGTGAGATTTCCTGACTGGAAGTGATGCAGTCTGTGCCATTTTAGAAGAATTGTGTAATTAACAAACTGCACAAAATGGCACAGTGTCATTACTGCGCAGGTGCGAGATCGGGAGGAGCATGCTGGGCAGCCAGCTGCACCTTATCCCAAAAATATAAACGATCGGGCTTCAGATGCCCACATCATTGATGGTCCCTGCTTGCTTCTGAGATCAAGCCTGAAGACAGGACAGTATCCAAATATAAATGTACTAGTACTAACCATCATAAAAAAAAAAACGATTATGGAGACTAGAGCTCTGCTTTAAGTTTACAGCTCATCTCCAACCAAAACATTTTATCTGACTCTCTGGTATATTCTGCCCCAGCTAAAAATCCCGTGCCTTCCTGTCCACAGGAGGCCATCTCTAACCCACATCAGGAATTCTGCAGCTTAATGATTTGTTTTTTAAGTACGTGTCACTTCTGTCCTCAGAATCGCTGCACTCAGACCAAGGAGGACATAGCTAAGGGCTACTTCCAGCTGGGCTGCCGGGGTGAGGATTTCATTGCAGATTCTGCTGTCCCCACCCAACTGCTGGAGCTCAAATATTTCTGGATTCTAATAACTCCCATGAATTCACTTGTTCTTCCAGCAAATAATATAGGTCAGCGCTGCAAGCTTAGCTTCCACTGGAAATTCTAAGCTAAAACTACATTCGGGGATGCTGCTGAATAATTCAACATATATAGCAACATATATATATAGCTAGTAAACAATATAGCAATATACAGGTACATAGCAACACTATGGTACAGTATATGCAACATTTATCAATATAGGGCCAGATTCAGGTAGTCCAGAGCATCTTTGCTCTGGAGTAACGCTTCTCATTTGCGTTGCGCTGCAGAAATTTTAGGAGCAAGTGCTGTCATTCACGAAGCACTTGCTCCTAAAGTTGCGGCAGCGCATCACAATGACGTCACATTCCCATTCATGACCGTTTTACGCAAGCGACGTTTTTTTTTTTTCCCGACGCGATGACGACGCCTATACCTAACATAGGATACTCCAACCCCATGTAGGTATATCTATGCGCCGCGTATCCCGTCCGGAAACGTTGTATCGTCATTGCGTCGCGCCGGAATTCGATCGTGAATTGCCGATTTCCGCTCATTAACATATTTTTTGAGCGTAAATCGGCGGGAACGCCCCCGGCGCCATTTTTAAGTTGAAGTAACGATGCGATGGCGAAACTCAGTTACGCTGCTCGCATCGGAACTTCAACCCGGCGTTTCTTGTTTTCTGGTTACAGAAAACAGAAACGCCGGCTCAAAGTCACAGTTAGGCTGGCGGATCACTCGATCCGCCAGCCTAACTGTTCCTGAATCTGGCCCATAAAGTGTAACTAATGTTGAAAATAAAAAATATTTTCTGCGCTGGATAAACGCAAGTCATCGCTAGCGCACAAAGAAAACAATTAAATTGTAGGGGCTCCATTCACACCGCAACACTGGTGTGATGTTTGGTGTCATAAACTGCAAAAAAAATGCAGCATGTCTGCATTTTTCCTGCAGTGCACTAGATGGCACCACATGCCACAACGCTACTATGCAGGGACCCGCGGACCCGATCGCCGCCGGTGTTCTGCGATCGGTCACAGGAGCTGAAGAACGGGGAGAGGTGTGTGTAAACACACCTTCCCCATTCTTCTGTGTGGCAGTGACACTGATTGTCTGTTCCCTGATATAGGGAACGACGATCAGTGATGTCACAGCCCCCCTACAGCAAGAATCACTCCCTTAGGGCACATTTAACCCCTTAGCACAGTAATCAGTGCATTTGTATAGCACTTTTCGCTGTGAAAATGACAACGGTCCCAAAAATGTGTCAAAAGTTTCCGATGTGTCCGCCATAATGTCGCAGTCACCAAAAAAATCACTGATCACTGCCATTACTAGTAAAAAAAAATATTAATAAAAATGCCATAAAACTATCCTCTATTTTGTAAACGCTATAAATTTTGTGCAAACCAACCGATAAATGCTTATTGCGATTTTTTTTTACCAAAAATAGGTAGACGAATACGTATCGGCCTAAACTGAGGAGAACATTTTTTTTATACCTTTTTGGGGATATTTATTATAGCAAAAAGTCAAAAATATTGCATTTTTTCAAAATTGTTGCTCTATTTTTGTTTATAGCGCAAAAAATTAAAACCGCAGAGGTGATCAAATACCACCAAAAGAAAGCTCAATTTGTGGGGAAAAAGGACGGCAATTTTGTTTGGCAGCCACGTCGCACGACCGTGCAATTGTCAGCAACACAGTGACGAATTGCAAAAAGTGGCCTGGTCCTTTACCAGCATATTGGTCTGGGTCTTAAGTGGTTAAGCTAGTGCATTGTTGGTTCACTTACCCTTTTTTTTTTTTTATTTCTCACTTCCTGGTTCTCCTCAGTAAGCTTGCCCCCATCATCCGAGACATTCTGGCCAGGGGCTAGTCAGCAAGAACAGTTTACTGAGGAGGAACAGGAAGTGAGAAATTCAGCCAAAGAAAAAAAACGTTTAGAAGAGAAATCGAAGGAAAAGTTTAATGAACCAACAATGCACTAGCTTAAAGTGGTTGTAATCCCCTCCTTACAACTTGCACCTACAGGTAAGCCTAGATTAAGGCTTACCTGTAGGTGCAACAAATATCTCCTTAAAGCGGAGCTCCAGCCACGGTAAAACAATTTTTTAAAGTCAGCAGCTACTAACAGTGTAGCTGCTGACTTTAAATAAAGACACTTACCTGTCCTAGGCGCCCGCGCTGATGGGCCCCCCGATGCCGGTCCCACGATCGCTCCGGGTCCCGCGCCGCCATTCACACTATGGGAAACAGGCAGTGAAGCCGTACGGCTTCACTGCCCGTTTCCTACTGCGCCTCCGCGAGTCTCACGCTGGCTTGTGAATGGGCGCGCTGCTCTCTGAGAACACACACAGTTCCCAGGAAGCAGCGCGCCCATTCACAAGGAGAAGGAGAAGAAGAAAACACACCGCGGATTAGGAAGAGGCAGATTACGGACTTCCGCATAGCAACAGCTATTTCGGGTGAGTATTTTTTTTTTTTTTTTCAGGTTTTTTTTTTTTTTCAAACAACATTGTAAAATGTTGTTATACTGGGTGGAGCTCCGCTTTAACCTACAATGGCGCAGGCACACTGAGCGTGCCGTGTCTGTTAATGGGGCAATGGGGGGTTAATGCCGTATCCCTGCCATTATGCTATGCATACTAGCTCATTATGACTTTCTCTTGCAGGGTTTTTTTTTTTTTTTTTTTAAAAGAAGGTTGAGGGCTTATATCCTTTTTAAAGGAACCTATTTAGAAAATAAAAAACAAACCCCTGCAACCCTTTTAAAGTCAAGTGGGCATCCCATAATTTCCCTACCCCTATGTAAGTTCTGGTGCTTAAATAAAATAACAAAAACAAAGCACTGGACTGTTTTCTGTGTGCCTGTGGAAATTCAGTGTGCCAGGCTGTGCAGGGTGGGGGATCCTATTTTACTTGCAGCTCCTACGTGGAGTGCGCTACACAATAATCGGTGACTTCAGCTGCTGACTAGGCTAAATCTTCCAACATCTCCCAAATCATAAACTTCATATGAACTTGAATGATTGTGAGAATGACCATCTCTTCCCACAAATAGACCCCTTGTGATTTTGGGTACAATGTGTCACAGGGGAGATTGGAGTGACGTGGGGCAAGTATTATTTCGAATAGGGCTTGCAGCACTTCTCCAGACTCTGGAATACTTTGCAATGGTTTAAATTTACAGAACAGTTGTCAAGGATAGACGCCACAAGACAGGAGGGGTCCTAATCAAACTCTGCCGTGATAGACCAGTCTTTGATAGAAAACAGATCACTGTGACCCGAGATGTGGTCTACAAGGTGCAGAAGTTACAAATGTTGGCCAAGTTATTAGTCAGAGGTTAAAGTGAAGGCAATAGAAATGAAGTGTGTCATGGATTAGTGATAACTAGCAGAGGAGACAACTGCTTGTGGAGTCACTTGTGTTGGCACAAAATAAAGGCATCTATTACTTCAACTTCCCATCTGAATCACCACCAGCTCAGCGTAGAAGATAATTCATAACTCTGCAAGTAATATACACTATTCCCACAGTCTATTCTATGAAGGGGGGAGATTATTCTGCCAAGTCTGATAATCTCCTAGAGAAGACAAATTACAACATCCTTTTTATGCACAGGGAGAATGCATAATGCTGTCAGAAGGTGGGAGCGAAAGACATAAAAAAGGATAGAAGTATATTATTATGTAAGTAAAAAAACACCCCATACTTTCAAGGTAGAATAAAGGATTTATTTTAATTTTGGTAGAGTAGGGGAGGGTTATAACCCCTGTCAGATATATTTTTGCCATCTGTGTCCTTTTGGGGAGATCTCCCTTTAATTCCTGTCCCATAGCTAAAACAGGAAGTGAAAGGAAATCAGGGGTCTAATCCCTCTTGACCCTAAACTAAAGTTTTTTGGCTATACTTTAAGCTCTGTTTTTTATCCTTCTGAATTTGCTAGATTGCGTGGCAAAGGTATAAGTAATAGATAACCGTGTAGCGCTACCCCATTCAGGAGCCGCTGAGTATAAGTGGGATCGGCGTGTTGTGTAACCTGACAGGTGTCTAGGGGTGATACTTGTGAGTTGAGGAAGAGAGCGAATGTCCAGTCTTTAGTTGGGTTTTCTTTAATGCTTTATTGCAAGGCCCAACATGGTCTTCATCAACATGGTATAGGAAAGAAAAGGTTGATGAGCAGAGAGAGAGAGAGCTTGAGTATCAGGCCTTGGATATGAAGAAGAAGGGAGCAGTCTTGCTCTCAGCAATGATGAACTCAGTCCAGTCGGAATGGGTAAAGTGCCCCCGGACAGACCCCTGCCCAGGCCCGTCGCAACAGGACAGGCAAAGGAAGCAATTGCTTGGGGCCCCGACCTGGCCAGGGGCCCCAGCATCCATCGGCTTGAAGAGGCACAGGCAGCAGGAAGTTTTTTTGCAAAAGCATCTGTCTTGAAATGGGGATACTGTGATGTGGATATCGCAACTTAATAAAAAAATCAGTCACCACGTCCTATGCTGCAGCCCACGCGGTACAGGAGATTAAGTTTGTTGTACCCGGCCGGACTGACAGGAAGTGCACACACTGAGTGCTCTGTGCTCACTTCCTTTTAATCCGGCCGGCCAGGAACAACAACAAACTGAATCTCCTGCCGGCTGCCACGCGGTACGAGGTACTGTAGGGAGGGGGGGTTAAAAAGATCAGGGGGGGAGACAGTCATTACAAAAATATGTTAGCTGAGCCTGACAGTGACCATAAATATTAATAACCCTACCTGGATATTATGTTACGTATTATAAACAAAACAATTACCATAGATTTCTTTCCATTCTATTTAGACAGTGGCTGTGTTTGGCATGGCACAGTGGTGACAATTGATGGGCACAGTGGTGACAATTGATGGGCACAGTGGCGACAATTGATGGGCATAGTGGTGACAATTATTGGGCACAGTGGTGACAATTGATGGCATGGCATAGTGGCTGCGTTTAATGGCACAGTGGCTGTGTTTGGCATGGCACAGTGGCGACAATTGATGACACAGTGGCGACAATTGATGGCACAGTGGTGACAATTGATGGCACAGTGGCTACATTTGATGGCACAGTGGTGACAATTAATGGGCACAGTGAGTGGCGGCAATTGATGGCACAGTGGCTGCATTTGATGGCATGACACAGTGGGTGTAAGGGATTTACTAGAGTTGTCCCCGCAAATTCGCGGGTACTGACGGATCTCAGCGGTTCCGGTTCCTGTGTCCTGTGCCTATTCCCGTGCTCCTGATCCTGGTTACTGATCCTTGACTTCCTTGACCTTGCTTCACCCCTGACTCTTGGTTCTTGATGTCGGCTTTCCACGTGACCCTGTTTCCTGCCTGATGACTTTGTACCTCGCTGCCCGCTCATTGCTGAACCCGGCTTCCCATGTGACCACGATCCTGTTCGCTGTTTGGGTCCGCTCTACTTCCCGGATACCTGCCACTTCATCCCTGCAACCTGCTGCAACTTCGTCCCTGCAATCTGCTGCGACTTCGTCCCTGCAAACTGCTGCGACTTCCTGTCTTGCAAGATTTGCATCACCGGCTGCGGGCTTCCTGAGTTACATCTGCAGGCACTCGTGTCTCCCCTGGCCCTTGGTTTCCCATGTCTCCACTCTCAGCGGGACCAGGGCCGGAGATTCAAGAGAGGCTAACCTCGTCATTTCAGACTTCACCGAGGTACGTGACAGTGGGTCAACTTACACTGTATCGCTATGCTGTGGTTCTTGTAGGCTTTGCGTGCGTGCATGCGGGGGGGGGCCTCCATGTCCATTTTGCTTGGGGCCCCCAAATTCCTTCAAACGGCCCTGCCCCTGCCACAGGCCTGGCAGCCGGAACGTCACTTGCAAATGTTGGGAGGACCAGGACTCTGCCACAGGCCTGGCTCGGGCCTCTGCCACAGGCTTAGTACTTGAGTGAATGTGAAATTGAAATAAGCGAGTCCTCCCAAAAGATTTAGTTAGAGTCACTGGATCCCCGATGGTTCGTTCAAGCCCTATTGGATCACCTGCCTCCGGGTTCTCCTCAAGCCGATCCCCCACCGTACAGCTCCCAGCCTGTGATCCTTTCAGAAAAGGTTTGGGACCCAGCAGCTACTGGGATCCCTCTCTATGTCAGAGTAGAGCTCCGCATGGTGCGCAAGTCCGGCCAGGTAGGCCACGGCTGCGGGGTCCATGGATACGCACTCCCTGAAGTTGGGTGCCGCACCTGGAACTCGGACCCCGCAGGAAACAAGAACAGCCCTCAGGCCAAGGCGGCTGCCCCAGATATAGCCTCCCTCAGCACGCCCTAGCGAGGAAAGCGAGTCCGCCAGAACCCCTCTAGTGCCAGCTGCCGCCCAGGGGTGGAAACACCCCTGGAGTGCAGACCGACCCACAGGACAGTTCTGGGAATGACAGCAGCATAAATTTGACAAATTGTGAATGGGAGCCACATAACTCTCCCATTGCCCACTAACTTTAGCGTAACGCCCCTACAGAAAGTAAGGGGTGCTACAACAGGTTAATAGTTCTATTTAAGCTGGCCATACACTATAAAATCTTATTGTACACCATAGGTGCTCAACCTGTGGCCCTCCAGCCAGGGGCGGACTGACAACTTATGTGGCCCCCGGGCAATAGGAGATTATGGGGCCCCCGGGCAATAGATTATGGTGCCACACAGTATACACGCACGCATACAGTATACATACATAAACACACACGCAGTATAGATACACACATAATACACATACACACACTGAAAAGGTACTGGAGAGGCGGGGCAACTATAATCTTGGAATTTAAAAAAAAACACAGATTTTTACATACTGTCCCTGGTTTTACTGCATCCAGCTGTTGTGCAACTATCAAAAAAGGGAAAGGGGGAGAACAGTGCTCACATTTGCCAGCATCCGTAAATTTAAGAGCAAGAAAAAAAAATACTACTAAAGGGGCAGCAATTGGGCGGACTTTAGAGGCAAGACGGGAACATCAGGGTTACAAAAAATATATATTTGTTAATTACAAAAAGTTATACAAATAATACAAAAGTAAAAAACCATATAGGATATATAATAGTGTAGAACATATCCTCTGTGCATCGTCTACGCGTTTCACCTTTGGGCTTCCTCAGGACGAGGCAGAAGAGATTTAGCAGTAGAACATTATATATTCCATTATCAAAGTGGTCGCCAGCCTTCCAATACGCCACAGAACACTTTAGATCACAAATGCATCTGCAATTGCAGTTTATTAAAACGTTGTTCCAAAAGTGCCGCAGGTTGAGCACCCATGCTGTACACTCTTCTTTAGCATTAACTAAACTATGTAATATGAGGACAACCCTAAACAATTTTCATCAAATCAGGTAGGCGCTTGCACTACATAGTTGATGGTAGATCTAAAGGAGATTTTTCAACCAAATTGTATAGTATATGGTCAGCAGAAAATATTGTAGCCACTGACTTTATTTTAAAAGGACACTTATCTTTCCAGGGAGCCAGTGCTGTCCTCAACCAGGCTAGTTCTTTGTCCGTGGTCACTGCCAGCTCCCCACTGTGTATGCAATAACACAGGGAAAAAGTATTGAACATGCCAACTGAAATGTATTTAATACTTTGTACAAAATCCCTTGTTGGTAATGACAGCTTCAATATGCCTCCTGTATGGAGAAACTAGTCGTATGCATTGCTCAGGTGTGATTTTGGCCTATTCTTCTACACCAGGGGTCTTCAAACTACGGCCCTCCAGATGTTCAGGAACTACAATTCCCATCATGCCTAGTCATGTCTGTGAATGTCAGTGTTTTACAATGCCTCGTGGGATGTGTAGTTCTGCAACAGCTTGAGGGCCGTAGTTTGAGGATCCCTGTTCTACACAAACAGTCTTCAAATGTTGAAGGTTCCGTGGGCCTCTTCTATGAACTCTGATCTTTAGTTCTTTCCATATACAGTTCGGCTGACCTCGACAAACCTTGAAAAGGCTCTGTTCATGAGCCTTTCTGAAGTTTGCTGAGGTCAGGAAAATTGTCCTCGAACCTTTTCCCGCCATTTTCCGAACTGCGCTGATCGTCAACATTTGCCCCCCCCCCCCCACCTCAGGCCATATGCGGTACTGCAGGTGCTGTTGGCTTGAATAGTACTAGTTTTGCGAGACAACACTCGCAAATTTGCAATAGTGTGAATCCAACCTAATACTTTTTTCCTGTGTCATTCCACTTTATTACACATAACTTAATTTCTGAACGTATTTGTTTTGGTTTCTTTGTATCTATGGATTGCATGGGTTGTTTCCGACATGTGATGAACATTTAATGTAAATAGCACCTTTAGAAATATATTTACCTAGAAAAATGGTGACGTGTTCAATACTTATTTTACCCGCTGTATATGATAATAGTGTATCATCCAAATTTCATATTTTATACATACTTAATGTTAATTATATATTATGAAATGTATAAACGCAAATTAATAGGTATGAAACCGTGTATAATAATCAGCCTCTTCCTGAATATCCAATATAAGAAAATTGTGACTTGCTCCGTGCTCATAAAGATCCCACACTGCTCTGGATGTAAACGTGCTCATAAAATCAAATACACATGACACCACTGTGCTCTCAAATTTTTCACTTCCAATCAGTAAAAAAATTGCCAATTTGCAGACACTCCAAAGACTCCAGTCCACTAGGGACTCTCCCACGGGTGTACAAACTATCAACCAATATTTTAAAACTCCTGGTTGCTTATGCATCCATATTCATGTTAAGAAAGCGTTTACAAAAAGCCTCCCATTGTGTAGTATATTAAAATAAAAAGAATAACATTTACAAACCAAGAGGTGTTGGGACTCACGCCCTCCTATGTCCCTTCCGCCGGTCTGCATTCACTCAGGCCCTACATGTTACGTCACGGTCATATTACTTTATATGTATTGTAAATATTCACTATTGCCATTTTTGTTATTTATTTAGCAGCGTAACACTTTCTTTTTTGTATTCAATTGCATAGGTGAGGGAACACAATTCAAGTGTTGTCAGCAGCACTCCTTAGTTAGTTATTCTATTATTGTTTTTTATCGGTGGTGAGAGACTGTGTTGCTGCTGTGCCAGTGTTGCTGTGGTTCCTGTGCAGGTGCTGTTCCTGCGCTGGATAGAAGCTGGTCCACTACAGGTGCTGTTCAGAGTGGAGGCAAACAATTAAAAATAAAGAGGTATCTACTATCAAAAATAAATAAATAAAGAGGTAGAGTGTGCGAATGTGTGCTGTTTAGAGACTGTCTGCAGATATGTTCAGCGGCAAACCATGTAAAGTGGATTCCAAGTGAAGGGAAGACTTGAGAGGACTGCCCGTTACTTTTCACCTGATCTCACCCAGAAGTAGTGACTCAATTTCCAATCAGATTCTCCATGAACACTGGAGTGGTAAGAGGCCTATTGGCCACACTAGTGTGTACATTTTGGCTGTTGATGTTTACGTCAACATTTTGTCATCTGGGACAGTGACTACTGGTAGTCTATGGTAGGGTGACCAGACATCCCAGTTTCAGGGGACAGTCCCCGGGACAGTCCCCGGATTGAGGACACTGTCCCCGGTTTTGTCCCCGGATTGTATTTGAACAGGTGCTGGGGCAATTTCAAAGACAATGGGCCAGATTCAGGTAGATGGGAGAATCTTTATTTTGGAGTAACGTTTCTCATTTACGTTACTCCGCTGAAACTTTAAGAGCAAGTACTGTTATTCACATAGCACTTGCTCCTAAAGTTGTGGCGGCGTAGCGAAAATGAGCCGGCGGAATTCAAATTGGGCGGGTAGGGGGGGTGTATTATTTAAACTAGGCGCGATCCCGCGGCGAACGTAGTGCGCATTCGTCGACTGTCAGTGCGCATGCTCCAAATTCTGTCAGTGAACGTCAATGAGGTCAATCCCCATTCACGGACGTTTTACGCAAACGACGCAAACATTTTTAAATTCGACGCGATGACGACGGCCATACTTAACATAGGATACTCCACTAGGGGGCTTGTTTTTCTTTACGCCGCGTATCTCTTACGGAAACGTCGGAAACTCACTGCGTCGGGCCCGAATATGATCGTGAATTGCCGATTCTCGCTGATTAACATATTCTCGGCGTTAATCAGCGGGAACGTCCCGAGCGCCATTTTTAAATTTGCAGTTCCAATACGACGGCGAAATACAATTACGCCGCTCGTATAGGAACTCCAACCCGGCGTTTCTTGTTTTCTGCTTACAGAAAACAGAAACGCCGGCTCAAAGTGAGAGTTAGGCTGGAGTATCACTGATACTCCAGCCTAACTCTACCTGAATCTGGCCCAATCAGTGCAGAATTAAAAATACAAATTCTGATTTACACATGCCTGCCCCACCGCTTCTACTAGCCTGGGGGGTGTATTTTATTTTATTATCTGTGCCCCTTTCTGATGAGCATGTGCTGGTCGAAGCAGATGGAATATTTCAGTTCCGCTCGCATGTTCTTCTGCCTGTGTGAAAGGGGCAATAATGCGTAAATATAAAAAGTTGAAAAATGTAAACACATAAAGTCACACTGTAGGTCATGCACAGTGTAGCTCACAGTAGTTCCAGTAAAGTATTAGAAACACTTCTTTTGAGGAGCCCTTCCCACATAATACCTGGACAAAAATAGATGTTTAAAGAACAATATAAAATATACCTAAATAGATATATTGTATAGACATAGGAAAATAATTTTTTAATTTGCTGTGATTAAAAGGGGGAAATATCACTTCAATGAATGGCTGTTTTTCCACAAGTCTTTTTCCACATTAAACCCCCAAATTATTTTAATTAGTGTAACCACAGTCATGCATGAGCATATTACATTACCTTGGTTTTGTATATTGCTCTCATATGTGCCAGCTCCTGCAATGTCTAGAAATCCTTGTACTGTATGTGTGAACTATATAACCAAATGCTATGACACAGCTCCCCCTTGTGGCTGCAGTGTGCATCTCAGCCCAAGTTGGAGTATCTACAGTACACAGTATACTGTATGCTCATAGCAATGCAGTATTGTGGTGAAAGGTGATTGAATTACAAATGACCACAATGTATGGCCTGAGAGTGAAAGTAAAAGACCACAGGCACGCTTCTCCTGATTTCCCTTCCTGTGAGTCACAATGACTTATTGCAAGGTAGGATTGGGGCTTGATGTATTTCTTTCTGGCTGGACAGATGAATCTAACAATTTATAGGGTCAGAATACACAACATGCATCTACCTTGTGTATATTTTCAAGCATGGCCAATAAGCATTACTTCAAGACTCGAGGTGCAGTCAAACCCAAAGAAAACCGGACAGGATTGTGTTTTGCAAGGATATGAAGTCTTACCTATAAGAGCACTTTGGCCCAGATTCACAGAGAGTTGGGCGCACATTACTCCGCCGTAGCGCAAACGCCGTACACCACGCCGGCGCAGAGCGGAGAGGCATGCACTGTATTCAGCAAGCTATTCCTCCCAACGTTGCGTCAGCGTATTTTTCGAAGGCGCAGACCGGTGTAGGTGGAAGTGTGCGTGACCCCATGCAAATGATAGTCTGAGCATGGTGCAGTGTTTTAGGCCCGTGACGTGGATGCATGAAACTGCACCCTTATGCGCATGCTCACAACTACCCCGGCACAACTGCCTAAGCTACGCTGGATCACCATGTACGCTGTGAACGTAACGTACGCACAATACGTCGGCCTGTGTTCTCTGGTGCAGACCTTTGCATGTCTGTTGCCGGGTTGCGCCTCATCTATGGGGAATAACTTTACGCCGGATGTACAATTTACGCGCACCTCGCACAGCATGCGTCGGGCACACGTACGTTCGTGAATCAACGTATTTACCTAATTTGCATGTTTGAATGCCTAATCAATGGGAGCAGTAACATGCGTCCAGACGAAAAGTACGCCCACGCTAAGCCGGGGGAAAGTAAGCTACGTCGGCGTAGGGTGGCCAGTTTTTAAGCGTATGTTGGTTTGTGGGTCCGCCGGCGCAAATTTGCACTTACGGGCACACATTTGCACGTACGTCGGCGTAAGTGCTTTGTGAATCTGGGCCTTTGTAGCTTTATTTAGTTTCTACAGTAAGACCCCATTCACACTGGGGCTGTTTTAGTGGCGCTTTAGCGTTGTTTAAGTGGTGCTTTTCGTCTGCTAGCGGGGAGCTTTTGACCCCAAAGAATGAGTTAAAGCCTCCCATGTTGCGTCGCTTCAGAATCGCTTGTCAGGTGATTCGGAAGCACTGCCCATTCATTCCAATGGGCAGGATGTTTTGGGAGCACTAAATACAGCGCTCCCAAACCGCCCCAAAGATGCCGCATGCAGGACTGTTCAAAACGTCACGCAAGCTCAGTCTTCTTTTGTTAAATTACATAAACCCCCCCTCTTATATAGTACAAGATCTAAAGCATGGGTCTTCAAACTACGGCCCTCCAGTTGTTCAGGAACTACAATTCCCATCATGCCTAGTCATGTTTGTGAATGTCAGAGTTTTGCAATGCCTCATGGGATGTGTAGTTCTGCAACAGCTGGAGGGCCGTAGTTTGAGGATCCCTGATCTAAAGGATCTTGAAGGGAGGCCGGCACACTTAGACAGACCCCTAGAGGTAACACAAGAGAACACAGGACAGCTCTGGTAGGATCAACAGGTATTTATACATTTATTGAACCGATATAACAAAATGCTTCCAATTAGTGTTAAGGTTTGATGGAACTACAGGCAGGATTAGCATTAGTTGTACAAGGAAGGTTAGTGTATGGGTTACAAGAGGGAGTTAGTGTATTGGTTCTAGGATATCAGGCATAACGATTACAGGAAAGGTTAATGTCAGGGTTACAGGAAGGATAATGTTGGGTTTACAGGGATGATTAGTGTTGGATCTGCAGGGATGATTAGTGTTTGTGTTTAAGCAGAGGTGCACCCAAAATTTTCTTTTTAAAAGCCAGCAGCTGCTAATAGTGCAGCTGCTGACTTTTAAAAAATGGACACTTACCTGCCCAGCGCCCCCGCGATGTCGGCAGCCAAGGCAATCAGGAAGTGAACCGTTGCGGCTTCACTACCCAGTTCCCTACCGCGCATGCGCAATTCGCACGGCACATCGTAACTGTTCCCGGCTCTCTCCTGGGAACAGTGTGTTTCCCAGAAGACAGCGGGGGGGGGGGGGGCGTTAGGTGGCGTGACTCCGACGGAAGTCTATGCTGAAAGTGGGTGCAAATACCTGTCTTAGACAGGTATATGCACCCCCCTCCCCCTGAAAGGTGCCAATTGAGTCACCTGGACGGGGGAGGGTTCCGAAAAGCGAAAGTTCAATTTTTGGGTGGAACTCCGCTTTAAGTTTCCTGGAAGTGTTGGTGTAAGGGTTAGTGTTAGGGCTACATAAAGCATAAGTATTAAGTTTATGGGTAGGGTTAATATGAAGGTTAGTGTAGGGTAACAGAAAGATGGGGAATGAGGGCTAGTACACACGTATGGGGTTCCCAGCGGTAAAAAGTCTGCCGGGAATCCCGAAGGGAAAACCGAGAACCTGCTTGGTAAGTTTTTTCCCCTACACACGAGAGGTTTTCCCGACAGGAAAACTGCGATGGAGCTTTGGTTGGGAATCCCGGCTGTGGGTATGCTCCATTGCAGTTCTTCACATAGGAAAACTGACGGGAAAAAGACCAGGTTCTCTTTTTTTTTCAGAAGTTTTGTCAGGAGTTCTACTTTAAAGCTGAACATTAGGAAGATCTAAAAAAAAAAACACAAATTCATACAGTTCTGTATTCATGAATACATCAAATGTACTCTAATGCAATGCAAGTGACCAGGAGAAGCAGCACAAGCCAACTAATTCAGGTGCAAGGAGCATGTTGATAGGAGGAGAAAGCAGAGTGACAGAAGGATGAGAATATAACTATGCTGTTTCAAGTCACAGACTATAGGTGAAGTAATGACAGCCTGAGCTCAGGAATTAGTTGAGTGACACTGACTGTCACTTAAACTAGAAGACTGAGCACAGGGGGGCAGCTTTATATTGAAGGTGAGTATTTCAGTAATAGCCGTTGTTTTTCCCCATCATTTTTATTGAACACACAAACAGTGCAAACCGTAAAAACATAGTAAAACCAATAGGAGGAGGAGGGGGGGGGGAAGAGTCCCCTAAGAATTCCCTAGCTGTGGCCAGGCAAGGTGTGGAGGGTTGGCTCTCTTTTCTCATGTGCACCATCAAGTGGTCCAAGTAAGTCCCAGGATGTCAGGAGTGAAGTGGAGCAGTCCCGTCACCACTGTAGCTTGTTGATTGATATGTATGCCGTGTTGTTAAAATGGAAATTATTTCTAAACTAGACCTCTGAGCTATCAGTACCGAGCGGCGAGTTTCCATGATTGGCGAGTCTTGGGTGGAGTGTATTATTTGGGCAGATGGACATAGTAAGGGTAGGGTTATAGGACTTGAGAGGAGCAGTGCGAGGAACAGGAAAGAACGATAAAGAGAGAAGAAAAAATAAAAGAAGAAAAAGGGGGGGGGGGGAATATAAAAGAAGAAAAGGAAGGGGGAAGCACAAGAGTGGATGAAGGGATTCATAATGGGGCCAGCATAGGTTGTCTGTTTATCCCCACTCCTGCCCTCAAGGGTCACCTTAACTGGACCAGGCTCAAGTTTCAACCTTGGATGCATATTGGAGGTTATAATACTCAGTATCGGGGGGCGATCATGCAGGTCGTGATGTGATGTTCATGTATTCGGAAGACAATTTGTAGTAAACCAATAGGTCCAGGTCTTAGTATACTCAGTTAACCTGTCTAGGGCTAAATAGATAAGTTCCTTCATCTCAGTACTCTGCCTAACATCCCAAGTCACTCTCTTAGTGACGGTGTTTGTGTTGTTCTCCAGTGTGTGGGATACACATTCTGGCTGCAATAACAATTGTCAGGGATTTTACATAGTGTTTGCTAGGTAGGGATGAATGGCTTAGAAGGTATTGGGAAGAAGAGAAATCAAGAGTATAGGTAGTTACCACCAAAAAAATTCAGTGTACATTTGACAAGTGGGGCCATCTTTAAGGCAGGGCAAAATGGGCAGCTTCCCTGGGCCCTGTCATTGTTGTGAGGACCCAAAGCAGCTGCCCCATAATTGCCAACTATCCCAGTTTAAATTCCCTTGAAGTTTTAGTCCTTTGCTGTGTCCTGATATCTCAGTGTAAAGTGCTGCTACTAATGCTGCCCAGCTCTGCCCTATTGTTGTGTACTGATGACTCACTGCAGACCCTGTGTTTACGTGTAAATAGCCATAATTCATATGTAAATAATGTGAGCATTTATATGTAAATAGCGGCAGCATTCATATGTAAATATCAGTGGCATTCATATGTAAATATCGGAGGCCATGGCATTCATATGTAAGTAAATGCGGCATTCATATGTATATCGTGCCCCTCTGCAGAGATGATATGCTGTAACCTCTAGCAACCAATCAGAGAGCAGTATTACTGTACGGTAATCGCTAGCAACCAATCAACAAGAAGAAATCATCTGCTGTAACCTCTAGCAACTAATCAGTGAGCCGTAATGTGTGCTGTAACCTCTATCAACCAGTCAGTAAGTGGTAATGATATGCTGTAACCTCTAGCCACTAATCAGTGAGCCGTAATGTGTGCTGTAACCTCTAGCAACCAGTCAGTAAGTGGTAATGATATGCTGTAACCTCTGGCAACCAAAGACAATCACTGCCTGATCTGATACAGTAAACTGATTTTAAGACTAGTTGATATTTATTGTATGTCTCAGAGGAGGTGGAGAGCAAAATTGCATGGGGCGGGCCCAAGAAATGTTTTGCCCAGGGTCCAATCAATATTAAAGATGGCCCTGCTGACAAGTATGACTGACACATTATGTCACCGCATTGATTGGTAATATTCATGAATTCCTAGTCATCATCTGAGAGAATAATGAATGGGTTTTCCCATGTCTTTCAAGCTGTCCTTGTGTTGGTGGTACGAGGCCATGTGGGCATAAACTGTGATGGCAAGGTGCCATTGTAGAGTGTCCAAAAGATAGAGAGACTCATATGGTGCTGGTTCTCTAAATACTGCTTTTATATTTTATCTTTTAAGCGGCTCTTAATTTTTTTTTTTGGCGGGGGTTCTGCTTAAAATTCCTATAAAGTACATTTATTCGGATCCACACACAACAAACACAGTGGGTGCCTACTTCATGACTGCCACTATTTCGAGTTTTGACGCCTGTGTAAACAAGGCTTAAATCTTATATACAGAGCTGAATTTGTTAGCTCTCCAGGGAAGAGACAAAGTAAAGATGATGTTGAAATAAACAGACGATGCTGAGAACAGTTTTCCCCAGTTTGATCTAATAGCAATGCCGCCGTCTCATCTCATTGCATATGAAACAGCGCACAAGAGCCAGGAAGCAATGCTCAATGCATCACTGAATATAAATGATTAAATCCCAGCTCCCCTGCCCACTTATTAGCCAGGGAGGTAATGTCTCGGAACAGAACAGCCAAAAAAACAGGAGACCCTATGCAATGCCACACTCTGCCATATATTTTCATGTGTATGAGTGTCAGCCTGAAGGGACGTCAATGGACTGTCGGCTGCGGTCGCAAGATGGCGTTTCAACAGAAAAAGCAAGAGATGGATTTTTAGTTAAAGCAAAACACAAATATCATCCGCACTGCTCTGGTAATTAAGAAAATTGATCGTATTACTGTCGGCTACACCCTTTTTGGTGTCTTATTCTTGGCTCTGCTGTGTGAAGCTTGTTCTGGGCTCTGCCTGTTGATGGTAGGTGCCAATTAATGCATCAAAGTCTCCTGGCACAGCAGGGGTTCCATACAATAGGATGGGAAGGCTGGAATGAAGCTTGCCTGTGATCTCTCCATCTCTCTCACATCTGCAACTTACACGCCATCTCTTGCTAGCATCGGATCCATTGAAGTGGTATCCGCAGTGATGTGGCACCTGCGCATTGTTGACGCAGGATGAGAACATGCAGTTCTCCCCGTCTCTAGGTCCCCATCCTCGCATCGCTTTGTTCTCCTCCATCCCTCGGTGAAAGATTCACAATGAGGTCCGCAGGTGATAGCCGATTCAGTGTATGTTTCCAAAGGGTTATAATACGCTGTCATACCAGTGATGACAATAGGATACATAACGAAGAGACTCTGCAATTTCAGCTTTGCCATTTTATCTGACCAGATCTTTGGTTTAAGAAGGAGGTATTTTATACAGTGTATGATCAGTAAAATGTGTTATGCTTCAGGTCTATTTCTAAAAAATCTAAAAATAAATAAAAAAAACTTAGATGAAAAAAATGTTTTTACTTACCCTAAATAGCTGTTGCTATGCGGAAATCCCAAATCTGCCTCTTCATCTTCGGCGGTCAATTCTCTTCCTCCTCCTACACTCGGTGTATTCTTGTGAATGGGGCGCGCTGCATTCTGGGAACTGTGTGTATCCCAGAAAGCAGCCGGACCATTCACAAAGCACCGCGCTGCTCGCACATGCGCAGTAGGAAACGGGCAGTGAAGCCGCAGGGCTTCACGGCCTGTTTCCCTTACTGTGGATGGCGGCGCCTGGAGCTGTCAGAATCGAGGATCGGCCGGGGCGGGGGCCGACATCGCTGGCGACTAGGACAGGTAAGTGTCCTTTTTAAAAGTCAGCAGCTACAGTGTTAGCAGATGCTGACTTTTAATTATTATTTTTTTTTTACCAGACCTCCTCTTTAAGAATCCTTATGGCCTGTACACACGAGCCGAATATCGTACGACAGATCGTAGGATTTTTTTTGCTTAATAGTCGCAAGTAGAAATTGAATAGGTTACTAGTCACGAAAAATTCTCGTACGACAGAAAAAAAAATGGAAGTGATGTCATGTGTTGTAATGTATTTGTATTGTGTTTTCAGACAACAACTATACTGTCTAAATGAAAACCATACAATCTGTTATCGTACGAGGAAAATTTTTGTGCTTGTCCAATGGAATAATATCGGATGAACTGTCACGATCAGCTCTTAAAAGTAGTGTACACACGATCCGAAAATCGTAGGATTCTTCCTCAGACGACAGCTTTCGTCCGATATTCAGATCGTGTGTGTAACGGTCACCACCAATATTTACGACCTTCCATCCACCCACGACAAGCTTATCTGACACACTGCGACAATCTTGCATACACGATCCATTCCATTTCCCATAATCAAGACGAGACTGACTGCTCTGTACTTGTTTCCAAATGAATCAACACTTTATTGGCTTCTTAGCTTGCTTATATCTAGTACAGCATGTTACAGTTAATCACAGGACAATGCAATCTCCACCCCCTATCACAATGATATAGTTACCGCTAAAACAAGGAATCAAGCATGCTGGTCACCCGGCTACCCAGCGGTGACCAGCATGCTTGATTCCTTGTTTTAGCGGTAACTATATCATTGTGATAGACCCACCATGATGTATGTTTTTATGCTTTGTAATACTTTTGAACCCCTATAATTTATATTTTAGAATGCCTGTCCTCCTGAAGAGACCGATCGAACGGTCGAAACGCGTCGGGGATCCACATTGTGCATTCACCTGCAACTTTACGATATGTATAAATATTTATGTCTACTGCAACAAGGATCGAGAAACCTTTGTACCCTCTCTTTTATATATTGTTTAACATTTACCCATACTCACTGTGATATCCGATATCATCGGTCAATAAATATTGTTTTATATGGAAACTGTTCAATCCTTTGATCCCGCTGCCTAATAACCCTGGGGAACCTTTCTCTTTCTTTTTTTCCTAAATATATCAGGTTACCTTGCTCTGTAAAAACCTCAGGCCACCAATAATTTCTGGGAATAAAGAGGATTCCAAGGACAGGTCCTCTTTAGAAAGATTGGGGAGGACCCCAGTCATGTGCCTGAGCCGATACCATTTAATTGACTGGTCCAGGTCAGCCTCATGGTGGACATAGTGGTGGCTCACCACAATGACCAATAAAATGTGTTCCCAGGTCTTGAGGGCTAATGGCCCGTACACACGATACGAAAATCATAAGACGAGCTGTATGCGGATTTTTGGATCGTTAGTACGGTGCTTTCGACAGCCGATTTCACTTTTTCGTCGGACAAAAGCTGGATGTGCAGGCTATAAAATTTTTGTCGGATGTGAACTTAACGTCTAATTTTCAGATGGTCAGTACAGAAATCATCACACAAAAGTGGAAGGTGAAAACACGCATGATCGGAATTATTGAACAACCGGAACAAGTTCAGTCTTGTAAACTACTGTTTAAAATCTAGAATTCCCATTTGTGACACGGCAGTTGATGAAATGTCGAAATGCAGAGCACATTCTTATCTTCTTTAATGGGATAAAAATGAAGTTGCTTTGCTGGTGATACTAATGTAGTTATGCCAAATGCATTTTAAAAGGCATTTGTTTTGTAGGGATATAAATAATATTATTATGGTTGTTGTTTGATTTTTTAAATGGTGTACTGCTAGTGTGCTTGCTAAGTTTGCTAACCTATACCACCCTCTACACCCTATACATAACGGCTGTCCACCATCACCACCGTATCCTGGTCTCTAACCGTGATCCCACTAGCTCGATCCTACTTTCACCATACAGCCCGATGACCAATAGCCAATATACCCAGATAGGGAAGGTGCCCATACCGCTAAAGGCCCCAACCTATGCTTTTTACATATAAATATGTATATATCAACCACCATCCGACCCTCAGGAACCATAGACCCCTGCCAACACCACCTGAAACAGAAAAGAAAACATAAAAATACACAAACCCATACCAGACATATTCCTAACTGCTACTCCCAAACTGTCATTTAAAGAAAAACACATAGCCTAGTATTATTCTACACAATTTTTTTTATTGTGCAGAAAAAAACCCAACAGAAATTGAATTAGAGACGCTATCTGCCATCCAAATAGAAATAACAAAAAAGTGCGAATCAACGTTCATCAAACTTCTACATGAAATTAACATGAACATGACATTTTCATAAGGGGCCCAAAGGGTGGCACTTGAGAAATTACCTTCCTATTTTTTGTCGAACATCAATTTGCGGATAGTTAGTATGCTAGACAAAATCACGCACATGCGCTTTTGACAACAATCAGACGCTCGGTCGTACAACAATTGAACCGTGTGTACGAGGCTTAATGCCGCGTACACACGGTCGTTTTTTGCGATGAAAAAAAACGACGTTTTTTGTGAAGTAAAAAACGACGTTTTTGAAACGTCACTTTCAAAGACGATGTTGCATACACACCATCGTTTTTTCACAAAAAACGAGGTTACGTTCACCACACTTTTCCATTGAAGCTCGCTTCATAACTAGCTTCTGGGCATGCGCGGGTTGAAAAACGTCGTTTTAAAAGACGTTTTTGCTACACACGGTGACTTTTTGTGAAACAAAAAACGACGTTTTGAAAAACGACACAAAAAATTCAAGCATGTTGGAATTTTTTTTTGGTCGTTTTTTTTAAGACAAAAAACGACGTTTTGCCCACACACGATCAATTTAAATGACGTTTTAAAAAACGTCGTTTTTTTTTCATCGCAAAAAACGACCGTGTGTACGCGGCATTAGACTCTAAACACTATAAGATGCTTATCCTTATGCCGCGTACACACGATCACTTTTTGTGATGAAAAAAAACGACGTTTTCAAAAACGTCATTTAAAATGATCGTGTGTGGGCAAAACAACGTTTTATGTCTTCAAAAAAACGACCAAAAAAAAATTCGAACATGCTTGAATTTTTTGTGTCGTTTTTCAAAATGTAATTTTTTGTGTCATAAAAAGTAATCGTTTGTGGGCAAAACGACATTTTTAAACCTGCGCACGCTCAGAAGCAAGTTATGAGACAGAGCTTCAATGGAACAGAGTGCCGTCGAACGTGGTGTACTTCACCGCGCTTTGCTAGAGCATTTTGGAAAAACGATGGTGTGTATGCAACGTCATTTTGGAAAATGAAGCTTGAACACCACATAAAATGTAGTTTTTTTTTCATCCCAAAAAGTGATCGTGTGTACGTGGCATAAGGCCTCGTACACACGACCGTTTTCCTCAACAAAATCCATCAAGAAACTTGGTGGCAGAGCTTTTTTTCCGAGGAAAACGGTCATGTGTATGGTTTTCATCAAGAAAACTGAAGTGGAACTCGACGAGGAAAAAAAGAGAACAAGTTCTCTTTTTCCTCGTCGGGAGTCTCAATGTCCCTCGTCGGGCTGGTTCTCGACGAGAAACACGTTCGTGTTGATAAGTTAGTCTTCACGTAAGACATCAACGACAGACAAGTTGCATTCGTCTTAGATGTATGTTTACTTCAGAATACACTGTAGTACAGAGGATCACTCCTTTCATAAGGATAGTGATACGGATTACAAAATGTTACAGGCTTTTATAGAAAAAGGCTAACATGAAAGTCTATGGAGGGCACAAGCCCAAATTTCAGATTACACAATCTTGCAAAATACACGTATACATGTCATTATTTATTATTTTGATAACTTCACACCTGGCCATCGTGACCTTACTAAGGCGTTAAGTGAAGTGTTGTTTTGAGAACAAGCGACAAAAAGATAGATTACATGCTGGGAATGTTTATCAAGCAATTATAAGTGAAGGGACATAACAACAAATGCTTAGAAACCCGCGCATGCTCAGAATAAAGTATGAAACGGGAGCGCACCTTCGGTAAAAGTAGCGTTTGTAATGGAGATATCACATTTGTCACGCTGTAACAGACTGAAAAGTGCAAATCGTCTCTCACCAAACTTTTACTTAACACGCAGTAACATGAGATTAGCAAAAGCAGCCCCAAGGGTTGTGCCAATGGAATCGAACTTCCCCTGCCGTCTATGTGTTGTACGTCACCGCTTTTGAGAACGAGGAGATTTGGTCTTGACAGTGTGTACGCAAAGACAGCTTGTCAAGTTTCTCGTCAAGCCTAACAAGGAACTCGTCGAGGAAAACGATGTGTCTTTTCCGACGAGTTCCTCGGTCGTGTGTACGAGGCCTGAGAGTGTTATTTGAGCCTGTGGTTGGGGCTAAATGGATTGCAGTGATTTAAAGGTAATAGGTGAGACATTGAGGGAGATTTAGTAAACCTGGAGAGTGTGAAATCTGGTAAAGCTGTGCATAGAAACCAGCTTCCAGGTTTTACTGTCAAAGCCTAATTGGATAAGCTGAAGCTAGAAGCTGGTTGGCTACCATGCACAGCTGCACCAGATTCTGAGAGCTCCTGTTTTAGTAAATCAACCCCAATGTCTTCTCAGAAATTTCTGTTTTTTTTATATAATGAATAATACTGAGATGCAGCAAAGGGCATTCAGATAAGATGCTGGTGTTTATTGGGTGTTTTACCCTAATTCCAAGGAACATTTAATAATGCTATGGACCATATTTAACCTTGCCCTCCTCTATAGGGACCTTTCCTTTTGCTAAAGCCTATCTTTCCCTAACCAGTTTGTAGCTGTCCCTACTCTCTACTCTTTGCACTGTGGAACATGCCAGACTGACCAAACAGGGATTTTATATATCCTCACTTAGTAAGTGAACTCTGTGTCCATTCAGACATTGGCTCCCCCAAATTGCCACTAGGAGCACAACACAGAGGACAGGTAAGTGTGGAGGTGATGGTAAGGGAGAACATGGATGGAGGAGGAATTCACCTAAAAGAAGAGGCATCAGCATAAGGAACACATCCTATATCCCTTGTGCTGATTTTTTCTTCTTCTTTTTTTTATTAAATATTTACTACACCTAAGCTGTATCCCTGCTGCAAGGGATCAGTCAATTATTATGTAACTTTAAAGTGGAGTTTCACCCATTTTTTTATGTTTGACTGTGCTGCATGCCCTAATCTCATAGTGTTCAGAATGGACAATTTTTTATTTTATTTTGTTGCTTGTAAATACCTTTATTTTGTAGTGCTTCATTACTTCCTCCTCCTTATTAGCCTAGGCTATTAAGTCACAAGGCTATTTGCAAGGGTTTCTGGGATAGGCATTATGTTTCCCAGTAGTCCTTGCAAACCTGACTGAAACCTGACTGAAACCTAGTGTGCAGCACTGAGCATGTGCGAGATATGCAAAGCTGAAATCCAGGAAGTCATACAGTCTGGCTTCATGATGCCCACACTTAAGATGGCCACGGTCTATTTCTAGATTATAAACTAAATATATCTAAATGCTGTAACAACCTAACAAAACAGACTTTAGTTTACAGACTAACTTTACTAGAATACATTAAGCTTGTGTATTACAGGGGTATTTATATTTTACAGTAAAAGTGAAATTGTGGGTGGAACTCCCCTTTAATAAAAGGACAACTACCAGGAAAAAAGCCAAATCTGTATTTTATTACTTTGCAATTAACTTCATGAGATTTTTGGGGGATTGTATTCAACAAATGTTTGTTTATGCAGCAAGAGTGATAAATACATCCTTATGAAATGGACCTCTAATTCAAGCCTGTTTAGAAAGGAAGTAAGGGAATGTCTACCAAATTGTGAAACAGGCAGTAAAAATATTTTAAAAAGTGACAGAGGGTTCCCCCACTATACCTTCTACAACATAAATGACAACTTCCTTTATAAGAAGTACCCGCAACCACTTAGCTTCCCTGCCCCCTAAACTCTATCTGGTAGTCTTATTCTAGTGTATGCTCTGTGTTGGATTATGTGAGAGCTTACACAATGTTAATGCTTCCTTTTCATTGATTGGCTGCTTAGTTTCCAAGCATCCTCAGGGGAGGTGACATGCTCCTCTGTACTGATTCTTTAATGATGGAGCAGTGTGGGAAGTGCACATAAGGTGAGTATCAGTTGTGTGGGTCCTTTTTACACACTTGCAGAAACTGGACAAGGTGATGGGTTTTCTTTAACCACCTAGAGCCGGATCACACTGGGGCAACACGACTTTTTTTTATATTGTGAAAGATAAGGCGACGTTTAAAAAATTCTACAGGTTGCATGTTTTGAGTTACAGAGGAGGTCTAGATAGAATTATTGCTCTAGCTCTGACGATCCAGGCAATACCTCACATGTGTAGTTTGAACACATTTTCATATGCGGGCGCTGCTCACGTATGCATTCGCTTCTGCATGTGAGCTCATCAGCACGGGGAGCTTTAAAAAATGTATTTATTTTTTTCTTATTTATTTTACCTAATTTTTTTGATTTTAACCGGAGCCGTCATCAGCGGCGGAGGCGATCTGGTCCTCTCCCTTGCTGTGTATGGAGACAAATGAGGGGAAGATGGCCGCACCCATATTTTTTTTATTGCATTTAAGTCCTAATATGAGATCAGAGATCTTTTTGACCCCAGATCTCATATTTAAGAGTACCTTGTAATAGGAATAAAAGTGACCCAATTTTAAAATTGTTCAAATCAAAAACATTAAGTAAAATAAATAAGAAAAAAATAAATACATTTTTAAAGCTCCCCGCCGCCGATAAAAGTAATCTTGCAGAGTATACGCCACAGAGACCACTTTTATCTTGTAGCGGACCGCCCGCTGAAGAAGAGGCTACCATAGTGATGGTAGCTAACTGCTTCCATTAACAACTGTATTCCTCTTCAAACAGATCACGTATAATGACGGTGTGGGGTCCAGAAGTGGTTAAGCCAATTACAGGCATACCCCCCTTTAAAGTACACAATGGGGTTTATTTACTAAAGCTGGAAAGTGCAAAATCAGGCTCACTTCTGCATAGAAACCAATGATCTTCTAACCCCAGCTTGTTCAATTAAGCTTTGGTAATAAAACCTGGAAGCTCGTTGGTTTCTATGCAGAAGTGAGCCTGATTTTGCACTCTCTAGCTTTAGTAAATAATCCCCATTGTGTACTTAAAAGTAGGGTATCCCTGTATCTTCACATATCATGACAAAAAAGTGTAAAAAGAGCTTCCCTTTATAGATCGGATTAAAACAGGCCAACATTCCTTTGATATAAATGCAAGACAAGAAAAGATAATTTGTATAGCTCTTTCACAATTAAAGTGTTTTTTTGTTCAGGTATCCTGATCCGTTAAATGAAATGCTTCAATATTTTGTACATTAAGTAAGCTGCCATTTTTGGACTAATGATATTTTTGGCAACGGAACATATATACCTGAAGCGCATAGCTTTTGAATACAATATAACACCTTGTGCTTAAATAACACTAAGCTGTTGTTGTGGGCGTTAAGTGTTTCCTAGTTGAGTTGCAGCCTATGTGTCAGTGCTTGCCTGCTGCTGTGGGAATGCCAGGTAATAAGATTGAAATTCAATAAACAGCAGCCTGTAGCCTTGCCTGCCCAGGAATCGTACATCTACCTGTCTGAGTCAGGAGTTGGGCCTTCTGTGACCTTCAGCCAGTTCTGAGTGTTCCGTTAAGGAATTTTATCTCATTGCCATCATTTGTTTCCTTCCCAGCATACACACAGATCTACTGATTTGGTGTCCTTTTCTGGCTGCTGCCAAGCATGGTACGTGAATTCCTTACAGTGCTGCCCGCCTGTACAGGAGAATAGGAATGTTGGGCCTGTACTTACCCCCCAACATCTGATAAAACTGCTGACCTGTATTGCTAATTACAGAAAGTGCTTTTGATAAGTGGAGGAAAAAAATCCTACAATATTTACTGCCTGACTGATTAGTACTACTGCACACATGCCTCATCCAATATAGGGTTTTCTATCTGTAAAGGGTCAGTCTGCCCAAAAATAATATGGTTATACAGAGGCGTAGCTTGAAGCTTGCGGGCCCGGATGCAAAAGTTGACCTGGGTCCCCCCATTACCACCCACCACTTCCACCGTGCGTGCAGATGCATCCACCGCACGTCAAGATACTCAAAGTGGCTTAAGATTTTTGAGTTCCCCTCATTTTCACTCTTTCCCAGATCCCATGGTGTGGGTGGTCAAAGGCATTACGCTTCTTAGAGATATTAACAGAGATGGGGTACTCCTGACTTTTGATCAATTCCAGGCCAGACATAATCTCCCTAACTCGTATTTCTTCAGGTTCATTCAGCTTCGTCATGCCTTCCAGGCTCAATTCCAGGAGAGGGCAGTTGAGTCCATCCTAACGGCCCTGGAGGATATGCTCATGGTGGAGGACCTTTTTAAAACCCTGTCTGTCACATATAAGGAATTATTTAAGAAGAGCCCGGTGACACTAACTAAATGTAGGGAGCGGTGGGAGAGGGAAGTCCCTGGTATAGACAGCGAGGACTGGGATGATATGTGGGTTCACCCTTTTAAACACTTGGTATCCGCTAGAGATACACTGCTTGGGCCTCAGCGGTTGCTGAGCTGAGGGCCTGAAAAGATTTTCCAAAGAAGTACCCTTGCTGAAGGGCACTGTCTCTCAGTCCAGAGCTGAAAAACAGGATCCTTATCTCCTTCACAGTGGATTTGCCTGTGAATGCTGGGTTATGGACAGCTCCTGGGACACTGCAAGAAAAGATTTAACTGTGACTGATAGTTGGGCAAGTGCCAGAAGGGAACCAGTTGCCAGAAGTTGCTTTATGGACGTCTGTTGTAGGACAATCAGTATAATAGCCATACCCTGTCTGTGGGCAAGGCTCAAGGCACATTAGTGGGGACACTGTGAAATTGTGCTCGCTAATACATGAATCACAAGCAAAGAGTTGCGGTCATGTAAAAGTCAACATTTAATGTGGTACTCCAACTGAGAAGTGAGCAGCACTTGCCCAGTTAACTTCTTGTAATCCATGGCTGAACTTATTTACACTGTTAAAACTTTAGCACTTTAGACACACTTTTGTTAGAGAACACCACTCCCCATGTGTGCAGTATTTCTGAGCCAGTACCACAGAGCATGCACCAGTCTCCACCAACTAAGCCCTGAAAAAGGGGGTGCATCCCTAAAACGTGCCAGCTCCTCAGCAGTATCCTTGGTCTGGCAATGTAATTCCTGGAGTGGATTGTGTCTCATGGTGTGCGTTCATACCTTCTACCTTCGTGAGTACCCATTTTGCCTACACTTGTTTTTCACAATAAATCTCTGGTAATGCACTAGGCATTTGGGCCCTCCTATGCGTTCTTTCTGTAGCTTTTACTGGTTTCCCCAATCTGAGGAGAGCCGCATCAGCTGAGCATTCCTGACAGATGTCATCTTTGCCACTTTATGTGTGTTCTGTGCTTTGTGAAGCACAAGAGCAGAGGGACCAGGTTCTACAGGTTCTGGAGAGCACCAATTGAATGCAGTTACACAAGACCTATAAGATAGGGTGATCAGACATCTCCGGTTTCAGGGTACAGTCCCCAGATTGAGGAGACTGTCCCCTGACCAAGTCTGTCCCCAGTTTTGTCCCCGGATTGGATTTGCTTGGGCAATTTCAAAGACAGTCAGTGCAGAATAATTATTTTTTTTTTAATCTGAATTACACCCCCCCACCTGCTCCGCCGCGCCTAGTAGCTTAGGGGGTGTATTTTTTTCCACTTTCTGTGCCCCGTTCTGATGATCATGTGCCGGTCAGAATGGAGTGAATATTTCTTCATTTTTGGGTGCATGCCCATTCATCGCATGTTCTTCTGCCTTGGCTCACGTCTCAGCCAGCCGCCTGCCTGCTTATCTCCTTGCCTTCCCTGGTGGAGTGATCTTCCTCCGCTCCCCACCCAGAAGTAGCCGGACCCGAAGAGTAAGACTTGACAGGCTGTGAGGGGGCGGTGGCGGGCAGAGAGTCACTGATTGCCGCCATTACTAGTAAAAAAAAAAATATGTCCCTGGATTTCATTTTAAAAATCTGGTCACCTTACTATAAGAAGCACAGAATGGACCTGTTCCCTCCACGCACTGTGAAGCAAGCTGCAGCGCAGAAACTAACCCATACAGAGCCGACTCACAAACCCCACAAATCTCCAGAGTCCAGTTACAGTCTTGTTTGCCTAATGTGAACTAAAATGTTGCCAAAACATACAGTATTGGTCTTCTATGTTGAATGCCACATATTTTGTTGTACCTATGTCAGTGTTGATTGCCTTCCCTATCCGCTATTGTTGCTGGAGACTCCTCTTTTGTGAGAAAGAGGTTTTTCTTTTTTCTTTTTTATGGTTTCCTGGCCCATGAAAACAGGGTCAAATTTCAAAGGCAAGTGGGCATAGCACCCTCCTAGTTAGCCTGCTAGATAAATTGAGTTTTTGGCTCCACTGTAGTGAGTGAAGTGGTTGTTGATCAGTTGGGTCTGATAAGAATTCCTGAGCTGAGAGTTTGGATGCTTCCCTCTGCCTATGGAAGAATTTATTCAGGCCCACAGCTTCAGTACTGTTCTGGAGAACCTGTCTATCTTCAGCACTACATACAGCGCTACATACTGTATATACACCCAGAAGCTAATAGGCAACAAAAGTAAACTAATAACCTATTGATTTACCAACTGCTAAAACCAATGGCCACTACTCCATACTATTATGCCTCATACACACAATCACGATTCCCGAAGATCGCAAATGTGTATGCTCCTTTCTGTGAGAATTCCTGCTAAGAAAACATTGTGAGCAGGGTCTCAATTTTCGTGACACTCCTATCGGGAAGCGCGATCATCTGTATGCAATTACGATTTGAAGAAACCCACACATGCTCAGGATCAAGCTGAAGAGCCGAACTGCCTATTGAACTTCATTGATACCGGCTCGTCGTACGTGTTGTACGTCACCACGTTCTTGACGGTTGGAATTTCGTCCAAGATTAGTGTGACCGTGTGTATGCAAGACAAATTTCAGCCGTTTTCCTGCTGAAAAAAAAGTGTGTTTCTTGTTGGAAATCGCGATCGTGTGTACGAGGCATAAGACCTTTCTGCTGCCTTTGATACTGTTGACCATCCCCTCCTCCTCAAAAACCTCCATTCTCTTGGACTCCAAGACTCTGTTTTTCCTGATTCTCCTCCAACTATCAAAGCGATCCTTCAGTGTTACTTATAACTCTGTCTCCTCCACTTCCTTTTTCTCTAGGGGCCCCCCAAGGTTCTGTCCTTAGACACCTCCATCTACACCTCCTCCTTTGGTCACTTGATAAACTCCCACAACTTCCAGTACCATCTCCATGCTAATGATACTTGAATCCATCTCTCTACTCCTCACCTCAATGCTCCAGTCTCCTCTCGCATTACTAACTTTATATTTGATGTAGCACCATGGATGTCAATTGACTTCCTCAAACTCGATCTTTCCAAAACTGAGCTCATAATATTTCCTCCCGCCTGTGCCCCTTCCCCTGACTTCTCCATCAAGATTACAAAAACAACGATAAGTCCCTCCTATCTTTCAAGATCAATACTACAACTATTAGTCCCTCCCCTCATGCCAGGGTGCTAGGTGTCATCCTGGACTCTGACTTGTTCTTTCAGGCCCATATCCAATCACTTTCCAAATCTTGTAGACTTCACCTCCGTAACATCTCCAAAATATGCTCCTTTTTAACGGTTGAAACCACTAAGCTACTTATTCATTCCCTTGTTACCTTTTGTCTTAAAAGGTCACTAAAGGAAAACATTTTTTTTTAGCTAAATAGCTTCCTTTACCCTAATGCAGTCCTGGTTTCATGTCATCATTGTTCGTTTTTGCTGTAATCCTTCTCTGTTCTGCACACTTCCTGGTTGTCTGTTTCCTTATGAAAAAAAGTACTGGGAGCTTCTCTCTGTGGTCTCTAATCAAGAAGGTGTGATTACTGTGTGTCTAAAACCCCTTAGAACCAATCAGTTTCATTTTAAAAACAAACACTGTCCTGTATTGGCTCTCTGTCTTCTTCACAGAAGCATGAAACTAGATGAAAAACGAAACTGAAACTGCAGGAAAATTATATGATTGATTTTTATCTATTTTTAAAAGGAACCGGTTAACTATTATGGGCCAGATTCAGGTAGATGCGTGCATCTTTTCGCCAGCGTAGCGCAACGCATATACGCTCCGCTGACACAAACTAGCGAGTGAAGTACAGTATTCACCAAGCGCATGGCCGTTACTTTGCGACGGAGTAACGAAGATGCGTTGGCACAACCCGACGCAAGTGGAAGTGGGTGTGATCATATGTAAATGATGGGCGGAGCCCAGCGCAGAGGCTTACGTTCAGCGCATCATCCACGGAGCATGCGCAGTGAGTGAGGCTTCACTCGGCCCCCTGTGCGCATGCTCACAACTTCCGTCGGCACCACTTCACGGTAAACGTCAGCGCAATGTGTTCCGTTGTGCGTTTAAAAGCGCTAGCGGAAGCGCCATTCCGGCGCAAAAGTATTTCCGTTTCCCCCCACCCCAGGGAAGTTACTTTTGCACAGAGATGGCTGCTCCCGCTACCCCCAAAGAGAGGAGAAACTTGAATTTCAATGCCCAGGAGGTCTCTGTGGTAATCTCCGCTATGGAGACTTATAATGACTTTCTCCACGGAAAGGAAAGTCAGAAGACCAGCCGGGAGAGGAAGCAGGCCATCCTGGACACCATTGCTGGCAGGGTGAATGTGTTGGGGTACTCCACCTGGACTGCTGGTGATATCCAGAAGAAAATTAACGACCTGCGGCGCAAGGTCCGTGGCAAGGTGGCCACCATTCGGACCCATGAGAGGGGCACAGGTGGTGGACCCCCATGTGCGGTCAGCCTGACCACAGAGGAGGAGGTGGTCGCCCGCTGCCTGGACAGGGAGCAGTTGGAGGGGGTCCCTGGATATGACTCCATGGAGGAAGGCTCCAGGACAGGTAAGTGTTTTTTATCCCCTATTTGGTGTGTTGCATGTGGGGGGGGAGGGTACATGTGCCAAGTGTGTGGGACCACCAACATGTGTCTGCTTTGTGTCATCCACAGATGACGGAGCTGGGCCATCATCTGTTGCCGGCCATTCCACTCCAACCCCCCAACGGGATCCTGAGGACGAGCCCCTGGGTGCTGAAGACACCGAGGTGGAGGAGAGTGCCCACACCACTTCTGCAGAGATGGTTGAGGAGGAGCCTGTTCCTCAGCAGGAGTTTATTTTGGTTTTGTCAGAGTCCTCCCCTTCTGCAGGGCCCTCTGTCATCCCCTCACCCATCCTCGGTAGCCCCTCAAGGGCGACTCCATCCCCACAGGGACAACCTTCTCCTGGCCCCAGGAAGGCGAACCGGAAGACCAGGGGGGTGTCTGATCTGGTCCAGGACCAGGTGGCGATGGACCACGCCAGGCAAACCCAGCAGATGGGGGAGATTGCTGGCCACTTGGACCGGCTCGCTGACAGCCTGGGCTCCGTGTCGCAGCTGCCCAGTGGTGTGCAGGACGTTGTGATCAGCCTGGGGGAGGTGCAGGCTGATGTACGGCACCTCACAGCAGCCGTCCACGCCAACACAGCTGCCATCCGGGAAGAGGGGAGGCAGCAGCAGCGTGACCAGCGGCATAATGTCACCCGCCAGCTAAGAATACAGGCCCAGACCAACCTCTATCTGAGCCGGATTGCCGTGGCCTTGGAGGGCATGCAGCCAACAGCTGCCAGGAGTGGCCCACCCGGGGATCAGCCTCCTCCAGATGCCCCCCCACCCCCACCCACTCCCTCCAGGCAGCTGAGGAGCCCCCGTCATCCCAGATGAGGGGGGTTTTTTTTTGGGTTAATTTTTCTTTTTTTTTTCTTGCTCAGGTTATGAGTTTATATTTTATTATATTACTCATGTTATGAGATATTTATTTTATTTTTAACTGCACACGGTCAGGAGTGCAGGGGACAGTGTGAATGGTGTGTGAATGTGAGGGGGTAGCACTCCTGCCAGTAAGGGGTGTCACCCTCGGCCGTGGTGGAGAAGTTATCCCCACGGCTGTATGAATGACGTGTGAATGGTGTATGAATGGACAGCGACATCATTGGGGCCTTGACGCTGGCGTTGCTGCTCCCAAGTCCTACATGTTGGACTTGGGCTAATCCAATGTGATGTGGATGTGGTGTGTGTGATCTAGGCACATCAGTGGTGTGCATGCATGCATTGTCTGTGTGATTAATGTTTTGGTTTAGTGTCCAAAGATGCCTACGGCGAGGACCCTCCTGACTGCTCTTCCATCAGCAGACTGGGTCTCCTCTGGCAGGGGGGGGATTGTCTGGTTGGGGGGTCAGGTCATCACGTATGTCAATCTGCAGGCCTTTTCTCATAGCAAAGTTGTGCAGAATGCAACATGCACCGATGATCTGACACACGAAGGTAGGGGAATACAATAGGGCCCCCCCAGACTTATCCAGGCAGCGGAAACGGGACTTCAGGAGCCCAAATGTTTGCTCCACCACTGCACGGGTTTTGATGTGTGCTTCATTGTATTTTCTCTCTTCTCTGGTTTGGGGGTTCCGGAAAGGAGTCATTAGATGGGGTCCCAGTGCATATGCAGAGTCACCTGGAAGGGAAAAGACAGGAGGATGTTAGTAGTGCATGTGCCACTTGTGATGTGTGCATCATGGGAGGGGATAGTCATGCCTGCCACCCATGTCACTCACCAACCAGCCAGCTGTCCCCATACATGTTCTGCTCGAATTCTGCTGGGATGGGGCTCTGACGGTATATGAAGCTGTCATGGCTGGACCCGGGGTGTTTGGCACGGACGTGCCATATGAGACGTTGGGCATCGGCTATCACCTGTACGTTAATGGAGTGCCAATGCTTCCGATTGCGGTATATGTGCTCTGTGGCACTGGGGGGCTGAAGGGCCACATGTGTGCAATCAATGGCCCCCACAGTGCGTGGGAATCTGGCAATGCTGTAGAAATCTGTCATTGCCTTCAGCCGCAGCTCCTCAGTGGTGGGTCTGATGAACTGGTTGGACATGCGTCTGATGATTGCAGGGACAACCTGGTGCACACATCTGCTCATGGAGGACTGTGACATCCCAGCCACCACTCCACTTGTACGCTGAAATGATCCACTTGCAAGGAAATTAAGTGTTGTCAGTACCTTCACCAGTGGCTGCACTGCTTGTGAGCGGTGTGTTGGGCTGGTGATGTCACCCTGCAGGGTTGTGGTTAGTTCAAGTATTGCATCTGGGCTGAATCTGAAGAGGCGATACACCTCCTCATCCCCCATGTCAAAGAGGCTCATGCGCGTGCGGTATATCCTCTCACGTGCCCGCCTCCTTCGTTCCGGGGGACCCAGTACTAGTGCTAGGACCGCGACTGCCCCTGGCATGTTGGCACACAGAGGTGTTGTCCTTGCACGTGTGGTTGTTCAGCTTGCTAGTTTCGTCGGTAATGCTGCTGCTGTAGCTGCTCTCCTGCTGACCTGTGGCCGTCTGGAGTAAAGATAAAGCAGCTATTTGTAGAAATAACTTTGCGCCGGACGGACGAGATACGCGCGGCGCATGTAGCCAGCGTATGGTGCTAATCCGTTCGCGAATCTGGAAATATCCCTCATTTGCATATTTGCAGGGGAAATCAATAGGCGCGACTGATGCGCCAAGCGAAATTATGCGCTGACGATACTCTGGCGTCGGAAAGTTAAGCCGGTCGGGGAAAGCCTGTTTTCTGTCGCATCTAGTTTGGTGGGTACGGCCACATAGATACTACGGCGCATTTTCACAGTTACGCGGCGCGAAATACTCCAGCGCAAATACTCCAGCGCAAGTCTAACTGAATCTGGCCCTATGTCTCTATACCCTGTAAACAGTCATTTCAGCAAAAAAAATGTTTTCCTTTACATCTTCTTTAACTATTGTAGCTCCCTTATCAGTTATTATTATTGCTGCTGCCAGATTTATCCACCTTACCAACTGCTCAATGTCCGCCACCCCTCCCTGCCAATTCCTCCACTGGCTTCCGATTGCCCATACAATCTTCAATAGTGTAGTCAACAAATATTCTATATATAAAACAGTTTAAAATAGTAGAAATATTAAATACTAAAACACAGTAACCTCTTCTGTATTAAACTGTCTCATCCCATGTCTAACCAGATAAACATATGTTAAGGTACGTTAACCCCTTCCCACGCCCCATTACTCCTTTAAAAGTTTGAATTGACCGGTGAGACTGGAAGGATTTGCAATTATGTGACCACTGTGACCGACTATCGTAGTGATCACATGATTGGGAGCCGGTCCCGCCAGTTACTGATCATTAGTCTGGTCCAGGAGCTGTCTGGGAGTGCACTTTCAGCACAGACATATTGGCTGCCCAGTGACACATATGTGCGGCAAAGGGCGGGCATTAAAGCCTGCCCTTTTGCTGTTGCACATATGTGTTACGTAGGTGACAAAAGGTTAAACACACGTAAAGGTACATACATACAGGGCCGATCCGCCCTATAGGCTCACTATGCAAGCCGCTTAGGGCCCCACAAACCTGCGGAGGGCCCCCCAAATTACTAGAGGCCCCACCTGGTGAGAAGTCATTTTCGGCCCCTCACCCCGCTTCTCAACTCGCTGGCTGCATGGGAGAAGAGGTAAAAGTCAGCACCCCCCACTTCTCACTTTAATGTAAGATGTCATTTCTGACAGCAGAACACCCCCTCCCCCGTTTCTCAACTTTTTAATGTGACATGTCATTTTTCTTAGGGCCCCAGGGAGGTCAGGATCGGCACTGCATACATACCCAGGAAATAAGACCAACTTGAACTAGCTGCAGCTTTTGATACACACCATGAGAGGTTTACAGTGTGCAGTAAAATCAGTGTGGGCAATTTCAGTACAGGAGAGGAACCCGTACAAATTTTCAAAACTAAATGGAAGGCTGGAGTTCAGCTTTAAGGCTGCAAGAGGTAAATATAAAATATTCATGAGCAAAATGTCATATTTACCTGACAATCACAAGCTCTGTAGCCATACAGCACAGCAGGAGTGGAGGAATCAAAAGACACATTACTTTATAAATCTTTTTGAAGTTTCTTTTAGTTTCTTGGATTAGACTTTACTGATAAGGCATGGTGGGTATTACAATTTAAATTTACATACTGTATAACTATGTGTGTGTTTGTGTTTATCAAATAAATGTTATATAATTAAAATTACAGTGTGCAAGCCTTCATAGATCATAGTTTGAAGTATAATTACATGTCAAGTGATAACAAAGGAAACATATTTCTATTATTCCTAATATATATATATATATATATATATATATATATATATATATATATATATATATATATATATATATATATACACTGTATTATGCATAATAAGGTGTATCATAGTATCTAAAGATGATTCCCCTTGGTAGGTCCTTGAGATAATGATATGAGATCTGTGAATATATTTCCATTTTTATTGTAATATACTGAACTGCATTGAATTCTGTAAATTTGTGTCCACCATTGACTGAACTGCATTATTTGCAATGGCTAGCATTTGTGTACAAGCTAAATCCTTGGTGTAGCAGACCTATTTCAGCTAGAAAAATTTAGCAGCTGCCATAATACCGACCTAACAATTTCCTTTTCGGGGCTCTGGTAGAGTTGGAGGTCAGCTCTGGTGCAAGGACACCTCTTTTACTTGTTTTAATTGCTAGAAGCCCCGCGCCAAGGACAACTGTGCAAGACTGCCAGCGCCAAAGACCAACGCACCCCTCTGTACAGCATTGCAGATTATCAGGTACTGTATAAACCGGAGAAGAAAGATTTCTTCCAAATCAAAAATTAGGTGAAGATATCCAGGTAATCAGAATGTGTATTTCTTACTCAATTGTGTGCTTGGATCATGGCATTGTCTCTCAATGTGAATCATGAATTCAAATAAGCAATTCATGCCGTAGCTTTAAAGGGTGGTTTTATGTAGATTGTTATTTGCATATGATTATTTTTTATGGTTGTACTTATGATTGTGCTTGTATTTTAAATTTAAGCTATGTTGGCACTCTGCAAATATAACCCAACCTGAGCTTTCTAGTATCTCTACTGTAGGAGACTTCAGTGGCCAGAGCGTTTCATTTCGGCACACACGTTTTGATCTAAATATTTGACACATTGCAAATAGTATGTTGGAGCTTTTAATACATTTTATTTATTTCCTCTATTACTAAAACTTGCATTTCCAATGCTTCCCTGATGGCCTTGCCCCCCAGTCTTCACATGGTAAAGTTCGGGCCTGGCAATTGGCTGTTTACCCCTGCCAAATATTTTTTTCAAGGACTTTGATTGGTAAACAGAGCAGCGGAAAGTATGGGGAAGTTTATTGTTATTTGCACTGAAGATAAGCTATAAAGCTAGGGTGCTCAACCTGTGGCCCTCCAGTTGTTGCCGAAGTACAATTCCCACCATGCCTCAGCCTTTGGGAGTCAAGCCTGTAACTATCAACTTTTCAATGCCTCATGGGACTTGTAGTTCTGCAGCAGCTGGAGGACCACAGGTGGAGCACCCATGGGGAACCTGTGTTTTTTCCCCTGAATGAGAACTGAGTCAGTAAAGCCACCCAGCACATTAGAAAAAAAGTACTGAGGATGTGCATTGGCTGCTGTAATTTGACCACTCATTCAGAAAATACTAGTTCCCTAACTGCCATTTGGACCACTCTATGAGAAAATGGGTCTGATTTACTAAAACTAGAGAGTAAAAAATCTGGTGCAGCTTTGCATAGAAAAAAATCAGCTTCTAGGCTTTACTGTCAAAGCTTAACTGAACAAGCTGACGTTAGAAGCTGATAGGCTACCATGCATAACTGCACCAGATTTTGCACTCTCCAATTTTAGTAACTCAACCCCAGTGACTTAGAACAATTTTGTTGATCAGATTTGTCTTAAATAAATTTACTTGAGTTGGTGACTAAGAAAATCAGAAGCAGGCCAACAATAGTAGTCTCTTTTTCTTTCTGTTTAGATTTTCTATATGTGGTTTAGGGTCTTTGTAATCACACATCCATCACTGAAACCTACAGACCTTTGGTGCCCAGAACCAATTGCCCCTGTTACACAGATCCTTTTCTAGTCAAGAAATACCTGTAGCATATGACCAGAGACAAAAAAAGGCAAAATAGGGCTCTAGGCAAGGTAGGATCTTTGGCCTTTCATTCCCTTTTGTTGGATTAGGAATAGAAAGCATACAGAAGGCAAACCTTTTGCATAGTCAGAACTGGCACGGTTCACCGCATCAGAATCGAATTGCCTAAAAGTCTGTCCTTACTCGTGAAGTGTCAGGCAGTTGCACAGCTGCCGAACATCCACATTTCATGTGGTAAGAAGTTGGACTCTCTTGGTGCTGTGGTTCCGGGTTTTATCTTCCAGAATCTTCTTTAAACGGGACTCTTTACCTTTCTAGAACTATTTTCAGGTCTCTTCATTGTCGGGAAGTACAAACAATCTGATTGGAGGATGTGTGGGCAGATGTAACAAAGGGCAATCTACAGGAACTAGCTGCTACTATTTGATAAGACGTAGAGAGAGAATACATTGCTGGATCTGGCAGCAGAGGAGATACCAGATACTGCTTTCGTCTGCAATAACTAATACCAGCTGTGGGTCTATATGAAGACCTAAAATCCCTGCGTCTGCAATGACCGCAGTGACAGTGGTCATTTTTTGGGGTAAGGAGACTACAACACTAGCTTACGAGTCCCTCAACTGGTGGAAGGAAGCCTTTCTTATTATTAGTCCCCTTTTCTCTGCACTAATATGTCCCCTATAAGGACTGATTTATCTCATGAATAAACTCCTACTACACCAAAGATTTGTCCATCAGCACGCATCAATATCTGCTGTTTGGGACTCTGACTTTATACTCACAGCATGAATATTATGACAGTTGTATTTTAGATACATATGTTTTGCTTATTCAATCACGGTGTTGCACTCGTTTTTGGTTTTGATTTTGCAATTTTATTGATATTCACTTTCAATAATTTTTTGGTTCACAACCAATCCATGCACCTTGTTACATTTGGATATTAATTAATTTATTAATTCCTGTCATTGGGTTTTTGATCACGGTTTTTAGCGCTGTACCTATCACTTATGGCACTTTTTAAATCTTGTATCTACAATTTTTGGTACTGGCAGCTCATATTTTCTATTATTATATATTTTTTCCTTCACTTATATGTTTTAGCGCAGGTGTTTCCATTTTTGGTTTTACATAGTTGCACAGCTCTAACCAGTTGTGCTATGCCACTTGATTATTGCAGGAGCATGCCGGTTGTAGCTGGTTCCCCTGGATGTTCACTGGACCTTAGTGTCCTGCTGCCTATATTGCCTTGTGGATGATCTGGTTCTGCCTATACGATAATTCTTGCGTGATTACTTAGTCCGGGTTCATATATGTGCAGCCGCAGGTTCGTACCTGTCGTCAGGTGTATCCCTGTTCACCGGTTCAGGTGCAAATCAGGTCCGAATTTTTGCACCTGAATCTGACCCAAACAGGCACAGGGCCTTTTTTCAGTTCGGACCGTGGCCACCCCGGAATGTGTGAAACGGCTCCATTGAGAGACGGGCACACTCGCATGTCATGCAAATTGGATGCAGGAAAATCCACATTCAATTAGCATATGAACCCAGCCTTAATCCTATTAATCATTACTACATGCTAATTGTGTGGCCTACAGCTTGTTAATGGAGCTACCAAATATCGCCCATCAACTTCTACCAAATATCGCCCATCTACTTCTACCAAATATCGCTCATCTACTTCTACCAAATATCGCCCATCTACTTCTACCAAATATCGCCCATCTACTTCTAACCCAATACAGCCTTTCTTTTATGAGGATCAGCCAGTGTACGGCTTGTCTAATTGATGGGTACAACAAAAAACAATAATGATTAGGAGAGGCAATTTAAATGGCCCTATTATCTGGCTCAGTCTGCAGTTTAATACATGGCACATTTCTTTGTTTTACGGCTTTCCTCCTGTGGGCTCTATAGACGTATTCTCATCCTTTGCCATAACCTTTTCAGCTTCCTCGAGCTCGGCAGGTGCTTTGCTCTCCTCTCTCCTCTCTGGAAGAACAGAAAGGCTTGTGCTGCAGTCCTGCTGTTCCAATACACAGTGTACGCTCAGCAGGGGGTCGCTGCCGCCCGCTTGGCGATTACATAGGCAGGAGATCAGCGCGTTTGAAAATAAGGCACATCAGAGGCATTAAAAGAATCTTGTCAAAGAACTCCAGGCCTTTGTAGCAGATGAATCTTTGCAGCTAAAAATCAGGTTGTTTTTAAGGCTTCCAATGCATTGATAAACACTCAACACGTATTCATAATCCCCCATTAACCCATCTGTCGCTACAGGGGCTTTGTGTGTATGGACGCAGCCAAACTGTAACATTGAAGCAAAGAGATTTAGAAAAAATTTCAAGTACACCTGCCAGGCAACATAGCAACACACTGAAAGGTCATTCCACCCAGAACTCATATTTCACCTATGGCTGGTTTCTGGTGGGCTGAATCTGGCACTGTTTTCCTGTATCCCTTGTGGAGTTTAGGGGGAAGGAGCGTAAGGATTTGTTTACACTTCCAAACATCATTGTCGCCCCTCTAAAAAGCAATCTGCAGTCTGTCACTTTTAGGAGGCAATTATTCTGGCAATAAGTCACCCATTGGACACCTGTTTTAACCCATAAAAATTTGAAGCACTGCGCAAAAAACATGTGCTTTAAATCCAATTGCAGGGCAAAGGAAACGCAGCCCCATTCATTTGAAAGGGTTGTATTTGGAAGCAGAACTGTCTGCCAAATGTGACCTGTAGTGTTAATTTTTGCCTCACTGTCATCGCAGTAGTGTGTACTAATATGGCTGCTGGTGATGTTAACGTGCGTCTGGAAAGTCAGGGGGTGGTAAAACCATGGCTCAGATGCCTATTTTTGCCACCCCAGTGAACAAAGCTTAAAGCTAACCATACACTGAGCAAATCATGGCCCAGTTCTTAATGAACCCCCTGTTGGCACCCTTCCACCCAACATACTTCAATCTAAAAATCATGGGAGCCAAACAGAAAATTATTGACTAAGCAATTACTGCATCCAATCAGACATGGCCACTGTTTGGGTATTCTGACACATATGCCAGCTGTTAGAATACAATAGCCACCAGCAGGAGATTCTGTGAATTCTGAAAGTGCTTATCAGATATTTTGGTTCTAATGTTGCCCTTTGTGTGTTTCATCCTGGAAAATAGTTTCTCACGATCATATGTGCTGCTGAAAACTGATGACATGAATAAGGCGTGATTGTAAAGCGTGGGAGACGTGCCCATATTTTTCCTCGTCCCTATGTGTTCGCAAAGTGTAAATTCATAAAAAAAAATATATAATAATAATAATAATATCAACATTTTTATGTAAAGTTTACTATTTTGTGTTGGGCCGCATTCATAGCCCTCTTGGGCTGCAAGTTAGATGTTTATATGATAAAGATGTACTGCAACCATTGGGTGATGCACCATGTTATTGGTATAAATTGCCTGTTGGCGCAGTGAGTAGAGGGGAACAAGAGTATAAGTGGAAAGTGGACCACCAGTATGGGGAGAGGGTGGCCCACTGTGCACTCTGTAAGTAGGAAGTGAACTGGTAAAGCTATCCATACACACTTAGATTTTAAAAGGGTCAATTTGAAATATTTAATTTATTATCTAATGGTTATTGGAGATCATTAAACACGCCTTTTTAACTGTGGTGATGAGAAAAATCCAACATGAAGGAATGGAAGCAAATGTTTTCTCCTTTCCTATCTAAATAAACTAAATTCTAACTGCGAAAGTGGTTTCTGCTCGGGACTAATTGTACTTATTATAATCTGCATGTGCTTGGTAAAGTTTGATCTGGAAGAATAACCATTGTGGTCTGTCACACATTTATTCATTTTATATATGAAAGGTGGCAGGATCGCAGCCATAAACATTACATTGCCTCCACACATGTGGAAATCAAACGTTAAAAGCCAAACCATTGGCATAACAATTAAACAAAAATTTGAAGTGCTTTCTAACAAAATTTGTCATGTCTCTGAGGGTATGATCCTATGCTCCGACAAATTATTTTTCTAAATTTCCGTATGAACATTCAAATGACATTCTACTCTTGTATGGGTAGCCTAGGAAGTAGTGTGGAAGGATCGGTTTAGGTCCAATAGTCAATTCACCCAGTGGATCTAAAGTACACACAAACTCTGTTGATTGGCCTAATTAACTGAAAATCTGTGTTCACCCTAAATTGTTTCTCATTCCTAGGAATTATGACGTACTCCTACAGCTACAATCATTCTATTGGTAACTATCCATTTCAATGTTTGGCCAAACAACTGAACCTCTTGCGCATTTCTGCGTGCTTTATGTAGTGATTTGCACATTTGCCCTGATTCATTGTTTAACTGTTTAATAAGCAGATGTAACTTATAAAGTGGCCACTAAGTGCATACAGTCAGAGAGTTAAAATTCTGATTTGTACATGTCTACAATCTTCCAGCACAACATCTCACATCAGAACCTGCAGTGCTATAAGCTAATTCTACAAAAAGCAGTGTGGTCAATACACAGCATGTATTTATATGTACAGCCAAATCCAGCGGTGACAACCCCTTATAGACAACATCATACAAATGCTGACATCTTTTGTGTCCGTCTACATGCAGATGCCTGATGGTAACCCAGACGCTTTGATTGTGTAAGCCCCAGCATGTATTGCCTTTTAAGACATTCTTGGACTTGTAGTTCTTTATTAGCAAAAAGGAATTTTCCTACCTGTTTTAGGCTATTTGCACATCTAAGGGTCTTGTCATGGTACAACATAGACAGCTACCGCATGGATTCTGCAGCAAGCACAAAACGTGTTCAGATCTCTATGCTGCAGTGCGGTGTGTCACAAGAAACGGTGTGTTGTCTTCTGCACTGCCGTTCTTTTTGGGCCCATAGAAATTAATGAAAATACAAGACAAGACATATATTAAAATGCACTAAGACCTACTGAGTGCCATAATTTCAATTGCACCAAGAGTTACAACAGCCAAAGTGGACATAGAAATAGTCACCTATAGTCTCCATTGAAAGCCTTGTATGAGACGGTGACAACGCAGGGGCACATTTGGAAGATGATTGTCATCCTATAATAGGAAGTTCCTAAACCTGGACCCTCATTGCAGAATCTCTAGATATTTTAAAGCATATCTCAATGCAAAAAAACAAACAAACAAACAAATGCAATACAACTCTGCAATTCATGAACATTTTCCATGTTTTATCTTTTAAAGACCCTGAGAGTCGGTTCACACTGGGGCGACACGACTTCCAGCACGACTTTCAGAAGCAACTTCAACACTACTTGAGCATGAACCACAGGGCGATCTGGGGCGATTTACAACACGACTTGAAGTCCTTTTCAGGTCAGGAGACATTCCAGTGGCCAATAAAACAACAATCAGCTCTGGGAGAGGGAGGGAGGGGTTTGCCTGAGAAATGTATGTTATCTTGCTTGAAAGTAGCTTCAATTAAAACAGTGATCAGACTTGGAAGCGACTTCCATTGAAATCAATGGGTACAAATCGCCTAGAAGTCTGATTGAAGTAGTACAGGAACCTCTTCTGAAGTCGGAGCCACATGAGTAGTGTGTATTAACACCACTCCCATTCACTTACATTGCTTTTCTGGACAGCACGACTTGGGACGACTTGAGACGACTTCAAGTGTGATCCCAAGTCGCCCCAGTGTGAACCGACTCTGAAGGTACAGAAAAAATATTTGGTAATCAGCCAGAAGTGGACGTAAACAGAGCGGTGTCAGCCCTCCCAGTTTTTCTTTTGCTAAACTACTCAGTCACTCTTATTGGCCTTTTCTTCAAAACACAGACACCCACAGGACACAGAACAGCTCTAAATATCTTATATGGTCAGCTGTTTTTTTTTTTTTTATAATTTAACAAACAGAAAATTATATTAATTAGACTTAAAGGAGCAAATATAAAACATTTATTGTCGGGGTTCATATACACTTTGTTGCAAAGCAAAGCACTGGGGTGGATTTAATAAAGGCAAATAGATTGCGCACCTTGAAAGTGAAGTTGCACTCATTTTCCCCAGACCTTAGTAAATGTGGTAAAGCTTTGCTAATTTTCATCATCCAATCGTGTGCAAGCAAAAATTATGTTTTTTATTTTTTATTTCCTTGCACCTGATTGGGTATTCTTTACAAAGTGAAGCTTTACAACATTAACTAAGGATAAGGAGGCGTTGGGGTGTTAGAGGGTGACTTAGTGTAAAGGGGAGGGGCAAGTGGGAGGGAGAGGGACTGGATGTAGCCACTTCCCAAACTTGAGGGGACATAGATTTCTCAAAGGAAGTCAGAATGGCAAGGTTTAAAATCAAAGTGGGGCCATGTTAACATTGCTGTTATAGTGGGTCATGGACACACCCAAGAGAGTTAGGGCCCATTTACACAAATTTTTAATGGCCACCCATGGCACTAGGGTAACATACCTGCTTTTCAATGTGCCACAATTCAGGGTAGGGTAGTGTAGTACAAAAAATGGTCCATGTGCAATTTGTATAATGAATGAGTTGCAAGATGTCCTTGGGTGGATGCTGAGGCAATTTTCCGAAATTTTCCTATTGGAGGATACAAATAGGACTGTCCCTCCTTACCTTTTATTACCCTTATCAGAACGCGAACTATTGTGTATATGCTTAGTTTCCAAAATCGCGGCCCTTCAAGCAGCTGATTCAAGGTGCGGTGCGCCTCGGCGGTGTCCCCAGGCCGCCCGGTCCCCGTTTCAGGTGGTGATGGAGTGCCAAGAAGTCAGGGGGAGCCGATGTGTCAGCTGGGAGCCGCCGTCGAGAGGACCAAGATGGCCGCCGCTCCGCAGCCGTGGCCTTTCCCAAGGCTAGTCCCCGGTCTGGAGAATCTGTCCACCGCGGTCCCAGGCGGCGTTCTTTCAGTCCGGCAGGCTCAAGGGGCAGCAACAGTACAGCAAAGGTCCCTGGTTGCAAGTGATGGTTATAGAAGCTCAGGATACAGGCAGGATTAACAGAACAGGATGATGGGTCGGTGGAGCTCTCTCTAGCAGCGTCCTACTCCATTGCCGTCCAGGCCATGCCCCCATATGCAATGTCTCTTTAAGAAGCAGAATCCTTAAACTGATGATAGCAGTACTTTTGGCCTGATACACTGTAATGACCCTGACTAACTAACTACAGGCCTAATCATCCAACTCCTATCAGCCTTCCTGAAAAAGGATCCCTTTTTCCTCCGGACAGGCTCTGTACTGGACGGTGATCACTCAGCTGCCATTCCTGAAGCTCTAGGTTGTACGGTTCCCCCTGGATGCGACCAGATTCAATTTTCACACAGTCCCACAAAACATGTCTGCTCCATCTACTTCCTGATTCTCCCTCTCCAGTTCAGCTCCACCTCTTCTTCAAAAAACAAAACTTGCAGTCTGTCAGCAGTGTGTAGAAACAGTGGCCCCTTGTGGTCAAAACTCAGAATGGCAATTATACACAAAGAGTGAACAATAAAACTCAGAAAGGCAATTATACACAAAGAGTGAACAATGGGATCTGCTTCACAATCTCACTCTTCCATAGAAATATATTGATACTAGCTAGCTATGTTTGATGGCAGGATTGGATTTGGTTTTGGTTTCTGTGAGCAACAGTTGTTCATATCAAACACTTGTCATAATACATAAGAATCAGCATTTTTATCCAATGATAAGAGGGAGCCAACAAGATTAGAGAAGTCAACATGAATACAAATGAGTCAGTGCCGCGTATGACTCATAAAATGTTTCACAGTATAGTTGTTGTGACATATTGATGATTGGGAGCTTTATAAGCCTGTTTATAGGAAGAGGGCCAGTATAAATGTTTCACCCTATTACCTGGCATCATATAATTTATTGATTTATGGAACGGGATTGGTCATTGGCCTGAGCTCTTCTATTCTGCTGTACAATGCAGTGCTAAATATTTATAAATTAATATTTAAACAATGAAGAAGATCTGAACACCAACAGGAAAACATGTAGGCTCAGAGGGGATCCATGAGAATAAGTACAGTCGGGAAGACCCATTGAAAGCAATGGTAGCCCAACAGTACCCACAGCTATTTGCAGCTGTTCACAATACCTATGGATGATGGACCCTGGATGCAGAATCGATCATCTGCAGGCAATCAATACATAACAGCCGTGAATAGCTGAGGGCGTTGTTAGGCTCACCTTGCTTTCAATAGGGCTTCCCACCTGCACCTATTTGCATGGTTCGGTTGTAGGCAGGTGTAGTTTGCCTTACTGCCTTTAGGTGTCTCTCTGCCATTATTACATGGGAAGGGGAATCCCATAAGGCAATTGAGCCCTTAGAGATTTCATACAGTGCCTCAGGAGGAGAAGTGGTTTAATTGGATACTGAACTCTCTTGTGAGATTTTAGCGCCCATTTTGCATGAGGGAACCTTTTAAAAAAGGGAACTCATGTCACCTTAGCATGCTTCTGGTGAGTGAATGGTCAGGGAAAGGTTCCTGGGGAGTAGGGACAGCGCAGGGTAGGCTATTGCTAAGCCTCTGGTGTTCAGAACAGAGACGTAAAGCTGGTAAGAGGTGCTCCTTCCTCCGAGATACATCTTAAAGCGGAGCTCCACAAAAAAAAAAAAAGTTCCGCTTGTTTGCTTTCTCCCCCCATCCTCGACATGCTTCTGGGGAGGGGGGAGCGGGTACCTATTTTTTATAGGTAAGCGTCCCTTCTTCCAAGAGACCTCACCGTGGCAAGATCCTCCGCAAGGTCGACCCCCCCCTTCTCCTTCCCCTGCCACTGGGCCATTCACACAGCGCAATGTGCTTCACGCATTTGCAGTAAGGAACCGTCTGTAAAAATGCAAAGGCTTCACTGTCGGTTTCCCTGAGAAAGAATGGCGGCAGCCGCACCTGAGAGCTGATTAAAAAATCAGGATCCCTGGACAGGTAAGTGTCCTAATATTAAAAGTCAGCAGATACGCTCCACTTTAAGGAACTCTGCCCCCACTAGCTGAAGCTATCCTCTAGTAATGCAGTTGGTAAATGCAATACTGTACAATTCTACACTGTTCTGCAAATAATGAATATATCCATCTATCTGTGATAATGATTGTCTTCTTGTTGTGTTGTGCTCTAATTAGGACACATATAAAGACCTTCATGGCAGGAGGGCCAGATATTATACAACATTTTATTGAAACTGCACAATTAAAAAGCTTGACAGCTAATTTTTAAATTTGCATTCAAATATACTGTAACTAAAGGCAAAACTTGTATTATTTTATTATTTTTATTGCTGTCTCTATCCCCATTAGGGAGATTCACACTCTCTATTTTTCCTATTTACTGTCATTACCAAAAATGTAAGTGAAAGAAAATCCCAAATCCTTAATTACGGAGCAATTTTCTTTCCTGCAACCGCTGACAGTGTAGATGGGGGAATCCCTCCCGTGGAGCCATTGTGTTTTCCCAGTGGGTATCGGGGGGGAGTCGGGAGAACACAGTGATTACTGTTAGTGGCCATAATAGTAATAATGGTATGTAAAATCTAACAGGCTGGTTGTACCCAAGTTGATCAATCGATCAACTTGGTACAGTCAGCCTGTCTGTACATGGTTCAAATGTTGGCCAGTTCAGCAAGGTTTAGATTTGAACTGTCTATAGATGGTGTAAGTCTGTGGGAGTAAGGCTGGAGAATCATGAAATCATTTCTTATTGTCAAGGGACTAGTGGGGTTCTGCGTGAGGAAGCATTCTGCTTTAATTATTAATTAGCGCTATTTCAGGAGGAGGATTACACAGGGTCGTTCTGGGCTTTGGGCTTACAAAGTGGTCACCAGTATGTATAAATGTAGTATGTATATAGATAATAAATGGCTGTCAGCAATAAAGAACACTTTATATTAAATGATAGAAACCAGAGAAAAAAATGCAAAAAAGAGGGATTCAAAGCAATACCATGTTGCATATGGACCCTTTGTACTCATTTGTATTGTAAGTATAGCTTAATTTTGTATGCTGACCAAACACTATATAATTTGATTGTACAATTAAATATTGGCCATACCTGCTTTGATAAGTGACTGTTTTCTGTTCCAGCCATAAGAATAAACAATCTATAGTTACATACAGGGGCGGACTGACAGCTCATGGGGCCCCCGGGCAATATAAGATTATGGGGCCCCCCGGGCTTACAGATGGCCACCACGCCAGGAGGCAGTGCAGAGGCGGGGCAGCTAAAATCTCAGGATCTTCACATCAAAAGCATGTTGGTTTCGGACATATCAGGGAAAGATGTAAAAAAACACAGATTTGTACATACTGTCCCTGGTTTTATTGAGCCTGGCAACCCTAATGGGGCCCCCTAGTGGCATGGGGCCCTCGAGCAATGCCCGAGAGCCCCAATGGTCAGTCCGCCCCTGGTTACATAGTAGGTAAGGTTGAAAAAAGCCATTTGTTCATCCATTTTAACTTGTGTAGGCACGCATGTGTCAGTGTCTATAATTATTTCCCATATACCTGTACGTTGTGCTCTATAAGATGCACATTCAAGAGTCTTTTAAAAATATCCATACTCCCTTCTGTCACCACTGTTACGGAACTAATTATTGTCTTAGACCGTCCTCAGGAATCAAGATAAGAGTTTATTGCATATGCAAGAGAAATTATTACATTTGCATTGCAGACTATATGGTCATCATTTCTGGTCAGAACATTATGGCATATGCTATATATAGGCCCTTGGACACCCCTTCTCTTGTCAGAATGTCCAATCAGGTACATTTACTTTATTTCTGAACATTCTGAAGTGGATAAATCCATTACAGACTTATCTTATCTCTCTATTCATATATGGTGTGACAGGAAGTCAGGTAAATCTGTGGGTGTTGTCACATACGGGAGATACATTTCTGCCTTGTTTAGACAATTCACCAATTACTATCAGGTGTCGGCTACAGAGGTAGCCAGAATGGTTTAGGGCGTTGGAAAACTTCAGCTGTTCAGTATGAAGCAATTAAGGCCTCTATAAATCATCCAGAGGATGACTACTGATTGCCGCATCCTGAGGCTTTATGAGTTAAGGAGAGCAGTGAGAAAGACTTCTGAAGAGGTGAGTAGGCTGTGCCAGACTCCATAGGTAGGTTCCTGTGTTGTGAAGGTAGATGCCCCAAGTGGCAAGGGTTTATTTTATGTTTTGTTTTGCTATTTTGATGCTTGCACTTGTATCCAGCAATATTGAAGAATAAACCATATCCTTTGTTTTCAACTATCCTCAACTACCTTTCTGTATAGTTCAGCGTATAATGAACCCATCCAGGGAGTCACACACACCGAGCCAAATCCCTCACAATGGTTATGCAGAATATTGACTTGGATGGTCCCCAAGCCATCTGCAAATATACAGAAAAACAAGACATAAAAATGCAAGTCTAAGCATAATTATAATCAAGGTTATATTTGAGCATTAGGTTGTATTTAGCATACTTAGAATACAAAATGGCTTTTTCATGGCTGACATTTAGAGTATCATTTCTCTAACAACCATTGATTGTGGAAGAGAGTTCCACATCCTTATTGCCCTGACAGTGAAGAACCCCCTGCACAGTTTAAGATTGAACCGCTTCTCCTCCAATCTCATTGTGTGGCCCCGTGTCCTCTTACACTCCCTGAGACTGAATCATTTTTTTCCTATGCTGGGATCACCATTGAGGTATTCGCTATCATGTCCCCTCTCAAGCGTTGCTTCTCCAGCGAGAATAAATGAAGTGCTTGTAGTCGTTCCTTATAATTGAGGGCGTCCAGTCTTCTTATTAGTTTTGTTGCCCTTCTTTGGACTCTCCTTCCTGAGTACTGGTGACCAAAACTGGACAGAATACTCCAGATGCGGCCTAACCAGAGTTTCATAAAGTGGCAGGATTATCGTTTCATCACTGGAGTATATCTGATGGCTTTGGTAACTGCAGCTTGGCATTGCATGCTATTGCTCAATCTGTCATTCACTAGGAGGACCCCCAGATCTTTCTCCATCCTTGATCCCCCCTGTAGTTCTCCCCCTAGTGAGTAGCCTAGGTGGGGAACTAGCCTTTATGTTTTTTACCCCCAAGTGCATTACTTTACATTTCTCCACATTAAACCTCATTTGCCATGTGGTTGCCCACTCCATTATTTCATTCAGGTCACTGTAAAATTTCCATGCCCTAATGTGAAATCATTGACCTGCTTATTTTTGTGTCTTTGTGCTCTATATCATTTATGAATAAATTGAATAGAATTGGTCCCAAGACAGAACCTTGTGAGTTCCCCACTCACCACTCCAGACTAGTCTGAGTACAAGTTATTTATCACCGCCATACACCTGTAACCAGTTTTTTACCCAAGAACAACCCTTATGGTCCATCATGCCTGCAGATTTCAGCTTGTAAATTAAGCGTTTATGGGGGACTGTACCAAATGCCTTTGCAAGATCCAGAGCTATGAGTAAGCATCTTATGATGTGAAACATGTTGGCCATTTTTTGTCCTGTTGTCCACATTTTCATCTTGACTGCACCATTTTGATCTGATTTTATCCAATAAAGATGTTGTTTAACAAAGTGCGGCAGTCCAGGATTTTTTCCAATTTCATTCACCTGTTCAGAGCCAGCACCTGTCGGTTTTAGTAGGGCGGAAGCAATCCGAGGGGTCAGTAGCTTTTAGTGGGGTATCATTCCTTCATACTAAATCTAAAGGCCTTCCCCTGTCTAGATGGCAGCTCACTTCCTCGTAGAATGTAGTTGAAAACCCATTTGCATGATATGACATACGTGGAAGTGAGTTTCAGTTCATAGTTGGAAAATACAATTAAAAGTTATCAATCACACTTGCATTTTCACCATGAAATCAAATATTCAGATTGATTCAAACTATGACCTCCATGGCTGATCAACTTCATTTGATTCAAATTGAGCTTAACCACTTAAGCCCCGGACCATTTTGTTTCTAAAGGACCTGGCCCCTTTTTGCGATTCAGCACTGCAACGCTTTAACTGACAATTGCACGGTCGTGCTAAGTGGGTCCCAAACAAAATTGTGGTCCTTTTTTTTCCACAAATTGAGCTTTCTTTTGGTGGTATTTGATCACCTCTGCGTTTTTATTTTTTTTGCGCTATAAACAAAAATAGAGGGACAATTTTGAAAAATAAATATATAAAAAAACATAATTTTTTCCTCAGTTTAGGCTGATATGTAATCTTCTACATATTTTTGTTATAAAAAAATCGCAATAAGCGTTTATTAATTGCTTTGAGCAAAAGTTATAGCGTCTACAAAATAGGGGATAGTTTTATGGCATTTTTATTAACATTCTTTTTTTACTAGTAATGGCGGTGATCGTGACTGCGACATTATAGTGGACACATCGGACACTTTCGACACCATTTTGGGACCATTGTTATTTTTACAGCGATCAGTGCTATAAAAATGCACTGATTACTGTGAAAATGACAATGGCAGTGAAGGGGTTAACCTGAAGTGGGCGCTGAAGGGGTTAAGTGTGACCTAAGTGAGTGATTCTTACTGTGTGGGGGCGTGGCTTGGCGTGTGACGTCACTGATCGTCGTTCCCTATGACAGGAAACAGACGATCAGTGACAGTCTGACTTTGGAAGCACAGGGAGAGGTTTGTTTACACTTACTCCTCCCCGTTCCTCAGCTCTGTGACCCGATTGGTGGCGCGCGCGACCCATGGCTGTGCATATTAAAGGGGACGTACCTGTATGCCAATTCTGCCATTCGTGCCATTGAATCAAAAAATCTAAGCATCTATGCTAAACTGTGTAACATAAGGGAAAAGTGGAAATAAAGTTTGGCTGACGCAAACAGCAAGCATGCAATGCCTGCTCTGCAATAAGATACACCTACCTGGCTGCTCACTGTCATCTTTGGCATATAAACTAAGCTGAGCATGTGAAATATCTTAAAACAGAAATCTTTATCTGATATAGAAAAAGCCGCCCTTTATTTGACTAAACACGCCCGCAAACATTCTAAATGAATAGCAGAAAAAGATTTATTTTGCAGATTTCTTTGCCCATCGATAAAAATTCCACCCCCAGCACTGCCCATCATTGAAAAATCCGACCCCTTCTTGAAAATTTCCGCCCCTCACTTACATGAACGTGCCTCGGCTACGCAAGACAATAGCTGATAGTAAACTCAGCTGTTCTGCGGCTCCGCGCAGTTCCACCCTGGGCACTATTCAATAGGGGGGCACTTCTCGACAGAACACCAGGATGACTGATTCCTGGGCTTGCTCAGGAGTGACATCATCCCATGCCTGCCAATGAAGACAGCCAAAGATCGGCATACAGGAGAAGATATTGGCGCCAATGAGGGACAGGATGGTTGAAGCAACCTCTTGGGGCATTACACTACTGTCAGCAACAATGGAGCACAGTTCCTGCCAATGGCACAGACAATGCCCTCACTGTTCTCCTCATTGATACCAACGACACCAATGATGGGGCATTATTCCCCCCACTGTCAGCAACAGTAAAGCACAGTTCCTGCCAATGGCACAGACAATGCGCCACTATTCTCCTCATTGATCTCAATGACACCAATGATGGGGAATTATTCCTCCCACTGACACCAACGGTGGGGTACTATTACTTCCACCGACACCAATGATGAGGCACTATTTCTCCCATTGATACCAACGATGGAGCACCTTTTCCTCCCATTAAGACCAACGCCGGGGCACTATTAATTCTATTGATACTAAAGATGGGGTATTATATAATTCCACTGACGCCAGGACTTTTTTTTATATTCCCAATGGCCACAGTCTGCCCCCCCCCCTAGATTTGTAAGGACATTAAAAGTTTTGTTTTGAAAGTTTGGAGAGCCCTAATATAAACGAAAAAAAAAAAAAAGCCAAATTTTTCTTAATAAGAATTATCTTTCTTCATAAATGTAGTCCAAAATGTATTCTGCTACATTTCTTTGGTAAAAGTAACCACAATCAGTGTGTATTATATATCCACAAACTATGGTATATATATATATTTGGAAATTGATCAATCCTGATGTACTGATGGCCTGTCCCATTTCTTGTGGCCCTGGAATTTCTTGAGGCCCTGGAATTTCTTGAAATGGCAGAACAGTACAAATACCCACAAACGACCCCTTTTTGGTGGACAGTCCAAGGTATTTAGGAAGAAGCATGTTGAATCTTTTGAAAATTGAAGAAATTAAATGCCTTTTTTCCACGTTTCCGTTTTTTAACTAACTGTGAAATACTGTCATCCATGCAGTACAATATACTGTGATCATGTTATCACATAGCAGTCACGTGATACCCCAGACGCTCAAAGTAGCCGGGTACCGGGTACCGGGAACCATATTCTGCTGTTTCTGGTGGACAGAGTGGTTATGTGAGCCGTGCACTGTGTGCCCTAGGCGGTGGGGTAGTGTACATGTGCAAAGCAATATGCTAAACCTGGCCATGCTGCCAGCCCACAGTACTTTTACTAAAGCGGTTAAACAATCCATTTAATTTACATCATATAAGGCAGGTTATTAAGCTGACTATACACTAATCAGAAATTGGCTGGTTCAGCAGGGACTAGGCAAATTTCAATCAGTGTGTGGATATCCCCACTGGACAGAAATCAATCGTTTGACTGACTTCTGTCAAAGGACATGTTGGAAGTATTTCCTTTATCTGCAGCTGCTGACCAATGTATTCAGACAGCAGTGGGTGCTGCCATCAGAATATAATATCCTGGTAGGGAAGGGGGGATTCCTCCATCTACCTTGTTTGCGAGGATGAAGAAATCTGTGTATGGTCAACTTTATTCTCCAAAGTTGAATGATGGATCTAAAGGAGAATGTGCAATCAGATTGAATAGTGTATGGTTCAGCCTTATCCAGTATTTTCAAATGATTTCCAGGAAAGATATAATGAAATTAAAGTAATGTACAAAAGTCAATAAATTGCAGTCTGCCTGTGTTTGTGTGTTGATGTGTTTATTAAAGCTTTGCCATTTTAAATCTGAAACCTTTTGTCACGTACCTGGTAGGAGTCTGATGTGAAGAGGTCGGCCTCCCTTGTATCTCCAACCCGGAACCCCTCTGAGGGTGAAACAGATGGCGTTCAGGTAGGAGGAACACGGGTGCCAGATGATGTTTGCTTGAAGTACCGCTGGATGCAGGGAGGGCAGCAGACCCTAGATGAGCAGCAGGCACAGGGCTAGGTGGTGTGGAGCGAAGAGCCTGAATAAAGGGGAACTCCAACCCCTAGCAAGTCCGGGTGACCCGTGGCAGGCGCCTAGGAAGCAGAGGTCCAGGATGGCCGGGTTGGCAGCAGGCAGGTAGCGAGGTGCAAAGGATAGAGCAGAGGCAAGGTCAAAGGTCACAGGCCGGGTCGTTAACAGGCAGGCAGCGGAGTACACAAGGGTTAAGCAGGAGCAAGGTCAAGGTCACAAGCCGGGTGGTCAAACAGGAATCTTGGTGATAGATACGGGCGTCAGGAATACAGGAACCACTGAAGACCGGTCAGCACCGCCCGGTCATCAGAGCGCCCTTTAAATAGGAAGGAAGGGTCAGGAACGCCCCGAAGGGTCAGGAACGCATGCGCGGAAGTGCGCCGTTGCGGTTGGTGGATGCGCGCATGTGCTCGCAAATGCGCGCCATTGGTCAAAAACGTATTCTGCGTTCCAGGTATGCGCGCATGCGCGCGTGTGCGTGCCAACGGCGTCTCTGTCCTTTCCTTACACCTTTATTTATGATTACATCCATGGCATAAGACACACAGACGGCCAAGGGACAGTAAAAATAGGTACGGTAGTTGAGCCACGATTTTACCACCCCTTGACTTAAACTGCAACGGTGACCAGGCAGGGTTGTACACAGTTTCAAAGCAGCGTTGGTCCTAAGTTCCTTCAACCAAATATAAAATGTTATAAAAATTAGGTGACTGTGTGTCTACTTATACTGAAATGTTTTGCATCCCCAATGTTTGTGCACAATTATACTAAATTAAAGTGCATATAAATGTTGTGCAAAAAAGCAAAGTGCAAATGCTGATGTGCAAAAACCTGTGCTGAAAAGTCAAACTATCAAATGCATATTATACCAAAAAAATGATTATGTAAATTCATATAGTCCATACGGTAGCGATCTCCTTCTGAAAAAATACTTCTGTGCTCCAAACACATCTTATCACCCAGTGTAAGCCACCACCAATCATACTAAGGCTGCATTCACACCTAGGCGTTTTGTCGCCCTACGCCCGACGCTGTAGCAGCCTGAGATACGCTGGAGGGGCGAATTAACATTGTCGACTTGAAACAAGTCCCGGACCCTTTTTATCAGGCGTATTAGGCGTTCGGGCATAGCCGACAATGTTAAAATCACCCCTCCAGCGAAAAACAAGGAGCGACTTGTCGCCGCAAATCGCTGGGACAAAATGCCGATTTCATGTCGCCGCAATACGCCGGCTCCCGCCGACACTCAGGTGTGAATGCAGCCTAAATCAATTTACCAGAGTTAATGGCTGATAAAGTTATATATTTGAATAATTTGCATAATCTCCTAGGGCATCTCCGCAGCAATGCTCCACTTCTCCTCACCAAGCAATCAAACAGGTCCCACGAACATGGAACATGGAAGACGGAAGACGAAAAGCTCCCATAGTGTATTAACGTTTAAAAATATTTATTAAGTGTCAGACCCTACACTAGGGAGTATACACTGTTTGGGCCAGATTCTCAGCGGCGCTACGACGGAGTATCTCAGATACCCCGTCGTATCGCCGTTTTTTTTGGCTCGTATCTATGCGAGTGATTCTTAGCATCACTTTGGCATAGATACACTTCAACATCCGACAAGTGTAATACCATTACACTTGCGGATCGTAGTTGTAATGACAACTCCGGCCACTAGGTGGCCTTTACGTTGTTTTCTCATTTGCCTATGCAAATGAGGCTACTACGCCGATTCCCGATCGCTTTTACGCCGCCCCGTCGTCACGTACGTCGTTTACGAACTCGTAAGGTTACCCCTGCTTCTATGAGGAGTAACCTTACGAAGTACTGTCGGATGCCGTCGGGTGCCGTCGGATGCCATGTTAAGTTTGGCGTCGGGTCAGCGTCAGCTTTTTCCGTCGCTTACGTCGTTTTACTAACTCGTTCGCGAATAGGGCATTGCGTAGTGACGATCACATCGTTTTGACGTCGGTTTCCACGACGCTTTCCGACGTGAGCTGGAGCATGCGCACTGGGCTTTTTCCCCGGCCGCTGCATGCGCAGTTCGTTCGACGCGGGGGCGCGCTTAATTTAAATACAAGCCGCCCCCTTTGAATTACGCGGGCTTACGCTGGGCGATTTACTCTACGCCTCCACAAACTACGGAGCAAGTGCTTAGAGAATACGGCACTTGCTCTGTTACGTTGCGGCGGCGTAGTGTAAATGCCTTACGCTACGCCAGCGTGATTCTATGAGAATCTGGCCCTTTGTTTTTGCCAATCGTCTCCGGCCACTGCTTAGTGTCCCCAAGCCACAGGTATGATCTTGGCTGCGTCCTTGCCCCGGCCCTACGCGCTCGCGGCTCACGGACACTGAGCAGTGGCCGAAGACGATTGGCAAAAACAAACAGCATATACTCCCTAGTGTAGGGTCTGACACTTAATAAATGAGTGTATTGGTTTATTCTTTTAATAAAACCTGTTTTTAAATAGTAAAACGCTATGGGAGCTTTCATTCTACCGTCTTCCATGTTCATGGGACCTGTCACATTGCTTTGGAGGTGCCCTAGGAAATTATTTAAAGGCGCAAGTGCTGGTTTATAACTTTACCAGATACTAAAGCGGAGTTCCACCCGTGTTTTAGTTTATTAAGCAGCTACAAAAAGCATAGCTGCTGAATTTTAATAAACCGACACTTACCTGCCCCATGGTCCAGCGATGCGGCCGCCCGTAGGGTCGCTCCTCTGCCCCTACTTTCCTCAGCGCTGTCATCGTAACTGTGCGCACCCGGCCGCGACAGCTTACAGGTTCACGGGCGGGGCACGCACTGTGCATGCGTGAGTCATGCTGCACTCTCCTATTGGCCAGCCAATCTTCTGGGACCTGAGTCGTGTCACAGAAGATCGCTGACAGGGAGGGGCCGCCTAGGGCAAGAGGAGGAGCCTAGGCGGCCGGAAAAAAAGGAGGAAGTCCCACTAAAAATAGGGTACACACTCACCCCCCCCCCCCAAATAAATGACATGCCAAATGTGGCATGTCAGGGGACGAGGAGTGCTTAAAGCGGAAGTTTCACTTTTGGGTGGAACTCCACTTTAAGGGCTCATTTACACTTTTCTCAGCTTCAACAAGGCTTCGGTTCTCTGGTGGTGCAATAACAGCATGGCGCTCTCTCTCTCTCTGGTGGTGTGGGTACAGTGCAGCTCTCTCTGGTGGTGCGGGTACAGCGCAGCTCTCTCTAGTAGTGCGGGTACAGTGTGGTGCTCTCTCTGTGGTGGTGCGAGTACAGCGTGGCGCTGTCGCTCTCTCTGGTGGTGTGGGTGCAACATGGCTCTCTCTCTCTCTCTGGTGGTGGTGGCAGCAGTGTGGCTCTCTCTCTGGTAGTGCTGGTACCGCGTGGCTCTCTATTTGTGCTGTGCAGTGTGGCTCCCTCTTTGGTGGTGCTGGCAGCAGTGTGGTTCCCTTTCTGGTGGTACTGGGCAGCAGTGTGGCTCCCTCTCTGGTGGTGCTGGCAGCAGCGTGGCTTGCTCTCTGGTGGTGTGGGTACAGCATGGCACTCTCTCTCTGGTGGTGTGGGTACAGTGTGGCTTTCTGGTGGTGTGGGTACAGCCTGGTACTCTGTTGGTGCTGGGCAGTGTGGCTCACTTTCTGGTGGTGCTGGCAGCAGCTTTGACGAAGGTTGTAAAGGCTAAAGTTTTTTTTACCTTCCTGCACCTTACCTTACCTTATTCAGGAAGATAAAGAACCTTTTATGTGCTTCTCCCTCCATCACCCCTCCCTTATACTTACCTGACCTTGCTCTTGATTCAGCGATGTGCTGAGGTTTTTGTGAAGGGGAACTCTGATGTTAGGAGGAACTTTGGGGAGTTTAATGTAAAGGAGAACTCTGATGTAAGAAGGAACCCTGCAGATTCTGATGTAATGGGATTCTTGGAGCCCTGTCATACTGTATAGGGGAATGCTGGGGACTTTGTCACAAGGTGGACTGCTGAACTCTATATGCTGTTTTGTATGTTACTTACTCCTCCTGACCCCTGTAGGCTATACATTGGGGTTGATTTACTAAAACTGGAGAGTGCAGAATTTGGTGCAACTTTGCACGATGGAAGCCAATCAGCTTCTAACTTCAGCTTGTTCAATTAAGTTTTGACAAAACACCTGGAAGCTTGTTTCTATGAATATCTGCACCCGATTTTGCACTATCCAATTATATCCTTTTTTGTGTGCACAAAAGCATATGTAATGGAAATGTTTAATTAAAAAAAATGATCCTATGTCCTGAGGTTATTTGTGTCTGTGAGACTGTCAGTTGTGGTACAGTAATTAGGAATATTTTGTGGGTACAAGGACTGTTATAAGTGTGCAGTGTATTTAGCAACTGGGCACAGATTCTGCTTCATCACCCCCCCAAGCCTCTTCCACTGGCGCTGACCCCGCCTCGACCTAGCATGCCCCGGTTGATGACATCACAAGGTAGTGGGGTCAGCCAGTGGCCCTGCACCTTAGTTTATTTAGTGACAGGAGGTGGCGGAGCTGTCATTCTGAGGCAGTGTCAGGCGTGCACCCCTTCTTTATTTTTAGGGGTGGCGGCTCTACCCCATACTGATTCACAGGGGCCAGGGTTGTGGGGAAGGAGTCCTCATCAACATGGGGACAAGGTGCTTTGGGGGGTTGAGGGGGCTGCCCTACACCAAAGCACTCCCCTATGTTGATGGCATGTGGCCTGGAATAGTTCAGGAGGGGGGTGAGCACTCGCTCGTCCCCTAATTTACTGACCTGCTGGGCTGCATTCTCGGTTAAAGGGTCTGGTATGGATTTTGTGGGGGGGGCTCCACACTTTTTTTTATTTTGGCGTTGGGTTCTCCATACCATACCTAGGGGCCTGGTATGAACCGGGGGGGTACCTCCACACAGTTTTATTTTCTATATTTGTATTGCCGGCAATTCTTTTGTTTACATTTAGCCGTCAGCAGGGAACTCCGCTGACAGCTAATGAGTAATCCGTTGTTAAGGACGCAGAAGCCGTCCACTCCTTAACAAAAAAAGCTACTGATGCTACCGCTCCTAAACACTGATAAAAACACTGCTAAACGCCGGTGGTGTTTTATCTAGAAGTGTCCCCCATCGAATTGTGCCCGTGCATGCCCAGGACAGAGCCGCACTCCAGCTGATTTGCCAATCTGCTGGAGTGGCGTGACCATGGCGCAAGCGCACATCACAGGAGGCAGTTTTGGACGAGAGACAGAATTTCATGGACACTATTGAAAGCAATATACAGAGTGGAGGGACACCGTAGTTGCTCCATTGTTCCTTGCTGTTGCAGGGCATGTTGTGGCTGTTTAAAGGGTGGGTTTTTTCAGGCGCTGATCAAGACACTAAAGCCGTCGTGCAACAAATCAAAGGCGACCTTAAGCAGACTAAAACTCCGTCCTGCAAAAGCGAGGCACAATATGAGAACTACAGTGTCCCTCTGCTCTGACAATAGCTTTCGTGATTTTCTCTCTCCTGTCGAAAACTGCCTCCTGTGATGTGCGCATGCGCTATGGTCACGTCATTTCAGCTGATGGGAAAATCAGCTGGAGTGCAGCTCCGTCCTGCACATGCGCAGGCACTATTCGATGGAGGAATTTTTTCCAGCAGTTTTTTCAGCTTCTAGTTTGCATGGAACCTAAAAGAAAATAAATGCAGCCACCACATCTGTGGACCGTTAATCTGCAATATAATAAAGCTTAACTATGGGATAAGCAAATGTTATCTAAATACAGGAGACGTGTCGTCTTGAATGTTAATGTGCTGTGTGTATTTCTTCCAGATTTGTGCAGTAATTCAGCATGAAATGACTTCTGTCACTGCTGCTCTCTCTTTTTGTGGAGGTCTTCTCTTGTCTTATATCCTCCCAAGGGTAGTTTTCTTTGAGCGGTCTGTATTGGGTGGGCCTTCTGGGTCCCTCCAACAGATCTACTTTTTAAACACGTTGGGCCAGATTCTCAAAGAATCCCCGGCGGCGTAGCGTTAGGCATTTACACTAGGCCGCCGCAACGTACTAGAGCAAGTGCTTTATTCTCAAAGCACTTACCTGTAAAGTTGCGGCGTAGCGAAAATCCCCCGGCGCAAGCCCGCATAATTCAAATGAGCCGGGTAGGGGGCGTAGAACATTTAAATTAGGCGCGTTCACGCCGTCCCAAAAACTTCCCGACGTGCATTGCGCAAAATGACGTCGCAAGGACATCAGTGTTTTAGACGTGTACGTAAATGGCGTCCAGCCCCATTCACGGACGTCTTACGCAAACGACGTAAAATTTTCAAATGGCGAAGCGGGAACGACGGCAATACTTAACATAGGATGCGCCACCTTCGGGCTGCTTTATCTTTGTGCCACGCAAACCTTACGGAAACGACGTAAACTTTGACGGGGTGACGTAAAATCGTTCGGGAATCGGCGTATTAGGCTCATTTGCATAGGCAAATGAGAAAACAACGTTATGGCCACCTAGCGGCCAGCGTTGTCATTACATCTACAATCCGACGGTGTAATTCTTTTACACCTGTCGGATTTTTAGTGTATCTATGCGTAAGTGATTCTAAGAATCACACGCATAGATACCCATTGAGATATCTGAGATACACCGTCGTATCGCCTCTGTGAATCTGGCCCGTTGTGTGCAGACCACTGACTATGCCACCATAAATGAGTTTCAAATGCATTTGATGCTCACAAAGTAGATTTGCGTTATTTGTGGATCCTTGGAATAAAAGTTTTTGTACTGGGGGTTCAACTTTACATTTTTGTTCTTGGGTATAGGCACTTCCACTTTCCATTATCTAGGGGGAGAGTTTCCTTTTGGCTTTCTCATCATATTTTGACCAGTTAACCCAGTCTTTCTTAACCAGGGTTCCCCAGAGGATGCTATGGGTTCCTTGAGCAGTGCAGGAATATAAGGGGCTTCTTTACACTGATCCCAATGTAAGATCAAGGGCGGATCCAGAGTCTAGTCCCGGGAGGGGCACTGCCAGAAAATAAGGTGTTGCTTACAGAACTCAATTAGGTGTCCGATGTGTCTGCTGCAATGTTGCAGTACCGCTAAAAAATCAATGATCGTCGCCATTACTAGTAAAAAATATTTAAATATAAATGCCATTAATCTATCCCATAGTTTGTAGACGATTGTCAGGGACTGCAGACATGGTACAAGAGATGGTCAGAGACTGCAGACATGGTACAAGAGATGGTAAGAGAATGCAGACATGGTACAAGAGATGGTCAGAGAATGCAGACATGGTACAAGAGATGGTCAGAGAATGCAGACATGGTACAAGAGATGGTCAGAGACTGCAGACATGGTACAAGAGATGGTCAGAGACTGCAGACATGGTACAAGAGATGGTCAGAGACTGCAGACGTGGTACAAGGGATGGTCAGAGACTGCAGACGTGGTACAAGGGAGGGACAGAGACTGCAGACGTGGTACAAGGAATGGTCAGAGACTGCAGACGTGGTACAGGAGATAATCAGAGACTGCAGACGTGGTACAAGGGATGGTCAAAGACTGCAGATGTGGTACAAGAGATGGTCAGAGACTGCAGGCATGGTACAAGGGATGGTCAAAGACTGCAGATGTGGTATAAGAGATGGTCAGAGACTGCAGGCATGGTACAAGAGATGGTCAGAGACTGCAGACGTGGTACAGGAGATGATCAGAGACTGCAGACGTGGTACAAGGGATGGTCAAAGACTGCAGACGTGGTACAAGAGATGGTCAGAGACTGCAGGCATGGTACAAGGGATGGTCAGAGACTGCAGATGTGGTATAAGAGATGGTCAGAGACTGCAGGCATGGTACAAGAGATGATCAGAGACTGCAGACATGGTACAGGAGATGGTCAGAGACTGCAGACGTGGTACAAGGGATGGTCAGGGACTGCAGACATGGTACAAGGGATGGTCAGAGACCGCAGACGTGGTACAAGAGATGGTCAGAGACTGCAGACGTGGTACAGGAGATGGTCAGAGACTGCAGACGCGGTACAAGGGATTGTCAGAGACTGCAGACGTGGTAAAAGAGATGGTCAGAGACTGCAGACGTGGTACAGGAGATGGTCAGAGACTGCAGACGTGGTACAAGGGATGGTCAGAGACTGCAGGCATGGTACAAGGGATGGTCAGAGACTGCAAACGTGGTATAAGAGATGGTCAGAGACTGCAGGCATGGTGCAAGGGATGGTCAGAGACTGAAGACATGGTACAAGAGATCAATGCAGCCTCATCAGTGCCCGTCATTGCAGCCTCACTGTGCATATGAAAGCAGCCCCACCTTTGTGTATGAATTCAGTCACACTTTTGTATATTAATGCAGTCCCACTTTTGTATATCAATGCAGTCCCACCTTTGTATATCAATGCAGCCCCAATTTTGTATATTAATGCAGTCCCACTTTTGTCTATGAATGGAGTCCCACTTTTGTATATAAATGCAGCCTCACTTTTGTATTTTAATGCAGGCCCACTTTTGTATATTAATGCAGTCGCACTTTTGTATATTAATGCAGTCCCACTTTTGTATAATAATGCATCCCCACTTTTGTCTATGAATGCACCTCCACTTTTGTCTATGAATGCAGGCCCACTTTTGTCTATTAATGCAGCCACACTGTGCATGGCACTCACCATGGCATTGCCTCGATCACACACAGCAGGTATCTCCTCTCCCCACGTGTGTCATGGAACAAACAGGAGCTGTAGGTCTGTGTTCGGCAGGGCAGTGTGCTCTAGCAAGGTCCCCCCCCTAGACGGGCTTGTGTGATAGACAAAACACTGATTTAATCAGTGTTCCATCTCCATCTACTATCACACGAGCAGATCTAGCACAGGCAGCACAGCCAAACACAGATCCAGCTCTCACACACAGCCAGAGATGCCCAATGTCATACACGCAGGAGAGAGGGGAGCGCTGCAGTCAGCTCAAAGCAGCCTCAGGACAGGCAGCCTACCATCCCTGGTGATGAGAGAGAGAGAGTGAGAGACTCGGCAGCGGAAGCTGCAGGCACCGCAAAGCAGTTTAAAAAAAAAAATGATTAAAAAAATATGTAAAAGCCAATGTGACATGATTGCCTCGGGGGGAGGGGGCAATTGCCGTATTGCCCCCCCCTGGATCCGCCGTTGCCGCAAAGCAGTTTAAAAAAAAAAAATATATATATATATATATATATATATATTTAAAGCCAATGTGATTGCCTCGGGGGGGGGGCAATTGCCCTGTTGCCCCCCCCCCCCTGGATCCGCCGTTGTGTAAGATCACTCTTTACATCCAACTACCAGTGTAAGATGGCACTATTTAACCACCAATGTAAGATTGTACTCTTCCAGTAATCACCAATGTACAATGGCACACTTCTACTGACAACCAATCGAAGATTGCACTCTTCCACTGACCACCAATCTAAGATTGCACTCTTCCACTGACCACCAATGTAAAATGTCACACTTCCACTGACCACCAATGTAAAATGTCACACTTCCACTGGCCACCAATGTAAAATGTCACACTTCTACTGACCACTAATGTAAAATGTCACACTTCCACTGACCACCAATGTAAATTGTCACACTTCCACTGACCACCAATGTAAAATTGCACTCTTGCACTGACCAGAAATGTAAAATTGCACTCTTCCACTAACTACCAATCTAAGATTAAACTCTTTCACTGACCACCAATAAAAAATGGCACTCTTCCACTGACCACGAATCTAAGTTTGCACTTCTACTGAATGTACAATGGCACTTTTACACTGACTTCCAATGTAATATGGTACTCTTCCACTGACCACTAGTCTAGGATAACACTCTGATGCTGACCACCAATGTAAGATGGCACTCTTCCACTGACCACCAATGTAAGGTGGCACTCTTACACTAACCACCAATCTAAGATTGCGCTCTTTCCCTGACCACCAATGTAAAAATGGTACTCTTCCACTGACTACCAATATAATATGTTACTCTTCCACTGACTACCAATGTAATATGGTTCTCTCCCACTGACTACTAATGTAATATGGTACTCTTCCACTGACTACCAGTCTAAGATTGCACTGCTCCACTGACCACCAATGTAAGATTGTGCTCTTCTGCTGACTACCAATATAATATGGTACTCTTCCACTGACTACCAATGTAGTATGGTACTCTCCCACTGACCACCAGTCTAAGATTGCACTCTTCCACTAACTACCAATGTAGTATGGTACTCTTCCACTGACAACCAGTCTAACATTTTTGCTCTTAAACTGACCACCAATGTACAATGGAACTATTCCACTGACCACCAATGTAAGATGGTGAGATCGAACTATTCCACTGACCACCAATGTAAGATGATGAATGGTACTACTCCATTGACTACCAATATAGGATGGTGAGATCATACTGTTCCACTGACAACCAATGTAAGATGGTGAGATCATACTATTCCACTGATCACCAATGTAAGATGGTAAGATCGTACTATTTCACTGACTACCAATGTAAGGAGCAGTCTTCCACTGACCTCAAAAATAAGCTGACACTCTTCCAGCGACCACCAATGTTAGGGGTCACCTTTCACCCACCCACTGCACACTATTATAAAGAAAGTCTCTATGTCTGTTTTATGTCTTATAGATGGGAGGAAGGTAAATATCCTGTGTCAGATATGCCATGTACACTACATTCCTGATCCTTTATACCTACAACTAATCATCCTACTGTACCATGAGCTATAGACATGATCATACCATGACCTATAGACATCATCATCATACCATGATCTATAGACATCATCATACCATGACCTATGGACATCATCAACATCATACCATGACCTATAGACATGATCATACCATGACCTTTGGACATCATCATCATCATACCATGACCTATAGACATCATCATACCATGACCTATAGACATCATCATACCATGACCTATAGACATCATCATACCATGACCTATAGACATCATCATACCATGACCTCTAGACATCATCATCATACCATGACCTCTAGACATCATCATCATACAATGACCTATAGACATAATAATACCATGACCTTTGGACATCATCATCATACCATGACCTATAGAAATCATCATACCATGACCTATAGACATCATCATCCTACCATGACCTCTAGACATCATCATCATACAATGACCTATAGACATGATCATACCATGACCTATGGACATCATCATCATCATACCATGACCTCTAGACATCATCAACATACCATGACCTATAGACATTATCATACCATGACCTATAGACATCATCATCATACCATAATCTATAGACATCATCATCCTACCATGATCTATAGACATGATCATACCATGACCTATGGACATCATCATCATCATCATACCATGACCTCTAGACATCATCATCATACCATGACCTATAGACATGATCATCATACCATGACCTATAGACATCATCATACCATGACCTATAGACATGATCATACCATGACCTATAGACATCATCATCATACCATGACCTATAGACATCATCATCATACCATGACCTATAGACATCATCATCATACCATGATCTATAGACATCATCATCATACCATGATCTATAGACATCATCATACCATGACCTATAGACATCATCATACCATGACCTATAGACATCATCATACCATGACCTCTAGACATCATCATCATACCATGACCTCTAGACATCATCATCATACCATGACCTATAGACATGATCATACCATGACCTATAGACATCATCATCATCATACCATGACCTCTAGACATCATCAACATACCATGACCTATAGACATCATCATACCATGACCTATAGACATCATCATCATACCATGACCTATAGACATCATCATACCATGACCTATAGACATGATCATACCATGACCTATAGACATCATCATCATACCATAATCTATAGACATCATCATCCTACCACGATCTATAGACATGATCATACCATGACCTATGGACATCATCATCATCATACCATGACCTCTAGACATCATCAACATACCATGACCTATAGACATCATCATACCATGACCTCTAGACATCATCATCATACCATGACCTATAGACATCATCATCACACCATGACCTATAGACATCATCATACCATGACCTCTAGACATCATCATCATACCATGACCTATAGACATCATCATCATACTATGACCTATAGACATCATCATCATCATCATCATACCATAATCTATAGAAATCATCATCATACCATGACCTCTAGACATGATCATACCATGACCTATAGACATCATCATCATACCATGACCTATAGACATGATCATCATGCTATCACCTATAGATATCATCATACCATGACCTATAGACATGATCATCATCATACTATGACTTATAGACATGATCATCATACCATGACCTATAGACATGATCATCATACTATGACCTATAGATATCATCATACTATGAACTATAAACTATAGACATAATCATCATACTACTATGACCTATAGACATAATCATCACACTATGACCTATAGACATAATCATCATACTATGACCTATAGACTACAGACATCATGATTTTAGCAGGGTCCCTGAGCCCTGAACATTAGTTTAGAGATTCTTCCATTGTAAAAAGGTTGGCAAGCGCTGAGTTAATCTGTTTTGCTGAAAAATAATTGCCATAACTATACTGCAGGCTAGATGGTTTCTCTTTGTTTTAATAAATAAATAAATAAATGATGTGAAGGTCAGTTATTATCAGAGTATAAAAGGGATGACTAAAGGGAATGTGAACCAAGTGTATTTACTTTGGACGGAGCTAGAAAAGTAAGAGGCGCCATACCGCAGCGTGCGGCTAGAGGGCGCTGCGGGGAGCGGAGTGCCTTATCCGCAGCCATTTCCCAGTACAGTCAGGATCAGGATTCTGCATCTCCCTTCCTGTTTTGCCCTGGAACATTGGATTGTCACATCGTACAGAGTACCTGGCAGGGAGAAGAGCCCGACTTCTGGCTGCCTTTATTCCTCTATCAGCCCGGCCTGGGCCTGTCCTTCCTTCCATAGAGGAGGGGAGCCTTCTGCCATCCAGGGGGGAGGGGGGGTGGGGGGTGCACCCCCCCAATGACATTTCCTTGCCCATGGCTGAGAC